>OX402069.1:5992629-7369296 GCA_947859365.1 Archips crataeganus | reverse complement strand
ATCGGTTAAGTAGTTTAGGAGTCCATCGCGGTCAAACAACGTGACGCGTAATTTATATGTATATATTAAGATGGAAATCAATACATCACTACATAGTATAAGCAAAGTCGCTTCCCGCTGTTTGTCCCTATGTATGCTTAGATCTTTAAAACTACGCAACGGATTTTAATAAGTTTTTTTTAATAGATAGAATGATTCAAGAGGAAGGTTTATAATGTATAATACATGCATAATTGCACCCGTGTGAAGACGGGGCGGGTCGCTTGTTTTAATATAAACTTCAAAACGGCGAGTGCATACCACAGGGTACTCCAAAATTCAACGGTAACCCGCTACCGGGCGTCAGGTTAAGTTAAGCTTAAATCAGGTTTAATAAATGTAAGTATATGAACTTTTTTTTCGGTCCCATTAGGTCATATTAGAACAACGAGCTAAAATGTGGGCACCTAAATGAAATTGAGGCTTTTTTATACCTACCTAACCTTTCATGTAAAACAAAAGTCATAATAAGTACAGAAAGGTAGGTGATATAGTCGTGATTTTTACACGCTTTATATTAGCTTCACCTGTATGTTTGTATGTATGTTTGTATGTTTGTTTGTAACCGACTCTTTAAGGCGCGATTTTGACCCACTTCCCGGTTTCCGATTGAGCTGAAATTTTGCACATATGTGTAAATTGGATGACAATGCAATATTATTGTAACATGGAGCTGATCTGATGATGGTGCTGGATGGTGGCCATAGGAACTATGTAATAAAACAACAAAATCCCGTCGAGTTTGGGCTTGTTTGATTCGTCTTGACAAGCACTTTGATCCCAGATGGTAACCAGGGTCTGATGATGGAGCTGGAAGATGGCCAAAGGCACTCCACAATAAAACGACACAACCCCATCGAGTTTGGGCTCGTTTGATTCGTCTTGACGAGCACTTTGATCCCATATGGTAACCAGGGTCTGATGATGGAGCTGGAAGATGGCCAAAGGCACTCCACAATAAAACAACACAACCCCATCGAGTTTGGGCTCGTTTGATTCGTCTTGACGAGCACTTTGATCCCATATGGTAACCAGGGTCTGATGATGGAGCTGGAAGATGGTCAAAGGCACTCCACAATAAAACGACACAACCCCATCGAGTTTGGGCTCGTTTGATTCGTCTTGACGAGCACTTTGATCCCATATGGTAACCAGGGTCTGATGATGGAGCTGGAAGATGGCCAAAGGCACTCCACAATAAAAAAAAAAAACCCCATCGAGTTTGGGCTCGTTTGATTCGTTTTGACGAGTACTTTGGTCCTAGATGGTAACAAGGGTCTGATGATGGAGCTGGAAGGGGGGTAGGTGGTGGGGTGGGGGGGGAATGGGGTATGGGGTAAGGAGGTCGGGGGTTTAGAGGGTTGGGGGTTAGGGTGTGGCGGTTGGGGTTAGGGGATGGGGGGGGGGTTACGGGAAATAGGGTGGGAGTGTTGGGGGGTTCGAGGGTAAGTGATTTTGGGGGGTTGTGGGAAATGGGGAGGGTGTAAGAGGTCTAGATGGTAACAACGGTTTGATGATGGAACTGTAAGGGGGGGGCGGTAGGTGGCGGGGTGGGGGGTGTGGTAGGGGTTGGGGGAGCAGGTGGCGGGGTGGGGGGGAGGGGGGTTTCCGGGGGTTTGGGGGTTCGGTGTTAGAGGGGTTGGGTTTAGGTGGTTCGGGGGTTTGTAAAAGACCCGATCAGAGACCTAAAATGTACACAAAATTTTAAATTAAAGATGAAAAAAATGATGTTTGAGCACCAAAGGGCTCAAGAACTGCTGAGCCATGATACGAGTGTATTTTGAGTGTTCTTTGTTTGTCGAATTTCATGTCTCTGTAGTACATACCTTGAGTTTTTGTCCCATATGCATCGGAGCGGATGTAACTGTAACTGTTTTTGCAATCATTGAGCAACTTTTTCATTTGTGTATGTTTGGTTACTTCATATAATCGAAGTGTCTGTCGCTGTAGCTTAACTTTTTTCTTAATTTAAACTGTGTTTCTTTGTTTTTTATAATTTTAGTTTTAGGTCTGTTTCCCAGATCAGAGGAAAGAACTGGTAAAACTGGTTTTATTTAGTTTAATCGGGTTATGATTGGGTTGTTGTTGTTGTTTCTTCTAATACTTTTTTCTTTTTTTTGTTTCTTTAGTGTTCCGTGTTCCGCTAGGAAGAGGCATAGGTCTCAGGAACATTCAGCCAATTATTTTAGGGCCACCACAGACCGAAGCGTTTTCGTTGCCGTCGCGCGCGCGCCCCGCGCTTCGGTCTGTGGTAGCCTTTGAATGCTTGAATGTTTAGTTTTTAGGGTTCCGTAGTCAGATAGTTTTATGTTAGAATGATATGTTTTTCTTTTTTTATAATAATTATATAATTTGTGTCTGTTTTGTGTGGCCTTCCGTGATGTTGCTGTAGGTACTGTGGTCCGGCGGAAGACCAGTGCTGGTTTTTAACTAGCAACATGCTGAGCCGGGTCCCTTTTTGTAGCAGCACTAATATGTACATTTCTATGTCTATGTCTATACGTATGTTTGTACTCTTATTTTTGCCTGTGTATGTGTTATTGTTGTTATAAAATAAATGTTTTTCTTTCTTTCTTTCTTTCTTTCTTTAAAATGAGGAGGGGGGTAAGGGGGGTTTAGGGGATTGGGGGTAAGGGTGGGGTTTGGGGAGGGTTTGGGGAAATGGGGTGGGGGATGTTGGGGGGTTGGGTTTAGGGGGTTTGGGGGTTGTAAGTGAGGGGGGTAAAGTTAGAAAGAAAAAAAATGCAACTAAAAAATAGAAAATAAATAATAGTTTAAAAAAACTAAAAAACACGCTTTAAAAAATAAAAGATAAATTTTAATAAATTTCAATTCACTATTCTTATAGTGCAGTAAAAAATCTTAATAAGCAATTATTATATTGTTATATCCAGATCAAAATTTGTAAACAATTAAAATATTGATAAAATAAATAATAATAGTTTAAAATATTTTATTGTAAAAAAAGCGTGGGGTGCTTTTTAAGATGTTATTAAAATGATAATCCTTGACAATTGACACCATGCACCCCACGCTTTTTTTACAATAAAATATTTTAAACTATTATTATTTATTTTCCTTAGGCACCTATAGTATGGAAAAAAAAAGTTATAATATAATTTATTTACACATATTCTATATAAATTAGAAATATACATTAGGAAGTAATAACAGATAAAAATGGAAACTAATAAATTAGTAAACTATGAAAAAAAAATGTCAAGTCAGTCTGTCAGTCGGAGTGTGGTAGGGCAGCACCATCATCAAAGCCAAACAGCTTCGCTGCTGGCTTCCATTTATGTCGGGTGCCTCGAATGCACATGCTAGTCGCTTTAAATATAGAAGTTATTATCCGAGCTCTTAGCCAGCCCAAGACGCAAGACAAAGAGCGGTCCCAGCGAGATGCAAGTGCTTCCCCGAGGTGTTTCACAAAGGTGGCCATTTGTGGTGCAAAGACTCCATCTACGGAGGTGACAAGGCGTGTAAATGTGGCATGACGCAGCTCGCAGGCATTGGCATATTTGTTTTGCTTTTCCGATTCGGCAGATTTTAAGACGTGAGATGTAAGAAAGAGCGCCGGTGTCTACGACACGGATATCGAATAACGCCTCCCTCTGGGCAACCCACACGCGCGGCAAGCTAAATCGCCTCGTAGGCCACTATCACCTTCAGTGATAATTGGTTCTTTGACTACATTTCCCCACGCTTGTTGACATAATTCACAAAAGAGATCTCTTATTTCGTTGTGACGTCTCGTGATTAGACCGCCAGTTTTGCAACAGAGGGCATGATCAATATTGAAATCGTTATTGCCGCATCCATCACAAGATTTTGGCATAGAGATTGGTGTTCGATGGTAGCGTATTGAAAGGGCATCACGGAATTCAAATGGAGAAAGGTCAAAATGATCTTTTCTTGTGGGTATAACGGATAACCAATTGGAGGATTTTGTTTTCATTATGGTCGCAATTGATCTTTCAATGGCTCTTCTTTTGATGGGAGGGAGCTTGGTTAAGATAGAATCCATAAGATTGTCATCACGAGTTTCTTTCTGTTTATGGTATTCTTTACGTGCATCCTTGAGGGAATTATGATGTTCTGCAAGTTCCATATGTTTCATTTCAATTAACGAGGAAGAAAGAACTGTGCAGCCTTTTTTTGGATGTATCATAGTATAAATTTGAAGTGGTGGCACCATCAGATATTGCTAATCCTCCTTTATGTATTGGTAAAGAAAATAAGTCAGCTTCTAATGATGACACATCACCCCCTAGTAGGGTCGGCAAAAAAGTTGTGCGTAAGGTATTTGTTAAAGGACCAAAGTATTCTGCGGCATCTTTTAGGACTCGTAACAAAAATGACCATTGAAATTGTGCAGCTTTGGTTAAGGCAGAATAGGCAGCTTGTGGTGAATCTTTACATATGAGAGATAATTTTTCTAAAGTGGAAACCCATTTATGTACGTTCTTTTTTGCAAAATTCTCTTTGCCTTCTCCGATGTAGCTTCCCAAATAGCGAGATCCAGTTACAATTGTAACATTAGTATTCTTGAATATATGAGTTGCTTTATGTTTGTCTGTCTCAGATACTATTAAGAATGATTTTTTGCCTTGGGGGAAATATCCGTAGGCAGGCCCTATGCTACTTATCTTTTCCAACCATTGATACAGGTTATTAAAATTTCCTTGGGCAGAAGAGTCATCCGCATACCAACATTGAGTGGTATTATGGTCATCTTTGAGTTTATTTATTAAAGGTAAAGTAGCAAGGGCATATAAAGGCATAGCTAGTGGATCTCCTTGAGTAACACCTTCTTTGCTATAAATTCTCATGTCAGAATCGCGAATGACGAGCTCTGCGTGACCATTATAGGTATTATAAAGAAAGCGAGCGCAGTGTGGCCAGTATAATCTTGCTTGCCAAAGGGCAAGTTGTCTATTAACAGAGTTAAAAGCATTATTTGCGTCAACAAGAAGTAGTCCCCAGTTTGAGCCGGGTTGGCATTCTTTTTCAAATAGATCGCTCATTGCATGTATTACACCTTAGATGCCGCTGCTTAATCCGCTGCAGAGTTGCGAGTTGGAGCATGCTTCGGTAACCTCGGAGCCGGTGGCTTCAATCATACATTTGGATAGGATTCTCCGAAGGCATTCACCAATACCGATTGGTCTCACACCGGGGCATTTGTCAAGGGCTACAAGGCGACTTGACATGAGTGCTTGTATGTGGCTCCATGGAACATATTCATTATTAAGTTTCATGGTTAGATGAGCTATGGCAATCCTTAGGTGTAAGCTTGCTTCGCCAAAACGTAAGAGGTAATCTTTCCAGTTTTCAGATGTGGTACATGTTGGCCCTCCTCCACCATGCAATTTCCTAGTGACTGATTCGACGTGGTCACAGGTTATGTCAACATCGAGTAGTGGAGGCATTTCAGAAATATTTTCAGGTAGCGTAAATAAGGATGGGTCTGGGGTAATTGCGGTGGGATGTTTTTCTTCTAAGACGTCTTTGACCGTTTTTCCAGAAGTATCAACTTCGTCATCGGTGTTAAGGATTTTGCTCGTATCTTTTGTTAAGAGCCATCTGAGCTTCTCGAATTTTGCCTTTCAAAATTAAACGTGTGAATATTTTGGTGACGTCATTATTATTGCCATTTTTTCTGTTAAAAGCACTACAAAGAGAGATGTCTGCTTTAATAGATTCGGTTATGAGGATTTCGTATTTTTCTTCGGCCCATAATTTGAGGCGGCGATCAATAATAATAATATAATAATAATCTGGTTATGTTTTATACTTTTTTTATGTTCTTGTCTCGTTGTAATATTACGGCAATGAAGATTAAAAAACGTTCTGAAGGAAAATCTAATTTGACAAGAAGTTCTATTTCATCAGCTAGTGTATGGATAAATTTTCTGCTAGTTGTGTTAGAGGGAAGATCGTAAAGTTTACCGTGAAGACAACAAACTTTGTCCCAGCGTTTTTGCCAAGCACCAGTCTTAGATCCTATATTGTTAAGATAGGGCGATCCAAAAGCATCTTCCAGGCGTGATGTGTACACAACTGAATCAGAAATTCGTTGCGTGCTTGAATGGTTATCGTGGGCAGCACGTATATGACGTTGTAATCCATTGCGTTTGAAAGATCTGGGGCAATGCGGGCACTGCACGGTACTTGAAAGATTTTCATGTTGACTTGTCAAAATAATATTATCAGAACTAATGGAATCCATTTATAGGTTCAATTTTTCATGATTATTTATTTAAATTTATGGGTTAGCGAGTACACAGATTATTTGTCACTGATAATTTTAATATTAAGAACGAAATATAAAATATTATTGAGGAAATATGATTTGGTAAACAAGATTTGAAATGTTTACTCGTAGCTAGGCAACCGTATTATTTATTTTATCAATATTTAGAATTGTTTACAAATTTTGATCTGGATATAACAATATAATAATTGCTTATTAAGATTTTTTACTGCACTATAAGAATAGTGAATTGAAATTTATTAAAATTTATTTTTTATTTTTAAAGCGTGTTTTTTATTTAATCGTTATTTTTGACGTTGTTCTGCCGTAATTGTGTGGAACTATCTAACGAAGTCTCGCTCATCGTCTAACAGATCACTACAATACGATCTCTACAATGATATGGACGGAAGCAGTCAAATGGACCAGCGCGTTGAAATGCTAAGTTGAGTCGTGAGAGCTATTCATGTAAGGCAGGGGGCACAAATGACTGACACGGCGTGCTGGCGGGTCTGTTTGAACAAATTGGTGCTGATTCGTGGCATATCGTGGCTTCTTTCGTAAAGAGAAATAGGCATAAGCTTATGTCATTTATTTATTTATTTAATAAATCACATCACATGCAAGCCCTACTTATATATAGTACAACACCAAAACACTCACACCAAGTATTTAAAAAGAAAGATTACAAAATGAAATGGTATTAAGCCTTAACATTTTTTATTTTGAGAAAATTAAACTATAATAAAATTAAAACTTTTTAACAAAAAAATTAAACCGCCGAAAAAACTGAAAAGCAAAAATAATACCTTTTTGTTTGACCTTAATCTAGGTACCAGTTTGAAGTCGGTGCCTCAGCACGAGCCAGCAGGAGTGATAGAAGCCAATTAGGTAGACGATTATAGGTCCACTCCTCCTGGCTAGTGCTGAGGCACCGACTTCAAACTGGTACCTCGATTAAGGTCAAACAAAAAGGTATTATTTTTTGCTTTTCAGTTTTTTCGGCGGTTTAATTTTTTTGTTAAAAAGTTTTTATTTTATACTTTTTCCCATCCGGTATTTTTTTCCAAACTTATAATACCAACTTCAAGGTATACCCTATCCAATAAAAAAGAATTATGAAAATCAGACTAGTCTGTAAAAAGTTATGCCTGGTCATACAGTACAATCAGTGACTGAACAATCAATCATCCCCTGTTTTCCCACCCTTAGGGTATGAATATTATTTCCAAATTTAAATGGGACCACCCTCGGGGTATACGCTTTCCAAAAAAAAATAATCATCAAAATCGGACCACACTGTAAAAAGTTATGCGTGATCATACATAAAAAAAAAAACAAATATACGCGTCGACTTGAGAACCTCCTCCGTTTTTTTCGTCGGTTGATAATATAATATAAAACAAATGTCAAGGGAGCATCTCAATAGGAACTAATATTATGCATGTTTCAAAATACATACAAATGAAGCTATTGTGACCAAAAAAAACTCAGTGAAATAATAAATGTCCTTTTAAATAAATTAAATGTCAGACTTTTAAATTAGCTACATACTTTACATTTATAATTTACATAGAAATACAGTGGCTCTTCTCATGAAAACACCTAAATTATCGGGAAATATAATCACGTGCGGAAAGTGGCGGGGAATGTGTCAAAATATTTAAAGTTTAATAATAATAAAATTATAAATATTACGGGATAATAAAATTAAATTGTCCTAGTCCCAAAGTAAGCAAAGATTGTTTTATTTGTACTAGGCAACCGATAAACATACTTAAATAGATATTAAACACCTGCAAAAATACAATGAGGATTATTTGATATAATATTACTTTCGATAAAGATCACTAAACATCATTTTGCATAATTTCAAGGGATCATTTTTTTATTAAAATGTATTACTAGGTACTATTACCTAGGTACATTACACTTATTACTAGGTACATTTTGTATAATGTCAAAGGACCATTTTTTTTATTAAAATTTATTACTAGGTAGTAATAAATAATAATTATTCTTATTAATTTGTAACCAACCAACCAAGTTCCAAATTAAGCAAAGCTTGTGGTATGGGTACTAGGCAACGAATGAACATACGGATTTAACATCCAAGCCTCAAGAAAAAATATTTCTAACTACCTATACAGGGTGTTACAAAATAACCCCTAAAGCCTGAAACCCCATGAACAGTAAATAAATCTGTAATTTTGCGCGCTGAGGCCCTACCACGAAGTGCATAATTCGAACTTCGTTTTGTGCCGTCCCGCTCACGCTAATATGATTTGACACGAGAGTGAGAGAGAGAGTGATACGAACTTCGATTTTCGAATTTCGTAGTAGCGCCTCTGTTCTTTTTTTTCTAGGTATAATGGTTATGGAGAAAACCCGATATCGAAATTAAATAGTGATGTGCGTAATCTCAGTCGATATTTTAATTTACTATTAAAAACACTTATTTTTCCGACATTGAAATAAAAAAATATATACTAATTTAATTCTTTACTGGAGTACTTCCATACCCTTCAGTTATTACGGGTAATTTTGTAACACCCTGTATTTCATTCATAAAAACCCCGAATGGGTATCGAACCTGGGACCTCAAGTTGCGTAGTCAGGTTCGCTGACCGCTGTCGTATGAAACTAAAGATCTAAAATCATAATATTCACAACTACGAGGGGCGTTCAATATAAAGTGAGAATGAGATGCAAACTCTTTTAATATTACGAAATTAAATACTGGCTGGTAAAGCTAATCTATCTAGCTGATTGCTATGAAAAAAAAACTAACTGTCTTTTGTTTAAAAAAATATACGGTAATTACTATGCAATGCTATTGAGTATGTTAGCGAAAATGGAGAAAATTGAACTGCGCGCCGTTATCAAATACTTGTGTTTGAAAAATTTTTCTACGGACCAAATCAATTTGGATTTGCGGGACACTAGGGTCTAATGCTCCTCCGTATTCGACAGTCGCACGTTGGTGCGCCGAATTTAGACGTGGAAGAACATCGACAATGGACGACCCCCGCTCCGGACGCCCTACTACAGCAGTAACTGAAGAAATTGTGAAAAAAGTCGAAAACTCAGTTTTGGCGGATCGTCGTGTCACGGTTCGGTTTATTGCTGAAAATGTAAAGATTTCAACGGGGAGCGTGCATAATATTTTACATGAACGCTTGGGTATGAAAAAGGAATCTGCGCGTTGGGTACTAAGAATGCTTACTGACACGCAAAAACAAACTAGACTAGAGATTTGTCAAGAAGCTTTGAACCTGATGCAGCAAGACCGGGAACTTTTTTTGGCGCGATTTATAACAATGGACGAAACATGGCTCCATCATTACGACCCAGAAACGAAACTGCAGTCTATGACATGGAAAAGGCCATCATCTCCAACTCCGAAGAAATTCAAGGTGAGCCCATCTGCCGGTAAGGTCATGGGCTCTGTTTTTTGGGATGGTAAAGGGGTATTAATGATTGAGTATCTCGAGCATGGAGCCACTATTACGGGCACTTTATACGCCAAACAAATAGCAACGTTGCGCAATGAGATCCGCGAAAAACGGCGAGGAAAACTCTCGAAAGTTGTGCTGTTCCACCAGGACAATGCCCCGGCACACAAGTCCGCCGTTGCAATGGCTGCAATTCGTGATGCTGGGTTCGATATCCTTAAGCATCCTCCGTATTGACCAGATCTCGCTCCCAGTGATTTCTACCTATTTCCGAGATTGAAACAATACCTGAGAGGCCAGAAATTTGAAGACGACGACGCGGTAGTCGCTGCAGTACAAGATTTTTTAAGTACTCAAGATGAGACCTTTTTTAAAAATGGAATTTTAAGTTTAGAAAAAAGATATACTAAGTGTATTATGCTAAAAGGTGACTATGTCGAAAAATAAAATGACATTTAGTAAAAGTTGTTTATAACATACTCATTCTCACTTTTTATTGAAACATCCATAACTCAGGAACAAATATTCGTGCTCATCATACAAATAAATGCCCTTACCGGGATTCGAACCCAGGACCTCTTGCTTCGTAGGCAGGGTCACTACCAACTAGGATAAAGCGGTCGTTAAAAAAAATAATTAATCTTTTATAAATACAATAATTTGTTACACATTTCGTGTGTTTGGTGAGGTGTTTGTACATTTGGTGAGCAAAAAATGTACAATGCCGCAAAAGGTCATTCAACCTACTTCATATTCATTTGCTCTGATGATTGTCAACTTTTTCTTTTAGTCCAGCAATTTATTCCAATTTAGAATGTGTAGACACCACAAACATGTGTCAGCTGTAATGTGTACATAGCCTTACGAGACGTCTTTATCTACTCTAGTAATATAATAGGCAAGGTTTCACTATAATGAATTCCCACGTGATGTTATGTCTATTATGCCACATCTCCATGCACATAGTATATAACATATTGTTGTTGACCGTTCATTGTGGTAGGGTAAACGTAATATTTGTTTGCAATTTTACATAATCATAATTATCACATCGTATTTACTTCCTTGTCGTGTTATTTTAATAGTTTATGTGCATGTTTAGAATTAATGTTGTTTCTAAACCGTTATCTAAGACTGATACTCTGTATATTTATTAATAAATATTAATAAGGTACAGTTTAACTTGAAAGTTGTCTAAAATCTTGTCTTCCAATATATCGTGGTGTCTCAAGTCAAAAGTCTTTGACCTGTGTGTGTTGGAAGTGATACCTTATGGCACTGAGAAGCGGCTGCTAATGATGGGCCTCATAAAAAAGATTAAGGTCACTCAGAGGGCTATGCTCGGAGTTTTTTGGCGGGATTATCTTACAAATGTTGAAATCCACGCAAGAACTGAAGTTTTTGATATAGCTCGAAGAATCACCGGGCTCAAGTGGCAGTGGGCACGGCACATCGCACGTAGAACTGATGGCCGATTGGGGCTGGTTAAGGTTGCGGGAACGCGTTGGGTAAGGATTGCGCAGCACAGGTCTGTTCGGCGAACATTGGAGGACTTGTCAGACAAACAACAATACTAAGATAGTTTGAAATGTCTCAAATTAACAGTGACGAAGTACTCTCTTGAGCTCAGCTGTATCGAAGTATGTTTAATTGAAGAAAACTAAAAACGTCTTGATGTTTAATCGTTTATTATAGCAAAAGGAAATTATGCTTCAGAATAAAATAATATTGTGTATGTTTTTTGCGCGTTGTAGCAACAGACAGACAAACCCAACTTAGATTATTATTATGTGCGTAATATTTAGGGGTCGGAATTAACTAAAAAAATATTAATGATATTTTCCATCAGTTATCAATTCCTTCGTATTTTAAATAGGTAAGGTTCCTACTTTTTCGTTTCGGCATTGCAGCTGTCAAAATAATTGGTAACTTGTCATCATGCCTGGTTTCGGCCTTAGGCAACCCCAAGATTCGTACCTCTTCAAAGAGAATAGCAGTTCCGAGAGGTAATGCGGCCAAAGTTTTGGGGTTTAATGCCTGTGGCTGAAAATCTTGACAACGTTTTTACTTTGTTTTTGTGTGCTAGTGGATGAACTGCATGAACACACATTTCTTGCATAAACGTAGCTATCATAAGGCCGCGGGTGAGCAAAGTAATTATTTCAGTTCATTGATATGGACCTCTGCAAAGTAACGCCTGATTCAATAAATTATTTTGTAGATTTTGTGTGGCGTATATTCTATTTTAGGTTTCTAATTTTATTTTATAATTTTGTTTGAATGAATATTTGAAAGCGTCCGCATAAAAGACAAGATTACCTGAACGAAATGGGGTTCAAAAAAACCGCTCCCCTGCATGTGTAAATAATGATATCGCAAGCTTGTTTGTTTCCGTGAGCCGATTCAATTTATTTCGCCGTGTTTGCGAATGCAATACAATATTGGCCGCAGTGTCCACGAGTTTAACTGGGGGAAATACATTGGTATTTTATTGCACAGCACTTTCGTTTGCCATGGGTAAATATTTAAACTGCACTACTAGCAATGGGTGTATTCGTACACAAGTTAGCGCAAGAAATCGTAAGGTCAGACTACTTACTCAGGTACTTTAAACCAAAAAGGATAACTTTAGTTAAATGACATGAAAACCATATGAATGGAATTTATTGGATCAGGTGTTTTTTTGCGGAGGTCCATAACTGAAACAATTACTTTGCTCATCCGCGACCTTACCATAGCTACGTTTTTTTGAGTTCGAAACGCGTCAGTGTAGTTTGGTGGTGATAGTTGGGTTTGTGTGATTTGTGTGTGTTCATACAGTGTAAAGGTGGAGGAACTGCATGAACACGCATTTTTACATAATCATAGATAAACGTAAATAAATAAATAAATAAATAAATAAGAAAAAAAAAAATAATAGGTAACCCACAGAAAATCGATTGTTACAGCACCACTGCCAGTGAAACAGTTAAAGGTATTATTACACGAAGACCATCCGCTCAATGAAGAAAATTCCCAAAGCAAAACCTTCATGAATAACAACTTTCACGTAATTAATTCGTCCAAGGAATCATATGTAAATAGCTGTGGCTGTTAACGTTATAGTACGACCGTGACCGCTGTCGTCCGTGGTTAATAAATAATAGGTGAATCAATCAACGGCATTGTAAGCGTTTCTATTTTTATAAGCTTTCGTTTAAAGTCGTCTCCTATCCAATTGACCTGGCAACTCCCTCAACTCTTAACCCTCGTTCTTCACCTCAGTAATACTAAATTATTTCGTCCTTTCACTTAATTTTGAAACTGAAATAAACGGTGTCGTATGAGTTATAATTTATGGCTTCATTTTTAAAGTTATAAACACTACTCAACGGTCAAATTCGTACAACATATTTGGACATCGGACAAAATAATAACTGCGCTCGTCATGTCGAGTGGCATAGCTTAGCTTCCCTGTTCAAGAGTCGTGAAGCGACTGCCCCGCTCGTCGCCCACACAGACACCCTCGAGCTGGCATTACACACGAAATTGAACAGTATCGATTTCTCAAAAACTATTTATATTATTGAAAAATCGGCAGACGCGATTGAAGTGTACATTATTACTTACTATTGGTGAAATTTGCGTGTCAAAGCGTTGCGTAATAAGGAAGTTTATACGGATCATAGATCAAGAAGAGGGTTCGAGGAAAATTCATTTTCTTGTTACATGATATCTTTTTTGAAATATCAGTAGACTAAATTAAACAACCATTACTAAGTTAAAATACTGACTACAGAACTTTATTGTTTACGTAACGTTCAAGAATACTGTAAGCGACGTAAAAACAGTGAATTTGGCCTGGTAGCCATTTAATGTAAGTGGTATACAATAGGCAATGTATTAAAACCTTCGGTCGCATTATTAAGTGCTGAATAATTAACAATATCACAATTATTGCCTACCACTTATAATAACCTACCACCATTTACTCAGTTTAGGTAAGTTTTTTATATAATTGGTCGGTCACTGTGAACTGTTTTCAACCATATAATTTTATGTATATTTCCGTACTCGCCTTTTAAAGCCCACAAGTTACCTAATGCTGGACAATAATAATGCATTAACCAGATTGATTACAAACATGTTTATTTCAGCCCACATATTAAAGCGCAGAACATACGCAATTTTGATTTTTTAAGAATTTTATGTGATACTCACGCCATCAAGACGAATCTAATGCCGTATCGCTCATCAAAATAAGTTGAGCCGTTGAGTCATTAATCGTTACGACGAGCAGAGATAGGAATGGACATACTCGTACACATGCGACTTCACTGTAGTTGAGTAAAAATAGTCGTGTGGATTTTTTCCGAGTGTAATTTCAGTAACTCTTTATTTACTTGTCAAATAAATCTACGTTCTACGTGACAACGGATCGCCCCCCACAAGCACCGCTATCCGGCACTCGTTAAGATATCGTAGACTAGCGACCCGCCCCGGCTTCGCACGGGTACAACTATATTATGCATGTATTATACTTATAAACCTTCCTCTTGAATCACTTTATCTAATATAGCTTTTACCCGCGGCATTGCTAGCGTGAACCATAAATATTTCAGAGAAGCAAACAATTATGCAAGCAAGCCTGAAGCAAGCATGCACGCAAGCATGCAAGCAGCATGCAAGCAAGCATGCAAGCTTGCAAAAAAGCATGCAAGGAAGCATTCAAGCATGCAAGCAAGCATGCAAGCTTGTCGTAGATATATCATTCAATTTTCATCCACCAACAAAGTCTTTACCCTACGTCTTGTTCGATTCGATGTCGGGAAAGAAAATGGAAATAATGGAACAAAGAGCCGCGAAACAGAATGATGAAGCCGTGATAGCCTACTAGATACTGATTTTATATATGTCATGGACCAAGTGATTAATGCGGGTATTATTCATAATGCATGCATGCCGGGGTCTAGCTCTATCGGGCAGAGTGATTAATTACTATCTAAACTTCATTATTTATCACATTGCCCGGTCATTATTATACTGCTACGTGACAAATGGGCAATTTGATAATAAAGCTAAGTTGCCGTTGCTAATGCCCGGGCATTATGAATAATGTCTAGCTCTATTGGGCAAAGTGATTAATTACTATCTAAACCAAAGCCAGCGAGCGAGTGAAGCGAGCGAGCAAGACCTATCGGAGCGGAAGCGACTCGGTATGGTTAGATGCAAAGGCTAATGCGGGAGCGTAGCGCAGCGAAGCTCCCGCATTAGCCTTTGGTGTTAGTTATTTTTTTTATGACCACCCGAAAAATCCAATTTGTATTACTCTGCCCAAAAGGTGATGGGCATTATGTATAATGCCCGGTCAATTTGATTATTTGAACAATTATTATCAAATTGCTCCCGGGCATTATGAAAAATGCCCGATTTATCACTTGGTCCATAACATATATAAGCAGATCATGAGAATTCATGACTGAAATTACACTTCAGCAACGAGCTTACGGTAAAGAAAGACATCGTAGGAAAACCTTATAACGGCGAATCAATTCAGTACAGGAAAAATCATTAAGGCCGCACCAAGCTTCTTGCGCTAATCCACTAACGCACTAGATTAGACATATTAGATTTACTTATTTATTTTTTATTTAAATTCACATTCAGTATTATGACATGATTTAATTTTTTTTACATTATTTAATTTAATATAATTCATTAATAAAAATTTGAATGATCAAGTGCGGCTGTAAACAGTAACTTCATGTAAGTACCTATTTAATGTGAAACTATTGTATTGTAAATGTATTTGTAACCGATTTAATATTGTACATATATTTTATTTTATTTTAGGTACTTGTGTACTTATAGCAAATAAATGATTTGATGTGATTTGATTTGAATCGATTTTAGGTATTTTATGCACTCGTGTATGTGTATGCAACACAAGTTCCCCGTACGATGGCCGAAGGAGAACTAACGCAACTAACTATAAGGACAAGGGGGAAGCACGACGGCTCAAGATAGGTTGGTCAGACCGCGCGTGTATTTAGGTATTTTCACCGTATTACGAAAACAAAATACATATTTTAAATATAAACCATCACTACTACAAAACATCTTATTTTATTAACATTCAAAAACTCATGACCTGCCATACTAAGGATTTATTTTATTTTTTAGAGACGACTTTGGATTTTTTCTATCGAGCAAACTACAAGTAATCGTGTTTCGAAAATCACTGGTTATTAGAGTGAATCCTCAGATATTTTACACATGAATTTCAGAACTAAAACTTTGCTAGTAGGTGCGGCCTTAAACCGTGACTACGATCGCATTTTTACCCTCGCACTTCTGATGATGATGAAGTTTTTTGTGTTTGGGAGGATGCCCATATAACATAAGGACACTTTTTTTCTGAAAATGAATAATACTCGTGATTTTGTACAAGAAAACTCTAAAATATCTTCATTTAATTTTTTTTTTTCAAACGCCCTTATTATCGAATAGGGATGTTTCCTAGGTAAAAAAATAATAATTCTTATTAGTCCGTATTTTACATTATCAAAAAATATTAGACACGTAATTTTTCTTTTGACAATTAAACAAAAAATTACGAAGATATGGGGCGTTGAAGTTCCGCGTGACGAGGCGTGACGTCACTTGTTCCTAAAACGCTCATACAAAGTGTAGGAACAAGTCACGCGTCACGCGAAACTTCAACGCGCCATATCTTCGTAATTTTTTGTTTAATTGACAAAATAAAAAATACGTGTCCAATATTTTTTGATAATCTAAAAGACTGACTAGTTAGGAAAGTAGCCTATTGTGCAGCACAATTTTTCTAATTAAAAAAGTATCATCCAAGCTAAAACAAATCGACTGGACTTTATGCGTTTTTGGCTTCAAATAACCTCACGAATATGTTTTAAACTTGTTGGCCACGGACTAATACTCTCATCTCATATTAAACTGAATGCCAATTTATTAATTTCCTTAAAGTCGAGATCATTATTGAGTCCTAACCCCAAAAACTTTTGCTTTATTCAACTAATAATAAGGTAAAACCGATCGTATATTTCATTAACTTAACCCAACATTCAGGATCGCAGTTAATTAAAATTAGTTTCAGGGATTAAGCTGTTAAGCCCATTTATTAATATTTAATCAAGACCGGACACCGGGTGGTAGGATGAACAATTGGACAGTCAGTGAATAGACTTCTATTTAAACCAGTCCAATGCTAATAAATGGTAATTACATCAGCAACGAAAATGTGGTAACGGTAACTAACAATAAGTTAAATGCTGAAAATGTGTTTGTGCTGTTTTTTAGTGAGATCAAAGAGAAGAATCGATCCCAAACCACCAATTAAGTATGTTTTATGTAACTAACTTTCCCTATTTGAAATTTACCATGTCACCATGACCTATAGGAAGAAACGTGCACACATCTGCGAAGAAATGTAAAGGTTTGTGTGAAGTTCCCAATCCACATTAGCAACAATACCTATATTCACCATTATAATTTCCTGAATTTTTAAAATTCAAAGGAATAAAATGTAAAGTGAATCCGAGTGTGTCATTAAAAAGTTTTATAGCATTTTTAGCCAAGATCCAATTTCTTGAAACAGACTACTGTACAATGATCTCATTCATTTGGAACGTTTTTCATTGCAAACATTAATTAATTCACATTAAATTGTTAACCTGAAAAGCCTTCGCAACCCGTCCCCATCCATCAAATGCAACCTACGCAATGATGTCGCAAAATACTCTCGTTAATTCAAATGAGTCTAATTTAAAAGGTAATAATACAATTTAAGATTAGACATTCGTATTTATTTACCCGACGTTCTGCTTTAGCCATCACCAACATCTCCGGCCTATAAACGCAATACACAGGCCTCCACTCAATATGTGAGAGCTTAGGCGTGGAAACTACAGCCCAACCTTTCATTATCCTTAAAGGCCTGTGCCGGCAGTATTCTGAACTTTGTTCAATTGCAACATTTATACCAAAATTGTATGGAAATGATGCCCTTTTGGGGCGCGGCTTAGCAATTAAATTAATTACATTAACTAGGTACTACATATTATATTAAGCACATGTAAGTTGTAGAACCAAATTTATACATTAAATAGCTGACACATACATCTCTAAAATGTAATGTTAGTCAATGCAAGTGACATTTAAAAAATAAAATTTTCAATAACAAACAAAAATATACATCTAGTCTTGAAGTAATAACTGTGGCACAATACAATGAGATAATTTTTGACTACATGATCAATAACAATAATTAAAAATATGTATAACTTATTCTTCCATGACGTCTACATTTCTAAATATGATGACGATGATACAAATGAACGTAGTCCACACAAATTGCAGCGGTTCACACAACGAATTGATGAAAACGCTATCGTTTATGTCGTTATAGTCCATTACGACTTCCTACGTCTTAAGCAGATCAATTGACTCTTCCGGTCAGTGGCCATGACCGTGCGGTAGAATAATTGTCCAAAATAGTCAGTTTTACATTTTAAGCGCTCATAAAATAAGAAAAGTTGCAAAAATGGCTTAGTCGCCTTTGTTTAAACTATTGATGTGATTTCCTAAATGGCGTTGATTAAGTAGGTATGTTACGTAAAATTTTTGGGAAACGATAATTCTAGTAAAAGTTATTTAGGCCAAATAAAAAAATTTTAACAACTATTCAAACAATACTGAAATAATTGTGTCAATATGAGTTATAAGTATTTAGAAATTTGTTTAGGCTTGACTTACCTACAATTCGGTACACTCAAGATAAAAACTGGACATTAAAAAATCTTGTATTAAAACGAAAAATAACTTATTCTGTCATCGCTTTCGAAACACCCCTAACCATCGTGTGTACATTCCTAGTGCGGTTACGATTTCCATGAGCGTTTACGGTTACGAATCGTGAAATCGTAATTTGTCCTGCGGTTCTGACACTATTTACCGTCAGCGAGGTAAGCCGACAGGCATTGAAGCCAAATTCAACAGGCACTGACGGCATCAAACCGCAGAGCTCTTACGATCAAAGATGGCACGAGTATTTTAACTTTTGTCAAAAATCGTGCGTGCAGGCTCCTCCGCGCGGAAGAAGTGAAACTTCGTAATGTGGAAATGAAAAAGGCACTTATACATCAATATGAACCTTATTGCAATAACTTAAAGAACTAAATTTACTTATGCATCTATGTGTTTAAATTACTCACTAGATGGCGCTTTTATCAAGTCTCATACAAATTAGCGAAACATGTTACATAACTCGTCGCTAGATGGCGTTGCTCCTCGTGCGCACGTTATTTTCAATATTTTTTCTTGATTTTTCGTAATTATCAAAGATATTCAATACTTTTTTTACTAAATACGTTTAAAATACTTAAAACTACGATCTATTATTAAAATAGTTTTGATTTTAACAAGTTTTCATACTAAACCACGCAATTGTTTTGGATCGCACTGACGAAGTTTTTAACATCCGTTAGTATATATACATTGCGAACGTCTCGTAAACATCAACTTGCGTTGCGTTGCGTTGCGTATTTAACGCAACGCATTTAACGCAACGCTTGTTGGAAGTCGCATTAGAAGTTTCACTTCAAAAATATGGCAAGCAATGATCACCACGTTTAAGCCGCGAAGCTTTGCTGAGTGCCTTAATTAAGGTACCTACGAGATTTTAAGACATATTTTAATTATGTAACGATTGTATACCAAGCTTTTCCTCGTTGATAAACGTTACTTTGAATTTTTGTAAAAATTTCATTTTTAAAGCAAGCTTTATTAGCTGACTGTACTTTTTGTTGACTATACTTACATTGTCATCCAACCTACATAAGTATACCAAATTTCAAGTGAATCCGACCACTAGAAGTGGGTCAAAGTCGACTTCCAAGATTTGACCCATACATACATTACATACATACATTTCATACATTAGCCACTGTCACACAGCACCGGTATGCTTGAGTGAAATCGGCTTAAGCAAAAAAATCGGGATAACAACTTCGACTTAGCAATAAAATGACATAAAATGACGACGTATTACTTTTACTTAACTCGATCACGAATCGAACTCACGTAGTGGGCTTAGGTAGGTGATCAAATTCTTATTCACTAATAATTGTAAAAGATAAGTGATTTAGATTTATCTGATATTATTATATCAGCCTTTTTTAAGGTTAGCACATGAAAATAATTTCGTTATCCATTTTAAATTAAAATTAAAAAGTATTTATTGTCAATGACGTTAAAGACAAGGAAAGTTGTATTGCACCGAAAACTTTTCATGTAAAATCACTTGCCAAGACCCACAAGTTTATAACCCTTTCACTCTTTAAGATCTCGCGAACAGCCAAGTTCTAACTATACAAGGTCCAACTCATCATTATCATCATCATCATCATCATCCCAGCCTGTATACGTCCCACTGTAGGGCACAGGCCTTCACTTCACACACACCATTGAATTTCTTCGTAGGTGTACGCAGATTTCCTCACAATGTTTTTCTTCACTGTAGTAAAGCTCATGGTAAATTTCAAATGTAATTTCGCACATAAAGTCCGAAAAACCGGCGAAAAACCGGGTGCGAGCCGGGATTTGAAGCCACGACCATCTGCTAGAGAGGCCATAGGTCAAACCACTAGGCCACTAGGGCTAACTGCCGTATAAACTGTTCATGTTGCTTAAAAAGTATGGCTTCGATGCTTACTGTTTATTTCATTATTCTTGTGAAACAAGATGTACTTTTTACTATTTTAGCCGTAGATTTTTGTCACCGACACACAACACTAAAAACGTCCTGTTTGTTTGTGTGTCGAGATGAATGTTCGGAGAGGCCGTCGGATGGATACCTATATAAATTAACGATGGGGCCGAAAGGTTCTCGAGTGGCGTCCGCGGACCGGAAGACGCAGTGTAGTTAGGCCTCCAACAAGATGGAGCAACTACCTGGTCTGGCCTATGTTCAGCAGTGGACGTCTTTCGGCTGAAATGATGATGATGATGACAACCTAGGGCTATTCAAGGCTAGAGTGAATAGGCTAATAGGCTGTTACTGAATCTGTGAGCCTTTGGCGTAATCTGCACTTCCCATTAGGCATTAGGTGATATAGCGGTCAAACACGGGTCGCTTTCATGTAAAAAAATATTAAAATGTAGTTTATCCAACTAAATTCTGACGTTAAGCTAGATTATCACAAAATCGTAACTTCTTTGAGATATTTAAAGGCCAGATATTAATATCGTATCGCGAATCTCAATATTTGATTTGGAAGATTAGCTCAGCGAAGTATTATTTTTTCTTACTTATTTATCCCTGATGTAAGTAGAAATAAATCGGTTCCTGAATTACGGTGTGTTTACAAAAGAGGGTCAATGTTTGAACAATCCTACTAATATTATAAACGCGAAAGTTTGTAAGTCTTGTATGGATGGATGTTTTTACTCTTGCACGCTAAAACGGTTTGATGGATAGGTTAGGTAGTTTTTAACCTGGATTAACATATAGGATACTTTTTATCCCGGAAAATTGCATTGTTCCCGCGGGATAGCGATAAACGAATTCTTTGCAGACGGAGTCGCGGGCATCAGCTAGTGAATTACAAGTTGTAATTGATGGCCATATAGAACACAGAACAGATGGCCGTTGGGGCCGAAAAGTTCTCAAATGGAGACCACGGACATGGCAAGCGCAAGCGCAACGTGAGACGTCCACCAACGAGATGGACGGACAATTTGGTAAAGGCCGCAGGTGTAACGTATAACGTTAATTCTTTCTTTTAGGATTAATTAGTTATCAAATAGCTACTAACTATTAAGACAAATTCGTAAATCTAGAACTGGAAAACTCATTTAAAAAAGAAAACTATTCAAAAATAACTTAGATCTTCTTAAAAATAAAACTTTAACTAACGCTTATTAGCTAAAATACCTAACTTAAATAAATACAGCCAAACTAGTTGAATAAAAGTACAAAAAATAACTGTAAAATCTAGTTAATAATTGTACAAACAAATATACGGAGCGTACGTGCAACTAATGTCTTCTTATACGTCGCGAAACCGGTCGCCAGCGCTTGCTTATCGAGTATCGTCGCCTAGACTTATGGTTTGCCTCAGCGCGGAGCAATCGCTCCGCGACGTGATCAAAATGTACTATTTTAAATAAATAACTTTTTCTAAAAGTGAGTGATCTTTCGTCCCAATTATGGGTAAGTGTTGCACCTATCATTATTAGTTACGTAGTTTAATGTTTCTAAGCCTACATACAAATCCTCGGTATTTTGTAGAAATGGTAGACGTACCTTTCGCAATCACCTTGCTTGACCTTCCTTTGTGCGCTTAGAACATTCTCGATTGTACATGCATATCGCATATGTATTTTTGGCTAATCACACATTAATTTTAATCACTATTACCTAATTAAATAAGGAATGTTAAATCTGTGTCATTCTTATTAGTTATAAAAATGGTTATAATACTTAATTATAACAAAAGGTTCTACGCCAGTCGATTTTGCCTGTGACTTACATTATTCTTTTGTACAAGCCTTTGCTTATGTACAAATATGTGCCTACTTATTTATTAACTGATGCAATGAACCTTTATTTAATGTCGTAAACTGTACTTTTGGTTTTTATTCGTGTAAATTGAAATTTAATAAGCTTGAATATACATTTGGTATTCTTAAACGTAAATTTAATACAAATAACTGTAATTATTATCTAGGAATAACGTTTATGAGAAAAGGCTTTTACTTAAATAATGCTGTTCAAAATCAAACGAATCATTGTGAAATAATTGCATCGAGAATCTAATGTTAACGGAAACACTATCGCTTACCTTCGGATTTGCTTGTGCACATTATCTTAATTATTAAATTAATTTTATTACTATAAAATATTGATACGCTTAGCCTTGGGTTCTCACTGTACTGCTTGCTTATTTTGTACCTGGACTGCATCATCCTTCATTTCATAATTGATTTTAATGTAATTACCTACCCCCTTGTACGCGAGTGACCATCTGCAGTCTAGGGCTAGGTTTGAGCTTGTGCTAATGAGGACGATTGGACGCGTTCCAGGAACACCCTACCGGGTGAAGATCGTCCCCGTGTCGAAACACCCTACCGGGTGAAGATCGTCCCCGTGTCGAAACACCCTACCTACCGGGTGAAAAGATCACCACTTCCAATACCCAACACCACTGGTACCGAGGCTCGCCACCAACACGCACAGCCGCTTCACCACCAAGGCCCTCCGAGTCGAGCTCCGCACCGCCGAGGGGCGTACGGTACCAGAAAGGGAACGGCCACTCTCACACTTACCAGGCATCTCGTCACGGCCCTGCCTAGAGGCAATCGAACCCTCCCTGAGCTAATCTATAACTTAAACTTAACGAACCTTAAGAATAGTAAAACTTAAATCTAGTAAAAATAAATCTTAAAGTTAATGAATCTTAAAATTAGTGAAACATAAGAGCTAGTAAAACTTAAAATTAATAATACTTAAAATTAACCGGTCTTAAATTAATAAACTTTAAACTTTAATTGAATTGCTAATGTGGCTTTAGAATTTTTTATATTTAAATAAATTACTATTCCTTATCTAATCTTTTTATTTGTCCACGTACTAGGTGAACTACCCGCTAATTTACGTGACACAGGATCAAGGTGGATGCAAGCCGCTTCCAACCATAATGATTGGGAATCAATGATCGGCCTATGTCCAGCAGTGGACGTCCTACGGCTGAAATGATGATGATGATGAATTAATGATCAATTTTTAAAATAATGATGAGTTTAGAAAAGCCTTGGCAGCCTAGTGATTTGCCTAGAGCATGAGAAACTATAATTAATTATAGTCTTACCTAGTCTGCAGATCTACTGATACCGCCCAAGAAGGTACGAAATACTTTCATAGACACATGCCTCATCTCAGTAATTCTCATACACCCAGTGTGGATTGGAAACTTCACACACACCATTAGCCGGGCCTCCACTGAGCGAGCCGCCTCGCGTGGCAGCCATTTTCGGTGCGATTTTGAACTTTGTTTAGCACAAAATCATGCCTTATGCGCTTGCCTCGCGAGGCGGCTCGCTCAGTGGGGACCCAGCTATTTAATTTCTTTGCAGGATTATGCAGGTTTTCTCAGAATATTTTACTTTATCGTAAAGCTCATGGTAAATTTCAAACGTAATTCCGCGCATAAATTTTGAAAAACTCAGGGGTGCGAGCCCGGATTCGAACCCACAACCCTCTGCTTGAGAGGCCATAGGCCAAACCACTAGGCCACCACGTCTTACCGAAATACCTTAACTCAATGATATTCTCCAGGTATGTATTGTACATTGAATACTAATGAATGTCTGACTCGATCAGCACGGTCTAACGAAGCTCTGATCAACCAATTGAATTTGGTAATGGCGATATCAATCAAGTCTTAGTAGCATAGTGGTTTGACTAATGACCTCTCAAGCAAAGGGTCGCGGATTCAAGCCCGAGCTCACACCTGTGATTTATTCGGAAGTTATGTCCGAAATTACATTTGAAACCATGCGCTTTAGGAAGAAGGAATTCATCGCAGGAAAAGGACACATCTGTGAAGAAACTCAACGGTATGTGTGAAGTTCCCAATCGGCACTGGACCCGCGGGGGAACTACGGCCCGAGCCCTTTCATTTCGAGAGCAGGCTAGTGCCTTGCAGTGGGACGTATACATATACAGGCAAATTTTTTAATCAGTGCACAAATTTTGATACGTAGTTCAGTATCGTTGATAGAACACGATTATCTGTTCAAGGTTTTTTTTTAAATTTTTAAATTTGGGTTGTTCATAGTAATTCATCCAATAATTGGTCGAGTTACTATGAAAAACAGAAAAAATAAGTGATTAATATACGAAAAATACTGAAATTTGTTATTTTAACGACACTGAATCACATAATATTAAAATTTGTGCACTTAATAAAAAAATACTCTGTATAGGCTGAGATGATGACGATTACTATATTTTTAATCCTAAAACAGTTTTTTGTACAACTTCAAAACTAGATAACATTAAAACATGAGGAGCTCATTAAGTAAAAAGCTGTGGGGTTTAATTTTGTACTGAAAACATAATCTCTTGTTATATTTAAACAATGGGAAAATGTTCATACATATTTTTTTTTTTAATCTTTATTTTAAGGAACTTTGATCAAGTGGATTGAACATGTCAGTTCCAATAGGCCTTAACTAGATAAAAAAACTACCAACCTTACAATTAAAACACATGGCTCAAGCCAAGAGGGGATACGACACGACCCCCAAATCACAACGCCGAAGCCCCTGACACAGACCACCAAACCCGTACACGGATTCTCTGTTAAATAAACGCAACACAGTCCATTTACTTACTTTCTAAAAATCCGTATACAAATCTAGCAGCCTGCGACAAGGGCTCCGACAGTATAGCTTGGAAAACACCAATATTTAAGAGGGTAAGGTCCCAGACTCTACAGAACGTATCCCTCTTGACTCGAGTCCTTGCACACTCCATCAATAAGTGATGCACATCCTCAACCATACCACACTCATCACAATTTGGCGACTCCGTCTTCTTCATTAAATGCACAAACTTATTTAGAGGAACATGGCCAGACCGAAGCCTATGCGCACAAACCAGTTTTGCTCTGGAGAGCCTAGCAGAGTCAAACCAAGGCACATGAGGAGGCTCAGCCTGCATAGTTCTGTACCAAATGCCCTTTAACTGAGACCGATCACTAAAATGTTTTTTCCAAAGATCATAACATTTGCTCTTATACCGCAAAATTACCTCTGAGAACTCAGGAGCAATAACGGCCTCGGTTCCCTCAGTCACAGATGACGCGGCTAGCCGGTCAGCCTCCTCATTGCCCAGTAAGCCAATGTGTGACGGAATCCACTGTATTTTTATACGTCTGCCTGAATGTTGGAATAAAGAAATCAGTTCCAAAATTCTGTAAGCCGTAGAAAAACAACGCTTGCCCGATGTACACCGAGCTATGTGCTGAACAGAACTTTTGCTGTCAGTTAATATCACAATATCACTATAATCTAACACATGGACGTATGATAAAGCCTCAGCAATTGCATAAAGTTCCGCAGACATAATCGATAGGCCGCCCAAAATTTTAAATTGTGCCTTTTCATTATTAACAGGGTCGTAAAATGCTGCCCCTAACTTATCGCCACACTTGGAACCATCAGTAAATATTTTATGATAACTGGAATAGTTTTTCTCCAACTCTAAGATTACCTCAAGACGAAGAACGTGCCCGTTGTATTCACGTTTAGCCCCACGAATACAATCCAGACTACCGAACAAAACATCACCTAAATGGAATTTTGACACCCAGGCATCTAATTTAAACATAGGCAATGGACACGACGAGGAGATATGCTCATCAGAAACCTCCACAATTACATCAGCTAGCAACGGCTTCCTCTTGCCATTCCAATAACCACTTTGGCATACATTGCCTAACTCACGAATCATGTCAACAGTAACATTATTTGAATAAGTCAAAGCTTTTAAACTAAACCTAATCGCTAAATATCGTCTTCTGACATGTAAAGGAACTATACAGAGTTCACTCTCCATGACATGAATAGGCGTTGACCTAATGAAACCTCCAATCACCCTTAGAGCCTGATTTTGGATTTTTTCAAGCTTATACATATGCGTCTTGGCACTGTTATTATACAAAAAACATGCGTAGTCCATCCTACTACGAATCAATGAAATGTATAATCTACGAAGATGCTTAGGATGAACACCCCAAGAAGAACCAGCTAAAGTTTTTAAGATACCAAGAAATCTTTGAGTTTTTTCAACAACATAACCAATGTGCTTTCCCCAACGCAACGATCGATCTAACCACATCCCTAAATACTTGGCTGTAATGTCAGAGCTCAATTGTATACCACAAATATTAAGACTGACATGCTGAACCTTATGACCCTTGCTAAATACACAGAATTTTGACTTACTGGCAGAAACATCTAGCCCTAAACTATCTAGCACATCTATCATAATACTTAAAGAATCTTGCATACTACTAGCACCATCTTGCAAAGACTTGGACCTGATATACAACACAAAATCATCGGCATACTGTGCAATATGAACTTTGTCTATCTCATGACAAATCTGATATGTAGCAATATTAAACAAAAGAGGGGAAAGTGGATCTCCTTGAGCCAAACCTCTATCAGTCCATCGAATAACAGAAGAATCATCATTATGATCTCGTAAAATGAGATGCCTCTCACTCAAGAAAGCCCATAAATATTTACAAAATTTTGCACCAACACCTAAACAATCTAAAATATTAACAACTTTTCCAACCGACACATTGTTATATGCTCCTTCAATGTCCAAAAAACATGCCAAGGTAGACATATTCTTCGAAAAGCCCGCTTGTATATAAGACACAAGGCGAGCTAAACAATCCATACAAGATTGACCTCTTCTGAAGCCTATTGTATCACGTGAAAAAACTTCATTTTTCTCTATAAACCACTCTAAACGTTTCATCAACATCACATGGAAAATTTTGCACACACAAGAGATTAAAGAAATGGGTCTCAACTTCACTAACTGATCCTGTACATGAGTTGATTTCGGAATAGGAACGACCTGAATCATCCGCCACTGCTTAGGCACAACACCGGACGCAAAGACCAAGTTGTATATCTTGAGCAGAAACAATTTAGCAACAAGTGGCAAGTTAAAAATCACTTCATACGTCGTTATCTCATCGACACCTGGCGCAGAATTTTTCTTATGCAAACAACTATTAAATTCTTCTAACGAAAATTCACCCTCGAGAAAAGGATTGGCCGAGCTAAACGCAGGTATTTCGGATTGCACATAGTCAGGCGTAAGAGAACACAATAACTCTAGTCTGCTTTCCTTAGACGCAATAATTCTAGATCGAGAATAACCCTTCATCCATCTCATACGATTCCACATATCCGACGCAGTCGTAGTGTGATCAATACTTTGACAAAACTTCTGCCAACTGCGAGATTTGGCGTTTCGAATAAGCCGCTGTGCCTCCGCAACCTTTTTCTGCATAAAACTCAAATTATCTGGAGTCGGATTGCGCCTGAAATGACGCAACGCAAGCCGCCTCTCCGCAACAACCCTGGAGAGTAGGGGACTCCAGTAACTCTTGGGCTTAAAAATGCGCGTAGGATCTGTACAAGTTTTAGTTATAGGGACATTCTTGGTTAAAGCCTCCTTAACACGGGCTTCAAAAATATTATATAATAGATGAACATCATTTTGCACAAAAGAGGAATTATCCATAAAAAAATCTCTCAAAGAGTCTCGATAACCTGGCCAGTCTGCATATTTGAAATTAAATTTTTGTATAAAATGACGAAAATCCCTGTAATTTAAACTTAATTTGATAATAAGATGATCACTACCCAAATGCTCATTGGACACATCCCAAGTAAAATCCACAGCAATGTCTGAAGTGCAAAAGCTAACATCAGGAGAGCTTTCTCGCAGAATGCCATCCACAAATTTAACCCTTGTAGGCTTCCCATTATTAAGAGATACAAAATCATGCTCGAGCGCCGAATCAAACAACTGACCACCTCTTGAGTCACACTTATAAGACCAATTTGTATGATGAGCATTAAAGTCGCCCGCGACTAAGGCTTTCTCAGAAAATAAAGAGAAAATAGAATCCCAATCATATTGCGACGTCCGTACTGAAGATGGACAATATAGAGACACAATATACTTTAACGAGGCACAATTTAAAATTTTAACACAAAGAACTTCAATACCAGAATTATTTAAAGCAATATGAGATACCTGAGCTTTTACAGAATCATTGACAATAACAGCCACTCCTCCATACGAATCTAATCTATCTTTTCTGAATACATTATAAGAGCTTATACGAAGAACGTTACTGTTATCTAACCATGTCTCATTAATTATCGCAATGTGAACTTTTTCTCTGTTTAAAAAAAGTTCAAGCTCAGTTATCTTAGGCCTCATACTTTGAGAGTTCCACTGAATTATATTCAATTAGGAATCTAAATTATGTCTAGCCATTATTTACATTACTAAAAAAAAACTGAAATAACTCAAAATCCTTAAAATACTTCTTACACATTTCCAAGCATTCTTCCACAATAAACTTACAAACACACTTAAACTTCTCCTGCCAACTCTCGTTTGATAATAAAATATCCTTTACTTTCTCAATAAACCGCTCAAAACAGCTACGTTTCCTTCTTTTCCTTCTCTGATCTCGATCCTCAGTGAAAATGTTTTGGGGCTGCTCATAAGTAGGATCTTCATCTTCATTCACTACGGGGACTCTCTTTGGCTTCTTTCTCTTTCTGACCTCTTGATGACTTTCAACCTCTGTACAACCTTGGCTTCTAGGCTTCTGAACTATAGGCTTCTGACTGCTGACCCGCTCCGACGCGTTTCCGTTCACGAGCTTGGTCAGAATGGCATCCCTATATGACTTGCCAGCTCTCTCCTTTCCAGCATTGCCAATATCCTTCCTTCATTGGCCGATGCGATGATGATGGCGCACCCTGCTGATCTCTACTCTCCTGCATATATAGCGACAGAGCTCTTTTATAAGCACAGCCTTCATTCGACATGATTCCTCTTATCTTCTTTTCTCTGAGAAATGCCGGACAAGCTTTATTTAGAGCCATGTGAGGCCCTTTGCAATTAAGGCATTTAAAATCAGTTGTCTCACAATTGGCATGTGTTCCTCCACACTTCGGGCATATTATTTTACCTGATGGACAAAACCTGATAAGGTGCCCAAACTTCCAACATTTTGAACACTGGGTAACCGGAGAACTATACGGGTTTACCTTAAATCGACAGCCATAGGCATAAACATAGGGGGGCAAACAGGAGCCTTTGAAGCACAGACGTATAGCTTCTGACTTCACCCATTGACCATCACTACTCAAACGATTCAACCTTTTTACCGACATGATTTCTTCCGAGCTATCAATATTCTTTAAAAACTCTTCCTCATTAACATCTAACTCCACATTCTTTATGATGCCATAAATGTAATTCAATTGATTTGCCCAGTACACACGTTTGTCATCATTGTTAAATTCTACCGCCGATAAAAGCTTCTCTGCCTCTTCCTTCGTTGTATGCGCACCTTACAGGGGCCCGAGAACTTAATTCTTAAAATGCCTTGTATACCCTTGGCTTGAAGTAACTTGGCCAAACCTATCTGTTTTGGCAGATCCGTCGTCGAAATTAGGTATACTTCAAAAATCTCATCATATGGTACTGAAGTTGTAGCCGCTGTACCCCGTAAACGCTTGGGTCTCCTTCCTACGGTAATGAAACTGACATCAGAGGCCCAACTATCATCACTCGGGCCACCAAATCTCTTCTCTGACGCCGCGCGCACTTCTGACATGGCATCTTCACCGCACAAGGCATCCATTGGAGTCACCGGCGCCAACCCCAGCACATTCAAGCTGTCCAACGACGTCGACTTGGTTCGCTTCCCACACTCAAACATTGAAGACGACGCACTGACTCCTTCACCCGGGTCACAAGACCCTATACTCGTTTCACTCATATTTAACACAAAACGCTCCCTAAATGAAAATTTATTTAATTAAAACGAATAGATGAAAATTTGGCAACCGCCGCCTTTGACAGCCCAACGTCAACCACCTCATACATATTTGTGAATGTTTATACCTATATTTGTATTAGTTGTTGTCCGCGACTTTGTCAGCATTTTCTCGATTTTGTCGCACCACTGGCTGTGCAAGGCACGGTTTTTTATAGCATAGTTTAGAATACGAATACGATTATTATTCGCCAAATATTATTTATTTTATTTATTTATTTATTTCAAACATGTAGTTCATATCAGGTTAGTAACAATTTTACTTAAATACTATGTTAGTAATGGTGTTTATTTAGTATTAAATATGGCTACTCTGGAGCGCATATGACACGCATTCCAGTATCTCACTATGGGGCAATCTGTGCGCTCCAATATGGTGTTCAAGAGATTATGGTGGTATTCGTATAGAAATTCTGCTTTTATAGTTACATTGTTGCTGGCCTTTTTAACCGAATGTCGAAGGAGGGCTATGTTTTGAGCGTAGTATTTATGTATGTATGTATTTATGTATCATTCCTTGGCACGCCCTGCAGCCTAAACGGCTCAATGGATTATGAAGTTTGAGGTGTCATTAAATTCGTCTCAGTTCCGCAAGTGACATAGGATATATATTTTCCCGGAATTCCCATGGGAACGGGAATTATACAAGCGGGTTTTTTCATCTTGTATTGAAATTAAAGTTATTTAGATTTTCATTCCATAGAAAAAAAAATCGTCTAATGTAGCCTCAGATGCCTATTTTCGAGTACACCAATTGACTTAGTCCCCAAAATAAGCAAAGCTTGTGTTATATATTTGCAACGAATGAATATATTTCAATACATATTAGAAATCTAAAACTTGGAAACAAATATACGTATTTTTCATATATGATATGTGCCTATAGGAGATCAAACACGGAATCTCGAGCTTCCTAGTCAAATCCTTTAAGATCTGTCAAGGTGGTTCAAGATGGATGCAAGCAGCTTCCAACCGTTATTAATGGGTATTAATGAGAGAAGCCTATGTCCAGCAGTGGACGTCCTGCGGTTGAAATGATGATGATGGTGAAGATTGTTAAATCGTATCCTTGATATCCTTTCGAGTTGTTCTCATCCCATTCGATGACGGTATTAAGGAATTATGGGTGTTTTTAAGCCGTCCTCGACCTTAGTTAAAAGATGTTTTTGTTTATTCTTTTTAACTTAAAGGAATGAATAGGAAATGGAGAAAATAAAGTAGGTATGATTGATAACGTTTGTTTTTTTAAATGTCAATTACGAGTATTAACCCAAATGTTTGCGTCTTCCTGTGTGTGTTGAAGTGTATTTTTTACCTTATTCACCGCACACTTTTGGTCTACATTTAAAGAGCTTATTATGATATAATTGTCACCCTCTCCCCCTTTTTAAGAAGCTCCAGAGTTGCATCCACATTTTAAAAGGTAATGCTCCACCTTTTGCAATCACAGTTATCAGTAAAATATAAGCAATGACAGAGTGAGTGCATTGTATATCATATTTTTTTTTTGACGCGGTCTTTTTTGCTGATAACTAGTAATCGATTATGCATTGTCATCAGAGCTCTATCATTCAGCCAAACTCAAGAGTTACATTCTTGTCAGTGGCGTATCTTCCACTCATCCTACCAATGAACCATCTCCTTGACCTCCTGATACGACTTGCCACCGGATTTTCCCTTATTTAATACATGTAGCTGCGCCTAAGGGTCTGTTGCATAACAAAGTACAACTAATATTACAAGCGGAACTCTCGCTTCAGTTATATTAACTAGAAAGTGAGTTTCACTTGTAATATAAGCTGTACTTTGTTATGCAATAGGCCCTAGGTCGACCTCTTCCTCTCTTCCCTGGACTTTTGCTTTTAAAAATGGTCTTAAAGAACCTGTCATGTTTTATCAAATTTCCCCGCGTCTAGGTGTCTGTAATATTCAGCATTGTTCTCCGTTTGTTGACCATTCCTAAAACTTCCTCATTATAATTTATAATATCAAATTTTGCGACACTTTGAAGACACTTGCAAGATTTGAAAAGGGTAACTTTAATAACACGTTCTCATTTATAATTAGCTTCACTTGTAACTATCTATATAATGTATGTAACTGATATATTGAACTAATTGAAGATCTCATTGCGGTGACACAAGACTTGGCGATTATGCGTTCTGATGACAATACAAAAAATGTGATACCGTCAAGCTGATCTGACGATGGAGCAGGAAGCCAGACACTGATACTCCAAGGCGGAATAACGTAACTTAGCCATGTTTGGGCTTGTTAGAACAGTCTTAGGTTGTACTTTGACTAAGAATTTTACCAGGATCTGATGGACGTCATAAGGCTGAAATGATGAAGAATATCATCAACAGTTTCCGGTCTCTGCAAATCAAAATTGTTATTTAAATACCGTTTAAAATATAATTTAGGACAAACAATCGCGATGAGGGTTAAAATAAACATTGCAAATTAAACCAAGAGAACTTAATGAAGGGCAGAAAATCCAAATCACTTTGAGTCAGAGATGTTTAACGAACATCTTTGAAGTACCCACTGATCCATAATTATACGGGCTGAAGTCAAATAGAGAACAATGGCCGTTTAACGTTGTCAATTAAAAATTAAATAAACGTTTAAATAAACAAAACAAGAAAAAGAGATGAAAAAGGAAAAATAAGGTATTGGGATAAGTTCGCCTTTGTACATCTGTTCCTCTGGTAACTTGTTTTTTATGGATAATAATGTATGACTATTGGATGCGGATGGCGCACACCGATCTGTTTGGCGAGCCTTGGGGGAGGCCTATGTTCAGCAGTGGACGTCTTTCGGCTGAAATGACGATGACATATAATAAAGACTTTTATATACATAAATACAAACAAATAATATCATAGAAAAGTTAAAAATATGCTGATTCTCACAAGCGCATGAATTACCTAATCACAGCAAACTCCACTTTAAAAAAAAACATATTTCATAAGAATGTTTTTTTTTCGAAGAGTTTTTTTTCAACATTGTAACATTTTAATATTACATGTTAATGGTTTAATAAAATATAAATAAATAAATAATTTATCAATAACCAGATATTACCCGTGACTTCGTCTGCAAAGAATACGTTAGTCGCTACCTCGCGGAATCTATGTAATTTCTAAGATAATTTTCTCATGTGTGAAACTATCCGTGTGCCAAATTTCATTCAAATCCGTTCAGCCGTTTTAACGTGAAAGAATAAAACGCAGTTACTCTTTGTTTATTATACACACGTACATTATTTATTATAATACTTAGGTTACTTATTATTATTAATTATTAGCCTTTGTAGCCTAGTGGTTTGACCTATGGCCTCTTACGCAGAGGATCGTGAGTTCAAATCCCGGCTCGTACCTCTGAGTTTTTAGAAAATCACGTGCGAAATTTAATTACCACGAGCTATACGGGGAAGAAAAACATCACGAAGAAACCTGCACACACCTGTGATGCAATCAATGGTGTGCGTGAAGTTCCCAATCCGCAATGGGCCCGCGTGGGAACTACAGCCCAAGCCCTCTTGATCTGAAAGGCCCTGTGCTTTGCAGTGGGATATATACGTATATACCGAGATGAAGATTACTTATTGTCAATTTTTTTTGTTCAATGTTTGTACCTAGTAGTTATCAAATTTTAGTTTAGAATAGTAGTAGTAGTAGTTGAAAGTAAATTTATATTTTGTGAAAAATATCAATAATTTTGTTTCTCAATTACAAAAAACAATGTGAAAAACTTATTAAACATTGAAAGACTTACATACCGCCGTATCGCAACTTTTTCAGCAACCAAACTTCAATTAAGTACTTCAGTCACCTCAAAACTACGGACACTAAACTATTCTAATGTTCTAGTTTATACCATAAAACAAATTAATTTATTAAGTCACTGTCTTCTCACTTCACTAATACACTTTAGTTTTCCTGTGTCGGATACATACCGAGCGTCGAATTCCTCAGCAAGCGTCCGTTTCATTCGGTCCGCTCGCACCTACTGCCGCCTGTGCCGCCGTGTCACGGCGATCTCGAGCCCAATTCAAATTCGAAGACATTTTCCACTCGGTTTCTAATTCATTATCTTTTGTTTCTAACACTTCATTGACTTATCAGCGATTTAATTTAATTGAGTACGCTGATAAATTGACAGTTTCAAGTGTTTCGCAATGTGGGCTCGGTTTGGGATTCGATTGAAACAAAAGAACGCGGGAACAATACAGCCCTTTTTCGGATGTCAGTCTTTATTTATTTGACTAAAATCCTTTCGCTTTTTAAGTATCTAATTTTTAGGTTAGAAAATGCGAGTTTTTCGTGATGACAAAAGCCTTCAAAATGGTATTTCTGTTAATCAAAAAAGTCATTTATGTTTCCGGAAGAAAATAGCATATACGTTTTTATAGCTTACTAGCTGTTGCCCGCGACTCCGTTCGCGAAGAATAGGAGTGTAAATAATAGCCTACGACCTATCCTCAGACCTACCAAATATAAAGAAAAAAAAATTATATAAATCGGACAAGCCGTTTCGGACGAGTTCGATAATAAACACCGTGACACGAGATTTTATATTATTAGAGAAGATTTCGTCCCAGTTGTGAAATCGCGTTTTTCACGTGATACGCTTTGAAAATTGGCTAAATTTCCCAATATATTTGTCGATATCAATTAAAAAATCTTGGAAAACTCTTTAAAGACCGCGATTTTTAGCTTTTTAGGTAAATATTCTTAGTGTGTAAAATAATTAATAAGTTTTTATGAGTGTAGTTGTGTATATTATGTATATTTAAATTGATATACAGTACAGGTGTTCCAAAACTAAACCATAACCTGGTACCGGGTGTGAGTTATAAGTTCTGGAAAAATAAGAAATAAAATCAATGGTAAGTGATAAAGATACACATTTTTTATTAAAAAATCTAATGTGAAGTGATATTTTATGTGATTATTATCGCTGAACTAAGTGACACGGATATTTATTCTATTTTTTCCCACAACCTATACAAGTTGATTTCCCAAGGAATAAATAAATAAACAATCTTTCTTTTGAAGAGTAACTATTCAGTTAAACTTTTCCAACCTGTGACTAAAATATTGCGGATATAGTAGTATTTTTTTAATTGCATCGTACTTTTTTCTGTTGTACAGTTATAAATATTCCATGGTGTATATCCTTGAGTGAAAAATTGAATTTCGGATTCCTTTTACCCCGTGTCCCATATAAATGTGGGTCCTCAACCCGCCTCATGTAAACGTCATGTTTTGACGACGATTTCGGGTCAGTGAATTGGAAATGTTACATTTCCCGTTTACACGAATTTCTATTAACTATATAGATCATCATTTCTGTTTTCTGTTTTTATGATTAGATCGGGAAACAAAGAAACAGTGGTCAAAATCAAAAATGAGGTTGTCTTTAGTAATCCGAGTAATCCGAGTGTCCGAGTAATTTTTCGGTATTCTTTTTTCAGAGCGATCTCTTCCAGGCCACCTTTTCACAAAAAGAAAAACAGCAAGGAATGGATTACAGCAGATGGTGTAAAATAAAAATAAATAGTAATACGAACAAACATTATATTAAAACAACCGAATATACAATACACATAATAAAACACACATATGTCGATAAATGATACACAACAATAATACTTGTAAATGAATAAACGGGCTATAATTTTCATGCACAAAATAATAAAAGTGTTCCTTATCTCAACGACTACGTTATGACGACCAGATGGCCTAGCGTGGTTAGATAACCTGACTATGAAGCTTGAGGTCCCGGGTTTGATTCCCGATAGATATTTGTATGAAAAATACGAATGTTTGTTCTCGGGTCTTGGGTGTTTAATATGTACTTAAGTATGTATCTATCTATATAATTATGTTTATCCGTTGCCACGTACCCATAACACAAGCTTTACCTAGCTTACTTTGGGACTAGGTCAATTGGTGTGAATTGTCCCGTGATATTTATTTATTATTATTTATTTATTATTTATTTTGTATGGATTTAACACGCCCTAGTCTATTGGCATCGAGTTCAACAGCTGAAAAGCCTGGGCAGATATAAGAGAACACGTAGAATTTGGAATTGGATTGGAAAGGGGGGTAATAAGGAGAAAGTTCAGGTCACCTATTATTTATTTTTATTAGCAGTTACGTCTGCTCACCGAAACTAAGATTTAAATAATACGAGGGGCGTTCAATATAAAGTGAGAATGAGATGCAAACTCTTTTAATATTACGAAATTAAATACTGGCCGGTAAAGCTAATCTATCTAGCTGATTGCTATGAAAAAAAAACTAACCGTCTTTTGTTTAAAAAAACATACGGTAATTTCTTTGCAATGCTATTGAGTACGTTAGCAAAAATGGAGAAAATTGAACTGCGCGCCGTTATCAAATACTTGTGTTTGAAAAATTTTTCTACGGACCAAGTCAATTTGGATTTGCGGGACACTTGAGGGTCTAATGCTCCTCCGTATTCGACAGTCGCACGTTGGTGCGCCGAATTTAGACGTGGAAGAACATCGACAAAAGACGACCCCCGCTCCGGACGCCCTACTACAGCAGTAACTGAAGAAATTGTGAAAAAAGTCGAAAACTCAGTTTTGGCGGATCGTCGTGTCACGGTTCGTTTTATTGCTGAAAATGTAAAGATTTCAACGGGGAGCGTGCATAATATTTTACATGAACGCTTGGGTATGAAAAAGGTATCTGCGCGTTGGGTACCAAGAATGCTTACTGACACGCAAAAACAAACTAGACTAGAGATTTGTCAAGAAGCTTTGAACCTGATGCAGCAAGACCGGGAACTTTTTTTGGCGCGATTTATAACAATGTACGAAACATGGCTCCATCATTACGACCCTGAAACGAAACTGCAGTCTGTGACATGGAAAAGGCCATCATCTCCAACTCCGAAGAAATTCAAGGTGAGCCCATCTGCCGGTAAGGTCATGGGCTCTGTTTTTTGGGATGGTAAAGGGGTATTAATGATTGAGTATCTCTAGCATGGAGCCACTATTACGGGCACATTATACGCCTAACAAATAGCAACATTGCGCAATGAGATCCGCGAAAAACGGCGAGGTAAACTCTCGAAAGTTGTGCTGTTCCACCAGGACAATGCCCCGGCACACAAGTCCGCCGTTGCAATGGCTGCAATTCGTGATGCTGGGTTCGATATCCTTAAGCATCCTCCGTATTCACCAGATCTTGCTCCCAGTGATTTCTACCTATTTCCGAGATTGAAACAATACCTGAGAGGCCAGAAATTTGAAGACGACGACGCGGTAGTCGCTGCAGTACAAGATTTTTTAAGTACTCAAGATGAGACCTTTTTTAAAAATGGAATTTTAAGTTTAGAAAAAAGATATACTAAGTGTATTATGCTAAAAGGTGACCATGTCGAAAAATAAAATGACATTTAGTAAAAGTTGTTTATAACATACTCATTCTCACTTTTTATTGAACGCCCCTAGTATAATTAATAATATTTGAATAAATAGATGTGGTGCATCATTTCTGACGCTTTTCCAACTAATTTGGAACGTTATGAGTCGTAGCTTCTAATAGTTGTGATGGATGTTACCACACGCCACTGTTGGAGTATGTAAGCGATTAAGAATTTCGGGGAAGTCGGTTGGGAGCGACGTGGTTCAATTGGTAGAACACCCAGGTTGAGGCGCATACCCAGGAGACGTGGGTTCGAATCCCACCGGCGCACCCGGAAAATTTTCTGGTCACCTCTTTATTCAGTGGTAAACATTATTCAACATAGCTGAATAAGCTATTGCTTTGTCACAAAATAACAATTCTACTAAATCTGTATTCCAAGCACATGCAATATCGATATTAACACAAGTTATCACGTCCGCCCGTTTCTCATCTAAAACCAATACTATCCACGATTACAGCAAACTGAAACCAAATACCAAGTATTACGCGTTAAATTTGACTGGCACTTTAATGGCGTTTAAGTGTCATTTGGTTTCGGAAAATCATGGTGACGCTGATGACCAACGGATTAATGGGAAACACGAAAAACGCATGAAAAATGAAGCTATTACAAATAATTATGGTAATTTATGCATTTAAAACTCGTTTTGGGAACGACCCATTAAAAGCTTAAAGGTGGAAATTCGAACAAAGCGGGTTTGGCGTCAATGACACCACGTCGATGACGCCGCGTCAGTAGCGCCACGTCAAATGATTACCACGTCAATAACACCACGACAATGACGACACGACAAAGAAACCACGTCAATTACGCTACTACGTTGTTGTGTCAAATACACTATATCTATGACTATGATGCTACGACAATGACGCAAAATCAGAGACGCTATATCACAGATCATCATCATCATCATCATCACAGCCTATATACGTCCCACTGCAAGGTACAGGCCTCCTCTCAGAATGAGAGAGGTTGGGCCGTAGTTCCCACGCGGGCCCAGTGCGGATTGGAAACTTCACACACACCGTTGAATTTCTCCGCTGGTTTATGCCGGTTTTCTCGTGATGTTTACCTTCACCGTAAAGCTCATGGCAAATTACAAGTAATTTTACAAATAAATTCCGAAAAAAAACTCAGAAGTGCGAGCCGGGATTTGAACCCTCGACCCTCTGCTTGAGAGGTCATAGGTCAAACCACTACGCCATCACGGCTTTATTATGGATGCACGACTGATCGATATCGACTCTACAAAGTTCTGTGAGAAGACTAGCTTGTGCCTACTGCTTCGCCCTCGTTGCAGAACGACCTACCTATCTCGTGGGAATTTCGCAAAACAGTCCTCAGTATTTTGACTAAATTTAAAGTCACATAAATCAACTGTAGTCCGCGTAAAAGGTACTTATTAATAAGAATCACTCTACTCGTAAATGTGTTGACATACTTATTTGATCCAAAAATAATTATTTTGTAATATTTGTGTCATGAAAAGGAATACCCATCCATTACTTCCCATGACCTACTTTTTATTTCACCCTGTCATCATCTTAACTGATCAAAGAAAGGGAAATGAAATTTATTTTATTTTGAACTGCTTTGCGGCAAAGAGTCAAATGTCAGCGAAGTTATTTTAGATACTTTTTATCAATTCTTTGGATCGTTATCTTCGCAATTGTTGCGGAAGACTAACCGCTATACCCAGAAACGTCAACGAACTTTAATAAAATATTAAAAATAAACCTTCATACTCAAGTAGGCTTAGCTCACGAGAACCAGTAACTCTGATTCGACCACCTCATTTCTGATTTGATCACGCAGGGAACTTTAAGCATAGCTCGTTCCATCGCTTTTTGAATGACTTTGACGCCTTAAAGGGCTTTTCTTCTTAAGCGGGCAAATCCACGAACATCCACACCCGAGAAGAAGTTCAATGGTGTGTGTGAAGTTCCCAATCCACAATGAGCCCGCGTGGGAAATACGGCCCAACCCCTCTCATTCTGAAAGGAGGCTTGTGCCCTACAGTGGGACGTATATAGGCTGGGATGTTGAAGCTAGTAAATATAACCATAACTTTTAAAATCATTGCGTCCCAATGAGATAGTGAACTTTGTGCTATTTTTATTTTTTCTTAGGAAGAAAGCTGTGGGCAAAACTAATGTTCAATTATGTTGCCAACTGAACAGTTGCAGCATTAAATCAAAACTATGTTCGATCTTGGATTCAATTTACATTTAGAGTGTTCATACAATGACTAAGTTTGCGAACAGACCGGGAATTTAGAGCAGAGATACTTAACTATCGAGACTATCATTATGCCAATTTGGCTTATGCATTGATCTCTATTTATACGCTGGACAGGCTATTCTTACAAGCTTTTATGTATTTCAATGTATGTTAGCAACAAGCTTTACTTACTTTGGGAGTAGGTCAATCGATGTCAAGTGCACCGTAATTTTTTTTTATTAGTTTATGATTTTGCCTAAGTATATGTAATTTTTTCAAATTGAATCTGGCATGTTTAACTGGCTTTTAGCGATAAAATTGGCTAAATTTGGTGTTATTTAGGTAATAATTTAAATACATTGATATAAAAAAATGTTTTGAGCAAAAAGTTTATAAGATACTGCATGGCGATCTCGACGGGAATCTTTTGGATTGCATAGGCTTTAGAGGTAGTTTGAAGCGCACACGAAACCAAAATCTATTTGCTGTACCCATTACAAATAATAATGTTAGCCATAATGCTCCAATTATTTTTTACACTTTTTTCTTACTGTTTTGTTTACAATATGTAATTGTACCATATCAATAAATAAATAAATAAATAAAAAGTATTCTTTACAAAAAAATATTTGAAGACAGCGTAGCGCGGTTACCTATGAGTCCTATGACATATGGAAGTAAAATACCCTAAATAAGACTATTAATATACATAAATAGCATAATTTAATGAATCAGGCGTTACTTTGCGGAGGTCCATATTAATATACTGAAACAATTACTTTGCTCACCCGCGACTTTAAGATAGCTACGTTTATGTAAAAAATGTGTGTTTTATGCAGTAGACTAACGCTAACATTTGGTAACATTTTAATGGCATCTGACATCATCTGTGGTGCAGCATATCCAGTTCAGTAGAGGTCTGTGGCAAAGTGAAATTCGATGATATAATACCATGAAGGCCTTATACTATGAAGTTTGAAATTCAAACTCTGTATCGTGTCGTCCCGCTCACGCTTATAGTATTTAACGAGAGAGTGAGAGGGACAGTAGGATAAGAACTTCGAATTTCGTAGTAGCCCCCCCCCCCCCCCCACAACTTATACATACTTTCCTGTTGTAGGTATCGTATTACAATCATGCTGATTAGATTTGAGCGTTGATATGGAAAGGTTGGCTAAGCCATTCCAAGAGGGTCGCGGGTTCAAATCCCGGGCTCGCAGCCCTGAGTTTTTCGGAATTTGTGTGCGAAATTATATATTTGAAAGTTACTAAGAGCTTAACGGTGAAAGAAAACATTGCGAGTTAACTTGCATACACCTGAGAAATACAATGGTGTGTGTGAAGTTCTGTATAAAACTCCCATGCAATCCATACTAACAGCTGCATCGCTTTCACAGACTTGATTTTAACTTTTTTTTTTGTGGATAGCTAGTAGACCTATATTGATGTCGCAGATGACGAAATGGTCCATTTCACCATTTCCAGAAACCTTTTGAAATAAAGCTTTACATGTGTTGTCGAGAACATAGTGCCGTGCCGGTGAATATTTTTATACCTACTTTTTTAATTACTTACATTCGAAACTGCATTGTGATTTGCACCAATCCAGTCCTATTGTATTCGAATCACGAATCACACTCTTTTGTTTTTAGTAAAAATATTACAAGCCGTATGACAATCACAGTGCCAAAATTACCAGGAAATTTTGCTTATTAAATTTACATTTGTTACCACCGTGAAAAACAGTTCAAACCAGAAAATAATGTACATTATTTGCACTTCTACCTTTTCTACAATCTCCGTTAGCGAGCGTAATTTTAAACAACCTTCGTTCACAGAAAAGGTCTTTCGCGCACCTCATGTATTTTATATGATCAGATAAACGAAACGGACTCTATATATAAATCTGGGCATCGATTTTGCCGTTACTACTGGCCGCTACAGCTTATCCTTCGAGCAGTAGTCGAAAAAAAAAACAAAATAAATTCAATACTCTCAATTTTGGAATTAGAAACCAAACACGCGCGACCTGCAGGTTCGTTTGACCAGAGGCCGTGCTGTCTAACGGCATTTGCGGTCGCATATTTACCATTTCTTTCTACCGTCATTTTATACCTTGTGAGATAAAGTAGTAATTAAACGATTGGACAATAAGGCCTCTAATTAAAAATGGCTATAGAAGATCTTTGGTTTCCAAAATATGGATAGGTAACAAAATATTTCATGCGTTTTAATCTTCGGTCACTTAGCTTTCGCGTAACGAGTACTAAAATATATTGAGGGTTTACTTCTTCTACTGTTTTCTGTACATGTAGAAATATTATATAAATATTAACTATGTATAATATATCAAATAATGACCTCGCTAAACTCACGTCTAATTATTATTATATTATCAGAAATTATAAATTAGTATCAATCATGAGGCTTAGACTAGACGTACTCATGACCTAAATTTAGTATGCTGGGACTCAAGAGGATAAAGCAATTTAGTTAATTTCTCTATGGATCTATCAGACACAAATCTTTAATATAGCTTATTAGCTACCTTACAGCTTTATCATTTTATTGTCATTAAAACTAGATTTACTCGCGGTTTTCCTCGCGTAAACCATTATTTCTGGCAGTCAAATTGGAATTCCGGGATTACGCTATGGTCTTCATTTTTAACGACCGGTTAGCCTAGTGGTTAGAGAACCTAACTACGAAGCTTGAGGTCCCAGGTTCGATTCCCGGTCGGGGTCTGCCCCGTGTTTCGTGTTTCGTAATTCGTGTGAAAAATATGAATGTTTGTGCTCGAGTCTTGGATGTTTAATCTACACTTATACTATTATAAAGAGGAAATATTTGTATTTTTGTATGTCACGAATAAACTTAAAAACTACTGGAACGATTTCAAAAATTATTTTGTCGTAAGAAAGTTACATTATCACTGAGTGACATAGGCTACCTCTTTATAATATTAGTGTGGAAAAACTGTGTAGCGCTTACATCCACACCATCAATCCGCTTCAAAACCCTTAGACACCTTAAACCGATAAAACCAATCGCAATCCAGCAACTATAACTTACGCGTTTCCCTGGCTGCTAGTTCTGGAATCCGCCGTGATGTATCGTTATTCTCTCAGACTGGAGCTCAAACGCTTATCTTACTGCTAAAAATTTATGCCCTCCCACAAAACTGGGCACAGGGCGCCTCACACCAGGTCAACTTGGAGAACTAAACAAAGAAGACGTCATTTATATAAATAAATAAAAAATATATATATCACGGGACAATTCACACCAATTGACCTAGTCCCAAAGTAAGCTAGGAAAGCTTGTGTTATGGGTACTCGGCAACGGATAAACATAAACATACTTATATAGATAGATACATACTTAAATACATATTAAACACCCAAGACCCGAGAACAAACATTCGTATTTTTCATACAAATATCTGCCCCGACACGGGAATCGAACCCGGGACCTCAAGATTCATAGTCAGGTTCTCTAACCACTAGGCCATCTGGTCGTCTATAAATGAACTGAAACAATTACTATGCTCACCCCCGACTTTAAAATAAAAGCTAAAAAGAGCTCAAGGTCGTGGGTGAGCAAAGTAATTTGTTTCAGTTCATTGATATTTATTGACCTCCGCAAAGTAACGCCTGGTTCAATAAAGTATTGTCATTGTTGTATTGTTGTGTGTGTTGTGTTCTGTAAATATTTTTTTTATCCACTATCCAAATTTTTTTATGTGATTCGGTATCGATAAAAGAATTGATGTATTTTTCATTGCATTATTAACCTTTTGAAGATTGAATTGTCCTTGATAATTAGACCGTATCATTTGACAAGTTTCACAGAATAACATGAAATTCTAGGGGGTTAGTAATGTCTGATGCGTTGCCAGCCCAGAGGGCTAAGATAGAATGCCGTATGTGCCAGTTACTTCACCATTTGAGAAGTTCTGTGAAATGTCGTATATAGACTCCATTTTAAATTTGCAATTAATTAATAACAAGTAAATATTTATCGCAGAACATACACTACATAGAAAACAAAACTGAGAAATCACATATTTTTTTCGAATTATCGGTTAAAAACTCACTTTGTGTGCTGGTTTGACCACTAAACGATTTGAACAATCACATGCGTTTTTATACTGCAATCGGTCATATTATTTCAGTGGAGGAGTAGCCCGTCATTGACATCTCCGGTTGACTTGGTTCTAAGGGTTTATATTAATGGCCACACACTCAAGCGACAGACGGACAGGTGAAAGTATAATTTATCGGAGAAAACTAAACCGGAACGAGGTTTTTTCTCTGGTATTTTGGTATAGTTCCAACTTACTTTATACAGTCAAGAAAACTAAATCGCGTACCTGATTAGAACCTTTTAACAACCAATTTTACGATGTATTCTATGGCAGATGTATGGAATGTTAAGAGTGTTTATACCTGCTGAGCTGGCAACGTTGCATTTTTGTTAGTTTTTCTCGATTATTCCATAAAAATGGAATGAAAATTAAAAATGTTTTGTATAAAAATTGTTGTAATATATAAGTTAATGTGTCTACTGTAATAATAATTCGTGATAGACTTTTATTTTCTTTAAAAACGAACAAATTATTGCCTATACATCAACTTATTTTTTTAATTTTCATTCAATTTTTATGGAATAATCGAGAAAAACTAACGAAAATGCAACGTTGCCAGCAGGAATAAACCCTCTTAACATGACATTTGCAATGAAAAGGGTTCACCCTGGTACGTATTCAGTTTCTTCTAAAGTACCTACAACATCCTTACATATTTTTTTTTATCTATAATGAAAGGGCATCTTGCTCCGCTTTTGCTTCAGTCATCATCATCATCATTTCAGTCGAAAAACGTTCACTGTTGTACATAGACCCCAAGGTCCACATCCATCCATGGATTAACATCCATCGCGTTCCCGCAACATTTACCCATCACATTGGGAAATTTCGCCGTGGAAAATAAGCTTGGGTTGGTGTTATGGATCAGCGCGCGTCTTGGATTGACGAAGACAGGTTCAATCTCAAGCCTTGAATACAAACCTAGTATAGAAACTTACCTACGACCTAGTCTCAGACCTACCAAATATAACCAAAAAAATTCAAAAAAATCGGACAGGCCCTTTCGGAGGAGTTCGATATCAAACACCGTGACGCGAGATTTGTATATATTAGAAGATTAAAATAAATGTTAATTAAGCTGCATGGTGTCACGTGGTATTATTTGTATTGAAATATTTGTACTCAAAGAGACGTTGAATGCCGCAACGTTGTTTCAAGAAGCTTTGGAATATTTCCAATTTTGTGGTTACGGAAATTAAATTTATCGACTTCAATGGACGTAACATATCCAAAAATAAGTCTTATGACAAAATCATAAAAGCTTTACTTAATGCTTTAGGTATTTGATTTAGTAAAAAAATAATTTGTAGCTACTACTTTCAAAGCTTTTCCGCTTTTCTTATTTCTTATATTCTTATTTTTAGTTTTTCAACGTTACTTTTGTTTAGTAATTTTATTTAGATCGGTCAGTTTGGGTAAGTTTGAAACTATAAGATAAACAGAGACCTGTTCTTAGGAACCAAGTGATCGATTTTAAGTAGTGACAGTAAAAACTGCGTTCATAAATAAAAAATAATAAAAAAAAATTTTTCAAAAATTTTTCATTCGTAATACAAGCTTTTTGGTGACAGTAATTTTTTAACTGTATTTGTATTAATAATATATATTTTGAAGTCAATCCGACCATGAAAAGTGGCTCAGATTTCTAAATTTGGTAACCGACAGACGGCTGGGACTGATTTTTTTTTTCAATACGACCGAATTCGATTCCCGAACCAAGTAGGATTTATTTTTGAAATATGTGAATTCAGTTTTTAGGGTTCCGTACCCAAAGGGTAAAAATGGGACCCCATTACTGAAACTTCCCTGTACGTTCGTCTGTCCGTCCGTCTGTCACCAGGCCGTATCTCATGAACCGTGATAGCTAGACAGTTGAAAATTTTATAGATGATGTATTTTGGTTGCCGCTATAACAAAAAATACTAAGAACTAGAATAAAATAAATATTTAAAGGGGGCTCCCATACAACAAACCTGATTTTTTTGCTCGTTTTTGCTCAATATTGATAACGACAACAGGTAGACGCTTGAAAGATTCACAGAATATTTAGTTATATATTCACTTTAAAAATAAATAATTAAATTAAAATAAAACAAATATTTAAAGTCTACAGTTTCAGGAAAAATAAACATTTGGCAAATGAAACAGTTGTGAAATGAATCAGCTGGGAAAAAATATAGTTGCGAAAAGGCAGAGAACCGTTGCAAGTTAAATAAAAGCTTGTAAGAAGGTCTAGTAATACAAGAAAAATTGGTAACAATATCCCGATTGTTCCCGTTTTCTCATGCCCACGCGTGCATTACCGTAATTTCGTTATAAGCACTTAGAGTATTCAGAGGCAAATTGAGTAATGCTCCCGAGGAATTTTACATACCTATTGGGAAATACGTGACAGAAATTGGGACGTTGTTATAATGGTGTAATGTCAGCTTTTAGGCTGCTACTATGATATTATAATTTATTTTTCATTGGGACTCTTGCAGTCAGACTTTTTAGACAGGATTTTTTTTAATTTCATACCCTACAACGCTTCCGGTATAACAATAATTATGTATCATCCATATCCATACTAATATTACAAATGTGTTTCTATCTCCTTTTTTCACGTCGAAACCACGAAAAAATATCTCAAAAATAGCGAGTGCAAATCCGCAGGCATCAGATAGTAAATAATAATAATTCTATTTATTCGGATAACTGGGATCCATTCTTTGTCAGTTAAATTACAAATCGCAAAGTTTGCGGTTATGTGCATGTTCGTTAATTTTTCACTCTAAAAAAGGTGGACGGATTTAGATGGATTTGATAGAAAAGTAGCTGCAACATAATATCGATAGCGTAAAGGCTTCTTTTTATTCTGACGATGCCACGGGATCGTGATGTAGAGTCAGGAAACTGATTCGTGTACCAGGGTGGAATCATTTTCACAACCAATTTCACGACGATTTCTTTAGCAGATAGGTATGTGGACTGTCAACATGACATTTGCAATGAAAAGGGTTAACTGTCCGTCGGTCTGTTGTAGAGCTCTATCTCTTGAACCGTAATATTTGACACTTGAATTTTTCACCTACGAGTATTATGTATTACTGTGGCCGCTATAAACACAAAATAATAAAAATAAAATAAAGTTAAAAATTAACCGGGGTCGTCATAAAAGATTCGTGTTTTTCCAGCGTTTTTAACTCCGGCGACAGTTGCTTGCTAGGCAACGCGACAGCTGCTAGACAAAGCAACCGACCTAATAATGCTGTTCGGATGTTTACCTATGTATAAGTTTGCAATTTTAGTGATTTAATAGGGATGTTGACACCATTAAAAAAGAATTTGAAGACACGACTCCAGTAAAAAAACGCTTTATTTCAGCCCTGAAAGTCAGATTAATTTTCGATTAAATGCAAAATTAGATTTTTTGTTACTTTAAAACAAATAAATAGTTAGTTGATTGAGCATTGCGAACAATGACGTCATATGTCGCTATTGTCATTCAAACTCTATGGGAGATTGTGTTTTGACAGCTCATAAAAAGAACGTCAGTTGATTGGTGGTGTCAACATCCCCATTTTGGCGTTTTTTTACTTGAACTATTTTTAAAACATGTAGGTACGGATCCCTTCATGTACGAGTCTGATTCGCGTTTGACCGCTTTTGTGAATTCCTATGGAAACTTTAAAATCCTGGAATTTTAATTCAACTGCTAGAATTAATGATTCGCGGGAACGAAGTCGCGAATAAAGGCTGGTGCAAAATAATAATAATAATATTTTATTTATCAAAAAGAGATGAAAATTTTTAACGACCACTTTAGCCTAGTTGGTAGTGACCCAGCCTACGAAGCAAGAGGTCCTGGGTTCAAATCCCGGTAAGGGCATTTATTTGTGTGATGAGCACGAATATTTGTTCCTGAGTTATGGATGTTTTCTATGTATTTAAGTATTTATTTATCTATATAAGTATGTTTATCGTCGTCTAGTACCCATAGTACAAGCTTTGCTTAGTTTGGGACTAGGTCGATTTGTGTAAGATTGTCTCCTAATATTTTTTTTTTTTTTTATTTTTTTTTTTTATAAAGTCTCTGACTAGGTATGTCAGCGTCGTCTCCCAATTTATTACAAATGAGCCGTTAAAAGATAAAAGTGAAATATATTATAAATTATAGTGGAGTTCTTCGGAGAAAAATGTGAACTTGTTTAATGGAGAACTATTTTATTTATTTTTATTATGCGAGGGAAGAAAACGAGCAAGCAGGTCATCGGATGGGAAATGATCACCACCGCTAAAATATCAACAACTCAAGGAGAGTCACTGATCTGGGGCTAAATTCAGGAACGAGCCCCTCACGGGCTTGGTAGCGGTAATTCAATCGCTGCTGGTAGTAAATGCGTATGTAAATCTGTCAGTCAAAGCGTTCTCTGATCGTCCAAAATCAACAAATCGTAAATATCAATCGAGACAGAGTTAGATTCTACTATTAATTTCGCATAATGGTCTTTCAATGGTGCATGGAGACAAGGATTAAGATTAGTTTTTACAAAATTTCAACGGGATAGATTATCCATCCATTTCTATAAAGCAATAAAGGTTGCTGCAGTGTTTTTAGGGTTCCGTACCAAAAGTATAAAAACGGGACCCTATTACTGAGACTCCGCTTTCCGTCTGTCTGTCTGTCTGTCAGTCCGTCTGTCACCAGGCTATATCTCACGAACTCGTGATAGCCAGACAGTTTAAATTTTCACAGACGATGTTGCTGCTATACCTAACAACAAATACTAAAAACAGATTAAAATAAATATTGAAGGGAGCTCCCATACAAAAAACATGATTTTTTGCCGTTTTTATAGATAATGGTATGGAACCCTTCGTGCGCGAGTCCCACTCGCACTTGGCCGGTTTTTTAAAAGTTTATATCAAATGACTGATTAAATTGAAAAAGTATGATAAATATGTATCTGCATTGCCGTCATATTTTTTAAAAACAGGCATTTTTTGTTTTTTATACGTTTTTTATCACCGACTTCAAAAAACAGAAGAGGTTCTTAATTCGTAGTATCATATTTTTTAATATCTGGTCCTGTATATAGCCAACTTTAGTAGCTCTGCTATAGTCTTAATGCTGGTCATCCTCTTACGTTACGGAGCCATGGCATTTTTCGTCTCCCAGCCGTACGTTTTCCGGCTATTTTGTCCATCATGATGGTTTGCAGGCGATATTGTTAATGTCGAAGAATATGGCACAAATAAGCGACTTTGCTTTGTTTTGCTGTCCGAACAAGTTTAATTTTCTTTTCTATTCGCTTAAGAACTTCAATATTAGATATATGATCAATCCTACGGATGGATAGCATTCTTCATCTAATCATAAAAATCTCGTGTCACGGTGTTTGTTACCGAACTCCTCTGAAACGGCCGATTTTTATGAAACTTTTTTCTGCACATTCGGTAGGTCTGAGAACAGGTCGTAGGCTATTTTTATACCCCTATTCTCCGCGGACGGGGTCGCGGGCAACAACTAGTATAATATATGAACGCAGCACGTGTACTTTAATAATGCAATTTCTTAAATTTTCCTATATTTCAACCGCAAAACTCGCGAGCTCTTTTACCTATTTATTACCGACTTGAATCGACGCCAAAGATCAGAAATTGATTATCTAAAATCTTGGCAACATCGGATCCTTCCGTAAGTCGGAAGTATTCGCATCATGAACCGAAATTTAGCGGCAATTTGCATTGAAGAGTTTTACAACGTGAATGCATGAACCGTGCATACGAAATGCTTTATTAACGCGGTTTGTTTGGTAAGGGTAACCATGGTATGCAATTTAGAAAGGTTGGGATATTAGTTTTTTAGGGTTCCGTACCCAAAAAGTGCCAGTGCCTATTGCTGAGACTCCGCTGTCTATCTGTCTTTCCGTCCGTCCCTGTGTCACAGGTCTTTATACTCTTGAACCGTAATTGACACTCTGGAAATTTTTAACAACAATTGGGATGCACCAAAAAAAATAACCTATAGTTTTTATATTTTTTTGGAAAGAATAGGATATTTTAAGATACCATTTTCATCGATTTTGAATTTGGTTGAGTATTTAATTTTTTATAATTTTTTTAAGATATACGTTGGATGTCGTCACAGTGAGAGAGCCACGTTCCATTGCCTCGAAAAAATTCAAGTTGTACATAACATAATCTGTGGAACTACTGATTTGTCTTGTCACTGTCAATAATACAAGCACGGCTTAGGGTCCTAAATGAACCGTGACAAAATAGTTTTATTTATTTCTCTTCTTTTAGCTTTGATTATTCCTGTTTGTTCAATGGTGTGATAGTAAATAGATATTTTTTATTAAAATGTGATATTAAAATTCTTTTATATTTACTTGTAACGTAGTAATTTAATAATTAAATTTGTAAAAATACATTGGATATACTCGTATACATTTCGGACTTTACGATAAATGACAACTGTTTAAAGCCTGGTGCGCATCATGTGATTAAAGTTCTGTCTTTGTCACTCTTTGCTATTATAAGCAGGACAGCAACATTTCCAACTGTCAATTTGCTTTAGAGTGTAGACCTGCTTTCTGACGATTCACTGCAGGGGTCAAATGAAGGTCATTACTTAAATTTTGTTTATTTAATTCAGTTTATCATATTTTTGGAATCTGATTTCTGAAAACGCTTCACAAAGCTTATTTCTCCAAACGGTTTTCGATTTATTATACGTTGTCAAAAATTGGGACATCCCAATTACTAAAAATTAAATAAAGTTAAAAATTAAAGGGGGTGGTCGCATTGCCGGTCCTTTGGGAGGTAGACGGCTCGACAGCAACATAAACGGCATCCTGAAAATGATAGCAAAGAGATGGAATTCTTCCATCCTTAGGTTTTACAGACCTTCACATAATTACTTAAATACTGTCCTAAGTCTAAATATTTAACTTCGTATAGATCTAAGTATGTTATTAATAATTACGGCGTACCACAGGGTAGCATATTGGGACCTTTATTATTTTTATTGTATTTGAATGATTTACCAAACAATTTGTCACACGAGTGTATTTTATTTGCAGATGACACCTCTATTATAATCAAATGTAATGATCCTTCTAACTATAATGATGACATCAATAGGGCATTGGCTGAAACAATTGAATGGTTAAATATGAATAATTTAAAAGTAAATTTAAGTAAGACTAATTATGTACAATTTCATACAGGTCGAAATGACCCACCAAATCTTAACATTTATTTTGAGAATAATCTCATTAAAGAAGTCCAACATACTTAGTTCTTGGGTATAACACTCGACTGTAACTGCAGCTGGCAGATGCAGGTGGAAAGTGTCTGTTCTAGGGTAAACAGTTTCACATACGCACTGAGAAAAATAGCAAGGACTGTCTCCGCACAAGCTGCCCTCACTGCATATCATGGATATGTAGACTCAACTCTTCGCTACGGCTTGGTTTTGTGGGGAAACAGTACAGACAGAGACCAGGTATTTCTTGCTCAAAAACGTTGTGTCAGAGCAATATTCGGGGCCAACCATATGGATTCGTGTCGACCATTTTTTAAAACCAATGGTATTCTTACTGTCCCTTGTTTGTATATTTTGGAGACCTCAGTATTCGTGCACAAATATAAATATCAGTTTTTGGAAGTACAACAGTTGCGATCTCGTAAAGTTCGGGAGCAATACAGATACAAGCTTTACAAGCCGCCGGTACGACTAAAATTACTATCCAAAAATGCATATTGCATGTGTATAAAAATTTATAATAAGTGGCCAGCGTCGTTTAAGGGCCAGAATTTAAAAATATTTAAGCAATCTGTGAAAAAATGGCTTACTGATAAATGTTATTATAATTTGAATGAATTTCTGAATGACAATTTTTAATTCTAATTTTGTATTGCAAATATTTATTATTCTTTTTATAAAATCTGACATGCCTGTATTATTAGTAGTATTTTTAAATAATTGATTTTTAAATAAATAGTTTCTCATCTAGTTTATAAAAATGTATGTACACCTGTAAAGGTAGGGTTTGGTGAGACTTATAAAGTTGCAAGTTTGACTGCATCTGTAACCCAATCTCCACATGCATGAATAAATCATTTCATTTCATTTCATTTCATTTCATTTCATTTCATTTCATTTCATTTCATTAAAACGAAAGAAGTGATGGAAGTGTCTTTTTTCGTGTCGTTTAGTTATTTTTAATTGCATGTCTACTAACCTAGAGTGAAGACATTTTGTCACCAACATTATAATAGAACCCGCTTTCCGAAATAAATTAGTTTTAATTTTTTTATTTAATAAATCGATTTAGCAAACTCCCCACATTTTAATGCATCTGCCTGGCCTAATGGTTCACGTGAGCAAAGCCGCGGTGAAAAAGCTAGTTAAACATACATAAAAAATAATCTCGCTTTGTTATATAATGTGGTGTCCCTACTTGCATGTAATTCAGCGCATTTGGCACCGGTTCTGCTATCCGAAGTTTGGACTGGTGTAAATCATTCAAACGCCCCAATGCTAATTCTACTAATAATCTGAACCATAAATCTAAATAATTGCAATTAATGCTAAATTTTATTAAGGATATGAACGGATGACGATAATTTATAATTTAAATATGAATATTTGCTACGGAACATATAATGGTGGTGGAACGAAGATGACGAAAGTTGTTACTCTGTCTAGACCACACAAAACCACTCAAAAACCACGTTTTCAAAATACCAGATTTTTAAAAACCTATTTATTATTAAATTCCCATTAAATTAGATGTACAAAATAAGACATTCCACCAAAAAAATCACTTCCTTGAGTAATCTTCGATTTTGTAATGCGGTGCAACGAGAATCAGGTAAGTAAACTAGAAATGTGGTAAATAGGTAATGTAGTATTATGAAAAATCTGGTATTTTGGGAACATGGTATTTTATTAGGCGCAAGCCACACCGAAAATGCCAACGCGATCCAAAGCAGACAGAAGAGACAGGTCGGAGACGCGGCCTGCGAACAAATGACGTAGAGTGCGAGGGGCGAGGGGTGCGACGCGCCCACATCTCTTCTGTATGGCTCGCGCCTTAGGCACGAGCGCGGCCAAAGTTTATTCAGTAGTTTGCTTTTGTTATGCCGTGTCTAAACCGTAACAATATCCATTGCCCTCATGCCCATTGATGTTGTCGGAATTTAGTTACAAAGGTTACCCACAGATGGCGCTTATCTCTCTATGAACTTGCTAACGTTGTGTTCCCTTGACTTCCTTATACATATATGCAGCTGTTACCGATTAAATGAGTGATAGCAGAAAAGTATAGTGCAGTGTTTTAATTGATAGTGAGTCGTATAGGTAGTAACAAGGTTAATTAGGGTTGTCTACTTTCACAGCAATCAAACAATTAAAGTTTACCAACTATCACAAGCAGTTCAAAGAGCTTATTAACTCACTTGGAATTACAATTGTTCCACCCACTTCTTCCTATCATACGGTATAGTATGACGGCAGCAATAGTACATTACTGCAGAGGCCGGGACTTAAGGGGTTACCGGCCGAGTATCTAAGTTGACGGCAGAGTGGTACACGAGGCCGGCAACCCCTGTTCCGGCCGAGGCTTGTATAGTGCTTTTCTCAAACATACACCATCACCATCATCATCATCATCATCATCATCATCATCATGATCATCATCATCATCATCATCATCGTCGTCGTCATCATGATGGTGATGGTGATGATGATGACGGTGATGATGATGATGATGATGATAATGATGATGATGATGATGATGATGATGATGATGATGATGATGATGATGATGATGATGATGATGATGATGATGATGGTGATGATGATGATGGTGATGATGATGATGATGATGATGATGATGATGATGATGATGATGATGATGATGATGATGATGATGATGATGATGATGATGATGATGATGATGATGATGATGATGATGATGATGATGATGATGATGATGATGATGATGATGATGATGATGATGATGATGATGATGATGATGATGATGATGATGATGATGATGATGATGATGATGATGATGATGATGATGATGATGATGATGATGGTGATGATGATAATGATGATGGTGATGGTGATGGTGATGGTGAGATATTTCTCTAGGCAGATCACCATTACCATCACCATCACCATCTTACCTTACCTTAAATAAGCGTAGTGGCAGAATGTCATAATGAACCAAAACGCAAATATTGCTTATAGTTTTTTTTTTAACGGTGTATTTTGAAGCCTGTTTTAAGGAACACAACGTAAACATTACATAGCATGTTTGAGAAAAAGATTTTTAATGCGATCGCGATCGCCTGCGCCTTAGGCAATAAGTCCTCTGAGGCCTTGTTAATATAAGACAAGAAGACGTCGACGGAGAAGGTCTTCGAGCACGTCTTCGAGGCGGCTCTGGGTCGGTTACAGGGATCCCAGCTGTTCATCTGCCCTCTCGAGTCTCAAAGGGCTAACAACTTCAGCTCATTTAGGCTCCAAGTGCCTGCCAAGCACCAGCAGATGTTCCTGCGCTCCGACTTCTGGCCGGAGGGTGTGGTGTTCCGTCGTTTTAGGGAAGCGACGAAGATGTCCTTCAAAAATCTCTAAATAATAGTATTATTTAAGTTTTCTTGTCTATTTGGATTTGACAGCGCATAGGTGTTATACTGCAATGCTGTAATTTTTATTGAAAAATAAATAAATGATAAATAAAGAATATAACGCATTCTCGGCATCGCATTCATCGTCTCTTTCTGTCACTATCTAAATATGCAAATGCGGTACCAAGCGCCCGCGCGTTGGACAATAAACATACAGACTCAGAGGCCATATTGACTAACGCGCGCGCACTTGCTATCTTTTTCACCATCTCTTTCTGGCACCATCTTATATCGTTTGACAGGAAGAAACACTAAATGCGAAAACAAACGTCCGCGGTAGACAACACGGCTTCAGGTATAGACTGAATTCACCAACTACTCCGCGCTAAGTAAATTTATGTCTGACCCAACTCTTCGCTTGATTTTCCGCTTCACCGCATCTGAAAACGCTTAGAGTTGTTCGTGTGTTAAATCCGAAACACTAGTATATTTTTAGCCCAGTCCCAGTGGGCGATCTTTGGCATGTTTCAGATACAAATGGTTTAAAATCCAAGTGTCATTAACTAGTATGCATTTTTTTTTATAATTTACTAGTTGTTGCCCGCGACCCCGTCTGCGAAGACTAGGGGTATAAAAAGTAGCCCAAGTATAAATATAGACAAATATAGACAAAAATTTTATAAAAAAAAGCCGGTCAAGCCGTTTCGTAAGAGTTCGATAACAAACACCGTGAAACGAGATTTTTATATTAGAAAGATAATATTGCTACCTGAACTAACAATGTCTATTTTATATCACGTAAAAAATATCATTATTTTTAGGTCGCGGGTGAGCAAAGTAATTGTTTTAGTTCATTAATATGGACCTCCGCAAAGTAACGCCTGATTCAATAAATTATTTTTAAGTTCATTCGAATTTTAAGTTATTGAAGTTTTTTAAAAATAAAACTTTACTTACTATCTACACTTCAAAAATAATCAATTAAAGGCTTGTTCAATATGATGTTTTGAATAGAACTTGAAGCTGTTACAGTCGTAAAGTGGCAGTCAAGTATACCCACCCATTGATAACATCACGTCAAAGTTATAATGATGGAAGTATTGGAGAAACAAAAGTTCTGCTGCAGGTTTGTTTAAGATAGAAGTTATAGTTGGTTTAATTATTCATGGGAACCTAAGTAAATGAGTTGTAAGTTGAACATAATAGGTTGCCTGACCTGTTTTGTTTTGCTTTAGCCATTTGTAGAAAAGGATGAAGAATAAAGGACGGAAGGATGGATTGAATTGATTAATCGTCATCCAAATTTTAAACGGGATAGTGGTTCGTCGGTACCTCGAGTTGGAAAACAGTGTTGGATATTCGTAGTACGTCAACTGTGAGTGTAAGCAAACTTTTACAAAGTGATGTTGTTAGTTTTGTGTGCTTACCCTACATTTGACAATGACAATAAAAGTGACGATGAAAACGGGGGTAGTTTGTAGCCCACGTCACGGCGGCTGCCAAACGCGCACTGCGCGCTACTGCTCTGGCCCTATACTACGAAGCGCGAAATTCGAACTTCGTTTCATGCCGTTCCGCTCACGCTATTAGTATTTATTACGAGAGTGAGAGGGACCGCACGATCCGAACTTCGAACTTCGAATTTCGTAGTAACCCCCCTGGTTGCGCGGCTGCTCGACGCAACTGACAGCGACACACAACTACCCGTGTGGCTCCGGGAAGAAGGGCTACGGACTACCCCAAAACATGTCGAGTTAAACTCGTTTTAAGACGTACTTACATATACATATTCACTATGACCTCAGCTTCTCCACACTGATCTAATTTAACGGTGTAATTGGTCAGTGCATACTATGTGTGGTTAGCTGTTTCGATTAACGCTTCCATAATAGACAAGACCACAGCTCAGCAAACTCTCTGTATGACATTAAATTAGCATTTTAATGGACATTAAACTGTTTCACATGAAATAAGGTGCAACATGACCGCGTGGTAAAAGGTTGTCCTGCGGGAAATCTAGCATCTTAGGTTAAAGAGCCTTTACTTACATAAACTTTACATATAATATTATACATAAAATTTTAGATTAAAGTCTGTGCCTATTTATATGCAAATTCAACATAACTCCTATCCCTACTAATATTATAAATGCAAAAGTTTCGTTCACACTATAAAAACTGGAGGTTTTGGATGTTTGATATGTTGGGAGAAGGTATCCCAAAAAAGTACCTCGATATTCCAACGGGATCGTTCATGAATTCACTCATTACCATTGAGCCAAACTACGTCACATGACTGCCCGAAATAGTCAATATCTTTTTACATTTTTTTTATAATCGTTCCAGGCGCAATTTTACAATTAATTTTATTGGAAACTAGCTCACACTATTGTAAAATGCATCGAAATTTACTGCACTGTACTGCAATTTAGCTATAATATATATCTTGTCCATTTTGTCATTTGTGGGTCCAATATGTCAAAGCTAAAGGTAAATGTCACTGTATTCGACACTGACTCAGTACATTATGGCACCTTCAATCTTCTGTCATAGTAAGAGAGGTGACAGATAGGTGTCATCTACTGGGCGTTGAGGTGTCAAGCATTGGTATGTTTACCTTATAAGATGGTGACAAATAGAGATCGTGATTGGGATAGCATGTTTCAGCGCGTTAGACAATATGGCCTCTGATTACAGGTGGTGGCGAAGTTTGGCATGCAACATGCAATGCAATGTAATTTCGCACATAAATTCCGAAAATCACAGAGGTGCGAGCCGAGATTTGAACCCACGACCCTCTGCTATTTACACATAAACAAAGGTATTTGTTTAAAAGGTTTTAAAATTGTCTTTATCAGACACTTTGACATTTTCCATTGTCAAATACAGAGCATAGAGAAGGTTTGCAACTTTTTACGACTATGACAGTTCAAGTACAGCAGATGCTTAAGTCAGAAAGATGGGAGCTCAACCATTAAACAAATAACACCCCAACTTCCCCAAGTCTCCCCACTAAGTCGCGAATCACACTCAAAACTTACCTGCATAAATATTCGATATATTTAATCTGTGACAAAGTGGCTCTGGCCAAATAAAACAAACTTTGAGCATAAATTATGGCAGAACGGGGGAAGTTGGAGCACTTTGACGCGTATAGGAAACGTTAGCTTTCGAGCCTTGGAACGCGATGATTTCAAATTTGAAATTAATTTTGAATTCAGTTTGACACGGTCAGGGGTGTTTATTAATTTTTCACCTCAGCACCTCAAACAGGCAGGTTTTGCTACTAAAAAACAGTGAGCAAAATCCGATTTTGCTCACTGCGTGACACAAAGTAGCTTTTTAATTATTTTTTTTTAAAGTCAAAGACAATGATGGGTCTGCTTACTGAATTCGAAAGATTTGAACTTCAGTTTGATCTGTCACTTTCATTTCGATACGAAAAGAGCGAGAGATAAGATCAAATCGATTCGAATTTCGATTTCAAATTCTATCCTAGTAGACCTAAAAATAAACGAACGATTGAACGTTCGGATACTCATAATAAGTTCTTAACCTTAAAATTGTAATTCGTCTGTTAAGGTTTTAAATTAAATTATTGTAGGTCTTTTTTAATAATTGGATTATATTTTTATATAATCAAATTAATAGTAAAAATGTTGTTGAAAACAAAGTTTAAACATGTATCTATATAATTATTAATAATTTTAACAATCTTGAACATCGTGGTAAATACAGCGGATGCAGCATCGGAACGCAGCGGGTGTAGTATCGGAACGCATCTTTAAAAAAATAGCGGGATTCAAATTTTAATTATTTTCTTCTGTTTCTCTAGCTACAGAGTTCGATATCTATGAGTTTGGTACACGATCAGAGGCAATTTGGAAATTATTAGAATAGTAATAAGTACTTATTTAATACATTTTTGAATATGATATGAGTGAATTGAGTGAGTCCAGTGACGAAGTCAACAATTGAACACCAGACGAATTAATGGAGTAATACATAATGCAGAGTAAGTTTCTTACTTGAAAAGTCTCGCGAAAAATATTTAAAAGCTTATGATAATTTTAAACAATGCAAACACTTTTTCGGAGACTGTACCTATTGTTATATATATAATATGAAGTATTTACTCAATGTTGAAAACCACAACAAAGACAAAAAGACGACGTTCATATACCTTTAATAATTTATTATGTTCTCGCTGCTGAGGTGAAAAGTTGTATGTGTCACACGAGACCAAAGTTTTTTTGTATCTCGTGTATTTGAATCACTCGCTAAACGCTCGTGATTCAATTATAGAATCCTTCGCTAACTCGTGATTCAAAATCAGCACTCGCAGTAAAAAACAACTTTGCTCTCTTGTTGCACAAATAACTATTACACGTTCAGTATAATTTTGCGTAGGTACAGTCACGCTTAAAACCAGGTTAACCCCTTACTACTTTGTCACAGTGATTAATTTTAAAAAGTTCAAGCCATTCAATGTTATTTTCCATGAAGAAGTACTAAGGAGTTCAACTACTTTTGAACTTGGCAGTAGTAGTTGCATGGAGAGATGAACAAGTTGGTTTTGAACAAGAAGTTTGGAGTGTCAGGGAGATCAGATGTCATTTTGTCTAACGTACAAGGTCTTCACAATTGCATTCTCCATCTGTTGTTACCCTCGACCAATGATTTTATAAGTAAAAATACGTCATTATTATGCTCACAAACCGAAAAACACGCTCCGAATGCACCGGCAGCACACACACACTTACACGGTTAATTAACCTTTTTCTCCGGTTAAGAAAAGCATGTACATTTGCCCCTGTCGTTGTGAAACCAAAGTAAACTTTTCTTCGAATTCATGTAAGCCAGAAACTACAATTTGGTCGCCTTATTAAGCTTCAATTTCAGCTCGCTAATAATCTACCTCATTAAATATGTATATCGCAGGAAAATGGCCAAAACAGAGATTTGAACAAATCCCTTCAAGATGTTAAAATGGGGAATCTATTTTATCATTAGATATTTAGTTCATAGTTAAGTTTTATTCATTATTATTTTTGTCTTAATATTTGTATTGTTTGTATTCTCATTCTGAGAGGAAGCCTTGTGCCCTACAGTGGGACGTATATAGGCTGGGATGATGATGATGATGATGATGATGATGATGATGATGATTTTGTATTCTTAGTTTCAATAAATTTTATCATTTGCATAAAAAAAAATCAGTAATTTGTTCAGTGTAATGATAAAACCAGCCAAAAAAAGGCAACTCGTTTTATCATTTCACCAGATTTGTTTATTGATTTGATAAAATCCCTGTAACACGTCAGTGAGTTGACGAAACTAACTCGCAACGTCAACTCGATTTATTATTTCACAAGACGCGTTCAGTGATATGATAAAGTATCTACTGGGTGGTTTTATCAAATCTTTGAAAGTGTGTGCTGAAGTAGTACTTTGCGAGTCCTTGTTGTTTCCGAGTCTCACTTTATGACCATGAGATTTGAACTCTGAAATGCACAAATGGATAAACAAACAACAGGCCTTTGCCTTTGCTAGATGATAACACCTCTCATTCTACGTGGGAGTTTAAACAAATATGTCTTTTCGCGCAAAAGGTACTAGAAAGCAGAATTTGTCCGAAAGCATTTTCAATTAACACCCAAGAGCAGCGTTAACCAAATATTTTTACATTTCGAGACCTTCTCTCAAAAACACCCTTCATAAATAATGCTAAAAAACATCCACGTCCTATAAAAATATGGGTTAAATTTTACAAAGTTATTTCGATTTTGCACTCATTTTTTCGAACGTAGTCGCTGGCGATTAATTTCAATATTTTTAGGTAGGTAGGTACTGAAACAATGTGTTATTTTATATCCAATAAAATAGTATTCGTATGTATTGAAACATGGCCCGAATAAAACTAAAAACGCATCTCCTTATCCTGCAGTAATTTCCAGAAATCATTGCCTCTGCAATCTTGAGCAAATTGGAATGTTTGAAAATAATTGGCCGACCCGCATTGGTGATTCCTAGTCTCAAATAGCGTATCTATATAACATAATGTACTAACTCTTTTTCTGCAAATAAAGATTATCTTATGTATAGTGTTAAAATATATAGTTCCGTTTTCTTCTTCTTACAGTGCCACTTCATTATTGAAGGTTGGCAGTCAGCTCTTTAAATCTTGTCCTGTCCATAGCCAACTTAAATAGCTCTTACAATATCAAAACCAAACAACACAACCAGACAAACTTAAATAGTTGTGTGTTAGATGTATTTAATTATTTTAATAACATGACATTGTGTGATGCGGATGGCACGGGACCGATCTGTTTGGCGAGCCTTGGGGAGGCCTATGTTTAGCACTGGACGTCTTTCGGCTGAAATGATGATGATGATCTGTTTTAAATAAAATGTAACTCGTTGAGTTTCTTGCTGAATTCTTCTCAACAGAGTTTTTCCGAACCGGTGGTAGATTCTTCGACATTCATAAGTGCTTGTTAAAGACTGAATTGAGTAAAAGTAATTTCGACCTTGACTTTGGATTATGCTTAAGGACTACTATGTCGTTAACGTACAACCTCTTCTGTAGAGGCGGGCCTTCCTCTTCAAAGATTTGAGAGGCTGAATGCTGGTATCTTATTCTACTTCTTTTTAATGTGTAAAAATCTCGTGTATCAGTGTTTGTTATCGAACTCCTCCGAAACGGCTTGACTAATTTTTATGAAATTTTTGGTCTATATTTGGTAGGAGTGAAAATAGGTCGTAGGCTATTTTTTATACCTCTATTCCTCCGTTATTATCTATTGCCCTATTATTTAGGTAATTGATCAATTCAAAAGGCCTAACCTTTCGATCCACCCGCTTATCTCGGACAAAGAAATGGATTTTTCCTCGTCCGTTATTGAAATATCCGATGCATTTTTGCCACGAGCGTCCATTTCCTTCCCTTTCTCTCGACGATTGCAGACCTAGACAATTTTATTGTGCTTTGTTGGAGTAAAATACGGTTTGAGATAAGATTGCTTTGAGTATTAAGTGAAACTACTTGAAGGTATCTAGAAGTTTTATTTCGAATTTTAGATTGCGATTAGTAATATTAATATGATTTTAAACAACAACTCAACAACAACAACAACAACAACGGTTATATTTTGGAGCGGATGGAGAATTTTTGAGCATTTTCTCATAGTTAGATTTTTGAAATCACGGTGAAAGTATTGTAGGGCTCTTTTCAATATAAATCAGAATCGAATCTAAAAAATGCGAGTCAGTTATCAGTTTGTCAATCGAAATGTTCAATATTGCCAAGCACAACCATTTAATTATTATTTAGAATGTTACAACCGGCTCTTTTTATTTTTGTAACGTCGAAGATAATGACAACCTTGTGCCTTTCATAAAGGGAGCAAAGAGGACATAAGAACTCAAAGCCGGGTTATTACACATCCTATATCTCAAACCAAATATTTGTCCATCTGTATGTCGAGTTTAATTTAAGTCCATTCAGCCGTTATTGATTAACAAACGTTCAAATATTTTTACAAACTTTCCCCGCCTTTGCTACCTACAACTCCGTCTGCGAAGAATTCGTATTGTATTTCACTATCCCGTGGTAACTGTGCAATTTTCCGGAATAAAAACTATCCTATGTCCTTCCCAGGGTCTGAAACTACCTCCATACCTTTCATATAATTGGTTCAGCGGTTTAAGCGTGCAGAGATAAAAGACGGTCAAACAGACAATATAGTATTAGTATGAATCCTAAGTTTTTGTAAGTTATTATAACAATGTATCTTGTATCTGCGATCTTGTATGGAGCGACGACCTGGTTAAGGTTGCGGGATCGCGTTGGATGCGGATGGCACGGGAACGATCTGTTTGCCGAGTCTTGGGGGAGGCCTATGTTCAGCAGTGGACGTCATTCGGCTGAAATAATAATAATAAATAAATAATCATGTGACGATTGACACCAATTGACCTAGTACCAAACTAAGCATGATGATGATGATGATCTTGTATCTTGATGACTTTGCCAGATGATATTTTTCTCTCTTGTTTTTCTAATAGGATATTCTAGTGATACTAATTGAGTTCCATTGATACGCTTGTGAGTTGTACGGTTCACAAAAACAGTTCCCGATAATTTCAATTATTTTTTGAATTTATTTGTAATAGGTCTTAGAGTGAGACGTCTATAGAAATTTAGAGCAACTTTACCGTGAGTAATTGATGGGTATAAAGCATAAACTGTCCAGCTAGTTAAAGGCTAAAGAGACATTTGATAAAATTACAACGTTAGGATTTTTCTTTTTTTAAATACACTGAAAAACTAGTTTGAAAACAAAAGTGAGGAACAAAGACAAAACAGTTTTACTATAACAGGTCTGTAGCTTTTATAAACATGATGGTTCTTACTGATCAAATATTATCGTGTTCGTGTATAATATTCATGCATAAAGTATTAAATTTAATGAAACTAAGAATATAAAATAACAATGAATAAAACTTAACTAAGTATAAACACTAACAAACTATAAAAATTAAAACTAACTATATTAAATCTAAAAATGGCCCCTGTGTCATGGTACCGAAGACATGCATTATGTATGACTACACCTAGATATTTTTCTAGCACGAACGACGTGTGATTAGTGTTTGACATAACAAACAATCATTATCATCCCAGAATCCCAGAACCATCTCTCGGAATGAGAGGGCTCGGGCCATAGTTCCCATGCGGACCCAGTGCGGATTGGGAACTTCACATACACCATTGAATTTCTTCTCAGGTGTTTGCAGGTTTCCTCACGATGTTTTCCTTCACATAAATTTCGAAAAACTCGGAGGTGCGAGCCCGGAATCGAACCCACGACCCTTTGCTTAGGTCAAACCACTAGGCCACCACGATACGTCAGTGTCGTCATACCTACTGAGCTAAATCGACAAATGTTTCAAAGTGCATACAGTTTAAACAATATAATAATATATACTTCGTTTTTTTAGCATTAGAAAGAAGGTAAGCGATTTTGACGTGTCTTTTTATTGAAAAACTCTTTTGAAAAATAAGTCGCAGCTAATATGTAACAATTTGAAAGGAAATATGCTCACTTAAACTCTTTTGGTTTCATAAGTAATAATTAATACTATTTTTTAAAAAGTGTTTTTCAATAAAAAGACTCTTCAAGATTGTTTACCTTATTTCTAATTCTAAATAAACGAAGTATAGGTATAATTATGACCGTTCCTTGGAATGTTTGGTTGTTAGGACAGCCCGTAAACTTGTCACAAAGCCTCAAGTTGTCTGTGTAAGAATGCTACAAAAAATCGTAGCATTTTATTTTCGTAGCGAGAGGATGACATCGTAGCGCAAGAGTAGCAGCTACTGCAGAGTCGTAGCGTAGCTGCGCGTAGCTCTATGGGTCTCCCCAAATCCATCGATGCGGAATCGGCTTCAGCTGATCGGGAAAACCTTTATGTCAACGCAATAAGAGCGAAAAAAACGTCGATCAGCTGGACTCCATTCGGCCCGCGTAGCCGAGCCGATCGACGTCTTTTTCGCTCTTATTGCGTTGACATAAAGGTTTTTCCGACCGGGATACCCTTAAAGTGGCAACACACTACACGCCACATTAAACACCTGCCGAGTGCGAGTCGGACTCTATAAGCTGTAAATCAAATACCGTAAAATGTCGGGGTACTTTGACCCAGTAACTTTGGGCCATATGAAAACCTTGGGATCCAATCTGCTGGCATAATTTTTTTACGCCTAATTCATCATTTGGCATAATTACATCATTATGCATAATTATTTTTTCTCGTAACCATTAATTGTTTAAGAATTTTTAAATGATTATTTTGTCACCTACTCCATAGGTTAGGTTAGGTTTATTAATAAAATTTCTGAAAAATTAATAGTTTAAAAAAAAAGAGTCATGCGAAATGATGAATTTTTTGGAAAAATGTTATGCGATCCAATAGTGAACCGAAAACCTCATATACATAGAAGGGTAAAAAAAAACAAACATAATAGAGACCGACAATGTTGTTCATACATAATAGAATAGAATAGAATAATTAATTTAATTTCAGGCTGCATAGGCCCATATAAAAAATACCTTAAAGACTAACATATATTTATATTATACTTAATTAACAACTTAATTACTAACACGAGAAGCTAACTACTAATGCGGGCTGCGGTCAATTTGACCTGACCGCGACCGCAGAACGCATTCAGTGTGACAAATCCTTTAACAACGAGAGTTGGGATCTCTGAGGTTTTCAGTAGGTATATAAATTAAAACCCCCTTTAGAAATTTACTGTTTTAATGGTGATATTTTACTGATATTTATTTTAATTTAAATTGAAAGTATTACTGTGTGTCTATTAGGTAATAGGACGGAGGAGATTTTATATTTGTAATTTATTTGCAGACGGTATCATGAAACCGAATTCTATTAATTACCTCAATTCGTAGTTCACAAAGTAACCACTTAACACCAAGAGCACTTCCGAAGCGAGAACACTCGTTGTATCGATTGGCAACTCCCACGTCCAATAAAACATTGGCACGTAGCTAATATTTGGCAACGAGAAGATTAATTAGTTTTTTTAATTAGTCACTAATAGCAAACTTTACAAATTAAAATTGAAATTCACCATGAGCGTGATTGAGCATGATTACGGTGAACGTAAACATAGCGACCTGCACATAGCAGCGAAGAAATTCAACCTATCTATCTATCTATCTACAGCCATTGTCCGTCCACTGCTGGACGTAGGCCTCCCTCATATTGCGCCAACATTTGCGATCCTGGGCTTCCCTCATCCATCCACTGCCCGCTGTCCTCCTAAGGTCATCAGTCCAACGTGTTGCAGGGCGTCCCACACTACGCCCGAAGAAAAAATTCAATGTTGTGTGTGAAGTTTGAGTCTGAGAGGAGGCCTGTGCCCAGCAGTGGAACGTTACTATCTAAAAGCCTATGCTGGGATGATGATGAATAAGCTAGCTTGCAATTCATCATCATCATCATCATCATCATCCAGCCAGCCTATACATGACATGTAAAATTTTTAATTTTATTAATAAATCAGTATGAGTTTGAGTTCCCAGGGCAGGGCAGTGCACAGGCCTCCTCTCAGAATGAGAGGGCTTGCGCCGTAGCTCCCACGCGGGCCCAGTGCGGATTAGGAACTTCACATTCACCATTGAATTACTTCGCAGGTGTATAAAGCTTTCCTCACGATGTCTTCCTTCACCGAAAGCTCATGGTAAATTACAAATGTAATTTCGCACATAAATTCGGAAGAACTCAGCCAGGATTTGAACCACCACCACGGCTTACACCTCACATAAAATATCAGGAATTTATCAGAGCATGGTGAAACAACCCTCAAACTGTTTTTAGGGTAGGTAGGTAGATATCGATTTTTTTTTGATTTCCACTAGGATTACATTTTTAGTATTATTTTATTAGAGCGGCCACAATAATACGTAATCGGTGAAAATTTCAAGTGTCTGGCTGTAACTGTTCAAGAGATAAGCCCTGTGACAGACGGACGAACGAACAGTCAGCGGAATCTCAGTAATAGGGTCCTGTTAGCACCCTTCGGGTACGGAACCTTATAAAAATATCTTGTCTCAAATGCATCTAGGTTTTTCATTGAATTTCCCGTGTCTCGTGTAGAATGGGTTGAAATCAGTTCCATTTCCGTGACATGAATGGGCTCTTATGGGGAACAGGGACGGAAATAGGGAGTAAAGGGTTTGCTTTTGATTGAAGGTCGAACTCAATTAGGGAGAGGATTGACCGCTGGCAAAATGAATTGGAAAACATTGGTTATATTATACCGCATATGCTTAAGATGTATTTAAATATTATCAATGAGTTCAGGATTCCAGAATGTGTAAAAAATAAATAACTTAGAAGCAGGTACCCACCAATTTTATCCATGACTAGCCTTTCGTCCGCAGCTTCGCCCGCGATAAATTAATTTTCCCGTAGGAAAAGGTATTTTCCCGCGGTAAAAAGTAGCCTATGTCACTCAGTGATAATGTAGCTCTCTAACGGCAAAAGAATTTTTGAAATCGGTCCAATAGTTTCGGAGCCTATTCAATGCAAACAAACAATCAAATCTTTCCTCTTTATAATATTAGTAGAGATAGTATAGATGCATAAATGCAACCTAGGTCTCTTCAAGGCAGACAAGCCAAGGCAAGTTATCTATACTTTTTATCAGGTCAGATCGTGTTCAATTACGGGTCAGTTTTATGCAAAAAAAATGCAAAGTCCGTCCGGTTTGCTATCATCATCATCATCGCTGCTGTGTTCTGATTTGAAAAGTGAGACAGCCAGTGAAATCACCATCACATGAGGTTTTCCTCTCTATTCTCGCACGCATCTGCAATGCAATGTCAGAATATTGTGGGTGTCAGAATGTACCATTACAACTTTGATTACAACGTACTCGATTGGCAACCTTTGTCATAAAAAAAACTTAAATTAAAAAGACTCAGGTGTTGAATAAGTACTCAGCTAGCTACAGGCTTCCTGAATACTAAAAATTATCTCAGTCTCTTACACAACTAAATTTTAAGACCAAATACACTTAGTAACCTTAAGCCCCAAGGAAATTAAAGTGAGCGCAATTTTTAAAGTGTTCAAATTCTCAAAGCTCTTTCTGAGATATGTTTGTCTTTCATGCAAATTTTGTTATAAATTATTCACTGAATTAACTTAGGTGCAGCGAAAACTTGCAAATCGTGAAATTTAACGGTAGATGTGAAATTTAAATAAGTCATTTGGAACGCGTCTAGTCCTGGCTCCCGGGAAATTGCTTTCCTTACCTTGCACTGCGATGAAAAGTGAGAAAGTGCTATGGAGATAAGCTACAATAGAGGGCTCTCTCTTACCGCGCTAGACCAATCACTCTTACCGCGCTGGAATGATCTCTCTCACCACGCGCGAGGCAAGGAAGGAGGTATTGGATATTACGCTGGCATCGAAGGGTGTAAGCGAGAAGATTAGTAGCTGGAGGGTGGACACAGAGGATAGTATGTCTGATCACAGGAGGCTACTCTTCAGCATAGACTATCTAGTGGAGAAAACTAGGATAAGGAATCCCAGGAAAACAGACTGGGTGAAGTATGAGGAGGAACTGAGCAAGAATGTGACCATGACTGGGAGGTATGAAAGTATACAGGACCTGGAAAGGGGCGCATCAAAACTCAAGACAGATGTAATGGAGGCATTCTACAAGGCATGTCCTGAAAGGGAGGTGAGGTCTGGTAAGGGGCAACCTTGGTGGAATAAAGAGCTGCAGAAGGTAAGGAAAGAAACAAGGAAGGCTATGAGGGTTGCCATTAAGAAGAATGATACCCAAAGCTGGGACATGTATAGGGTTAAGAGGAATAGGTACACCAGGATGAGAGAACAGTCGAGTCTCAAGTGCTGGAGAATCTATACGGAGGAAATACAAACTTATTCTGAGGGGGCACGGATAATGAAGCTGCTAGCTGGCGAACGAACGTGTCAACTAGGAAGTCTGAGGGTGGGTGAGGACATGGTCACTGAGCCTGATAAGGTTCTGGAGATCATGCTTAAAGCGCATTTCCCGGACTGCGTAGATGAGGTGATAGAGGACGAAGAAGTGGAGGGAGGTATGCATGACTGGGTACAGGCTGAGGAGGTGGTAACGGAGGAAAGATTAGAATGGGCAATTAGATCCTTCGCCCCTTTCAAAGCGGCGGGCCCAGATGGTGTAATACCGGTGCTTCTTCAGAAAGGCTTTAAGTGCATTAGAGATAATTTGATAGCACTATATCAGGGAAGCATAGCAATGGGATACATTCCGAAGGAATGGAGAGAGGTTAGAGCAGTCTTTCTGCCAAAACCGGGTAAGAAAACGTACCAGGATGTGAAGGCGTTCAGAAGCATTAGTCTATCATCCTTTGTGTTAAAAACACTAGAAAAGATGATAGACATACACGTAAGAAAAGGAATAGAAAGTAGTGGCAGACCGCTACATGGTAATCAACATGCCTATGTAGCAGGGAAGTCAACGGAGACGGCTTTGCACAATCTAACGGTTAGAGTGGAAAGGGCACTGGAAGCCAAGCAATACATGCTAGGATGCTTCTTCGATGTGGAGGGGGCATTCGATAAAGCTACGTATACCGCGGCTGAAGAAAGTTTAGTGAGAGAAGGAATTAGTCAGATTATAGGAAGATGGATCTCGAGTATGCTCAGAGGAAGGGCAGTAATGGCCCAACTGGGCGGATCTACGAAGAGAATCAAACCTCGTAGGGGATTCCCACAGGGGGGATGTCTGTCCCCCCTTATGTGGTGTCTACTGCTGGACTCGCTGATTAAAAAGCTAAACAAAGGAGGACTCTATATGCAAGCATACTCTGATGATGGTGTGCTATTGGTACAAGGCATGGTTCTTAACATCGTCAGAGACATAATGGTAAAAGGACTGTCACAGACGCTAGAGTGGTGCAGGGAGAGAGGATTAGATCTAAATCCTACAAAGACGAAGTTGATATTATTTACCAACAAAAGGAAGATAGGCGATATGAGGCCAATAAGCGTAAAAGGTGAGAATCTTGAATTGGTGAAAGAAATTAAGTATCTGGGAGTGACAATTGATACAAACCTCAGATACAAGACACACATAAAGGAGCAGGCCGCAAAGGCAATAAGAACACTGTGTCAATGCAGAAGGGCGGTTGGAAAGAAGTGGGGACTAAAACCCCGGATGATAAACTGGATGTATAAGGCGGTCATATTACCAAGGCTGCTGTATGGTGCTGTGATATGGTGGCATAGGGCCCGTATTAAGGAGTATCAAAAGGAGCTGAATAAAGTTCAAAGTTTGGCATGCCTGATGATAACAGGGGCAATGAGAACAACCCCAACGCATGCCATGGAAGTTATGCTAGGACTAAAGACACTTCATTTGGAAATAGAGAAGAGGGCCATGGAACAATGGTTCAGAATGAGGGCATGTGAGGAGTGGAAGGGGAACTTCACAGACAAGAATGCACTTATACAAAAGGAGGCGTTATTAAAGCTAGGAATGCTAGCACAGAATAACGACTTAATTAAGAAACAGAGGGTTTTCGATAAGAAATACAGAATCCATATAGGGGAGAGAGATGGTTGGAAGGTAGACCTTGAGTATCCGACTACAATTTGTTTTACGGATGGATCAAGGAAGAAAACGTCCCAACTTGCGGGAGCAGGCATAATAATACCCAAGATGAATGTTCGAGAGGCTATACCATTAGGCAGATATGCCAGTGTGTTTCAGGCTGAAGTGTGCGCAGTGTTGAAGTGCGCTCAGATTATACAAGCAAAACTGAGTGACTATCGAGGTGTAGGAACAGTGGTGATTTACTCTGATAGTCAAGCGGCGCTAAAGGCATTAAACAAGCCGACAGTTAACTCCTCTTTGGTAAGAGAGTGTAGAGATGCACTTAATAAACTAGGAGAGAGTACGAAGGTTACGGTGGCCTGGGTCCCAGGACATCAGGGAGTGACAGGTAATGAGAAAGCTGATGAGCTGGCAAGGGAGGGAGCGGATACGGAATTCATAGGTCCTGAACCGGTACTTCCAATGTCTGCAGAAGTCACCAAGGGGGTTATAGATAGAATGAAGGAACAGGAAGCAAACTGTGAGTGGAGACAGGCTGTAGGGTGCAGACAATCGAAGATGATGCTGGATGGCATAAACCACAGAAGAACTAGGTATCTCCTAAATCTAGGTAAGAGTAGCTTAAGAACTATAACTGGTATAATTACTGGCCATAACTTGTTAAATAGGCACTTAAGCGTAATAGGTATAAAAAGTGACCCCTCCTGTCCACATTGTGGGAAGGAGGAAACGAGTGAGCACATCCTAACCGAGTGTGTCATGTACGCAGCAGCGCGGCGTGATGTATTCGGGAGTGACGAGCTGAGGGAGGAGGAGCTAAAGGATGTCTGTCTCAAAGATGTCCTTTTGTTCAGCAGGAGAACAAGAAGATTCGAGGAGAATTGCTGTGTGGGAGCGCTGCTGGGACAGTAACCTGTCGGCTCCAACCACGGGGAACTGGGCTGAATGACTGTGCAAACGATCGACAGCCCGCCTGACTCAGCAAGGCGTCCCCTCACAACATCAACATCAACATCACCACGCGCGACCGATCTCTATTACTGCACTAGACTAGACCGATCTCTCTTATCGTGCTAGACCGATCTCTCTTACCGCGCTAGGCCAATCTCTCTTACCGCGCTAGATCAATCTCTCATACCGCGCTAGACCAATCTCTCTTACCGTGCTAGACCGATCTCCCTTACCGCGCTAGACCGATCTCTCTTACCGCGCTAGACCGATCTTTTACCGCGCTTGACCAATCTCTCTTACCGCGCCAGACCGATCTCTCTTACTACACAAGACCAATCTCTCTAACCGTGCTAGACCAATCTCTCTTACCGCGCTTAACCGATCTAACTGGACCGATCTCTCTTACCGTGCTTGTCTGATTAAAAAGGAGAGGAGTCTTATTGAACTCTTGTGGCACTGCATAATTTAGATTCGCGCAAAGTAGTGATGCGTTTTAGGGAGTTTAAATCGTCCGTCTTATCCTGATTCCGTCAGAATATCAGAATAAAAAGAAGTCTATTTATATTATTCACGATATTCAGATAGCTACACACTAAATGTTATCATAATCAATCCAGTCGTTTTAGCGTGATAGTGTAAGAAAGACCAATTTTCACATTGACGATAATACTCGGATAGATAGCGTTTACCTGCGCACTTTGTGTCCATTTTGTTGTGCCATGAGATAATTTTGAACTGCGCCTGAGTTACTGAGCAAGTGATATTGCTTACCCAACCAGGACCAGAGATCGTACTGTATGCGCGGACGCTTGCTATCGCATTCACTAATTTCTTTCTGTCAAACTGCATAAGATGATGACAGAAAGAGATGCTGAAAGCAATGGCAAGCGCCCGCGTGTTAAACAACACGGCCTCAGGACCGATGATCGGAGGCAAAAGTTAAAGACAGAAACTTGTTTATAGTGCACAAATCAAAATAACGATAGTTTGACTACCTCGTGACTAGTTTGAATTATACTGAATTCTCTCATGCATTTTCTCTGTCAAAGAAATATTATAAGAATTGCATTTCTACCCATTTTCAGATACTACTGAAACGTGAGATATTTTGTTATAAATCTCATAAAAATAAAATGGCTTGTAAGTTTAGAGTGTTCTTTGAGAATCTTCGAGAGCTCGTCATTGGCATAGTATTTAATAAGTAAGAATGAAGTAATTTATTAGCTACAGAATAAAGTTCATTCTCTTAGGCTCCGTAGGTACATAGCCTGTCTTTGATATCCAGTAGAGAGATCCCTCTCTAGCTTTCTGTCCCTCGTATTTCATTTCAACGTTATTATATTCTGCCTACCCATTAGTTGATTGGAATGCGAAACTTAAGGCACTTAATTTATATAAAAAAATATTAGTAATAAAAAATATTGGTTTATCCTGCTATGTGAGGCTGTGGTGGCCTAGTGATTTGACCTAAGGACTCTCAAGCAGAGGGTCGTTGGTTCGAGCCCGGGCTATCACGTCTGAGTTTTTCGAAATTTTTAAGAGAAATTACATTTGAAATTTACATGAGCTTTACGGTGAACATTGCGTAGAAACCAACTGAGCATAGAATGCCAACATTATGGTCAGGTGGCATTGAGTTGTATACTTATTTTTGGTGCCTTGGTAACCTACATCTATTTATGACCGTGACTGTACGCTTATCGGCAAAATATAGTGTAGTTTCATGCCGAACTTCTCCATAGCTTCAACTAGTTGTACTTGTGCTTAGAATAAAACAACTTTGACTTTGTCTGGGAAGAATAACAACTTTTTAAATATTACACGAACACTACACCAAAGTTATCGCAAAGTTGTTAGGTTTAGGTAGTCCATAACACAAGTAACCTAATTTTATTATGTTACTGTGTTACTAAATACTAGAAGTATTCAAATTGGAAACCTTAACATTTTTCCTTCCAATGCCACACAATCTTTTTCGTTTTTAACCTCAAAATTAAAAAGTTACATCTAATTTTCTGCCTCGTAAGCCGAGGCCTTTGTTTTTATTAGTCTTTACTTGAAAGAGAACTCTTATTTTATCCAACGTTTCGGGAATAAAATAGGTACAGTCTGCAGCAAAGTACAGAATAGTCGAATCTACACAAGTTGTCTTATTCTCTTGGCAATAGAGACTTGTGCTAATTGTTTTGAGTTTGCAGTGTTTCGCCAACTCAACGTAATCGGTATACTCTTGCTACCGCAATATAATTATTTTTGTAAGGAAAAGAAAAGGAAGGTTTATGTAAGGAAAAATATTTTTTCCACCTAACTATGTCCGTTATAAAATACTAGTCTTCCGTCTGCAGCTTCGTCCGCGATGAATTAATTTTCCCGTAGGAAAAGGTATTTTCCCACGGTAAAAGGTAGCCTATGTCACTCAGTGATAATGTAGCTCTCTAACGGCAAAAGAATTTTCGAAATCGGTCCAGTAGTTTCGGAGTCTATTCAATGCAAACAAACAAACAAAAAAACAATCAAATCTTTCCTGTTTATAATATTAGTATAGATATAGATTATGTACACGTGCGTGCGCGTGCACTTGCCTGTGTGCAGCTGTGCGTGTGCATCATTCAAACCGTACATCATTTGAAAGGCAATAATGCTAAAATGGTTTTAGATTACTAAAACAATGCATTAGGCATATTTTCCCCATTCATGAGTCGATTGCGATGGCGAAGTCGCAGGGAAAAGCTAGTTTAATCTATATAATAAAGCCCTTGTGGCAAGGTGCCAAAAAAGCTGGCATCACTTTCTAGTTGAATGCCGATTCTTATTCGTTGACACAGATAGCCGCCAGCTCTTTAGTTACCAATTGTGTTGATATACTATTATCTAATATCTAAGTATTCACATGATAGACCGCGCTCTTATGATACCTATGTATATTTATTCAAAAAGAGTTGTGGTTAGCTCAGTTTTTTTTATTTTTTTTTATTTTAAGGAACTTTGATCAGGTAAATTGAACATGTCAGTTGGCTCAGTTAGTGTGATGGTGGTGATAAATGGGTTTGTGTAATTTGTGTGTGTTCGTATGTTCATTATACATAGAGGTGGAGGAACTGCATGAACACACATTTCTTACATAAACGTAGGTAGCTATCATAACGCACCTTCGGTGAGACAAGGGCACAATTGTCGAAAAATCCAAAAATGAGTTAAGTATACAGAAAGTTCTAAAAACTATGTCTTCACATGGAGGGACAAAGACATCCATTAAATACCGCGTTAAATCGCCAGAGGGCGAAAGTGGCTTTGTCTTATTGGTGCGTTTCTTTGGTGTATGTTGGCGCGACAAAATCTTATTGGCCAATTGCCCGACAACCCGCGAGTGAAGTGATCGTCTGCTGGAGCAACGAGGGCTTAAAGGTAAATATGCCTTTTGTTATTTAAATTTTTGGAAGAACAAAGTCACATTTGATGCACTTTTGCCTATAAAATGGTCACGCATTAGGAGATACAAAGTCGCTCAAGCAATTGTGACTTTGTACCTCCAATAACTTTAAAACTTTATAGTCTTAAATTCAAATGCGGCCTTGTTATTCCATTCTATTAAAAAAAAAACAATGTCATGTAAACAATTATGACCTTATTATTCCAATATTTGCTTGCAATAAAATAAATAACGACTACTACTGACGTTGTCGTTCCAATTATATGTTTACTTGAGCAGTCATAATTTACAATTATACTTCATTTAATTTAAGGTTTGAATTAACGGTCAAATTGTAACACACGTTTCTCGGTATTTCGAACACAAATTGACTAAAAATACCTACATGTACATTTATTATATTATATTAGCGGTATTTATTATGTTTTCATTAGAGAAGTTAACACAATTTTAAAAGTTTCGTCCACATTTCATACAAACGAGACTACTTTGATATCTTATTTCTACACCAGGATAGTGCCCCGGTTTGGATCTGATGATGGATATCCAGAGCATCGATAATGGTGGAGTATGCGGCGTCCAAACAGCAAGATCGGCAGTTTAACCGATAGGGACACAGCTATATTTTAGAATGAGAATGAATAACGCAACAACTAGGTATCTCATTCTAACATTATAGCTATGTTTCTATCAGTCGGATAGCAGATCGCGATGTTTGAAGGCCGCATTAGATTTATAATGCTAAGGCTACACACATCGCGATAACGCGAATATTCGCAAAATCGCGATGTATGTAGCCGAATATTCGCGAATACTTTGGCACTTCGCCCGAAGCCGCAGACCCTTCGCCCCGCTGTCGGTAAATTTGCGCACATCAAAGGCTGCCAAACTAAAGTAAACTCTGCGGCATTGCTCTCTATAGCAGTGTGGCCATGCACATTCGCCGTAGCCCGAAGACGAAGTTTTATCGCGATAATTCTATCGCGATGTGTGTAGCCCTAGTATAAGTAAAGTCCAGCCGGTCGCCTCTTGTCAAAGGATGCCGCCACGCAAACAAAAGATGCCGCATAAAGTTCCCAGTAGTAACAAATCCATATTATTGTGCATACAGTACTGATAATGGCCTGCTTAACACACACAACTGATTCAATCAACCAGTTTACACCACAGCGAGAGAATTTGTACAGCACTGAGATTTTCATTCATTTTATTGCCATTTTAGTTGTTTTTCTAAATGTGTAGGTATAATTTCCGTGTTAAACGCAGATTCAATCAGGTCGGTATCTTAGGAACTATGTTCTTTATCAATGCTTGGAGTAGCCATCACCAGAACACAGCCAAAGCACCGCCTAGTGAAAAACCAAGACATCAAAGTGACCTCGTTTGTATGAAAGGTGGACTGTGGGCCATATTTTTTGCAGGTGATTGTATTAAGATTTTTTTCTATGAAAATGACAGAAAATTTTTATAACAGTAATTGTTTGTGAAAAATATTTTGTTTGTTTTTAATAAAGTATTTTATTTGTTTTTAAATAACATCTACTAAGCATCGTTCGTTGCTTTATTATAGTAGACAAGATTGTTGATTCCAAAGACTATTGATCTCTATTTCTATTGATCTCTTGATTAAAGTAAACACAAAGTTCCTAGACTTAATGTAAGTAATAAAAAATAAATATTTTATGATAATAAACGTGTTTTTTTAACGAATAATTAGTCGTAGTTTTAGTTTGAACTCAGTCATAATTACAAAATGAATTAAATTTTGGTAGAACAAGGGCATATATGTACACCTTCGCTTAAAAAAAAATATAATAAATTAATGAAGGGTTCCTAATTCCTATAAGCAATATTTCGCGATTCACAAAAGTATAAGGCTTGTTCCATGCGAAGAGAAATTACTTCAAAGCTATACGAGCAAAACAATACAAGATTGAACACAAAAAAAACTTTAAAATGTCTCTCCTGTAAAATCATAAAAAGCGTAGTAATGCCCTTGTCTCACCGAAGGTGCGATAAGGTCGCGGGTGAGCAAAGTAATTCAGTTCATACATGGTTATTATTACACCGACGACAATTCATTGCTATACCTAATTGACGAGATTTAATTTTTTTAACACCTGAAAATTACTACAGGAATCGAAAGAGTTTTTGTCTCCTAAACACGGAAAAATATTTACTATAATTTATTTCTCCATATTTAAAAAGTACAAGAAATTAAAAAAAAATATCTGAATTTACCAATACTACCACAGAATAGATATGTTTCTTTTGCCTTTTTCACCAAAAAAAGAGATGTAATAATTTTAAATTTCATAGCAACCGCAACGTCGGATTTACGTCATCACTTTCTTTTTAATAGAGACTAGACAAAAGTAATGGATCTCTTGTGTGGAAGTTTTGGAGTTATGGCCTTTTAGAATAAGCACATCTTAAAAATTTTGTAATAAATTAATTAATAATCCTAGTGAAAATTTAAAACTATCAGCGTCTTTCTCTTTCCAAGCAGAATACAGAGAACGAATCAAATTATAGTCTTAGAAATATGAAATCTTGTCAATTACCTTGGTGTTTTAGACCACACACATTGGAGCGGCCGTGGTCAGGAGTTCAGGAGTGGGCTGACCAATCATGGCTGCTATAATATCAAGTCTAGGGTGAATGAGCATTTTCTAGGCAAGCGTGGTCCATCGTACGCCTCATCTTCGCTTTCCATCAGGCGTGATTATGGTCAAACGCAAGCCTATATTGTAAAAAAAAAACTGTTCTTTAGTCGAAACAAAGAGATAAGTTTAGCAATTACTTGTCACGCTTATAGTTATTATTAGCCGTTTCGGAGGAGTTAGATAACAAACTTCTTCCGGCTGGTTGATGGTGATTTAGGAGTCGACGAGGACTCCCTCAACCCAGTTCCCTCACTCAGAATCTTGAAATTTGGTACGAAGCAAGTTCTTATGGCACAGATAAAGGAAAAATTGCGAAAAGCATAAATTTTTTTGTCTGTCTGTCTATATCAGTAACCAATATACAATGATCCCACACTGCGCACATTTTGCTTAGGAGCAGGGGTCTGCTAAGACTGGATGTTCATAGATACATATAAATTTGTACGGAACCCTCTGTGCGCGAGCCCGACTCGCACATGGCCGGTTTTTTGATTATTAGTCCCAGATCTACCCATTATAATAAAATGTGAAAAATATTTTGTAGATCTTTTCACACAATGAGATGACGAGAAAAAGCAACACTGAAACTGGCGTCCTGCGCCGCACTACACTGCATACATGAGTAAGGATCTAAACGTATTGTGTTACAAGCCAGATACTCCACGCGTTTTCCTTTTAAAGTTAACAAACGGTAATAAACATCAATTTACCATACAGATCTTAGTAATATTATAAAGCGCGCGAGGTCGATTCATATCTGCAGACGCCGAGCGTGTCAGACACGGTGCACGACAAGTGCGGAAAGTAGGCAATTCCCAACGAATGGCGGAGATCTAAACACACTAGCGAAGCGAGTGGGTTTTAGCCGCCATAAGTTGAGAATTTCCTACTTTCGACACGTATATCATACAACGTTTTACAATGCATTAAGCGAGGAAAAAATCGGGGCTCAACATTTTCGGAAAAAGAAGTTGCGTTCTTATTTACCTTCCATTGAAGAAAAGTCTCGTAGGTTTAACATAAAATGACAATAATTTGTAATGTTGTGTTTGTTGTTCTACTGCATGAGCGGCATGCCAGGTTGAGTACTGGTCCAGGCCCGCTCCCGCCTCAGAATCCGCTACACGCGCTGACTGTGGCCACTCCTCCCATAATTCAACTAACACGATTAACCGCGGCGGGGGCCACATGCAAACGAGGTCGTTGTTTGAACTTAATTAGCCGATTGCCACTGTTGGTTCCACTCGTGCAATAAGCATAATATTGTAGGTACGTTTGTAATCAGCTAATTTCTGCATTTTAATGAGCTTTAAACGGTATCGGTGAATGAGACAAGTATTTTAAAGGGACTGTATCAAAATATTTAAAGTTTAAAACGAATAATGGACGAAATACATAATGGTCATAATACATACTAAAACTTTCCATGAAACTATTGATTAAACAAACTTTTTTAATCGTGTAATCTACAGATTGGTTTAGATTAGGTTAGCTTTATATTTTATGAAAATCCTGTAGAGTTGAGAATTTCTAAGAAAATTGCTTTATATCAAATGACCACTATGTATTTCCTCCATTATTACTTTTAAACTTTATATATTTCGATACGTACCCACCTTAAAATATATTTTTCGGCTCATGAAAAATTAACCTTTTGATTAAGCAAATAAGGTGTGTCGTGTTTTGAACCGTTAAATAATCAAGAAAGCTTAATAAACTATATCATGTAATTATTATGTACGATTAAAAATTAAGAAATTTCGAATGTATACTTAAAGATTAACCAATTTTTGGTTTATTTCAGATAACCTGGCTAACGCATTGGACAAAATGTTAATGAATTTGAATGTTTATACTGTTCGTAAATTTCTCAGACTGCAATTAAGGATAGCTACACACCCCCGTAGTGACGGAACATTGATACTTGAAAATTTTGTATACCAGCGACCCAAAATTGTGATGTAGCAGTAACATTGTAAGATCTTTACTGTACCTAACTATGTACTATTTTACCCCCGTTGACCAAATAAACTATTTGATTTGATTCAGGTTAGATAATTTACTTAGTACGTACCAATGCCGTCGCCACAATGTCGCCACAATATGGCCCCTCAAGCAGAGGGTCGTGGGTTCAAATCCCAGCTCGCACCTCTGAGTTTTTACAGAATTTATGTGCGAAATTACATTTGAAATTTACCATGAGCTTTACGGCGAAGGAAAACATCGTGAGAAAATCTGCATACACCTGCGAAGAAATTCAATGGTGTGTGTGAAGTTCCCAATCCGCACTGGGCCCGCATGGGAACTACGGCCCAAGCCTTCTCATTCTGAGAGGAGGCCTGTGCCCTGCAGTGGGACGTATATAGGCAGGGATGATGATGAATTTACTTAGTACCTACATACCAATGCAAAAACCTTTAACTTTAACTTTTTGCTATAAAGCTAGACTCCATTTAATTTAGAATTATATGTGTCGTAGCCGGTCATGAGTACGGACACTAAACGGAACGCAAGTGCGCCGCCTAGCGGAGAACGCGGTAAAACTAGGTTTTGGCGCGCTTCGACAGAGTCGTGATGTTACCAGCAGCTTCGGGCAGCGACACTCTTGTACGAGCCGCCAAGCAGCTAACACGTCGTCACGGAACTGTCCCACGTTTTGCTTAGTGTTACCTAAACTTTGTATTTAATCTAATTTGAGTAATCAGTACAGTAAATCGTGATTCAAATATTAACGTAGTATTCATTGCGCGATACAAAGCTGAGCCCACAAGATGTCTGAAAATTCGAGCCATAATCCTGACGCCCCTACCGACATCAGAAGCGGGATCAAATCGTGCGAATGAAATTCGTAATGAGAATAACGAAGATCAAGTGCCATGCCTGTGGCAAACTCGGACATAAACAAGCTGATTGCCGTACAAGGAAGATTGAAGCGAAGAAACCACTTCCTGCTCCGGCCGCTACGAGTACTGGTCAGCGGCAGCAACCTGGAGGCAGCGCTGTGGTTTGCTACAAATGTGGGACCCAGGGTCACGTCGCCAGCCTCTGCACAACCAACGTGGCCAGAGTCGCAGCCCCGGCGGAGAAGCATGTCAACCTATGTGAGTTTGAGTCCCCAACCGGAACGTTAAATCACTCTGGTGAGTCTGTCAAATTTCATTTTGATTCGGGAGCTGAGTGCTCGTTGATGAAACAGAGTTTTGCAACTATGTTTAGAGGCAAACGGATTAATAATGTGGTTTCATTGATTGGTATCGGTAACAAAAATTTAAAAAGTAATTTGCAAATTTTATGTCGGGTAGAAATAAATAATTTTGCTACCGAAATTTTATTTCACGTTTTGCCGGATGCTTTTTTTTTTAGGCAGTAATATCTTGATAGGACGTAAGATTTTAAATAACGGGTTTTGTGTGAGCATGACTTTGGATAAACTATTTTTTTTTTCGCACTAAAATCTTGATTCTATCGATACTGATATACCCCGAAATCGAATCAAATTAGTGGAGCTTAAAAAAAAAAATATCAACTTATGACAATTATTTTACTACTGGGGTGTGCCTTGTTGTGATTTGTGACTACCCAACCGAAATCTTATTTCACGTTTTACCTGACTCGTATCTCAGTAGCGATATGTTGATAAGCCGCGAAATATTGAGCAAAGATTTTATCGTGATTGTATCGTGTGTTCTAATGAGTTCTCGTGGACGAAATCATGTGAGTTCAAAACTTGCGTTACGTCGAATCAAAACAACCCGGTTACTGATTTCGCGGAGGTAGACACTGACAGTTCACTCGAGAGTAGGCGAGCACTTGAACGGTTGTTAAATGGGTACTCTGATTATTTTGCTCAACGTTTTCCAACTACCCGCGTGAAAACGGGAAAGTGCAAGATTTGTTTAGTTGATCCGAGTTGTACCGTGCAAAAGCGACCGTATAGGTGTTCACCTGCCGAGAGTAAAATAATGCGCCAACGTGTGAATGAAATTTTAGACGCGAACATAATTAAGACCGAGTCAATCGCCATTCGCAAGCTCCGTGCTTCTAGTTGAGAAACAAGACAGTAGCAAAAGTATGTGTTACCGCGAAGTAAACAAAAACACAGTGCCGGATAGATACTTGTTGCCATTGATTACGGACCTGATTTCCCGTTTACATGGTGCTAAATTCTTTTCTAAATTAGTTTGTGCTAATGGATTTCATTTGATACCAGTGAGTGACGAGTCGATTTGAACGTATTTACTGTGTTTATTACACCGTTCGGGTAGGTTTGAACTAGAAACGCACATGTAAACACGTGCACGAGATAGGTTAAGGAGTAGGCCAGAGATCCATGTACCATTTGAAGTAGACGAGGAGGAGTGTAAAGTGCAAAATCAGGTTCTCGGTTCGGCTGGTCAGACCGTACCAGAGGCTTTGCCGTAGCTGTAGCCCGTTAGAAATCGGCGTCTGCTCTGAGCAGTCCGTGGGTACGCGGTGCGCGTGGAGCTCTGGCGGAGGTCGGGTCTCGAGGAGACCGTGAAGTCATGGAGTTGACTCTGCGATCCCGTGGGGATGCGCGTGGAGTCTTGGAGTTGACTTAGCGATCCCGTGGGGATGCGCGTAGTGTGGGAGGCTAAGTGATAGCCTTAGGCCACGAACGGGATACCTATTTTGTTGATTTTGGTGATTAATGAGTCTATTGAATCAGGCGTTACTTTGCGGAGGTCCATATTAATGAACTAAAACAATTACTTTGCTCACCCGCGACCTTACAATAGTTACGTTTATGCAAGAAATGTGCGTTCATGCAGTTCCTCCACCTCCACACTGTACGAACACACACAAATCACATAAACCCAACCATCACCACCACCAAGCTACACTGACGCGTTTCGAACTCAACCAGAGCTCATCTTCAGAGTTACCACAACCGTATGCTATGCTACCAAATGTTAAACTAACAAACCAAAACAAATGTTTTAACTTGTCACTGTAACTTCTCAAGTACCCACTTTATTTTTCTTATTCTCAAACTACTCCACAAAAATTAACTTTTATTGACATATTATAAAACTACCTTGAATTTTTTTGTTTATTTATTTATAAGGCATATTTAATTAATACTAACTGTTCAAATTCGACCCAAGCCGCAGTAAAGGAGAAGATACTAAATTTACCTGTTCATTAATAATAGACCCCATAGTGTTGTACCTAATTATTTCCATGCATTCCAGAGCATCCAGACGCAACCCCTTGCCGCAATAATGTAACACTTCATAAGAATCTGAATCTAACAATGAATGATTTGATTCCAACAAATGTTTTGCAAAATTCGATCTATCTGGATGCTCATTCCTATATGCCGAAACATGCTCTTTAAATCTAGTATTAAAACTTCGGCCTGTCTGTCCTACGTATATCCCATTGCAGTCATTACAAGTAAGCTTGTATACCCCCGATCTAGTTCCCTTATCTACCTGTTCTTTGTGGTTACATAGCCTAGAGTACAAAGAGTTGTTAGTCTTAAAGGCAACATTAATATTGTTTGATTTTAAAATGCCATAAATCTTATCAGACAAACCCCCAACGTAAGAGATGCTAGATCTATATTTGTTAGTAGACTGAGAAGGTAACGCAGCGTAAAGCATGCTATTTACTAACCGTGCCTGCTTCTTTTGAACTAAACTATCTACCATTGATTTTGTATAACCATTTGAGATCGCTATCTGATAAATAGTACTCAACTCTAAATCAAAATGTTCCTTAGAAAGAGGCACAGTCAACAATCTATTAACATAACAATGGAAAGCAGCCAGTTTATGCTGCCACGGATGATTAGAAGATGCTGGTATAACAGCATCTGTGTACGTGGGCTTACGGTATATTTTAAATTGATGTTTACCATTTAATTTTGAAATCGTTAAATCCAAAAAGTTCAACGAACAATTTTCCTCCAATTCTTTTTTGAACCTTATCTTTACGTGCTTGTTATTCAAACCATTAATAAACACGTCAAGCTGTCTCATACTCCCTCTCCAGCATAGGATCAAATCATCAACATACCTAAAATAGTACACAATATTACTATTACCCACAATATACTGATTCTCAAAATGATCCATAAATATATCTGCCATTAAAGGACTCAGAGGTGAACCCATAGCTAAACCATCACTCTCTCATATTTTAGGTATGTTGATGATTTGATCCTATGCTGGAGAGGGAGTATGAGACAGCTTGACGTGTTTATTAATGGTTTGAATAACAAGCACGTAAAGATAAGGTTCAAAAAAGAATTGGAGGAAAATTGTTCGTTGAACTTTTTGGATTTAACGATTTCAAAATTAAATGGTAAACATCAATTTAAAATATACCGTAAGCCCACGTACACAGATGCTGTTATACCAGCATCTTCTAATCATCCGTGGCAGCATAAACTGGCTGCTTTCCATTGTTATGTTAATAGATTGTTGACTGTGCCTCTTTCTAAGGAACATTTTGATTTAGAGTTGAGTACTATTTATCAGATAGCGATCTCAAATGGTTATACAAAATCAATGGTAGATAGTTTAGTTCAAAAGAAGCAGGCACGGTTAGTAAATAGCATGCTTTACGCTGCGTTACCTTCTCAGTCTACTAACAAATATAGATCTAGCATCTCTTACGTTGGGGGTTTGTCTGATAAGATTTATGGCATTTTAAAATCAAACAATATTAATGTTGCCTTTAAGACTAACAACTCTTTGTACTCTAGGCTATGTAACCACAAAGAACAGGTAGATAAGGGAACTAGATCGGGGGTATACAAGCTTACTTGTAATGACTGCAATGGGATATACGTAGGACAGACAGGCCGAAGTTTTAATACTAGATTTAAAGAGCATGTTTCGGCATATAGGAATGAGCATCCAGATAGATCGAATTTTGCAAAACATTTGTTGGAATCAAATCATTCATTGTTAGATTCAGATTCTTATGAAGTGTTACATTATTGCGGCAAGGGGTTGCGTCTGGATGCTCTGGAATGCATGGAAATAATTAGGTACAACACTATGGGGTCTATTATTAATGAACAGGTAAATTTAGTATCTTCTCCTTTACTGCGGCTTGGGTCGAATTTGAACAGTTAGTATTAATTAAGTATGCCTTATAAATAAATAAACAAAAAAATTCAAGGTAGTTTTATAATATGTCAATAAAAGTTAATTTTTGTGGGGTAGTTTGAGAATAAGAAAAATAAAGTGGGTACTTGAGAAGTTACAGTGACAAGTTAAAACATTTGTTTTGATTTGTTAGTTTAACATTTGGTAGCATAGCATACGGTTGTGGTAACTCTGAAGATGAGCTCTGGTTGAGTTCGAAACGCGTCAGTGTAGCTTGGTGGTGGTGATGGTTGGGTTTATGTGATTTGTGTGTGTTCGTACAGTGTGGAGGTGGAGGAACTGCATGAACGCACATTTCTTGCATAAACGTAACTATTGTAAGGTCGCGGGTGAGCAAAGTAATTGTTTTAGTTCATTAATGAGTCTGTAATGTGAATAAGCTGCAAATGGCAAATAATGATGGTACATGGCGCTCTTGCATTTAGAGCTTAGCTTGTACAAACAGATACTAAGTACCTAGTAAGGTGATAATAACGTTTGCCGCCAATCATTGTGTTGTGTGAAAATTAGTTAAATGAGAGTATAAGAGATGGCGTTTTGCGTAATCACGTACGTGGTAGGTAGTGTCAGGTATGAGTCATAACGTATGACCGTCGGTATACTGTGTTATGGTTCTATTGTTTCATAGTAACGAAAGCTAGACCATTAGAGCTCTTAATAGGAAAGGTAGCGTGTTCTTCAGATTTGATGGCTAACGATAATGAAGACGTATTAGAGCTTAGTGAAGTTCGACATATAGCATCCGAAGGCATACAGGTATCCGCGATCTATAATAAGACTCGATTTGACAGCAATAAGGCAAGCGTGAATAAATTTTCCGTTGGCGAATTCGTTTTGATTGAGAACGAGGAACGTAATCAAACGAAATTGCATGTTAAGTTTAGAGAGACCGTTTCAAATAATATAAATCTTAGATGGAGACAGATATGTTTTAAGGTTTTTGGTTAATAAGCGTACTTACAAATTCGCGTATGACCGTATTAGGAAGATGCCTGAGGGCCCGGTACCCATTGAGATTGTAGATGAAGTTGAGATATATGATGAAGTGGCAGACAATTAATTACGTGCCCGGAGTATCGATTCGTTTGGTCGGAGACTGTACCAGGATACTGTAGTCGTAGCCTGATAGAAATCGGCATCTGCCTTATAAGGTAGTCCGTGGGTAGGCGGTATGCGGTAGTCCTGGGTAGTACAGTCGGATCTTGCCTTGTAGTAAAGATCATAGAGTCGCGGGTTGACTCGTACTTCCCGTGGGGAAGGATGTACAGCAAATGTTTGCTGGAGCTTAACAATAGCTTGGACCACGAATGCGATATCTGGTGTATGATTTACTGTGATCAAATTGATGTGATGTTACTGGTAATTGAAAATCACAAGGGTACCCGGTCTCAGTCACCTTCAGGTGTTACTTCCTAACTTAAGCTTTTCATTGAAAAGTTATGTTGTCTTTATTTAGACTTTGATAAATTGAAAATTTCTGTTGTTATAATAATAAATAAATAAATGTCACAGGACAATTCACACCAATTGACCTAGTCCCAAAGTAAGCTAAATAAAGCTTGTGTTATGGGTACTAGGCAACGGATAAACATACTTTTATAGATAGATACATACTTAAATACATATTAAACACCCAAGACCCGAGAACAAACATTCGTATTTTTCATACAAATATCTGCCCCGACACGGGAATCGAACACGGGACCTCAAGCTTCATAGTCAGGGTCTCTAACCACTAGGCCATCTGGTCGTCTGGTGGTTGTTATGATTGTAAATTGTTTTTTTTGAAGTATTAAGAGAGATATGAGTAGGATGGGCCGAACGGAAACTGTGCGTTTCATTTTCATTTTCAGATTAACACACGAGGACGTGTGTCGCGCAGGATGGCCGTGTCGTAGCCGGTCATGAGTACGGACACTAAACGGAATGCAAGTGCGCCGCCTAGCGGAGAACGCGGTAAAACTAGGTTTTGGCGCGCTTCGACAGAGTCGTTATGTTACCAGCAGCTTCGGGCAGCGACACTCTTGTACGAGCCGCCAAGCAGCTAACACGTCGTCACGTAACTGTCCCACGTTTTGCTTAGTGTTACCTAAACTTTGTATTTAATCTAATTTGAGTAATCAGTACAGTAAATCGTGATTCAAATATTAACGTAGTATTCATTGCGCGATACCCAGCTGAGCCCACAAGATGTCTGAAAATTCGAGCCATAATCCTCACGCCCCTACCGACATATGCAAAAAATTGTGCAAGCTCCATTACATTATATTCCAAAGCCGTACAGTTAATGAGTTGTAAGTGATTTAATCCTTGCATTTATTGCGAAAACGTAACATTGGACACGAAATTAGCAGCTTAGAAAATAATACCTTTTCCCGTAATAAACCCAATTACCGACAGTGTCGAGAACAAATTAACTTAATTACTTAGCTCCTGTTAAGTTAATGCATCTCATTAGGATTCCTTTTTATAAACAAACATTTTCAGACAATTGTAAAGTCATAGTCATATAGTTTATATTTGGTGAACAGATGGCCTAGTGGTTAGAGAACCTGATTACGAAACTTGAGGTCCCGGGATCGATTCCCGTGTCAGGTCAGATATTTGTACGAAAAATACGAATGTTTGCTCTCGGGTCTTGTGTGTTTAGTATGTATTTAAGTATGTATCTCTATATAAGATATGATGGATGACCAGCGTTTCTACTGGATGGATACCTTTTTTACTTTTTGCTTTTTTTTATTTTGTTTAATTTTATATGGTTTATGTATTTTTACAGTGTACTTATTAGTGTAATTACTGTAATGCTGTATAAATAAATGTATGTGTAACAAATAAATAAGTCAGTAAACCTCGTAAAGCCTAAACTATTTTTAGGACGTTTTTAATAATGACCCAGTGTTCTATTTACAGGCACTTACTGTATACCTACTGGTCCGCGTAAGAACTAAAGTCACGGACATAGCTCGAAGAATCGCTAGACTGAAGTGGAAATGGGCAGAGGCGCTACTACGAAATTCGAAAATCGAAGTTCGTATCGTATTATCCCTCTCTCTCTCGTGTCAAATCATATTAGCGTGAGCGAGACGGCACGAAACGAAGTTCGAATTATGCACTTCGTGGTAGGGCCTCAGACATCGCTCGTAGAATTAACGGCCGATAGAGCCGTAAGATTCTCTAGTGGCGTTCGCGGAAAGGAAGATGCAGTGTACGTAGGCCTCCAACAAGATAGAGCGACGACCTGGTTAAGGTGGCGGGAACGCATTGGACGCGGATGGCGCACACCGATCTGTTTGGCGAACCTTGGGGGAGGCCTGTGTTCAGCAGTGGACGTCTTTCGGCTGATTATTACAAAATCATTATAATGCTGTAATATAATTTTAGACTATTATAACATGCTAGTTGATCAAGCTTTCTTTACCTGCATGTATTGTTAGAACCTAGCTATGGATTATGAGCAAACATCTACAATTTCGCGCCTGTTCTGAAAATTTTATGGTTACTCTGCGTTAATTTCGGGACGTTGCTTTCCTTTACTGCATTCCGAAGAAAAACACCTGTAATAACAGTTTTGTAGGCACTTAAACAGCGAACTAAACGTTTTTCCGAAACGAATAAACGTAAAGCGAAACAAGGTAATTTAATACAAAAAAGGCAGTGTTATGTAACTATTCGCACCACGGAATGACCTATAAAATTTAGCGATATAGCGGGTCAAGACCGAAATTCCTTTAGAAGGGACTATTGCTGCTTAATAGAGACGTAACGGCTTACAATGTCCACTATACAGCCTAATTGAGCAATTGGACTGGCTGGGGATTAGGGTAAGTAACACGATCGCTACGTTTGTGCCTACTGCAGTACAAACGTCATTGTATAATCAACCAATTTGATTCCCAGGTCATCCATCACACAACCATGACATCAAACATCATGAAATTTATGTCATTCATTGCATTGATTTATTTTTAACTTACGATTTTGAGTCATAATTCTACCACCCACGGGTACATCATCATCACTTTTCAGCAAAGTCGCAATTCCATTGTTGTCTAGTTACTTAACAAGTTTAAAAAAATGTTAAAACACCATAAAAATTCACAAGACTATACACACCAAATAAAAAAATAGTAAGTCTATGTTTTTAGTGAAAAAGTAGTAGTAGGGTAGGGGAAAGGTCCGTGTCTGCAAAAGCTTTAGGTGTTTTGGCTAAAAAACCTGTTTCATTTAAGTATTTTTGTTTGTTTTCTTTTCGACCAAATGCACCCATATACGCCTCGGCTGGAATAGCAATTCCTGGCTTTGAAATCGCCTCCAGTGCTCAGCCAGCTATTGGCTATTTCCAAACCTAGGCGATAATGTATCTACTATTATTAAATTACTTCGACGTTTCATCTATATTGCAGCGACTATCGCCATGATTAGTCAAAATGTACAGAGAGTTTAAATAGTATTTTTTGATACGTGATCAAGTCCCATAAGTGGTGATAATTACTGATAAACATTGTTAAAGAAAAATAAAATAAAATTCATATAAAAATCATCTTTTTCTTATGAAACCGTACCGCTAAAGCTACCGAACAACCACCAAACGACAGTGTTTTTTCAACCTCAACATTGACGATATCGATGGATATTTAAAAAAAATCAAAAATTGATTTAAGTATAGTAGTAATAGAAGAAACTGAATCATATACCTAGGGTTAGATTATTTTTGCAACAAATGTCATGTTGACATTTCACACATCAGCCAAAGAAATCATCGTTAAATTGACTATGAAAATTCCACCCCGCAGGCTTAATAGGCTACTTTCCTAACTAGTCAGTCTTTTAGATTATCAAAAAATATTGGACACGTATTTTTTATTTTGTCAATTAAACAAAAAATTACGAAGATATGGCGCGTTGAAGTTTCGCGTGACGTCACTTGTTCCTACACTTTGTATGAGCGTTTTAGGAACAAGTGACGTCACGCCTCGTCACGCGGAACTTCAACGCGCCATATCTTCGTCATTTTTTGTTTAATTGTCAAAAGAAAAATTACGTGTCTAATATTTTTTGATAATGTAAAATACGGACTAATAAGAATTATTATTTTTTTACCTAGGAAACATCCCTATTGTCTAACGCTTCTGACGCTTGCCTTCGCTATCATTATTTCTTTCTGTCAAACGGTTTAAGATGATGAAAGAAAGAGATGGTGAAAGCGAAGGCAAGTGTCAGAAGCGTTCCTCCGCTGTACTTGACAAATTATGTGCTATAATTATTCTTACGTAGATTGTTAAGACTTAAGAGCCGAGTTCGGTAACTTACTCAGGAGACTGTTAAGCACAGATTAACATGCGTGTAATGTTGTAGCAAAGTTCGCTCGCTCGAAGAAGTATTTTAATCATTTTAACTCCTTATATTTCGTTTCCACTGTAGTAAGGCAGAGTGGAGACATTAAAAGTCTTACTAATCGTAATGAATGATGATTAAGGTTGCGGGATCGCGTTGGATGCGGATGGCACGGAGTGGACGTCTTTCGGCTGAAATGATGATGATGATGATGATGATGATGATGATGATGATGATGATGATGATGATGATGATGATGATGATGATGAATCGTAATGAAGCGTTACAAGGTGAGCTGAAACCTTAATTAAAAAAGTCTTCCTACATAACTGTTAATAAAATGAATAGAAATGTCACGAGAGGTCAAAAAATCAAATCAATATTAAAACGACTTCTTATAATCCGTCGAAAAGGATAACGATACACTAGGTAGTACCGTAAGTTACTAAAACTTTTGAAAACAAAAAAAGTGTATTAACAGGAGAAGCAAATATCGACATCGATTCTGCAGAGAAATACACACGATAACGATAACATTTCTTGCTCTTATTATTTCATGGTGGTCTAGGTAGTGGGTTGACTTATGGCCTCTCAAGCAGGGGGTCGTGCAGGTTCGAGCCCGGGCTCGTCCCTCTGAATTATGCCAAATTTATGTGTAAAACTATGTTTGAAATTAACCAAACAACATCTAATAACACAGCCTTAAAGCGTTTTCGAGACACAAACGGCAGTTAAACACAGCTCAGCAACTTAGAGTTAATAAATAGCGCTTAACAAGCGCCACAGCAAAGCTTCATTTTAACATTCTTCTACGCTGTAAGCAGACGACGAAGCTACTTGCACGCAACTAACTTTTGCTTAGATTAAAGAATAAGCCAGAAGTCGCGTTACAATCTCCACGTACAGTGAAAAAAATCGTGGTTGCAGCTCCTCCGCGCGGAAGAAGTGAAACTTCTTAATGTGGAAATGAAAAAGGCACTTATACATCAATATGAACCTTATTGCAATAACTTAAAGAACTAAATTTACTTATGCATCTATGTGTTTAAATTACTCATTAGATGGCGCTTTTATCAAGTCTCATACAAATTTGCACAGACAGTATGAGTTCTGCATCGCACTGTCGAAGTTTCTAACATCCGTTAGTATATAAACAAGGCGAGATTACTTGCTTCGGCAGTACATAAACTAATGCTTTCATACCCCCTCCATGGTAGCGTTAAACGTTTAACGCGACCTTGTTGGAAGTCGCATTAGAAGTTTCACATCAAAAACAAAAGTTTGTTCATAATAAAACTGAAAAACGCGAATGGCTAAACTATAGCGAAACCTGTGACCTGCCGTCGGAACAACTCGTTTTTCATCGAATCCCAAATTCCCAATTTTTTAACATGACGTCATTGATGACCAGTATAGGCAAGGTTGTGTACACTAACTGCAAGGTGCATCTAAAAACAAACCTGACGTACGCTTGTCTCACTTTCATGTCACTGAACAATATCCTCCATAATATAGTAATTCAACATATTTTCTACGGAATGTAAGCTGTGAACCTCCAATATTTCGACGCGGTCTAAATCCCGCAATACTAAGTTGAATAACAAATAACCATAAATCCATAAAAAACTGTATAGTACCAATTTTTATGATCTATCCTTAAAGATTACTTGACATTCAAGCCAAAATCGTTTGTTCCTATTCGTAATTCTACACAAGTTGAATTAAATAAATAATAAATAAATATTAGGGGACAATCTAACACAAATCGACCTAGTCCCAAACTAAGCAAAGCTTGTACTATGGGTACTAGACGACGATAAACATACTTATATAGATAAATAAATACTTAAATACATAGAAAACATCTATAACTCAGGAACAAATATTCGTGCTCATCACACAAATAAATGCCCTTACCGGGATTCGAACCCAGGACCTCTTGCTTCGTAGGCAGGGTCACTACCAACTAGGCTAAGGCGGTCGTACAAAATAACGCTTCATCACATCCGCTATCTGTTCAATCTATATTTTTGTGTGAAAAAGCAACACTTCCTAATTGTAATTCTTCACGATCTGAATTTTGCTATAAGTACACTACTATTTCACCCACCATGTTTGCTATTCTGCACAGTTTCAAATTGTATGTATTTGTGACACTTCCTATTCGTAATTCTGCACAATCTGAATTTTACTGTACACTGTTTCGGCTTGCAAACTACCTCATCAGCCAATTCTCTACTTTCTAAACCTCAGCAGTAAGATACTATTGTGGTCTACTTACACAGTAAACGTTATAGATTTTTTACTTCGTTACAAATTTCGTACCTACATGGTTTCTGGTTTATTCTAATACTCTAAGCTTTTATCTTTTATGCAATGAACACCTCGCTACTGCATGAGTTGCATGACAGTCTACTTAGGAGTAAGTAACATAAACGTACGTACTTTATCTTGCTAAGTACCTACCCTAGGTCCTAATATTGTGACGCTGCTGGTAGTTTCATACGTTCTTGTATTTATAGTGTAACTACTTTTCATTTTTCACCGGCAAACTGAAGGAGGAGGTTCTAAAGTTGATGGGTATTTTTTACTTGATACTACTTGTATACTTCTAAGGGACAAAAGCTTTCAATTAACTTCGATCTGTACGGTTTAGTGAAAAATACTTTAACTTTTCGGCAGCCTTACAGCGGCCGTGATCACGCAATGATTGATTTAAAGTATTGAGACACATGAGTAAACAAGTCACTCTGCTGGACCTAAGAGGCGGTACTAAAAAACAAAGGCATCAAAAAAATAGAAAGTCGATGTCTGCTTAACCTTGGGGCCTTACTGGTCAAGAGTTGCAGAGGATAGACTGCAGAGGAGAAGGCTAAATGAGGTCTATGCAAACGGCACACTGAACTGCTGGACATCCTATAGTTTTTAACCAGATATTATATTATCGATCATTATGCCCTTGTTTCGGAAATAAATAGCTTTTATAACATTATATGCTGCCGGGTCAGTATTTTAGTAACATATTTTAGGCGCGAAATCAATTCATTCGCCATCCACAATTTTCTAAAACTGACTGAAACCTACAGTTTAATTTCGACAAGAATATTAAACAAAGTTTATGTATTATTAGAAAATGATTATTAAACCATTGCCAAGATTCTATTTTCTAACTTTTCCGAACTCGGTCTCTTGAAATAACATTGTACAAAATTGCCTTTAAAGCTAACAATTAGGGAAGTTAATGCTGAACTTGTGCGGAGTCAAATCTGAATTTAACTCATTTTCAAAGTGCAATTACTTTCAAATTAATGTTAACACTGTTAAGGGAAATCGAGGTCAAAAATTAAGTGTAAGTATTTAAATTATGAAACGGAGCTTAAAGAGTATAAAGACAGTTTTTTTATTACTATAATAAAAATAATTAGCAAAAAATAAATTACTCGTAGTAAAAAGAAAACCAAGAAGAAAAACACACAAACACGTACACCCATACTCACCGCACCCACGCGCCCACGCACAGACACACATACTGTCTCATTTATACCTACTCTTAGTTAGGAAACGATTCTCAGAGTTTTCTTATTTCCATGAGCAGTGCGAATTAGTTGTTTGTAGTCGTGAGTTATTTTTGCAATATTTTATAAAATATTCTGTGTCATGATTCTGTCCCGACGACCGCTGAGTTTATTAAAGACACCAGTTTCTGTCACCGAAAATGGATAATTATTTATTCATATCCTGACCAAAGGAGCCAAAGGAGGCAAATAAGCAAATGGGTCACATGATGGCAAGTAACATACCCGCAATACAAGTGGATTGAAATTGAGTTGGCAGCCTAGAAGAATACATAATTATAATAATTATTATAATAATTATACCGGTAATTTTGCCGACTGTCTTACTTTCCATGCTGAAAAACAGCAGTGCAAGCACTACTAGTGGCAGTATATGCGACTAATATGGTGCTGAGGATCTGGACCGATCTTACATTAGGGCCTTTTAACCGCATCTATAGATAAAGTAATTTAATTGGCTACCGGAACTTTTCTTGTTGTAAGCGTACTTACCTACGTTCAGGATCTTTGGTCTTTACTATAACTGCCTGGAAAACGAATGAATATTGGGATAACTATTATTAAGTAAAATGTCACCTGATCGAACGTCATGCTACAAATCCCATTAATATTATAATTTAATTTAATGCGTATGAAATGAACTTTCACTTAAATCATGGTATTGTTTCTTACCTAGTTTTTCATCTCAATAGGTCGTTCTAGAATTTTATCACAAAATAGAAGAGACTGACATTTAGGATACAGGCTCGGCTTAGTTTGTTTGCTAGTGCCCATTTTGTTACTTGTAGGTATTAAATTATACGCCATTGTTTATGGCAAAATTGAATGCGAAAGTTTGTATAATTATGTTTGCTGTTTGCATTTAAACATAAAAAATTACACAGGTAATCTTAATACGTCGTAAATGAAGAGCACAACGTAAACTTTTGAGAATACCATTACAAATTTTTAGTATAATCTCAGTCCCTCACCTACCTAATGCATTTATTTAAAAAGAAGTATCCACTGATAGTTTAGTTCACCTAATTTAATTTTAGCTAACAAATTCTCCCCGTCAAAACACTTTATTTTGTAAAAGGCTAGTTTGATATATTTTTTAAACCAAGATCTTTTTACGAAGACAGTGACCTAATAGCGCGCTGCACCTAATCTGCACTATGATGGACTCGGGCTTATGAATATAAATGGCACGGGGGGTGCGCCTGCGTCGAGTAATCTACTCGTTTACCAGCAGATATGTTGTGACAAGCAGTAACAAGGTTGCTTGTGGTAATAGCTTAATTTCTGAGCTGTGAAAAATAAAACAATTTCAATTTTTGCCGGCTTTAATGCACGATACGATACGATGCCTCATAAAAAAGCTCAAAGTCACTCAGAGGGCGATGGAGAGGGCTATGCAATACATGGAGTTTCTCTGCGGGATCGCATTAGAAATGATGAAATCCACGCAAGAATAAAGTCACGGACATAGCTCGAAGAATCGCTAGAATTAAGCATCGCTCGTAAACTGATGGGTGATGGGGCCGAAAGGATCTCGAGTGGCGTCCGCGGACCGGAAGACGCAGGCCTCTAACAAGATGGAGCGTCGACCTGGTTAAGGTGGCGGGAACTCATTGGATGCGGATGGCGCAGTGCCAATTTGCTTGGCGAGCCTTGGGGAGTCCTATGTTCAGCAGTGGACGTCTTTCGGCTGAAATGATGATAATGATGATGAATGCATAAGAAAATATTTTTTCTAAATTAAGTATAGCGAAATTAGAAGAAGTAACTTACCTCGTACAGTTTTTTAGATAAAAAGTTAGCTTTTGCCTTGTAATTAAAGGTTTCTCAGATGGTTATAATAATAAAAAGTATCTAAGTAGGTCGCGCTGACTTACACAAAAATCACAAATAGTACAAGAACTACAAGAGCTCTCGACTTCGAGGAATGAAGAAATAATATCCAAATAAATATGACACATACCAACCAACTTACAATTTATGAGGCGAGCAAACGATGCCGATGTGGGATTGTTTTCGAACTCGAGAGTGATATTACATAAAAAGGAATATAATCTTCCTTATAGTGAAAATAAACGAATCACTCACGTCTTAAAATGAGTTTAGCTCTACATGTTTCGGGCTAATCCGTAGCCCTTCTTCTCGGAGTCACGCGTCACGGCGGCTGCCAAAACGCATTAAGTGCTCGTTTAGCCCGAAATATTTCGAGTTTAACTCGTTTTAAGACGTGAGTGATTCGTTTATTTTCACTATGAGTGAGTCTTACCTTACGTTACCTTCAACTGTAGCATCTGACTTCATTATAAATTTATAATTACGCAATTACGCGTAGTTATATTAGCAGAACAGGGCGACGTAGGTTAATGGCGTCCTGAAGTTTTTACTCCGCTGGCCCGTAATTAAGTTCTTATGTCTTTAATTAGGTACCTACTTGTTTTTAGGGGTTCTGGACAACCCAAAGAATGCCTTCCCGGGCGAAACTTCCTCATTGTTCTTCGCTTAAAACAGCATCTCTTGACCTTTGTTAGATCGTCTGTTCGCCTATCTTTGCCTACAGGTACTTACTGTCCTGCCACGACATCGCGCGTTTAGCGGCGCAGCAAGCGTTTTCTGTGTTCATTGCGCGGCCGTGACGCTCGCCGTACAGTGGTTATCTGGCGGCACACGCAATGAACTGATAAAACGCTTGCCGCGCCGCCAAACGTGCGAAGTAATGGCCGGGTCGTTACGCGGTCACCATTCCAACTTTCATCATCATCATCAGCCGGGAGATGCAATGTACAGTCAAGTGTAAAAATATGAACTTATTCAAAGTTTCAAAAATAAGTACAACAGACTCTTATTCCGACGCAATAAGGCCGTAGTAACATATTTTTGAGTGGTTCGAACAGATACTTATTTTTGCACTTGACTGTACATAGCAGACGTTGCCCGTCGGTTAGGTTAGTAATCCATACTTAATATTATAAATGTGAAAGTGTTTTCCTTTGTTTATTTGTCCTTCTTTCACGTCCAAACCGAACGACGGATTGCCGTTATTTTTTGTATGGACCTTAGATTATTTATACACTAGATAGAGTGTCAGTAGCAAACATTGCGATACAAAACGTCTAAAAATCCATTTGACAGCTTCATATTACGATCGCGTTACGTCATTCAAACTGAAGGGAGGCAAATGATATATAAGTTAACAGATGGCTTATATTTTTCAGGACGTTTTCATGCCGCCTAAGCTCTATCTAGTGTATAAATAATCTAAAGGTATGGACATAGTTGAAGGGCTGACATAGGCTACTTTTTACCGCGGGAAAATATCTCATTCCCACGGGAAACACGTTCTAATCTACTTTAGCGGGGGTGAAGCCGTGGCATCAAATAGTAACTAATAGTACATTACTGCAGCGGCCGCGAAATAGGGGATTGCCGGCCAAGTAGTAATAGATGGCCGAGTGTTAACGAGGCCATCTAGAGATACGAGGCCGGCAATCCCTGTTCGTGGCCAAGGCTTGTATAGTGCTTTTCTCAAATAAATCCAAGGAAATGATACGAATGTTCAACTTATATATTCATATTTAATTAAAATTGTTTTTTTTTTGATTCCCGCCAAAATATTTTTTTTTCCAGCAATTTATTTGTAAGCTGTTCCAGTTAATGTTTTTGACGCAAAATCTTGAGATGATTTATATTTATTAAAAAATTACGACCTTATTAATTGGTTATTTTAATAAATTGTTAACAATAAACGCCAATCCTTATTTATTTTATTAAATCTAGCCAAGTAAGATATTAAAAAGTAAATTCACAAACTAAATTTTTCTTAATTGGCAGTATGTCATTGATAGTCAATAAAAGAAAATACGACCCACTAAAACAAAAGACAATCTCTTTGCTGGCCTTGGCCAGCAATGTTTGTATGAAATTCCATTATTGTCGTCTAATTTGAAATTAGAACGAATCTTCCTCAACTGCTATACAATGGCATACTTCGTGTTCTATTGTCACGACTATAAGGACCACATTTCCTTGGATGTTTGAGAATAGTACATTACTGCAGCGGCCGCGAAATAGGGGATTGCAGGCCGAGTAGTTATAGATGGCCGAGTGTTAACGAGGCCATCTAGAGATACGAGGCCGGCAATCCCTGTTCGTGGCCAAGGCTTGTATAGAGTTTTTCTCAAACATGCATCATCATCATCACCACCATCATCACCGCCATCATCATCACCATCACCACCACCATCACCATCACCATCACCAACAACATCATCAACATCCATCAACATCCATCAACATCCATCAACATCCATCAACATCCGTCAACATCCATGAACAAGAACATCCATCAACATCCATCCATCCATCCATCCATCAACATCCATCAACAACCATCAACATTCATCAACATCCATCAACATCCAACAACATCCATCAACATCCATCAACATACATCAACATCCATCAACCAACATCCATCAACATCCATCAACATCCATCAACAACCATCAACCAACATCCATCAACATCCATCCAACATCCATCAACATACATCAACAACCATCAACCAACATCCATCAACATCCATCAACATCCATCAACATCCATCAACATCCATCAACATCCATTAACCAACATCCATCAACCAACATCCATCAACATCCATCAACCAACATCCATATCCATCAACATCCATCGACATCCATCAACCAACATCCATCAACATCCATCAACCAACATCCATCAACATCCATCAGCAACCATCAACCAACATCCATCAACATCCATCAACATCCATCAACATCCATCAACATCCATCAACATCCATTAACCAACATCCATCAACCAACATCCATCAACATCCATCAACCAACATCCATCAACATCCATCAACCAACATCCATCAACATCCATCAACCAACATCCACCAACATCCATCAACATCCATCAACCAACATCCTTCAACATCCATCAACCAACATCCATCAACATCCATCAACATCCATCAACATCCATCAACATCCATCAACATCCATCAACATCCATCCATCCATCCATCCATCAACATCCATCCATCCCTCCGTCCGTCCGTCCGTCCGTCCGTCCATCCGTCCGTCCATCCATCCATCCACGTCGACCACGTCGACCTATTAAACGTCATGGTGCTGTGTCACATAAAACAATGGACGATCACTTTGCTGGCCTTGGCCAGCAATGTTGTATGAAATTCCATTATTGACCTCTCGTCTAGCCGCACCTGCAACGTGACAGTTCGTGGCGTATTTTAAGGAACATAACGTCAATATTTCATAGCATGTTTGAGAAAAAATATAAATTGTAACAGTATTTTGATTAAGGTTCGCTTAAAGTTATGCTGTGGGTAGAAAATATCAAAACCATAACTTTAATGAAAACAAATGTTTACACAAAGTTTTGTTTACTCTCGAAAACTAACATTGGTTTTATGATTGAATTTGTTCGAGTCGATTAAAAATATATCTACATTGAAATAGAACAAACTGTGGTAGACCAGTGCCAGTGGTTTTTCTTATGGTCTCTAAAGCAGAGGGTTGTGGATTCAAGCCCGGGCTTGCACCTCTGAGTATTTTATTTGTGAAATTACATTACTAAAATACAACACATTACTAAAATATAGTTTCAAACTAAAAATTAAATATGAAATTAAATAATTATGAAGTTGAAGAAAATAAAAAAATAAATAGAAAAAGATACTTCATACTTAACTTGTAAAATATAGTAAAAAGTAATGTGGTCAGTGTAGTGCGCGTCTTCAGCGCCGGTATATCGGTGAGCCATTAAATAAATAAATAATAAATAAATATCACAGGACAATTCACACCAATTGACCTAGTCCCAAAGTAAGCTAAGCATAGCTTGTGTTATGGGTACAAGGCAACGGATAAACATACTTATATAGATAGATACATACTTAAATACATATTAAACACCCAAGACCCGAGAACAAATATTCGTATTATTCATACAAACATCTGCCCCGACGCGGGAATCGAACCCGGGACCTCAAGCTTCGTAGGCAGGTTATCAGTCAGGCCATTATCAGTTGTGTACTAGTGTATTAATTAGTGTGTTCATGATATTTGCTTTTGAATTTTGATTATGTTGTGAAATGGTTTTGTAGAATATGCGCTATAGGCCTATAAAATAACAACCCATTTTTAGAAATTAGGGAAGTAAAAGTCCTCGTAAACCACCCGGCTTCTACAAACGTATATTACTTAAACCCATTTTTGTCCTGATTGTACGGTCGCGTGCTTTGATTGGGACCCATTTCGAAAAAATATTCTTTGAATTCCTATACAAATGACAGGACTGTCAACCTTTAAGTGCGTCCCAAATTAAAGCTCGTGACTGTACCGTCTCCAACATCATAGGATGACAGCTGCTTTATCATCTAGAGGGTGAGGCTATCCTCGCCTAATAAAATGCCTCATCATCCCAGCATATATTTTATATTATATGTACGTCCCGTCCTTGCAACCAGATTAATTTTGACTTGACTGCAAAATTAGTTGGGCGATTGAGTTGGCATAGTCTTGACATCACATCTAATCGTCATCATCATCTCAGCCTATATACGTCCCACTGCAGGGTACAGGCCTCCTCTCAGAATGAGAGGGCTTGGGCCGTAGTTCCCACGCAGCCACGTAGTTGCCTCATTCACCAGTAATTTTATTAAACCACGTTGGTATATCGACTACTTGGCACCCTCCATACATGTATTGGAATCTAAGTAACGCTAACCCAGCCCCTCGTCATACCGACGTAGACAAATCGGATGAGATGCTGACGTACTGTCGGCGAAACGTCGCGAAATGCTAAGCTGAAAATAAATATGTTATAAATATGATATAGGTATATAGAAAAAAAACATTCAGACGAAATGAGAACCTCCTCTTTTTTTTGAAGTCTGCTAAATCTTTTTCTTCAATTAGTTACAATCGAAGGTGTTATTTTTTTTATTTATGATGGGGGAAACGAGCAGGCGATTCACCCGATGCATCACCGCACATGGATAACCACAGCAGAAGCTGAGTTACGGATACGTTGCCGGCCCTTTGAGAAAAGTGTAAGCCCGTGTTTTGAAATGAAAGTTGTACCGGTCCAGAAATACTGGCGCTGCAAGCTGATTCCAATGTCATCTCGTTGTACTCGACTGTATAGTTGTCATGACCTAACTGGGCGTCAGGACATTTTGTTTTATCCAAACCCGTATTAGAGGCCACAAACTGAGACGAAGTAACAAATTCTCAGCAACATTTATATATTAATACCCACTAACAAGGAAAAAATAAAGGTACCTTTCGCTGAACATCCATTATAGGGAAAGGTTTCCGGTTACAGGCCCTTTTCCATCATTACGGGAACTAACCACTAATAAATGGATAACTCATATTAATTCGTGTTATTGATATTGTCGGTAACTTGATGGTCAACCCATATATGCCCGGTGGGTCGTTTTTGTCCCAAAAAATAGGTATCAGTTAACGCGCGAGTTTGCAAAGTAAAATGCTCATTTGCGACGTCTAACACCATTTATCCTTTATGCCCACCGCCAAGGAGCTCGGTGTCTGGTAGAAACTCTCCCATATGCAGGCTGACTAGAATAGTCAATGATTGCAGTGACATGACGGATATTCACTATGACCCACCCAGTAGAATAATTAGAAATATCGTAAAATAATTTAAACCACCTGCCCAAGTTTGTTTTCTGTCTAATTTTTAATAATAATTAAAAATTTATTTTAATGAATAATTCATAATTAATAAAAAATATTGAATTGTAATTCTTGTGAGCAAAATTTACTGTTATATGTAAATTTAATTGTTATGCTTCACTTTTGTTTTGCATGCGGTGTTTACTTATAAGTGATTGTGACACTCAGCCCAACATGTTTATACAAGCAGCAATTTCTGATGTATCTAGTGTTAACAATTGTTAGTAAACCTTAAATAAATAAATAAATAAATAATAAATAAGATAGAACTAAGTACCTTTTTCTAAAATAAATAGATGATTTACGTTGGTCGGTAATTTCGCGATTTTTGTTGTCATTGCAAGTTAGGACTTGTTTGCTGATGGCAGAAAAGTGCATCTTTCCTGAGAAAAATGTTAGTAATATTTTTTTCTTCGCAAGTATTCCTGTTATATTGCTATGATTATAAAGATAAATAGTTAACCTATCATTAAGTATATAAATCTCCTTTAATATAATTGTGTTTGGCAAAGAGATAGTCATCATAACTTTGGTGGGTCGCTAACGACCCTGTGGGCAGAAGTATATTTAATTGCTATTTATTTTTTACAACGATTGATATAGCAAAGGTGTTAGATAATTTCGATTTCGATGATGATATTCAAGGTGCTGATACTTATATTGAACCTCTTGGCGATGGCAAAGTATGTTGATTTTAGTGATGGAGAACAGGGGTATTCCCATAATTTATTCCGTTGTCAGCTACTTGCGCCTTCCAGTCTAGCTTTGGGACGTCCGTTTGCTGAAGGATCTACGTCCAGTAACGACGAGGAACTGAATAGTACACCATCAATATGTCACTGGAATTAGACAGTCGTAGGACGGCGCATGGAAGAGGACGTGGGAAGGCGCGTGAAAGAGGACGTGGGAAGGTGTGGAAGAGGACGCGGAGTATCGGTCAATCGTCGTGAAAGTAAAAGTAAAAAAAAGGAGAGAGGGTACTTCGATTATCAATTAGATGATGCAAACGGGATATGTGCCATGCTGTTAGGAGGCAGGCTAACAGTGTTGTGCCTTTATCATCGACTGAGCACGGGGTAGAGCCTATGCAAACAGCTAGAAGATATCCTGCTGCGTTGTAATCGAGGATAATGTCCCACATCCACATGTCATTTTCCAATACAATTGATTCGCGGGGAGCCTGAATCGACTGGAAACTAACGTGGGAATATCGGAATGAGAAGGAAGAATGGTTAAACGCCGGTTCTTTTTTGGCTCATTGACGTCGCGTTGAATAATGCTACACTCTGAGCTCGCCAGTATCGCAGCGACATTGAAGTTTTGAAGCAACATTGCCCATGTTTTGCTGCAGAATATTGCTTATCGAGCTTTCATTCTTACATTTTGTCCAGAAATAAATAATTGAAACAATTTTACTGAACACTAACTCACATGACATACAGTGGGTCGAAAACGACCCCAGGTAACGCATTCGCCCTAGGGGTCGTTTACGACCCGTTAAAAAAAACACCTTTCCCCCCCTCCCATCTCAAACCTTTCAATGAGGTTTTTATAAGAACCCCTCAGGTACAAACGTATCCAAAAATGGAAGAAATCGGAGACCAAAAATAGTTCTGGGCATATATGGGTTAACTTCGACTTGCTTTTTGTCTTAGAGTCGTATTAATAGTTACTTAAGTTAAACAGCATAATTGAGATCGTATTAAAGAGATTTAGAGACGCTCAAGAAATTAGATAGATAGATGAAAATTATAATTATATTCTGCATTTTAAATGTCATACAAAATATAAAAAAGGACTCACAAAAAATATCGTCAAAAAAAATGTGTCAGTTAACAAAATCAAATGTCACAAAGATAGTACTAATAAGGACAATAAAAGTACAATAAAACAAAATGTCCATCAAAATATTAAATCACATAATGTGAGCATGTTTCAAAGTAAAAACTACTGCATAATAAAAAATATTGATTCACATAATGTGAGGTGAGGATGTCTGAATGATTTGGCAGCAAACGCGTAGTTTTATGCTTAAACCAAGGGATCTTGACCAGTCATACCTAATGATTGATGCTTGAATCAAAATTTTTATTTTAAAAATGATAGTTCATAATCTATTAAAATTACATGCCACCATCATCATCCCAGCCTCATTGCAAAGCGCAGGCCTCCTCTCAGAATGATGCGAATGGGATTGCTTTCCATCAGGTCACCCTGCTCGTTTTCCGCCTATTATATAAAAACGTAAGCCTTAGCAATAGGATCTCGCCGGAACCTTTTAGACACGGTACCCTTTAAAAGACGGTAAGACCAATTTCAAAATGAAAACAGTTTTTTGTAACATATTGTGGCTTGATGCGTTAAGCGAAATACTGCTATCATTCGTGGAATCGACACTGCATTTGCGTTTGGCACCGACTTCAAAGTGTGTCGGTTGCATGCCACAAAGTACCACGGTACTCAGAATATTTTAGTAAGAATGCAGATTAATAAGCCATTTGTAGCCTAAAAATGAAGAATAGGGATGATGGCGCTATAAAATTGTAGCGAGCTCCAGCGCCATCAAGTCATCAATAAGAGAAATTACTATGTTCTACATCGAAGCTATCGCTATCGAAGTTTGGGGGTAGGCTGCAATAGAGAGATCTCTCTCCAGGCAGATGTTATGCCTGGGGACCGAAATCCAATGGATGAAAGTTGGAAGTTGTATTTATGCAGCCGAGTTGAGAAACTTTGATAGCGTGATGTAGGATTGTAGTAATTAGTTTCTTATGTGATGACTAGATGGCGCTAGTAGTCGCTACAGAAGTTTCTCAACTTGAATCCATAAATACCTACAACTTCCAACTTTCTTACATCGGACTTCGATCCCCAGGCATAAAACATCTGCCTGGAGAGAGATCTCTCTATTGTAACTTACCCCCACAAAATAATAATTACAAGTAAAAAAAAAAAATATTATTTGCACGTAAACTTTAATGTAACTACCGTAGCGACAATATTTTCTATTGTTTTTGTACACCAGTTTAAATTCCCTACCGTATCATGCATGTATTATTTACTTATCGATGTTTTCAAGTCCCTGTATGGTGACAGATAAGATGTTTAAGATGGTGCCTAACACCTACCCTGTTTCGATTTGTTAATTAACTATGTATTTCGTTTATTTTCTATGGAACTCAAGGTCTGTTTGTTGTTACTTAAGTTGATTTATGTTGAATTGTGACTGTTTGTTTCCTAAATAAAATAAAAAATAAAATAAATATATATATTTTACAAGTTAAGTATGAAGTATCTTTTTCTATTTTATTTTTTATTTTCTTCAACTTCATTTTTTTATTACTTTTACGGTCATCCCGTGAAACCATATATTTCAAACTAAATACAAACTGAAATATAGATGCACAGAAAAAACCCCAGAAAAAAGACCAATGCTAGGAATCGAACCCAGGTCCTCAGCGTTCCGTGCTGCGTGCTTACCCCTACACCACCACTGGTCTAGAAGCTAGCGACGATTTTTTCCCATACATCGTACACTTCAGTCTGTTATAATCACATTAGGCAGTGATAAAGCGCGCATCTATGTTATGCCCTCTACCGAGAGACTTCAACACAACAACACTCCTCCTTTGAAGTGTACGATGTATGGGAAAAATTCGTCGCTAACTTCTAGACCAGTGGTGGTGTAGGGGTAAGCACGCAGCACGGAACGCTGAGGACCTGGGTTCGATTCCCAGCATTGGTCTTTTTTCTGGGGTTTTTTTCTGTGCATCTACATTTCAGTTTGTATTTAGTTTGAAATATATATATTTTAGCCTTGCAACCAGATTAATTTCGAATTGACTGCAAAATTAGTTGGGCGATTGAGTTGGCATAGTCTTGACATCACATCTAATCGTCATCATCATCCCAGCCTATATACGTCCCACTGCAGGGCACAGGCCTCCTCTCAGAATGAGAGGGCTTGGGCCGTAGTTCCCACGTGGGCCCAGTGCGGATTGGGAACTTCACACACACGATTGAATTTCTTCGCAGGTGTATGCAGGTTTCCTCACGATGTTTTCCTTCACTGTAAAGCTCATGGTAAATTTCAAATGTACCTTGTATATTTGAGCCTCTCACAGGAACCCTTGTTACAATAGAACCACAGATTATATATTTAAGTCTAGTGTCCCTAAAAGTATCAAATAATTAGTGGTTTATCAGTAAGGAGTTGTAGTAAGATACAAAAATGCAATTCCAAAAATACACTGTGATATTCTGTGTACTGCGATACGTATCAATCCGTGCATCCATGCAATTGTGCACGACGCTACCAAAATGTACGTCAAAAGTGAACTGTACTGATAGACATCATGGCCGTAAATAACGTAATGCACTTTGAGAAACACCTACAGTTCTGATACTAGAAAACTGCAATAGAAGTAACAAGTAATGCAGAGTAAATTTTCTAAAATGCCTTTTTTTTATGTGAGTAGGTAGTTTTATGCGTTGTCGCAGCAACGAAGCGAAGCTTTGCGAGAATCATTAAATCTGAATGAACTGAAACAATTACTTTGCTCAAAACGACCGCTTTAGCCTAGTTGGTAGTGACCCTGCCTACGAAGCAAGAGGTCCTGGGTTCGAATCCTGGTAAGGGCATTTATTTGTGTGATGACTGATGAGCACGAATATTTGTTCCTGAGTTATGGATGTTTTCTATGTATTTAAGTATTTATTTATCTATAATCTATATAAGTATGTTTATCGTCGTCTAGTACCCATAATACAAGCTTTGCTTAGGTTGGGACTAGGTCGATTTGTGTAAGATTGTCCCTTAATATTTATTTATTTTATTTTATTTTAAAAACAAAACTATCGACACCATCGATAGTATCGATTGTTTTTGATCATTATTGCCTGATATAGTATTTGGACATCAAACTATCGATAGTATCGATAGTATTGCCATTATCAATAGTATTGCTTATGAAACACTATCAATACTTTCGATAGACTATCGATAGGCAACACTAATCTATCTCTCTGTCTGTTACCTCTTCACGCTTATACTGCGAAACCAACTTAAATGAAATTTGGTATTGAGATGGTTTGAGTCCCGGGAAAGGAAATAGGATAATTTTTATTCCGGAAAATTGCATATTTCCCTCGGGACAGCGAAAAACAAATTCTTTGCTGATGGAATCGCAAGCAACAGCTAATTAACTATACTATAATGCAAGCAGAATTTTATCTAAATATTCGTCCAGCCGTTTTAGCATACCCAAACTTTCACATAATTTTATACAATACAATGCAATACAATGACTCTTTATTGTACACCACAAATAATACAATACAGCAAAACAAGTACATGAAAAAAAGAAATAAGGTAAGCAATGAGTATACATAGTAGTATAAACTTGTTTTTGTGTATTGTTTTCTTTGTGGTGTACAATAATGAGTTATTGTAATGTATTATTGTATAGTATTTAAAAGCAATCAGAATTAAAAGGAAAAAGCTCAGAAAATATTTCATCGTAAACTATGAAAGTGGATACCAATTTTAAAATAAATCGCGATCGGTTGAAATATTAAATTGGAATTGCCAGATGAATCGAGCTTTTAATAAAAACTCAATTAAATTAAAACAAGCGACAAAATTTTTAAGTAGATAAGTAATTGGATCCAAGAACCGGCGCAATAAAGTAATATTATCGTTTAAACTTAATTTGACCGTCGTATTCGAAATCACTAGTACTGAGTGCCATCATCCCAGCTTATACACGGTGATTTGATTTTTAATCTGTGACCGGGAGTTAAAAAATATGAATCTCTAGCCCAAATTAAATTTAATACATTAGGTCTCAAGCATTTAGTTTCTGTTTAACTAAAAAAGATACATACAGAATTACAGAATCTAAAATGTAGTTTTGGCTGTATGCAGTTTTTCCTTGGTCCATTTAATATAATGTTAGTAAGCAAATATAAAAAGTTGAATTTAAAAATGATTCACGTTAGTAAATGTTTTGCATTGTGTGGACACCCTATTAAACACTGCTAAGGAAATATTAAAAAACAATTTATCTTATATTATACGCCATCGATCCACGTTAAAAAAATACATAAATGTAGTCAAACTTTTTAACTAAACCTCAGTACGACAAACCTTTCCATAATGTTTATATATTAGGATATTTTAATTATTTTATTAATTCATAGTGTGTGAACTGAGGGACCACAAAAAAATATAAATTTGACGAAATTTATTAATAGTTGTGCTTTTGTTTAACTTTTATAATCTTCCTTGCGATTTTTACTAATGTTTGCAAAGAAAAATGCATTTTTTTGTACAAATGTACCGATTTATTAGTTATTTTATGTGGTCTCTCAGGGACCAAAGAAGGAAGACTGCTTTAGTGTATAATCATTGCCAAATTACGTTTCGGTCATTACGAATGCGTTTAGACATGTTTTTACTAAATCTGTAACATCAAAATAAGCCAGCAAATTAAACACTTGCCCAGAAGTGGAAGGTTCAGTGTGTGAACTGAGGGACCACACCTTTGGCTGTATAACTTTTTAGTGAATTCTTTACGAATTCCAGGATTTTTTACAAAGTAATTCGCTACTACTACTAAATTTTACACTTACTAAAACTGTCTAAAACCATTAAAAACCAAGTGGTCCCTCAGTCCACACGCACACATTTAATGTCATCGCATTGGCTACGAATTTGACAGGTCTCACGTCAAAGTTTATTTAAGAAATTTACTCGTCAAAGAGGTTTTAGGCTCATAGACTAAACTATGTGCAGGGTGACAATGATTTTAATTAAAAAATGATATTCCAAATAATCAATATTTTAAAAAATTGATGTTTTGTTTCATGTACTTAACTACTACTTAGACGTGATCGCCACCGAATACTGATCTAGGAAAATTGATCCCTGATCACCGATTAAAAATCACTGTGTTTATTTAAATGGGCTCAGGTAATCAGGCAGGTGGCCCCCTGTCTGAATAAGAGCGCTTGCGCCGTAGTTCCCACGTAGGCCCAGTGCGGATTGGGAACTTCACATACTTTGGATTTCTTTGCAGGTGTGTTCAGCTTTCCCGAGTTCGTTACTAGAAAACCTCAAGGGATTATGATGGTAGAAAATATGTCTAAACCTGTAAAAATCCTGTTCACTCCCTTCTCAATGTCGTCTTTATAATCCCTGTATTTTCTGAAGTTTTAACATTATTTAAAGTATCGCCGTCTCGCGTAAATTCACTTAAGATGAACGTAATCTTGAATAATGTCACGGATCTTAAGCCATTTTGAAATAATCCTGGCTTCTTATAAATAATGGGCTCCAAAATATAAATACAACTGAAAGATACCTGGGTGGTGAACCTAAACTAATAAAGAATAGGCCTGTGTTCAGCAGTAATAAATAAATAAAATAAAAATAAATAAATATCACGGGACAATTCACACCAATTGACCTAGTCCCAAAGTAAGCTAGGAAAGCTTGTGTTATGGGTACTAGGCAACGGATAAACATACTTATATAGATAGATACATACTTAAATACATATTAAACACCCAAGACCCGAGAACAAACATTCGTATTTTTCATACAAATATCTACCCCGACACGGGAATTGAACCCGGGACCTCAAGCTTCATAGTCAGGTTCTCTAACCACTAGGCCATCTGTTCGTCTAAGTGGACGTCTTTCGGCTAAATGATGATCCCTGTATCGACTTATAGTAGAGATTGCCAATGATATGTAATGATTATATGCTTTAATGATATCCATAGATTGAAAACGAACCATTTCGACTCCTAAATAGTCCTAAATGGTGGTTGTTCGGTTTTCAACCTTGATAGGAAAATACACCTCTCTGTGTATTCCTTCAGAAATACTCTTCTGACCTGTCAAGGTGACAGTTCCATATCTATCGAGATTCGGTCGGTACGCGCTGAGTGCTTGTGCGCATATTAATCATCAAAGTACGGATTTCGGGCTGTATCGGACACAAAAATACACACACACACCCTACACCAACATCACAAAGTGATCGAGCTGAAGAGCGTCGTGGAAGCGAGCAGGGCCCTGCCAGAAGCGGCGCAGTGAAAGCGAGGTACACTTTTCCCCCCATTTTTATATTTAAGTATTTATGCCCAAACAACTCTGCCTAGCGCAGATCCATACATTTTTGGTAGCAGAGCGTGGTTATTTCGGGTTTATTTTGGGTTTAATTTGGTTATTTCGGTCAGATTGACCATATTTCATCTCTGAACATAGGTTTCAATATCTACCTTCAAGTTCCGTTTCGGGTTATATTTTTATTAGACGGTTGGTAACTAGGGTGTGTTCGGGTTCACAGCAATAAACGCTGCCATAGTTCGGTTCTAACTTAGTCTATGCACACGCTGTCTTATCCACTTTGACGTTTGACGTTTGACAACTCTCATTGTCTAACTAAAGTATTATTTGTTGTGCTTTTCGGTTATTTATTTAATTCGTCTTCGTTTATTTAAGTGAATTAGTGAAACAATAGTAAAGTGACTAAGTGAATTTCGGCTTGCGCAATACGCATAATATTCGGTGTTTTTGGTTGATCGGCTTGTTCGGATTTAATTACCTATTGTCGGTGAGTGAAATTGAAAAACATAACGATGTCCTTTAAACAAAATTTCGGTCTATTTAAGGTTAAACTACAATGGTTGCTTGATAGTGCAGATCTTATTTCCCGTTCGGAGCATGCGGGTCGCCTTAAAATGCGTTTGTTAACGGTTAATACCGAATTTTTGAAATTTGAGGAGGCCTTTCAACATATTATCGAACTTGCGGATTCGGACGTGCCGGCCCAAGCAGAAATTCTTTCTGCGTGTCGACTCGAATACGCGCGCGGTTTGGAGGCCTTTGATAGGTTGATGGAAGCAAACCTCCAGTCTAAAGAGGATATGGACCGGTCAGACTGCAGGTTGGATGCAGGTCGAGTGGAGTCTGATGGATTGCTGTCACGGTTGCCCACTTTACAGCTACCATCCTTCGCTGGAGCGATGGACGAGTGGGTGGCCTTCATCAACCTCTTCGACAGTTTGGTTGATACTCGGTCTGACCTCTCGGGGGCTCAAAAATTGGCCTATTTAATGTCTTGTCTGTCCGGTGAGGCTAGGGGTTTGGTCCAGCATTTACGGATCTCGGATGAGGGGTACCAGATTGGGAGGGAACTTTTGATAAAAAGATACCAAAATACCCGTCGGCTTGCAGACGTGCATGTGGACCAGATCCTTGGCCTGCCTTCTGTTTCTCCTAAGCTCCTCGGTCTAAGGGCACAGTTCCTTAATCCGGTCATCATGGCCGTCAATTCGTTGGAGCGTCTCGGATTTCCCACTAAGGAGTGGTCCTTCCTGCTTCTCCACATCTGCCTGGCAAAACTGCCTATTAACTTAAAGACTCGGTTCGAGCAGAAGTGTGGAAGTGAGGCGGAGACCATTCCGTCATTTACGGAGTTACGGGAGTTTCTGGAGGCAGAATGTCGGTTGCTGGAGAGTGCTGGGACAGACCAGGTGCACCGCGTTCAGGAGCCTGTGGCCGGACCATCCCAGCCACGTCGATGGTCACCACAATTGGCAGCCTTAACACTCATCCAGCCCTGCGGCTTTTGTGGGGATCGTGACCACCAAAGTCTTCCGAACTGTTCGGAATTCAAAGCAATGTCCCCATACGCTCGGAAGGACTATATAGAGAAGAATAGGTATTGCTTCTTCTGCCTCGGACAACATGGTTACAAATATTGTAATCGCGTTCCCAATTGTGCGTCATGTGGAAGTAGGAAGCACCACCCCCTCCTGTGCTTTAGTCGGTCGGGTGCACATAAGGGACAGCCTAACCAGCGGAGTTTAGTTGAGCAGTCACCGTCCCGCACGGGCGAGGGTCATAGCGGTTCGGGTACCCCACAGGCACACCGTGGCTCGCCTTCTCCGTCTGGACGGAGAGTGAGTCCGTCACCCATTCAATCTCGGTCTCCGCATGGTGCACAACAGCAGAGGGGATATGACCAGAGTGAGGGACGGGTTCGAGATGGACGTGACCACCGTCGTCAGGGCGCAAAGGATACTGCTCGTCGTCACGACCAGCAGCATACTACTCAATAGGCTTCAGTCTCTCTCTCGGTCATATTGCCCCAGGGCTACTTCCAGTAACAGTACTACTGCCCACGGCATTAGTAAAGGTTTATTTTAATTCGGATTTGGATACGGGTATTGAAGTTCGGGCGTTACTGGACGTAGGCTCGCAGGGGTCTTTAATAACTTCGGATTTAGCTCGCAAGCTAGGATTACGGCTAGAGCCATCGGGCAACCATATTCGGGGTATTGGTAATACAAAGGCTATCGGTATTTGTGGGAAGGGTTCGTTGACCTTCTCTCCGGTTACTAAGCGGTTTCCTATGGTTACCACTCCGGTGGTTAGTATGAAAAATATAATCGGTCATCTGCCTGCACTTAACTTAAATAATTCGGTTCTTCGGCTTACAGAGGGCTTAACTCTGGCAGATCCACATTTCGGTTCACCGGCACCTATCGATTTATTACTAGGTTCAGATGTTTTCGGTGCTCTAGTAGGAGGAGATAAAATAGTATTACAGCCTGACGGTCTGACGGCTTATAATTCGGTTTTCGGTTACGTATTGCTAGGCCCGGTGCTAGTGCAGCCGGCTGGCTCCACTCAAATAGATGATTCGGAGTTTTTTGGTGCGTCAATTTCGGATACTTTAGAGAAGTTTTGGAAGGTGGAAGAGCCACCCCAAGCGTGCAAGTCTAGTCCATTAGACCAGGAGTGTGAGCTTCATTATAAAAATAATAGAGTACGGTTGAATGACGGACGGTTTATGACTAAATTGCCATTTATATCATCGCGACCGGTTTTAGGGGATTCCCGCGCCATTGCGGAGAAACGGTTTCTGGCTTTAGAACGTAGACTTAAGGCGAAGCCAGCCTTACGCGAAAAGTACATCAACTTTATGCGGGAATATTTAGATCTCGGTCATATGTCACTTTCAAAGTTTGACTTTCAATCGGGTCAGGAGTTTTACGTCATTCCTCATCATGCTGTATGTAAAGATGAACAATCGAAACTGCGGGCCGTATTCGACGGGAGCTGCGCTACATCGTCGGGCGCATCCCTAAATAATTGTCTACATGCGGGTCCCAAACTTCATAGGGACATCACGGAGATTTTGATGCACTTTCGGAAGCATCAGATTGTTTTCGTGACGGATATTAAAATGATGTTTCGTCAAACTTGGATTGATCCTTCGGACAGGCGGTTTCAATTGATTTTATGGCGTGAGTCGCCTCATGAGCCGCTACTCGTTTATGAATTAAACACGAATACTTATGGTTTAAAATCTAGCCCCTTCGTGGCTATTCGGACTTTATTAGAACTCGCAAATAGAGAACGCGAACGGTTTCCTAAGGCTGCGGCCACACTAGAGCAACATATCTATGTCGATGACATTTTGACAGGAGCGGATACGGAAGAGGAGGCTCTCTTACTCCAACGGGAATTAATCCAAATAATGGATTCGGCAGGATATGAGTTGCGTAAATGGATATCCAATTGTCCTGCACTTCTGAAGGACTTACCGGAAGATCATTTGCAAGTTCCTCATTTGTTTGATAATCCTGAAGTGGATAGTTCGGTTTCGGTCTTAGGTGTTCAATATAATCCAATTTCGGATAATTACTCATATCGGACGACTTTAACTTCGGATAATTTGATTACGAAAAGACAAATCTTGTCTACCGTTGCTCGGATGTATGATCCTACAGGTTGGATTTGCCCGGTTACCTTCTGGGCAAAGTGTTTACTCCAGCGTTTGTGGCTTGAAAAGTTAACGTGGGATGAAGAAATCGGTGGAAGTCTAGCGAGAGACTGGATTCGGTTTAAAATGGATTTAAGTAACCTCAATCGGATCGCGGTTCCGCGAAGTATGTTTCCCAAGTCAATGTGCCAAGTTTCGGTTCACGATTTTTGTGACGCGTCGGAATTAGGATACGCAGCAGTGGTCTACTTACGTACCATCACTGAGGACGGTTCTTCTTCGGTTCACCTGATCATGGCAAAGAGTAAGGTCGCCCCCATCAGATCTCGGCTCACCATTCCAAAGTTGGAATTGTGTGGAGCCGTGCTCTTAGCTAAGCTCCTGCATCATGTTTGTCTTTGTTTGCAAAGAACCATGGATGTCTCAGAGGTATACGGATGGACGGACAGCTCAATTGTCCTATCGTGGCTTAAAACGCCATGTCATACTCTTCAGGTACTTGAAGCGAATCGCGTGTCACAAATAGATACTCTGCGGAATAATCGAAGGCTTAAGGGCCATTGGAAACGTCTAATCCCCTTCCTAGACTCTAAGGGGTTACTTCGAGTAGGTGGTAGACTACAAAATTCGGACTTACCTTACGATTCGCGACATCCGTTAGTGCTTCCTAAATCGGGTCACTATGTAACAATTTTAATTTGGGACTTACATATAAAAGATGCACATGTCGGTCCAAATACGTTGCTAGGTATTTTGCAGCGCAAATATTGGGTATTATCGGCTTGACGAGCGGTTAATAAGGTCACCACTAACTGCATACCGTGTTACAAACTAAAGGGATCTACCACTCAACCGTTAATGGGTAATTTGCCTCGCGATCGGGTTGTAGCAGCCAGGCCCTTTGAAGGTGTTGGCACAGATTTTGCAGGGCCGTTCCTTGTGAAATCACATAAATTGCGGAAACCGAAAATCACAAAGTCACCTTTCTTCGGATCCTAACGACCCAGAGGTGCTGACCCCGGGTCATTTTCTAATCGGTCAGCCTTTAAATGGCGTTCCTGAATTCCCCCTCCAAGAGGAGAAACTGCATCGGTTAACTCGGTTCCAGATGTTACAGCAAATATCCCAAAGATTTTGGCATCGTTGGCATTCGGAGTATCTCCATACTCTACAGCAGAGAGTCAAGTGGAATGACCCTGCTGCCCCTCCCAAGGTGGGAGATTTGGTTCTATTAAAGGAGGAAAACGCCCCTCCTCTACATTGGCGTCGTGGACGTATCGTCCAGTTGTACCCAGGCAAAGATGGTACGATTCGGGTTGCTGACGTTAAATTGGCTCAAGGCACGGTCTTACAACGAGCGGTTGCCAAGCTTTCTCGGCTGCCTATGGACTAGGCTTCGGTTTCTTCTATTCGGATTGTTTCGGGATTAAGCCATTGGAAATGGCTTGGGCGGGGGAATGTTCGGTTTTCAACCTTGATAGGAAAATACACCTCTCTGTATATTCCTTCAGAAATACTCTTCTGACCTGTCAAGGTGACAGTTCCATATCTATCGAGATTCGGTCGGTACGCGCTGAGTGCTTGTGCGCATATTAATCATCAAAGTACGGATTTCGGGCTGTATCGGACACAAAAATACACACACACACCCTACACCAACATCACAAAGTGATCGAGCTGAAGAGCGTCGTGGAAGCGAGCAGGGCCCTGCCAGAAGCGGCGCAGTGAAAGCGAGGTACACTTTTCCCCCCATTTTTATATTTAAGTATTTATGCCCAAACAACTCTGCCTAGCGCAGATCCATACAGTGGTCGTTATGTATCACAAGTGAAATGACGGGCGTTTTTCCGACCGTTGATCATCATCATCATCGTCCCAGCCCACATACGTCCCACTGCTGGGCACAGACTTCCTCTCAGAATAAGAGGGCTTGGGCCGTAGTTCTCATGCAAGCCCGATGCGAATTGAGAACTTAACATTGAATTTCTACGCAGGCGTGTACAGGTTCTCATCACTGTATGCTCATGCTAAAATTCAAATGTAATTTCGCACGTAAATACCGAAAACCTCAGAAGTGCGAGCCCGGGTTCGAACTAACGACCATAGGTCAAATTAATAGGCTACCACGGCTACTATAATCAGCAACAATTTAATTTCAAACTACCAACATAATAAGACAAAAACGCGCAACGTTAAAGCAGTGTTGCCAACCTAACCCAGATACCGTTCACACGGGTGCGTGCAAATGACGTCGCTTCCGCTCAAACCGGAAGTTACCACCTCCTGTTACTCACTCCTTGCTTCCGGCATCTGCTTTTCACAAAGCACGCGCCATTTTCATTATTTAATCTGTGTTAATATGGCGGCAGGTACCTATGCGAGAATCCGAGCTAACAAAAGCAAATTGATGTACATTTTGCTTTATGTTTAGAGTTGTTTGTAGCTAACGTAACTTACTTACGCGGTACAGCAGGTGCTTGCATACTTAAATTTAATACATATTAAACACCCAAGACCCGAGAGCAAATATTCGTATTATTCATACAAATATCTGCCCCGACGCGGGAATCGAACCCGGAACCTCAAGCTTCGTAGTCAGGTTCTCTACCTACTAGGCCATCTGGTCGTCTGGCAATGGTGTGTGTGAAGTCTCCAAACCGCACTGGGCCCGCGAGAGAACTACAGCCCGAGCCCTATCATTGTGAGAGGAGGCATGCGCCCTACAGAGGGACGTATGTAGGCTGAAATGATGATGGTGATGATGAAGATTGTTTTTTTTTAAGTGATAGTCTAATTGTACACGCGGGCAAAGCTGGTATTCAATATTGGTTCTAAATTACGCACCGCCTGAACTCAACTAAAGTAATCCACCAAACTAACATACTTATACCTAATTACGAGTTGTTACTCGTAATGTTGATTAAAAACTTAATTGTTTTTATTCAAAAATGATTATTCATACAATAAACTGTGATATTCTTGAGTATTTTATAATTTATTATAAAAATATTTGAAACATTTGCCCATTAAAACGAAAGATCAATGTCGAGATACAATTATGCTGTAATGCTGGCAATCGCCTCAATTTCTTCTCTCTATTTCCAATTTAATGTAAGTTTCTTTTAGATTAATTAACGACATAATCTATTTAAATAAATTCGTCAGAAATCTTTTCAGGATCGAAAACGACGAAATATTATATTTAATGTACCTATTATTTAACCTTTTTTCTGCGAAAAAAGGTCGTGATAGCCTAATGGTTTGGCCAGAGCCTTTCAAACAGAGGGTCGTGGGTTTGAGCCAGGGCTCGCACTTCTGACATTTTAAAAATCACGAAAATCAAGGAAATTCAATGGTATGTGTAAAGTTGTCAATCCGCGTTGCAGCCCATGCCTACGGCCCAAGCTCTCTCGCAGTGGGAAATTTTTAGGCTGAGATGTAAGATACAACTATCTTAATCCATTGTACTGCCGCATCAGCACCACTTTGGAAGTTAGTGAGCTAAAAGCATCAATTTATATAAAATACTTAAAATAAATAAATAAATAAATACCACGGGACAATTCACACCAATTGACCTAGTCCCAAAGTAAGCTAGGAAAGCTTGTGTTATGGGTACTAGGCAACGGATAAACATACTTATATAGATGGATACATTCTTAAATACATATTAAACACCCAAGACCCGAGAACAAACATTCGTATTTTTCATACAAATATCTGCCCCGACACGGGAATCGAACCCGGGACCTCAAGCTTCATAGTCAGGTTCTCTAACCACTAGGCCATCTGGTCGTCTGGTTATATACATACAATACAATCACGCGTCCTTCCCAGCAAAGGGGTAGGCAAAGACTATTTGCTCCCACATGCTACTATCCTGAAATAGTAATGATAAATAATAATACATAGTTAAATACACAATAAACATCCAAGACTCGGGCACAAACATTCGTGCTTTTCACACAAATATCTGCCCCGACCGGGTATCGGATCCGGGAACTCAAACTAAATATGTAGTCAGGTTCACTAACCACTAGGCTGTCTGGTCGTCCGGTATTAGCCTTTTCATAACATGCTCGCTTCAACTTGGTTCGAAAACAGCGTCTTCACTTCTTCATTCAAGCAAACGCAAAAGGACCACGTTGGTATGCAGCGCATGCATGCCTCGAAAAGGCAAGGAGTGTGCATGTATCACGCATGCACGGAAGCATCGAATGCATGCAAAGCATATGCGCGTCTGCATATTGCATGCTCCGAGATGCTTTGCTTTACGGAGCGGCATGACATACCGAAATATTCTGTGTTTAATATAAATTGAAAGCACGACGATGCCTAGTTTGAATCGGGTAGGTATGTATTATAGCCGTAGTGGCGTAGCGGTTTGACCTATGGCCTCTCAAGCAGAGGGTCGTGGGTTCAAATCCCGGCTTGCACCTCTCAGTTTTTCGGAATTTATGTGCGAAATTAATTTGAAATTTACCAGGAGCTTTACGGTGAAGAAAAACATCGTCAGGAAACCTGCGTACACCTGCGAAGAAATTCAATGGTGTGTGTGAAGTTCCCAATCCGCAGTGGCCCGCGTGGGAACTACGACCCAAACCCCTCTCATTCTGAAAGAGGAGCCCTGTGCCCTGCAGTGGGACGTACCATATAGGCGCTTCATAACATTAACTATAAATTAAAAAAAAAAAAAACCTTAAACACATTTAGGTCACATAATATGTTTGAAAATAAAGTAAATGCCCATTATACTTCTAAGATCCCTTCTCGAGCTAACAAAAGAGCTGATAAATTGAAAACGGCTGAACCAATTTTAATGAAACATGTCTAAGAACCATCGCCAAGAAACCTGCTTTCAAATAAAAAAAACCGCAACCATATCGGTTCACCCGTTTAAGAGCTATGGTGCCACAGACAGACACACACACACATAGCGGTCAAACTTACATATATATATATAACACCCCTTTTTGTTTTGGGGGTTACAAAACATTATTTTCGATTCCCGTACTACTAAAGGATCTCTCCTTACAATGTAAATGGCAACAGGTAGAGGGTTAGCTCGTTAGGGCAAAACTATGCAATTCCTATGCTAAATGGGATTTATTTTCTAAAGCTTTTCTTACTATACTTAACTATTAAACTAGAATGGTTCAAATTAACAGAGGACGTACATATCAGTAGGTAGGTAATGGGATAGTCCGAGTTTATTCAAAAATTTTGTTTACTAGCCTACATGTGTATAATAACTAAGATGTTTAAGCATAGAGTCTTACTACCTATAAAATTATAAACGTGAAAATTACTCCGTCTGTATGTTACCTCTTCACGCTTAAACTGCTGAACTTGTTTAGATGAAATATCGTATGCAGATAGTTTGAGACCCTGAGAAGGACATAGAATAGTTTTTATTTCGGAAAATTGCATAGTTCCCACGGGACAGCGATTAACGAATTCTTTGCAGACGGAGACGGATTTGAAGACGGCTTACACAATTAAGGAATTTAATTAAAATAAACTTAATTGTTTCCTTTGTGTAACGAAAGTTACCTGTATACTTTGTATGATTTATTTAATTTTCGTTACACAAAGGACGCGATCTTGATTTTAATGTCATTAAGCCTTTAATCATATATTTTTGTAAAACGACCCTGATGAGATAGTCTTTAAAGTGATTGAATAATATTTTAACAAACATTTAAGCCAACACATTAGCCAAGACAATTTTCATTTGTTGCTTGTTGTTATAATTTATTTAAATAAATAAAAATACATGAAAATAATCAGCCAGCGTGCTTCATCGACTTCATAAAACACCTGTTTTACTTGAGAAGCTACTACGTATGTGACTTTAAAATTTACCTTTAGGTAAGAAAGAAAGAAAGAAAGAAAGAAAGAAAAATATTTTATTTACGTTTTTAAAAGTACCACCACCAAACATTAGAAAATTACATTAATAACTACATCTAAAAGACAAATGTATCATGGCAGTGACACCAATTGTCACCGAAAAAGGGTCTCCACTCAGCATGTGTTGCTACACAGAGAGTGCAGCAACGCTGGTTTTCAGTAGAACCCAGATTTGAGCTACACGACAGCTCCACTTGTTACAATAATAATACCCACAAGGTCATGGTTTAAATAACTAAAAAACGCGCCACGTAATTCTTTGACGGAATTATTTTGTTTATCTTTTCGAGTTCCCCCCTAATCTTAGGACAAAGGTCTTTGAAACCATTCCATTTGCAGGTAATTAATTTGGAACCTGACACATTCCGTCGGCACTAAAAACAGTAGGCTAGCTGCCGTAATAATAATAAAGATAATAATCAAATTTCTATGTACTTTAAATGCAGGCTTACCTACTAAGTTGGGTAAAAGGCCAATTTACAAGTATGTACAAGATAAGTCGTTTTCAAAAAGTTTGTAAATACAATTAAGGAATTTATTTAATTAAAACAAAACTTAATGGATTCCTTTGTGTAACGAAAGTTACTCTTATATAGTTTGTATGATTAACTTTCGTTACACAAAAGAGGCGATTTAAAAGTCTTCCATTCATACTATTATTACAAATGCGAAAATGTGTCTGTTTGTACCTCTTCACGCTTAACCCACCGAAATCATTTAGATGAAATTTGGTATGAATAATATTTTGAGACCCTGAAAAGGTCAGAGGATAGTTTTAATCCCGGAATATTGCATAGTTCCCTTGGTATAGCTTTAGAAAGTTGGTGCAACTTACGCTTTCTGCCAATACCAATACTGCCGCCATACAGCTGCTTAAAATAAATAAATAAATCATCATCATCATCATCATTTCAGGCGAAAGACGTCCACTGCTGAACATAGGCCTCCCCCAAGGCTCGCCAAACAGATTGGTCCCGTGCCATCCGCATCCAACGCGATCCCGCAATCTGAACCAGAGGGGCTACTCCGAAATTCGAAAATCGAAGTTCGCATCGTACCGTCTCGCTCGCTCCCGTAGTAAATACTATTAGCGTGAGCGGAATGGCATGATACGAAGTTCGAATATTGCACTTCGTAGTACAATGCCTGGTAGTTGCTCCATCTTGTTATGGTACGTTTACACGCTTGACAAGCCTTGGCAAGCTTCGACAAACACAAGCGTGTGAACGGGGGTGTTTGGCTTGGCTTGCGTGAGCTTGTCGCGATCCGGGCTAGTGTCGGTTTTTGAAGACAGATCAAAGGAAGCTTGCGGCAAGCGCTTGCGACGTGTTTACACGTTGGCGCATGTTTAGTGTCGCTCACGAACTCGCGCCGGACGGACGTACCTATTTGTGCTGTACCTCGATCGCGTCTCGACCATGAGTTGGTCAAACGATGAAACTGGCCTTTCTCGAGGCATATCAATTAAAATAAATATATAATTAAAAATAGGACGTTAAAAACATTCGAATTTAGTTACAACAGTTTCTATGGATTTTTAACATCCACCATCTTCTCTGACGAACTTTTCGCTTTCTTTGTTTTTGTTTATATTTTAAATAAAAATATGTCAAACTAAACGCAATAGCTGACACAACTTCAACGTCCACGTCTGCCATGTTTGCTTGTCCGGAGCACACTAACCCAATCGCAAGCGTGTAAATGGCGTCCAAGCGTTTGTAAAGGCTTGTAGCTTGTACACGCTTGCCAAGCCTCGGCAAGCGTGTAAATGTAGCATTAGAGGCCTACCTGCACTGCGTCTTCCGGTCCGTCACTCGAGAACCTTTTTACCCCATCGGCCATCAGTTCTACGAGCGATGTGCCCTGCCCACTGTTAAAAATAAATAAATATCACGGAACAATTCACACCAACTGTAGTCCCAAAGTAAGCGAAGCTTGTGTTATGGGTACTAGGCTATGGATAAACATACTTATATAGATAGATACGAATTTAGATACATATTTTACACCCAAGACTTAGAAATTAGACTAGAATTAATACAAACTAAAAAAAAATCTGTCTAAATCCCAGCAAAAACTAAAAAAATGATCCCTACTGTGCGACTGATGTCTTACGATATTTCTTTAGAAGCTTTAATTACGTTATTAACTTAAAATTAAAAGCTGGGGAATTAAAGTAGGCAAGGGGATACAGAGAAAAGAAAAAAGTGAAAAGGAAAACAGTTTACAAAAACCGAGAACAATTTGCTGAATAACGACCGTTTTTCTTCACGTTTTTTAAAGTGTTTTTTTTTTTTTAATTAACGGTATTTTACTAGCTAAAACTAACACTTACAACAAGTTAACTAAGTAAATAAACTTGTATTTTCGTATTTGAATAAAAACATTTTACTCGCTTTCGTCTGTAGAAATTTCAATATCGTCGTTAAAAGGGTTGAAGTAAAAATAGGTATTTTCTCTCCAACAAAATATTTTAAGTCCAGATCATTCTACAAAATATAGCTCTTCTTTTATAATTAACTTATTAATCTACAGCTGTTGACATGACCCTGGAGTATTTTTAACGAGTTGGTTACTTTATACTTACTTATACAGTACTAACGACCCGCCCCGGCTTCGCACGGGTGCAATTATGCATAATGCATGCACTACTACATTATACATATAAACCTTCCTCTTGAATCACTCTATCTATTAAAAAAACCGGTTGTCTGTAAAGTCGGTTTACGGACGATAGTTTAACGTGACAACTTCATAACAAAACATTGATGAAATGATTGCATACTTTTATGAACAAAATTGAATAATTTTTATTGAATTATCACTATTTTGTATGGATACAATGAAGCAAACGCGGGGGAAGGGGTATCGGGAGGGGGTGTGGGGCAAGAGAGAGCAGTGAACGCCAGGATGTACGCGTAACGGGACGATGCGTTATGTACGTTGCGCACTGAGCCATCCTTTTTCGTGCGTGCAGACGGCGTTCATCGATATATTAGACGTTGTCACGTAAAAAAACTGCATCAAAATCCGTTGCGTTGTAGTAGTAGTAGTAGTAGTAGTAGTAGTAGTAGTAGTAGTAGTAGTAGGGACAGACAGACGGGAAGCGACTTTGTTTTACACTATGTATGTAGTGATGACTAGCTGTTGGAGTGGGATGGCCTTATACTACAAAATTCAATTTTCGAACTTCCTATTGTGCCGTTCCGTTCACGATAATTATCATTCAACAGAAGAGAAGAGTGAAAGAGACGGATGAATATCGGCTGATATGATGATGATAAGTACTAGCTGTTGTCTGCAACTTCGCATTTTTGCTAGGCTAAAAAGGAGCCTACAGTACTTGCTGACGAATTAGTTATCTATTGGTTGATTTTTTGACGTGACAACGTCTAATAAATCGATAAACGCCGTCTGCATCCACGAAAAAGGATTACGCAATGTAACGTACATGTCCCGTACAAGAGAGACGTCAGGATGTACAAGAGAGTAGCGCGCGCCAGGATGTACAATGCGGGGTGCGGGGGGGGGAGGTGCGGCGGTATTAAAGGGGGTTTTATTTATGTTTTTTGAATGTTTTGTTAAGACGTTGTCACGTTAAACTATCGTCCGTAAACCGACTTTACAGACAACCGGTTTTTTAAATGGTGTTGTAGTTTTTCATTTTCAGTCAAATCTTTTCTCCTTATAATGTTCGTTCAGATTTAGAGTATAAAGTACTGACTAAGCACTTTACTTGAAACCGTATTAAGTATAATATGAGGTTTATGTTTCCGAATTATTGATGTATGAATAAAAACGAAATGCAAAAATTACATTACTCAGCTCAATTCGGGATTGCAAACGGTGGCGATAGAACGTAACTATTAGGAGTTCGTACCCGTTTATTATTATAACACGAGTTTATTTTGTCATTTAACGTAATAAATACTCATGGTTTACGTATTTACTGATAATGTTTTTGTAAGTGCTCGAAAAAGTATAGTTTAATTTTTATGCGACGTAAACAAAGAAGATTTTTAAGTTGACGCCTATTTTTTATGTACTTACTTTTATATTGACTTTTTTGGCTTACGAACATTTTATATTTGTATCTTCAAACTTTTTTTTTGTATAAGGCAACACTCTACTTTAGATGAGTGACATGTAAAAAGCTTGTTATGTCGAGCGCTACAACAGAACTGACGAATCAATTAATAATTATATCCAATCTAAAAGTAAAAATTACTCTCCCTGTCGAAAATTATACAGATATGAATATAAAATAATATTATATAACCACAATAATAACATAAATATAATCACGGGACGGGATCCATTGGTTTCGCATAATTTAATAAGTCATAATGCATCATTCTTTTTAATCAACGTTAGTCATTCAGTGTTTTATTTCTGAAACAGTATTTTTTTCAGGACTTTATGAAATGCCATCTTATAGAATGCAATAGGTTAGGTTAGGTTTGTTTCATATCTATTTATTTATTTATATATCAAAACAATTCCGAAAAAAAAAACTGTTTCAGAAATAAATCACTATATGAATAACGTTGATTATGAAGAATTATACATTATGACTTGTTAAATTATGCGAAACTATAGAGATCCTCACGGGACACTTGACACAAATTAACCCAATCCCAAAGCAAAGTAAGCAAAGCTTCTGTTATGTAAATAATTATAATCTTAAAACATAAAATAAATTTAACTTAAATCTAAAATAAAAGTTACTTAAATAGACAGATACATACTTAAATACAAATTACCTTTGAACGAGCACCTTACCTACGACCTACCATACCTTACCTTTAATCAGAATCTCGGAAACGGTTCCAACAATTCTATGAAATTTAGTATGCGGAGAGCGGAGGGGTTCGGGGGCGGTAAATGGATCTAGCTCGGTCTTATCTCTGAGAAAAAGTGTATCTTCGAGTTTTAGTCCGAGCAAAGCTCGGTCACCCAGGTACCCGAGACTCGAGAACAAACAAATCTGGCCGGGATCTCAACCCCGTAGTGAGTTATCTAACCACTGGGATATTATTAAAGTTGTCGTATCGTCCAAACTAACTAACGCTGCTCAAACATGGTTATTGACGGACAGAAGATCAAATTGAAGGTTTGCCAAAGAGCAATATGCTCGGGGTGAAGCGGGTTGATCGGACCCGAAACACTACACTGCGCTCATAGTGAAAATAAACGGATCACTCACGTCTTAAAACGAGTTTAACTCGACATGTTATTAGTGGTGTGGTTTATGTGTGTTGTGATGTTGTTAGTGTTGTGTGCGACCATACATTTGACAATGACAATAAAAGTGATGATGAAAACGGGGTTGGTTGTGAATCGCTGTCAGTTGCGTCGAGTAGCCGCGCGACCAGGGCGGTAGCGCGCAGAGCGCGTTTGGCAGCCGCCGTGACGTGTGAGTCCGAGAAGAAAGGTTACGGATTAGCCCGAAACATGTCCAGTTAAACTCGATTTAAGACGTGTGTAATCCGTTTATTTTCACTATGAGTGAGTCTGACGGTTGTTTCATGTTTAAACTACACTGCGCTCCCGAACATGCGTCATCGATGTGGGTGCCACGGCTGCCAAGCTGAAATGGGACTGGGCAGGCCACGCCAGCCGCATGGATCCAAATCGGTGGGCTAGGTTAGCCACGGACTGGATACCACAGGATGGATGGCGGCGACGAGGTAAGCCCAGGAGACGTTGGCGGGACGACCTAGGCTAGACGTGTACCTTAGATATTGGAAGGTCACCGCTCAAAATCGGGATGAATGGCGAAAATGGGGGGAGGCCTTTGCCCGGCAGTGGGACACTTCTCCAGGCTAACTAATATATAATATATCGCTTTAAACAAGAAACTACCGTGAGACTCACTCATAGTGAAAATAAACGGATCATATATTTCGTACTAAATACAAACTGAAATATAGATGCACAGAAAAAACCCCAGAAAAAAGACCAATGCTGGCGGATCACTCACGTCTGAAAAGGAGTTTAACTCGTTATGTTTCGGGCTAATCCGTATTATAGCCTTTCTTCCCGGAGTCACACGTCACGGCGGCTGCCAAACGCACAGTGCAACCGCAACCGCGCGTGATGTGTGACTCCGGGAAAAAAGGCTACGGATTAGCCCGAAACATGTCGAGTTATACTCGTTTTAAGACGTGAGTGATCCGATTATTTTCACTTTATAATATATCGTCCAAAACAATTATATTATTTTAAAAAGCTACACGTGAACTCCCGACATTAACGTAGTTCGTCCGTTGTAAGGATACATTACTCTCACCTGGCCTTCCATATTTTTCAAATAAATTGCTCTCAGCGCGGGTTCGCTTTACGTTACTTCGAATTCATTACGTTCTTGTTAATCTCGTAACGCTCAGCGGTGGTTCAGAAAATTACCTTCCAGGTTAACTCAATATCATCATGAACATAGCTTCCCCTGAGGTTTGCGAAACAGACCGGTCTTGTGCTATCCGTATGCATCTTGTTGGAGGCCTATCTACAGTGCGTCTTCCGGTCCGTGGACGCCATTTGAGTACCTTTTGGCCGGGATCCTAGTGATGTTTAGAAAATTTCATTTCCGAAGGTTTAGAATCCCGAAAACTTCATTTGTCCGAAAGTATTTTTTTCTGAAACTGTAAATATTTCAGGATTTATTTCAGGACCATCGTGTAGAACCGTTTAGGTTAGGTTAGGGTTGTTTTATAAAAATCCTGAAATATTTACAGTTTCAGAAAAAAAAAATGCATTCGGATAAATGAAGCATTCGGGATTTTAAATATTCGGAAAAAAAAAATCTAAATTTTGATAGGTAACCCTTTTGGTCCCATTGACAATCGTTCTACGAGTGATGTGCCGTGCCCACTGCCACTTAATTCTTATATTATATACTCGTAATACATGCATCATGATTTCAGCCAAAAGACGTCCACTGCTGAACATAGGTCTCCCCCAAGGATCGCCAAACAGATCGGCCCTGTGCCATCCGCATCCAACGCGTTCCCGCAACCTTAATCGGGTCGTTGCTCCATCTTGTTGGAAGCCTACCTACACTGCGTCTTCCGGTCTGTGGACGTCATTTGAGTACTGGCCCCATTGACAATCAGTTCTACAATGATGTGCTCTGCCGACTGCCACTTGAGTCTGGCGATACTTCGAGGTATGTCGGTGACTTTAGTTCTTGCGCGAATTTCATCATTTATAATGCGATCCCGATAGTAAATCCGAAAATAAATCATTAAATATACTGATTAATTAACCATTTCTTTGATCTGATAAGTCATTGCAATTTTTGTATAGTAGTTATTTGGTACAGTAAGATTATTTTCACTTTGACACGCGGGACGTCTCATTTTTAATCGTAAAGGTTTATTTTTTCTTACATTAGTTATATAAAATCCTAGAATTTAATCACATAAAATATCTAAACCTATTTAAAATGTAATTAATAGCAAAACCTCAGCCTAATTATTGCACTTCCGATCTCTCTCGATGTTTGTCGAGAATTACCGAGTGACAAAGTGGAAATAATCTTACTGTACACACTCTCATTTATCTCAGCCAAGGCCCCTTTTTTCAATTTTTTTAATGATCTCTGCTTAGAACCCGTCGTAACCTTTTGCCGAAAATATACATAAAATGCGAAAATTCTGTAAAGAAACGCTATCGCAATCGTCAAGTAGGAGAGATAAAGCATAAAATTTACGATGCTTTTAGTACTAATGGCAAAAGGCTTTATTGCGAAGCCATCATAAAATCAAACAGAAGGTGCTACTCGGTCCGAGAAGAATCTATAAGTATCTGATGACAAGATTTTGGATTCAAATCGCTTGCGCTGTCCATTGCCCGGTAAATTTATAAAAATTGAAAATATCCAGACTATCTTCAATATAAGTTAAGTATGAAGTATCTTTTTCTATTTATTTTTTTCAACTTCATTTTTTTATTACTTTTACGGTCATCCCGTGAAACCATATATTTCAAACTAAATACAAACTGAAATATAGATGCACAGAAAAAACCCCAGAAAAAAGACCAATGCTGGGAATCGAACCCAGGTCCTCAGCGTTCCATGCTGCGTGCTTACCCCTACACCATCACTGGTCTAGAAGTACTGGTAGAGGGCATAACATAGATGTGCGCTTTATCACTGCGTAATGTGATTATAACAGACTGAAGTGTACGATGTATGGGAAAAATTCGTCGCTAACTTCTAGACCAGTGATGGTGTAGGGGTAAGCACGCAGCACGGAATGCTGTGGACCTGGGTTCGATTCCCAGCATTGGTCTTTTTTCTGGGGTTTTTTCTGTGCATCTTTATTTCAGTTTGTATTTAGTTTGAAATATATCTCCAATATTTTTTTTATTTTTTTTATTTTTTGACGTTGGAAGCATTCTACACTTTTACTGAACGTAGTAATAGTCCCTGCATTTTTTTATTATTTCTCTATAGTTTTATATTCTAATTTATATGTTTTTATTTTTTGTTAGTAAGTATTTATTTTATTTTCGATTGAAAAGATGACTTTCTGCCAAGTGTCTTGCGGCGCATTCTTCTTGGCAATGATGGTCCTTCAGAAAGCTCTCGTAGTTATAAAAAATTGACCATGTAAAAGAGCCCCTTGCGGCTTACTTGCAGAATAAAAGTTTTGATTTAAAAAAATAGATGTAATCTAAAACACATCTTTTTCTTATGTGAAACGGACCCATTATTGACCTCTATCTCACCCGATGAAAAGTGCAGATAAGGCCAAATATATTAACAAAGTGCAACTGTCCATGTATGCTCAATGCTGAAATGTGTAACGTAGTGTTTAAAAACTAGAATTATTGGTATTAAATATGAAACAGTCCCTTACGGCGCAATGCACGCAAACCAATCTTATTTCAACTCCAAATTCGTGATGCCCTGTTGAATTGGCTTCCCCAAACGACGTCTAAGGTTTCTCTGAATCAAACTCATTTATGTAATGTCATTTTACATTAACGTTGATACATTTTGCAGATTGCGGGCCCTTCTTGTTTCGGAGGTATTTTATTATTTGATGTATGCCTTGAAATTCGAGTAAAAAGCGCGCGTTTCACTGAAAATGCTTATAAAATCATGCTTTCTGTTTGTCTTATGCTAATGCTTGCTTCCGTACTCTGATTAGTCAATTAACTTCAAACGAATCTAAGCAAATACGAGTACCTACGTTCCATTTTTTTTTGTTTGAAATATGTCCAGCTAGCAGACGGTTACATGGGAGTTTTCAGAAAAAAATGTAACCGTTTTCCTTAATTATCCTTAATTTTTCCATACAAAATTTATTAGTCAGGTGTGTGACGGTCCATACAACATGTATGGTTAACTGCGTCACAAAACTGACAATTAAGAGAGGGACACTTTTTTATTGCTTAAATCGATAGTGCTTGTGATTCTGAGTAGAAATAACCCAAAATTTGTTAGGTTTTTTAAAAAAAGTACAGGGTACACTTTTTTCTGAAAATGCCCACATATTAAAAGTGATATTTGAGTGCAAAGATAGAGAGACGTGCAAAGCCTACAAGAATTCCTTTTCAACACATTATTCCCAAATTGCTTCGTTTCTCATAATTTAATTTATCATAATTGCACTTTTCGTGCTTTTGCCATAAAATTTATAGATCCGTGTTGTTTCAGGATTTTTTGAATTATCATCTTATAGAAGTAAGTAGGTTAGGTTAGTTTAATAAAAATTGTTAAGAAAATACTTTTTCAGAAATAAGTTATTTTATGACAAATGAAAATTATGGGAAACGATACATTATGGCATATGAAATTCGGGCAAACGTAAGAATACCATTATAGCAATAACAAAATGCAGTTCACGTCGCACAAATAGTAATAAAAACAAAAGTTATTGACATTCTCGATTCTCAACTACCATTTGAAATGTTAGAAAGTTAAAGCGACATAAAACAAAATACTGCTATTTGAAATGAAATTAAAGGTTATTGGGTATTTTTACGTTTCGGAAATTCTGGCAGCAAATACAGTGACATTGATACATTGCACCCCGGCCACGACTTTGCAGGACCGGCAAGCGTTTTCTCTGTTCATTGCGCGGCCGTCATGCTCGCCGCACAGTGATTACCTGGCGGCACACGCAATGAACGGCGAAAACGCTCGCCAGTCGCACCATGTCGTAGCCGGGTCGTTAGAGTCTGGGTGCTATACTTACTCTTGAAGTTAAAGCTTTTCTTAGATTCTACTATTGTACTAACGTGCTCTAGCAAGTACTACACAATACAGCGACATTTGCTGACATTCTGTTCTGTATGAAAAAGTAGGGCCCGGATTATGTGAGAAAGCTCTGTTGCTGGAACTCATGCTGAGGTCTCGAAACTTTTGCACTTAATTAATGGGACATAATGAAACCTTTTTACCTTGGATTTTCAGTATGGGCTTTACGTCCCACTGCAGGGCACAGGCCTCCTCTCTGAATGAGAGTGCGGTTTGGGAACTTCACATACAACATTGAATTTCTTCTCAGGTGTATGCAGATTTACTCACGATGTTTTCCTTCACCTTAAAGCTCATGGTCAATTACAAATGTAATCACGCACATAAATTCCGAAAAACTCTGAGGTGCGCGGCCGGACTCGAACCCACGACCCTCTGCTTAAGAGACCGACCATAGGTCAAACCACTAGGCCGCCACGGCTTATATTAGTACCTTGGATTAGTTTCCTCGATTTATCGTCATAATTACCTCTATAACTAAAAGGGAGACTGTAATGTGTGTGTATGTGTGTAATATTTACTGTACTTATTTCCTCATTGGCCGTGTCGGTTCTAAGAGTAAAATGTGCCCGCTCACAGCCAATTAAGTCTAGCGACTGTCCGAGTTATGTCCAGGGGCATAGCTACCGCCGTATCAGCCACCGGGCTACAGAGGCCCCTAACGTGTGTAAACACCCACAATGTCACTTAATCTCGTGTTTCCCGGGAAAGCCCCCCCAACTAATTTTGATACAGGGGTCCAAGGCACGCCTCGTCACTGGTTATGTCAGTGACTTTGGTTCTCATGCGGTTCTCCTCATTTCAGATTCGAACATGCAGGTAAACTACGAGCATAGCTCGCTCATGCGTACACTCATGTGTTGCCAGCCTAATGTTTGCTTTCCCAAACTAGGTTAGACACAGTAAAAATAAAGCGGGCAACCCACGAAACTCGTCTCATGTAAATTAATTTGAGCGCAGCTTCGAGTCTGTATTTTAAATGCAAGCTTTCAGAGCCACAGTACAGGTTCAAACAGTAATTTACAATGGCACATGCTCGTAAAGTGTTTTTTTTACGGAAATCAACATACATATACATGTACAGCGATATCAATACATAGTTCATCATTCTCACAGACACCGCGAGTCTGTAGAAAATGGGTAGGTCTTCTTGCGTACAAGTGCGGAAAGGTAATCTTTTATTTGCCATACATTTTTGAAAGATCTGTCCATCGATATCTCACACTACAAGTCGACAAGAAAAAAAAACCATTGTATGTGTCTTTACCCTAATTTTTTTTGAGATTTTATTTTACTACTTTGTTTGTGGTTAATATTATACCTATGAAAAATTAAAGTCTCCTAGCATTTACAGTATTTAATCTAAGCCGAAGACGGACTGACAGACAAACATGGCGAAACTATAAGGGTTCTTGTAAGATAACATTTAAATCAAGCAGAACGACGAAAAATACTCGTGTCTGGATTACGTTCATGTACACGCACACGCATGCGGCGTATCAGCATTATCGTTACACATGCAATGCAAGGCGTTTTACCAGCCTCACTTTGTCCGCAGAATTTTATGTTTACTTTATTTGTCTCATTCTTTCGTCTGTACGCCTCTGAGTGTCAATCCTATTATTTTTGATGTAACAATAATGGCCAATTTATTTCAAAACACAAACACAAAGGTGTAGAGTTTGGGTCTGCAGGATATGACAATAATTGCCAAATATCATTCCAAATGGCTGGCAGGATCATGTAAGCGTGAACCGATGTTTTCGATGTTTTTCTTCATAACGACATCGTTTTTCCTTATTTCTATTAAATGTCTAAATAATAGTCGAAACTCAGTTCCCGACACACTTGGTAAGTGGCGTGGTGTCAAATTTTTCGTTACAAAATGCGGAAAAGAATACCTACTTTAAAGCGACAAGTAAGGAAAGAGCGAGTAAAAAGAGCATGCGTAAGGCATGTTTTCATACTCAATACATCGCAGTATATGTGAAGGGTCCACGGAAAGAACAAATCTAGTCACTTTTTTGAAAATTGAGATTTTAATCTCTAAATGTAGAGCTCGAAAAACACTATAACTTACCATTATATTAAATGGGGATATCTGAAAATAATATATATTTTTTTCACTTTTAAAGAAATGGTTACCATAGTAATTGTTCGTGATGACTAACTTTCAAACCGCTAGAACTCAAAAAGTTGTTAAGTGACTAGACATGTTCTTTCCGTGGACCCTTCATGTATAGTCGACCAAAAAATTCCTTTCCCACCCTAATGTTCAATGTCAGTTGTATGGGGTAAAACATCAAAGGCTATTTTCAAATCCAAGTTAATGTGGCAATCAGCTTTATTGTATTTATTTTTATATATAAACTGTCATTAAAACCCTCTTATTTTAAACTTTATCCTATTTTTAACCGAATTCAAAAAATAATACTGTATGTATTTGTTATTTATTAAAGTGGCCACTTTAATAAACAAACGGTGAAAATTTCAAGTATCTAGCTAATTACGGTTATACGTTACGGATATATATAGCTCTGTGATTGCACGGGCCGACGGATAGACAGCAGAGTCTCAATAATAGGGTTCTAGAGACCCTATGGGAAAGAACTTTATATTTAAGTTAGATCCGATTATTTTGTAAAATCGAACCCTGTTTCCATATCCTTAAATGACCCCGATATTTTGTTACACTTTCCAAGTGACAATGATACCGCCCCATCGCCATTTTGATGATGACACTTTTAGGTGTCAGAGAAAATGACGTCATTTTGCGGAATAGGGCTCTTCAAAATTATGGTGCAGTACTTAATAAGCTGAAGAAAGTGAGAATGTTCTCGAATTACATTTTTAATAAGGCATTTGAGTTTGAAAGCTCATCCCTCTGTAGAAAGATACTTTTACAAAATGTAACTAAGTTTTAATTGTGTCTGGCAATAAGAAGCTTTTTTAAGAAACTATTTGAGAGACGGTTTAAAAGAAAACAGTAAAGCTTTGTAAAAAAAGAACACTGATTATTTAACTTAACTAACCTAACTTGAAATTTTAATATATTTTGCCGGTTTTGTAGTTAATTGCTTTCGTCTGTAAGGCTTGCTGAGTACTACGTTGGATCTATGAATACATATCAGACATGAAAGCCCATCATAATTACGTAGTAAGGTAAAAGTACCAGTGCTCGACACCTAAACGCTCTATGACCCATCTGACACCTGTCTTACTGTCTTAGATTGAAGGTGCCATGTATGGGGTCAGTGTCGAGCACAGGGACGTTTACCTTAAATAAATGAAGGTGAAACTAATAAATAAACACACCTAAATAATTAGTGCTCAATCGTTGGTGGGTGAAGTTAAATATATAAAGATAGTCACGGAAGTAACTTAACCTACTGTTAAAAATACTATGTGTGTTGCTTTTGCGTGTTTCTCGCTAAATATATCTTGCTCCAGCGCAGTTAACATTAACATTAACTCATACTTTTTAAAACAAAAAATAATCACCGATTGAGCGAAGAATAATATAAGTCTAAGTGGCAAAGGGCAGGCCACATCGCTCAAAGAACAGGTAACCGTTGGGGGAGAAAGGTTCTCGAGTGAGACCACGAATCACAAGACGCAGAGTTAGCAGGCCTCCCACTAGGTGGGCCGATTATATCGCGAGAGTTGCGGCCAAAGGTGGATGCAGTACACAATTTGTCGTCAAGTAACGTATGTATGTATGTAAACTCTTTATTGTACATTTTTAGGGTTCCGTACCCAAAGGGTAAAAACGGGACCCTATTACTGAGATTTCGCTGTCCATCCGTCTGTCCGTCTGCCCATTCGTCTGTCACCAGGCTGTATCTCATGAACCGTGATAGCTAGACAGTGAAATTTTCTCAGATGATGTATTTCGGTTGCCGCTATAACAACAAAATACAAAAAAAAAACAGAATAAAATAAATATTTAAGGGGGTTCCCATAGAACGAACGTGGTTTTGTTGCTCGTTATTGCATTTACTTTAAAAATAAATAATTAAATTAAAATATAACAAATATTTAAGGGGGCTCCCATATGTGCTGTATGGGAGCCCCCTTAAATATTTGTTTTATTTTAATTATTTGCCGTTTTTATAGATAAATGGTACGGAACCCTTCGTGCGCGAGTCCGACTCGCACTTGGCCGGTTTTTATTTACATTATTACTAAATTGCATTAGGTACATAATTTAATGAATCAGGCGTTACTTTGCGGAGTTCCATATTAATTATTGTAGGTCGCGGGTGAGTAATTGTTTCAGTTCATTAATAAAATTGTATAACGTCTTGACATTTTTCGTTATTTATTTGTTTGTATTTTGCATTGTAAGTACGAGTATGAAATTATACAATACAATACAATACAATGACTCTTTATTGGCCACCACAAAGAAATCAATACAGAAAAGCAAGTATGTACATGGAAAAAATATAAGGTAAGCAATAGGCGGCCTTATCGCTTCGGAGCGATCTCTTCCAGGCAACCTTTTCACAAAAGAATGATAGCAAAATGATAAAAAAAAAAATATAACTATTAAAATTATTATAATTATTTGTATTTTAATGTCAGACCACAGTCGTTCCCAAATAAAGGAATTATTGTTATTCTATTATTATTGTGGCTTTGTAAGGCGGGGCCATTTTAGCTGATGATGATGATAAAAATGTGTACGTGAAAAATAAAATAAAAAAACTTTGACATCAAGTTTGTCTTAACTTAGATATGCTCTGAAACTAAAGAATAAGACTAATCCTTCTACCTTTTCATGATAAGCAGTGTCACGTTTGAATTGAATTTTCAGCTTCAATACCCAGTACTTAGTCCTTTTCATATGCCCTTTATTAAGAATGACGTTTCAGTCAACACCCTTAAGGTAAATTTCATGTTAGAAATCTACTTCATCATAATAACAACTTATTTAGGATGAATTCACTTTATTTGAAGTTTTTTTAAGACTACGGCCTGTAGCTTTGCTTGTGATGAAATATATAAAAAGAACATTTCTTCTATCCCGTGGGATTTCGAAAAATGCCTTTTTAGAGCACCTCTATGATTCTTAAAGCATGGCCTTTAAAATCCCTAAGTTTTGATGTTTAGGCCGTACGTTGACGGAGTTAGACAATCATGGTCATGGTAGTGTTTTAAAGATAAAGATAACTAACTTGTAATGTGATGTTGAGAATCAGTATTTAATGTGATTTCAATGTTTTTATTCGAATAAATCACATTGAACTGTAAGGTGCTATAGCAATTTCTGAATCTACTATACTTAAAATGGTGGCTCTGCCATAGGGGCCGCTGCTACTGAATATTATAACGGATTTAATATTTCCGCAATTAACAAATCACTTACTTAAAATCCACATATCGCTCCGCTACCCTTGTAATACGAGTATCATAATGTGACTGGTTGATCTACTCGTCTCCATTTTACACCACCTTATTAAAGAGCGCACGTTTGTTAACAACAAAAATGAAAGAAATGCTTATATGATTGAAATTCTTCATTTTTTTGCTAGCTCCCTGTAAAAATACCCTAAATTTAGGTGTGTTCTCGTAACACACAGAGACAACAATTATTGTCGTAGTACGCAGACGAACGTCGTCGTAGTCACAGGGAACACGCAAAGTCTTTACTTTGTCAACTCGTAACCAGTAACTTAATCGGCTTCCGAAATTGTTCCAGAATTTTCGCAAAGCAAAATTTGGACTGATAGCGATTCCCAAGTTCGAAAGTACTTTTGTCACAAACTTTTTGCGGCATCTAAATAAGCGCCACTGAGTTCGTTGTAATTATTTTCGATATTTTGATTTCGTATTTGAACATCGGGGCCACATCAATGTGCTTACATATTTAAATTGCAAATGGATTCCTAACTTTATGCCGGATTCATATGATAAATGTTGAAATGTTTTGTTTGGGGAGCGCAATTTAATGTTTCCAATTGGGCCTCGGCAGTTCTGATCTGATCGTTGAAAATATGTGGGATTGGTTTGAACATTATTCTCAACTTCGACGTACAAAATTCATGAGGTTTTTGGAATATTTTGGGATTATAATAATTAATTGAATCGGGGCTAAACTTTGCGGTGGTGATTCATGAAATCGAACCAATTAAATCTCATTATTTCAAGACCACTTCAAAATTTAAAAAAAAGTGGTTATTGTTAATTGCTCCTTGTTGAAATAACGGTTTACTAATGTTTCGCAAATTATTTTTCCCAAACTGATTAATTTGGCAAATGTTTCATTTCCCAACTGTTTATTTTTTCTGAAACTGTAAACTTTTCAGGGTTGTTATAAAACAAACCTAACCTAACCTAACCTACAGAATAATCCTGAAATATATCCTGAATAGTTAACAGTTTCAGAATAAATAAACATTTGGGAAATTAAACATTTGCCAAATGAAACAATTTGGGAAAAACATTTTGCCAAACGAAAGAACACCGAAAAGGTTATGCTTCAGTCATTTTCCTAAGTGTCACAATGACATTACTTTCGTTCAATCCATTCGTGCCAGCTCTTCTGAATCGACCTGTACCCGCTTTCATTCTTACCACTAGCTCCTCTGTTATCCGCTACACTCTGACAGCATCTTCAGGCATTGATTTGTATAGTCAACCAAGAAATTCCTTTACCATTTTAAGATTCAATGTCAGTTGTACGGCTTAAAACATCAAAGGCTATATTAATAATTTTCACTTACAAGTCATCGTGACAATCAGCCTTGTTGCTTTTATTCTGATGTAGAAACTGTACCTACTAAAAAAATGTAAAACACTAATATTGGGACTATGCCTGATGGATGAGACGACAACTTCTGTAGGGCGGACACATATCGCGGAACAGAAATAATTTATTGAATCAGGCGTTACTTTGCGGAAGTCCATAATATTATGAATGAACTGAAACAATTCTTTACTCACCCGCGACCAAATGGGACTAATTGGGGTTGCCTATTTTTTTTGTAATGCAAAGTAAATCGAAAACCATTTTGAGATAAATGCTTTTCAAAACGTTTTCTGTAGTTATTGAATTTTAATATTTTATAATGTAATGCATTTATTACATGTAAGTATATAAAATTATAAATAAGCAATAACCTTCATTTGACATTGAAATAGATGTCGCAGACGGTCCAAGTTGTACTTTATCGGTGTGGAATAGTATTGTTTAAAATTCTTCTCAATTAACTCGTGGATTAAACTACGGAGTTTGATTTTGACCCGCTGTCTGACATCTAGTGCTTTGACAGCGCCAGTAAAGTGACACTAGTTACAGTATACCACTACACAAAAAATAATTAAAGGGGTTGACTTATCGCACGCATTTAGATAAAATTTAGAAATTTGGCTGGGTTCGGAGCCCCTCAACTATAATCTGACGTCATCAACCAAAATAGATACAATAATTAATTTTGGAAAAGTAGTGAAATAAATGAAAAAAATATTGAAATCAGTTTCTTATAATTGACTTTTCTTTACAAAAAAAGTATACCTACTTATATATAAAAAACATTTATAATTTTTTTAGACATTCCTAATTGGGTCGCGGGTGAGCCTCCGCGACAGGAACTAACTCGTAACGTAACGTGATGTCATCGAGGAAAAGGCTCAGAATTGTGTTTATTATTGAACAGAAAGGTTTCAGTTCCAATGTAAATGTCAACTGTTATCCACTTGTGTCTAGAGGCGTGTAATGTGATATGAGGGCGACATTGACAAAATGGAAGCATTGGGGTATTGGCAATGTGCGGGTATGTGTATCATAATAGGGTTGAATTGCGACGCACAGGAGACTCAAAAAAAAGGCCAAATGCGAGTTAAAGTCGCGCTCTGAAGGATTTGTTGAAAATGAAAATCAAGCAAAAATAAATTTGTATTTTATGAATATTTCTTTAAATATTGAGAACATGAACATGAACTTTTTGTAAAATAAATAAATAAATAAATAAATAAATATCACGGGACAATTCACACCAATTGACCCAGTCCCAAAGTAAGCTAGGAAAGCTTGTGTTATGGGTACTAGGCTAACGGATAAACATACTTATAACGGATAAATAAATACTTAAATACATATTAAACACCCAAGACCCGAGAACAAACATTCGTATTTTTCATACAAATATCTGCCCCGACACGGGAATCGAACCCGGGACCTCAAGCTTCATAGTCAGGTTCTCTAACCACTAGGCCATCTGGTCGTCTATATTGTATCTTTTGTTACTTTGTCCTGCAAATGTAAATTATTGACTTGTTTATTATGTTCTTAATTATTGTACGTATTATAAAGAGGAAAGATTTGTATTTTTGTATGTTTGTAACGAATAAACTCAAAAACTCCTGGACTCATTTCAAAAATTATTTCACCATTAAAATGCTACATCATCCCTGAGTAATATAGGCTATATCAATCGACTTCACTATTTTTAAAACATTACGGAGCTCATCATTTACGAGTCCAACTCATATTTGACGGGTTTTTAGTCGAATCTTATAGAAAAATCCATTTAGCACTTTTGTTTCGCTTTATATAAAAAGATAGCAAAGTCTTAAGAGCATTTTATCCAGGTGAGTAGGTACGTAAACGATTAAGTTTTTGCGATTCCACGTTCCCTAGGGGGTGATTAAATTTAGCAGAATCGCAAAGTTCCAGCATGTGCTGGAGAGAACGAGTTTCTCGTTCTGTGCCAGGAACTACGGCAAGTAAAAATAATTCTAATTATTAATAGAAAAATTCCGTGCAATCTTACACTAATTAAATTTATAACAGGTAAGTACCTAATATTCACAAAAAGAAAGATTTTTTATAGAAACGGAAACAGAGATGAATTGTCACGAAATGGTCCCAAATCAGCACGATGTTGGCCTTGCAGCCGACGCTGGTCGTCTGTTGAAACTGTTTACACCCACAATTCAACTTTTAGTTTTATACACGTTTACTTTTGACCACAATCTCGCCTGATGGAAAGCAAAGATGAGAGGTATACGATGGAGCACGCTTGTCTAGTAAATGCTCATTCACACTAGACTTGAAAATGGCCATAGTTTATGGAACACAGACGCAGGTAGAGAATTCCATTCCTTAGCTGTACGGTTGATGAATAGCAAACAACAGTTTATTTAAATACAAAGAAAGCTTTTCAGGTCCTTAAAAAATAATGTTAACCGTTCTGTTAACTGTTCTGTAGCTGCATGCGAGCGAAACCACAAGAAAAGGCTGGTATATAACAAACGCTTATTTAAGATTTCGCTGTCCCAAATAAAATAGCAAAAAATAGTTGTATTTAGCCAGTAGTTTCACCTATGGCCTCTCAAGCAGAGTTTTGTGGCTTCGAGCCTTAACCTCTGACTTTTGTGGATAAATTTGCCGTGAGCTTCAAAGCCAAGAAATACAATGTGCGTAAAGTTTCCGATCTGCACTCATGGGAATAATGGCCTAGGTACACTCTCTCATTCTGAGTGCCTCTGTCCTGCAGTAAGCTGAGATGATGATGATGATGAACAGAAAAACAAAGATTCTAAAGACTTAAAACCTTTTTGCTTGACGTAAAAATTGGCTACGCTGAAACCGAATCACTTCCGAGATAACGGAAAACGAACTTTAGGCTTTAGGACTCAAACCAGTCACATTAAAACGATCTTTACAATTAGAAAGTTACTTAATGAGTGCAATCAAGAAGTTAAACTGCAGTGTAGTAATGGGACTTGTCTTTTCGTTACTCTCCAAGTTTTAGTGAACAGTAAAGTTTTTGAGGTAGCTCAATTATTTTCCAGCTAGTGCATTGAGCTAAAAAGTCGGTTTACAGACGATAGTTTAAAACATTCAAAAAACAAAAATGAAACCAGGCGGTCACCCATCCAAGTACGAAACGCGCCCGACGTTGCTTTAACCTCGGTGATCGGACGAGAACCGGTGTTTTGTCAAATATCTTGAAAACGGTGCATCCTACGGCAAAATCAATGAAATTTTCATACCCCCTTTGGAGCCCCCGCGCCCCTCCCCCTCCTCCCTTAACCCCCTCCCCCCAACATGGCATGTCCCGTACATGTTCAAAAATTCAAAATTAAAAATTATTTATTTAACATAACGTTTACACAGGTGGTGTCGAATCCTCCTTTTAAGTAAAGCACTTGTATTAGGAGGAATTCGCTCCTTCATACAGGTTGTATCTTATGCTAAAAAATAATAACTAAAACATAACTAAGTAACAAGATTATTAAAACTAAATTGGAAAGATTGGCTTGGTCTTTTTCCTTATTTGGGTATCTATAACAATAATAAAGAGTGCATAAGAGGTGACAAGCATTTTTCAAAAAACATGAAAAGAGAAGATTAAGTGCAAATAATATATAAATATATATACATACATACACATACATATACATACATGTACATGTGTGTATGTGTATGTTTAAACAGTGATGGTAAGTATATACCATCACTACTCAAACCATGAGCATCAAATGTAATGAAAAAGGTAAGACTGTAAGTATTATTATTATTCTTTCTTTATTTTTTTATATATATATATTTTTTTAAATCATCAGTAATTCTATATCTTCATAACTTTTACATTTTAGCCAAGTTGTAATTAGACTTTTACATTCTCTATAAGTTAAGTTGTAAATTTTCGTTGTTCTATTTATTTTGTTATAAAGATGTGCAGATGCTATATTAAATTGCCTTGCAGCAAAATTTGTTCTAGTTTATGTACGTTACATTGCGTCATCCTTTTTCATGTATGCAGCCGGTTCATCGATTTATTAGACGTTGTCACGTCAAAAAGTTGGACAACTCAACGACAAGAGTAAAAATTTGTATGAAAGTTTTCCATTGTGTTGTGACCCGACAAATTAGCCATAGTTGTTTGGGTAATTTTCGTGTCACGATGGAACTTTTCCCAGTAAGCCGTTTTGTATGGGAAATTATATAAAGTGGCCCAACTTTGTTGTCTCCACCCATTACCATTACAAAAATCGTATATTATTAAAATGGGATACACAACTATTCGGATATTTGCAGTTAAAGAATGCCTTTGGCTATTAGTTCGAGTATGTATACGTACCTTTATTATTATACCTTGACCAAAAATCATGGTTTTGATCGAAATAATATGTCAGGCATAATATGTAATTTGAATTACAATATTTGTACCTTTGCTTCTCGGGGCGCATAAAATTTAAAGTCAGAATTCAACATTTGTCAGAGTCAGAATTCATCATTTCGCCGAACTATTTTTACTCTGAATCCATTAATTGTACAGAATTTTTAAAAAACAAACCATAGGTTAGGTTAGGTTAGATAGATTCCTACAGGATAACCATTTCAAAATTCCTGAATGATTAATGGTTTCTGAGAATAAAGAGAACGGTAAAATGATCTCTCTCTCTCTCTCTCTCTCTCTCTCTCTCTCTAAAAAATAAAAATATCAGGATTTTTTGCGCATAAATAAATAATACATATATACTTATAACTTAACGTATTGTAACTCTTTAGGTAAGGTAAAATTGCAGTTGCATAGGCTTCGCTGTATATCTACTCTCTATGCCCGACAGCACACTAAAGCACCCTATAGAGTCCTCCTACTTCAGACTGCAGCAAAACGGAGAACGGCTTGTGCAAATATCCTATCTCCAGGGAACCTGACTTCGGAATTAATTGTCAAAGCTTAGTTTGATCATCATCATCATCATCATAATCTCAGCCTTTACCGTAAAAACGTACAACTTTGCCCGATTTTTGCGATTTTTTGCTTTTTTTAGAGTCAATTGGTCGGTATTGTGCAACTTTATCTGTGGCACTCACATATTGACTTACTTTTCTTTGTGTAGATGAGAACACTACATTTAAAATGAGTTTCCGTACCCTAGAAAACAGGCCTCAAACAGGCGGGCCAAAATATTGAAAAAATTTCGAGATTGCCCACATTTGTTTACACTTTCATAACTTCGGGATTATCAATTTTATGGTCATGATTCTTAAAGTCTAATAATCTAGAATAGGCATAGAAACGTTGTGTCGTATTATAAATCCTTTAAATGATATATTTAACCTCCAAACTCGTGTAGGCAAAGTCGTAAAAAAAAATTGAAATCCTTCATACAAAATCCTGGATATGCTAGGGTTGTCAATTTTTACTTATTGCCTTTACCCGACTACGACTAAATTAGGTGCAGTATGATATTAATATTTTAATAATAATAGACAATACTAGATGTTTTAAGATTAAGATTCAATAGTGTAAAAATAAAAAATAATCTAAACTTTATGGACCACATTCATCTGTCTGAAATAAACGGATTTTATTTTATATAACCTGCGGTGAAATCCAAGAGTGTGTGTGAAGTTCCCAATTCGCACTGGGCCCGCATGGGAACCACGGCCCAACCCCTCTCATTCTGAGAGGAGGCCTGTGCCCTGCAGTGGGACGTATATAGGCTGGGATGATGATGATGATGATTTTATATAACATACTAGTGACAACCCTGAGGGTAAAATTTTGCTGGGCAACGTTGAAAAAAAGTAATACGAAAAACGTTCATGACATTGCCCACTACCATAATTACAAAATTAATAGAGATAAGGTGTTGAGATTTTGTCTACATCGTTTTTAAACTGAATATTAGTTACAGTTAAAATTAAATACTTGTGGGAAATTCCTGGCTTAAAATACACTCGAAGTTTTTTCGTCCTAATTGGCCCGCCAAAAAACTCGTCCGCACTCCAAGTCAGCTCACGCGTGACAGAAGATAGATACGCGTCAACCGATAGGCCAGTGTTGCCTGCAATATGTTTAGCTATAAGCCACAGATTAGAATGAAAGTGTATTTGTAACTATTTTTGGTACATTTCGCTTTTACTGAAATGTGACGCGGTGGGCAAAGCTATAGTGAAAAGGCAAAGTTGTAAGTTTTTAGGTATAGGTACGTACCGCTGCAGGGCACAGACCTCTCAGAATGGGCCTCGGTTGGGCCGTAGTTCCCACGTGGGCCCAGTGTGGATTGGGACATTCACACATACCATTTAATTTCTTCTCAGGTATATTGAGATTTCCTCACGATGTTTTCCTGCACTGTAAAGCTCATGGTAAATTTCAAATGTACTAGGGGCGTTCAATAAAAAGTGAGAATGAGTATGTTATAAACAACTTTTACGAAATGTCATTTTATATTTCGGTGCCAGACTTGTCATTTAAATAAAAAAACACAGTCATAAAAAAGTTTGTTCGGCCGCCAAAGTAAGCAGTTTTGAATTAGATGTGATTTTAATTTTAAAAACTATGTAAAATTATGCCAATAAATCCTGTGAGCTCAACCGAATGATCGCGGTCGGTCTATCTTATATTGTGAACGATTGCACATAAAAATCGAAAAACTCAGAAGTGCGAGCCCGAAATTTGAACCGACGATCATCTGCTTGAGAGGTCATACAGGTCCAACTACTAGGCTACAGTGAATCCAATCTCTACCATGTGATTTAATCTATACTAATATTATAAAGAGGAAAGATTTGATTGTTTGTTTGTTTGTTTGCATTGAATAGGCTCTGAAAATACTGGACCGATTTCAAAAATTCTTTTGCTTTTAGAAAGCTACATTATCACTGAGTGACATAGGCTACTTTTTACCGCGGGAAAATACCTTTTCCTACGGGAAAGTTAATTTATCGCGGGCGAAGCTTCGGATGGAAGGCTAGTTAATAATAAAACATTTAGTATTTACTAGGGGCGTTCAATAAAAAGTGAGAATGAGTATGTTATAAACAACTTTTACTAAATGTCATTTTATTTTTCGACATAGTCACCTTTTAGCATAATACACTTAGTATATCTTTTTTCTAAACTTAAAATTCCATTTTTAAAAAAGATCTCATCTTGAGTACTTAAAAAATCTTGTACTGCAGCGACTACCGCGTCGTCGTCTTCAAATTTCTGGCCTCTCAGGTATTGTTTCAATCTCGGAAATAGGTAGAAATCACTGGGAGCGAGATCTAGTGAATACGGAGGATGCTTAAGGATATCGAACCCAGCATCACGAATTGCAGCCATTGCAACGGCGGACTTGTGTGCCGGGGCATTGTCCTGGTGGAACAGCACAACTTTCGAGAGTTTACCTCGCCGTTTTTCGCGGATCTCATTGCGCAATGTTGCTATTTGTTTGGCGTATAAAGTGCCCGTAATAGTGGCTCCATGCTCGAGATACTCAATCATTAATACCCCTTTACCATCCCAAAAAACAGAGCCCATGACCTTACCGGCAGATGATGGGCTCACCTTGAATTTCTTCGGAGTTGGAGATGATGGCCTTTTCCATGTCATAGACTGCATTTTCGTTTCAGGGTCGTAATGATGGAGCCATGTTTCGTCCATTGTTATAAATCGCGCCAAAAAAAGTTCCCGGCCTTGCTGCATCAGGTTCAAAGCTTCTTGACAAATCTCTAGTCTAGTTTGTTTTTGCGTGTCAGTAAGCATTCTTGGTACCCAACGCGCAGATACCTTTTTCATACCCAAGCGTTCATGTAAAATATTATGCATGCTCCCCGTTGAAATCTTTACAATTTCAGCAATAAAACGAACTGTGACACGACGATCCGCCAAAACTGAGTTTTCGACTTTTTTCACAATTTCTTCAGTTACTGCTGTAGTAGGGCGTCCGGAGCGGGGGTCGTCCATTGTCGATGTTCTTCCACGTCTAAATTCGGCGCACCAACGTGCGACTGTCGAATACGGAGGAGCATTAGACCCTAAAGTGTCCCGCAAATCCAAATTGACTTGGTCCGTAGAAAAATTTTTCAAATACAAGTATTTGATAACGGCGCGCAGTTCAATTTTCTCCATTTTCGCTAACGTACTCAATAGCATTGCAAAGAAATTACCGTATATTTTGTTAAACAAAAGACAGTTAGTTTTTTTTTTCATAGCAATCAGCTAGATAGATTAGCTTTACCGGCCAGTATTTAATTTCGTAATATTAAAAGAGTTTGCATCTCATTCTCACTTTATATTGAACGCCCCTCGTAATTACGCACGTAAATTCTGAAAAGTCAGAGGTGTGAGGCGAGGCTCGAACCCACGACCCTCTGCTTGAGACGCCAACCACCAGGCTACCACGGTTTTATGTTTGTGAAACAGGATCAACTCTAGCATGCTGATAACGAATGGATTTCAAGTACAAAGTTATACGCGATGGTTTATCTTAGAAAGTCCATTTGACTCGATAAGCAGGAAAATCTGGCGAGAGATGATAAATACTGTACTTTATAACTTAAGACTTTCACACCCACGTCTGCGAATACGCCAAAGGTCTTGCGTGGTCGGAAAATCCTTGCAGTACCTCTACCATGAGTTTACACTAGTTCACAGTGACCGTACTCACTAGCGACGGCGTAAATGATTTGTATGGAGAATTGTACTTCCGTAAGTGACCGCTAGAGGCGCTGTACAATTCTCCATACAAATAATTTACGCCGTCGCTAGCGAGTACGGTCACGTAAACTAGTGTAAACTCATGGTAGAGGTACTGTTCTTCGAATGGAATATCGGAGCTTAAGCGTAAATGGGAAAATGCACTCATTCCTGCACTCAATAACGACTCTAATAGTTTGATCCTTTTAACTTCGGAGCCTTGATGTAAACGGTAGAGATGTACCGACTAGTCGCCGACTATCTGGCTGCGTACATTTCTAGTCTCGACTTATAGTCGGCAAAAGGTACCGAATTATATTGATGTAAAAGCTTTTCGCGAGATTTAGGTACTAAAGAACATAAGTATTAATTTATTAAAATTACTTATATGAAGATAATGTTATTGTAAATCTCACGACAAACTTTCTTAACATATAAATTATGTAATATAATAAATTAACGGGCTTTATTTTATTTAAGGTGTATTTTCTCCTAAATAGAGCATTTAAATAAAAGGTTGTTTTTAAAAATATTTTCTTATTCGTTATTAATATTCGTGTAAGCAAGCCCTTTAAAGCCTTGCACAAACAGCAGCGCGGTGCGTACGCGCGACGCTGACGGAGCGTGGCCAGCGCGTTCTATAACACTGAATCATATACGCTGCGCCGAGTTGCCAGCTTACAAGTGTCACCGTACATATGATTCAGTGTTATACAACGCGCTGGACACGTCCGTCCGTCCGTCGGCATCGCGCACGCGGCGCGCGCTGCGATCTGTGAAAGTCTTTATTTGATATCCATATCGTAATAGTGCTCAAAATTAACTAGTCCGCCATCTTGGGCGTTCCGTCATATCGGATTTAAAGTAATGTCATTAAAATAAACATACATAGTCATCTAAACTGAACTCAAATCAGTTAATGATAACTGCTTTAAAATTCAGTGGTAACATTTGAACCAAACAGTGGACAAACATTGGAAGTTAAATAAAAACTTGTAAGAAGGGAAACTTTACGCGAATTTTCTTATCGATTTAATATCTTTGTATTAATAGATAGCCCAATGATCGTTACTTACTTGGTATCAACCGATATTTTATGTATAAATGACGTAAGAAATACCTAAATCTACAAATAGATTCGTAAAGAATCTAAACACGTTGAAACCTGTTCCGAAATTCCTAAGAGACTTAGTGGACCGTACAATATCGCGGCAACATCTAGTCGTCATTATTATTAATGCAGCTTTGGTTAACTAGAGCATCCGGGGCAGCAGATTGGGAGATTAAATCCAGAGCTTGCGGCAGATTAATCTGCTACTGGTCCTGCAATCTCAGGATCTAGATGAGGAGTTAAGGCTCTTCACCATGATGGCACATTGTTATAGCATAATTGGGATTGTCTAAAAAAATACCAACGGTTTTTATACTTTTTTTTGTACAGAAAAGTCAATTATAAGAAATTAATTTCAATTTGTTTTATTAAGTTCACTACTTTTATTAAAATAAATTATTTAAACTATTTTGGTTAATGACGTAAGACATTAATTTCACAGCCAAATTTCTAAATCTGTCTAAATGAGTACGATAAGGCAACCTCTTTAATTATTTTTTGTGTAGTGGTAACTAGTGTTACTTTACTGGCGCTGTCAAAGTGCTAGATGTCAGACAGCGGCTCCAAATCAAACTCCGTAGTAAGTATAATCCACGCATAAAATGTGAAGAGTTTTAAATAATGCTAGGTATTCCACACCGATTAAAGTACAACTTGGACCGTTTACGATATCTATTTCAATATCTTTTCGTCCAAAATACCTCAATGCCTCAAAACAAAAGTCTTTAATCAGTATGTGTTGCCAGTGATGACATATGGATCCGAGACGTGGAGCTTCACTATGGGCCTGGCTTAGAGTCGCTCAACGAGCTATGGAGAGGCTATGCTCGGAGTTTCTCTACGGGATCGAATCAGAAACGAGGAAATCCGTAGAAGAACCGGAGTCACCGACATAGCCAAACGTATTAATTATCTCGTTGAAATGGCAAAAAGTTATGGAATGGAGACCACGGACTGGCAAGCGCAGCGTGGGATATCCACCAACGAGATGAACGAACGATTAAATGAAGGCCGCAGGTTCAGGGTGGATGCAAGTCGCTTCCAACCGTAATGATTGGGCGTCAATGAGAGAGGCATATGTCCAGCAGTGGACGTCCTACGGCTGAAATGATGAATTACAGAAAACAATTAATTATAACAAACAAAACAATAAATTATAAGAGTGACTGACGACCGACCGGATAACCTAGTGGTTAAAGAAACTGACTACGAAGCTTGAGGTCCCAGGTCCGATTCCGTGTCAGGGCAGATATTTGTATGAACAATATGAATTATTGTGCTCGAGTCTTGGATGTTTAATGTATATTTATCTATATAAGTATTATGTTTATCCATTTTGTAGTACCCCTAACACAACCTTTGCTTAGTTTGGGACTCGGTCAATTGGTGTCAATCGCCCCATGATTATTATAAAAGCCGTGGTGGCTTAATAGTTTGACTCTCATGCTGAGGGTCGTGGGTTCAAATCCTGGCTCGCACCTCTGAGTCCTTCGAAATTTTTGTGCGAAATTACATTTGAAATTTACTGAGCTTACGGTGAAGGAGAACATCATGAGGAAACCTGCATCACTTGCGAAGAAATTCAATGGTGTCTGTGAAGTTCCCAATCCCCCCTGGGCCCGCGTGGGAACTTCGGCCCAAGCCCTCTCATTATGAGAGGAGGCCTGTGCCCTGCAGTGGAACGTATGTATATAGGCTGAGATGAGCCCCATGATTTACTTATTATTTATTCTTTTTTTATTTGTTTCCTGTTTATTTTCTGATATTTATATACTTACCCATGTTCTTTTATGTTTTTTTTTACTAATTTTACTAGCTGTTGCCCGCGACTCCGTCTGCGAAGATAAAAAATAGCCTACGACCTATTACTCAGGCCCACCGAATAAAGAGAAAAAAGTTTCATAAAAATCGGCCAAGCCGTTTCGGAGGAGTTCGGTAACAAACACCGTGACACGAGATTTTGATATATTAGATTATTATCATAATAAAATAATTTTATGAGAATATTCTTCTCATTATTTTTTATATACCTATTATTTTTTTCTGGTATTAATTCATTCATTTCAGCGGAAATACGTTCACTGCTAAACATAGGCCTCTCCCAAAGTTCGTCAAACAGATCGGTCCTGCGCCATCCGCATCCAACACGTTCCAACGTCGCTCAATCTTGTTGGAGGTCTGCCCACAGTGCGTCTTCCAGTCCGTGGCCGTGGTCTTGTATTAATTGCTTGGAAATATTGTAGCAAAACTGTACCTTAACTGCCCCTAATGCCACAGTTCAGTGCCTAACGGAAGGTACCTAGTGTTATAAGTACACTACACCTACCTACCTACACACCTACACGTAGTTTCGTTTACGCTTTACTTTGTGGAAGTCTTTATTAAAGACTAGCTTTTGCTCGTGACTTCGTCCACGCAGAATTTAGTGGCTAAATTCAGGAACGGCCCAACACGGTTTGCGAGCGGTAATTCGATCGTTTGCGAGAGGATAGGGATGAACAGTACCTCTACCATGAGTCCACACTAGTTCACAGTGACCGTACTCGCTAGCGACGGCGTAAATGATTTGTATGGAGAATTGTACTTCCGTAAGTGACCGCTAGAGGCGCTGTACAATTCTCCATACAAATGACCCACTCCGTCGCTAGCGAGTACGGTCACGGAAACCAGTGTAAACTCATGGTAGACGCACTGCTATTCAGGAACGCAGTATAGTAGCATTAAAGTTGTCCGCGACTTCTTATTCAAAGAACTATATGCGATTTTCCAGGATAAAAACTATCCTGTATCCTTCCCTGGGACTTAACGTATCTCCATAGAAAAAAAATATTTTAATATGTAGGTCCTGGCGTTATTGCATGATTGAGTAACAAATATCATCACAAACTTTCTTGTTTTATTATAGTATCTAGAGTTATTTTCAAAGCCCTGGCCCAAGGGCCAGCATCATCGACCTATCATCTCAAGAGCAAAAAAGCAGAGTCAACACGCAAATCCTAGCATAGTCACGACACCAAGAAACTGCAGACCTAAATATCTGATATTATAGGTAACATCAACTTGTCAGCTCTATGCGATCCATGAAAAATGGCATTGATAGACAGATAGGCAGACCAGCGGATAACGAAGTGATCCTATAAGAGTTCCTTCTTAGAAACGCCTGTGTATTGATTGCTTGGGTGACCACTATCACTTGCGATGAGCGATGAACATATTGTAAATCAACATGATATACCACAGGGACTTACTTAAATGAAGAATAATATTTATGTATGTATGTAAAACTCTTTATTATACATTAAAACATGAAATTAACAGTTAACAAGAGAAACAGATGTACAAAATATTTCATATATTTTATTTGTAGATGTACAAAATTCCATAGAGATAGCATTAGACGATTCTAATTTTTTATCTACCTTAAAATGTGCATAATAACTAATAAGGCAATTAATAGACAAAACCAGCCGGTCCTAGACAGCTCGGCGCGGCAATGTGGCGTGATAAATAGATAGAATATTAAATAGTGTATGGTGTTTTCGATTGAATTTTTGCAAGAATGAAAGAATGTTAGGAGCAAAATAAAACTATCGAGTTTGTCGCAAGCTTTAATGAGGAATCTCAAAGTTTTTTCAACATTCTCTCAAGTTTTTTGTACCTTTTTAACTGGGAATTCCTAAATGCGGTTGTTTCTTCCGTGAATTTTGATTTTAATTCCTGAACTAAACGATTTCTTTTGATTGTCCGTTTTGTTCGAAATTGTTTTGTAAAATACATTCGAGTTCCTAAGTATTTAGGACCCAGGCTTCTTGTTTCTGTTGGAACGGTCTGAGTACTCTGGTTTTTTGAGCAATTCTTTATTTTTGGTACATTGTCCTTTAATTCTTGAAAATCTTCAACAGATTTGGGCTTTAAACGATAGGAAGTTTTATCAATTCTTATTTCTCGCGTTAAGTCATTTTCATTCGTAAGAAATCTGTCAATGAAGCCCGCAGTAAAATTGAATATAAAATGTACTTGCTCTCTTAACAGATAAAACTCCTTCTCTTCTTTGTTTTGTTCTTTCGCAGAATTAATTTTATTAAAAATATTATCAAGTATATGTGACGGTAACGATATTTCCTTTTCAAACATGGTAATGTCATCATCCATCTTAGTTTCGTAGCAAACCATCCAAGTTTTAGTAATTCCAGCTTTTATTGTCATACTATTAACAAATCTTTTCGAGAAAAAACTTTTACTTGCGCAATAGTTTTCTGCGCAACATTTAAAACCAAAACCAAAAGCCAGTACGTCCAATGTATTTAAAAACTCTACTTGTTTCTCCAATCGTCTTATATTTCCTTCAACTTTTAAATCATTAACATCGCTAACTGCTACACCTACCATAAAATTTACAAATACTATGGACACAAATATGAGAAAAAGGATAAACAACAAATGAACAAATGGCTTTGAATTTGATAATTCCTTATTATGATCTTCACCAAATATATTTTCATAGTCGAATTCCGATGTCATCATTACTATCGTTTTGATAACAGCCTCCCACGGTCCACTAAAAGGGGATTGTGAATGGTACTGTATCATAAAACATAGTGCAAATGCTAATATAAGAAAACTAAAGACAAAGAGGATCTGCAACAAAAAACAAGGTCTGAGTATTTTTCAGTTATGTTTTAATAATTAGTTCATTATTATGATATACCTAAGTACAAACCTTGAAAATATGCGCGCTGACGCGACCAAATATCAAAACGTACAATCCTATATTTGGAAATCTCGAAAACAGAAACATGATCTGAGCACATGAAAGCAAAAGGGCTGCAGTGGCCGCATGCCTCATCCATTCTTCTTCGGTCCAAGAAGTTTCCCCCATACTTAGCAAAATAACAGCCAAAAATATAGTCGCTAATTTAATCCAACTCTCTAATTGGCAGAAATACCTCCTTCTTTGTATATTTATGTACAATAATTCCTGTAAAAAAATATCACAAGTCAAATAATCAGTATCAACCAACTCGATTTATTCAGTAAGATATTAATTTTAAGTCATTTACAACTTACCAACAAAGTTACTACTATACCAAGTGTTGCAGTTAAAGAAATGCCCAAAAAACCATTCAGTATAGTTATTTGCGGCTCGTCAGCATCAGCAATAAAATTGCCTATAATTTGTCCATACAAGCTTAGTGCAAATAAAATATGTATGCATATAATTACTCCAAAGGCAGGCAATAGTGTTTTCCATTTAAGGTAAATGAGGCTTTCCACCAGAGGATGTATCAGCAGTTTTTCGTGGCCATATTCTATAAGCTCTTCTAAAACTTTAATTTGGCTTACTGAGCTGACTTTAGTAAATAATCCATAATCCATAATGATTAATCTACGACCGTCCGTATTGATGTTAGGTTCTATAAAAGAATCAAAAACTTCTTCAAGAAATTGTGTAGAATTTGGAAGTTCAGACGATATCATTTCCAAAGTTGTCGTTTTTCTATTTTTTTTTAAACATTTTTGCTGGTCTGACTCAGTGTGGCTTGACAGAACTGCACCTTTGCGAAGAAGCGTAGCCATTACTTCACGATTACGACGACTTGCTGCTATATGAATTGGCAAACGCCCTTTGTGATCTACGTCATCAATTGCTGCTTCATCATATTTTAAAAGAATTTCAGCGACCTCGGGGAAATTTTTAGCAGCAGCAATGTGTAAAGGAGTCCAATCTTCGATTAATTCTCCTTTTGTTAGCAAACGCAAAAAGAAGTTTTTTTCTGCTAATAACTTGATACATTTGACACGGTTGCACATAGTGGCGCTGTGAATTGGAGCGTAACCATTATTGTCAAAACAATTAACCATTTTATTTGTGACGTCATAGTCGTGATCGAGTAAAAATGTAAATACTTTTATTTGGTTAAACTTTATTGCTATATGCAATGCATTTTCATTTTCATTTGTGACACTCATTAGATTAGCTCCTATATTTAGTAAAGTTGTAATACAGTCGATGTATCCACCTCGAATTGCTATATACATTGGTGTTTGACCAATCAAATTGTATTTATTCACGGCGCTTTTGTTTTTATTTAATAGTTTTCGTAATATGTCTTTATTGCCTACATCAGCCGCTAAATGGATTGGTGTTTCATGTATCTGAAATAATTGTAAAAATTTTCCTGTCATAATTAATATTCAGGCATTATACTTGTCACACATAGTGTGTTTGTTGTTTTTCTTACCTGTTCTAATCTGTACACGAAATTGCTAAAATCTTCTACAGTAACGTTATTATATCTGTCAAAAGGCAAGTCGGATCCAGCAGTGACATCAGCTCCGGCGCCTAACAATATATTGACACCATGCACCCACTCTTTGACTACTGCAGCCTGTAGTACTGTAAAACCAGCATAGTCTCCAGTATTTGCTCTCTTTGATATCGCTTCTGAATCATTACATCTGTGTTTTAACAAAGTCTGTAACAAAAAATTATCAGAAATTAATTTCTACGCTGAGTAAATAAATAAGTCAAAATTTTAATCACTTTAGCCAATAACTGTTTTCTTGTTAACGACAGATAACTCTGCTTATACCTAATTTTAATGTTATCTTTAATATTTACGTTACTTTTAAGCATTCTTCTTGTTGGCTCTTAATGCAGAGATGCAAAGGCGTCAGGCCGAAGCTATTAAGGCAGGCCACAGAAGCCCCGGCATTTATCAATATCTTAATTGACTCCGTGCAACCAAGTTCCACTGCAGTATGTATCGGTGTATCCAAGCTGCCCTTTTTTTCTTTCATGGTATTGAATCGGCCGTTTCCTTGAAGCAAAGTTTGGAGAACTTTTGCTAAACTAAAAAAAAAATATTCTTAAGCATTTTAAGAATAATCTTGTTCTCGTTTACATGAAAAGTTGTCAACTTTATGTGTCCAGAGGTACAGTCACAGCACGAGAATGTTAAACCAACACTTATTGTTCATAACTTAGCTGAGTAATACATATTCGCAGTAAATATTGTCAAAGAAACCCAGTTGCCATCACACGGTCAAGTTATGAACTGCAGCTAATGGCTCAATAATCTCGTGTTGTGATTATTAACAGATTTACGATTGAATAAACACGACAAAGAACTAAGACTTTTTCTGACCTTTCAATATGTAGTCCCTGATAGTAGGCAATACCAGCGACATCTATCGCAGTACGCCCCAGCTCATCGGTAACGTTAGGTTCATCTCCCGAATCGAGGAGGTCTTGAATTAGAGTAAATAGACCTTTCGCACTAGCATGATGTAGAGCTGTCCATTTACGTTGATGGTGATCATGCTTCATAGCTTGATTAGCGTTGGTTTTGGATTCAGAACCAGTTTTAAGTGCACTGCAAATAGTGTTCAGAGATAAATTATGAACTGAATCAATTACTTTGCTCACCCGCGACCTTACGATAGTTACGTTTATGCAAGAAATGTGTGTGTTCGTGCAGTGTGGAGGTGGAGGAACTGCATGAACACACATTTCTTGCATAAACGTAACAATCGTAAGGTCGCGGGTGAGCAAAGTAATTGTTTCAGTTCATTAATATGGACCTCCGCAAAGTAACGCCTGATTCAATACATTAGATAAATTATTATCATTAAATACCAAAATGTTATTAGAAATATTTACAAAATGATACTAATAAGATAATCTCGCGTATGATAAACAGTTTATGGAGAAAACTCATGCTATCAGTCAAAGTTAGTAGTGAAGCATAAGAGTAGATTAAAATTTCAATTTTAACTAAAAAATTGAATGATATATGATGAATACACATCCGTTCAATTTAAGAATACAAAATAAAACAATGCTCTTTTTGTCTTTGGGTAGCTATGCAAAAACACGAAAAACGTGCTTTTATTATTCACAACAACAGAGGTGAAAAAATGGCGTCATCGGTTGTGGAAAAAATATACACATTTAACATTTCTGTTCCTCATGTAATAAATAAATATAAATATTAGGGGACAATCTAACACAAATCGACCTAGTCCCAAACTAAGCAAAGCTTGTACTATGGGTACTAGACGACGATAAATATACTTATATAGATAAATAAATACTTAAATACATAGAAAACATCCATAACTCAGGAACAAATATTCATGCTCATCACACAAATAAATGCCCTTACCGGGATTCGAAAGCAGGACCTCATGCTTCGTAGGCAGGGTCACTACCAACTAGGCTAAGCCGGTCGTTAATAACATTAGTAATAACATTAGTTGTGTATATCAGAATAATATACCTAATGGAAATTTAACTCTAACCTACCCAATAGCGTTAAAAAACGTTCGGATCTTCTTCTTGTACTTTATTTTATTCCCAAGTATATTTTCATATTCAAGTAGTTCATTTTCTCTATCGTCAGATTCAGCTTGCTTGTCAAAAAACTCGGTGGAGGACCAAATCTTACTTTCTCTCTTTTCTTTAGTTTCTTGCTCGCTGCCCTCGGATTTTCTTTCCATGCGAAATGTTTTGAGTTGAATTTCATCCGGCGGTTTTGACTCAAACTTAGAATAGTTATTTAATAGTCCTGTTTCCAAATCTAAACATAATGTAAAAAACATATTAATAAAAAATGACATTCTTTTCAATGAATTGCATCAATTCTTAAGGTCGCGCGTGAAACAAAGTGATTGTTTCAATTCATTAGTACGGACCTCCGCAAAGTAATGCCTGAATGAATAAATTATACATTCTTTTCGATTATTCTTATTGTAAGTAATTGGGGGTGCGTGTTAGGTTGGGTAACCTCCTCGTGTGCCCAAGTTCTGCGGTTCTCTTCTTGATCCGTCTGGGAAGAGGAGTGCTTGGGCCGGTGCACACTGAATATAGGTCAATTACTATCCGGCCAGCAATCGATATTCATCGGCCGATGACTCACCAACGATGGAATGGTTCTACCGCATAACGTCCGACATGTTTTTGAACTGTCTTTTACTTAACACTGGCAAAATTGTCCTCCAATAGACAAAACCATATTTTTTTAAACCTAACGTAACCTAACTAACTAAGGGTTCTATTTGAGTACCTACCCTCAAAACCGGTATTTCAAGCTTAAGGGGCCCTGACTTTCCGTTCAGGAAGCTATAAATTTCAGACCATTAAGTTAGCATTAATAGCATTAACGACAAATACTTCCCTTCGGACAGCTAAACAAGGAATTAATAGACAAAGATCATGGATCACTAGTTTGCGAGATACAGATGGGATAAAATATAGCAATAGGGATAAAATTGTGGAAATCAGTACCAATTTTTATAAAACTTTGTACTCCTCTTCTAACTCTTGGCATTCATCATCTGCCCACGCCTATTCCTGTCCAGACACCATCCCTCCTATTACAGGGTACGAGGTTAACTCAGCCTTGAAGAGCATGAAGTACCAAAAAAGTCCAGGAGAAGATGGTGTTACAACCGAAGCACTAAAAGCCGGGAAAAGGACTTTGCTGCCCCACCTCACAAATTTGTTTAATGGTATTCTAGAAACCGGAAAACTTCCCCAAAACTTATGTCACTCAAACATCGTTCTCTTGCACAAAAAGGGTGACAAGTCAGATATAGGTAACTACAGACCAATCAGTTTGACTTCGCACATTTACAAACTTTTTATTAAAATAATTGAGAACAGAATTGCCCCACTGTTGGACAAACATCAGCCACCAGAGCAAGCTGGTTTTCGACCAAATTTTTCCACGACTGACCACCTACACACACTTAACCAAATTATAGAGAAATTCAACGAGTTCAACAAGCCACTGTACCTCGCTTTCGTAGACTATAATAAAGCTTTTGACAGCGTTAATCATGCAGCTATACTTTCAGCCTTAACCAACCAAGGCATTGATAACACCTACGTCGAACTCGTTGGCAGCATATATAAAAACAGTACGGCCAGTATCAAATTGCATGCTCCTGGCCCTAAATTTGACGTTAATAAAGGCGTCAAACAGGGAGACCCGCTTTCTCCAAAACTTTTCACTGCATGTCTCCAAGAGATATTTCAAAAGCTGGCGGTCTCGTGGGAGAAAATGGGCATTGATGTCGGCGGCCGAATGTTATCAAACCTTCGATTCGCTGATGACATTGTCTTGTTCGCCCAAACTGCTCCCGAATTACAAAAAATGCTCCAAGATCTGAGCACGGCGAGCCTTGAGGTTGGACTCACCATGAATAGAGCAAAGACACAGTTAATGACCAATAGCGTGCAATGTAAGGTATCGGTTGATGGGCAAGAACTGCATTATGTTGACGAGTACATTTACTTGGGCCAGATAGCATCCTTCGAAAACAGACAGTCTAGAGAAATCGATAGACGTGTCGATAATGCCTGGAAGAGCTTCTGGTCCATGAAGACGCTAATGAAGGGCAACCTTCCACTTTCGCTAAAGCGTAAACTCGTCGATATGTGCATTCTGCCCATCCTAACTTACGGTGCTCAAACTTGGTCATTGACTGAAGCTCAAAAGTCCAGGCTCAAGGTTTGCCAACGGGCAATGGAGCGCAGTGTTTTGGGTGTTCGTAGAACTGATCGCATCAGAAACACCGAACTGCGCTCCAAGACCCGCGTTGCAGATGTGGGCGCTAAGACCGCTAAGCTCAAGTGGGACTGGGCTGGTCATGTCTGCCGCATGCACCCACAGCGATGGGCCCAAATTACCACATATTGGGTTCCGCGGGATGGCCATCGAAACAGAGGCAGACCGAAGAGAAGATGGCGGGACAACTTGGACGCATATCAAGTAGATTGGCAGGATCATGCTCTCGATAGGGACGAATGGCGGAAAAAAGGGGAGGCCTTTGCCCAGCAGTGGGACACTTTAACAGGCTAAAAAAAAAAAAAGTTACCATGAGCTTTTTAAATTATGGTGCATTCAATGCCAAAGAAACACGAAGAAGACTATTGACGTAAATATTCAAAAATACCGGTTTAATCTTATTCTTAGTAGGAAAATTACTTTATACTCGTTTTTCTGTATTTATCTCTGTATCCACTTCTAGTGTTTATTTCTGAGAGATATTTATTTTTAGAAACAATTTCTATAGTTTATAGTTTTATTTGGAGAACAAACAAAAATAGATGTACAAAATAGTTCTTATGTTCTAAATTTTTATAAATAACAGGCATCTACCTCCTCGACAGCTCTCACTGAGAATTATATTAATGTAATTAGACACCGACAGTGTGTGCTGTAAAGATTTTAGAAAAAAAAAACAAAAAAAAAACTAAATAAAATGAACAATAGAAAAGTTCCAATGACTACATTTAATTACGCTGACAATAGCGCAACAACTATTCTACCATTATTCCCAATCAGTAGCCAACAGTGATGCACATACAGGAAAAGATATACAAAAAAAAAACAATAAGGTAAGATAAGTATAGTACCTACAACAAATTATTCCGACGCTGACCTTCAACAACGGGAGGCGTCAAGCCCCAAATGATCCAATGCTAAAGGCATGCAGGTATAGCTAGCTGTACTACCACGGTTCGTCTTCAATTGTGTTAACCAACCGGTTTCTAAACTGAGTCAAAGAAGTATTAAATATATCGACCGAGACTAGTGCTTTATTGTACGTGGTGCACATGCGACGCAGCGGTGCGCGCACGCCGGCCTTGCTGGCGGACAGCGGTACGGCGAACAGGGCGACCGAGCGGGATGTGCAGCGAGCAGGGACTCTAAATCTAATGTGCTGCAGAAGCTCCGAGCATACATATATACATTATTACTTTTGTTTCTAGAAGCAATATGTACATACTTGATATTCGTTAGGTACACTGGTCATTTTGACTTTAAATTATGATTAATTAACATTAAATAGGTACCAAGTTTTTAAATACAACGTAAAATCTAAGATTCTAGGTAATGAACGAAAATATTTAAAACTAGCCTTCCGTCCGTAGCTTCGCCCGCAATAATTTTTTTAATTATTTTCCCGCGGTAAAAAGTAGCCTATGTCACTTAGTGATAATGTAGCTATTTAACGGCAAAAGAATTTTTGAAATCGGTCCAGTAGTTTATAAGTTTATTCGTTACATACAAAAATACAAATCTTTCCTCTGTATAATAATATTATTAGTGTAGATTATTTTATACCATACACTTTGGAAAAAAGTTGCTGGGTTGAAACCATAACAAGCATAACTCTAACATTTCATCACTTCTACTTAACATAAGGCGTACTCGTTCTACTCGGAAATATTTTAGCAGCTCTTAGCTGTAACTTTTAAAAATCAAATAAACTTACCGATTAAAAGCGTCTTAGAACGCGGCATGTACATTTTAATTATCTATCCGTAATATATACACAACTTACCGTATTCTTGTTTTTCCTTGTTTTGAAACATCACAACAAATCATCGAAACTTTAATTAAATTGTGACTCAATCTGTACCAACTAATAACAACAACAAGCTAAGTAAACAATAAACGCTTGAAGACCGATAAAATAAATTGAGTGACCAAAAACACGTGTTTCTTTCAAATTAGCTAAGGCTCTACTGTACTGGCCATCGGGTAACCTGTTTATTTTTACAATCGAGGACGCGAAACGTCGCAATATATATTTAAGCTTAGCGTCTTATCCTTTCGTGAGAGTGAAGAAACTGTTAACGGCTTACAAAAGTACATAGCAATTAATTAGATAAGTACCATCGACAAAAAGGTCGCCTTTACACATTAAAAATGTCCATTGTTTGCAGTGGCTAGACATCTGTCCATACCAATCCATACTTACAAAAATGTGTTTTTTTTGCCGTTTTTATAGATAATCCTACGGAACTCTTCGTGCGCGAGTCCGACTCGCACTTGGCCGGTTTTATACCCCTATTCTTCGCAGACGGAGTCGCGGGCAACAGCTAGTCAAATATATAAAAACTCGTGTCACGGTGTTTGTTATCGAACTCCTCTGAAACGGCTTAATCGATTTTTATGAAATTTTTTCCCTATATTTTGCAAGTCTGAGAATATAGGTCTTAGGCTATTTTTTATGCCCCTAGGTGATAGTATAATTATGACAAAACAACGTTTGTGGGGTCAGTTATTATACTATAGTATTGAAGTAGATTATCTTTTTTTCGTACTTAGGTATCTCTTTTTACTGTACTCAATGTAAAAAATACAAGTGCAACATACGCCATCCAGTTAAATGTTTTAAGGAGGTTGAATATAGGATAATTTAATACTGGCTATATTTAGGCAGTTTTGATTTTCATTTAAAAACGGCGAGTTAGAACTGACTGGTATAAATAAATTACGAATGCATAGTTAGAAATAATTAGAATTACAGACTTAGCAAAACGTACGAATATTTTTGAAATTGACGTAGAATAAAAAATACTGTTGGGGTAGGTATTTAAGGTTTTCAGGTCAGGTAATAATGTTTTAACTAACACCTCGTACAGGTACCTACTTATTCGCTACTTTACTTATTGACGCTGTATTTTGGTCTATCAAATTCTATGTAAAAACATTTTGTTTATTTACTCACTCAGTGGGACATGGAGTGCATAAGTGTTATAGGTAAAGAAACGGTCTTTGCATGCATGCAAGCATGCAGCATGTTTAAAATAAATATCTAATCTTAATAGTTTGAAAATAGGGATAAAAATTGTTTTAGTTAATAACGTTATTATAATAAATGCACAGAAATGGCGTAAATTTATTTACAGAAAGTTTATCTCTGGACATTATAAATGCACGAAGGTCAATTATACATCAAAAGCAGATTTAAATGCGTAGGAAATAAAACGCATAGATATCGTTTTTTAAACTCTCGTTTTATTAATGAAAAGAATCAGTAGGTACCTAGTTAGGCATGACTCTTCTTTCTTAACTTTAGCACGAAGTTCTTTGAGTCAACAATTGGATCTGTCTGAGTATTTTTATCCGATACGCTTTGTTGGTTTTTGCCTGCATCCTTGACTTGGTCTTTGACATCATTTATAGCCACTGTCAACGCATCTAATCTGTCCATTATGTCACCAAACTTAGTTCTAATCTCTAACCCTTTTCCAACTTTAGAGTTCTCAATCAAATCACTAAGAGAATACCTATCGTCAGTAACAATGGTCTTGAAAAGTAAATCCATTTGATCCCGGTACATTTTCTTACTAACTTCTCGTTCGTTTTTTTGATATTTAGTCTTTACTTTTAGTAGAATAGAATCTAGTATATGATGTGGTAGTGGTTGTTCTTTAGCAAAATAATAAGGTTCATTGGCATCAGCTTGAACCTCATAGAAAACCTCCCAGTGTTTTATTACGCAAGGTCTGATATGAATTTTCTTAATAAACCTTCTACAGTGAAATTTCTTATGAACCAGCGTTCTAAAAACTCCTCCAAAAACGAAAAGGTCAAGTGAACTTAGAAATTTCACTTGTTTTTTAAGTCTTCGGACGTCTCCTGCCACTTTTAAATCAGCGACGTCACTCACAGCAACACCGATCATGAAATTCATAAAGACCATTGATACCAATATCAAAAACAATACAAAAAGCACGTGGACTATCAATTTGGAATAAGTTAGTTCTTTATGATCACCGCCAAATAGCTCTTTGTAGTCATACTCTGATATCATCATCACTATGGTTTTGATGAAAGACTCCCATGCGCCGTCAAAAGGTGGATAAGCGTGATATTGCACCATAAAACTTAACGAAAACGCAATCAGCAGAAAGATGCATGTAAGTAGTATCTGAAATAAAAAAAAGGTGAACTGATTTGGGGAGAAATTTAGTGACAGTATTTAAAGACCACTTTCTATACAGAGAAGTGCATTGTTTTTATTTATTTAAAAGTTTTAACAAATATTTTTTAAAACATACCAGGCAAACGTAACAAGCTAACTTCGCGTGTAAGTGGTGTAATTTGTCAGTAATTATGTAAAATTACTTATTATTGTTCCAAGTGAAAAAAATCCAATTACCAAGCAATTTAAAAATAAAATTAGCTCTGAGTAATACTAGTTAAGTTACTTCTGTAAATTTTGGCTAAAGAGAGAATAAATTATAATTGTCTACCTTAAAAATGTTACTGGCAACTTTGCTAAACATCAGCAGATAGTAACCCCAATACGGAAATCTTGATAGAAGATACGTCATGTGGGCCCACGTCAGTAGTAGGGCCCCGGTCGCTACATGTCTCAGCCATTCATCCTCTAACCAAGCTTCTTGATCAGCACAAAGCAATATGGTGGCAAGGATTAAAGAACCCAGTTTAACCCAATTCTCCACACCAAGAAAATAATGATGCCTTTTTACGTAGATAAATAAAATTTCCTGAAAGTATAAAAAAACACTATAACAACAAAATACCTGATTAAATTAAAGTATTATCATTCTCATGTATTACCTGAATAGTTACTAAAATTAAGGGAGCATACAGCATATTGCTACTAATAAAGTTCATTTTATCTTTGTCACTGAAGCAAACTATTAAAACAAAGTTTAACGTCAGAGCAAATATTGCATAAATTGCTACAATAATGTAAAAGAATGGGACTAAAGTCTTCCATTTCAAGTAAATAAGGCTTTCAATCAGAGGATGCATTAATATCTTCTTTTGCCCACATCTGACTAATTCCTCTAGAACTTTAATTTGACTCGTCCCATGATCTTTTATTAAAACTCCATAGTCTATACTAATTTCACATCCAGTTTCTCCTGATTCTGGCAACTTGGAAACAATAAATTCATCGAACACTTCTTCAAAAAATTGTGTTGAATTAGGAAGCTTGGTTGATATTGTTTCTATAACAGTCTTTCGTTTTTTATCAGTTTCTAGAGGGTTTGACAAGACAGCACCCTTGCGTAAAATTGTTGAAACTACTTCACGGTGACACCGATCAGCAGCCAAATGTAAAGCAGTTCGATTTTTATCATCAACATCATCAATAGCTCTAGGTTCTAGATCAAGTATAAGTCCAACAACATCTGGACAGTTTTTAGAAGCTGCTATTTGTAGCGGCGTCCAATCAGTTATAAACTCTCCTTTAGTTTTAATTGACAGACTAGCATTTCTTTGATACAGTAGCCTAGTGCAATCTTGGTGATTGTTCATTGCTGCGATGTGTATAGGAGCGTAGCCGCGCTTGTCATATGAATTAATCATTACGTTAGTTGCATCATCATCATAGTTTAGTATGTATTCTACAACTTCTTTGTGACCAAATTGAATTGCTGCATGTAACGCGCTATTATTTTCTGTGGAAACCCTGTAGATGTTGGCTCCCTTGCGTACTAAAGCTTTAACACAGCTGAGGTGTCCACCGCGAAGTGCTATGTATAACGGAGTCTGGTCAATTTTGTTAAAAATGTCGACGGACTCTATTGAGGCGCCTAGGAGTACTTCGAGTATTTCTTGATCGCTGCGCTCGGCTGCTAAATGAAGAGGTGTTTCGTGTATCTGTAATTATAATAATTATCATAATTGTGCTATTCGAACCTTTATGAAATTTTGATTATTTACTACATTGTCACATTTCGAAAATGAAATTTCAAAAATGAATTCGAATCGATGAAAGATTTCGAATGAGATTTCAGAAAAGTGGTGTTGGAGGATGATGTAAAAGTTCAGTTGAACAGAAAAGAAAAGTAATGAGGAATTTTTAAATGTAGTTAGCGAAAAAGATCTTTTTGTTGAAGATAATTGAGAACAGGAGAGGGAAACTGTTAGGTCATCTCTTACGGCACGATAATTACATTAAGACTATAATAAAACAAAAGATAGAAGAAAAAAACTTTTTAACAAAAAATTAAACCGCCGAAAAAACTGAAAAGCAAAAAATAATACCTTTTTTGTTTGACCTTAATCTAGGTACCAGTTTGAAGTCGGTGCCTCAGCACTTAGCCAGGAGGAGTGGACCTATAATCGTCTACCTGATTGGCTTCTATCACTCCTCCTGGCTCGTGCAGAGGCACCGACTTCAAACTGGTACCTAGATTAAGGTCAAACAAAAAAGGTATTATTTTTTGCTTTTCAGTTTTTTCGGCGGTTTAATTTTTTGTTGAAAAGTTTTTATTTTATACTTTTTTCCATCCTTGGGGTAATTTTTTTTCCAAATTTATAATACCAACTTCAAGGTATACCCTATATATCCAATAAAAAAAAATATGAAAATCAGACTACTCTGTAAAAAGTTAGTCAACCATCCCCTGTTTTTCTACCCTTAGGGTAGGAATATTGTTTCCAAATTTAAATGGGACCACCCTCGGGGTATACGCTTTCCAATAAAAAAAGAATCATCAAAATCGGACTACTCTGTAAAAAGTTATGCTTGATCATACATAAAAAAAATATATATATACACGTCGAATTGAGAACCTCCTCCTTTTGTTTTCGTCGGTTGAAAAAGGAAAAGGAGAAGACCAAGAAGGACATGTATGGAGCAAATAAAAGAAAAAAAAAATGTTTCATTATATAAAGAAGTGAAGGAACGAGCGGAATGTAGAATAAGCTGGAAATTACTCCACCGACAAGAGCCTAGCTCTTAAATATATGATGATGATGACTACATTGTCAAAATTAATTTTTAGTCTCGTTAAATTTACTTCTTGTTATTTGATTACGCGTATTTAAAATTATTATGCCTCACATAGTAGAAAGACGTCACCTAGTGTAATAATTTCTAAAATCCATTAGGAAACCTTGGTAATATAATTGCTTTATTGTGGTATGATTACGAGTACAATGGCAGGGACGGTGAGACAATGATAATGTATCTTAACTACTTTAGTACCATAACATACTTTGTAAGTATAACGAACTTAGCTAAATCAAAGATGAAAGTGTAATTTGCAGTCCAAATACGAGTAGGTATATTATTGCAGTGCCGAGATTTCCTTAAAATTTTTGATGTCAACAGATTATTAAGCCTATTCAACGCAACAAAATATCTGACGATAATAGTTTTACATTGCACTGTGACAAAGCTAATTACATAGTAAATAACCAGTCAATATAGCGACGCATTGCAATGTTATGCTCCTTGCACAGTATAGGTATATTTCTTACTCATGTATAGTTTTTGCAAGTCACGAAGGTCAGCGGGTTTTACTTGTGGTAAACGTATCTGTATACGTGTCAAAGTATGCGTGACTGTATACTCACAACTCAAAAAATTATGTTCGTTTGGGCTCTCACATACGAGTAGATGGTTAACCATTAGATCTCGCATTTGAATTAAAGTTCTGGGATTTTGCAGAAAAATCCATAAAAATTCCCAAATACTACAATCGTGATCTTCTTTCACGTTGCATTTTGAACATGTGAACCAGCGCAGCAGGCTAATTGTCTAACTCCCTCGCAATCGCCATCGCGTTCATTTTGACAGTTCTTGTATGGGCTGACAATATTGGTATCGGAAACAGCCAGCTGTCACAGCCATACAAAAACTGTCATTTCAATCCGATGCAGAGTGTCAAAAATGTTACACAATTACCTTTAAAACTAGTGTGTTTGCATGTATAATATAACCGGAATATTTTGCATTTCTAATATTAGTAGTATTACCTGTTCTAGGCGATAAACGAGATTCAAATCATCTTCTAGAGTGACATTCTTGTAGCGGTGAAATGGTAAGTTGGAGGTAGCAGTTACGTCAGCACCAGCGTCTAGAACTGCGCATACGCCTGGTAGCCAATCCGCTACCACCGAAGCCTGGAGGAGGGTAAAACCGGCCTGGTCTCTTATGTTGGCACGCACTGCCAAAGACACCAGGTCCTCGCATCTGTGGCTTAATAAGACCTGCAATTGTTTTTATTACTATCGTGAGACTCGTAAAATTAAAACGAAATAGGTCACTATTCGAACATTTGTTCTGTATCACTTTCGCTGACATACTTTTGTATATATGACAAAAAGTTCTGACAGGATGGCCGTTGAGCCGAAATTTTCTCGAGAGGAGACCACGGACTGGCAAGCGCAGCGTGGGGCGTCCGCCAACGAGATGGACGGACGATTTGGTAACGGCCGCAGGTTCAAGGTAGATGCAAGTCGCTTCCAACCGTAATGATTGGGTATCAATGGAGGGAGGCCTATGTCCAGCAGTGACGTCCTACGGCTGAAATGATGATGATGATTCTGACAGTTCCCAGTTATCTGGTAGTACAAGTTCTCTAATAAACAACCAAAAACGCCATCAAAATCTACAGCCAATTCGTAGGAAATTTGATCATGAAGTGGTTGAAACGCTCTAGTAATGACCCGAATACACGGGTCTCTCACGTATTTGTAATAGAGGTATACCCGACTATTTCGGATCCATCAGTGGTCCTTTGTCAGGAACCTCAGATAGTGAAACATGAACGAAAGAGTTTTTACTTGACTATCCTATGACGGATGCACAAATTGCCAAAGTTTTTGACTTAAAATTTTTGTGAGATCGGAGTTTTCTATTTTATTAGGCATTTCATTTATTTGTATTAGTTTAATAGGATTATGATAAAGGTTAGGAATTAAATGCTATTTAATAATCATTTGCCAGAGCTCTTTTTTCTCTGAATCTATTACCTAATTGTTTTGGAATGTTATAAAATAAACTAAACTTAACCTATATAGTTTACAGCCTATAGAGTTCTACAGGATTTTTTAAGTGGTCATCACCACTTAAAAAATCCTGAAAAAATTACGGTTTCAGAGAAAAAAAGAGTCATGGGAAATGACTATTATGATTTATGATAAACATTACATTATGACTTACAATGATATGAATCGCGAATGGGACCCGCCGCATTTAGATGTGCGAGAGCAGAAAATTTACATTTACGTATACATTATTATAATTGTATCGTAGGATTAAATAATAACTGGCGTCATCGGAGTAAAAATGTTTTCCTTGATTATTTATTCTAGGAATTGATAAATGACGCACCACGCTCGCGTCTCTACTTAATTAAAATTCAAAAATATTTTATTTCGGATATATGATACATTTAGGCACATCATCCATAGGTGTTAGTAAATTAATGCACCGATGCCTTCTGGTATCATGTGAAGCGATTTTGACGTTATAAAATAAAACATTAGGTACAAACCTTAAAAGCTTCGTCCAGCTTGTGCTTCACACAGAGGTGTAAGGGTGTCAAACCAGCACTGTTTAGACACCTAACAGATGCACCAGCATCTAAGAGAAGCCTGATGGATGACAGGCATCTGATCTCAACAGCTGTGTGGAGAGGAGTATCCACGTTGTTAATGGTCTCTTTCATGGTATTGAATGTACCTTCAGACTCAAGGAGCATCCTGATGACATCTGATAAACTAAAAAAGGAGAGTTTTAGTACAATAAACTGACCAACGATTGAATCTGATGGAAAGTGCAGATGAGGCAAAAGATGTAACATGATTTATTACAGAGATGGAGAGTACAACAGAATGTTAAATAAAAGTAAAAAATAAACTGTTGATACAAATATACATATAGTGCAAGAGTAAGACTAAATAGCAGAGCGCCGATACATAGTTCTCGTTCTACAGTCAGGTCGAGCGTACCTTAACAAAGGACCACTGATTTGTCCGAAACATGCCGCGCATACTTCCGACTGCAAATACGAATTATCCATAAGTTTTAATATAGTTAAAGCAAAACTAGGTTTTTAAACCGTTCATAATCCTAACAAAAAAAAAGACATAAGTATCAACAAAATACATTTATGAACAACCCTCGAATGGCATATATGTGTGTTAAAATTTTGACAGTGGTAAGTATAATATTCCGAGAAAACTCGTAATCGAGATAAATCTTGGTACTACACACTTTATATGGCGCGTCGTGCATCTTCGGCCACGCAGACACTTTGGTCAATTGCATTTCCCACGCTTCTAAAACGCATCTTCTGCACACTGGTCACTTTTGTACCTGGTCGCTCTACAGTTAGGTGCAAAACGTCATACTTGATTGACAATAATTGGGATGCACCAAAAAAAATAACCTATAGTTTTTATATTTTTTTTGGAAAGAATAGGATATTTTAAGATACCATTTTCATCGATTTTGAATTCGGTTGAGTATTTAATTTTTTATATATTTTTTAAGAAATACGTTGGATGACGTCACAGTGAGAGAGCCACGTTCCATTACCTAGAAAAAATCAAGTCGCACATAACATAATCTGTGGCACTACTGATTTGTCTTGTACTGTCAATAACACAAGCACGGCTTAGGGTCCTAAATGAACCATGACAAATAGATTTATTTATTTCTCTTCTTTTAGCTTAAATTTAGCTTCGATTATTCCTGCTTGATTAATGGTGTGATAGTAAATAGATATTTTTTATTAAAATCTGATATTTAAATTATTTAATATTTACTTGTTACGTAGTAATTTAATAATTAAATTTGTAAAAATACATTGGAAATACTCGTATACATTTCGGACTTTACGATAAATGACAACTGTTTAAAGCCAGGTGCGCATCATGTGATTAAAGTTCTGTCTTTGTCACTCTGCTATTATAAGCAGGACAGCAACATTTCAAACTGTCAATTTGCTTTAGAGTGTAGACCTGCCTTATACCTGCTTTTGTGGCGATTCACTGCAGGGGTCAAATGAAGGTCATTACTTAAATTTTCTTTATTTAATTCAGTTTATCATATTTTTGGAATCTGATTCCTGAAAACGCTTTACTAAGCCTATTTCTCCAAACCGTTTTCGATTTATTGTACGTTGTCAAAAATTGGGACATCCCAATTGTGTTATTACGACAACGTACAAAAGTGACCAGCTACTTTTGATGCTGGCCGTACATACATCGGTGAGCCAATCAGTTGTGTACTACTGTACCATGGATAGTTGGAACAAAGGACTACATAACCGAACCAAATTTTTCTTTATATTTCCACTAGCGGTGGGTAAATTTCGACTTGCAAGATTTAAAGACAACTTACACACATACTAATAATACCAATCATCATCATGATTTCAGTCGTAGGACGTCCACTGCTGGACATGGGCCTCTCTCATTGGTACCCGATCATTACGGTTGGAAGGGGCTTACATCCACCTTGAACCTGCAGCTTTAACCAAATCGTCCGTCCGTCTCGTTGGCGGACGTCCCACGCTACGCTTGCCGGTCCGTGGCCTCTATTCTAGAACTTTTCGGCCCCAACGGTCATCTGTTCTGCATGCGTTCGGGCCTGCCTATTTGCCATTTCAACGAGCTAATCCGTTTGGCTAAGTCGGTGACCCTCGTTCTTCTACGGATCTCTCCATAGCTTGCTAAGCAACTCTGATAATACCAATGCATGTAAAATAAAAACTTGTAAAAAATAAACTTACTCAACAATTTTCTTCCGTCGGTAGTGAGCATACCCCGCGACGTCAAGGGCAGTCCTTCCTCGATCATCGCATACGTTTGGGTCATGGCCTGCATTTACAAAACAATTTATCATGCACTCTTTGATGGCGGTTAATGTCCGCCTCGTAATTTTCGACTCGTAATCATCTTTACCATCGTCATTTCAGCCGAGAAACGTCCAATGCTAAACGTAGGCCTCCCCCAAAGTTCGCCAAACAGATCAGTCCTGCGCCATCCGCATCCAACAGGTTCCCGCTACCTCAACCAGGTAGTCGCTCCGTCTTGTTGGACGCCTACCTACACTACGTCTTCCGGTCCGTGGACGCCATTTGAGAACCTTTTAGCCCCATCGGCCATGAGTTCTACGACCGATGTGCCCTGCCGACTGTCACTTAGAGTCTATCATTCTAGCGATTCATGGAGCTACGATTCGACTCGGAATGCACGACAATAATCCATGCCCTTATGTAATTTGTATACAATACAGCTTCGAGATAACAGATAAACAGACAAACACACTTACGCATTTACAGTATTAGTATGTATGGATATGGATTATAAACATCGTACTTGTCTAGTCATATGTGGTCTTGAGATGCCGTTTGCCTATTACCCCAAGTAAGAACCACTTTTTCGGGTTTTCAAATCCCGGCCTGAGGAGGATCGAGTAGGAACTCGATGCTCTCTCTTAGCATTTGTTCTACAAGCCGAAGAGCGTACCGTAGGACCGGCCTTGTATCTACATACATTTATGTATTAATTTATGTACCTAGTACTTTACCTGCATTAAGTAGAACCCGAATGCGGAAACCAAGATTCATTGCGCTTGCGTGATGAAGCTCCGTCCATCCTGCTTGATACCGCGGCAAATGGCTAAAATCATCAAAATTATTCAAATAATATCATCATCATCATCATCATCAACATCCCAGCGTATAGGTAACCGTCCCACTTAAATATCTGGACTATATAAATATCAACAAGTTTGGTTTGAAGTAGGTATTACCTATCTTTTTGTAGTTTTTTTTCCCACTTCATTTTTTTTTACTTTTACGGTGTTCTCGTGAAATTCATAAATTTCATACTAAATACAAACTGAAACATAGATGCACAGAAAAAAACCCAAAAAAAAGACCAATGCTGGGAATCGAACCCAGGTCCTTGGCATTCCGTGCCACGTGCTAAACCCCTACACCACCACTGGTCAGGAGTTTTAGACACAAAATTTTCCTACAAATTTTTCCTATAATTTCCTAAATTTCTATGTAGTTGGATTTATTATGTTAAGTCTACCATTAATCCATAATCTCTGATTAAATATATCGACTTTCTATCAGTTTCATTCATATACTTAAGTATTTCCAATTATAAAAACGTTAGTACAGATATTTATGTACCTCTGCATGTTTATACTAGGGGCGTTCAATAAAAAGTGAGAATGAGTATGTTATAAACAACTTTTACTAAATGTCATTTTATTTTTCGACATAGTCACCTTTTAGCATAATACACATAGTATATCTGTTTTCTAAACTTAAAATTCCATTTTTAAAAAAGGTCTCATTTTGAAAACTTTAAAAATCTTGTACTGCAGCGACTACCGCGCCGTCGTCTTCAAATTTCTGGCCTCTCAGGTATTGTTTCAATCTCGGAAATAGGTAGAAATCACTGGGAGCGAGATCTGGTGAATACGGAGGAAGCTTAAGGATATCGAACCCAGCATCACGAATTGCAGCCATTGCAACGGCGGACTTGTGTGCCGGGGCATTGTCCTGGTGGAACAGCACAACTTTCGAGAGTTTACCTCGCCGTTTTTCGCGGATCTCATTGCGCAATGTTGCTATTTGTTTGGCGTATAAAGTGCCCGTAATAGTGGCTCCATGCTCGAGATACTAAATCATTAATACCCCTTTACCATCCCAAAAAACAGAGCCCATGACCTTACCGGCAGATGGGCAAACCTTGAATTTCTTCGGAGTTGGAGATGATGGCCTTTTCCATGTCATAGACTGCAGTTTCGTTTCAGGGTCGTAATGATGGAGCCATGTTTCGTCCATTGTTATAAATCGCGCCAAAAAAAGTTCCCGGTCTAGCTGCATCGGGTTCAAAGCTTCTTGACAAATCTCTAGTCTAGTTTGTTTTTGCGTGTCAGTAAGCATTCTTGGTACCCAACGCGCAGATACCTTTTTCATACCCAAGCGTTCATGTAAAATATTATGCACGCTCCCCGTTGAAATCTTTACATTTTCAGCAATAAAACGAACTGTGACACGAAGATCCGCCAAAACTGAGTTATCGACTTTTTTCACAATTTCTTCAGTTACTGCTGTAGAAGGGCGTCCGGAGCGGGGGTCGTCCATTGTCGATGTTCTTCCAAATTGACTTGGTCCGTAGAAAAATTAACAAATACAAGTATTTGATAACGGCGCGCAGTTCAATTTTCTCCATTTTCGCTAACGTACTCAATAGCATTGCAAAGAAATTACCGTATATTTTTTTAAACAAAAGACAGTTAGTTTTTTTTTCATAGCAATCAGCTAGATAGATTAGCTTTACCGGCCAGTATTTAATTTCGTAATATTAAAAGAGTTTGCATCTCATTCTCACTTTATATTGAACGCCCCTCGTATATTCGAAAAATCTATTAAATGTAGATATTTAATTTTATGTATTTTTTTAAAATATTAGTACAGACATTACACAGATATTATACAGTTGCTTACCACATTATTGAGAGGCTTGCTCAGATTAACATGACAGGTGATGAATCTATTCAGATGTAAGGTAAGTAGGTACATAACTCGTATGCACCTATCTTATACAAGTACATTTACATAATATGAAGCCTTCGAAATGCTCGTATATTTATGAACTCGACGTACCTAATTACAAAAGTTGTTTTACAGTCACCATCATAAACATCGAAGCATTCAAGGTGAAAAAAATATGAACAAGTGAACACGACCGTATTGTCAATGGCGTACGCGCGTGTTCAGATATTTTTGAGCACTTTGACTGCTCCGATGTTCATGTTGGCGAGTTTACTCCCAGTGTCAAAAACATCTCTCCTGTTCTCAAAACAGCCTCGGTAACAATACGTATAAAAATAAATATGTTGGGTCACAGTCTAAATAAATTGGTGTTTTTTTCTAGAAAACATTCAAATAACAATACAATTAAAAATAAAGAACGTTGGACATTAGCCAGTTTCATGGTGATTCATAAAACGATTAACTTTCTTTCTGATTATTGTATTGAATGTACAGTGAATTGATTTGATTCCAAATCCATCGTGGAACCTTCTCAAAGTAAGTTTCATAATGAGTTCCCTCGGGGTAGCAATAAACGAATTCTTCGCAGACGAAGTCGCGGGCAACAGCTAGTACAAGTATAATGTTAGCCATTATTTGTAATTAAATATTAAAACTAAAAAATGAAACATAAACTTAAACAAACTGAGATGGATTTTTTTGACATGATTTATCCTTTATGTCCGTTAATCATCAACATTATCATCATCATCCTAGCCTATATACGTCCCACTGCAGGGCTCAGGCCTCCTCTCAGAATGAAAGGGTTTGGGCCGTAGTTCCCATACACCATTGAATTTCTTCGCAGGTGTGTGCAGTTTTCCTCACGAAGTTTTCCTTCACCGTAAAGCTCATGGCAAATTTCAAACATAATTTCGCACATAATATCCGTTAATAACTAGATTCTTTTCTTAAATTACTTGCGCGCAAGTTGCAAACTGGCTGTACAACATGACTTAAGTACTAAAACTGCATTAATGAAACCCAAGCAGGTCCAAAGAAAGTTGTCCGGGGAATACCGGTCGCGTTTGGCATGCAAATTCAGGATTTGATGACCCGGGGAAAACCTCAATGCATTGTGTATTCGTATTAGAAACTGTTCGGTTTGTGTGTCATGTCGCGGATTACTCATTAACACATCTTTATGAGTATTGAGTCCATTTCTCGATGTAAATTTTATAATTATAACTAGCAACATTTATGGAAAGTGGTCCCTTTGGCAAGGTTCCGAAGATACTGGCAGCGTTTCTCTTTGAATAGCTAAGCTAATTCTTTGACCGAGGAAGCTGAAACTAGTGATCAAAGTAAATGGCTATTTTTGGGAAAGTCTATCCATTGGGAAGTGCACTTTTTGAGTAAGTGCACTTTGTAAAAAACTTGGTTTTACATTTTAAATATTTTTATTTATTTATTTATTTATTCATAAAGTTCATATAAGATACAAAATATAAGCATGAAATAATCTTAGGTCTAGTAAGTAAATTTAGTTTAGTCTAAGCTAGGTTACAAGAGTAACCTGTGTTATAGACAAAAGGAATCTAAAGAATTATAATACAACTCGATACACAATATCTTAAAACATAATACTTAGTTGGTAATTAAACAATAATAATGTAATCAAGTGTCAAATAACAAAATAAACAAAGAACAATCGGCTACACAGCGTCACCCTCACCTTGCAATCGTCAGCAGATTTTCAGTGTCAACATAAGATAGACCTTGCAACCACGCAATAACCTTAACCTTGCACACTTTACAGTTTAAGTCATAAATATTTAGTACTTTATTGATTTTATTGTATAAATTAGGTCCAAGAAAGGGAAAGAATTTATGTGCGAAAGCATGAGAGGTGTTTTTGGAAACAAAAACTATGTCTTTGCGCCTTTTGTTGTTCACACTAGGGTTATACGGAGCTGAAATATGCTGTTTCATAATTAGTGAGAGTATGAAAAGTTGTCGCACGGTAAGTACTTTACAAGATTGATACAGCTCCGCTGTCGGAAACAGGAAAGGCCTGAAAGTAGCGACCTTTAAGACCGCTCTTTGAGCTCTTTCTAAGGTTAGGAGCGTGGTTTTCGCTGCGCCACCCCACGAAGAAATGCAGTGTGTTAGCACGGATTGACACAGAGCTGAGTAGATTTGATTTAATATTTTTTTATTCGCTACATGGCGAAGTTTTTTAAATATAAACATAAGCTTGCGAATCCTGTTAGCGACTGTCTCTATGTGTTAAATATCAAATAAAAATATATAAAAAATATTATACAGGGTCATTTTTAATTCACTGACATCCTCTTAACCCTGAATTCCTATCACTCAAACAAATGTTTTTTGTTCTACGACTTTTTAAAATGAAGCACTTTTTTTCCCATACAAATACACAGAGTATCGTAAAAATAAGAGGTAATCTCAAATTTTCAAAACGTTATTACACCAAAAATATTAAGTTATGACAAAAGCCGTAAAACAAAAAACATTTGTTTAAGTGGTAGGAGTATAGGGTTAAAAGGATGCTAGTGAATTACAAATAACCCTGTATAAAATATGTAACTTTCCGGTAGAAGTAGGCTCCTATTTGTGTGCGAAATTACAATTGAAATTTACTATGAGCTTATCGGTATAGGAAACCTGCACACTGAGAAGAAATTCAATGGTGTGTGCGAAGTTCCCAATTCACATTGGGCTCTCGTGGGAACTACGGCCCAAGCCGACTCATTCTGTGAGCCTGTACCCTGCAGTGGGACATATGTAGACTGGGACGAGGGTGATGAAACTAAACCGCTTACTGTCCGTTCGTCTGCCTTAAGGCCAGCGCAGACCAGATGCGAGTGCGTGTCACGCACCCAGTTGTAATGAACTAAACTGTAAGAAAGATGACACACCAAGTGCACGCATCTTTTCAAATATTACAACTGGGGCGTGTGCACCAGATGCGTGTGCGTGACGTGACACGCACACGCATCTGGAGTGCACCGGCCTTAATAGATAAATTACCGAGAGCGTGGAATTGCATGTGTAGTGGTATTGTGTGTTTATAGGCATTGGAGAGAGATCTCTCTATTGTTTTCTCTCTCTTACTAAAGCGGAATGCCTACAAACACGCAACACCACTACATATGCAATTCCACGCTCTCGGTAATTTTTTTTTGTACATTATAGGCTTGCGTTTGACCACAATCACGCCAACAACACGCAATCAATTTATCTATTATAGGCGACGCACCATTTAATTTTCTTTTCCTTACCTGCGTCTCACAGTGTCAGCAAACTGAGATTCCGTGGGACTGGTCGGTTCGCTGTCAGCTCCATGCGCATGCGCGAACGGATGATTCGAGTAAAGGGAACTATGCTTCGATGTCACGAGCAGAGGCTCCCTGATGCAAAAAAGGTAATATTAAAGCGGGTGTAAGCGTTTGGTCTTTATTAAAAAAGAAAACATTTAGAGGAGAGTAACCTATATCGAACCGGCGCTTAAATTGAATCACTTCCGTATTTCTACTAAATTACACTATTTATTTACACTGGCAACAAAAAATGAAGCGTTGATGCGAAATGGCGGACTGTTTGTGGCGCTGTCATCGCTTCATTTTTTGTTGCCAGTGTAAATAAATAGTGTAATTTGGTAGAAATATAGAAGTGGTCCAATTTAAGCGCCAGTTCAATATATAGGTTACTCTCCTATTCGTGATATTAAGAAAGAATAGAAACAAAAACAAAAATTCATGAAGATGGTCTCAACTCAGCTACGCCATGCTGATCCATTGAAGCCAGCAAGTTAAATACCATAACATACGAGTAAAAACAATATAATCAGTAAAATTCAGAACAGAGACCGTATTGTGTGGCGAGGGGCACTTGCTATGCTACCTACGCTAGCACTATTAGTTATTCTGTGCCATTGCTTTCACCATCTCTTTCGGTCACCATCTTATACCGTTTGACAGAAAGAAATAGTGAATGCGATAGCAAGCGTCCGCGCATTAGACAATACGGCGTTCACTGTAACATAGCTATTTAAATAATTTATTTATTCACTATTTTTTTACATAATAGGTACTCTACTTATGACAATATTATTTTTGATGAAGAAGACAAGGGTATTTTAGTAGACGCTGAAAGTAGCCGAACTGCATGAGCGCACTTTTGGATTTCCGTTTCAGCTCTCCTTGACAACGAACCACCGATTGGCTCGAAACATTTAGGCATACATATATAGATTTACATATATATATAATCTACTAAATAATCTACAGAATTTCAGAAATATCTCCAATGATTTTGATGAAATTTGGTGGGGTTTTCGGGGATAAAAAATTGATCTAGCTTAGTCTTATCTGTGGAAAAACGCTTGGTACCGAGTTTTAGCCGGAGCGGAGCTCGGTCGCCTAGGTAGTTTAAATAATTATGTCTGGTGTGTCACGTTATTTTAAATTCTAAGGCTGGGTCACTCTGGCTATAACCATTTTCCCGGTGCCAAAAAGTGTTGCGTTATCTGAACAAAACTCGTCTTCGAGGATTCACCACTGCACTCGACTGCAACCATAACTTGGCCCGCTTGCTCTTAGGCACTACACGGGGGCAGATGTCTCGACGTTGCTCAAAACATCAACGCACAAACGAAATCGAGACATCTCGAAGCAGCAGCCGAATCGAGGCAGTTCCAGAGAATTGTGACGCCGGGACTTACAAGAAAAGGGTTTATATTTTCTTTAATTAAAGCGTTTAGGTTCACTTCGGCCACATTCCCATTTTGTCAACTTCCTAGTTCGTCAGTAATCCCATTTCGTCCACAATCAATTCCCAATTCGTCCACTTCCTATTTTGTCAACATTCCCATTTCGTCCATACCTAAACCACAAAATAAAATCTTACCTGAGAATTAAGCTAAGTGATAGCGAAAACAGCATTAAAATCGGCTAGGCATGTAAACGAAGTGGGATTGTGGAAGAAGTGGGAATATGGACGAAATGCGGGAATGTTGACTAAGTGAGATTGTGGACGAAATAGGAATGTGGACGAAATGAACCTAAACGCTTTAAAGGCCGGCAACAGACCAGTGACTCTCCTTGAGTTGTTGATATACGTTGATACACGTTGATATACGCTGTTGATATATATAGACGACCAGATGGCCTAGTGGTTAGAGAACCTGACTACGAAGCTTGAGATCCCGGGTTCGATTCCCGTGTCGGGGCAGATATTTGTATGAAAAATACGAAGGTTTGTTCTCGGGTCTTGGGTGTTTAATATATATTTAAGTATGTATCTATCTATATACGTATTTTTATCCGTTGCTTAATACCCATAACACAAGCTTTGCTAAGCTTACTTTGGGACTAGGTCAATTGGTGTGAATTGTCCCATGATATTTATTTATTTATTTTTTATTTATTATCAATGGGTGGTGATCATTTCCCATCAGATGATCCGCTTATTCGTTTGCCTCCCTCTCATATTAAAAAAAAACTAACACCACGGCTTACGCGCAAAGATCCAAGTTAAAAATTCGTGGACTGGGTTTATTTAAATTATAGGTATCACTAGCGAGCTTGTCGGTTGCTATAATTCCATTTGTTGATAAAGCCTCGGACATACAAACCATAATCTCAGTACATTTTATTACCTTTTAAAAGTAAACGTACCATTCCGGATCTACGGGCTCTGGGAAATAATCGGAATTCCTTGCTGGCAGAGGGATCAACGGGATACTTTGCGTCACCTCCAGTAATCCTTGCTCTACGTCTGAAAGAAAGCGAATCTTGATTCTAATTGTAATAGGTAATACTGCCGTAGTAAGAAAAAGGGGCACAACTAGCATTTTTTGTGAAACAGAAAAAGCCTAAGTGCACACTTGTTCTTTGTAAACTTATGCTGTTTCTTTTTTGAGCAAGTTTGCAGTTGTGCCCTTTATAAATACGACGGCAGAATAGGTAAGTAGGTAGGTATGAATTCTCAGGTTCTTTGGACACGTTAGCCGCAAAAATAACGCAATGGAACGATTAGTGATTCAGGGTGCGGTTGAGGGTAAGAGACCACGTGGTCGATCACCAACCCGATGGACAGATACTATTAAGTCCATAACCAAGATCCCTGTGGCGGAGTGCGCTCACCAGGCAGCCAATAGTGACCGGTGGAGAAGGATCGCGAAGGCAGCGACCGCAGCGGAGAGTGACCCCTCATGACCACGGCCACTCTGTCAAGAGTGAACGACTAAGAAGAAGAAGAGAAGAAGAAGTAGGTAGGTAGGTAGGTCCTGGGGGGTTGGGTCGCAAGTTGCGGGACAGAAGCGGTGACCCACCGCTCCGAGTCTTACGTACTTGGTGCAGCAGATCTCGTTGGCCATTGACGACCAGATGGCCTAGTGGTTAGAGAACCTGACTATGAAGCTTGAGGTCCCAGGTTCGATTCCCGTGTCGGGGCAGATATTTGTATGAAAAATACGAATGTTTGCACTCGGGTCTTGGGTGTTTAATATGTATTTAAGTATGTATCTATCTATATAAGTATGTTTATCCGTTGCCTAGTACCCATAACACAAGCTTTCTTAGCTTACTTTGGGACTAGGTCAATTGGTGTGAATTGTCCCGTGATTTTTATTTATTTATTATATTTATACAGCGGGGCAATTCCGCTGGGGTGATGGACACGTTTGGGCCAAGTACGATGCGGACGGGTAATATTTAGTTTTTATTTTGTTATATTTTAGCTTTAAGGAAATGTATTTTGTAATTTAAATTTTTATTTTGATGTTTAATTTTAATTTTAATTTTTCATAGGTATTTGAACTATGTATGAAATTCTGACTTGTGCACTTTTATATCACCTTAATCAATTAACTTTTAATTTAGTTACAAGCTAAAAACAAAACTGAAGATACTTAATAGAAGTGCATAATAATATTTTAAGAGTTCCGTTGAAAAAAAATAATCAAGGGAGGACCACACTTCCCATATACAGAACGAGTTTTTTCGGTACGCTGGTACTCCGACTCCCACTTCGCCGGTTTTTTTAATAATGCATTATTAAATTATGCAGAGTATTTCAGGGCTGAGCAAATACCTCGCTTATTTCCTTGCTAAAAGAAGTCCTATTTTCATAAAAGAGGTTAGGGCGCGACTATCAGAGTTTTCTCGCTTGTCGCCCATCATGTCCCTTTCTCACTGGATCAGTCAGAAAGAGACGCACTGAGTGATAAGAATTAGGAAGAAAACGATGCATGTGTTAATGAAGTGTTCTCTCATGATTGAATTCAATTGGTTTATTGTAGTGATGGGCCTGCTACGGCTTTTGCCAAATACCCTAATCGGCTCAATAAATAGAATTTAGGTAGCGTAGATGACTAGATCCACTTATGCTGGCTCGTGTTGAGGCACCTATTTCAAACAGATCGGAAGAAAAATATTTTTCATCTCTCATACTCGGAAAGTGAGGCAAATCATATCTGACATACGGGAGGATAACTATTATTTTCTTCCCTAGGGTAGATATGAATTAAAAAAAATAAAGGCATTGGCTGTCAATGGAACACATACGCATTCAGCCAAGCATTACGGCATATACATGGAATAATTAAGTATTGAGTTTTTTATTTCTTAATTAGTCATATTACAAATTTTATAATGCCAGTGAAATATTATTAAATTAAATTATTAATTTCTTATTTAGTGACTTAAACCAAAAAAGTTAGAAAATGTTAGGAAAAAAACGGTAAACGACAATGTTATTGTCCATACAGCCTATCTCTATACAGCTTAACTCCTTGGTTCAAATTGGTTACTTACATATTTAATAATAAATTTACTAAAATACCTACTTTATGTACTGTTTTCATTGATTATTATATTGAAAATTCTAAATTTTGTTAAATTAATTATTCCTTAACAATAAACTCCATTGAAATATTTTACAACGATCATATTGACCAGTTTAGACATTTTTATTTATTTATACTTATATTTTCTTACTTTCTTTGTAGTCGAAATGAAAAGCAGAGTGTTTAACTCGGGAAAAACACCAACATCACCCTCGGAATATTGGCACCCTCGCTGTGCTCGGGTGCCAAGTAACCTCGTGTGATATTGGTTATTTTCCTCCCTTGTTGAACAATCTACTATTTTTGTTTTTTTGGAGTCAGTTCAATTTTCACTTTTTTTTGTACTAAATTAACAGATTCCCTGTCCCGAAGCAATATGCGGTGTTCGTTGCATATGTGCCTCATGGACGTACCAGTAAAGTCACACATGAGGCGAATGTGCCTCATAGGACAGGGAACCTGTTAACAGCAGACTAATCGTTAATTATTGCCGAATTGGCGCCATCTGCAAAAACCGCCAGTTAAATAGTCGGTATCTCCGTCAGTAGGTAAGCCCATCACTAGTGATATATTATCGTTGTTGATATTTAATTAAGACGACTAGTCTAGACGAGGTTCGTGGCATTAATTGCTGCATTACGCCAACATTCCAGGGTCAGTGTTTTGCGAGTGATAGGATATTGTGGAAGGTCCGTCCGGATCGCTACCTAGTCCTGCCACCAAGCAGAGGCCCTACCACGAAGTGCATAATTCGAACTTCGTTTCGTGCCGTCCCGCTCACGCTAATATGATTTGACACGAGAGTGAGAGGGATAATACGATACGAACTTCGATTTTCGAATTTCGTAGTAGCGCCTCAGAATCGCTTCCGTTGTTGTGTTCCGGTGTGTATAGTAAGGCGCAAGCGACGCAGAAGAGAGTTGGGACGGGGGCGCGTCGCAGTCGCGGAGCCCTATGACTCAGTTTTCATACTAAATAAGACGTCGCGATCCCAAGCAGACAGAAGAGACGGGGCGGGGAGATAAATAAATAAATATATATAGGTGTGAATTAAGTGACGTGGATTTTTTTTTCTTATTTTTTCCAGATCTGTTATTACTATAATAACTTGCCTCTCGCCCCGTACCAGGTCATTGTTAATAACCTCTCAAGTTAGACACGTGTTTAGGCAACATAAAAGAACATGTTTTTTGCTCATACACGTTGTAAGAAACAAAAGTTGTCTCTCTTGTGGACATAAAATTAGGAACTCTGAGTCAGCAGAATTAAGATTTATTTAAATGGGTCGAAAGTTGGCCAGGCGTCCCACACGCCGATGTACTCTTGACTAATAATATTGGTAAGAGATCCTTAACTTTTGCCATGTCCACAGGAGAGACACGAACAAAAAAAATGTGTACGACCCTTAAAATTTGATTAGATAACTGGGTCACTGGGTAACTGGGTCTGGGTCTTTTAGACCAATACAAAATTAAAAATATAAAAAAGAATATTAAAAATGCGTTTTGGCGTCATATTAAATCATACTAAATGACGTTATCTGAAGTTGGAAGGTTACTAAAAATCAGCTTAGTATAATTCTTGTAAGTAAGAAAAGAGCATAAATGTGATAAAACGCTCACAAACTTATTAAACTTAAAAGAAAATAATTTTAAAAAAATGTAGTTTTTTTAGAGGTCATTCACCTCTCACTAAAACTACTCACGCATTTAAAAATAAATCAACATGTTAACTGATAATTACAAACTCAGTAAAACAATGATTCACATACCTTTAGGCATTTTAAATTATTCACTCTGATGTAAACAACACATTCAATACACAAGTTCACACACATTTATTTTAAAACTACATTTTTTAACTTAAAAAACAAAAATAAAAACTACGAATATTCATTTGTTTTGGCATCCCAACGCGCATTGATAAAACAAATTTGAACTTTGTTGCTGAGACGATAAGAGCTGCGCTGAGCTCTTATTTGACACAAGACACGTTTACTACAATGAAGTGACAGAGTGATACTAAAGTACTAACGATCAGGTTTGAGGAGACTTAATAATGTTTCGAGTTTGAATCAAAACAAGTTCCTATAAAACTGGCAGAGCAATATTCCCAAGGTTGAATCATCCATAATAGGTGCCATAATTTATGGGTTAGACTCGGACTTTTTACGTGGGCCACGTTAATACCACAGTTTAAACGGCGGGCCTATTTTTCAAACCCCAGTTAAAAGTTCGTTGAGTTCGAAACGCGTCAGTGTGTAGTTTGGTGGTGGTGATAGTTGGGTTTGTGTGATTTGTGTGTGTTCATACAGTGTTGACGTGGATGGAGGAACTGCTGCGTGTTCACACGCATTTCTTACATAAACGCAACCGGGTCGTTATCAAAATAATTGTACATAGTTAAGTTAAGTGCTTAATGAAAACAAAATCACGATCTCTTCCTTTGTATAACGAAAGTTAGTCATACAAATTATACGGGTAACTTGCGTTACACAAAGGAATCAATTAAGTTTTGTTTTAATTAAATCCCTTAATTGTGTATAATTTTTTTGATATTGACTCAACTATCGTAAGGTCGCGGGTGAGCAAAGTAATTGTTTCAGTTCGTTTCCCGATAAAAGTATCCGTCAGTTAAAACTATCGTTTTCTTTTTCTCAAGTCATAGAAAAAAAGGACAGAGCTTACATTTATCTAACAGGTACTTTTATCTGGGGATTGAAAAATGGGCCCCAAGGCGTTGTCATTCCCATCAGTGTAACAAGAATCACACTGCAAGACTAGATGGCACGGTGTAGGTATGCTGGGGTATGTATTACAATATCGAGGTACGAAAGACCGAATGTATTAAAACATCGAATGGGTCAAAAGACCGACACGGTTTTTTTCTGAAACCGTAAACTTTTCAGAATTTATTAAAACGGCAGCATACAGAACCCAGTAGGTTAGGTTAGGTTTGTTTTATAACAATCTTAAAAAATTAACCGTTTCAGAAAAAAATCGTGTCGGTCTTTTGACCCATTCGATGTTTTAATACATTCGGCCTTTCGTACTTCGGCATTGTAATACATACCCGTATGCTGAGATATAAATTGGCATTTTCAAATAAAAGTGTACCTTTTATTTTTTAGGGGCTTTATATTCAAAATCAAGAGTAGGTACTATTCATTCATACAAAAAAGTGTTCTTATTTTTTTGAGACATTTCTGTGACTTTTTGTACAGTTCAAATAATAGGCTCGTCACAAAACTGACACATTTATTTTTTGTGGAAAAAGAGGGATGTTTTTTTAAAAAATCATCAAAATCAATAGCGCTCGGATTCTGACTAAGAAAATCCCAAAATTTCCTCAATGAAAAAAGTTAAAGGTTTACGTGAAAAACTTAACTTAAGAAATTGATATGATGGAGCTTAAGTCATTTTTTAAATTAGCGACGGCAATTTGCTTATACGGATATTTTACTACTATAAATATACAACACGTTATTTTTTTAGGTTTTTCACCTATACTCGTACATTGTTGTTGAAAATGAGCTACTGATTATTTTGATAGTGAACGTCATAAATGTCATAATATTATTATACCCTTGCTTGATCATGACTAGTAGATGTGATAAAGTATCAGGAGTAGGTAAAGTGATGGTCTACATCGCGCAGCAAATTATGATTAACTAGCTCCAAGTTTTGGCCTGAAAAAAAGTTACGACAATATTTTTAAAGCACACTGCTGAGCATAGGCCCCCCCAGGATTCGCCAAACAAACCGGTTCCTGTAACCTTAATCAGGTCGTCGCTCCATCTTGTTGGAGGTCTACCTACACTGCGCCTTCCGGTCCGTAAATGCCATTCGAAAACCTTTCGTCTATCACAGATCGACATTTAAGTAATTATGTTAAGCCAATTTTATTGAAAGTCATTTCATTCACAGAGTTAACAGTTTTTACGTTAGGTACTATATAACTATATATCCATATTTTCCTTATTCCGTGGGATTTTCCAAAAATCCTAAAACTTTTTATTCTTTTTTAATCACCTACTTGCATGCCAAATTTGAAGTCTCTAATAATTCTAGTTACGGAGATATGGCTACTTTAAAGCGAAAATATAAATCCCATTTATTCCCTATCCTGTGGTAATTTTGAAAAATACTTTCTTAGCGGATCCCTACGCCATAATAGCTACCTGTGTGCCAAATTTTAGCACAATCCGTTTGGTGGTTTGAGCTGTACGTTGATAGATAGTAACGGTTGCTTTTTAACACGCTTTTTTTAGCTTGGTTCGTATGTAGTATGTACTCGTATGTAACGCTAACGGAAACTTTGAACATGATTTAGACCCGCTTCCCTTTGTGCTTTTTAAGATATTATCAAAATGATAATCCTTCTACTCATATCTGTCAATAAAATATTTCTAATAATTGACACCATGCACCCCACGCTTTTTTACAATAAAATATTTTAAACTATTATTATTTATTTTATCAATATTTAGTATTGTTTACAAATTTTGATTTGGATATAACAATAATATAATAATTTGCTTAAATATTTTTTTTTACACTACAAGACTATTGAATTCAAATTTATTAAGATTTATTTTATATTTTTTACTTGGATTTTTATGAAAGCGTGTTTTTTAGTTTTTTAATTATATATATACTATATACAGAACGTCTACGTCTAAGTTCCTTGGATTTGTAATTAGAGCGATACGGGTCTGACAAGCGTCTGCGCAGTTAATGAATTCATTTAAAAAAATCTCAACAGACGTCCTTGACTTTTGTTATTTTATTAGCAAGTTATATGTAGGAAGATTATATATCAAAATAAACAAGTTTGTTATTATAGTTCTACGGTTTGGTGATTTCATCATCATCATCATCCCAGCCCGTACACGTCCCACTGCAGGGCACAGGACTCATTTCACAATAAGAGCGCTTTTACCGTACCTAGTATCCACGTGGGTTCTATACGAATTGGGAAAACACACACCATTTAATTTCTTCGCAGGTATGTGCAGCTGTCCTAACGAAGTTTGCAATCACTTTAAAGCTAATGGTAATTTTTAACTATACTTATTATAATATACCGTTTTGGAGTGGCACTGACGGATAGTCTCGCGCCAAATATTATTTATGAATAATTGTAATGTTTGGTCTCAAGTCATGGATGCTCAATATGGTATTTAAGTATTTGTATTTATCTATGCGTGTAAATGTGTTTATCGGATGCGTAACACGCATACCTAGTACAAGCTTTGCTTAGTTTGGGACTGGGTCGATTTGTGTAAGATTGTCCCCTAATATGTATTTATTTATTTATTTATATCCCTACCTGTGGAGAAGAAAGGAAAAATATTCCACATATCTCTATCAGGGGGAATATGGCGGTAGGGATAGATGGAACAGGGGAATTTTGCTACTTCAATGGGTAGTTTGAAGCCAGCTTGCTACCTACAGCAAAACGACAGTATCTTTTCATGATCGCCCAGATGCTAATATTATAACAGCCCATGAGGCAAAAATGATTAAAAGCAAAGATAGATCTTTAAATTTTACACAAAAAACAAACAAGTTTCCTCTTGTTTTAAAAGCGATTTGAATAATACGTAAATTATTATTAGGAATGACACACTTCTGAACAAGGAATCAAACGTTAAGGAAGGAAAATAATAATTAAAACTTTGAATAATTATCTAGTGTCATTGTAGGTAGAAGCGGTAGAGCGTAGCTATGACTATGATTTACCGTCTATGCTATGGACAACATCTTGTATACCTATAACTATAAATTAAAAAATGTAAAAACCCTCAACGCAATTATGTCACACGTATTACTATGTTTGAACATAAAGTAAATGCCCATTATGCGTCTAAGATCCTTTCCGCAGCTAACAAAAAAGCTGATAACTTTGAAACGGCTAAACCGATTTTGATGAAATATATCTAAGAACCATCGCCAAAAAACTTGCTTTCTAATAAAAAAACCGCATCCCAATCGGTTCACCCGTTAAAGAGCTATGATGCCACAGACAGACAGACACACACACACATAGCGGTCAAACTTATAACACCCCTCTTTTTGTGTCGGGGGTAATAAACAGTAGGTAACGTACCTGAGTGACAGGTAATAGGGTTAATATCGTTAATATAGTAGATCAAGTAATGCTTTACCATTTTTAGGGTTCCGTACCTAAAGGTTAAAAACGGGACCCATTACTGAGACTTCACTGTCCGTCCGTCCGTCCTTCCGTCCTTCCGTCCTTCCGTCCTTCCGTCCATCCGTCCGTCCGTCCGTTCATCTGTCACCAGGCTGTAACTCATGAACCGTGATAGCTAAACAGTTGAAATTTTCACAGATTATGTATTTTGGTTGCCGCTATAACAACAAATACTAAAAATCAGAATAAAATAAATTAAGACTCATCCCAATCTCAGCCCAAACCTCTCGCAAACCAGTGATTTTAGGCGTTCCTGAATAGCAGTTTATCCCTATCCTCTTGCAAACGATTGAATTACCGCTGGCAAACCGTGTTGGGCCGTTCCTGAATTTAGACCCAGGTCGTGCATTACTAGGTCGTACAGTCTGGGGGGTATATTGACCGCAGCCCCTCTGTCCAGCTAAAGCTGCCGTTTAGCTTAGTCATTTTAGTCCTAACTAAATTTTCAGAGCCATTAGTTTAGCCTCTACGTCACTTAATATCACTTTAACTATTAAATACTCCCTGAGAGCATGTGACCGCTGCCAAATTTCAAACTTAAATTAAATTAGATGCTTTACAGCTTAAATAAAAAGGTCTCATCTAAAAAAGGGTTGAAAAGTGTTACCAATACTTTCAAAGTAGTGTCCGACCGAAGTTTCGGTTTCGGTTTCGGTTTCGGCCAATTTCGGCCAAAAAAGTGATTTCGGCCGACGTTTCGGTTTCGGCCAGAATCCGGCCGAAACCTTCGGCCGGGCCGAAATTACTTCGCGGCCTCTCGCGGCTCTCGCATCGGGAGCGCTCGGCTTAATTCGGACACGCTCGGCCGGGTAGGTATAGGTAATGCATCGGCGGCCGGCCCAGCTGGGACCAGCGACAGTAGTATGTATGAGTGTTGTTTATTTATTAAATTATTATTTACTTTTTAGAATCTGTTTGGCGACCGCTTTAGCCTAGTTGGTAGTGGCCCTGCCTACGAAGCAAGAGGTCCAGGGTTCGAATCCCGGTAAGGGCATTTATTTGTGTGATGAGCACGAATATTTGTTCCTAAGTTATGGATGTTTTCTATGTATTTAAGTATTTATTTATCTATATAAGTATGTTTATCGTCGTCTAGTACCCATAGTACAAGCTTTGCTTAGTTTGGGACTAGGTCGATTTGTGTAAGATTGTCCCCTAATATTTATTTATTTTATTTTTTTTATTTGTTACTGCATTTTATGCTGTGATTAATGAACAATACGTTTGATATTAGGATTGTGAATTTAGTTTAGACGTGATAAGAATAGGTTGTTTGTTTTGAATAATATAATACCTATGCCAAGACATTTTTCATTAAAAATAAACGCTTTTTATTTTGTTTAACAAAAAAAGTAACTGTTCTCATATAAGAAGTCCTTGCAATAACCTTTTCCTTACGATCTGTACAGTAATTTTGAATATTTTGTTTGATATGATACGTCTTCAAAAATTTCGGTTTCGGTTTCGGTTTCGGCCGAAATCAGAAAAAAACCGAATATTCGGTTTCGGTTTCGGTTTTGGCTAAAAATCGTGTTTCGGTCGGACACTATTTCAAAGTCATGCTGGAGAGCCAAAAGTTTTTTTTTGTCTCAGCTAGTTTAAAAAAAATTACACATGGCTCAAAAAGGAAATATGAGAGGTAATGGTGTATGAACGATGACAGCGCAATCTATACGTGTAGTTAGGCCCCGTCCGCACAGCGATATTTCACCGCGGGGTTTTTTATTCGCAATTCTGTAACACATTGAATCTTATGGACGTAGTCGCGCGCCTGCGTCCATAAGATTCAATGTGTACGTAACAGAATTGCGCATAAAAAACCACGCGGTGAAATATCGCTGTGCGGACGGGGCCTTAGGCACACGTAAAACATAGAAATTATTATTCTCTTTGGTTAGGCAAATAATGGGCAAATATATACGAAAATGACGTCCGCTGTCAAATCGACAATTTAGCTTATATTCGCACAGATTTGTGTACACAAAAGAAGAAATCCTGTCCATCGGTGCAGGCTTGGTGCAGGTTAGAAGGAAAAGAATACTCTTGACCAAAGTCAAGACTAAGGAGACTCTTGATTTCTAGAACAGATGAACGAAGCAACGAAGAGCGAAGACGGCATACCGCCCATCGTGGCAACGTACCGCCTAGCGCGACAGATCTTTCATCACAAAGCAGCAGGAGACATCCCCGCTAACATAAACAAGCTTAAAGCACTAATGGACGGGTTAAAAAGCGAGGATCTTGGATTAGATCAAAGTTTAACCGATCCTGCGATGTGGACCGACCCTTCAAGCCCACCTTACAAGGTTATCCAACTATACGACGACACCGACGTGGACATTTTTATACTAGTGTTGCGACCTGGCTTTACTTTACCGCTCCACGACCATCCACACATGCACGGACTTCTTAAGGTAATTTCTGGATCCGCGAACATCGTTAGTTTCTCTAAGTTTTCGAAAGAAGAAAAGAGTGATTTGAGCTTTGCCGTGCGCGCGAAACAGAAGATGGCTCGCTTGGTCCAAGGTTTTCGGAAACGTAGACTCTTTGCTAAAGTATCCCAAGACGGTGTACATGGAGCAAATGATCAGACTAGTATACTGACACCTACCGTTTCTAACTACCACGAAATAGAAGCGCTGGAGACGCCAGTCGCGTTCATAGATATTTTAGCTCCACCATACGATACTCATATTGAAGGAGTTGGACCTAGAACTTGTCGTTATTACAAAGTAGCCAACACCTTAAGCAATGACGTAGTCGAACTACAGGAGACTTCAATACCAGACTCTAAACTACACTGTGATGATGCCCCATATTTGGGTCCCAAGCTGTATTAGATATCAAAAGGTCGACCAAAAGCGCTTTGCCAATTTTGATAACAGCTTCTACTGGCTACTTCGCAACTAAAATATTTTAAGAGAAATACATTTTTATGGCAATAAAACGATTACAAGTATTAAACCTGAAACCATTTGACAACCCTGTCAAGACATTCTCTTTTATACCGTAAGTATTGCTAATTTGAATCGGCTTTGATTTCTGTTTGACGGCCAATGTATTGCCAGTATTGATTTAAGGATTAAATGAGAAATATTAATTGCTTCCTTTTAATAATAACACTTACAGAGATAAATACATAAAATTGACAGTATCATGAATGTTCAGCGGATGATAAGACCTTGTGTAAGGTCTATCCGAATTGCTAACCTCATTTTTAACCCCCGACACAATAGAGGGGTGTTGTGTGTGTGTGTGTGTGTGTGTGTGTGTGTGTGTGTGTGTGGGTGCGTGCGTGCGTGCGTGCGTGCGTGCGTGCGCGTGTGTGTGTGTGTGTGTGTGTGTGTGTGTGTGTATGGCACCATAACTCTAAAATGGGTGAACCGATTCGGATGCGGTTTTCTTTTATTTGAAAGCTGGGTTCTTGGCAATGGTTCTTAGACATGTTTCATCAAAATCTGTTCTGCCGTTTCAAAGTTTATAAGCTCTTTTGTCAGCTGCGGAAGGGATCTTAGACGCATAATGGGCATTTACATTATCTTCAAACATATGTGCGACCAAATTGCGTTGGGGGTTTTTAAAATTTTTAATTTACTTATATTTATATTCGGTAATCCTGCCAAGCAGCCGTACGTGTGCTGTTGAGTTCCGGCGTGAAGAGTGCCGGTGAAATTACTGGCGCACGAGGTATTGTATGGCGAAAGTCACACAGAAAAGACTTAGGGCAGGGGCGCGTCGCAATCGCGGCGCCCTTGAATCAGTTTTCATACTAAATTTAGAATCATCGCAATCCAAAGCAGACAGAAGAGACGGGTGGAGACGCGGCCTGCGAACAAACGACGCGGACTGGCATGCGGCACCGTTTTCGATTAGATTTTTCCCTATACTTGTAGTATAAGGCGGTATCACTTGCCTAATGTCATAGTTCTAGGTCAACGGATAATAACCTATAAACTTTGATACCCTTGAGAGTGCCGAAATATACTTACATTTTTTCCAGCATAAACGGCCGTATCTTTTTTACGTTATTTTAGAAGTTTGATTTTTTCACAGCTTCAGAAGGGACTTTAAACCTGAGTATTATGGTTATAATTTCAACTCGATACCTCCATGTGATCCCGGTATAAAGAAAGGGTCTTGACTGACAGAGGCCCTACCACGAAGTGCATAATTCGAACTTCGTTTTGTGCCGTCCCGCTCACGCTAATATGATTTGACACGAGAGTGAAAGGGATAATACGATACGAACTTCGATTTTCGAATTTCGTAGTAGCGCCTCAGACCGACGGACGAACGTGCGGACGAACGAACAACAAAGTGATCCTATAAGGGTTCCGTTTTTTTCCTTTTGCGGTATGGGACCCTAAAAAAGGATTAAGTAAAATGCACCCTAAGTGAGACATCCATTTTTACCCTTCGGATGCCTTGTACCGTATCCGTACCCAATTTAAGGCTTTCTTTTTGTATTTTTTTTTAAATTTTTTTTTTTTTATTTTTTTTTTTTTTTTTATGTTAGAAAGGCCAGACAAACGAACTAGTGGGTCACCTGATGTTAAATGATCACCACTGTCCATAGACACCCGCAGCGCTTTACGCGATGCCAGTGCGTTGTCGGCCCTAAAGGAATGGGAACAGGGGAAGGGGGTGAGGGAGGGGAAGAGGGAAGGGGTGAGGTATTGGGCCCCCGGCACTCTCACTGACCGTACGAAACGCAAGCAGGATTACTGCTGCTTCACGCCGGTGTTCTGTGAGAGGGTGGTACTGCCCCGGACGAGCCGGCCCATTCGTGATGCAGCGGCTAGCTACAACATGGCTCTACCACTACTAAATTAAATCTGTGTCATTGGATTTATATGAAACTGTTGAGGCTAGAATGCACGACTTTTTTTTTTACTTTCAGCATACGAAAGGTTAAATACAGAATTTGGAATTCACATTCGAAAACAACCGAAAAAAATCTTTTGATTTTGTATAAACAGATCGCGGTGACGCCTAACAACGGCATTTCATATTTACATCACATTATTCACAGTTAAATCCCTTGCCTATTCTTTCTTTACTGGGCCAATTAGAAAGGGATGCAAAAAGCGAAGAAGTTACGGCGACTCTTCCATAAACTCTTGTCGGGCGTAATGGCCCGATAAAGATTAGGAAAAGATAATTTCCTTCCGTCGTTCTCCACAATAAATTGACGTAATCTGGAAATGTCATATATTTAATCTGGATGAGTCGAATTGAAATCGAATAAAATTACCGAATGTACAGGGGGAAGCTTGTGTTGGTATAATTTTTGGACACGCGGTAAAATGAGTACCGATTTGCAGGAAAAAAGAATAATACTTACCTATGTTTTGTAGTTGTTAACACTTCTATGGATAATGATAATGATAATGATAATTTATTTATTTAGATAGAACATGGTACAAAATAAAAAGTTCTGAAAATATAAATAAAAGACTCTCACATTCTGCCGCGATCGCGACGTGTAAAAATTAACACATTAATTAATTAACTGGGTTAATGTTTACGTTGATACTATGATTTGCTATTTATCTATAGTAGGCGCTACATATTATTCTTAAAAGTAAAGTCAATTGTACTGCATTCTGACAATACGTAACTGCAGCTACCAACCACCAATACATTTCAACCACAGCTAGCGTGCAGTTCTGCCGACTGCAATCAAACTGCAAGAATCGTAATTCGGCAGTTGGCAGTTGTAATTGTACCAGCCTTAACCACGTAAAGCCCAACTTTTTATATTAAACAGCACTTCGAACCGAGAATTCGCCATTTTGTGATTTAGGAACTTGTTTTATCAGACTTAAATTATTTTCAACTTTTTAGTTATTTTTATACATTTTATACGGTTATTGATTTCCCATACAAATTTCCTCCCCCCTTTTAACCCCCTTAAAGGATTATTTCTGGGATAAAACTATTCTATGTCCTTTCCCGGGACTCAAACTATCTCTGTACCAAATTTCGTCTAAATCGGTTCAGCGGTTTAAGCGTGAAGAGGTAACAGACTGACAGACAGACACACTTTCGTATTTACAATATTAGTATGGATCACGTTTCCCAAACACACGTCAACGTATAGGTAGAGGTAGGTACACATTGCAAAGCGGCTCCCAGTACAGCGGAACGAAAATAAATCATTTTCAAATCCGTTAACCGTTTTTATATCCTGAGACTTGTGGAGTTGCTCAGCGGAATCTTTTTGCAGGCGTCAGCGTGTCATAATTTGGTATTGGCTGTTTATTTATACGTATGGAAATGGAGACTACGAGGGTGGAGCGAATTTTTATTTTGAATGCCGAATAATCCTAAAAAGTTGCATTTTGTTTAAATGTTCATGAAAAAAATAAAAACAATTGAACCAACTTTTAGCCCTCTACTGTCTTTCAAAGATTTGAAAATGGTTATGGAAATGGTAATGGGTATGGAACGACCGCTTTAGCCTAGTTGGTAGTGACCCTGCCTACGAAGCAAGAGGTCCTGGGTTCAAATCCCGGTAAGGGCATTTATTTGTGTGATGAGCACGAATATTTGTTCCTGAGTTATGGATGTTTTCTATGTATTTAAGTATTTATTTATCTATATTAGTATGTTTAATGTTTATCCGTTGCTTAGTACCCATAACACAAGCTTTGCTAAGCTTACTTTGGGACTAGGTCAATTGGTGTGAATTGTCCCGTGATGTTTATTTATTTATTTATTTATTTATAGAGCACTAGCCTTCCGTCCGCAGCTTCGCCCGCAATAAATTAATTTTCCCGTAGGAAAAGGTATTTTCCCGCGGTAAAAAGTACTTATAGCCTATGTCACTCAGTGATAATGTTGCTTTCTAACGGCAAAATAATTTTTGAAATCGGTCCAGTAGTTTTTAAGTTTATTCGTTACTTACAAAAATACAAATCTTTCCTCTTTATAATATTAGTGTAGAAGAGCCCGTGAACCCCAGAACTTCGTTATTTTATAAAAGCTGAAAGTTTGTCAGCGCATGCTCCCAACACTGGTAAGAACGATGGACCATTATGAAGTTTGGGTTGTTGAAGTGAAGTTGGGCTTTGACAGGTAAACGGTACTAAAGGTGTGTAAAATACCGATCTACATTCGTCAAATAATAAAGTGCATTTTTTTTGGTATTACCTTCAGGATATTATTAAAAATCACGTTATTCATTGCCAGACACTTAAAATCGTGGCAACCCCTTTCCTTGCAGTTACAATACTTCAGCTCAATCCTTGGTGTAACGAATCATCATCATCATCATCGTGCCTTGCTGCATTAACGCCGTACGACGCCATCATCATCTCACCAGTCAATCATTCCTTCATTTCATCTTTCCTAACCTCAAACTTCATCTCATCGTCAAAGTGTTATTGCCCCCAGCGATAACAATCAACATCATCCCAGCCTACATGTATACGTTCCACTGAAGGGCATAGGCCTTCTCTCAGGGTAAGACGGGTTGGGCTGTAGTTCCCACGCGGGCCCAGTGCGGATTGGGAACTACACACACATCATCAAATTTAAATAATTTATTGAATCAGGCGTTACTTTGCGGAGGTCCATATTAATGAACTGAAACAATTACTTTGCTCACCCGCGACCTTACGATAGTTACGTTTATGCAAGAAATGTGTGTTCATGCAGTTCCTCCACCTCCACACTGTACAAACACACACAAATCACACAAACCCAACCATCGCCACCACCAAACTACATTGACGCGTTTCAAACTCAACCAGAGCTCATCCTCAGAGCACCACAACCGTATGCTAAACCACCAAATGTTAAACTGACACACTGACTGACTGATGTCAGTTTAGCATACGGTTGTGGTGCTCTGAGGTGAGCTCTGGTTGTGTTCGAAACGCGTCAGTGTAGTTTGGTGGTGGTGATGGTTGGGTTTGTGTGATTTGTGTGTGTTCGTACAGTGTGGAGGTGGAGGAACTGCATGAACACACATTTCTTGCATAAACGTAACTATTGCGTAAGGTCGCGGGTGAGCAAAGTAATTGTTTCAGTTCATCATCGAATTTCTTCGCAAGTGTATTAGTTAGGGAGGCGAATAGGGGAATTTTCGGCAATACTCGAGCGTGGCAGTTTAAGATATGAGAGATACCTTAGACCTAATAGAACAACCTTGTAAAGTATTTAGCTCTATATGTAGTGACGCGCGCCTAGGATAGACGATCAGATTAGTAAAAAAAAATGGATAGTCTGAAATACTCGAGCGCGTCAGATTAAGATATTGGGGGTTGATTTTAGTGTTTAAAGACTAAATTTAACTAATCTGACGATAAGTCCTTGACGCCGCCGAGTTATAGGGTCGCGAACTTGTAAAAAAAAAAACGTTTATCCGGCATTCTCGAGCGCGATTTTTTATTTTTTATTTTGAAGAATATAATCTAAAACTTACTAAAAATACAAAATCTGCCGGTTTCCGCATGACCGGAAGTGTGGAGGAGCCATTTCGTCTTCCTAAGAACGCGTTACGGCATATAAGTCGCGAACGATACATTTTACAAAAAAAAAGTTTAAATAAACAAAAAAGGTAATTTTATTTTACACAAAAAAGTTCTCTTTACATTTTTGTCCAAAGTTAAAAAAAAAAAGAAACCAAAAAACCTTTTTCGGTCAGATTAAGAGAACCCACCAACATTTTTGTCAGATTAAAAAAATATGCTTTCAGGATACCGAGATAAACCTCCCCTATGAAAATCTGACGCGCTCGAGTATTTCAAAACAACTTTTTTTTTTGCATTTTCAAAAATTCATCGTAACTTATCGTCACGCCGAAATCGTCAGTTTTTTTAAAGGGAGCTTCCTTGGGGCCTACTTAACATCCCTTCCGAAAATCTGACGCGCTCGAGTAAATTTTTTTTTTTGCATTTTTGACTACTTTATATGCCTACCCCCACCACGCAAACCGGCAGATTAGTATACCGTTGTTATCAGAGGCACTCGGGGCATACGTAGTATGAATATCTGACGCGCTCGAGAATGCCCAAGTAACTGTTTTTTTTAACATTTTTGAAAAAAAGTACACGCCGAACCCACCGCTAAAATGGTTTTTGCCATACGAGCTTTTCTTTTGGAAATTATTTTATCTTTCGATTTTGATAGGTCTCGACGGCGCCGTTGAATTACGCCATTTAGCTACCTCGCCTCCCTAACTATATGCAGGTTTTCTCAGGATGTTATTCTTCACCGTAAAATCCGTAGTAAACAAATGTATGTAATTTAATAACAATGTAGATCTGATTGAAAAAAATATACCTGGTTGAGTTTCTTGCCGGTTTCTTCTCAACAGGGTTGTTTCCGAACCAGTGGTAGATTCTTCGACGTTCATAGGAGCATCAATTGATGCCTAAATTGAATAAAGAATTTTGAGTTTAACTTTGACTTTGTAATTGTAATTTCAAATTTTATTTATTAATAGTATTTCAAAATTTTAGCTTTCGCAACCGCAATTCAGAAGGATTACGAACTGGCTAAAGTATCAAGTTTCCAATCACACAATTCCCAACAGCATTATTTGGAAGTTAGAGTTTACAACAAGCGATTAGTCGTAATCGGTACACGATTCCGAATTAGTTACTATTTTGCAGTAGAGTTCTAAACGTACTTAAATAATAAAATACTTCACTGTATGATCATTTTTAGAGTTCCGTACCCAAAGGGTGCCAATGGGACCCTATTACTGAGACGCTGCTGTCTCTCTGTCTGTCCGTCCGTCTGTCACAGGGCACTATCTCTTAGACCGTAGGCAATAGACACTTGAAATTTTCACAGATTATGTATTTTGTGAGTCCACGTCCACGGATCGGAAGACGCAGTATAGGTTGACCTCCAATAAGATGGGGCGACGACCTGGTTAAGGTTGCAGGATCGCGTTGGATGCGGATGGCACGGGACCGATCTGTTTAGCGAGCCTTGGGGGAGGCCTATGTTCAGCAGTGGACGTCTTTCGGCTGAAATGATGATGACGATGATGATGTATTACTGTAGCCGCTCTAACAATAAATACTAAAAGTAAAATAAAGTTAAAAATTAAAGGATGTCGCCATGGCAAAAAAATCTAAAGATATCACTACTTCACAATCACTGTCCTTTTTATTTGACCTTTGTTTTCCTTTTTTTATATAATAACCAGTATCCGTTTTTTGGGTGGCGTTGCAAACCTATATTATAATATTATAAAGTGCATCATTTCTAAATTTGGGGGGGTGCAACGGAGTGCAACTAAAACTAAATCATATTAAATTTAAAAGCTTACAGAAATACAGTTTTTACATCTTATTTATTTTACAATTTAAAAAATAAAAGTGCTGATGACGTGCAGGGCTGATGCCTGCCAGGTCATGGCTATTGCCCGTAGGGTGCTATAAATCATCATTCTACAAATTTCTAGCCTTACAGTAAGACCGTTACTCGGAGGGTTCACTAGCTCTGGGACTATGAGAGAAATCAGGAACCTAGTGGGAATCCCAACAAAAATGCTGGCAGTGAATGCGCTAAAAAATTTATATGTTGAGTTATATTAATGAAAAGCAAGCTGACAAACTGACTAGTTTATTAATATTAAATTTGAGATCAAACCTACAATTTAACATACATTCCCCACAAATTCATTGATAATTTTCATATCAAATCAAAGTTAAGCTTTCAAAGTAATATAGAACGTGATAAACGTAAACAACTATGTTAATAATATTTCCCAAGATTAGTTTGACTAAAATATATTTTTCCAAAATTCTGTATTTAGGGTGACAGCACCAGTAATGGACAGGAACTAAGGCTGCGTTCAAACCAAACCGACTGTCGGTTTGGTTTGAACGCAGCCTAATTATGGTAATTTTTATTCGTAAATCCAAATTTTAAGAAATGGACACTACATTTTTGAACTATCAACACTATGCTTAGATAACTCATAACTGGTAAAGTCCATGGATGGTAGGCTATAAGGCAATGAATCTTTGCTGTCCATTACTGGGTACTACTGTGCTTAACATGTCCATGATTGGTGCCGACATCTTATAGAGCATGAAAATCAAAAAATAAAAGATATAGTCCATTATAAAGTCTAGGTGCTCAAAAATATCTGAACACGACCGCATTGCCGGCATTGTCAATCATGTAAGTTTACACTTCGTTAAGTTTCTTCAAATATTGCGCACTATACATCTCCGATGTACATATAAGATGGCGATTACTAGTGTAGATATTTGTTTAGTTCATCCTCAGCGATGAACTGGAAGACTACTTAATATTGAAATTGCAAATCTCGTTCAATATCATCTCGTAAACTGATCGAATAATTATCAGGTCTTCGAGGCCAGTCTTTAACGACATAATAGTCAGTTAAATAGTGCAATAATTCATGTACATCTTTCTTCATCTTGCTTAATTTGAAATTAACATATTCGTCTATAACAAATTTATCATAGTAAACCGTCATTGTGTCAACCATCTGCGATTCTATCATAGTCATCTGTTTCATAATCAAAAAGCACATGTCCAGTAACGATTTAACGTTGAACATATTAACATATCCTTGTTTTATATCGTTCATGTTAAGTTCAACCGACATGTCTGTATCATGGCCACCGAAAAATCTAGCTATGTACGTCTTCCTTAAGTCAGTACACCTTTGAAGTACCACATACAAGTCTGATCCTTCGAAAACACAAGTCTGGGCCTGAAAGGTCGGGAGAGATCCATCGACAATACAGTTTTCACACATCAGTGCAGAATTGAAATCGTTAGCAATAAACATATCAATATATTCCAGTTGATTTTGATCATATTCTTCATCAGTCTTTACACCGTCTTGGTGGAAGGTAATTCCACTATGATACTTTTGAATCAGAATCAGATTAAGTAGTAAACTAGGCATTGCTACAGGGAGGAGTTCGCATGGGGGTTCCATGTGGCTATACCGTGACCAACCGGTGAGGATGATACCTTTGAAACGGTACAGTTTGTAAATGCTTTCGTATGTAACTATGAAATTTAACCAGTTCAAGTGGTTTATGAAACGCTTGTACAAAATAGGTATTGTCCTCGTTGGTCCATCGGCACCCTTGTAGGCTGAGGCTACCCACTGATTGTCAAACATCCTTTGATACTTGTACAGCGTTGGATGCAAGGAGTCAAGGTCTGATGCTTTATAATCCCAGCACACACTTTCTATGTTAGGAAATCTCAAATCTATCGACTGCGTTGGTTTTATCTTCCTGAACATGTCGTCCCAAACCAGGATTTTTGTCTTCGGACTGAGATCCCATATGGTTTCACTGATGAATTTGATATGCGATAAAAATATGTCCCTGTAAACAAAAACAATATGAAGGTTAAATATTAAGTAGAATTAGACAACCGCGGTAGCCTAGTTACGAGTAGTAGCTTGGCCTATGGCCTCTCACACAGGAGTTGGGTTTGACTCCAAGCTCGTACGGTCACGGACTTTAATTGATGAGCCACTTGCCACTGTTCGTGTTTTAGCCGCGTAATGTAAATCAGGATATACGAGTATAAGCAGCTAAACCCGCTTTGCATTACACGGCCAAAACACAAAATTCAAATCAAGCGTGATTGTGGTCAAACGCAAGTTTATATTGTATAAAAAAAATACAAAGTGCTTTTTAATCAACGAAAGCATTGTGACCAAACCTAAGAAGGTTTCTTTTCTTCACTATCAACTGCCTTGGTATGGTCAAAGTTACCAATCCTATCTAGACCTTCGTGGGAACTATAATCCTTAGAAAACTCAGAGACCAAGTCTGTACCTAGCAGTTGGACGTCTATATACCTGAGATGAGGATTAAAAGTCAGTATTTATCATTAAGTATTTCAATTTACTCACAATTTTGTTGTCTTTTTAAAACACAGCTCACATATTTTAATTTGATAAACTTCGTCGCAGCCGATATGAATGTGTTTTAATGGTGCAATGCTATTATGGAATTGAATCACCTGCAAAAATAAAAATTGATAAGTATCGACATCAAAACATATTATTATGGCCTGGAGCTGATGGGCTAGTGGTTTGACCGATGTGGTCTCTCAAGCAGAAGAGGATCATGGGTTCGAACCCGAGCTTACACCTCTGACTTTTCTGAATTTATGAGTTAAATTACATTTGAAATTCATCATGAGCTTTACATAATTTATTGAATCAAGCGTTACTTTGCGGACGTCCATATTTAGGTCGCGGGTGAGCAAAGTAATTGTTTCAGTTCATGAGCTTTACGGTGAAGGAAAACATCGTGAAGAAATCTGCACACACCTACAAGAAATTCGATGGTATCTAATTCTCACTGGACCCGCGTGAGAACTACGGCCCAAGCCCTCTCATTCTGAGAGGAGGCCTGTGCCATGCAATGGGACATAGATGCAGCCTTGCGATTTCGTGGGTGATCCCATAATGAAAGTTGCTCAGTGTCACCCCCCTCATCCCCCCTTCCACTCCTGCTCATGACTCTTGAATCAGCCTGTATAGGCGGGAATTTAAAGGATGATTATTATGACTCTTCTTTTAGACTCTTCCGTAGTTGATTATAAAATATACAACCTGTCTGAGCATTTCTCTGAGTAGTTCTTGACTTTCATTCTTACTGGGGCATATGGAGTCGGGGAATTTGGGGTCTTCCCTCAAATGCTGGAATTCCCTCAACTTCAGGGCAAATTCCATGTGGCCAAAAGTCTGCACAAGGGGAATAACCTCTAAGCCAATTTGAGCCACAGACGTTAAAAACTGTTTTAGCTGAAAAAAAGATAAAAATTTAGTAATTTAGAAAAGAGCGTAGCCGTGTTTTCATGGAAAGGCCACCCTTTAACCAATTATAATGTTTTCTGTATTTTTTGTAATAAATACTTAATATAATTATTTCCTCTAAATTCCAGCTTTTTTTTTCTTTGATATTTTTCTTTTTTTTCACGTTGGTTAATGCAATTTACGTAAACTTTTGGTACCTACAGTTTTCTAAATACAGACATTCAGAAAAATTATAAATAACATTGAATGAACATTACATTACTTTTATTGTATTATAGAATATGTCGTACTTTTTTAACACTAGCGGCCGTAAATTCGTATTGCACTCTATTAAAACTTAAAGTGTGACATTACAGTTAGTCAGCTTTAGGGTTTCGTACCCAAATGGTGCCAATAGGACCCTATTACTGAGACTCCGCTGTCTGTCTGTCCGTCCGTTTCTCTTGTATCTCTTGAACCGTAATAGCTAGACACTAAAATGTTCACCGATTATGTATTACTGTAGCTAATAACAAAAACTATTCAAAACTGAAATAAAGTTAAAAATTAAAGTAGAAGACAGTTTTAAAACGTGTCGGCTGTTGTTCGGCCAAATAATCCTGCACATTCCCTTCTTTTAGTTTTAGCCATCTGCCGACGAATATGCATAATAGGCTACTTTCCTAACTAGTCAGTCTTTTAGATTATCAAAAAATATTGGACACGTATTTTTTATTTTGTCAATTAAACAAAAAATTACGAAGATATGGCGGGTTGAAGTTTCGCGTGACGTCACTTGTTCCTACACTTTGAGCGTTTTAGGAACAAGTGACGTCACGCCTCGTCACGCGGAACTTCAACGCGCCATATCTTCGTCATTTTTTGTTTAATTGTCAAAAGAAAAATTACGTGTCTAATATTTTTTGATAATGTAAAATACGGACTAATAAGAATTATTATTTTTTTACCTAGGAAACATCCCTATTGGGCAGGAGATCCATTGACCGATGTCAAGTATGTACTGGCAAGCTCTTGCTCATCCCTGCAGACGGATCCGGACTGAAACCACAGAGTTCTCGGGCACAATACATGACGAGGATACCCGACAGGCACTCCACACATTACAGTTGAAAATGTAAAGTTCTTTGATAAAAGGACGGAGAGACAGCGAAAACTAACCAATTATCTCGTTAGCACCTTTAAAGCATAGTGTCCTGAAAGCACAATGTACAAACCTCATCTTTTTTGTAGCAATTCCGTGCAGTCAAATTAACGAGGGCACCTTCAAATGGAAACATATCTTCGTACTCAATAAGCAAAGCAGTAGTTCCATGATCTTTTAACTGTTTCAAGATTGACTGTAAGTACGAAAGCAACGGAGGAGAACCCTTTAAATCAAAGTGGACCACGACGTATTGCAATGTCATATTCCATGTTCGTTTTAAATGGGCTAGTCTTTGCTCCTTCTGGGACCTCGTGTACCACTTTTCAAGAAGTACGTAGGACACTATTAAATATACCACCAGGATTAATGTTATAATTGCAAACAGTTTCATTTTCACCGAGCGCATTTTAAATATAAACGAAAACATTGTCATTGTTTTGTCGGGTTTTAATAATAATCGCACAATTCACTGTTTTCGCGGACACTAGAATATTTTGATTGTATTTCAGAGGACACCGTGAGACATTGACAGATGTTATGAAATTGTCATCTATACCTAATGGTTGTATTGGGGCTGAATAAAGAGTTTTGACTTTTTTAGTTCTGACGTGGTTGGTTTTAACTATTAAGTTAAGATTACATCTTTCGCAAGCACTGGTAGAAACACATTTAGAGTCAGTATAAGCTATTCCTGTCTTATTCTGTCAACTGCTTCCTCTGTATTTACCTGGACTTGCCAAATGTGTGAACCTTGCATTAGTAGTAGTTATATTATATTGCACTTTATTTTCTCTTTTGTCAGCTTGATTCACAAACGTTTCATTATAAGATGATACACTTTGAAACTGTTATTACTTTTTTTTAATGATTCACGTTTTTTTTTGTCACTCCCGTACGATGGCCGAGTTGAGATCACTAGAAACACTTTTTCATGCGAGACAGCAGAAAACGTAATGAGGCTTAGTCACAGAATAATTAAAACCAGAAAGACCGTTTAAAGTAGTAGGGTCAACGTCATAAATAAGTGATCACTTTTGTACCTTGTCACTTTAACGGCATGTTTGAAATGTCATACGAAATTATGTAACGGCTGAAAGCGACAAGGTACAAAAGTAATCACTTATTTATGACGTTGACTATACAGATGTAGTGAATAATTTTCTACCATCGGGAACACTCGGAAACACGAGCAGATTCGAAGTGACAGTCAATGACATACTAAATGATTTTCATTTTCATGTCTACTTTTATGAAACTTTGTTACCTATCGCTTGAACACATTTACATTGACTAACAATAAAACATATTGATGAACATAAATACGTCAATTATTTAATACTAAGATCGATTGACACTTCGTGAGATGTTGTGGTTTTCAAGTTTACTAAATGGTATGTAAATTGTTATTCACTACGTCTACAAGTACCTGAAATTGTGTTAAAAATAAATATACCAAATGTCAAATTTCTAAATTCTAAATTAAACTTTAAAATGTGTTCATGAGTATGCCGTTGGACTCAAGTACGGCTGTTATTGACAAGTGAACTTTCTTGCGATATTATAGTTATCCTTAAGCCACGTACGGCTTCAGCTAGGTAAATTAATATTCAATAGTTAAAATGTGCGTCTTACTTTCTGTCATTCTGTTGATGCACAATTACTAACTAGTACCTGGGCGACCGAGCTCTGCTCGGGCTGAAACTCGGTACCAAGCGTTTTCCGGTTTCCCAGAGATAAGACCAAGCTAGATCAATTTTTCATCCCCGAAAACCCCCACATACCAAATTTCATCGAAATCGTTGGAGCCGTTTCCGAGATCCTGATTATATATGTGCGAGGGAGGGGGAGCGGGGGAGGGGGTTCGGGGTTCCAAAGGTGGGATGAAAATGTCATTGATTTTGCCGTAGGATGCACCGTTTTCAAGATATTTGACAAAAACACCGGAGGGGGTGGAGGGGTGAGTCACGTTAAACTATCGTCCGTAAACCGACATACAGACAACCGGTTTTTCCTGTTCTGTGCTCCCAATAGGGAACGTGCACATAGACGGTGCTGCCAACTGGTGCCATAAGGGTGCCATCAATTTGAATGTTTTACCTTGATAAGTTTGTTTTACTGTCCGCATAGTGTCTCTTCTGTCGCATTAGTGCTGCCGCCTATAGTTACTGCACGTTCCCTATAATACCATTCTCACAAAAAGTAACTTTTTCTCACAAAAGAAGAAACTTGACGTTTTCTCATGAAAAATAAACTTAAAAAAAAAAACTAAAAACCTTAAAAAAAAACGTGGAATCGAACCAAGGTAGGCTGGATCCGCGACCACCCGATTTCTACTGTGCTATTTTGGTTTGCTCGAAGCCGGCGAAATTTAGCTTTGTATTCTAATGCAAACAAAAATAGCCGGAAAACACCAGTAAAAGCGATTTTCTAAAAATGAAACATAGCTAGATCAGTTTTTCATCCCCGAAAACCCCCACATACCGAATTTCATCGAAATCGTTGGAGCCGTTTCCGAGATCCTGATTATATATATACATATATACAAGAATTGCTCGTTTAAAGGTATTAGATAACCTCGCGCTTCGAAGACAAATCCAATGATTGAGTAATGAGCAGTATAAAGGGATAGTTTTCTTCGCAATTATTGTCATGTTTTTGTCGTAAAATGCTTGAACATTGGAACAAATACGTATAAAATTTTTAACTCCTTTTCCATTACTGTTTTATGTCATACTTTTCCTGCCTAATTTGCAAAAACCATACAAACTGTTTGCTCTACCATGAGAGAGGCGGAAGAATGACTGGCACTTAAAGATGTCTTGTCGTTAATAAAAAAAAAACAAAACTCTGTCAGTATCTAACAGAAGCTTCTCAAACATAACAAATAAGTCGAGAGGAAAAGTGTAAATAAAAATGACCCTATTTTCATTTTCTCTGAAACCCCGCACGATGAAAATGAAGCTGTTTACCATTATAATATCATTCTTGGGAATATCTATAGCGTCCTACTTACTGATTGAAATGTGGAACTCGCGCAATGAGCAAATAGTTGACTTTATCAAACAGCCTTGGAATATGACGTTTCAGTATGTTGTGGTTCATTTTGATCTCAAAGGGGCTCCTCCGTTGCTTACGTACCTGCAAACCACTCTGAAGACTTTAAAGGATCGTGGCGCTACTGCTTTGCTGATGGAGTACGAAGACATGTTTCCGTACGAAGGGGCACTTGTTAATTTGTCTGCAAGGAATCACTACGATAAAAATGAGGTTTGTATTCACACTTATTGGTTGAATATAAAGCTGATTCCCTTCCTGGGCTATTGAAAATGTAGTGACCTAGGAATTGGCGGGTTCGAATTGCAATCCCCCTTTTCTTGACTGGTTGATGAGTTAAATGAAAATGCAACTTTGGATTCACTGAATCTATTACTGAATCACAAATATACACTGATATCGACTTAAATTAAGGTTTACAGAAAATTGAGATGCGCACCCCGTGCGGTTGAAAAGTTGAGAGAGAGATCGTTCTCTTTGAATGAAGGAACACAGATAACAAAGAACAAACATGACATACATTGACATACATTTGAATGGTGGCTAGACTGACTTACATATTATTTAATCTTAAAGGAGGTGATTTTGTGTGAACACTTATTAAGACAGTGGAATTAAAACGTGCGGCTGTTGAGCATCAATCACTAAAGATTGATTTTTTGCGTAACAAAATCTACGCGTTTCCAATATAGTGAAAATAAACGGATCACTCACGTCTTAAACGAGTTTAACTCGACATGTTTCGGGCTAATCCGTAGCCCTTCCTCTCGGAGTCGCACGTCACGGCGCATAGTGCGCGTTTGGCAGCCGCCGTGACGTGCGACTCCGAGAGGAAGGGCTACGGATTAGCCCGAAACATGTCGAGTTAAACTCGTTTTAAGACGTGAGTGATCCGTTTATTTTCACTATGAGTGAGTCTCACGGTAGTTTCATGTTTAAAACGTTTCCAATATTTCTACGTTTAACGATTTTCCTTAACCTTTTTCAGCTCAAACAGTTTCTGATGTCTGCAGACCAGATTGGCTTAGAAGTCATTCCCCTTGTGCAGACGTTTGGACACCTGGAATTTGCCCTGAAGTTGAAGGAATTCCAGCATTTGAGGGAAGACCCCAAATTCCCTGACTCCATATGCCCTAGTAAGAAGGAAAGTCAAGAATTCCTCAAAGAAATGCTCAGACAGGTAAAATTTAATTTTGAACTGGGACGGTCCTGGTATATCAACATCATCATCATCATCATTCCAGCTTATTATTAGCTTAGCTCATTATTCCACTGCAGGGCACAGGCCTCCTCTCAGAAATCTCAGAATGAAAGGGCTGGTGTTGTAGTTCCTACGCGGGCACAGTGCGTATTAGAAACATCATACACACCATTGAATTTCTCCGTAGGTGTGTGCAGGGTCCTCACGATGTTTCCCCTCACTGTAAAGCTCATGGTAAATTTCAAATGTAATTTCGCATATAAATTCCGAAAACTCAGAGGTGCGAACTAGTGCGAACCCGTACTCGAACCAACGATATTCTACTTGAGGGGCCGTAGGTCAAACCACTTAGGCTTTCACGACTTTTTTACCACAGCTGGGAATACGCCAAATATGTTGAGGTTATTATATTACAACATTTTTTTTTTCAGATGTTAAAATTCCATAGCAAGGTTGCGCCATTGAAACACATTCACATTGGATGCAACGAAGTACATCACATTAAAGTATGCAACCTTTGTTCTAAAAAGAAATCAAGTAAAATGTGAGTATGTGATTATCAATTATGCCATCGACTGCTGATGACTTACGTTGCGCGTTTATTTTTATACTCAAGTCCCACTTCTGGGCACAGACCTCCCATCATATTGGGTGTTGGGTTGTAGTTCCCAAGCAGACCTTGTACAGATTAGAAACTGCCTTGGGATTAGGCCTTAAAGGCCATATGTCAAACCACTTGACTACCACTGTTTCAACACTTTATTTTTGTTTGCAGGGGCATAATTATAAATCATATCAAATTCATCAACGGCGTCATAGGGGATTTGAGCCCGAAGACGAAAATCCTAGTTTGGGATGATATGTTAAGACATATTCAACCAGCGGAATCATTTAATTTAAAATTTACTAACATAGAAAGCGTAACCGGGGATGACAGTAAGGATTCATACCATCTCTCTTTTCACCCAGTGTTTCTAAAGCACCAAAGGATATTCGACAATCTGTGGGTGGCATCAGCTTACAAAGGCGCCGATGGACCAACGCGAACGATACCCATTTTGAAGAACCGTTTCCTAAACCTCTTAAATTGGTTGAATTTTATAATGATGTACGACTGCTACCACCATAACTACCATTTCAAAGGTATAATCCTCACTGGCAGATCACGGTATAGCCACATGGAACCCCCATGTGAACTCCTTCCTGTAGCAATGCCAAGTTTAGTCCTTAATCTGATTCTGATTCAAAAATATCATAGAGGCATTGCGTTTTTTCGATTACCAACTAAGATTAAGACTGAAAAAGACTACGAAATAGAGCAACAACATTATATAAGTTACTTCCTTGTTGACGATTTAAATTCTGCACTAATGTGTCAAAACAGTATGACTGAAGGTTACCTCGAAACCTTTCAAGCTATCACCTGTATATTTGATGGTTCGGACTTGCATGTTATGCTTTCAAGATGTTCAGAGACAAATTACATTTACGCACGCATATTTTTTGGCTGCCACGATACAAATCGTACATCAGAAACTAGTATGGATGATATGAGACTTGGGTATATCAAGATGGTTGATGTTAAAGGTATTTTGGACACGAGTGTCGCCACCATGCAAGAACTGATCATCTTGGAATCTCAAGTGATCGACGCAATGTCTCCCTATTTTGATAAATATGTTATAGAAGAATACATTACTTTGAAGACCAGTAAAATGAAGGAAAATGTAAATGAATTTATGCAGTTTTTTAATGACTATTATATCGTGAAAGACTGGCCGCGGAGATATAGTGGTTCTATTACTCCGGCATCGCGGCAAGATAAAGTTGGAAAGGAAATGGAGACAGAGTTTAGGAATAATCCTCTATCTATTCTATATTAAAATAATGGGAGAGGCGTACTCTGGATGCGTGCTCTGGACCTCGAGCGGTTACATAGCTTGATACTTAAAAAAAACCGGCCAAGAGCGTGTCGGACACGCACAAGGTAGGGTTCCGTAGCCATTACAAAAAAATCAAGTAATATTTTTCTAAGGATTTCGTATGTGTACGGAATCATCCAAGTTTAGGTATGTTTTATACCTTAGGCTACTATTTACTCTTAAACTACAAATAATTTCCAAGCAATCTTAGCCGCTATAATTTTCCTAGTAAATTTGATATATTTACTACCATTCTGAATTTTTTCAAATTTTTCCACCTAACAGTTTAGATTTTAGAGGGGGAGGGACGCTCGATTTTAATGAAAATTTTCACTTTAAAGTTGAATATTTCGCAAACAGATCACTGAATAGACAAATCTTGTTAGCAACCCCGCAATGGTTTTAAAAGACCTATCCAACGATACCCCACACTATAAGATTAGTCGAGAAAAAAAAATCACCCCCCTTTACGTCTATGGGAGGTACCCTAAAAAAATTATTTTTTTATTTTTTATTTTACCACTTTGTTGACGTGACTGATATGTATATTCATGCCAAATTACAGCTTTCTAGTACTAACGATCTCTGAGCTTAGCCGCGGACAGACAGACAGACAGACAGACGGACAGACATGGCGAAACTATAAGGGTTCCTAGTTGACTACGGAACCCTAAAAAGGTCACATAGTTTCGTGGCGTATCAATTACACGCACAATGACATATCTACACAAATTGACACATACGCGAAATGACTGAGGTGTAAATGTATATCATGACAAATGTACCTACAGTATTCATTTTATTCCCAATTCCAATCGACACAAAACAGTATAGTGACGCGGAGCTCCTGCTTATGCGTAATTTTGGCCCTTCGGGCCAATGCAAAGATAAACTAAACCTACTAAGATTGGTTAATAGGAATGCGTATTAGATATTGGTCATTGCGCGTTTTGGTCCTTCTGCGTTATTTTTCCAATACATATTGGTCATTTTGCGTCTAACCCGCCAGATATGACAAAAATCGTTCGTTTGACATAAGCCATCTGTCGCTGTTTGTGAGTTAAGCTTTTATAAGGGTAATTAAAAACACATCAGTAACAACTTACATATATTTCATAATGTACAAACATAACACAAGCTCTTAGTCAATTAGAGAAAGAAAGCTATCAAACACAAACACAACAGTTAACAAATTAACCAACCAACCAAGCAACCAGCCAATCTGCCGTCGTAATTATAAAAGGCACAACTGCAAAATTGCTCAAAAAAGAAACAGCGTAAGTTTACAAAGAACAAGTGTGCACTTAGGCCTTTTCTGTTTCACAAAAAAATCTAGTTGTGCCCCTTTTACTTACGACGGCAGCAATTTGATTCCTAGCCCACTATAGGACCTTCATCATTCATTCATTCATCATTTCAGCCGAAAGACGTCCACTGTGCTGAACATAGGCTTCCCCAATGCTCGTCAAACAGATCGGTCCCGTGCGATCCGCATCCAACGCGTTCCCGTAACCTCAACCAGGTCGTCGTTCCATCTTGTTGGAGGCCTACCTATACTGCGTCTTCCGGTCCGTGGACGCCACTCGAGAACCTTTTTGCCCCATCGGCCATCAGTTCTTGCTTGCCAACTGCCACTTGAGTCTGGCGATTCTTCGAGCTATATCGGTGACTTTAGTTCTTGCGCGGATTTCATCATTTCATATCATAATTTCATAATTAAATTCGTCTACAACAATGTTTATCGAATGATGCAAAATCTCACAAGGACAAGGTTCTTTGGTAGCCCAGAAAATAAATTGGTTGACTGTACAGTCGAGGCCAAACATCTTTATACTTTAGTAGCTTGCATTCTGACAATTTTATATAAAACTTCAAGCATCTAGTGACAGCTACAAGATAGTAAACATATCTTTGACTTCGACTGTTTACCTAAAGAACTTCATTCTACTTTCCGGGAAGGTGATATGATGTACGATCTATACTTACAGTGTTACCACTTAAAGTTAGTCAACCGTTGAACTTGTGTTCAATACTTGCCAGTTCATAGAATGCTGACAATAAAGGCGTGTCTATAAGTTTTTCATGGTAAGTTCATTAGCTTTTTTATTTCAGAAGAAAGCATGTTAAACCTTGTTTATTAAAATAAATGTTTCTGATTTTACACCTTGTCTTATTGTTGTACATAAAACAGAAAAAATAAAAATATACTTATTCTAAGACGAAACCGGAGAATCCTATTAGGTTTATATTTTAACCCTTAAACCATTTGACAACCCTGTCAAGACATTCGATTTTGGACCGTGAATGTTGCTCACTTGAATAGGCTTTGATTTCTGCTTGACGGCGAATATATTGCCGGTATTGATTTAAGGGTTTAAAATTGATAATAATATGGCAGTGGAATGGTGGTGTCAGATCCTACTTTTACCATAAAATGTGAAAGTTTTTGAATGAGTGCGTGCGTGCGTGTGTGCTAGCGTGCGTGGATGCATACATGCGTGCGTATGTGTTTTTGTTACTCTTTCACGCTAAAACGTTGAAATTTACCATGAGCTTTACGGTGAAGAAAAAAATCGTGAGGAAACCTGCATACACCTGCGATGAAATTCAATGGTGTGTGTGAAGTTCCCAATCCGCAATGGGCCCGCGTGGGAACTACGGCCCAATCCCTCTTATTCTGAGAGGAAGCCTGTGCAGTAGGACGTAGGTATATGTATAGGCTGGGATGAAATCATATTCACCCAAGTTTAATGAACAAGCTCATCGTAAACAAAGGCTGAACGTCCACGTAAAAAATGCTCTCAAACAATAAAGGAGACTTTATGAACATGAACCCGAAGCTTCTATGGCAAAGGCATACCTCTAATTAAATTCTCGCCAGCGCCAGCCGACGGTCAGCTCTGGATTTGAAACAACGGGATCAAAAACAAGCATCGTCTTGATTAAAGTGAATATAGAAACCGGCCAGGTTTCGTAAGTATCTACCTACGTAACATTATTTGATCGTCATTTAGTAACTGTTGCTTCTTTTTAAACACATATATCTATCTATTTATCTAATATTCTATCTAATGTGTGTCTAATGTTCTATAAAAGTCTCGTGTCACGGTGTTTGTTATCGAACTCCTCCGAAACAGCTCGACCGATTTTTATGAAACTTTTTTCTCCACATAATATGGTAGGTCTGAGAATAGGTCGTAGGCTATTTTTTACCCCCGTCCTCTACCCCTAACGGGAAGGGGAGGGAGGCGCATACTTACTAAAACCACTCCGACGTATACAAATACAAATAATTTATTTCCAAAAAATACGTTGCGTTCTTATCGAGATTTGTAAGCGCCGTAGGGTCCGGAAGATTCTACCACGACGTGATGTAGGACACTAGCATTTTTCATGACCTATCCGTAGTCACACTAATTTGCTACACTGGTGTGACTATGGTTCAGATTCAGATTCAGATTATTTATTGGCCAAGTAATCAACATTACATTTTAGCACGCCATTATAACTAAGTACATTATTGAGTATTACCACTAACATGCATTTAATTGTTATTTTACATTTTAATATGATCACATAACAATAATATGTCAATATAACATTTATAAACAGAACTCATAGTAACAACAATTTCTAGAGCAGCAGTATCACATACTTAAATATTTTTTAGCAGCAGGAAGTTTTACACAGTCTATGAACTCATTGATTGAGTAGAAAGCGTTATTCTGGAAGAAAATTTTAATTTTTCTTTGAAAATCTATCAGTGGCAACCTTGGTTCATTTTATTTATCCGTAGTCACACCACTATAGACCAACTCACCCTTGACTAAATATAAATATTTAATTTAAACCATATCGACGGAGCCCCGCGATGCGGAGCTCCTATTTCTGGGCGGTTTGCCCTCCGGACAGAAGAAACTACCTAACTGACCTAACCTACCTATTTTCTGGACTGAATTATGGTTGGGGGGTGCATTGGTGTAATGGGTCGGGTAAAATAAACGATAGTCACACCAGTGTGACTACGGATAAATAAAATGAACCATAGTCACACCAGTGTAGTAAATTGGTGTGACTACGGATCGGTCGCTGCATTTTTTAGTAAAAATGTGAATACGTCGGGAATACTGCATATCTGCTTATTTTACCATACGTAAATACCGCGTATCTGCACTACATTTAGTTTTACAGGGGATGATGGTTTTAACTTCATATTTGTTTTATTTTAACGAATTTGGAGTAAAAATTGGAAATTGGCTGAATTTGTCAGATACGCGGAATTGGTCCAATGCCAATTAAGCGGATTTTCACTTTCCTCAACGAATAGCAATTCTTGTGAAATTTTATAGTTCTAGATCTACGAGAAGTACCGTATTGATTTTGATGTATGACGATGACGTCCTTACGAATGTCAAAACGAAAAAAATATCCAATAGACTATATTTTTTCCTTTTAAATTAACAGAACCCTAGGAACAAAACGAGCGTTTCAATGACTAGATATTTTTATAGACTGCCTCAGTATTTTGTCAATAATTATTCAAAATTTACCGCATACCTAATTGTTTGTTTATATGACGTGATCATTGGTTACTTACCATCAGATAAACTGCATGCACGTTTGTCAGCTGCAGTATGTAAAAAAAAACAATCAAACAATAAATACATTTCTATTACGTATACCTGATTATTTTGTAACTTAAATTAAATATGAAATATGAAACCTGTTGATATTATTTCAAATACAAATATTAACACAATTATTCATAGTTTTTAACAATCAACACTTGTACTTATTCTTAATCCAGAAACGGTTAGTTTATAAACAATCTACTGATCGATATTTTACAAACACAGAACTCGTAGATTGATTATAAAATAACGGTTTTTACAATTATACATTTGGCACATGAGTTGATGGTTGCGGAGTCGCCAAGGTCACTCATATGGACCTCCACAAAGTAACATTTAAATCAACCAATATTTTGGCACATCTTTGGCACTAAAAGAATCTTGCGCTTTGCTTGCTAACATGCAACCATGCTACTAAAAATGTATTTGACCAATTAGGCACCTAATCTTATCCAAAACTTCTACGCATAAATCCCAAGCTCGGGTCACACGCCAGCTGAATGTGTAACTTTTAAATGGTAAAGGCATAGTTACATGAAATTTCTATAGCCAATTCGAATTAGAGTAAACACGCTTGCATTTTTACAACTGTACAAAATCTACAAATCCTACATAATTAGTAACAATATCACGTACGATGGTATAAATACCATTAATGCACAAACTCAATCACAATTAATCTGCACGTATTTCTCATTAGTCTCATTGGTCTCGCTTTCTTTTTCTTCCTTGTTTTTCTCATCATCCGTTTTGCTCTTTGCTTTGTGAACAGGAACAATTTCAGTTGGCGGTGCCGGTGTACTGCCCGAGATACTGTCTTCTTCAGCAATTTGCAATCCAACAGTATCAGCTATTTTCCTACTAGCTGTCTTAAAGGTATTAGATAACTTAACTTGGACTACATTAATACACATAGACATTAAAGCGAGGCCAAAAACTAAATACAAAATTGACAACATCATGAACATAGGATGATTAGGAACAAAATCTCCTAGACCGATGGTGGTCATTGAGATGAATACAAAATAGAAAGATTCGAAGAAATTCCAATGCTCCCATAAATTGTAAATGACAGCACCGATGACTATGTATAGGACTAAAATGAAGATGGCAATTGAGATCGGGAGATTGAATTCTTCGTCTATTTTGAAATCAGAAGGCGCTGGTGTTTCAGGTTCGATGAGGTCCTCGACAGCAGTGCCCGGTTTAGGCGGTAGAGGTGGTGGAACATCGCTTAATTTTCTTTCAACTGGCGGGGGTTGATCACCGTTAGGATCGCCTTTAGCTTCTAAATCCTCTTCTGAAAACAGCTGCGAGGGCCTCCTCACGACTTCCCGCACGATATTGAATCCCTTCACGACATCCTGCAATTAAAAGAAAATGTCATGTTATTTTTTATGAACGGCAAGAAATAACAAAAGGCTCGTGAAAAATATAAGACAACACACGCTCGAAGCAAAAACTCTGTCTGAAAATAAAGAGAAACATTCACATTGTTTTCTATTCAAAGGCGGTAATTTGAAACATTATTTTCCACAACAAGGTGCTTACAAATAAGGGCGTTCTTTGAAGATATTTAATTTATATCATTACAGAATTGAGAGAATATTGGCTCAGTCTATGTACTTAGTGTTTATTTTAATTTAATAAACTCTTCGAATATTAGAGGGCACCCCAATCTCCTCGATCAAGTCATATTTAATGCAGACTAGCTGTTGCCCGCGACTCCGTCTGCGAAGAAACGTTTATCGCTATCACGCCGCAGGAACCATGCAGTTTCTCGGGATTAAAATTATTCTAAATATATAATAATAGGCCAGGTTATAAACAGATAAATACAAAATTAATCAGAATCCTCTTAAGCAGTTTGACATGAAAGAGGAATTGTTACAGATAACTAAAATTATTTATGAACTGAAACAAACCCTAAAAGGTCGCAGGTGAGCAAAGTAATTGTTTCATCATCAGCCTATGTTCGTCCACTGCTGGACATGGGCCTCTCCCATGGCACGCCACTGAGCACAATCCTCGGCCACTCTCATCCAGCTCTTGGCAGCCACCTTGCGAAGATCATCGCTCCACCGAGTCTGAGGACGTCCTACGCTACGTTTGCCGATCCCTGGTCCGTGATCCGTTTGCCGATCGAAAATTATTAAATTATTTATTACTAGCCTTCCGTCCGCAGCTTCGCCCGCGATAAATTAATTTTCCCGTGGGAAAAGGTATTTTCCCGCGGTAAAAAGTAGCCTATGTCACTCAGTGATAATGTAGCTTTCTAACACCAAAAGAATTTTTGAAATCGGTCCAGTAGTTTCGGAGCCTATTCAATACAAACAAACAAACAATCAAATCTTTCCTCTTTATAATATTAGTATAGAAGTATAGATAAGATTCTATGGATTATGAACTTCACACCTACCATTAAATTTCTTCACAGGTGTGTGAACGTTTCCTCGCGATCTTTGCCTTCGCCGTAAAAGCTAAAGTGGGAACGAGCACTCTAATTTTGAGAATAACCCTGTGCCCTGCAGTGGGAGGTATATGTATAGGCTGGGATGACGATGATGATAATGATGATAAAAATTCTGTGGTGGCCCGTAGCAAGCAATTTGGTTCGTAATCAAATTGATTGGCTAATTAAAAAAATTTAAACATTACAAACCTCAACATGCGTGACCCTTCTCACGCTTCGACAGCTCCTGGTGTAGTAGAATCTCCGGATGAAGGACCAGAGGAATTTGATGATTCGCGTAAACAACTTGCCAAAGTCAGCAAGGACGATCAAGAACAGAGGAATCCCAATGATCGCGTAGACGATCGTGGCAATCCGGCCCGATGTCGTCTTTGGAGCTATGTGACCGTAACCTGGAAAACGAACGAATTTAAGAGTCTCTTTTTAGTTTGAAAGAAATTAAGACCTTACCGCACATCTAGATCTAAAGTGGGTCAACTCAAAATAATATACCATTCTAATTTAGACTTCAGTCAATTTCTAAAAGGTCTGAATTAAAATGGTATATTATTTTGAGTTGACCTTCTTTAGATCTAGATGTGCGATCATAATTAAGATCAATCGAAGGCAGTTAAAAAGGGTCAGGTTAAGGAACTTGAAATTGAACGGGTACGGATCAAATTTTTTTTAAATATTTAAGAACTTACTACTTAAATAGAATCTGACCAGTTTTCTTTGGTTTTCATTTTACATATAGAAAATAAAGTTGCTCATCCTAAAAAAGTTCCCATCCTTAATAATTAAATGCTCTACCTTAGGAACCCTTTAATCGTTAGCCACTGTGAAATCTTTAAAATAAATATGGAATATGATTTTTGCCATTTAGAAACATATTGCTTATTGTGAAAAATTCTCGAAAGTGGAGATAGGATAGGGTCATAAAAAGCACTATTTTTGGAAAAGGGATATTCTTATCTATCTATAAAAACTATGTTAAATATCATGAATCAGCAAATAAATCCATTTATTTTTTAATATGCAAGTAATTTATCTTAACATTATAATGATTTATATAGTCTTACCAATTGTTGTGACTAACGTCAGGCAATAGACGAAGGAATTCATAAAATTCCAAGACCTCTGACCGCTAAATGACGTCACCCCAGCTTCGTGTGCTGTGTGCAGTTGGTTCTCGAATTCATGCAACTTGTTTCGAGCCATCGATTTCCAATCCTCTTCACGCATGTAATGGCTACCACGCCAAAGGTTCTCAATAAAATCTCGTTTCACATTCCTTGTGCCACACTTATAAGCGTTTTCAAATGATCCTTCCAGAGACTTAAACATCATCCCCCCCAACCCACATAACATGATCAACATAATAAAATCACAAATGCATTCATTCTTTAGCTTTTTTATGCGATTGTATTCCAACTTTTGTTCTTCCTTAAATAGCTGCCAATTGGCTATAAATTTCCACTTGGATTTAACAGTTTTCGGTTTTTCTTCAAGTTTTGTTTTTATTTGTTTTCCTTCTATTTTTTCTTTCTTTTCTTTCTTTACACCGTTTTTAGCTTCAGTGACTGACCTCTTTCGCAGACCTGATTTATGTTCTACGTGTTGTGCTGTATTGTCATGTGCTAAAATTATATTGGTTAAGCTTTCCCGTTTATCTACCTCTTGGCTTAGTAGATGTAGTTTGCGCGTCAATTCGGCGGTACGTTCAGATAGATCAAATTCGTATTCGTTTTCACTAGGTGATGATGAATAACAACTTGAGGTATATTCTGATTGGCTTGCGTCGATATATCCTGAGCTTTGTTCGCTTTGTTTTTCAGACTTAATGCCAGCTTTTTGATCTGCCGCTAACCCTGACAAGATTTCTTTGTCGCTAATAATTTGAATAGTTTTAGGACACGATATTCCCCGAGACCGCCTTGGTGTTGATGGAGTCTTGTTTGGAGTTTGCAAGTTTTTACTGGCCATTGATTTGTACTCAGGAGGTAAACGTGGGTCGTCTTTAGATACCGACAAGCTCCTAGCTCTTGCTTTTTGCATTAGTTCTATTATTTCTTTGCTGGTTTGAGTCATTCCTGTGCCGGCTTTATCGACAACTCTGACATCTTCAACCCTATTAACAGATTGTGATCGATTGACTCTAGGAGATCTATTCTTAACGAACCGCCGAGGCGTTGGCATAACTTTACGTCGCGCCGCTTGGGTCGATATATTGTGCTGATTATTTTGATCCTCACTCATCTCACTCTCACTAGTTTTACCCTGTAAATATCATTACAGGCAAAGTATTAGTTTTTCTTCTATACTACGATGTTATTTTATACTATTTACATGGTGTTCATATATCATTTTGTCGTTAATTCAACAAAAAATACAGCGCTATTAACAAAGCAATTAACAGAATCAAAATTAATTTAACGTAAAAACTGACCCCGAATCTTGTTGCGGACTTGCTCCTTGCTGGTTTTACTGGTGGCACTTTAGTTTGTGTTGGTTCGTCTTTTGGTTTTACAAGTTGTCTAATTATGGTTGAATGACCCTCGCCTGTAGATTTTCTGCTCGGAGTTCTAACGATCCTTTCTCGTACTTCAACAACGGGTTTATTTTCCGGTAACACCTTTTTGCTAGGTGTTCTTTCTATTTGATACACTTTAGTCACAAGTTCTCCAGGAGTGGCAGGTGTTTCGGGAGTTTTAGGTTTCGTAACTGGTTTTTTCTCGTCATCCTTTGGTTCAAACGTGAATGTTTCTTTTTTAACCGGTGTTTTTGGCAATTTAGGTTTATCTTCTGATAGTTTAGGTGCTGGATCGTCAGCATATACCATTTCCTCTAGTTTTTTTGGAGTGGAAGGTAACGGATAGGGGAAATTTTTCTCTTTAGGAGACGCGCTTACTGGAGACGTAGGGGTTAGAGAACGTTTTCGTTCAGTAGTAATAGGTTCCATAGTCAATGAACCTCGGCGACCAGTATCGTCTTCTTTTGGACTTAAAGTGTAGGTTGTGCTAAGAAACTTATTACTTGGATCAATAAAGCTCCCTTTGCGCTCTAATCTGGTAGCAAATTCTTCTCTCTCCTTCTCTGGTACAGCAAACGGTGAAACACTCCTACGCCTTCTCTCGTGAGCTGCTATTGTTCTTGCTTCGAGAACTTCACCTGTATCTAGATCGTAAACGGGGTCTTTAATCTTCGATTGTACTTCTACTAAACGTTTCATTTCTTCATAAGTATTGTCGGCTTCAATTTCTCTTGAGTTTCTTTGAGGTTGATAGTCTTCATCTTCAGAGGTAGGTGTGTCTTCATGAGGTGTAGGAAATCGGCCGGGTTCAGGAGTCTTCTCTCTCTGCCTTGCTGACTGTCCTCTGTTCTTAGACAAATTTCTCCTCTTCTTAATAGAAGTGTTTTGTGTCTGGGCTTCCATTTCGGCTGCTTCTGCTTTTTCAGGAGATCTGGATACTAACACGCCTGCAGTTTGGGATTCGGAATCTGCAGTGATAGTGGGAATTTTAAGGGTTAATCTACTTTTGTGTTCATGACCCTCTTCACTCATTACCACAACACTGTCTTCAATCGCCGACCTGAAACATAAACAACAAATTTAATAGGTACAAGCAGTGAACTGTAATGATGAGGGCGCAGATCCTAATGCAATATTTGTTGCACATTTTGGCAATACACATTACAGCTACTGCCAATACATATGACATACTTAACAAGGTGTCAACAATCTCATATTTGAATGAAATTAAACTTACCTTTAGCGACAATCCAATAACAAACTCCTTTATTGTATCAGGGTGGGTCGACATCTAATAAAAGAATCTATTTTAGACGGCACAGCACTCGCGTAAACAAACTTCGGAATAATAGAAGACGATCCATCCTTGTCACATCAAGCTCGCACCGAAGACACTTTCTTGTCCGAAATTGATTTTCGATTGTTCCTTATCTTTGTTCGATTGTGAGGTGCAAGTTTCGTGTCGCGATTTAAACTCTGCTGCGCGCTCGCAAGGGACTGCGCGCCAAACCCGCCGGGCGGCGTTCCAAATTTAAAACACCTACTTCTACAATATATAGATATACGCACGCATTCAACACGAAAAAAGACCAACCAGTATAACGTGACATCATACTTCTCACTCCTCTCTCGGGTAACACACGCAACGCGAGTACAGGAATACTACAATAAGAGATCATCATAAGTGGTTCAATTAATTCACTTTTCATTTTTTCGGATAGATCTCCGCGTAATGTTTAAAAGACAATATACGTCACGGGACGTTTTTAAAAGCAATTCATGCATTATTACTGCTTCGTTTTATTGGCCGGCTTCAAACTTTGAACGACGAGAGTGATAAATGGAAACTCGAAATAGTTAGGGAGATAATGTTTACATGGCTTACAATTTTGTGATGTATGTTGCCATCTCTTCTTAACAACATATGAGTGAGAGAAGAAAAACTAGCTAAGCATCTGAAGCATCTGTTTATAGATTATTAGAAAAAATCCTTTGGCAGTCAACCATTGTAGACAGACAAATAAATTATCTACAAACATGTGATAGAAATTAACGATAGCATCGAATGAATACGATACATGATATCAATTCAAAGTGCAATCAACTTCTTATAAAAATATCTGCTCATGGCCGCGAAAGTTCACTGTATCAGACAAAAGAACAATGTCCGATGCAATACAACAACACAAGATAAAATAAATACTATATACTATATGCTCTGCTCATATTTCAAATGCACAATTCCCACTACTTTAGAAATGGTACATTTCTCAGAAGAAACACCATTCTCCACATCATCACTTCATTTGGTTGGTTGGTTGGTAAGTTATGAGCTACCGCTGTTGGATGACCATTTATTCCGTTGTGTGCCACTGGATTCTGCGACCAATGGCGCAAAACGGAAAAACTTCCGTTTTGTTTCATCATAGTCACCAATGGCACAAAAGGGAAAAAAACTTCCGTTTTGTGCCATCATAAAAAAATAACCTTAACCTAAATCGGGAATGTGAAGACCTGGATATCAATTGGGCATGCCCAAAAGATTTAGAAGATTTAGGTTAAGGTTATTTTTTTATGACTTTTTTCCGTTTTGTGCCATTGGTGGCAGAATCCAGTGGCACACAACGGAATATATGTGGATGACAGACTTTCCCCATACGGGTTAATAATTTCTGGAGGCATTTGGTTGTACCTTTCTAGGCAAGCCAATTTCTTTTACGAATCCCGGGTACAGATCTTCAGAGTCGCCCTATATCTGCTAAAAGCCGCGATCAGGCTATAAACAGCGATAAACAGCGATCCGGGTGTCACCAACGGTGCTGGCTGAAAATCAGCGCTGGGGTGCTATGAACGCCTCAGCATTATGCTGAGCCAGTGTCCGATTTGCAACCGCAATGACGCATTCTATCTTTAGCTTTCGTGTTGTCTTCTGTTTTGTAAAATATCGAAAAAAAATATATATATTAGGGGACAATCTTACACAAATCGACCTAGTCCCAAACTAAGCAAAGCTTGTACTATGGGTACTAGACGACGATAAACATACTTATATAGATAAATAAATACTTAAATACATAGAAAACATCCATAACTCAGGAACAAATATTCGTGCTCATCACACAAATAAATGCCCTTACCGGGATTTGAACCCAGGACCTCTTGCTTCGTAGGCAGGGTCACTACCAACTAGGCTAAAGCGGTCGTTGATAAGAAGAAGCGTCTATATCGATGATGATGGATGTGTCTTGTGTTGTTGTAAATAAATGTATTTTCTTTCTTTCTTTCTTTCTTTCAAAAGTTGAGTACTTGTATCCGATTAAAATCGAATGAGCAAACAGAGCCGGCTTTCGTTTAAGCAAAGTAAGCAAAATGTCTTTGTGTAAAGTTTCATCGACCGATTATAAAAGGATTGTGTTCGTACGTGGGGCGTAAGTGGCAAGCGGCGGGCGGGAAAATGCACAGTCGGGTAAAAAATCATTTGTCACCTTAAAGTTGACATGAGCTTGCACCAAGGCAGTCAGTCCTGTCCACATTTTATTTCAAACGGAGCAGAACATCGCATTGGCGTTTCCCATTTTTGAAAAGGTACTAAGAGTCTATGACTTGATAACGGAATCAATTTAATAACTAACGAAGGTTTTCGTATGAGTACCAAATTTCAACTCAAATTCAATGCAGGGCGTGCCAAAGAATGACACATTAGGTAAACATACATAAATACGTACTCTTTTACTATATAGTTCCAGTTTAAAAAAATAAGCGGGCTACCGTTGCGGATATTTATAAGTACTTACCTAAGGTAAATAAGGTATAATGCCAGTGCCCGACGGTGCCCCAATAGCCGACTGTCAATATCAATCTTAATTCGTAGCAATTAAAGCGACAAGCGGGGTGTCGATTATTGGAATTAAAGTGTCGAACGTTGGGGTATTTACCTTACGTCATTTTATTGTCATATGCAACAGGAATTTAAAAATAATTACCAAATTATTTGTGCTCTTTTACTATTTATACAAATTTCTTTCCACTTAGACAGAGGCCCAACCGAAGCGTCAGCTTTGCAATGACAAAATAAACAACCTGCGTGCCTTCAAAGCTTCAAAGCTTTCGAAGGCAGCAGAGAATGCATTGAAAATAAACAAGGATATGTGGACGGAACAACGTAACGAGAGGCGGGCTGTTTAGCCATCTAATCATATGGAAGCTTATGTTTAAAATATTTTCCTAATAATATTATATACTAGCTGTTGCCCGCGACTTAGTCCGCGTCCAAATAAAATTTATGACCAGCTCCCAATCCCGCGGGATTTTTTTTTTACTGCGCCTCTATCATCTTAGGAAAAGGAATGATTACGAAGTTAAGTTCCCATTGAACTGCATAGTTTCAGCGATATTTGGACTGTGCGTTGATAACTTTAGTCCCGTTTCGTAACCAAAATTCCGTAGCTGCCTACAGCCACAGCGGCGAACTCGGTGGTTACGAAATTTTGGTTACCAAAAGGGACTAAAGGCGTTAATATATCAATCAGTCAGTTAGTCTGGACTTTTAATTTCATATTCAGTCACGAGCTTTAATTTGGGACCCACTTAACGTTGACAGTCCTGGCATATTTTATAGGAATTCAAAGGATTATTTTTCGAAATGGGTCCCAAATTAAAGCACGCGACCGTACAATATAAATGCCAGAATTTATGTTGTGAGTTTGGGCGTGTGTTTAATTCTTATTAATCATAATAGAATTATTTTATTTATTTGTAAATAGGTATGCATGTAGAGGATAATCTCTGATACTACTGAACCGTCTCTAAAAATGAATTAAGTGATAGAAAACCGCTCTAGTCTTTATTTTCGAAGGCTATTTTTTCACCGGGATTGTGACGAATTCCTACGGGAGATCTATTGTTTTATACATTAAATATGCTTTTAATAAAAACTTTTTAACAAAAAATTAAACCGCCGAAAAAACTGAAAAGCAAAAAATAATACCTTTTTTGTTTGACCTTAATCTAGGTACCAGTTTGAAGTCGGTGCCTCAGCACGAGCCAGGAGGAGTGATAGAAGCCAATCAGGTAGACGATTATAGGTCCACTCCTTTCATTTTTTGTTAAATAGTTTTTATTTTATACTTTTTTCCATCCTTGGGGTAATTTTTTTTTCCAAATTTATAATACCAACTTCAAGGTATACCCTATCTATCCAATAAAAAATAATTATGAAAATCAGACTACTCTCATAGTGAAAATAAACGGATCACTCACGTCTTAAAACGAGTTTAACTCGACATGTTTCGGGCTAATCCGTAGCCCTTCCTCTCGGAGTCGCACGTCACGGCGGCTGCCAAACGTGCACTGCGTGCTAACGCCCTGGTCGCGCGGCCACTCGACGCAACTGACAGCGACACAAAACTACCCCCGTTTCCATCATCACTTTTATTGTCATTGTCAAATGTAGGGTAGCACACAACACTAACCACATCACTTTGTAAAGGTTCGCCCACACTCACCGTTGACGCAGTACGAACATTCAACACTGTTTTCCAACTCGGGGATACTGACCAACCACTATCCCGGTTAAAATTTGGATGACGACCAATCTCGATGGCTTCACGCACCTTCCGCGGAATGAAAAACTTTTCTCTCGCAAGTACGGAAGCCTTATCAAACCGGATGTAGTGCGTCGAGCCCGAGTCCATTGAGTGTTCGGCCACCGCAGACCCCTTGCTGTCTTGCTTTTTCATACTGCGTATGTGCTCCGATAACCTATAAGACGTGAGTGATCCGTTTATTTTCACTATGAGTGAGTCTCACGGTAGTTTCATGTTTATCAGACTAGTCTGTAAAAAGTTAGTCAATCATCCCCTGTTTTCCTATCCAAATTTAAATGGGACCACCCTCGGGATATACGCTTTCCAATAAAAAAAGAATCATCAAAATCGGACTACTCTATAAAAAGTTATGCGTGATCATACATAAAAAAAAAAAAAAATATACACGTCGAATTGAGAACCTTTTTTGTTTTCGTCGGTTGAAAAACTGGAAACATTTACTCATTCGACTTTTTATTTTAGACGCCTACTCACTAAATTACAGCAACAATTCACAGAACACAAGGCTTGCTCACATAGTTTTAAAGGAACTCTACTCTTTAAAACACTATTGGAAACTGCGCTCGTAGTATCTTAAATTATATCTTGTTGTTTAAAGTATTGTCAGCATTTAAGTAAATGTTAAGTGCGATAGTACTGCATTTTGGGCCTTATCTTATATACGAATAGAGATTACTATGCCAATTCGCATAGATTTAGGCGCCATTGACATGCGTCGAACGCGAATTTAAAACTAGACATTAAGTTGTAATTGATCGTATTCATGTCATATTTTTCTTGGTATTCGTATGTAGATGTGCTGGGATAAATGAACTGAAACAATTACTTTGCTCACCTGCAACCTTATAGCGGCAACTGAAATACGTTACATCATCTGTGAAAATTTCAACTGTCTAGCTATCACGGTTCATGAGATAAGTATACCTAGCCTGTGACAGACAGACAGAGGGACGGATGGAAGGACAGCGGTCTCAGTGATAGGGTCCCGTTTTTACCCTTTGGGTACGGAACCCTAAAAAAGTAATTGTTTCAGTTCATTAATATGGACCTGCGCTAAGTAACGCCTGATTCAATAAATTATGTGTTGGGACAAGTTCATAGGATGAGCAACTTTTAAAATTTTATTATATTTTATTTTATTAAATTTAAAATTTTTTTTAGCCATTTTTTAGGTGGTAAACGAGCATTGTGTCTGCGGATGGTAAGTAACACTACCAGACACGAACAACTGCAACACCAGAGGAGCAAGATGCATTGCCAAACGTGTGGTCTACCGGCCTGTGGTTTTTATTTTCGAAAAATTATACCTACACCCTGATTGATTTCCTTTATCTTGAAGGGACATTGAACTGAAAAGGTCAAATAAAGTTAATTTCTGTAAAACAATGGTGTCCCGACCCTTATTGTCGAAAAGATAATCAAGAATTAATTTAACCTATGCGCAGTAGGTACATTATATACCTTCAACTAAGCTAAGCTGTGCTATCGAAGTAAGAAGAAAACATTACCACTTTATTAACTACTAGCTGATGCCCGCGGCTTCGCCCCCGATAAAGAACATTAAAACGTGTTTTCCCGTTGAAATAGGGTATTTTCCCGTAGTAAACAGTAGCCTAGTCACTCTCCAGCCCTTTCAACTATGTCCGCACAAAAAATCACGGCAAACCGTCGCTCAGTTTCGACGTGAAAGGAGGGCAAACAAACTAACAAACACACTTTCAAATTTATATAGGTATAACATTATATAGTATAGTACAGTATATTAGGGAATATGAATACAGGCGTCCCAAAAATCAAAGATACCATGGTACCAAGCAAGAGGCCAAGATATAAGAGTTCTGGAAAAAATAAAAAATAAATTTATCTTAAGCGATAATAGACATTTTTTCGGAAATATCTAATACTAAAAGTCATATTATGCGACTCTATGACTCTATTATCGCTTTACTATAGTCAACGGCCGCTAAGAAGTAAATTCTGACACATTGCGCAACTATAAAGTTTCTGAATATTAATGAACTAAAACAATTACTTTGCTCACCCGCGACCTTACAATAGTTACGTTTATGCAAGAAATGTGCGTTCATGCAGTTCCTCCACCTCCACACTAAAATAAAAAACACTAAAATATAATCTACCCACTAAATTTAGTCAAAAAATAGTGGAAGGTTTGGCGGTAGATTCTGAGGTTGCTATTACAAGTAACTGTGGTGATTTTGAAACAAAAGTGTTAGTGGCAAATACACTTAAAAATACCAATTCCACAGAGTGTATTGTCAATATAACCGAATTAAATTCTTTGAGATCTATTCAGGAGAAAGTGTATGATAATGATTTAGTGGTGACAAAGGCAGACAAAGGAAATTGTATTGTTTTATTGGATAGGTATCAATATAATCGGAAAATTTTAGATATCGTTCAAGGGGACGGTTTTACAGTCTTACGTAAGGACCCTACAATTACATTTCACAAAGATCTAAAGAGACTAATAAAGGGTTCTTTGTTTGCCTTTGAAACCGAACAACAAAAGAATTTTGTAATTCCCATGAATCCGCAGGCGCCAATTCTATATGGATTACCTAAAATTCATAAAGATGATGTGCCTGTTCGTCCAGTTGTCTCATACGTGAGTGCTCCAGCATATAAATTGGCGAAGAAATTAAATAGTATTATTCGTGTGAAGGCTTCCTTTAAACCTTCTTATAGTTTAAAAAATGGTTTAGATTTGGTTAGTAAAATTAAGGACATCAGCATACCGCCGAATGCAACGTTGCTTTCTTTGGATGTAGACAGTTTATTTACTAACGTACCATATAGTGAGACACTAGAAATTCTAAAAGACCACTTAGAAAGGAAGCGGTTGCATACGGGTGAAGTTTGTGAATTAATAGATTTGGTAACTTTATGCATGAAACAAAATTATTTCCAGTTCAATGGTCTTTATTACTTACAGAGTGATGGTTTAGCTATGGGTTCACCTCTGAGTCCTTTAATGGCAGATATATTTATGGATCATTTTGAGAATCAGTATATTGTGGGTAATAATAATATTGTGTACTATTTTAGGTATGTTGATGATTTGATCCTATGCTGGAGAGGGAGTATGAGACAGCTTGACGTGTTTATTAATGGTTTGAATAACAAGCACGTAAAGATAAGGTTCAAAAAAGAATTGGAGGAAAATTGTTCGTTGAACTTTTTGGATTTAACGATTTCAAAATTAAATGGTAAACATCAATTTAAAATATACCGTAAGCCCACGTACACAGATGCTGTTATACCAGCATCTTCTAATCATCCGTGGCAGCATAAACTGGCTGCTTTCCATTGTTATTTTAATAGATTGTTGACTGTGCCTCTTTCTAAGGAACATTTTGATTTAGAGTTGAGTACTATTTATCAGATAGCGATCTCAAATGCTTATACAAAATCAATGGTAGATAGTTTAGTTCAAAAGAAGCAGGCACGGTTAGTAAATAGCATGCTTTACGCTGCGTTACCTTCTCAGTCTACTAACAAATATAGATCTAGCATCTCTTACGTTGGGGGTTTGTCTGATAAGATTTATGGCATTTTAAAATCAAACAATATTAATGTTGCCTTTAAGACTAACAACTCTTTGTACTCTAGGCTATGTAACCACAAAGAACAGGTAGATAAGGGAACTAGATCGGGGGTATACAAGCTTACTTGTAATGACTGCAATGGGATATACGTAGGACAGACAGGCCGAAGTTTTAATACTAGATTTAAAGAGCATGTTTCGGCATATAGGAATGAGCATCCAGATAGATCGAATTTTGCAAAACATTTGTTGGAATCAAATCATTCATTGTTAGATTCAGATTCTTATGCAGTGTTACATTATTGCGGCAAGGAGTTGCGTCTGGATGCTCTGGAATGCATGGAAATAATTAGGTACAACACTATGGGGTCTATTATTAATGAACAGGTAAATTTAGTATCTTCTCCTTTACTGCGGCTTGGGTCGAATTTGAACAGTTAGTATTAATTAAATATGCCTTATAAATAAATAAACAAAAATTCAAGGTAGTTTTATAATATGTCAATAAAAGTTAATTTTTGTGGGGTAGTTTGAGAATAAGAAAAATAAAGTGGGTACTTGAGAAGTTACAGTGACAAGTTAAAACATTTGTTTTGGTTTGTTAGTTTAACAGTTGGTAGCATAGCATACGGTTGTGGTAACTCTGAAGATGAGCTCTGGTTGAGTTCGAAACGCGTCAGTGTAGCTTGGTGGTGGTGATGGTTGGGTTTATGTGATTTGTGTGTGTTCGTACAGTGTGGAGGTGGAGGAACTGCATGAACGCACATTTCTTGCATAAACGTAACTATTGTAAGGTCGCGGGTGAGCAAAGTAATTGTTTTAGTTCATTAATATGGACCTCCGCAAAGTAACGCCTGATTCAATAAATTATTTCTGAATATTGACAATGTCAACCACACAAAAATAAATGCTATACTTACATACTTGTTGCGTGTGACAGAAGAGTAAGTTAGCTTTTTTTTCCTATGGGTCACATTGTCAATTATTCAGAAACTTCATAGTTATGCATTATTGTGCAATATGTCAGGATTTACTTCTTAGCGGCCGTTGACTATAAGTGACATGAATTATTTCTTATTTTTTCCAGAACTGGTAGAGCTTGACCGGTTATCTATCATTTATCGTTAAGTTTTGAGACACGTCTCATACGAGACGTGCATATACATGCACACAAACTATTTAGCAAATAGCCAACTTACCAATAGTAGTGTAAATGGTGCCGGCATAGAACATCGCGTTGATAAATGTCCACGTCTTGTCTTCTGGTTTCGTCTTGTTGTTAGGCAGTTTACTCAGGTACACTTGGACCTCTTTTTCATATGTCTCTAGATCAGTCAAGATCAAGTTCAGATGGTCGAAACCTTCGTCCTGTAAATCAAATAAATGTATGTAATGTAGGTAGAAAAACTAGACTCGTGTACCTACTTTAAAAAACCGGGCGTATTGTCACAATGCAATTGGGACAATATCATTCTTTGGTTTGTTTTTGGACGTAATTACCGATATCCTTAGCGAAGTTAGTTCGATTCAATGCAACGAGCCTCACCCCGCGAGCACTAGATGGCGCTATTATCAAACTTACCGCTGCTATGATTTTTTGGGCGTATTTATTTAATATAATTAAGTAAATACGGACAAAATCTGAGCTCTTGTCTTTCCTAAATATTTAATTAATTAAATAATGAGGAAAGCTAAATAAATTAAGTACATCGTTTTGTTGCGCAGTGTCTTCTCTGTGGCACGAACTGTCAAACCACATAACACAAATTACGGTTAGCGTTATCTCGAGGGGCGTGACTTAATTAAGCCTTTAAAACCCAGTGCCGCCAAAAATTCGGCACATTTTGAATCTGAACACAGCTATCTAAAAACAGTACATCTACTATATAATAATCCTGTGGATACTCTGCCCGTTATTGGTAAGTTCTCTCCAAAAGCAAATATCAACATCTTACCTTGTCTAATTTTATGTGTTTATTTCTAGCTTTCTATCTCTAAATTTATTATAGTACTATCTCCTGTTCTTACCTAGCTAACTCCAACGGTCTGCATTTAATTGTAAATTCTGTTTGAACCTCTTAGACCGTTAGGCAGTTTCAGTTAGTTCAAATTTAAATTTCAAAAAAACAGTTTTCATTTTCATTAAATTATTTTATTTTTTGTATTACATTTAGCTTCATCTTTCTCCTTTTGTAAATTCCGTATGATTGCTCTGCCACACAGCCAGCGTTTAAATTCGGACCTATGGTCAGGGACCGTTATGGACGTTGGGCCGGTGGACAGAGCAATTGGCATTGATCACTTTTTTACAATGCAGTCTAATTCCAAAACCATTTCGAGGAATAGGTTTCTTAAATCATTTTATAACACTGTAGTAAAAAAATATTAAATGATCGTGCGTATTTTTGCAAAATAATGTTTGACCTTTGTTTGACCTTTCTGGTGGGCATTAACTTTGAAATTCTTTGCAACAAGAAAAAAAAAGCCGTCCGTCTAGTTTCTCTATACTATTCTCTGTCACTTCGACGTAGTTATCATATGTCAGTTTAAGGGTACTATTTTGAAAAACATTCTTCGAGTTTTTCATATTTAAAAATAGATTTATACAGGAAGTGTTTCATTCCTACTTGTGAAAATGATTCTAGCCCAAACAAATTAATTGTTCGCATTAGAGAAGATTTACGAGAGAAGTGGTGCCGCGAAGTTAATTCAAAGTTTACACGATTTACTTATTGTTGCGAGGATCATTTTAATGTAAGTATGGATTAAATCCGCCAAAGAACTTTCAAGGGAACACTCCTGACCATTTTATTTTATACGTACAAAAAATACCCCCCCCCCCCCGTAATAGCCCGAAATAGCCGTAAATCGTTTTTTATACCTATTCTCTTGGAAGAATCGGCAACTTTAGTGTTATTGTTATTGTAATGTAAAGTGGCATTGTCAGATGACAACTAACCATCGATTGTGACACATTTTTTTGTCATTATGTCTGTGGTTTACACACAGATTCAGCCGCGGCATGTAATTTACGAGAAGTCGTATCTCATATTTTCAATAAATTATAAAAAAATATTGGAGTGATGAATAGCTGAAATATTCAAATAAGTTTCTTAAAATGCTCTATATTTTCGATAAAAAAAATAAAAAGTGGGGGTTAGAAAAAATGAACAATCCCAATTTATTGAATCAGGCGTTACTTTGCGGAGGTCCATATTAATGAACTAAAACAATTACTTTGCTCACCCGCGACCTTACAATAGTTACGTTTATGCAAGACTAACAACTCTTTGTACTCTAGGCTATGTAACCACAAAGAACAGGTAGATAAGGGAACTAGATCGGGGGTATACAAGCTTACTTGTAATGACTGCAATGGGATATACGTAGGACAGACAGGCCGAAGTTTTAATACTAGATTTAAAGAGCATGTTTCGGCATATAGGAATGAGCATCCAGATAGATCGAATTTTGCAAAACATTTGTTGGAATCAAATCATTCATTGTTAGATTCAGATTCTTATGAAGTGTTACATTATTGCGGCAAGGGGTTGCGTCTGGATGCTCTGGAATGCATGGAAATAATTAGGTACAACACTATGGGGTCTATTATTAATGAACAGGTAAATTTAGTATCTTCTCCTTTACTGCGGCTTGGGTCGAATTTGAACAGTTAGCATTAATTAAATATGCCTTATAAATAAATAAACAAAAAAAATTCAAGGTTGTTTTAAATATGTCAATAAAAGTTAATTTTTGTGGGGTAGTTTGAGAATAAGAAAAATAAAGTGGGTACTTGAGAAGTTACAGTGACAAGTTAAAACATTTGTTTTGGTTTGTTAGTTTAACGTTTGGTAGCACAGCATACGGTTGTGGTAACTCTGAAGATGAGCTCTGGTTGAGTTCGAAACGCGTCAGTGTAGCTTGGTGGTGGTGATGGTTGGGTTTATGTGATTTGTGTGTGTTCGTACAGTGTGGAGGTGGAGGAACTGCATGAACGCACATTTCTTGCATAAACGTAACTATTGTAAGGTCGCGGGTGAGCAAAGTAATTGTTTTAGTTAATCCCAATTTGTATGGGCCCCTGCTGACATTGACTAAATTCCAGGGCAACCAAGTCGGGGTTAAACCGCCGATCGATACTGCAGTCTCCACCTCTTGGCACTACACCACCAGCACACTCCGAGCCCTGAAGCACCCTGGTCTCAGCCCTGCAAATCAGCAGCGTCTCTGGAGATCCACCTGCAACGCCCGCAGCGCGTCCTACGGTTTCCTGAATCCAGGGCAGTGTCTGTCCGGGGAAAGCGTATCCCACTCAAGTGCTTAGAACCTACGACCCTCTAGTCTCTTGCTTGTTCACAGCTTTAGCGTTCTAATAAACGTCTAGACTTGTTTCTTATGGTTTAATTCCTCACCTCGAAACCTATACCTAAACTGTGACAGTATATCCAACGGCAACCCACACTATAAGCCAGATTAGATAAGAAATAAAAACCGGCCAAGTGCGAGTCGGGCTCGCGCACGAAGACCGGGGCCGCACTGGTAAGGCGACCGACGACGCGACGCGACGGCGACTAAATCAACTACGGCCGCTCACATAACTCGAACTATGTTTGATTTAGTCGCCGTCGCGTCGCGTTGCCGGTCGCCTTACCAGTGCGGCCCCGGCCGAAGGGTTCCGTACCATTATCTACAAAAACCGCAAAATAATCACGTTTGTTGTATGGGAGCCCCGCCCTTAAATATTTATTTTATTCTAATTTTTACGAGGAGCGTTCAATATAAAGTGAGAATGAGATGCAAACTCTTTTAATATTACGAAATTAAATACTGGCCGGTAAAGCTAATCTATCTAGCTGATTGCTATGAAAAAAAAAAACTAACTGTCTTTTGTTTAAAAAAATATACGGTAATTTCTTTGCAATGCTATTGAGTACGTTAGCGAAAATGGAGAAAATTGAACTGCGCGCCGTTATCAAATACTTGTGTTTGAAAAATTTTTCTACGGACCAAGTCAATTTGGATTTGCGGGACGCTTTAGGGTCTAATGCTCCTCCGTATTCGACAGTCGCACGTTGGTGCGCCGAATTTAGACGTGGAAGAACATCGACAATGGACGACCCCCGCTCCGGACGCCCTACTACAGCAGTAACTGAAGAAATTGTGAAAAAAGTCGAAAACTCAGTTTTGGCGGATCGTCGTGTCACAGTTCGTTTTATTGCTGAAAATTTAAAGATTTCAACGGGGAGCGTGCATAATATTTTACATGAACGCTTGGGTATGAAAAAGGTATCTGCGCGTTGGGTACCAAGAATGCTTACTGACACGCAAAAACAAACTAGACTCAAGAAGCTTTGAACCTGATGCAGCAAGACCGGGAACTTTTTTTGGCGGGATTTATAACAATGGACGAAACATGGCTCCATCATTACGACCCTGAAACGAAACTGCAGTCTATGACATGGAAAAGGCCATCATCTCCAACTCCGAAGAAATTCAAGGTGAGCCCATCTGCCGGTAAGGTCATGGGCTCTGTTTTTTGGGATGGTAAAGGGGTATTAATGATTGAGTATCTCGAGCATGGAGCCACTATTACGGGCACTTTATACGCCAAACAAATAGCAACATTGCACAATGAGATCCGCGAAAAACGGCGAGGTAAACTCTCGAAAATGTGCTGTTCCACCAGGACAATGCCCCGGCACACAAGTCCGCCGTTGCAATGGCTGCAATTCGTGATGCTGGGTTCGATATCCTTAAGCATCCTCCGTATTCACCAGATCTCGCTCCCAGTGATTTCTACCTATTTCCGAGATTGAATCAATACCTGAGAGGCCAGAAATTTAAAGACGACGACGCGGTAGTCGCTGCAGTACAAGATTTTTTAAGTACTCCAGATGAGACCTTTTTTAAAAATGGAATTTTAAGTTTAGAAAAAAGATATACTAAGTGTATTATGCTAAAAGGTGACTATGTCGAAAAATAAAATGACATTTAGTAAAAGTTGTTTATAACATACTCATTCTCACTTTTTATTGAACGCCCCTAGTAGTATTTCTTATTATAGCGGCAACCGCAATACATCATCTGTGAAAGTTTCAACTGTCTAGCTATCACGGTTCATGAAATAAAGCCTGGTGACAGACAGACAGACGGACGGACAGCGGAGTCTCAGAGAAAGATATTTTCATGCTTATTGTGGCTGGTTCAATTATTATTTCACAGTTTTTTGGATGTTTTTTGAAGGAGGTTTTATTTTTATTTAAATTTTTATTTTATCACTTTGTCGGGGTAATTGCTACATACTATATCCATGCAAAATTACAGCTTTCTGTCACTATAAACTCTGAGCTAAGCCGCGGTCGGACGGACAGACATGGCGAAACTATAAGGGTTAAGATTTTGCCATTTTACTAAAAAAAAATATCAATTATAGAGGATTATTCGTAAAAACAACACAAGCCTAAATAACTTCACACAGGGAATTCCCGGAATGAGGAAGAGCAAAAGCATACTAAATAAGTAATGAGATTTAGGCTCAGGCATCTCCTCGGTACCCTAGTTACATGAAATAGTGAGTTACAATACAATTGAAATATTCTTTATTGAATACCAAAAACAGTGCATGACTGAGTAAGTTAGTTATAAGTACATACATAGTTATAACATATCCGCGTGCACAGGCACTAGTTTTGTTGCGATAGCGATAGTAAGTATCGTGATACTATCGTGGCCTTGAAAATCAGTCATAATATCGATTGTCCTATCGAAACTATCGACCCCTGACGTGACGTGAAATTTAGGCGATACTATTGAACTCGGTCGTAACTATCGATAGTATCGACCAAGTTCAAAGTGTCGCCTAATTTTCACTATCGATACTATCGAAAGTATTGCAACATGTCGATATTTTCAATAAACTATCATATCGACGCTGTCGACTGTTTTCTCAAGGTCATACTATCGATAGCGAAACTATCGCTATTGCAACAACACTGATAGGCGACTCGTGGAATTGACGTTTCTGACAGACTAGTGATATTGTGACTGTTTCTCTGTACGAGTCGAGCAAAAGGAACCAATTAGAAAAAAATCTTTTTATATTTCACTTTCGTGATATTTTGACAGTTAATATTTGTTTAAAATTTTTAGCAGTTATCCTACGTCTTATATTTGAGAAAATCCACTAGGTGTAAGAAAATGATCTTCCCACTTCGACTGACGTGATGGTTAAATAAAACATTCTTGTGTAATGTTGCAACATATGTTGATGTTCTCTTTGATTTCAACTTCTTTGTTTTGTGATAAGTTATTAATATTTATTATTGTAAGATATCCTGGATTTTTAGCATTTGATAAACAAGTTTACTTTTTGGATGCAGTCTAAGTAATTGGGAATGTCTAAAAAAAATTACTAGTGGTTTTTATATTTTTATTGTATAGAAAAGTCAATTATAAGAAACTAATTTCAATATTTTGTCATTTAGTTCTCTACTTTTTCAAAATTAATTATTGAAACTATTTTAGTTGATGACGTCAGATTATAATTGAGGGCTCCCACAATGCCAAATTTGTAAATCTATCTAAATGCATACGATAAGGCAACCCCTTTAATTATTTTTTGCGTAGTGGTACACTATACACTGTGTCACTTTACTGGCACTGACAGTGCTAGATGTCAGACAGCGGGTCCAAATCAAAGTCCGTAGTATAATTCTAACCACACAGAATAAAGTACGACTTGAACCGGTCACGCAATTTACACCAATGTCAAATGAAGGTCATTGCTTATTTGTTATATAATAAATTAATTACATAATATTAAAATTAAATAACTACAGAAAACGATTTAAAAAGCATTTATCTCGAAATGTTTTTCGATTTTCTATACATTGCAAAAAAATAGACATCCCCAATTAATGTGGCCTATCAATTATACATATAAACAAATTTTATCTTATCTAAAAAGACACCTGAAAACCGTGTCTCATCACTAGTGCCACCTGATTACCACAAGTCACCGATGTTTAGTTATATTATAGGCTATAACTAAACATCGGTGACTCGTGGTAATTAGGTGGCACTTATAGGTATGTAACTAAATATTTTTATAGTTATAACTATAAATTAAAAATTTTAAAAACCTCAACGCAATTATGTCACTGTCAATGCCCGTTATGCGTCTAAGATCTCTTCCGTAGCTAACAAAAGAGCTGATAACTTCGAAACGGCTGCACCGATTTTGATGAAACATATCTAACAACCATCGCCAAGAAACCTGCTTTCTATTAAAAAAACCCGCATCCAAATCGGTGCACCCGCTTAAGAGCTATGATGCCACAGACAGACACACACACATAGCGGTCAAACTTATAACACCCCTCTTTTTGTGTCGGGGGTTAAAAAATGACTTACCTTCAGTTGCACTTGATTTCTAAGCGCGACCTCCCGTATCTTCTTCGTCAACTCCCTCCTGATATCATCCAGTTTTCTGTCATATTTTTCCTCATGTGGACCTGAAATGAACGATCAGCGTTTACTCAATGATCCACTGTATAGTTGACCAAATAAGTGCTCTATCCTTTGATCAATTATAACTGAAGATACACATTGCCGAACAAATCCCCTTCAAAGAATGTCCGAACTTTTTTATTTGTTGGCATAACAATTAAAATGATCACCTACACAGAAATTTGAACCTAGTCTTTACTTCATTACAGTCGAATTTCGGTTGACACTTGACAGCTAAACTTGACAATTTCACGCAACGTACTGAGAAAAAAGAAGGCCACTTTTATCAAAGTGGCGCTCATTTGGCTCGGACATTTTCTGGCGCGCGACTGTGGATCTACAGATCTACAGTTATAATTGATCAAAGGCTCTATCTTTTTTTTAATTTACTATTTTAACAAGGGTTGAATACACCTAATGTGATTATGTCAGCCTCATTCCCATTCCCAGCCACAGAACAGAAATTCGATAGAAATATTGGTGAAAGACGCTCCGCTGCCCGGATGTCCGTTGGTAAAATGGTTGATCCCGGGAATTTCAATTCAACAGCTATACTTGCTCATCCAAGCGAAGCCGTTGGTAAATCCTAGTTTATGATATACCTAAGCACAACATCTGATAAAACCAGGAGTAGAGTACCCAATAAAATCTTTCAAAACTACAACTTACTAGTTCCATCAAATAGGCTTAGTAATCAATAGATATTCTTAGAACCTACCTAGGCACTGCGTTCTTCCCGATACAAAAGGTCTTCAAATGAATACATTCTATTTGAATAGAATACAATGCTTGCCGCGAGTCTTATTACGAAGGTAATATCTTGTTGTATCTTGCCTCTGTAGAATAGTACATAGAAATTATGTGTATCTGGTTAATATTGCCAATCAATCAATATACTAGGGGCGTTCAATAAAAAGTGAGAATGAGTATGTTATAAACAACTTTTACTAAATGTCATTTTATTTTTCGACATAGTCACCTTTTAGCATAATACACTTAGTATATCTTTTTTCTAAACTTAAAATTACATTTTTAAAAAAGGTCTCATCTGGAGTACTTAAAAAATCTTGTACTGCAGCGACTACCGCGTCGTCGTCTTCAAATTTCTGGCCTCTCAGGTATTATTTCAATCTCGGAAATAGGTAGAAATCACTGGGAGCGAGATCTGGTGAATACGGAGGATGCTTAAGGATGTCGAACCCAGCATCACGAATTGCAGCCATTGCAACGGCGGACTTGTGTGCCGGTGCATTGTCCTGGTGGAACAGCACAACTTTCAAGAGTTTACCTCGCCGTTTTTCGCGGATCTCATTGCGCAATGTTGCTATTTGTTTGGCGTATAATGTGCCCGTAATAGTGGCTCCATGCTCGAGATACTCAATCATTAATACCCCTTTACCATCCCAAAAAATAGAGCCCATGACATTACCGGCAGATGGGCTCACCTTGAATTTCTTCGGAGTTGGAGATGATGGCCTTTTCCATGTTATAGACTGCAGTTTCGTTTCAGGGTCGTAATGATGGAGCCATGTTTCGTCCATTGTTATAAATCGCGCCAAAAAAAGTTCCCGGCCTTGCTGCATCAGGTTCAAAGCTTCTTGACAAATTTCTAGTCTAGTTTGTTTTTGCGTGTCAGTAAGCATTCTTGGTACCCAACGCGCAGATACCTTTTTCATACCCAAGCCTTCATGTAAAATATTATACACGCTCCCCGTTGAAATCTTTACATTTTCAGCAATAAAACGAACCGTGACACGACGATCCGCCAAAACTGAGTTTTCGACTTTTTTCACAATTTCTTCAGTTACTGCTGTAGTAGGGCGTCCGGAGCGGGGGTCGTCCATTGTCGATGTTCTTCCACGCCTAAATTCGGCGCACCAACGTGCGACTGTCGAATACGGAGGAGCATTAGACCCTAAAGTGTCCCGCAAATCCAAATTGACTTGGTCCGTAGAAAAATTTTTCAAACACAAGTATTTGATAACGGCGCGCAGTTCAATTTTCTCCATTTTCGCTAACGTACTCAATAGCATTGCAAAGAAATTACCGTATATTTTTTTAAACAAAAGACAGTTAGTTTTTTTTTCATAGCAATCAGCTAGATAGATTAGCTTTACCGGCCAGTATTTAATTTCCTAATATTAAAAGAGTTTGCATCTCATTCTCACTTTATATTGAACGCCCCTCGTAATATAATCTAATCGAATATCTTTAAACAATCAATTCTTACATGTTTATTTCGAGTATTTCGGAAACGCCCTAACGATTTTTATGAAAATTGTTGTGTGGGGGCTTATTGGGGAGAAGAATCGGTCTAGCTTGGTCTTATCTGTAGTATAGAGCAGGGGCTTAATTCAGGAACGGCCCAACACGGTTTGCGAGCGGTAATTCGATCGTTTGCGAGAGGATAGGGATGAACTGCTATTCGAGTCGTTTTCAAAAAAATTGTACGTAAACCACGATTTTTAATTTCGTGGAATTCTGACAAATGCCAGATTTTGATGTTTCAGAGGCAACAAACCTTTTTCATTTTAAATCTATTTATTATTTTAGAAACCTAATAAAATAGGCACATTACTAATTATAAATATAGTGAGTAAAGGAGAGCTTTTACTATAAGAAGTTATCAGTTTTCACCTATTAGTCTATATTTATTTCAAAAGTTTTTAAGAGATTTGTGTATTCATGGTTTGTGTGATACGCAGGTTCATAATGATATTATTCCTCTTTAAAAAACATAACAGAGCAAAAAACAAAAACTTTTGAAGGAAATAATAATATCAATCAACGAAAACGACAAAAATAATACGGAAACAGGAGAGCGAGCACATTCGAACATTCAAGACAAAAGCCGAATGACTTTAATATTGTTTTGACAGAAGAATGATATTTGATGGTTTTTATTATTTAAGTATGAACCTTGTCTATGAAATTTTAAATTACAAACCTCTTGAGACGACGATTGAAACTTAATACATAACTATTAATTATAATTTAAGTCCGAAAGTTTGCGATATTATGTCAATCATCGCAATGATACCCGAGACAATTTATTTTTTACTCATAAAAGGGTTGAATATTTTATTACATCTGAACAGTTAGATCAAAAAATATGATTTATGATAATGATATGTAATGATTTATTACATTATGTCCAATTTTAATGCGTAAACTAAGGAATTTGTGCTCTGTATTTCCTAGTTTTTGTTTTATCTCGTTTAAATTTTCGGGAAATATTTTGTTGCCTGGTAACACCAAGAAATGTCAGAATTCCACGAAATTAAAAATCGTAGTTTAGTTAGGGCTTAATCAAAACAAAATCACGATCGCTTCCTTTGTGTTACGAAAGTTAGTCATACAAACTATACGGGTAACTTTCGTCACACAAAGGAATCAATTAAGTTTTGTCTTTATCAAATCCTTAATTGAGTACACTTTTTTTGAAAACGACTCATTCAGGAACGCCAAAAATCACTGGTTTGCGAGAGGTTTGGGCTGAGCTTGGGATGAGCCTTATTTTCCTAGAATCTAGGATAGAGTTTCTCTTCTCATTCTTACAGTCAAAATATAGTCATTATATTAAACGGTATTACCTATTTAGCTTTACATCGTATATTTGAGTGTCTCCATCCACCCATAAAATGTACACACACTTACACTATACGAGAAAGACATTATTACCACACACGATAAACTATAATCTATACATATAATAAATCTGTAACAAGTCGGTGTCTGTACATTGAAGATATTTGAGAAAAACTGCCACTAGGGCTATTTATTAGCGCAATAGAACCCGAAACAATGATTTTTAGAATTATTGTCTGTTTGTCTGTGCGTTTGTGCGCGCTAATCTCAGAAACGGCTTAACCTAGAAGGATGCGGTTTTCACTGATATGTTGGTATTTTCTTGGATTAACATTTAGTGTTTGTTTCATTTGAATCGGTACACAAATAAGAAAGATACGTCTATTTTAAGAATTTATCGAACAGTTTTTTGTTTGAACGCGCTAATCTCAGGAACTACTGCTCCGATTTTTAAAAATTCTTTCAGTGTTAGATAGCACATTTATCGAGGAAGGCTATAGGCTATATATCATCACGCTAACACCAATAGGAGCGGAGCGGAGCGGAAGAATGTTTCAAAATCGGGGGTTTTTGAAGTAAAACTTCTATAGGCACGCTTGACTTGGGAGTACGGTGTTGAATGTGAACGCGGGTGTGCGGGGGGGTTGGGGGGGTGCGGGGGCGGGTAATTTTTTTTATATCGAGGAACTAAGGAGAGCCATAATTGATGAAAAAGCAAATTGGATAAAAAAAAAATAAACTGCCCAAATTACTAATTCCACGCGGACGGAGTCGCGGGCAAAAGCTAGTAAGTAATATTATTATTACTATCTCAAATTGTTACCCACATTACACGCTTTATATTGTTTTAAGAAACTAAACATAGAATACCTACGCTACACCAAAACTGGGTCACGGAACTTCGGTTCAAACAGCAGAGAATGACAGACAGACAGCAATTCAGAATTAGTTATCTGAGTTATATTGTAAATGGCGTATTATCATTCAAGAAACTTGCTAATTTCGACTCTGAGGCAAAGGCATTAAGTGATAATTTGATAAGACGCGTGACGACGATTGTTCGTATACAGAAGTATTTCCTTGCAAATTAACGCAAATCAATTGTTCAATACGAAATTGTAAATGACAGATTGTGTCAACTATGATTATTAACTCGCATTAAATTTACTTTTTGCCCTGAGTTTCGCAAATGTTCGTTTTTATATACCTAATTACTTCATTAAGGAAGTGCAAAAGCGTCTGGTCGACACCACTGGATGCGAAAGGGCTGGCATCTATCTCTCTCAACGAATCGCCATCACCATTCAACGAGGGAATGCAACCTGCCTTTTGGATACGTTGGCACGGGCGGGCGGGTTTTTCAGACTTAATTTATTAGTAGTTTGTAAGTTACATATTAAGTTTATTTTTTCATCATCATCATCATTTCAGCCGAAAGACGTCCACTGCTGAATATAGGCCTCCCCCAAGGCTCGCCAAACAGATCGGTCCCGTGCCATCCGCATCCAACGCGATCCCGATGGAGGTCGTCGCTCCATCTTGTTGGAGGCCTACCCACACTGCGTCTTCCGGTCCGTGGACGCCACTCGAGAACCTTTTTGCCCCATCCTCCATCAGTTCTACGAGCGATGTGCCCTGTGATTTAGTTTATAGTTAAGTTTTATTCATTGTTATTCAAATTTTTCCATTAACTCCAGAAAATCTGGTGTTGTTCACCACACTGTCGAAGGAGGGTTATGTTTTTCGAGCGTATGTATATATGTGTGTATGTATATCATTTTTTGGCACCACGCCCTGCAGCCTAAACGGCTCAATGGAATTGAAGTGTGAGGTGTCATTAGATTCGTCTCATGTCTGAGAGTAACATAGGGTATTTACTTTCTCGGTATTCTCATGGGAACGGGAATTATACGAGGGGCGTTCAATATAAAGTGAGAATGAGATGCAAACTCTTTCAATATTAGGAAATTAAATACTGGCCGGTAAAGCTAATCTATCTAGCTGATTGCTATGAAAAAAAAACTAACTGTCTTTTGTTTAAAAAACAATACGGTAATTTCTTTGCAATGCTATTGAGTACGTTAGCGAAAATGGAGAAAATTGAACTGCGCGCCGTTATCAAATACTTGTGTTTGAAAAATTTTTCTACGGACCAAGTCAATTTGGATTTGCGGGACGCTTTAGGGTCTAATGCTCCTCCGTATTCGACAGTCGCACGTTGGTGCGCCGAATTTAGACGTGGAAGAACATCGACAATGGACGACCCCCGCTCCGGACGCCCTACTACAGCAGTAACTGAAGAAATTGTGAAAAAAGTCGAAAACTCAGTTTTGGCGGATCGTCGTGTCACGGTTCGTTTTATTGCTGAAAATGTAAAGATTTCAACGGGGAGCGTGCATAATATTTTACATGAACGCTTGGGTATGAAAAAGGTATCTGCGCGTTGGGTACCAAGAATGCTTACTGACACGCAAAAACAAACTAGACTAGAGATTTGTCAGGAAGCTTTGAACCTGATGCAGCAAGACCGGGAACTTTTTTTGGCGCAATTTAAAACAATGGACGAAACATGGCTCCATCATTACGACCCAGAAACGAAACTGCAGTCTATGACATGGAAAAGGCCATCATCTCCAACTCCGAAGAAATTCAAGGTGAGCCCATCTGCCGGTAAGGTCATGGGCTCTGTTTTTTGGGATGGTAAAGGGGTATTAATGATTGAGTATCTCAAGCATGGAGCCACTATTACGGGCACATTATACGCCAAACAAATAGCAACATTGCGCAATGAGATCCGCGAAAAACGGCGAGGTAAACTCTCGAAAGTTGTGCTGTTCCACCAGGACAATGCCCCGGCACACAAGTCCGCCGTTGCAATGGCTGCAATTCGTGATGTTGGGTTCGATATCCTTAAGCATCCTCCGTATTCACCAGATCTCGCTCCCAGTGATTTCTACCTATTTCCGAGATTGAAACAATACCTGAGAGGCCAGAAATTTGAAGACGACGACGCGGTAGTCGCTGCAGTACAAGATTTTTTAAGTACTCAAGATGAGACCTTTTTTAAAAATGAAATTTTAAGTTTAGAAAAAAGATATACTAAGTGTATTATGCTAAAAGGTGACTATGTCCAAAAATAAAATTACATTTAGTAAAAGTTGTTTATAACATACTCATTCTCACTTTTTATTGAACGCCCCTAGTACACACGGTTTTTTTTTCATTCGGTATTAAAATTAAAGTTATTATAAACATTTATTAACTTACAATGTTTTTTGTACGTTTGATGAAGTCAAATCTTTGAAATCTAATTTTACCAATTTCTAGCGGTCGAAATGATTTATAATTTGGTACAGATGTCTTATTTGTAATATAAGTGTAGTCAAGAATAACTCCTTCGACAGTCGGGTGAAAAGAACAATCAGCAAAAATTTGTCAATTTAAAAACACTCATGCCAAAATTTGTTACATTCCGCTAATAAAAGGCGCGCGTATTACCTATGCATCTTTTTTTCTGTGATTTTTGCAACAAACAAAGACTTCTAAACGATCTTATCTCTTAACTTACTTACTTAATTGGGTACTAAAGGTAATTTACTGAATTAATACATACTGTACTCTTTCTTCATTTATATCTACTTAAATATCGGCGAGTGGGAACCCTGTGCTCTTGGTTTCGGACCAGTGGTGCCCAACGGAATATGAACGCTCGTATCACACGATAAGTTTCAATTTAGCGTGCAAGCAGTTAACGGTCGTAAGAGTAGGCAAATTTTTATGCCTAAAGTTGACTTTTGTTCAAGAGTGATCCTTCTGTACGTTAGTACTATTACTTATTCTGTGTCGATATTCCATAATCTACTAAAGACATCATCGTGAAATTGATTGCGAAAAGGTTCCACCTGGATGCTCTACTGAACATTGTCGATTTAGTCATTACCACCAATGTCACAGAGTTCAATGTTCGGCAGAATATAATACCTAATACATATTTTGTAACAATAGTTTTAACATGCTTTCAGTTTCTACTGTGTTTCGTGAATAAGAATAAAAAATGTAGGGATGTCTAAAAATAGACAAGTACCTATAAATATAATTTGTACAGCTTATAAACACTGAATCAGTTTCACCACTTTGTGTTTGAAATTGCATTACCATATCGTTAGTATTATCGTATCTTGTTTGATTTGTGTACTAATTCGATACGATTACACTATTTCCATATAAATTATTATTCATGCGGTTGTTATCCCAATGTTTTCCTATAAAAGTTTCGAGAATAGGCTAGAACAAATTAAACAAAAAAGTTTTTAAAACTATCAGAAGTTCAAGTCAATCCGACCACTGAAATGAGCGGGTCGGATATAATTTTTATTACAACGTTTTTTCACCCGACTGTCGAGGGAGGGTTATGTTTTTCGAGCGTATGTATTTATGTATGTATCATTCTTTGGCACGGCCTTATCCTAAACGGCTAAATGGATTTTGAAGTGTGGGTGTCTTTTGGGTTTCTGTGCGGAGAGATCGTGGACGTGTATGGACATGGACGTTATGCCGATAAACACCTTCACATTTATTAGTGATGCACACGGGTGTCGTCGCTGGCTGGACCACTGTGTGGTGACTGGCGCAGCCAAACTATCGGTTATGTGTGTGTCAGTATTGCATGACACTTACTGGTCTGATCACCACCCTGTCTTACTGGAGTGCAACATTGACATACTCATACCTAGAATTTTGTCAGCTGATACAACGTCATGCGATAAAGTAAGGTGGGGTGAGCGCGATTCTGATCAGATATCTACATATAGTGAGCTTTGTCATAATCGGCTCAGAAATATCGATTTTGATGAAAATTTTAGAGACTGTGGAGGTAAAATGTGTAATGATAAAAATCATAAAATATTGTTGGATAGCATGTATGAGGAAATTGTTCGTATTATTTCGGAGAGCGCTGAGCTCACACATACTGTTAAGAGTAGAAACAGCAAGAAAAAGGTGACTGGCTGGAACAAATATGTGCGGGGCGCTCACGGGGAGGCCCGTTCGTGTTTTCAGACCTGGCTTCTTTGCGGCAAACCAAGTTCAGGTGTAATTTATGACCGAATGTGTGATTCTAGAAGAATTTTCAAATCTAAGCTTAAATTGTGCCAAAAAAATGAACAACAAATTAAATTAGACATTATTGCACGGAATCATTCTGATAAAAAGTTTGGTAGTTTTTGGAAAAACACCAACAGGCTTAATCATAGACCGGGTCTTCCTGTGAGCGTGGCAGGTTGTCACGAGCCTGATGAGATCGCGAATTTGTTTCGGCAACACTTTCGACTCGAGTCACAGCTAAAGGTCGCGCCTCGGGCGCTTGACGCTGAGTCAGTTCCTGGCGTATGTAATGTTCTGTTTAGTGCGAAACAAGTGTCAAATGTGATTAGGGGTATGGTTAAGGGAAAGTCTCCAGGACATGACTGTCTTAGCGTCGAGCACTTGAGATACGCAGGTGTTCATCTACCTAGGGTCCTCGCTTTGTTTTTTACATTGTGTTTAAACCACGCTTACTTGCCAAAAAATTTAATGCATACGTTAGTGGTACCCATAATCAAAGACAAAACGGGTGATCCTTCAAATATGGCTAACTACAGACCTATTTCACTAGCGTCAGTAATTGCCAAGGTGCTGGATGGTCTGCTTGTTCAGCAATTGGAGAGTCATGTCACACTTAGCGATGCACAGTTCGGGTTTCGACCTGGCCTATCCACAGAAAGCGCCATCTTGTGCCTCAAGCAGACAATTCAGTTTTATACGTCCAGGAGAACTCCCGTATTTGCTGCCTTTCTGGATCTTTCTAAGGCCTTCGATTTGGTGTCGTATGATTCTCTTTGGGTCAAGTTGAGAGAGACGACCCTTCCACCCGAGGTAATATCGTTGTTAGCATATTGGTATAACAGTCAGACGAACCAAGTAAGATGGGCGGGGAAAGTCTCTGATGAGTATAGGCTAGAATGTGGGGTCAGGCAAGGCGGCTTAACATCACCCAGACTTTTTAACATTTATGTAGATCAGCTGATTGGAGAGCTCAGTAGCACCGGTGTGGGGTGCCATGTGGGCGGCGTATGTATAAATAATTTAAGTTATGCTGATGACATGGTGCTGCTGAGCCCTTCGATCAGAGCGCTTAAAAGACTTCTTGCGATTTGTCAAAGCTATGCTGCAGCTCATGGTCTGCAATACAATGTTAAAAAGAGTGAACTAATGGCGTTTAGACCTAAGTCCAAGACATATGATGGTCATATACCTGACATCCCCCTTTGTGGCACTCCTTTGCGTAGAGTCACAAAATTTAAGTACTTAGGGCATTGGATTACGGAGGATCTCAAGGACAACTCTGACATAGAAAGGGAGCGCAGGTCGTTGGCCGTCCGCTGCAATATGCTCGCCCGCAGATTTGCTCGGTGTACTGAAGATGTAAAGGTGACGCTCTTCAAAGCTTACTGCCAATCCTTCTACACATGCAGTCTGTGGGTGGGCTTTTCGCAGCGTACGTACAACGATCTGCGTATTCAGTACAATAACGCATTCAGGGTGCTGATGGGGCTGCCGCGTCATTGCAGTGCCTCGGCGATGTTTGCGGAGGCGCAGGTTGACGGCTTCGCGGCTATTATGCGAAAGAGGTGCGCCTCCCTACTGAGCCGATGGCGCGGCAGCCCGAACGGCATCCTGGCGGCGCTATCCGACAGATGGGATTCGTCTTTGCTCCAGCGATGGACGAAGCTACACGCACCCAGTTAATGTATAAATGTTTTTAGTAGGTGTAAGCACTAACACTAGGTATTAAGTTCTTTCCTTTGTACACTAACCCCTATGGACACCGTCCGAAATAAAATGCTTATTATTATTATTATTATTATGTTGGTACGGATTTCCGATCACGGGCCCATGGGGACCCGGTCATTTGAAAGGCATTCATGGGGCCGAAGCCAACATGAAGAGGCCTTTGGTACCATATAATATAAATGAGATGGACGCAACTATGGAGGTCTATCCCCTAATACACCATGAGGATGTGCTAGCGGACAGTCCTCCACAGTTGCCAATCTATTGCCAGGTAGGAATCGACATGGAATTGGCTATGGGGTTGGGATGTTGTGGACAGGATTACCGGGCTATGGGAGTGAGATAACGGACACCTACCATTTTAATATCTCATAAACTGAACTTTTGGTAGGCGGTGACTCGCCATTCACTAAATGAGCCCCTCAAACTATTGCCCACTCGGGGCAACGAGGCGGCAACATTGGTGTGAACGGCTAAGGATGGAGAGGTGTTCCTGGACTTTAAACTTCAAAATGCCAACTCGCCACTTACGGAAACACATCCATCCTTCGAGCATTTAGCTCTTGCGCTCCACTCTAGGCGGCCAACAAAGGCAAATTAGAGGCGGGGTGGGTGTGTAACTGTGTGTGAGTGTGTGTATAAGCGCATGAGTGTATGTGTACCCCTGGAGGTCTTGGGTTCGTGGTGTCGCTACGCACCAACAGCTCGCCACAAGCCGCCCTGCGATGACTGACTGCACTGGTGACACGACAACACCACAAATAAAATTATTATTATGTTGGTACGGATTTCCGATCACGGGCCCATGGGGACCCGGTCATTTGAAAGGCATACATGGGGCCGAAGCCAACATGAAGAGGCCTTTGGTACCATATAATATAAATGAGATGGGCGCAACTATGGGGGTCTATCCCCTAATACACCATGAGGATGTGCTAGCGGACAGTCCCCCACAGTTGCCAAACTATTGCCAGGTAGGAAGCGACATGGAATTGGCTATGGGGTTGGGATGTTGTGGACAGGATTACCGGGCTATGGAGTGAGATAACGGACACCTACCATTTCAATATCTCATAAACTGAACTTTTGGTAGGCGGTGACTCGCCATTCACTAAATGGGCCCCTCAAACTATTGCCCACTCGGGGCAACGAGGCGGCAACATTGGTGTGAACGGCTAAGGATGGAGAGGTGTTCCTGGACTTTAAACTTCAGAATGCCAACTCGCCACTTACGGAAACACATCCATCCTTCGAGCATTAGCTCTTGCGCTCCACTCTAGGCGACCAACAAAGGCAAACTAGAGGCGGGGTGGGTGTTATTATTATTATTATTATTATTATTATTAAACTGTCAGTCAATTGAAATTGCAAACAATGTAAACAAACCTTGTATTTAAAATGTCTTTAATTTCCATTTTCCCTCATCAAATACTGCTAAATCCGTGTGTTATTTAATCAATACTTACCACAACACTATCATAAACCATTAAAACAATAAACAAGTGCTAGAATATGGATATTTCCAATTCATTAAATGGTTTATTTACATTATTCGCAATTTCAATTGACAGCGATTTTAGATTCGTCTCAGTTCCGCGAGTGACATAGGATATATATTTTCCCGGAATTCCCACAGGAAAGGGAATTATACAGGCGGATTTTTTCATCTAGAATTGAAATTAAAGTTATTGCTAGTGAACTGAAACCTATAAAACCTAAAACCTGATTCAAAAATTATTGCCAGTATCTTTTGCACTATTTGACTTTATTTGCTCTCGTAACTACGAAAATTAGGTAACAGTAGATAGACACCTTAAAAACAAACACGATCTTTCTTTATTTATGAAGTTTTTTCCGCCATAAAAATACATGCAAAAAACCAGTTAGAAAATTCGGTGCTATTGTAATTCCATCTTCAATGGCGTCTTCCTCGAATCATTTTTAAAATACGTTAAAAGAGTTATGACTCCGAATATTATAATTTCATAATCTCCAATGAACTCTGAAGGGATACAACGTTCGTCCATTTAGCTCAGCGCCTCTCAAACTTTTGCGTGTCGCAGCTCTATCTTCTCTTCTATATACATATAATAAATCTGTAACAAGTCGGTGTCTGTACATTGAAGATATTTGAGAAAAATTGTCACTAGGGCTATTTATTAGCGCAATAGAACCCAAAACAATGATTTTTAGAATTATTGTCTGTTTGTCTGTTTGTCTGTGAGTTTGTGCGCGCTAATCTCAGAAACGGCTTAACCTAGAAGGATGCGGTTTTCACTGATATGTTGGTATTTTCTTGGATTAACATTTAGTGTTTGTTTCATTTGAATCGGTTCACAAATAAGAAAGATACGTCTATTTTAAGAATTTATCGAACATGGATAGTACATCGAAAAAAAATCCAACATAAAATGAGCTGACAACAATATAGTAAACTATACTAAATAGGGTTCATCTTAAGTTGGACATGCACACAGGTTTGTTTGTTTGTTTGAACGCGCTAATCTCAGGAACTACTGCTCCGATTTGAAAAATTCTTTCAGTGTTAGATAGCCCATTTATCGCGGAAGGCTATAGGTTATATATCATCACGCTAACACCAATAGGAGCGGACCGGAGCGGAAGAATGTTTCAAAATCGGGGGTTTTTGAAGTAAAACTTCTCTAGGCACGCTTGACTTGCGAGTACGGTGGTGAATGTGAACGCGGGTGTGCGGGGGGAGGGGTTTTCGGGGGGTAATTTTTTTTTATATAGAGGAACTAAGGAGAGCCATAATTGATAAAAAAGCAAATTGGATAAAAAAATAAGCTGCCCAAATTACTAATTCCACGCGGACGGAGTCGCGGGCAAAAGCTAGTTTTAAATAATTTTGACAAACTTTTTAGGTACTCTAAGAAGTACAGAGAAAATTAATGGGACTCTAACTGATTCGCTTTACCCACTCTTCTTAGAGGTAGTGGGATTAACATTTGCTGTGCATTAGTTTGTGTTTGTAACTCTTCTGCATTAAAACAGCTGGAAAAATTTGGATAAACTTTGGTATGTAGATAACACGAGAATTACTTACAGAGTACCTCTTTTTCCGCGCGATCGCAATTTAAGCATGTAAAATCCCGAAATCTTCACCACTAATTTTAGAGATGTGAAATCTTACACGGTGTTCTTGTTACAATGCCTATTTAACCTTTCTTTTTTTAATTTTGAAACATTTAAAACACGAAAATTGTAATTACAACAACATAAATTTACACGTGTCAACTATTAAAGACAAAATAAATTAAATGAAATGAAATTAAAACCAAATTAAAATAAAACCAATTAAACTAAAAAAATACATAAAAATACATAGTAAAACCCTACCACCTACACCTTTCTTTTGTCTTTCTTTATTTTCATTAGCACTCTATCTTATTGGATTGTATTCTATCGTCGATAAAATTAAGACGAAGATGTAAATTTTAGGAACTTCCACGGTAATTTCAATTCAACTACCAGACCTAATTCAAGCAAGCGAAGCTAGCAAAAATTGGGAATTTACTAGCCTTTAGCCGTGGCTTTGCTCGTGTAAACTATTAGATAAATCAGACAGTTGAATTTAAATAGCGGACTTTACCAAATCCTCGAATAGTTACAATTTGGGGATCTTCAAAAAACGTGGCTACTCTTTTCTCAAAGGGCCGGCAATGCATACGTAACTTTTATGTTATAGATTTCCATGGGCGGCGGTGATTGCTTTCCATAAGGTGACCCGCCTAATCGTTTTCTTTTTGCCATATAATAGACGACCAGATGGCCTAGTGGTTAGAGAGAGACCCTGACTATGAAGCTTGAGGTCCCGGGTTCGATTCCCGTGTCGGGGCAGATATTTGTATGAAAAATACGAATGTTTGTTCTCGGGTCTTGGGTGTTTAATATGTATTTAAGTATGTATCTATCTATATAAGTATGTTTATCCGTTGCCTAGTACCCATAACACAAGCTTTGCCTAGCTTACTTTGGGACTAGGTCAATTGGTGTGAATTGTCCCGTGATATTTATTTATTTATTTATATAAAAAAAAGATTTATTACTGTTTTCTTTTAGAACCTCGAAGTAACTTTAAAAACAAAGTATTTTGTATAAGAAGTCGCGGATCAAGTATTTAATTCACGCACGTACGCACACATTACTCACAAACTTGAGCATTTTTAATACTCCTGGGATTAAAGTTCTTAGTTTGAGAACCATCGGTTTAGCTTAAAGGGGACACGCCTCATTATTAAACCGTAGCTTTTGGCTTACGGCAGCTTTTGTAATTTTCGTATTCACTGACAGCAGAACTTCACAGGTTTCAAGGTAGCGCGACCTAATTATATAGACGAGATCTATAAAGAACAGTGACACTGAAAAAATATTACATTCTTCAGAATTGAAGGTTCGTAGCAAGGATATCGAAATAGAGGCAGACTGAAGCGAGATGGCGAGAACGTTATCGTTACAATACGTTAACGTTACGTGTCATAGGCGAGAGTGGGACAAAAAATAAGAGGCCTGTGGGACATTCGAGGGCGGTACGAAATTTTGATAGCGTTTCGAACTACAAGCAGAATTGGAATATCTCATAACATATCAAACCGGTCGTATATTCTTCGGTATTCATAAGTGCTGGTTAAGTAATTGAGTATTGAGTTGTTTTGACTTGAATTGACTCAAAAAACTCAGAGGTGTGAGCCCAAACTCGCACCAACGACCCTCTGTTTGAGAGGCCATAGGTCAAACCACTACGCTACCAAGAATTAATTCATACATCACTGTTCGCCAACTGTTTATTTTTGTCTTCCTTTATATATAGGCCTTTGCGTCTATTACAGACGATTCATGGCGTACCGTGTGGGATACAACGTCTTCTATGGCTATGCAAACCAATGCAATTGTCTTCCTACTCGATAAAAAAATCTTATTAGACCTCTATAAGAGCTTTTATTTCACTGGCATCCCTATGAAAAAATACAGGTGGCTTCGCATTACAAATGACAACATTTCAACGTTATGTTTAGCTTCGCGCCACACACTTCCCTCTACCTCACGTCTGTGTAATATTTTTGTCGGTGCTCTAGAGGTTTAAGATGGCCGACAATTTCGGTTTCTGCTTTCGATACCAAGTTTCATTGATCTAACGACGCCACCACACTAACAATTTGTATTTGTTTACTGGCCATTGAGGTGACAAGAATAAATTATGTATAATTAGTTCTACGAATATTACAAACTATATGTCGTCCGCGACTCCGTCTGCGAAGATATCGTATCGCTATCCCGCCGGAATGAAGTATTTATTCCGGGTTAAAAGTATCCTGTATGTTAATGTTACAAACTATCTGTTTTCCAAGTTTCATCAGAATCCGTCTAACCGTTTCAGCGTAAAAGAGCAACAAACAAACATCCGTCCATACAAACGTTTATAATATTAGTATGTAAGATGTGAAAGTTTGCGTGTCAGTATCTTTGCTAATATTTACAGAAAATCCTTTTACTTTACTTGCCATTGCAAAAGAAAAACTGAGTAAGATTCATCTTACTCAGTTTTTCTGTCACTGTCCTATTAAATTTACCTATGTATCGATTTTTTTCTGTCTTTACTAAACTGGTTTTCAAGATCTACAATAATGGAGGACTTACTATTCCACCGTTTTGACCCATTTTGGCAGGATTTGGCGTAAAATAGAGACGTGTGGAAAGAAAAATAAATAAATAAAAATGGAAGCGAATTACGAGTATATTAATGCGAATAAATAAATTTGAATTTGAAGCCTTTAGCCAGTAGACGCTCGATCAATGCGCTATTTAAAAAATACATATTTCTTTCTTTGTAAAACCGGTTTTCAAACTCTACGCTCCAAGAAGAGGAATCTGTGGGAATTATTCAGACCAGAGCCTCGCAGACGCGCCCGCTAACGGATGGTACCAAATTGTGCCAGTGACAGTTAACATTTTACTACGTAAGCACTTGAGCTGATTTTTAACCTACTTCAAAAGAGGTAGTCAGTTGGCCTGTCTGTATGTGTTTTGCTACCCGTATGTTCGAGCAAGAACGTTCGGGCAAGAACTTTTAATTGTGTTGCTTGTTTTGAAGATTATTTTGATGTTGTTTGGTGACATCTTGTCCATACCTTTTTTGTTCGCTTTAACATAATCTTTTATTATCTGAGGCTGGAGTAGATAATCAGTTGACCTAGTATTTCACAAAAATGTAAGTGTAATATTATTTGTGTTAAGTATGCTTTTTGTTTAGTTGGAGGGCTTTTGAACAGTTATTTTATTGCTTTGATAAATTGAAATAAGTGATCAGCATTTTCAATTGAAGACGGCACGAAAACTTAAACCTGCCAACGGGATCCTATTACTGAGAATCCACTGTCTGTCTGTCTGTCCATCCGTCGGTCTGTCACATGGCTCTATCTCTTGAACCGTAATAGCCAGACACTTGGAATTTTCACCAATTGTGTATTACTGTGGCCGCTATAACAACAAATACTAAAAATAAAATAAAGTTAAAAAATAAAGGGAGTCGTCATACAAGAAACATGTTTTTTTTCAGTGTTTTTAACTTCCGCGACGGTTGCTAGGCAAAGCGACAGCCAGTATATGACAACGCGAGCGACCCTATGGTGGTCGGATCGGAAAACCTATCTATAAATTTGCGATTTTACTGCTTACATTTCGGCGATTTCTAGTGAACTGTTTTTTAAATATTGTACGGAGGTACGGAACTCTTCATATACGAATCCGACTCGCACTTGACCGCTTTTTTAAAATTACTCCTACTAATTTATCTAATTCCTACGATATTATAAAAGAGGAAGTTTGGATGTTTAGATGTTTGAATGTTTGTTATGCTAAACAAATTTATATGAAACTTGCCGTAGATATACTCGTAGGTAGACGAAGACCTGAAGACTTATATAGTATCTTGGTAATGCGTTCCCGTGGTATAAGTGGAAGTAGGATGAGTCAGTAAAAATTAAAAAAAACGAATAGGGGCACTATGAAAGATTCATGCTGGCTACTTTGTTGAGCCTATTCTTTTAATTGAACACTAATCCCTCGTGCATGTTTTAACTAATTGATTATTAATTATTCTCCAAAAACCAGATACAGTTATCCTAAAAGGTTTTAAACATAAATTTGAATTATTATAGACTTGGCAGTTTAACATTTCGTTTAGGGTTTCAGAGTTAATGACCTAGGCTTATTCGATCCTGATAAGCGATATACAAGCGATACTCAAAACAAATGTCGCCATAGTTGCTCCCGCCAAACGCGACGTGAGACTTTTACTCCAAGCATTCAAGTCGCTCATTTCATTCCCGGTCACGTGATTCGGAACGATGCGCCCAAGCATCCATCGCTCACTCACTCAGTCAGCAAATTACTACGATTTTTCTCTCGTTTTGCGTTTTTGTTTCTCAGCGTTAACTATAGTTTTTAAAAACCTACCTAGGTACATTAGTTTCATCTGTGCAAAGACCCACTTTTTGTGGTCGGATTGACTTGAAGTAAGAGTTATGGAAATTCGGTGACAGTGCAAAGGCAGTCAGAAAATAAACTCGTCTCTTTCAAATACAACAGCTCTCTCTCATACGCCATGACATCGGAATGTCAAACGCGAAGTTGAAGATAGATATCGCTCTGTCCGCCGTGACCGTGACTCATATATCCGTCGTTGACGTTGAAGCTTTACTTCTTATGCCCATCCCAGCCTATTTACGTCAGGCCTCCTCTCAGAATGAGAGGGCTTGGGCCGTAGTTCCCATGCAGGCCCAGTGAGGATTGGGAACTCCACACACACCATTGAATTCCTTCACAGGTGTATGCAGGTTTCCTCACTATGTTTTCCTTAGCCGTAAAGCTCATGATAAATTTAAAATTTAATTTCGCACATAAATTCCGAAAAACTCAGAGGTGCGCGCCGGGATTTGAACTCATGACCATCTGCTTGAGAGGCCATAGATCACAAACAACTAGGCCACCACGGGGCTATGATATGGTTATCGTTTCACTTTTTTCCCGCTTAGACGTTATTGAATAGGATCTCTCAGTCTATTGCCTTTGTAGTTCACGAGATTCGCGTAAAACTTTCAACTGATGATTGGAATCGGGTCTTATTTTGAGCGATAGGTCATAGGTCGCCCGTTAAATTTGAGATTTATGGCTCAGTTATACTTTATAGACGTAACGGTTTTCCTTGGGGGAATTCTAGGGGCTATTGAACTCTACAAGCTTCTATCCACCGAGAGGGCACCCTAACTTGAGGTCGTATTATATAACGCGCGGGCGCTTGTTTTCGCTTTCACTATTTCTTTCTGTCAAACGGTACAAGATGGTGACAGAAAGAGATGTTCGAAGCGATAGCAAGCGTCCGCGCGTTAGACAATATGGCCTCTGGTCCCTAAAATGGGCTTATAGGTCTTTACCTAAGTACCGGTCAAAGTACCGTGGATTTCCAGATTATCGATTCTCTTCTTTAATAATAACTATAAATTAAAAATTTTAAAAACCCCCAACGCAATTTTAATGTCACTCGTATGTTTGAACATTAAGACAATACCCATTATGCGTCTAAGATCCCTTCCGCAGCTAACAAAGGAGCGGATATCTTTGAAACGGCTTAACCGATTTTGATAAAACATATTTAAGAACCATCGCCAAGAAACCTGCTTTCTACAAAAAAACCGCATCCAAATCGGTTCACCCGTTTAAGAGCTATGATGCCACAGACAGACACACACACACATAGCGGTCAAACTTATAACGCCCCTCTTTTTGTGTCGCGGGCTAAAATGAAGTTTGATTTTCTCGAAAACCCTTTAACTAAATTCAAGTCCATTTTTGGAACCAGCCTAAAGTGATCAGTCCTGGCGGTGAATAGAAGCTTGCTGATTATTTATTGGGCACGCTGTATATACCCAGTCAAAATTAAAGCTACTATTAAAGCTAGCAGTCTCCAAGTTAAGAAGCTAAGCCGTAGAAGGACAGACATTGCGAAACAATAAGGGTTCTCTGCTAGGACTATGGGACTCTAAAAAAGTACTTCGTGCTTACCCCTTCCGAGTGTAAGCTATGCCAATTCTATTGCGATTCTTATTCTTAAACCATAAGCAAGCTAGAGAGAGAAAAAAAAAGGAAATCGGCAGAAAATTCATACTACGAAGATCAGCAAAAGGCAACTCTCACCGGTGCTTTGTGCAAATGTCTGACTAAAAATAATGAATAAATTTTATCAGCCCGTACCCCCATTATGCCGCAAAGCCATTAATCCTCAAAACATCGCGAGATGACAAGACGAATCTACTCCTATTCACCGAATACTAGATCATTCTCCGTTCCGACAACAATAATGGTGAAATATGACTCGATGACTTACTCGTGGCCAGCGTTGAGATGGCCGAGTTGACTTGAATGCAGTCTAAGAAAATGAATCACGTATAACCAATAGCAACCGTTTTAATACAAAATTGTGGCAGTGGGCAGGGCACATTGCTCATAGAATCAATCGGCTGCCCCATTTCAAAACCTACTTAGTAACTCTAAAAAATCAATTTTGCGATTTTTCCATAAAACGTACCTACAGGATACAAAAACATTTCAAGTCCACAGATACGAGTACCTCCAAACCTAATAAGTACAAAAAAAACGGGCTTGACCATTTCAAAACCTATTATGGCACAAAACTATTTCAAAAACCTAGTACGTGGCATGCACTTACTAGGTTTTGAAAAAGTCAGATAGGCTTAATAGGTTTGGTGTGGTCAAACTTTAATAAATATGCCAATTTCAAAAGCCAGTATGGTACATAGTTTCACATAAATCATGTTATATAAAAAATTAAATATAAAAATGTGTACAGTCAACGTCATAAATAAGTGATCACTTTTGTATCTTATCGCTTTCAGTCGTTACATAGTTTCGTATGGCTGTTCAAACATGACGTTAAAGTGACAAGGCACAAAAGTGATCACTTATTTATGACGTTGACCCTACCTGGATATTCGTCGTAATTCAGTTAACCAAGAAAATATCACTTTTGAACAAATATTGTAAAATTTTGTACGGTTCTCACAAAACATGATTTTTCGCTCTCCTGTTTTTTTTTAGCTCAATGTCCCTTACTACGTTTAGAAATGGCGCAGCTGCGATGGCCGATGGGGCAGTAAGGTTCTCGAGTGGTAATCGCGAATTCTGCCCTGCAGGCCCTAAAACGCACTAAGAGCAAAAAAGCGATTAGACCATTATGATCTAAGGATCGCTGTGCTAGTTATAGCTCAATATTCAACAAATGTATGAACCCTATTATTGCGTTGTAGAGTCTGCAGGGCAACTGGAAAACAGCGGCGGCAGCAGGCAGACCTCCAACAAGATGGACAGACGATCTGATAAAAAAAAGGAACCGCTTGGATGGGGGCAACGCAGGGCTGATCGTTGTGGAGCTCTTTGATGTAGATGATAATGATGACGACAAGGTTCCACTCTGGTACTCAATTCAGTTTCCCCAACTGCACGATAGTCTAAGACGTTTGAGGTACCGTAAAAACTTATACAGTACTTTATTTGTGGCATCTAAAATTCAAGACGTTTGTAACAAAGAAAAACGTGAAACTAAGGACTCAAGTGGGAGCGAGAAAGGAGCAGTAAAAGTCAGAGGAGCATCGAAATTTCATTTGTATGGGTCTATTTTTGCGCATCAAACAATGGAAGAGAAACATTGTGGTTTTAGTGATAGGTAGGTTTTAGTGTTCTGTCATAATTCCACAATCTTCATTGTCCTCTTACTGTAGTTTCATTGTTACCAATATGTGTTTCGTTCGAAAGTGACCTGTAAAACCGCCGATTATTTGTCGGAATGGTCTTTTACTGACTGCCTAGAGTTTTTTTGGTCCAGAGCCTGACGTTTTTAATAAAACAGCTTTCTACTCTTGTTGGTATTGTTTGGACCGGGCCAGTACTAACTCTACGAGCTATCTTCAAGCTCGCTCGCCAATCTCAACGCCCCTTGAGCCTGAACACCGCAGCTTCTGGCAAGGTCAAGTTTCGGGAATCAAGCGATCTTTCAAATAATTGCCAGCCTTCCCAATTAAATATTTACCAGCTATTTGAATAAGGCGATTATTTCACTTCCTGGCCCGGCTCAGGTAGTCTGACGCGGTATTTCTCAGGTTGATTTCTCACGTTTCACAAATCGTAAGCTGCAATCAACTGTATTAGGATTTTTAGGCTTATATTCGTATTAGGTAGTTTTGGACTACGGAAAGAACGGAAATTTTATACACTTTGTTGTCCGATAGCGCGTGCACGCATGTGAACGCCAAGATGTCAACACTTCTCACGAACGAGGACACGGGTCAGGGATTTATATAAAAACTAGCTGATGCCCGAGGCTTCGCCTCCGCTGTAGTAAATTAGAACATTTGTGTTTATGAAAATCCGAAAATATTAAATTTCCATTTCTAATGCGACCTTCACTGTATCCAAAAAATGGAAAATTTGAGTAGAGTTCAAAAAGTTAGACATTCATGGTATCTGAACGGTTGTCAATATTGTTTTTTTTTCTTTGTTTCTATATAATAAAAGATTTACATTGATATTATACTTAATATTGGTAGTTAAAATAGCAACCACATTCTATTGCTCAATATTCATTCAATTAAGGAATTGTAAAGTATGGGTAATTTTCGAGTCATATCGGAATTTTGTTCAGACAATAGTTTTGAATGATTCATAAATTACCGGTTAGCATAATATTTTGATCTTCACCATCAAGATCTAGAGCTTCTTAAAGATATTTTTAAGGCGGCATGACATGAATGAACAATTTAAAAGTTTTCAACTTCATCGCTTTGAAATTAAAAATGTCTAACAAAGCATAACGCCAAAGGGAAATATTTCACTTCAAACTTAGTTTTTAGCGCACATAAGAATCGATGCGTGACCTAAAAAAATATTAAACGTCATCATGATATCAGCCAAAAGACGTCGACTCCTGGACAAAGGTTTTGCTCCGATCCCTTTCGACGCATCCAACCCAAGATTTTGGTTATTTGCGGATTTTTAAAAATGATTACCTACCTGCGCTAAATACCAACAATGTATAAAATCACAGCCCACAAACGCAAAACACCAACCTGACGTTTTGTTGTGTTTTGCGACTTTATCAATTACGCAAAACACCAACTGGGACTTATAAAATGTTTGCATTCGATAGTTAACTAACATACCTAGTTAACTTAATAACAGAAGTCCTTGAGCTAATAGGTACATTTTGCGGTTTCATCCTTTATTCAATAAACCATAATTTATTGGAAAATAAAATAATATGTATAATAAATAATAATGTTTCACATTGCACCATCTTTCCTTTTTACCAAAATTAACTTAACCCTCATCGATCAGGTGGAGCGTTATGGTAGTTAGGTAGGTAGGTATTTCGCGTAATGTGATACTTAGTTGGTATTTCGCGTATGTGGTATTTACTAGCGTGATTGGTATTTTACTTAAATTCTTGTTGGCGCTATGCGTAGTTGGTGTTTTGCGTAGGTGGTATTTTGCGTAATTGATAAAGTCGCAAAACACCACAAAACGTCAGGTTGGTGTTTTGCGTTTGTGGCTTTTACGTAGTTGGTACTTAGCGTAATCATTTTTAAAAATCCGCAAATGACTAGAAAACCTCGAGTTGGTATGTCGCGTTTGTGGTCTTATGCGTCGAAAGGCCTTGGAGGCCACCGTGTCAAAGCTATTCGGGAACACCGCCTAGAGAATTTCATTCCAAAACTGAATACTGTAAAATACTGTCATTCTTATGATACTTATTTTAAGTAGTAAACCGTTTCACGCTTCCGCGTTAACGGCTAGCCATTTCGCCGTAATAATTCAGCTTCGAGCAAATTTAACACGAACTGAAATTCGCACGACATATTTAACTTACAAGAGCGCTTTGAAGTCGTGGCAATTTGCCGCTTTGTGCTTGTAATACTGAGTGTTCGTCGTTAAAATCGCTCGGTTATTAAACAAGATTGTTTCAGACATTGCGTGTAATGCAACGAGACAAAATGAAACTAATTAGTTGAATAAGATCGCGTTTACCTGTAACCTGAGCTGAGGTTTGACATAGAAGGTAACATTTACGACCGTCCTCACAGGGACCAGTCTGAAAATCAGCGCCGGGCAACCAAGCCCAGCACATGCTGAGACTGGAGACCCATTGTCAATACTTAAACTTGAAATGTTTAATAGTTTTTATCAATGTCTAGTTTTTAAGTTATGACAATAAAGTTTTTTTATTATTATTATTATTATGTTGGTACGGATTTCCGATCACGGGCCCATGGGGACCCGGTCATTTGAAAGGCATTCATGGGGCCAAAGCCAACATGAAGAGGCCTTTGGTACCATATAATATAAATGAGATGGGCGCAACTATGGAGGTCTATCCCCTAATACACCATGAGGATGTGCTAGCGGACAGTCCTCCACAGTTGCCAATCTATTGCCAGGTAGGAATCGACATGGAATTGGCTATGGGGTTAGGATGTTGTGGACAGGATTACCGGGCTATGGAGTGAGATAACGGACACCTACCATTTCAATATTTCATAAACTGAATGAACTTTTGGTAGGCGGTGACTCGCCATTCACTAAATGGGCCCCTCAGACTATTGCCCACTCGGGGCAACGAGGCGGCAACATTGGTGTAAACGGCTAAGGATAGAGAGGTGTTCCTGGACTTTAAACTTCAAAATGCCAACTCGCCACTTACGGAAACACATCCATCCTTCGAGCATTTAGCTCTTGCGCTCCACTCTAGGCGGCCAACAAAGGCAAACTAGAGGCGGGGTGGGTGTGTAACTGTGTGTGAGTGTGTGTGTAGGCGCATGTGTGTATGTGTACCCCTGGAGGGGCTGGAGGTCTCGGGTTCGTGGTGTCGCTGCGCACCAACAGCTCGCCACAAGCCGCCCTGCGATGACTGACTGCAATGGTGACACGACAACACCAGCGGGCGATGAGGTCGTCACATCCCTACGCCTTTTGACTGACTGTGCTGGTGACAGACACCACAACACCAGTGGGCGATGGGGTCGTCACGTCCCTACGCCTTATTATTATTATTATTTAGATTTGCTTAACTATACAGTTTGCAACTGAACGTAGTGCAAAGCTGATACCTGCGGGCTTATTTGTCTAACGTTTCTGACGCTTGCCTTCACAATCGCTATTTCTTACTGTCAAACGGTATAAAATGTTGACAGAAAGAATTTCTTTCTTTCAAACGGTATAGAATGAGCGTGTGAGATAGTGACCCGTTAGCCGTTTACTCTGTGGCAAAGAACACTAGAACTACCCTACCGGATGTTTGACAGTATAGCGCCTGACAACTTGTAATTAACTTATTATTATTAAAAACAAACTCGACTTCATAATGTAGCTCTCAACCTTGACACTGGCAAAATAGTCCTATTGCACAGAAGCCATTAAAAAAAATAACATAAGTATAACTGATGCGTGTTATAACTGTAAAAAATATAATTCATTCGACTCCTGTTTGCGAACACATTCCAGCTCACGCTAATATTTGACGTAAATAAATTAATATTTCCAGTTTTTAAATAAATATTGCTTCCAGTAAATGATAGGTGTTTGAACAAACATCGCGAGTGACGGCGGCAAGAGCGTAAACCAAACACAAATGTTTTGATTACGTATGCCATTTCATTTTTAGCAACCGTTAGGATGTTAGAAGGGAAGGTTTTAAAATAAAAAAATACAACGTGATATTTCTAACGTGATACAAAAAAGTTTTTGTTAAAAATTTCATTTTCAATGCAAGCTTTTTCGCTGACTAGTACTTTTTGTTGACTGTACTTACATTGTCATCCAACCTACATAAGTATACCAAATTTCAAGTAAATCCGACCACTGGAAGTGGGTCAAATTCAACTTCCAAGATTTGACCCGTACATACAACAATACAATACAATACAATGACTCTTTATTGTACACCAGAAATAGTAAGCGATACAGAAAACAGGTACACAGAGAGAAAGTTACAATGGTAAGCAATAGGCGGCCTTATCGCTTAAGAGCGATCTCTTCCAGGCAACCCTTAAACAGAAAGAAGGAAGGACTAGTTATCATACATACTTACATACATACATACTTACATACATTGCAAGTTAATAAAAATGCTTTTAATCAGATTAATTTGCCAGTATCGTTATTTCCTAGTAGCAAAATTTTCATTTGCATTTTTTCCCAGGTGCTTTTTTTCTCACACTGGTGTTTTACTGAAGCTTATTAACACAGTAGCATTTTTTCCTAATTTGGATTGACACAGAAACTCCTTCTTCTGGGTGCTTTTCGCCCTTCGGGCCTATGCAAACTTAACAAAACTTGAACTTACCTACGTTTATCTGTCGATTAGAATTGGGAAAAAAACGCGACTGTGAAAATGGGCTTCAGTAAAAAACCATTGTGGAAAAAAAAGCATTTGGGAAAAGATACGAATGGAAATTTTGCTGCTAAATTGCTAAATTGATCAAACCAACCATTGTCTAACTCACTCGGAATCACAATCGTTTTCACTACTTCTTTCGGTCACACGGTATAAGATGAAGGTAGAAAGAGATAGTAAATGGGTTTAGAGCACCCGCGCGATAGACAACACGGCCTCAGGTGCAGTCAAGCCCAAAAGTAGCTTAATCCCTCAGTACTTTGTCATTGTTATTAATTAAAAGCACTTTAAACCATTCCAGTGTTGTTGTTCATCGCTAAAAAGCAAGAACCAGCTCTACTGTGCTTTAGTATACAGGGTGTAATCAAAATAGCGATCCGAAAGTAGTGTTACTTACTCAGTTAATGCTGGGCAACATATTGCACTAACTCATTTGTTTTAATTAGTCTTATAAAATTTGAGGTGTTCATACATTGAGTAGGTGATTTAATGGCAACAAAGTATGAACATCCCCAATTTTATCAGACTCATTTTAGCAATTAAGTTATGCATTATGTTGTCCAGCATTAACTGAGTAAGGAACACTACTTTTGGATCACCATTTTGATTACATCATTTTGATTACACCCTGTATTCTACAGAACCCAGTGAATTAAGCGAGTCTTTGCCACTGTGACATATTTTAATCCCACATCACACCGCCGTCAATAAAGCCAACCGAGCGTGTGTTCGCGGTTTTTTACAACTTCCCATTGTATTTTTAGCGGAGGAAACACCAGAATAAAATATACATTTAACTGATTCATCTCTAAATATATCAAGTGTATAAAAATCTTCAGACGTTGTGAGTGTCATTGTCCCGTCGTCATTGAGAATGTGTATTGTAGCAAGTGAACATGTAAACATCTTTAAATTCTTACGTTACATTGTGCAAGCAGAAATGTTTTTCATGTCTCGTGTCTTGACGAAAAACTTTTGAAAACTTGTTAGTCAGGATTTTAATACGGTTATTTAGTATGTCTCGTTGAATCTTCTTTGCTTACTTTGTATGTTACCTGGCCAGGGTTTCTATCCTCTGCTTAAAATTTACCCCTGAAAATTTAAAGAGCCATTTACCTCTTGAAAAGAGAGCAGTATGTTTATTCCGTTGTGTTTGTACCCACACAATTTCTGACGACGTACCGTTCATTAACTCCTTTTAGCCTTTTAGGGGTAATAACCTACAGGTCTTAGTCTAATATGGCAAATAGATTATTATAATAGAAATGTATCATATATTTAATCAGTACAAGTCAATTTTATTTTCAACCAAAGCAATCACAAATAATAGTATCATCTATTTATAATGAACATGTGATAAAGTGATAATCAACTTACGCATCGTCACTAGCTACTTTATTTTCATACTGGCTGTGCTATGCTGCTAGCCCGCTATTCCGTCTGCAAATAATTTGTTTATCGCTATACCGCGGAAACTGCAATTTTCCGGAATAAAAACTAACTCCATATAAAATTTCATCTAAATGGGTTGAGCGTTTTGAGTGTAAAGAGATAACAGACAGACAGATAGACAAACTTTCGCATTTATATAATTAAGTATGGATATTAAATAGGGTCGAGCTCGTAGCCCACCTTATAGAAAGTGGGAACTGAGGGATGGCAATGGGGACATAAGTTAACCAAACACCTTCCCTGTTGGCTAAGATGGAATGCATCTACGCTAATAATTTCACCAGCTATCTTACCCCCTAACCAGAACAACAGTACGAACACTGCTTTTAATTTTCAGTCACAATGACTTGCCGCATCAAACTTCAGCTTCCCAGATGCCTCCAAAATAAGGCGACGAAAGAGGACATTTTAGTTCACAAGTTGCACGGCTCGCAAACTGATATCCGTGTCAGAGCAGCGAGCTACCAAATGACCAACTATCCATCCTACTCAATTCCGCAGACAATGGAGAAAAATTGTAACAGCGAGTGACGGCAAGCATTCATCATCGATTGTCTAAAAGCGCCAGGTGACGTGACAGATCAGTCATTCGTTTACCTTGATGAAGCTACAACGAATAAAAATTACCAGATATTTTTGAAAAGTAGTGGAAATAAACGTTTTGAGGCTATTTTAGTAGGATTAAGAATAAATAATTATGGAACAACGGAACAATAGACACCAATTAGTGTGCTGGTTAAGGTTGCGGGATCGCGTTGGATGCGGATGGCACGGGACCGATCTGTTTGGCGAGCCTTGGGAGTGGCCTATGTTTAGCAGTGGACGTCTTTCGGCTGAAATGATGATGATGATGAGACACCAATTGACCTAGTCCAAAAGTAAGCAAAGTTTGTGTTTGAGTACTAGGCAACGGATAAACATATTTTTATTGATAGACACATAATTAAATACAAATTAAATTCAATGGAAGTAAATTATTTCATTTCGAAACACCGAAGACTCGAAAACAAACATTCGTATTTTACATACATAATTATCCGCCCCGACCAGATATCGAACTCGGGACCTCAAGCTTCGTAGTCACAGTCAGGTTCTATAACCAGAATCCGAGCCGCCGAGTGGTTACACTCGGCTATCCGTTGCCAATGAGACACGAAATATGTACCGTTTGTTCTGTCTCCGGATTGTTATTTCTTTTTAAATGATGTACTACGTTACCGCTGTGTACTTGGACGAATTGGGTGGTTAAGTCAATCGTAAACAAAATTATGTCTAAGAAGCCACGTTTAGACTAGTGCAGGGCAGGGGTACCCAAACTTTTTCAGTTTGCGGCGCACTTTAAGGCATGTTCATCACGGCATCCTTGCAGCTAGGGAGCCTAGCTAGTTGATAACTATAAATTTAAAATTTAAAAAACCCCTAACGCAATTTGGTCGCACATTTGTTTGAAGATAAAGTAAATGTCCATTATACGTCTAAGATCCCTTCCGCAACTGACAAAAGAGCTAATAACTTTGAAACGGCTGAATCGATTTTGATGAAACATGTCTAAGAACCATCGTCAAGAAACCAGCTTTCAAATAAAAAAACCGCATCCGAATCGGTTCACCCGTTTTAGAGTTATGGTGCCACAGACACACACACACATAGTGGTCAAACTTATAACACCCCTCTTTTTGTGTCGGGGGTTAAAAAAGACAAAAAGTAAATCCTGACACATTGCGCAACTATAAAGTTTCTGATTACCTATTGACAATGTCAACCATACAAAAATAAATGCTATACATACTTGTTGCGTGTGACAGGACAGTAAGTATAGCTTTTTTTCCTATGGGTCACATTGTCAATTATTCAGAAACTTCATAGTTGTGCAATGTGTCAGGATTTACTTCTTAGCGGCCGTTGACTATAGTAAAAGTTTCCGCGTTAACAGGAGGCGCCCGCGGAACTCTTGCGTACTTACCACGGCGCCCCAGGGCGCCACGGCGCAGGGTTTGGGAACCCTTGAACTAATTAATAACCTTATTACCTTAATCGTCCGTCACCACACAACGTGGCGTTTGTGTAACGAAAAAGTAGGGTAATAAGTAAAGTTGTTAACTTGTAAAATGACACTCCTAGCTACTGTGTAGGCAGTTAAAAGTGGCTGAACTCCTAGTACTTTGTCGCAATGAAACAAAATCCCAGAACAGTTCGCCATGTTTCAAATTACTGAAAGTGACAAGGTCCTAAAATGTCCATCTACTTTTGAGGACCCCACTTTCTGCTTAGGCTCTTGAGGAACCGGCACGCACGGTCAGATTGGATATCTATACAAAATACAGGATGTTACAAAATAACCCCTAAAGCCTGAAACCCCATGAACAGTAAATAAAACTGTAATTTTGCGCGCTGTTTTTTTTTTAAAAAAATATATACTAATTTAATTCTTTACTGGAGTACTTCCATACCCTTCAGTTATTACGGGTAATTTTGTAACACCCTGTATATAGAGACCGACAATGTTGTTCATACATAATGCGGGCTGCGTTCAATTTGACCTGACAAATCCTTTACTGTTTAAAAAAAAATACAGTGTGTACTTCACATTTTTAATTCCATACACTGGCAATCGATTGCACTAAATGGTGATCAAAAAAGGAGCAGCCTTTATAATTAAATACACAGTACTCAGAAACAAAAAGAAACAACATGGCAGTATACAGACGGAAATACCTTGGCAAATACAATTACACGATGGGTACATGATAAACGGTGACCGGGGCGATTTGCCGACCGCAGCGGGAAAGTCAAACTCCATTTTAGCTGAAAAATATTGTTTAATGCCAATTAAATGAACCTACAACCTCCTACTGTACTAATAATACAATAGATAATATTTTCCCTAGCTTTGTTGAACTTGAAACCAATCTACTTACACCACCGAGCTTCTTGCGCTAGTCGATTTTAGGTATTGTATGCACTCGTGTATACATGTGTGCGTGAGAGCGGCTAGAATCAAAGCCGAAAATCGACACAAGTTCCCCGTCTGATGGCCGAAGGAGAACTAACGCAACTAACTATACGGACAAGAAAGCACGACCACTCAAGATAGGTTAGTCAGACAGCGCGTTCATTTAGGTATTTAGGTATTTTCATCGTATTACTAAAACAATTACATATTTATTGTCAAAATGTAGCATCACTAGGCAATAGAAAACATCTTGTTTTATTAACATTCAAAAAGTCATGACCTGCCGTGCAGTAGGTACTTACTAAGGAGTTATTTTATTTTTTAGAGACGACTTTGGATTTTTTCCCATCGAGTAAACTGCAAGTAATCGTGTTTCAAAAATCACTGCTCATTAGAGTGAATCCTCAAATACAAATGAATTACAGAACTAAAGCTTTGCTAGTAATGATACGGCAAGGGATTAAATGACTGCAATAAATGCGCCAAAAGCTAGGTGCAGCCTTAAAGTCTGCTATTATTAGAAACAAAAGTACTAAGTTTTATAATTGTTTTTCCATGATGATTTTCTCCGCTAAATTGAGTAACACACGATCACCTCACCGCAATCGCATTCTATATACAATACAAGCTATAATACAATCGATACAACAGCGCGATTCTAATAGCACGCGAGGCAACAAGGTAGGCCTGGCCTTTAAACTATTATAACGACTACAGAAACAATAAGAATCAGTTTTCTACTTACTCATCTTTGACGATTAGTTAGTGAGTGCCTGTTGTGTTGTGAAATTCAACAGGTTTATAATTTTGGTACCTCAACAAAATCATCTGTATTGATGTAAGTATTCCAATTCGGAATAAAATGTAAATTTTAGCTCAAATGTATTTTCGGAGCTATAATCATTTTGTGATAATGACAGTGTTGCATGCAGAATAGCAGAAGAAATGTCAATCGTAGTACTCTATATGTTTATGATTTTTTTTTAATTATTCTAAAGGTATACAAACAAAAAGTAATAATTTCTGACATAGGCTCTCTCTCTCTCTCTCTCATAGTAAATCAAAGCTTGTAAAAAAAGGTTGTTGTGTTTGTTGTGTTGATATTGTTTATAAAGAAAAATTCCCTAACTACAACCCACAGACTTATACTTACTTATAATATTTGAAGTCTGTGTACTACAACCATGCATCGCAACAAACGTTACAAATGCCTTGTGAGGTTAGGTTAGGTTCCCAACCAATGAAAACCAACAACCAATCAAAGTCGTCATCGCTTTTCCATTTTGTGGTAGAAAGAAAAACGCGCGATACATCTCCTGTTTATAAGCCTTCGTATTTCACGAGAGCTTGTCACTTTCGAATCATCCCAGCCTATGGTCACACCAATGCACTTGCATGCAATGCATAATTTCAGTCCAGATAATAGGTAGGTAGGTACGTAGGTTAGGTTAGTTAGGTTAGTTCAGGGGTTCCCAATCTTTTTCAGTCCACGGCGCACTCACAATTTTAGAATCTTGTCACGGCGCCCTACCTACCTATATTTGAAAAAAGCCCCCTCTCAGAATGAGAAGGTTTGGGCCGTAGGTAGTTCCCACGCAGTGTAGATTGGGAACTTCACATACAACATTGAATTTCTTCACAGGTGTTTGCAGGGTTCCTTCACCGTAAAGCTCATGATAAATTTCAAATATAATTTCCCAAAAAAAGCCTTATCCTTATCCTTTCGCTTTCGTCGAAAATTTGTCAGAAATCATTCTTATTATTTCGTAAAAGTAGGTAGGTTAGGTATCTATAGATGCCCGAAGGGCAAATTCATAGGCTAGAAATAGCAACAGGGCTCTGTCGAATAGCAGTGGTGTAACAACCTGGTGTGTAAGCCTGGTGTGACGACGACTGGCCCCAAACTAACAGATGCGAGCCTAATTTAACGGCCCTCTGCTTGAGAGGCAATACGAGTAATAGGGATGTTTCCTAGGTAAAAAAATAATAATTCTTATTAGTCCGTATTTTACATTATCAAAAAATATTAGACACGTAATTTTTCTTTTGACAATTAAACAAAAAATGACGAAGATATGGCGCGTTGAAGTTCCGAGTGACGAGGCGTGACGTCACTTGTTCCTAAAACGCTCATACAAAGTGTAGGAACAAGTGACGTCACGCGAAACTTCAACGCGCCATATCTTCGCATTTTTTTGTTTAACTGACAAAATAAAAAATACGTGTCCAATATTTTTTGATAATCTAAAAGACTGACTAGTTAGGAAAGTAGCCTATTATATCGAATCACTACCACGACTTATCATAAAATGAAATAACCATTAATTTCCATTTTTTTTATCACAAGCTCTCAATAACTAACAATACTAAGTAACAAGTTAAGTATGAAGTATCTTGAAGACCAGACCAGTGATGGTGTAGGGGTAAGCACGCAGCACGGAACGCTGAGGACCTGGGTTCGATTCCCAGCATTGGTCTTTTTTCTGGGGTTTTTTCTGTGGATCTATATTTCAGTTTGTATTTAGTTTGAAATATACTAAGTAACAGTAAACTTAACAAATGCACAGGAAACAAAGGAGCCAGTTTATACCAACATACACTGCCCCCGCTAGAATATACACAGTGAAGGGGAGACAGACCAACACACATTGTATGATCCACGCGAGTCCGGGCAAGAAGACGGCTTTCTTAAACGATGCTCTTAACTTATCCCCGGAACACGGATCAAAAGTATACTTGATACGTCCGCGACCTCGTGCTGGAAAATAATACAATACAATACAATACAATACAATGACTCTTTATTGTACACCAGGAATAGTCAGCAATACAGAAAACAGGTACACAGAGAGTAAGTTACAAGGTAAGCAATAGGCGGCCTTATCGCTTAAGAGCGATCTCTTCCAGGCAACCCTTTACCAGAAAGAAGGAAGGACTAGTTTACAGCAGGTGGTGCATCAACAGTGGATCAGAAAATTAAAACGCAACAAAAAATAGTACATCTACTCATACATATATCGTACATATAATAAGTACACGTCTAAAACAAATATAAGCATTGGGATAAACAGCCACATATAAATAAATAAACTATAACAAAGCTAATAATTACAAGAAGACAGATAATAATAGGATTTTGTTGAATTTTTTTTTTAATTTTTTGTTGTGGTTCTGGGTGGATGCAAGTCGCTTCCAACCATAATGATTGGGCGCCAATGAGGGACGCCTATGTCCAGCAGTGGACGTCCTATGGCTGAAATGATGATGATGATGAAAATGTTCTTGCTAAGCGTACTGCGCTGCGCCGTCCGCTTTAAGCGGATGTTTTTCTCACGCACAAAATCAAATCAAAATCAAAAATGTTTGTGTCAGTAGGCCGTTAAGGGCTGTGTTATGTATCTCTTTTTCCCCCAGGTTCATTTGCATCATTTGACTAGCACCATTACCATACATAGCAGTACCGTAATGTATTGAATCAGGCGTTACTTTGCACAGATCCATATTAATGAACTGAAACAATTACTTTGCTCGTCCGCGACCTTACGATAGCTACGTTTATGTAAAAACATGCGTGTTCATGCAGTTCCTTCCTCTTCCTTCCCCCACACTGTACGAACACACACAAATCACACAAACCCAACTATCACCACCACCAAACTATACTGATGCGTTTCGAACTCATCCAGTACCTCTACCATGAGTTTACACTAGTTTACGTGACCGTACTCGCTAGCGACGGCGTAAATTATTTGTATGGAGAATTGTACAGCGCCTCTAGCGGTCACTTACGGAAGTACAATACTCCATACAAATCATTTACGCCGTCGCTAGCGAGTACGGTCACGTAAACTAGTGTAAACTCATGGTAGAGGCTCTGTACCTCTACCATGAGTTACACTAGTTTACAGTGACCGTACTCGCTAGCGTCGGCGTAAATGATTTGTATGGAGAATTGTACAGCGCCTCTAGCGGTCACTTACGGAAGTACAATTCTCCATACAAATCATTTACGCCGTCGCTAGCGAGTACGGTCACGTAAACTAGTGTAAACTCATGGTAGAGGCTCTGATCTCATCTTCAGAGTACCGCAACCGTTCAGTGCGCTATTTTATGTTATGTGGTCTAACATTTGGTAGCACAGTGAACGGTTGCATTAGGACTGCAAGAACACGCATTTTTTTTACATAAACGTAGCTATCGTAAGGTCGCGGGTGAGCAAAGTTATTGTTTCAGTTCATTACTTAGTACCGTAATGTTGCTAGTCAATCGTGCAAACGAAACTACTAAGTACCTCTTTTTAGAGTCACCAGCGCTTTTGGGAAGACAATGATGGCCATGAAGAATCCGTATCAAGAAACTTGGCACAAAGTCATTTGCCAGGCACGGCCAAGTTATGGAATCAGTTTCCTGGGAGAACAATCCAACATAAGGATCTTGAAAAAACCGGCCAAGTGCGAGTCGGACTCGCGCACCGAGGGTTCCGTACAAATTTATTTGTATCTATGATCATCCAGTCTTAGCAGACCCCTGCTCCCAAGCAAAATGTGCGCAGTTTGGGATCATTGTAGATTGGTTAATGATATAGACAGACAGACAAAAAATTTATGCTTTTCACAATTTTTCCTTTATCTGTGCTATAAGACCTTGCTTCGTACCAAATTTCAAGATTCTGAGTTCACGGGAAGTACCCTGTAGGTTTTGATTCCCTTGCGAGTGTCGAAAATATGCGTTGGTTACTGATATAGACAGACAGACAAAAAAAATTATGCTTTTCGCAATTTTTCCTTTATCTGTGCTATAAGACCTTGCTTCGTACCAAATTTCAAGATTCTGAGTTCACGGGAAGTACCCTGTAGGTTTTGATTCCCTTGCGAGTTTCGAAAATATGCGGAAATTTGCGGCATAAACGGCTGTATCTTTTGATTGCGTAGGCATAGAAGTTTGATTTTTTCGCAGCTCCAAGGGACAGTAGACCTGAGTATTTAATATAAATTTCAGTTTGATACCTCCACGCGTTCCTGAGAAAAAGGGTTTTGACAGACAGACAGACGGACGGACGGACGGACAACAAAGTGATCCTATAAGGGTTCCGTTTTTTCATTTTGAGGTACGGAACCCTAAAAACGAGCCTATTCATCTCTCAAAGAGCCAGACACTTATTATACCTACCCTCTGTGTTGCGAGTGCGGTGGTGGTGGTGTGGTGGTGGTGGGTGTGTTACATTGCGTCATCTTTTTTCATGTATGCAGCCGGCGTTCATCGATTTATTAGACGTTGTCACGTCAAAAATTGCATTGTCGTCCAACTAATACTGGAAATAGGTTCAATTTGGCTTCCAAGATTTGACCCATACTTGCACGGCAAGTTTTAATAAAAACTTGTACTTAAAGGATGTGGCTCATACATAGCGTCAAAACAAAAGTTTTCTCTCCTGTGGATATAAAGTTAGTGACTTAAGAGTCAGCAAACTTAAGATTTCCTTTCATCATCATCATTTCCGCAAAAATAATTCCACTGCTAAACATAGGCCTCCCCCAAGGCTCGCCAAACAGATCGGTCCTGTGCCATCCGCATCCAAGATTTCTTTAAAATGGGTCGAAAGTTGCCAGGCTCCCTACACGCCCATGTAGAAATAAATATAAAGTATTGAGTTAGCCTTTGCCATGTCCTCAGGAGAGACACACAAAAATATCTGTGTAACCCATTGAAAACTTACCCATCTTAGAATAGGAATGGTTTCTTGTATTTTGTTAAGTTCCAGTATATTATTCCAGCAAATGCAAACTGTGACCGCTGATCAGATTGTAGACCTTTAAAATTATGTGAAAACTTGTGCTTATTTACTTTATATTATTATTTTTATTTTTTTTTCCTTATACATTTTATAGAAAAGATGATAGTTGTTTATCTGTCAGTTACGCGTTTGTTTAATTTGAAAAAGAAAAATGTCATAAAAAAGTTTTCAACAAGGATGCTGGCCATACACGTTATGGTCTGCCATAGGTCTGCCATAGATGTCTACCTGTGCAGGTAAGGTGCAGGTATACCGGTATACCTGCGCAGGTCGGCCGGAGTATGTATGGGAACCGATCTGTGCAGGCGACCGGAGCAAACCAAAAATAAATTCGTTTCGAGTGACACCGTACGGTTGTTCCCTATCTCCACACACGCTGGTTGTCCTGTGCAGGTCAGCTGCGTAGGTAACCTCTCCGGCAAACCGTAACGTCTACGGCCAACTTAAGAAAATTTAGATATAAAAAAAAAAAAAAAGTAAAAAGGTATAGGCCTAATGAATAGGCTCAGAGTTGCTCAGTGAGCTATGGAGAGGGCTATGCTCAGGGTTTCTCTACGGAATCGAATCAGGAGAGGAGATCCGTAGAAGAACTAGAGTCACCGACATAGCCAAACGGATTAGCTCATTGAAATGGCAATGGGCAAGCCATATAGCATGCAGAACAGATGGGCGTTGAAGCCAAAGAGTTCTAGAATGGAGACCATGGACTGGCAACCGCAGCGTGGGAGGTCCACCAACGAGATGGACGGACGATTTGGTATATCCTGCAGGTTCAAGCCGCTTCCAACAAAATATGAGGGAGGCCTATGTCCAGCAGTGGACGTCCTACGGCTGAAATGATGATGATGATGAAGAGTAAAGTTAAAGACCAATATTGAGTTGCATGAGTCTGACAGCTGGATTTTAAAAAAAATCTTAGCAAATGAGCATAAATTCGCGTGATATTAATTTGTAAACGTTTTATGAAGAACACCGGTGAAAACTTTCAAATTCTTTACTTTAGGTATTACGTGTATAAATTTCGCTCCTATAGGTATACCGGGATAAAAAGTACACTGTGTATTTTTCAGAAATTCAATTATCTACTAACCAAATTCCGCGCAAATCCATCCAGCTGTTTTAGTGTGAAAACAACCTTTGTATGGAAAGTGCTTCGTTGTATTGTTTTCAGTGTATACTAATGTAACTAATGAAAACATGGGGATAAAAATTTTTTGCTGGCGGATTATTGTTTATTTATGTATCCCAAAAGTACTCAAATTTTTTTATTCTTTAATATTCATATTTAATATGTTAAAATGATTTTTTTTGCTACCGTGTCCGAGTGACGAATCGCGCGCGGAAGCCAGACCACCCGCTTTTACCTCTATTTTCAGGACTCTGTAAAAGTTATAAATATTATAGATACGGTTCTATGAGGTAGAACTTTTTTTTGGAAATTTCCTGCTCTTTTCAGATCTTTTTTCAAATTTTGAATATCTGTGATAGTTTTTGAGATAATAAAAAAACAACAAATTCCTATTTTTTTTTTTAATAAAATAACTTTTTTAATTTTTATCGGCCCCTTTTGGGACCTTTCCTTAAACTTTCTACATAATATCGTTCGTATCAATCGTTCTAAGGTTAACTGGAAGAGATCCCTTTAAGGGATAAGTTCGCCTTTGTACATCTGTATCTCTTGTTAACTAGTTATTTTCATGTTTTATGTACAATAAAGAGTTTTACATACATACATACATATTCCGAATCGAATGACACCTTGATAGTAATTTTCGGTTAATATTCAAAAATTTTATGCAAAAAGGTAGATGTTGACCAGAATATAAGGCGTAATCCCTGAAAATCTTGAAATTGAGTAACTGCCGGAGGGCAATCGTATCTTGCCGGATCCTAACCGAACCGTTCCCGGAATTCTGAGAATTTTAAACTTAAGCCAATGTTACCCCTGGGGCAGGATGCGAAGTTTGCACTACATTGTGGGGAAAATGTTTTATTTTCTTAGACTAATAAGGTTCAGGAAATTATTCAATGATTTAGGAGGTTACTTAAAAGTTGTTAGGAAGATAAGAAGAGTTATATACCTAACAATATTTAGACAAAAATACTGATTAGGATTATTATGGTACGATCAGCTACAGAGAAAAGGTACAAAAGGTGTGGTTGCCGCCATTAGCGGGGGAGGTACCTTTTCTCTGCAGCTGATCGTACCTAACATAAACATCATAGTCAGTATTTTTGTGTACATAAATATTATTAGGTATAATTCTTATTGTATATTTGTCACCAAAAAAAACAGTGGATATTATGCAGGGAGCTTATCTGGTATTCCTTTTACCGGTTATAAAAAGGTATTAACCGTTTATAATTGCATTTCCCTATTTATAATTTATATCGTTAAAACTCTGATTAGCGGCTTAATCAATACTGGTATTCAAATATATTAGCGGTTTCGCCAAATGATAACATAATACCTCTATTAAAACCATTACCATGTTATTACCTGCCAGCGTCAATTTACTCGATTATTATAATTGAATAAACGTGAAATGTTGTACTGGTGGATGGACGGATGTGTGGATGTTTGTTACTCTTTCACGTTAAAACGAAATGAAGGATTTTGATGAAATTTAGCACACAGATAGTCTATAAACTGGATTAAGTATATAGAATACTTTAACCTGAAAAATTGCATAGTTAGCAATATTAATAGTATTATGTAAAATAACGTATCAGCGGCTTAGACAACAAATTAATTACCATCGTTGCGTTTATATCATAAAAATCACTCATATTGTTATCGGCGTACAGCAGGGTTTATGTCTGTTTTATGCGAATCGATCGCTTTTACGAACCATAACAAAATACTTAACTGCAACACTCAGTACGAAACAACCGATTCTAATCGACTACTATTACATCGTTGACCTAAAACAGTGGTCGTAATGATTTCTGTTAAGTACTGTTACTAGTATATTGCAACGGACGGACAGACAGACAGCACTCCATCTATTTAAGTCATCTCATCAGATAGAGGAACTGCTTTATCCTGCATCGCGCTAGCGAAGTTTCTCAACTCCATCCCAACTTCATCATTATCATTTTTATCATCATTTCAGCCGTAGGACGTCCACTGCTGAACATAGGCCTCCCTCATTAATACCCAATGATTACGGTTGGAAGCGGCTTGCATCCACCTCGAACCAACGTCCCACGCTGCGTTTTCCATTCCGCGGTCTCCACGGCCATCTCTGCGTGATATATGGCCTCCTCGTTGCCATTTCAACGAGCAAATCTGTTTGGCTATGTCGGTGATCCTAGTTCTTCTACGGATCAACTCATTCCTGGTTCAATCCCTTGTTGAGCGACTCTGAGCTTATTCATAAGGCAGCGGCGTAGCTACCGCCGCATCAGCCTTATCAATGATACGGGGTCCCCGGGCTACAGAGGCCCCTTACGTGTGTACTTAAGCCAAAAATTAGTAAAATGTTATCCACAATGTCACTTAATCTGGTGCTTCCCGGGAAAGCCCCCCAACTAATTTTGATAGAGGGCCCTCTAAGGCACGCTACGCTACTGTCATTAGGCCTACCCATCCCAACCTATATACGTCCTTCTGCAAAAGCTGCTTGAGAGGCTCAGAAGTCTATCTTATGAAGTTCGCTCGGTGGATTATTTACAATTAAAAACCGGCCAAGTGCGAGTCAGACTCGCGCACGAAGGGTTCCGTACAATTATCTATAAAAACGGCAAAAAAAACACGTTTGTTGTATGGGAGCCCCCCTTAAATATTTATTTTATTCTGTTTTTTTACTATTTGCTGTTATAGCGGCAATCGAAATACATCATCTGTGAAAACTTCAACTGTCTAGCTTTCACGGTTCGTGAGATACAGCCTGGTGACAGACGGACAGACGGACGGACAGCGAAGTCTCAATAGGGTCCCGTTTTTACCCTTTGGGTACGGAACCCTAAAAACTAATCTCACACACTGGATTAGGTATAGTCGACCAAGAAACTTCTTTACCACCCTAAAGTTCAATGTCAGTTGTATGACTTAAGACATCAAAGGCAATTTTCACTTACAAGTCAATGTGACAGTCAGCCTTATTGTTTTTATTCTGATGTAGGAACTGTCACAAAAAATGTTAAAGCACTTATTTGGTCGACTATACATAACGACGTCATTTACCAGTTTAATTTATGGGTCCTACTCATTTTTTGTTTGTGTCTCTCCTGTGAACATGGCAAAAGTTAAGGGTCTATTAACTATAGCCAATATTTTTTAGTCAAGTCTACATGAATAGGAAATACGACGCTTGGCCAAGTTTGCTGACTCTGTGTCGCTATGTATACCTACAGGAGAGACCACTTTGTTTCTTACACCTTCACCATCCATTGATCAAATTTATCCGTCAGTTAAAATTAATCAATGGGTGGTGAAACAGCCCCTTAGTGTGTTTGTGACCCTTATTCAACTTATTCTCTTCTGGACAGAAGATGACTACCAAAATTAACCTCCTACAGCTCATGTTTCAAATTTTAGTCACATGTTTGTCAACGACTATTTTAACCATGATTCAGAATCTGGAGACAGTTTAAGAACTAATATTCGTTGAGATGTTAGTTTGTCACGGTACTGTCCAGTTCCGCCTACGATTTCTGAATTTCCCGCGGGAACCTCGTATTTTTAGGAATAATACGGCGAGTTTGACAAGACGGTAAGTGAATGTAAACAAATAAATAACGATCAACCCTAAAATTGAAAGTAATGAAAGGATGCAACTTTTCAAAGCACTAATATTCATCTCAAAAAGGTCAATAATTAAAAAGAAATGAAAAAGTTTAAGCGAGGCGGCTATTAACTAAAAAGTTTTGGATTACGTCTTAGCAAATTTGATTAATAGGTTCGCCCTAGCGAACATTTCAGTAAAATTACTAATGGATTGCTATTTGATTTGCACAAAATGACGGCCACAGGGTTCTATTCGAACCGTCCTTACAATGCGGCTTATTTTTAAAGGGTCCTTCCAGTGTTTTGTCTTGCTCTACTACACTTTTTTTATCATCATCATCATCCCAGCCTATAGTATACGTCCTACTGCAGGATACAGGCTCCTCTCAGAATGAGAAGGGTTGGGCTGTAGTTTCCACGCGGGCCCAGTGCGAATTGGGAACTTCACACATACCATTTAATATGTTGGGTTTTTAAGTATCTTTTTGTATTTTTATTTTTTCAACTTCAATTTTTTACTTTTACGGTCATCCCGTGAAATCCATATATTTCATACTAAATACAAACTGAAACATAGATGCATAGAAAAAACGCCAGAAAAAAGACCAATGCTGGGTGGGAATCGAACCCAGGTCCTCGACATTCCGTGCCGCGTGCTATTCCCCTACACCACCACCACTGGTTTGACCACAGTAGACAAATACGGACAGACTGGTTTGACCACAGTGGTGGTGCAGGGGAATAGCACGCGGCACGGAAAGCCGAGGACCTGGGTTCGATTTCCAGCATAAGTCTTTTTTCTGGGGTTTTTTCTGTGAATCTATGTTTCAGTTTGTATTTAATATGAAATACATACGATTTAATTTCTTCGCAGGTGTATGCAGGTTTCCTCACGATGTTTTCCTTCACCGTAAAGCTCATGCATGGTAAATTTCAAATGTAATTTCGCACATAAATTCCGAAAAACTCAGAGGTGCGAGCCGGGATTTGAACCCACGACCCTCCGCTTGAAAGGCCAAAGGTCAAACCACATGGCCATGGCCACCACGGCTTTTTTCAGGCAAGCCACTAAGCTATCTATCACCAACTGTTAATTAATACATATATCTTAAGCATCGAGATTCCAAATATCTCGCCCAAAACAATGAATATAATTGCTCGGTCTTAATCACTGCTGAAACCGTCTCATCTCAGTAAAACCCTGCATTATAAGCTTTAATTCAAACGAGTAACGTTGATGTTGAGTGTAAAGTTAAAATGGTTATGCCCTCGTAACTTTGAACTGCGAGTCGTCCAAATAAAATACGTAAGCTGCTACTTTTAGAGGTCCGTACCCAAAGGGTATCAACGGGACGCTATTACTGAGACTCCTCTGTCTGTCTGTCCGTATTTGTCGATCACAGGGAGCTCTACCTCTTGAACGGTAATAAAATAAAAAGTAAATAAATAATAATAATAATAGCTAGACACTTTAATTTTTTACCGATTTTGTAATACTGTGACAGCTTTACCACAGAATAACTAATAGTACTAGTACAGAAGGATCACTCTATTCAATCTCGAACAAAAGTCAACTTTAGGTACAAAAATTTGCCTACTCTTACAACCGTTAACTGCTTGCACGCGAAATTGAAACTTATCGTGTGATACGAGCGTTCATATTCCGTTGGGCACCACTGATCCGAAACCAAGAGCACAGGGTTCCCACTCGCCGATATTTAAGTAGATATAAATCATGAAAGATAACAGTGTGTATTGATTCGGTAAACTACCTTTAGTAAGTAAGTAAGTTAATTTATAAGATCGTTTAGAAGTAATTGTTTGTTGCAAAAATCACAGAAAAAAAGATGCTTAATTTAATTACGCGCGACGCGGCTAGCGTGCGAACCGAATGCCGAGTGACAACCTACTGCCATACGCCTGCCCGAAAATACCTAAACTGCGGAGTGAAACCCCCCTGGCTATACCAATAAATAGTAGGTATAAAAATAATATAAAGTCAAAAATGTTAGGGGATTGTCATACCAGAAACATGTATTTTTCAGCGTTTTTAAATGAGGCGCTGGTTGGAAGTGGAAGGCGACAGCTACAGTTGCTAGGCAACGATTAACAGCCATAGCTATGGCCCCGCGCATACGCTCCAGCGACACTATGCAGTTTGAATGATTTTCGAAAACCTACCTATAAGTTTGCGATTTTAGTGCTACATTTCGGCGATTCTTTACAGAACTGTTTTTAAAACATTGTACGGAGGTACGGAGCCCTCTATATACGAGTCCTGCTCGCACTTGATCGGTTTTATTTAATTACCATACCGCAGTTTCGAATTTTATTGGGGATCGTTTGAAGCTGGTTTGTTTCGTTTGACAGAGATAAAAGAACGGTACCTACTAGTATTATATAAAATATAATCTATATTCATACTAATATTAAAAATGCGAAATGTGTCCGTCTGTCTACCTATGTGTCTGGCCGAGATGATGATGATGATGCTTCATCCTTGTCTGATACGGCATTAGGTACTCATTAACTAGTATCTCTCTCCTTTTTAGGGTTCCGTAGTCAACTAGGAACCCTTATAGTTTCATAGACTATTAGATATTTTTGAGAAAAACAATATAACCTTTGGTGTCCAATTTACAAACGCAATGACACACTCTTTTTAACCGACTTCAAAAAAAGGAGGAGGTTCTCAATTCGGTTGTATGTTCTTTTTTTTTTTTTTTAACGTGTGTTACCTCAGAACTCCGTCATTTATGAACCGATTTGGAAAATTCTTTCGTTGTTTGAAAGCATATGCTTCAAGGTTGGTCCCGTTGTTACCGGAATCCAGTTCTGATGATGGGATCCATGAGGAATTGAAGGAACTCTTCAAAAGTTCAAGGGAAATGTAAAGCGATTTTAGTATTTTCAGTGACAAATCGAGCATTTGCATTCATAAAGTGTCATTTGGTAAACTAGATCTGATGAAGAAGACCGCAGATGGCCAACGGAACTCCTCAACGGGTCAAATCTTGCAAGTTGAATTTGACTCACTTCCCGGTTTCTGATTGATTTCATATTTTACATGCATGTGTAAATCAGGTGACAATGCAATATTATTGTGACATGGAGCTAATCTGATGATGGAGTTGGAAGGTGGCCATAGAAACTCTGTAATAAAACAAGACAACCCCGTCGAGTTTGGGTTCATTTGAAACGTCTTGACGAGCACTTTGATCCCAGATGGTAACCAGGGTCTGATGATGGAGCTGGAAGGTGGCCAAAGTTACTCCATAAAGTAACGGCACTTACCCCATCGAGTACGGACTCATTTGACTCGTCTCAACGAGTACTTTGGTCCTAGATGGTAACCAGGGTCTGACAATGAAGTTGGATGGTGACCATAAGAACTCCGTAGTAAAACGACATAACCCCATCAAGTTTGGTCTCGTTTGATTCGTCTTGATAAGTACTTTGGTAACCAGAGGCAAAAAGTACAGTCAGTAAAGAGTGCCAGTCCAGGCCATTAGCAACAACTAAAAAGAAAAAAATAAAAAATTTTAAATAAAAAATAAAACCGCCTTCAAAAAACACCCAAAAAAAAATTGGAAATAAAAAAAAATTAAATAAAAAATAAAACCTCCTTCAAAAAACCCCCAAAAAAACATAAAATAATAATTGATTGAACCGACCACAATAAGCATGAAAATATCTTTCTACTAATCTGTTTGAAGTTGGTGCCTCAGCACGAGCCAGCAGGAGTGGACCTAGTAATCTAACTTACCTACATACCTATTATAGGGCTTCTACACTCCTGCTGGCTCGTGCTGAGGCACCAACTTCAAACAGATTAGTAGAAAGATATTTTCATGCTTATTGTGGTCGGTTCAATCAATTATTATTTTATGTTTTTTGGGGGTTTTTTGAAGGAGGTTTTATTTTTTATTTAAATTTTTTTTATTTAGGGTTCCGTAGTCAACTAGGAACCCTTAAGTTTCGCCATGTCTGTCCGTCTGTCTGTCTGTCTGTCCGCGGCTATGCTCAGAGACTGTTAGTACTAGAAAGCTGTAATTTGGCATGAATATATATATCAGTCACGCCGACAAAGTGATTGAATAAAAAAAGTAAAAAAAATTTTTTTAGGGTACCTCCCATAGACGTAAAGTGGGGGTGATTTTTTTTTTCTCGGCTAACCCTATAGTGTGGGGTATCGTTGGATAGGTCTTTTAAAATCATTGCGGAGTTGCTAACATGATTTTTCTATTCAGTGATCTGTTTGCGAAATATTCAACTTTAAAGTGAAAATTTTCATTAAAATCGGCCGTCCCTCCCCCCCCTCTAAAATCTAAACTGTTGGGTGGAAAAATTTGAAAAAAATTCAGAAGGGTAGTAAATATATCGAATTTACTAGGAAAATTATAGCGGCTAAGATTGCTTGGAAATTATTTGTAGTTTAAGAGTAAATAGTAGCCTAAGGTATAAAACATACCTAAACTTGGATGATTCCGTACACATACTAGGGGCGTTCAATAAGAAGTGAGAATGAGTATGTTATAAACAACTTTTACTAAATGTCATTTTATTTTTCGACATAGTCACCTTTTAGCATAATTCACTTAGTATATCTTTTTTCTAAACTTAAAATTCCATTTTTAAAAAAGGTCTCATCTTGAGTACTTAAAAAATCTTGTACTGCAGCGACTACCGCGTCGTCGTCTTCAAATTTCTGGCCTCTCAGGTATTGTTTCAATCTCGGAAATAGGTAGAAATCACTGGGAGCGAGATCTGGTGAATACGGAGGATGCTTAAGGATATCGAACCCAGCATCACAAATTGCAGCCATTGCAACGGCGGACTTGTGTGCCGGGGAATTGTCCTGGTGGAACAGCACAACTTTCGAGAGTTTACCTCGCCGTTTTTCGCGGATCTCATTGCGCAATGTTGCTATTTGTTTGGCGTATAAAGTGCCCGTAATAGTGGCTCCATGCTCGAGATACTCAATCATTAATACCCCTTTACCATCCCAAAAAACAGAGCCCATGACCTTACCGGCAGATGGGCTCACCTTGAATTTCTTCGGAGTTGGAGATGATGGCCTTTTCCATGTCATCGACTGCAGTTTCGTTTCAGGGTCGTAATGATGGAGACATGTTTCGTCTATTGTTATAAATCGCGCCAAAAAAAGTTCCCGGTCTTGCTGCATCAGGTTCAAAGCTTCTTGACAAATCTCGACTCTAGTTTGTTTTTGCGTTTCAGTAAGCATTCTTGGTACCCAACGCGCAGATACCTTTTTCATACCCAAGCGTTCATGTAAAATATTATGCTCGCTCCCCGTTGAAATCTTTACATTTTCAGCAATAAAACGAACTGTGACACGACGATCCGCCAAAACTGAGTTTTCGACTTTTTTCACAATTTCTTCAGTTACTGCTGCAGTAGGGCGTTCGGAGCGGGGGTCGTCCATTGTCGATGTTCTTCCACGTCTAAATTCGGCGCACCAACGTGCGACTGTCGAATACGGAGGTGCATTAGACCCTTAAGAGTCCCGCAAATCCAAATTGACTTGGTCCGTAGAAAAAATTTTCAAATACAAGTATTTGATAACGGCGCGCAGTTCAATTTTCTCCATTTTCGCTAAAGTACTCAATAGCATTGCAAAGAAATTACCGTATATTTTTTTAAACAAAAGACAGTTAGTTTTTTTTTCATAGTAATCAGCTAGATAGATTAGCTTTACCGGCCAGTATTTAATTTCGTAATATTAAAAGAGTTTGCATCTCATTCTCACTTTATATTGAACGCCCCTCGTACGAAATCCTAAGAAAAATATTACTTGATATTTTCGTAATGGCTACGGAACCCTACCTTGGGCGTGTCCGACACGCTCTTGGCCGGTTTTTTTCTCTTATACTATAATTTATAAATCTCTTCTTTGTGGCTTTAGTTTTGTATATTATTACAAATCTACTAGTTGGATGGAACTCTTATAGAAAATATATGGACCAAGTCTGAGTAACTGAAATTGACGTTGATGACATCAACATAATAATCATCAACTACGGCCGAAATGCTCTCTCATAAAATTTAGAGTTAAATAATCATTATTTACAAAAAACCGACAAATAGACGACTCATGTATAAAGTAGTAGTTCCAATTAGGTTCTCACCAACCCTGTTAGGTAAATGTTTCATCAAACCATTTTATGTGTTACATTGAAAAAAACGAAAATCATTACGAAATTCTGAAAAACTTATGAGTGCTCATCCACGCGAATAAATGACACATTCACCAAATAAAAACTACCAATAACTAGTTATATGCATTAAGTTTGAATAACGGTATAAATTTTTATATTAAAAAAAAAAAAGATAAATGTCTAATTTAACTTGAGACAGCTGTGATCGGCCCACGCCCAGAGGAACGAGGCGCGAAAGAATTTTGAACGTAAACATAAATATGTAGTGTTTATTTTTAACGTGTTTGCATATTATTGCAAAATAACTAATGAAATGAGTCACGCGTAAATCTATGTAGTTATATGTTAATATATTTCGTACTAAATACAAACTGAAATATAGATGCACAGAAAAAACCCCAGAAAAAAGACCAATGCTTCAGTTCAGTTTGTATTTAGTACGAAATATATGATTTCACGGGATGACCGTAAAAGTAATAAAAAAATGAAGTTGAAAAAATAAGTACAAAAAAAAAGATACTTCATAGCTAACTTGGTTATATGTTAATGTCAAAACTCATAATTTTTTTTGACGACCGGATGGCCTAGTGGTTAGATAACCTGACTTAGGCTATTTTTTATCCCCCCTCCTCCATTCTTTGCGGACGGAGTCGCGGGCAACAGCTAGTATTATATGTATTTAAGTATGTATTATGTCTATATAAGTATGTTTATCCGTTGCCTAGCACCCATAACACAAGCTTTGCTTAGCTTACTTTGGAGCTAGATCAATTGGTGTGAATTGTCCCGTGATATTTATTTATTTTATTTTTATAACCGGTCAAAACCACTTTTGACTGCAAAAACATAGGAGGACCAAAAGCACACAGAACAAGGAGCTTTGCGTTTAACATAGGTACATACATACAATCACGCCTTTTTCACAGCAAGGGGATAGGCAGAGACTATTTGTTTCCACCTGGCTACGATCCTGACATACATCTTTTGCTTCCACAACACTCAATAGTCTTTTCATACAATCAATCAATCAATTTAAATTCGGAATTTTTGTATGCACAAAGCACACATTACAACTTAAAATTATTTTATAACACTATTGTTGTCAGTGTTATTATAACACTGACTGAAGGCATCGGTCAAAAACACTTTTTCCTGATTTTTGCAGTCAAAAATGGTTTTGACCGGTTATGAGTTTTGACTGTATGTATGAAAAGGCCAAGTGGAAATGTTAATCTATCGTCATCATTTTTCCAGCCTATATACGACTTAACTACTGAAGAGCATAGGCCTCCCCTGAGAATGAGTAGGTACTTTTAGTCAAGGATAGTATATAAATAATGTATTTAGTATCACTCATCATATTCATACTTAAATACATACACAGCAAGTCCGAAATTACATTTGAAATTTACCATGAGCTTGAGCTTTATTGTGAGGAAACCTGCATACGCCTGCGAAGAAATTCAATGCTGTGTGTGAAGTTCCTAATCCGAACTGGGCCAGCGTGGGAACTACTGCCCAAGCCCATTCTGAGAGGCCTGTGCCCTGCAGTGGGACGTATTTAGATGATGATGAATGATGGTGATGATGATGAACCCACACTTATAGAATAACCGTTTACTTGGTTAAATCTATTATCAGCTCATTAATCGCCCACCGGCGCGACGATGGAACCGTTGGAATGCGAAACTATATTTTTGGAACTCTAACTGTGGAACAAACTTTGAGAAACACTGACCTAGTGTACGAGGTTTGGAGTGCGCAGATGATATAACGAATAGCTTGTAAATATGTTTTCACAATTTGCTGTTTTATTTTATTTTTTTGTATTTCATATCTTGCCAATATTATAAGCGCACATAAGTTAAATGGTGAAGAAATTTAATGGCGTGTGTGAAGTTCCCAATCCGCACTGGGTCCGCGTGGGAACTACAGCCCAAGCTCTCATTCTGAAAGGAGGCTTGTGCCCTGCAGTGGGACGCAGGTTGGGATGATGATGATGATTATAAACGCGAAAGTTTGTATGGATGGATGTATGGATGTTTGTAACTCTTTCACGCTAAATCTGAATTCTTCTGATGACATTTGGCATACAGGTTTATAACCTAGATTAACATAATAGGATACTTTTTATCCCGGAAAATTGCATAGTTCCCGCGGGATAGCGATAAACGAATTCATCGGGAATACTTAATATTATAAATGTGAAAGTGTGTTTGTTTATTTGTCCTTCTTTCATGTCGAAACTGAGCGACAGATTGCCGTGATTTTTTGTATGGTCATAGTTGAAGGGCTGGAGAGTGACATAGGCTACTTTTTACTACGGGAAAATATCTCATTCCCACGGGAAAACACGCTTTAATCTACTTCAGCGGGGGCGAAGCCGCGGACATCTACTTGTAGTTCATAATTCCCACACGTGAAAGACTGGGACGATATGAAATCATGATGTGGTTCGTTTCGAGCATTTCCATGCCAAATTTCGGTGCCAGACTTGTCATTTAAATAAAAAAACACAGTCATAAAAAAGTTTGTTCGGCCGCCAAAGTAAGCAGTTTTGAATTAGATGTGATTTTAATTTTAAAAACTATGTAAAATTATGCCAATAAATCCTGTGAGCTCAACCGAATGATCGCGGTCGGTCTATCTTATATTGTGAACGATTGCACATAAAAATCGAAAAACTCAGAAGTGCGAGCCCGAAATTTGAACCGACGATCATCTGCTTGAGAGGTCATACAGGTCCAACTACTAGGCTACAGTGAATCCAATCTCTACCATGTGATTTAATCTATACTAATATTATAAAGAGGAAAGATTTGTTTGTTTGTTTGTTTGTTTGCATTGAATAGGCTCTGAAAATACTGGACCGATTTCAAAAATTCTTTTGCTTTTAGAAAGCTACATTATCACTGAGTGACATAGGCTACTTTTTACCGCGGGAAAATACCTTTTCCTACGGGAAAGTTAATTTATCGCGGGCGAAGCTTCGGATGGAAGGCTAGTTAATAATAAAACATTTAGTATTTACTAGGGGCGTTCAATAAAAAGTGAGAATGAGTATGTTATAAACAACTTTTACTAAATGTCATTTTATTTTTCGACATAGTCACCTTTTAGCATAATACACTTAGTATATCTTTTTTCTAAACTTAAAATTCCATTTTTAAAAATGGTCTCATCTTGAGTACTTAAAAAATCTTGTACTGCAGCGACTACCGCGTCGTCGTCTTCAAATTTCTGGCCTCTCAGGTATTGTTTCAATCTCGGAAATAGGTAGAAATCACTGGGAGCGAGATCTGGTGAATACGGAGGATGCTTAAGGATATCGAACCCAGCATCACGAATTGCAGCCATTGCAACGGCGGACTTGTGTGCCGGGGCATTGTCCTGGTGGAACAGCACAACTTTCGAGAGTTTACCTCGCCGTTTTTCGCGGATCTCATTGCGCAATGTTGCTATTTGTTTGGCGTATAAAGTGCCCGTAATAGTGGCTCCATGCTCGAGATACTCAATCATTAATACCCCTTTACCATCCCAAAAAACAGAGCCCATGACCTAACCGGCAGATGGGCTCACCTTGAATTTCTTCTAAGTTGGAGATGATGGCCTTTTCCATGTCATAGACTGCAGTTTCGTTTCAGGGTCGTAATGATGGAGCCATGTTTCGTCCATTGTTATAAATCGTGCCAAAAAAAGTTCCCGGTCTTGCTGCATCAGGTTCAAAGCTTCTTGACAAATCTCTAGTCTAGTTTGTTTTTGCGTGTCAGTAAGCATTCTTGGTACCCAACGCGCAGATACCTTTTTCATACCCAAGCGTTCATGTAAAATATTATGCACGCTCCCCGTTGAAATCTTTACATTTTCAGCAATAAAACGAACTGTGACACGACGATCCGCCAAAACTGAGTTTTCGACTTTTTTCACAATTTCTTCAGTTACTTATTAATTATACACAAATAGAAAAAAATTATATACAAGAACAATTAACCTAAAACTTAAAAGTCTTAAAACCTTAAAAAATATAATAATAATAACTAATAGTGGATTGTACACCAAGGGGATAAAGCACTGCATTATGTCACGGGCGCGATATTGAATCCTGAGCGTAGCGAGGGACTCCAGATTTAACTCCCGAGCGTAGCGAGGGGGTTTTTTAGTTGATTCCCGAGCGAAGCGAGGGAATTAAGATGGAGTCCTGAGAGCAGTGAAGGATTTAAGCGCGCCCAAGGCAAAATCAGTTTTATCCCCGAGGAGTATACTCTACTTTTCTCACCTTTTGCGAGACAATAAAAACCAAGGCTACTAGAAAAATACTCGAAATAGACCCAGAAGCACTGATTCTGACACTGACTTTGCGCCTTTCGCAGTTATCCATTTGTCGAAATCTTTGTAAGCTTTTAAGTATTTTTCCTTCGACTTCTCTGGGAGTACATTATTAACAATTTCTAAGGCCGGCTTGCGCAGACCTGGGTTAGCTACTTAACTCCGAGTGAGTTAACTGCTAACCCAGGGTTAACAAGTGTCAAAATGTATGGAACTGTCATTCTTAACCCAGGGTTACCGATTTAATTTTTTTACCCTGAACTGTGCAAGTGGTCCTAAGGCGTCTAATTTAATGTAATCAGGAGTCAAATCACTTTCGTCACTCGATATTTTCCTAATGTTTTATCTTCTTTTGCAGTTTTGATACTTAAAATTGCAGCGTATTGAATGAAATACTCGCGGCATTTGTTTTAAGTATTGATTTTTTTTCGTTCGGCTTGCCGTGGCGTGGTCAGCTCGATTTTCGAATAAGTTCGATTTTCAAATAAATGAGGCGCGGCGCGCGCCGCCGTCCACCTCCTCGCCGTCGGCCACCAGCAGCTGCAGCAGCCGCGCGCCGCGCGATTTTGACGAAATTAGACTTTAAATGCATAACAATAAGAACAAAGAGAAGTGAGAATCACATTACTGCCCGGCGGGTTATAATGAAATTCAGTACAACATTACACCCCGACAAAAGACAAGGGCTATAATGCTTTACTTTGAGTAAGGTTTGCATGATATATAATGAGGCATTGTCGAGCAGGTGGTGTGAAATAGTACATTACTGCAGCGGCCGCGAAATAGGGGATTGCCAGCCGAGTAGTTATAGATGGCCGAGTGTTAACGAGGCCATCTAGAGATACGAGGCCGGCAATCCCTGTTCGTGGCCAAGGCTTGTATAGAGTTTTTCTCAAACATGCATCATCATCATCACCACCATCATCACCGCCATCATCATCACCATCACCATCACCATCACCATCACCATCACCAACAACATCATCAACATCCATCAACATCCATCAACATCCGTCAACATCCATGAACCAACATCCATCAACATCCATCAACATCCATCAACCAACATCCATCAACATCCATCAACCAACATCCATCAACATCCATCAACATCCATCAACATCCATCAACATCCATCCATCCATCCATCCATCAACATCCATCCATCCCTCCGTCCGTCCGTCCGTCCGTCCGTCCATCCGTCCGTCCATCCATCCATCCACGTCGACCACGTCGACCTATTAAACGTCATGGTGCTGTGTCACATAAAACAATAGACGATCACTTTGCTGGCCTTGGCCAGCAATGTTGTATGAAATTCCATTATTGACCTCTCGTCTAGCCGCACCTGCAACGTGACAGTTCGTGGCGTATTTTAAGGAACATAACGTCAATATTTCATAGCATGTTTGAGAAAAATATATTATTAAAGGGAGTCCCTTTAGGCAAGGTTCCGAAGATACTGGCAGCGGTCCCCCTTTGAAAAGCTAAACTAATTCTTTGTCCGAGGTAGCTGCCAGCTCTAAATATAATATATATGTTTACAAAAAAACGACTAACTTAAATCTAAACCTTGGAACATTAATATTTATATGAGATCCGTTTTTGCAATTTTGGCTACGGAACTCTAAAAATTGCAAAGCAGTTAATTCAAATACACTAAGTGGTGGATTTTGTATTTTTATATTTGTGAAATAGGGTACTTGCATTTTCTTAAACCTTCCCATCTTCCATCCTTATCACACATGTGCACTTGCGTGTGCGGCTGTCCCTATCGCCGCTACGTATGGATAATGATTTTTAAGACTTTACTCTTCGTTTGACCTTCGTTGCATCAACATCAATTGGTGGCGTGATCTTATGTGTTTTTGCTGTGTTATTTTTCATCCGTGATATACCAGAACTGTAAAAGGCTGTGGAAGTTGACAGTGTCGGCACAAGAAGAATCCCTGGATTTTAAAGGTGAGTGCGCATGCCCTGTACCTCTTTCCCGTTCTTCGGCCTATTTCGGTCCTTAAACTCTGAAGTTAATGCAAGTACTAGATTTTTATATATGTTTCTAAATTCATTTGCCGCGTATACAGTCCATTATTTCCATTTCCTTGTGCCTAGGAGTTGAGTACAATCGAAGTCATTTTCTTTTTTCTTATTTTCCCGCGTCCTAAATATAGTGGAGTCTTAAAAAGGCACCCTCCACTAAGTATGTATCGTCAACATAAATCGTTTAATATTTTAACAATTACTTAACTACACCATTTTGCGTTCCACTCTGCGGCAAACCAGCAAAACGTAAAAGTGACTGTCACCTAATAGTACATTACTGCAGCGGCCGCGAAATAGGGGATTGCCGGCCGAGTAGTTATAGATGGCCGAGTGTTAACGAGGCCATCTAGAGATACGAGGCCGGCAATCCCTGTTCGTGGCCAAGGCTTGTATAGAGTTTTTCTCAAACATGCATCATCATCATCACCACCATCATCACCGCCATCATCATCACCATCACCATCACCATCACCATCACCATCACCATCACCATCACCATCACCATCACCAACAACATCATCAACATCCATCAACATCCATCAACATCCATCAACATCCGTCAACATCCATGAACAAGAACATCCATCAACATCCATCCATCCATCCATCCATCCATGAACATCCATCAACAACCATCAACATCCATCAACATCCATCAACATCCAACAACATCCATCAACATCCATCAACATACATCAACATCCATCAACCAACATCCATCAACATCCATCTACATCCATCAACATCCATCAACATCCATCAACATCCATCAACATCCATCCATCCATCCATCCATCAACATCCATCCATCCCTCCGTCCGTCCGTCCGTCCGTCCGTCCATCCGTCCATCCGTCCGTCCATCCATCCATCCACGTCGACCACGTCGACCTATTAAACGTCATGGTGCTGTGTCACATAAAACAATAGACGATCACTTTGCTGGCCTTGGCCAGCAATGTTGTATGAAATTCCATTATTGACCTCTCGTCTAGCCGCACCTGCAACGTGACAGTTCGTGGCGTATTTTAAGGAACATAACGTCAATATTTCATAGCATGTTTGAGAAAAAATAATAATACATTCGCAGACCGTTAGTCACGGGATTTTAGTGGCTTTACTTATGTACCTTGTTATTTGCTCATAATTGAGAAAAACATGCCAAGAACTAGTCGGACTCGTGCACTAATGGTTCCGTGCAAGTTCTGTTCCGTACAAAACATAGCAGAGAAAAAAAATCATTTGCTGTTCAGTGACAGAGCTTTACCTCTTCTTGCGTTATGAGGCCTTACTTATGGAAAGGTTTGATAGTTCTATATCAAAGGGAAGTACCGGTAAACTGGGGTTACTTTAGGAAATTTTGGGGCTACTTTGATAGATTTAAAATGGTTATAAAAACGCAAATATTCATAGCTCGATTGAGCAAATGACGTAAAAAGTTAGGTAATTTATCAAGGTAGTTATTTCACTGCCACAGATGGTCTAAAAAAATAAGGACACGGCGTAAACTGTTTTCCAAAGTAGCCCTGCATTTTAAAGTAATCCCAGTTTACGGTACTTTAGGTTTTGATTCTCCAGGTTTTATATAAAATATACTTACAAACCGTTTATCTTTCGATTATGTAAATTCGGAAACTTATTTTTTATATTTGGAATGGGAAGATAGCACTAAGTTTAAGTGTTTTATATTAATTTAAATTTGACACTTCCACGCGTTCCTGAGTAAAATGGTCTTGAGGAAAAGTGTGATCTCGTGAGGTTTCTTTTTTTTACTTCGAGGCCATCTCGGCCTATAAACGCCCCTTTGCATGGCACAGCCCTCTCAGAATGAGAGGGCTTGGGCTGGAGTTCCCACTTTGGCCTAGTGCGGATTGAGAACTTCACACACACACGCCACTGAATTTCTTCACAGGTGGTTTCTGATCGTAAAGTTTAAGTGCAATTTCGGACATGAATTCAGAAAAACTCAGAGGTACGAGCCTGGGTTTGAACCCACGACCCTCTGCTTGAGAGGCCATAGGTCAGACCACTAGGTTACCACGGCTTACGGCGATATACGTCGTGTCGAGGTACGGAATGCTAAAAAATGCTGCCGTGTTATTTATTTCAATAACACGGCATAGTAAGGCACGGCATAATATGCTAATAAGGTACACACAGTTTTATTTTAATAAATGACTGTCTTTAGTTCTGAATTTAATTAACTTTGAATAAGTAACGTATCTTACTTGTCTTGTCCTTATATCTTTTTTGTCCTCGTAAATTAGGATTCTAACCTAAAAGTTTAAGTAAATATTATGTGAATTTTCTATTGTACCTATAGTCGACCAAGAAATTCCTTTCCCACCCTAATAAGGTTAAATGTTTGTTATATGGCTAAATTAAAACATCAAATGTTATTTATTAGTAAATTAATCGTAGTTTTAATATTTGTAATATAAAGTTATATTGTAAATTATAGTCTTAAGTATGTATATTTGTAATTTATAATAAACATTCATTTCTGCCTTGATTGGGATCAAACTCAAGGTCGTCAAACAAAAAAAAACTAGTTAATGTGATAAATCAGTCTTATTGTTTTTGAAGTGAAACTTCTAATGCGACTTCCAACAAGGTTGCGTTAAACGTTTAACGCTACCATGGAGGGGGTATGTAAGCATTATTAGTATATGTACTGCCGAAGCAAGTAATCTCGAATTGTATATATACTTACTAACGGATGTTAAAAACTTCGATAGTGCGATGCAGAACTCATACTGTCTGTGCAAATGTATGAGACTTGATAAAAGCTCCATCTAGCTAGTGAGTAATTTAAACACATAGATGCATAAGTAAATTTAGTTCTTTAAGTTATTGCAATAATGTTCATATTGATGTATGAGTGCCTTTTTCATTTCCACATTACGAAGTTTCAATTCTTCCGCGCGGAGGAACTGCACGCACGATTTTTTATTCTGATGTAGGAACTGTCATAAAAATAGTAAAACTCTTGGTTGAATACCCTAACTACTGCCCTCGTTTGTTAATGTATACGGGAAAAGAACCTGGGAATATTTACTGCCAAAGCTTCTGAATGAATTGCCTGATGACATATACCGCAACGTTTGTGAAAATCCCCTTAAATGTAAGAAAATCTTAAAAAAATTGTTCTTACCGGCATAAAAATCATATGTAGTAAGTAAAAATATTGTAATGAGCGACGCAGCGACAAATAAACCGTGCTCGGTTTTTGTTCGCTTCCTAGTTATTATGATTATGAACTTTTTTAAATTGTTTTATGAATGAATTAAAAAAAAAAGCTCGAACCCACGACCCTCTTGGGAGACCATAGGACCTTAGGTCAAACTACTAATCCCTGTCTGTGACACCAGATTTAGTAGCTGCCCTTAATTATCGAATCTAATTAGACCGCAAGATTAATGATCTGACATCTGCACCACCGTCCAACTAGGTAGGTCCAACTTCGAGAAAGAGGTCAATCGGCGAATCCAACTCGGATGGGCAGCATTCGGGAAGCTCCGTAACATCTTTTCGTCCAAAATACCTCAGTGCCTCAAAACAAAAGTCTTCAATCAGTGTGTGTTGCCAGTGATGACATATGGATCCGAGACGTGGTGCTTCACTATGGGCCTGATGAATAGGCTCAGAGTCGCTCAACGAGCTATGGAGAGGGCTTGCTCGGAGTTTCTCTACGGGATCGAATCAGAAACGAGGAGATCCGTAGAAGAACTGGAGTTACCGACATAGCAAAACGGTTTAATTAGCTCGTTGAAATGGCAATGGGCAGGCCATATAGCACGCAGAACAGATGGCCGTTGGGGCCCAAAAGTTCTAGAATGGAGACCACGGACTGGCAAGCGCAGCGTGGGACGTCCACCAACGAGATGGACGGACGATTTGGTGAAGGCCGCAAGTTCAGGGTGGATGCACATCGCTTCCAATCGTAATGATTGGGCATCAATGAGGGAGGCCTATGTCCAGCAGTGGACGTCCTACGGCTGAAATGATGATGATGATGATCTGCACCACTAGCCGAATCTAGACACAGTACAGATAAACTCACATTATGTGTATAGTCTATATCAGTTTACTGCAGGATGAAAGTGTTACGTTATAAGTTAGTATAGAAATAGGCTCCCTTTTTTCAGAAAACTATAAATTTATTTATTCATCAATAAAAATTACAGCGTACACCAATGCGCTGTAAAATTAAAAAATACAAATAAAAAGACAACAAGACTTAAATAAAACAAAAGCAATAACTATTTGGGGATTTTTGAAGGACGTCTCGTCGCTTCCATAAAACGACGGCACACCACACCCTCCGGCCAGGAGTCGGAGCGCAGAAACATCTGCTGGTGCTTGGCAGGCACTCGGAGCCTAAATGAGCTGAAGTTGTTAGCCCTTTGAGACTCGAGCGGGCCGATGAACAGCCTAATCAATACCGTGGACCCTAGTTACCAGTTAGGTAGTGGTGGTAGTGGTAATGTGGTAGTAGTAATAGTAGGTAGGTAGTGGTGTATGTGGTAGATAGTTAGTGTAGACTCGCGAGTTTTTTTTTAATTTTCAAAAAAGACAATTGGCAAGAATGTCATAAAATTAACGAACTAGCTCGCGTTTCGCGAATTAGCGAAGAGAAAAATAGCGCGCTCTGCTGCCGGTTGCGTAATTACTTCCAAAACTAAAAAAAAAAATCATCTAAGACCAGAGGCCGTATTGTCTAACGCTTCTGACACTTTCCTTCGCTTTCACCATCTCTTTCTGTCATCATCTTATACCGTTTGACAGAAAGAAATAGTGATTGCGAAGGCAAGCGTCAGAAACGTTAGACAATAAGCCTGCAAGTAGAACAGAGGTCGTATTGTCCCCCCTGACGCTAAGCGGCCAGCCCCGCTGCCCACTGGCGTCTATTTCGCGACTTCAGTACATTCGCACTCCCGCCGTCTTAGGCCGGGGCCGCACTGGTAAGGTGACCGGCGACGCGACGCGACGGCGACTAAATCAAACATAGTTGATTTAGTCGCCGTCGCCGCTGCGACCGCTGCGGCCGCTCATATAACTCGAACTATGTTTGATTTAGTCGCCGTCGCGTCGCGTCGCTGGTCGCCTTACCAGTGCAGCCCCGGCCTTAAAACCTTGCGAGAAGGCACCGAGCCAAATTCATTAAGAAAATATTCATCAAGTCTACTAGAGGTGAGGTCACACTCGTAGACATGAGCTACACTGTACTAGGCCGTTCATTAGTTACGTATAGCCGACTAAGAAATTCCTTTACCTAGAGCTCGTTCCCACTATGTCGTGTGTCGGTCTGTTTTTTAATCGGGCGTTCCAGTGGCAGAACATTTTATATGAAGCTGTTCACACTCGTCCGACAACGATTTTGTGTCGGATCCGACAAAAAATATCGTGTGTTTTGTCAGACCTCGTCCGGGAATTGTGTACAGAAGCCTCGAAATGACTGTGCGGTCGTGGCCGACTGCCGACTAGTGTGAACAGAGGCACCGACACCCGATTAAAATCGGAATCCGACACACGACATAGTGGGAACGAGCTCTAAGGTTCTACCTACACAATGATTTTTAATTGGTGATCAGGAGTTGAAAAATATTGATCACTAGCTAAAATGGAATTTAACAGACGAGATCTAAAAGCAATGGAGTCTATGTTTCATTTTAATAAAGTCTTTATTGTTAAAACTTCATCCACCCACCGAATGCATGGTCATCCTTCATTTGCTGAAGTTAAGTAATTTCGTCAAGTGTCATCGTTTTGGCGGGGAATTTGACAGGTCTCACTTCAAATTTTGTGTGAGAAACTGACTGGTCAAAAGGGTTTTTAGCTCAAAGATTAAATCATGTGCAGGGTTGACAATGATTATAATTAAAAAGTGATTTTCTAGATAATCATTATTTGTTTCATGTAACTGCGACTTAACCGTGATCGCCACCGAATACTGATCTAGAAATATTAGTTCTTGATCATCACCGACTAGAAATCATCGTGTTATATTAATTGTAGATTTTAAACAGCGTGTATTTTTGATACAACCACAAACTTTACAAGTTCTTAGTGTAGGCCCTAATGATTATGTTTTTCTATAAAATTATTAAAAATGCAAGATTTTTTTTCTTACAAAATAGTTCAGCGCGCAATGTATCTCATTTTTATTCGCACGTCACAACTGTCACAAGTAATAACTTTAATCTAACACACGTTAGCCAAGTGTCAAATAAGTGTACGCAATAAATTGCTGCTCGAAATTTTTTTTTAAATTAATTACGCTCTGGTAGTTAACACTAAATTAACAATTTGTCTTAATATCGTTTCATAGCACTAAAATCTACTTCTGGTTACAGTTTGTGGTTGTATCAAAAATACACGCTGTATAGGGCTGACTGTGACTGCACCTACCACATGCACCCAGAGATGGGCAAGTGTGGATATCCCAGGATGGCTATCGGCTTCGCGGCAGACCAAGGCGAAGATGACGGGATGAGATGGGTTCTCGAGCGGTGAAGACAGGATGAGTGGAAATCCAGGAGAGCAATCATAGCCTTGCAGTGGGACGCTTTTAAAGACTAGTAAATAAAAAAAAAATAGATAAATATCACGGCACAATTCACACCAATTGACCTAGTCCCAAAGTAAGCTAGGCAAGCTTGTGTTATGGATACCAGGCAACGGATATACATACTTATATAGATAGATACATACTTAAATACATATTAAACACCCAAGACCCGAGAACAAACATTCGTATTTTTCATACAAATATCTGCCCCGACACGGGAATCGAGCCCGGAACCTCAAGCTTCATAGTCAGGTTCTCTAACCACTAGCCATCCTAAAACAAAAATAGTAAAAACAAAAATATCAAAGAGTTATTTCACTTACACATCAATGTGACAGTAAACCTTTTTAGGGTTCCGTAGTCAACTAGGAACCCTTATAGTTTCGCCATGTCTGTCCGTCTGTCTGTCTGTCTGTCTGTCCGTCCGCGGCTAAGCTCAGAGACTGTTAGTACTAGAAAACTGTAATTTGGCATGAATATCAGTCACGCCGACAAAGTGATTAAATAAAAAAAACTAAAAAATTTTTTTAGGGTACCTCCCATAGACGTAAAGTGGGGGTGATTTTTTTTTGTCGACTAACCCTATAGTGTGGGATATCGTTGGATAGGTCTTTTAAAACCATTGCGGGGTTGCTAACATGATTTTTCTATTCAGTGCTCTGTTTGCGAAATATTCAACTTTAAAATGAATATTTTCATTAAAATCGACCGTCCCGTCCCCCTCTAAAATCTAAACTGTTGGGTGGAAAAATTTGAAAAAAATCAGAATGGTAGTAGGTAAATATATCAAATTAACTAGGAAAATTATAGCGGCTAAGATTGCTTGGAAATTATTTGTAGTTTAAGAGTAAATAGTAGCCTAAGGTATAAAACATACCTAAACTTGGATGATTCCGTACACATACGAAATCCTTAAAGAAATATTACTTGATTTTTTCGTAATGGCTACGGAACCCTACCTTGGGCGTGTCCGACACGCTGTTGGCCGGTTTTTTTTTGATACAGTAATAAATAAATGGTGAAGCACTTTGTTTTTGTTTTCAAAGTCCATTTCCAACAGATGGTGCATCTTTTGTCATATACGTCAAATATTTCTGTTAAAATATTAATGCTTTTTTGATATTTATTAAGATTTACCCTTTCTTCAAGTTATCGTTAACTCCTTTAACTCTTAATTTAGGCACTTCACGACTTCTCAATTGTCAAGAACATGATTTTATTTAATTCACACCATTTCTATCAACCTAAACTTGATGAAACATGTTTCAAATAAAGCAAAATCAGGGAAACCATGCGTCCAGATTTACCACTTTTACCAAACTTGTGCAAATTTTCAACCTTCCATCTTGAACTTGGGGGCATGGGGGCATTTTTAAAGTATCATCAGAAATTGGTTTAAAGTTCATTATTCGTGACCGCCTCGTTTTCAATAATAATAATAATATACATATCACGGACTGAGGCACCGAATTCAAACATATTAGTATAAAGATATTTTCATGCCAAAAGTTTGTAGTCGGTTTAATTTAGATTGTTTTTTTTTGCTTTCTAGTTTTTGGTTGTTTTTGAAGGCGGTTTTTTTTTTTTTTTTAGCCTGTTAAAGTGTCCCACTGCTGGGCAAAGGCCTCCCCTTTTTTCCGCCATTCGTCCCTATCGAGAGCATGATCCTGCCAATCTACTAGATATTGATAATCTACTTGGGGTGTAAGGGGGCCTAAATTACATCTCTCAGGCCCCAAGTCAACCTCACCTGCTCGCGGTGCACCCTGCCGAACAACAAAGGAGGCTCTGGCCACCCACCAACCCGCACTGGACCAGCGTGGTGGGCTTACGGTCCAAAACCCCCCTTAACGTATTTTACACGCTTTATATTTTTTATATATATAGAGATTATTATGGTAACCCTGAGTGAAACACACCCTTTTAATATCTTAACTTAGCCTATAAAGTAGAAGCTCAAACTTTAACTAAGAAGCTTTTACCCCGCATTAAAAGTTTACATAAAACCAAAATGATGTAGCTTGCTTATTAATCCTGAAATTTTACAGGCACTAAAAACTTTTAACGGTAAGCATGTAGTAAACTTTAAGTGTACATACGTGGCTTTATCCGGGGAAGTACGTGGAACATGTGTAGGGTACTTACATATTTGTTGAAGCTGTAACATCGTCAAGAAACAGAGTCAACGTGTCTAGGGGTGGGAGAAAAATAACGCCACGATGGAAAAATCACTGTGATCCGCCGTTTGAAGGCCGGTGCAGATCGGATGCGTGTGCGTGGCACGTCACGCACCGGATGTGGTGTGTTGAGCTTTGGTGTGCCATCTTTCTTACAGTTTCATTCATTGCAACTGGTGCGTGACACGAACGCGCATCTGCTCTGCGCCGGCCTTAAAAGTATCACTGTAGACATGAGAATGTACGTAGTGTAGATGGAATAATTACATAAACCTAATTATTTTACAATTAGGGTTTTACTTTTTACTGTAAAAGGTGTAGTAACGAAGTGTTCTTAACAAGTGTTGTCTAACGAGATGTGATGATTTGATGATTGTAAATGATATTAAAACAGGAAACTGTAAAACTAAATTAAAACTGAAATATAAAAATATTTTGTAGCTAAATTAAATTTAAAAATGGTCCCCGTGGCATTTTGCCCAAAAGGCTGGCAGTGTTTCCTCGTTGAACAGCGATGCTAACTCGTTGAAAGATACTTGCCGGCCCGCGGTCCTTTCCTTTAATCATTAGCCCCCGTTCCCACTATGTCGTGTGTCGTTCCGTTTTTTAATCGTGCGTTCCAGTTTGTATCGAAATCGTATCCGACAAGTGTGAACAGCTTCATACAAAATGTTCTGCCATTCGAACGCACGATTAAAAAACGGAACGACACACGACATAGTGGGAACGAGCTCTTAGTTGTGGCGACTGGCAACCAGGCGCTTTTACAACTCCCTGACGAGACCAGTGCGCCAGGAAAATGTTTCGTCTCATTAGATATCTTCTGCAATTTTATTTAGTCATCAATTTTATTAATTAATAAATATTTAACTAGCTTGTGCCCGGGGCTTCGCTCCTGTGGAAGGATAAAAAGGAGTGCCCTATTCCATAGGATTTTTTTAAAACTTTTTTACTATACTTTTATTACACCCAAGGTACGAGTATATTTCTGCTAATGATGAGCTACGGACAGAGAGAACGTACCATGAAAAATTTAAACATGTCTTTGATAATGCCGAAAATTTAACTGCTCTATAAGCACTAAGCACACGCGCGGTTAAACACCATGTTCAACACCTGTTTATTTTTTTGTAACAAACAGGCCCTGGGATCAGATACAACCTCGACGATGGAAAACCGATTACCTGGCGTAGGTACTATACCCACATATTGAAAAAATATTTCAAGTATTTATACGACGTTTAGTGAAAGTAAGAACTCTGATCATAGTACGAGAACGACTTAGAGATACATTCAGTTTATCTAGTCAAATGTATGCTTATTTTGGACTCAATAAATACTGCTCAAAGCTGTAACAGTATTCACGCATGCATGATTCTGCGCGTGCCTAAATTCTACGTTAACGAGCAAATAAAATAGGTTACTTTGTATAGAACTCTGCATACGAAGCTACGCTTTATTTTGCTTGTCAGTGTACTTCATGAATTAAACAGACATGTTTGAGTATAGCAATACAAAACGTGTTTTTGAGGATAATACCTCGAGCCATGCCCTTTCAACCCAAACAAGTAAAGATATATACCTCAATATCGAACTCGAATCGTCTTAAACCATCTTAAACTCACATTATTAATTTAAATTCTTACCTAACAAAAGTATGTTTAAAGTCTTACCTAACAAGAATAAAATTTTATGGTGAAAATTTTCCAGTGTGAAATAAAAGACAGTTTTAAATCGGTAGCGTATCTGGTGGCATAAAACGGGTAGGCATAATGTAATATTTGCCATAATTTTTGTTGGTCATATTTTTTTCCCCGTTGAAACCGTAAATTTTTCAGAAAATTTATTTTCACAGATAGGATTTCAAAAATCGTACGCCTGGTCGTTCGCATTGCACAAAAGACGTGAATAACGATTCGCTTTTAAAAATCTGCTCAAGCAAAGGTAAGATTAATGATAGGTATTTCTTAACCGTCCCCTGAAGGAGGTCTGAACTTAGCTGTATCGGACCTTTATCCCGAAAATATCTAAGCGCTCCCGGACCATATACCTGCAAAGTTTCAAACAACTTGAAACCATGGCTTTGAATGTTGATACGTGCTATCTTAAAGTTTAACATGTGAAACCGGAACACCTATATATAGGTGAAAAACTTAAGTAACCTGTATGCTTAGTATAGGTTTTACTTCACCAAATACTTCTCGATCGTGTTTTTGCGTAAAAATTTCAATTCTATGGAAACATGGACGTGTAGGCGCTGTCTATGTTTCCATAGAATTGATTTTTTTACGTAAACGCTATCGAGAAGTATTTAGTGAAGTAAAACTTATACTAAGCTAGGGTTGCCATACGTCCCGGTACGCCGGGACATGTCCCGGTTTGAAGCATGGTGTCCCGGCGTCCCGGCCGATAAGCAAATTGTCCCGGTTTAAAAATCATAGTAATTTAAAAGAGGGCTGGACTTGGTGAACAGTATTATACCTAGCGGCAGCGCATGCTACACGCTGCGCTCGTAGCCGATAATGTGCATTTTCACCAATATAGCGAAAAGCGCCAACAAACAGAAAACCCTAAAAAAAAAGTAAAAAACTCGCTGGCATTGAATGGCTGTGTTAAAAGTTGTTTTGTGTTTAGGCAAGGACTAAACCTTTAAAGTTACCTATTGCTGTAATAAAAATTTCTTTTTTTCTACCTTTACTAGTTTTTCTTTAAATGTCCCGGTCTGAGTACCCACACTTATGGCAACCCTATACTAAGCATACAACTGTTGTGTGTAGTAGTAACGTGTCCGAATAAACAAATTGACGTTCCAAATTTGAAAAATGATGTAAGCTCCATATCAATACAACAACAGATAATTTACTTAAGTTTTTCACCAGTACTGTACTAGTACTTTTAATATTATAAATGTTGTATGCTACTAATAATACACCTTTGGCCTCATCTGCGCTTTTCATTGTGAGATAGAGGTCAATCACGGGTCAGTTATGTTTAAAAAAATTAGAAAGTTTGCAAAAATGTATGTGTCTGTTACCCTTTCACGCTAAAACAGTTGGTTGGGAACAGGGCCCGGAATTTTGGTGGCACTTTTGACCAGTACCACTACCATGAGTTTACACTAGTTTACGTGACCGTACTCGCTAGCGACGGCGTAAATTATTTGTATGGAGAATTGTACAGCGCCTCTAGCGGTCACTTACGGAAGTACAATTCTCCATACAAATCATTTACGCCGTCGCTAGCGAGTACGGTCACTGTGAACCGTACAACTACCATGAGTTTACACTAGTTTACAGTGACCGTACTCGCTAGCGACGGCGTAAATGATTTGTATGGAGAATCGTACTTCCGTAAGTGACCGCTAGAGGCGCTGTACAATTCTCCATACAAATAATTTACGCCGTCGCTAGCGAGTACGGTCACGTAAACTAGTGTAAACTCATGGTAGAGGTACTAGTGTAAACTCATGGTAGAGGTACTGCGTCATAGCTACTTCTCACTTATCGACTCTACCTAAGTGATATCGATATATTACCTAGACTTTTAACTAGACTGTCGTAAACTTATCATGTTAGTATGTAGGCAATGGAACACTTGTTAGCACTACGACAGATTTTGAACATGAAATTGTAAAAACTGACATGAAATGATTAAATTAGAAATTGTTAACTATTAATTGTTTTCATATGGGTATTTCATATTTTCAACTGGTCAAAAGTTAATTGGAAGCGATCTCTCTTTAACGATGGGGCCATTTATTTACATCTACTTTTAATCTTTATTTAAATACACTGACGAGCAAAAATAAAGGGTCGGTTACAGAAATGACGATATAACTACAAAACCCGCTGTGATAGCTTTATAAAACTCTTTACTAAACTCATTTTACTCGAAGAAGCTATCACAGCGGGTTTTGTAGTTATCGTCATTTTTGTAACCGACCCTTTATTTTTGCTCGTCAGTGTATGTTGTGTATCGATATGTATGTATACCGGAAGTCAATAAGTAGGTAAGACGTTCGGGTTGGGAATAACACATCTCTAAACTACTTTTGAATTCCTATATTTCCACGAGATCCGGATGCACGCATGTGAAATCCCGAAATGTGTAACGCTAATTCTAGAGACATTAAATTCTGCATGTGAATTCTTCATACAACGTAACTAGGTATATGAAAACCACGATGTAATTCATCTAAAGTGGGAACTTCTAGACCTAATATTTCACAAGAAGGAAGCCGTCATCATTATCAATTGTACTCTTGTCGGAGGTGTCATTGCCATTTACTTATATAAAATTTGTTTCGCCAGCCTTTTGAAATCTTCAAATGACTCGGAGACTCGGCGCTAAGGTTAACTTCTAAAATTAAAAACTTACCCTCTAGAGTCATGAAAACTCCTGCACCAATAACACTGTACAGAACCAAGCACAACATCAAAAAGAAATGCGTGAACCACCGCTTCGATAGCAGTTTTAGTTTACTAACGATCCAAAACGCACTTTTTTCACCGAAACTTAGTCCACTTTTGGCCGTGTTCATAATAAAGTCCGATGCATGGGTCATATGCATGTACCATTCTGGGTTCACATGGGGATGGGAATGGTGAGAAGCTGGGGTGCTGGGGGGCCACCCGTGATATTTATTCGGGGTCCAATGTCTTGAAGCAGCTGACGGTGGACCTCTGTAGATCGGCTCCGGTATTTGTAAAGTGATCTTTGGTCTGCTCAACCGTTTAGGTGGAGGAGGCGGCGCATGTTTCGGCACTTCTAGTTCCATTTTGCGTTATCATTAACTGGTGTTACAAATACACCGGGTTTGGCGCCGGCGTCTAGATTAGCACGACAACACTATGTGACTATATTATGCGTACACGTCCGTTGGTGTTCGCAGTGGCTGGACACTGATTTTATAAATAAACTGGAGTTAGCGCTTCCCGTTGTGTCATCGCGTTGGACTCGCAAACATTACGCACAATTTTCCCTTTAATTTTGGTAATTGGCTTGTGAACACTGATTTCTTTAGAACAGAGCGGGGCTTGCCAAAATACCAAGTGTCATCTTTTTCTAATATATAAAAATCTCGTGTCACGGTGTTTGTTATCGAACTCCTCCGAGACGGCTTGAGTGATTTTTATGAAACTTTTTGTCTGTATTCGGTAGGTCTGAGAATAGGTCGTAGGCTATATTTTATACCCCTATTCTTCGCGGACGGAGTCGCGGGCAACAGCTAGTAGTCATATAAAATCATGAAGTGTCTACTAAACTAATCTCTACACAGGGTGATTCTAGAGTGTTCAGCGCCAACCTAACCAACTCAGGTAATTATGGTTGGAAACCAAAAAGTTGGGCAACGTTTAGGTAATCCTAGTTAACCATACGAGACTGGGAAAAGTTTTGATGGGACAGGAACAGTACCCATAGTATATGGTTAATTTTCGAGTCAATACCACTGGCTCCTTAGTTTTCCCTCACACGATGCACTTGGAATACTTACTTATTATAGAATTGGATAACTCATGATTACTTTGGTCAAACAAAAACGCTTTGCTTGCTTCTTTGACATACTTAGGGACCACGCGAGCGAAGCAAAAGGCAAAAGCTAGTCTGCTATATCTAAATATGATCAAACTATTGAAATATTCATACTACATACACTCCCGATCCCACCAATTCTTTCAATGCCACACTGACTCCATTGAAAAATAACAAGTAAACAGATGTGAATCCAGAAGTTAATCTTTCATGCCGTTACAGTTTATTGTTTGTTATTGTAATGGAGAGTGAATTTTAGTTCGAAATGAAGTTTGTAGTGAAACATATGCTAGGCGGTGTTTGAAATATACTGCCTACACACGTCAGAGCGATTGGGCAGAGGTATCAATCCATAGTTTTTGAATACGTTACGACTTGGAGTTGGCTGTTAAATATATATAAATTACCTAGAGCGTGGAATTGCATATGTTGAGGTATTGTGTGTTTATAGGTATGGTATTCCACTTTGGTGACAGAGAGAGATAACAATATAGAGATCTCTCTCTCTCTCTCCAATGCCTATAAACACACAATCCTCTACATATGCAATTCCACGCTCTCGGTAATTTATCTAGGTATACCTATTTGTTCAATATCCAGCCAACAGCAAAAAGTGAATGAGCGGTGACAGGTGATAGTGAAAAAATACGGATTACTCACGTTTTCTTAGGGTTCCGTAGCCAAAGGATAAAAACGGGACCCTATTACTGAGACTCCGCTGTCCGTCCGTCTGTCAGCAGGCTGTATCTCATGAACCGTGATAGCTAGACAGTTGAAATTTTCACAGATGATGTATTTCGGTTGCCACTAGAACAAAAAATACTAAAAGACAGAATAAAATAAGTTTTTAAGGGGGCTACAACAAACGTGATTTTTTTGCAGTTTTTATAGATAATGGTTCGGGACCCTTCGTGCGCTAGTCCGCCTCGCACTTGGCCGGTTTTTCTTAAATCTAATATTTTTTATACATATCGACAGGTAGGTACTTAGTTGTAAAAAAAATCATGCAAAAAAAGTGACAATTAGGTACCTATGTGTAATTATAGCACTTGTAACGTTTGTGGTACAAGGGGCTGGTGGAGGTCTAATACCTACTAGGAAGTGGTTGAAAAATGGTTTGCAAATTTTGAAACCACAACTTACATGCGAAAGTCGCAAGTTCAATAAAAGCTTGAAAATAGTCGTTCTGAAACCGTGTGACCAACATGGCCTCATATCCTTAATTTTCTCCTTTTAAATACTATTTCTTTTATTTCACCTCCATTAAAACACGTTGTACTTATACATTTTCGCTCAAATAAACACGGAAATTTATCAGTGTCGTTGACCTTTCCGTCGCGAATCAAAAGAAAATTCGAGGAAGCACTGACACTTTCAGTTTTCATTGAACATACTTATTTTAAGAGCGAATGAAAAAGCGAATGTCACGCGGCTGACGTCGTCGCGCTGAATAGTGACTCATTTGAATTTAGGTAAATTATTGCTTTACTTTACTTACTTACTATCTTTATTCCCCGGCTTCGCTTACGTTAGAAAGAAAGAAAGAAAATACATTTTATTTACAACAACATAAGACACTTCAATATTACTTAATACAATTAAACAAAACGAAGGATAAAGATAGTGTGTCATTGCGGTTCCAAATCGGACACTGGCTCGGCATAATGCTGAGGCGTTTATAGTATCACAGCGCTGATTTTCAGCCAGCACCGTCGGAGACTCTCGGATCGCCATACAGATATACCAGTGCAGTGGTACTAACAACCCGATTTCCCCCGGGTTGACTAAATTTTCGAAGTTGCCAAAAGCTTCTTTTTCATTGCACTTTCAAGAAGAGGATAAAATGGGTTTTTGAAGTGAAAACTTCTTTAGCGGCGTCGTGCACTTTTTGGGATGGGTAAAAAATGTTAAACTCGCGTCAGGACACGTGGCCCTGATCGAAAATTCGTAAGACGGAGGGGGGTGAGGGGGGTTCGTAAGACGGTATAGTCGACCATGTAAGTGCTTTACCATTTTTGTGACAGTTCCTCCATCAGAATAAAACCAATAAGGCCGATTGTCACATTGACTTGTAAGTGAAAATAGCCTTTGACGTCTTAAGTCATACAACTGACATTGAACCTTAGGGCGGTAAAGGAGTTTCTTGGTCGACTATACAACGTTAATGTTCAAGTTTTCACTTCTGCCGGCACTCCCGGAGTGCAACCCGTTGTTTTTTTTTGCAAAAATGTTCACGCCCCGCCACTGTGATATTCTACACACTAATAACTACATAAGACTACATGAATAAATAATTTGTAACTCATAAACGTTAGAAATATGTTCACGAAAAACAATACAATCTTAGAGTTTGGTCTAAGATAAGGTTTTTCTTCTTCCTCGGCGCATTTTCGCCCACCGTTGGACATCGCATCTCCAATCTGTTTCCCACAAAGGTTACGGATTTTTTTTAAAGCACAATGTTCGCTCGGAAAACGCCATCTGATCTATTTATTCAAGACAAAGTTAACACGACCATCTTGAAAACCGAGGTATGTATTTAATACCTACTTGAAAGTTTTCTTAAACAGTGCCCACAACTCTTGTTTATATAGTTAAAAAGTAATCCCGCGGAAACACCTTCTTCTTCTTGTAGTGCCCTCTCCTAACGGAGGTCGGCGATCATTAGAGCTATTTTTATTTTAGAGACTGCCGTCCGAAAGAGGGATCTGCTACTCATCCCGAACCTGTCTCTAAGGTTTCTTAACCAGGAGGTACGCCTTCCGCCAGGTGGTCTGCGGCCTTGTATCTTCCACTGGAAAATAAGCTGACCCTTTACCATGAGTTTACACTAGTTTACGTGACCGTACTCGCTAGCGACGGCGTAAATTATTTGTATGGAGAATTGTGCAGCGCCTCTAGCGGTCACTTACGGAAGTACAATTCTCCATACAAAATCATTTACGCCGTCGCTAGCGAGTACGGTCACTGTAAACTAGTGTAACTCATGGTAGAGGTACAGAAGCAGACCATACTTTTCGTTACGCATTACATGCCCCAAATACAACAGCTTCCTTGTTTTATAATACGTATCACTTCTAAGTTTTTATTAATTCTTTGCAATACCGTTTCATTCCTTACTCGATCCGACCATGATATCTTTAACATTCTTCTGTACACCCACATCTCAAAAGCTTCCAACCTCTTGCACATGGTTTGGGTCAGCGTCCAAGCTTCCACTCCATACAGAAGAACGGAAAAACATAACAACGCGCTAAGCGACATCTTGTGGAGAGTTTGAGACATTGCCGGGTTTTAATTATGCTACCTATGTCTCAATCTAGATCTTTGTAGGTTGTAGGTTATCTGTGTGCCAAGTTTCATCTAACTAATATCATCTCAAACTTTACGTCGATTTCTTTGGCAGATTCACAAAAAATCAACATGATTCAGTTTCTCCGACTATTACCCACTTAAGTGTTTCATTATCGCTATCCAGCGGGAACTATGCAATTTTCCAGGATAAAAATCTCTATACCAAATTTCATGTAAATCCGTTCAGCCGTTATTGCGTGATTGAGTACTCAACAAACATCCAAACATCTTCACAAACTTTCACATCTATATAAATAAAAATGAATCACCGAAATATTTTTACGCCCATAACTTCCGATTGACTGCACCAAATTGGATAATTCTTTTTTGTTGCGTTTGTTATTGCTAGGAGAAGGTTCTTATGAAAGAAAAAATAGAACGGGGGCGAAGCTGCGGCATCAGCTAGTTTATAATATTAGAAGGATTATTTTCCAGTAAAGGGTGATTCTTCAAGGTCGTGATTTTTGTTTTATTCCTCTGTCGTATTTTTTTTTTACTTAGTACAGAAAAAATCATGCTCCCATGAAAATAGATTTGTTCAGTAACATAAATTTATGGTACTGAACAAATCTATTTTCATGGGAGCATGATTTTTTCTGTAATAAGTAAAAAAAAATACGACAGAGGAATAAAACAAAAATCACGACCTTGAAGAATCACCCTAAACCGACTTTATTTCTTCGTTTGCCTTATAATCGATTGCTAAGAATACTTGCAGAAAGTTTTTTTTCCAAGGTCAATACGCCCCGTCCCGTACTACGAAAAGCATGACTGAAGTTAGTTTCAATCGAGTTTGCGCACATTGGCCCTTAGCAAGGCCTGGGGGGCTACTCCGAAATTCGAAAATCGAAGTTCGTATCGCCAGTGGTGGATTTACCAGCAGGCTGAGTAGGCTGGAGCCTAGGGCGGCAAATCTTGGGGGGGCGGCAAATTTGGCTCAATTTTTTTTTTCTATACAAATAAAAAGAAAAACCTTATCCCACAAAAACATTGATTTACTAAAAATCCTGAAATACATATCTTATTATTTATAACAAGGATAACAAGGACCCTCTATATCAATTTTCAGAGCTCTAGCATCAAAATTTGCGGAAGTCTCATATAAGCTTTCACCCTCTAGTTTAAGGGGTTGGGGGGTAAAAGTTTCAAATTTTAAGATTTTTTCGTTGTTTGTATACTATTACTAGCTTACATACCAAATTTCAGATTTCTAGGACTTCAGGAAGTAGCTTAAGAATTTTGATGATCAGTGAGTGAGTGAATCTGTGACGAAATCGGGGGTTTTTAGACATTGATAAAATCTAAAGTATAATAGCTACGACATTCAAACTTTGTATGTTTCATGTTTGTACTAGAGTGTCCATTATATCTTGAAATTTTCAACTATTTAACATCATCCAATGCAAAGTTATAAGAGTTCAAAAAAACGACGAAACGTTTCGAGAAAAGGTAGGTAGTGCCCTTGCGCTCCGCTTGGCTCGTCTTGGCGGGGGCACGTCCGTGCCCCCAGATTTTATACACGGAAAAAAAATCGAAAATTTAAGAAAAGCTACGATATTTTAGTATACCTACCGAATACTTACTCCAATGTCTGTAAGTATATGAAAAATTACTAAGTGTTTTGTAAAGTATAGGTACTTTTGTAAACATGATTTTTTTAAATATTCCAATAGCGTTCAATACTATAATATAAATAAATAATAATAAATTTAGGGTATCAAATTACAGAGCTTAGTAATAGAGTCAGACCAAGATAAGTCTTCAACAATTTTGATAGCACACGCAGTGTAAGTATTATATTAAACGTCAAACTTGTATCAAATTATGACGTATAAATGGTTACCTATCAAAATTTAGAATTATTTTTTTCCGAATATTTAAAATCCCGAATGCTTCATTTATCCGAATGCATTTTTTTCTGAAACTGTAAATATTTCAGGATTTTTATAAAACAACCCTAACCTAACCTAAAGGGTTCTACACGATGGTCCTGAAATAAATCCTGAAATATTTACAGTTTCAGAAAAAAATGCTTTCGGACAAATGAAGTTTTCGGGATTCTAAACCTTCGGAAATAAAATTTTCTAAACATCGATAGGATCCCCGTATAAATATCACATACACTTCGTGTCGTGTGCTATCAAAATCGTTGCAGACTTATCTTGGTCTAACATTAGGGGCGGCAAAAATTTAATAGCCTACTGGCGGCAAAAGTGTAAATCCGTCACTGCGTATCGCATCGTCTTGCTCGCTCTTGTATTAAATACTATTAGCGTGAGAGGAATGGCACGATACGAAGTTCGAATTTAGCACTTCGTAGTATAAGGGCAGCATGGTGTTGGGAAACTATCCTATTGGTCCCTCGCGGCATTGGGAATTTGTATTGTTTCTTGTACGTTTCAGGAAACAAGTTATTTGAGGCTGGGGTCATTGTCACGCTGAGTGGAACAATGGATTTATACAGGGTTATTTGTAATTCACTAGCATCCTTTAAACCCTAAACTCCTACCACTTAAACAAATGTTTTTTTGTTTTACGGCTTTTGTCATAACTTAATATTTTTGGTGCAATAACGTTTTGAAAATTTGTGATTACCTCTTATTTTTACGATACTCTGTGTATTTGTATGGGAAAAAAGTGCTTCATTTTAAAAAGTCGTAAAACAAAAAACATAAAATTTGTTTGAGTGATAGGAATTCAGGGTTAAGAGGATGTCAGTGAATTACAAATAACCCTGCAGAATGGGGTGAAAAGTTTGTGTAGGTATTTGTGGTTCGGCGAGCTTTTTCTCTCGTGTGTCGGCTAAGTTCACGTCGGTACTTGAGCGACGGGTCCTTTCATTTGCCATAATTTCACTTGCCATAACAACGTTTGACATAAAATATAATAAAAGCGTGCATTTTTCAGGATTTTTTGAAATATTTTTTAGTGGCAGTTTTAGTAATTGACCGTTTAGTAATTTACGGTTACGTCCCGGCTGTAGTATTAATAGCGACCGAAAGGGTCCGTGTAAAATAGTGTTGCGCAGTTTTTTTTTTGATTTGGCCTGGTCTGATATCCCGTGTGTCTTGACTATGAAATCTAGATTAAGTTTAACTTTAAACATGAAACTACCGTGAGACTCACTCATAGTGAAAATAAACGGATCACTCACGTCTCAAAACGAGTTTAACTCGACATGTTTCGGGCTAATCCGTAGCCCTTCCTCTTGGAGTCGCACGTCACGGCGGCTGCCAAACGTGCACTGCACTCACTTTCACTTCACTATAAGTTTGAACTTGTCAACGTTACTTTTTATTTTCACTAAATAGAGTTCAAAACGCATGTGCTCGTTTTTGCTTCAAGGTCCCTCCTCGGTCCCATGTCACTCCATACTTGAACGCTGCTGATCTGCTTAAGATGCACAATCGCAGGCGCTTGCACCTTGCAACCCTTTTGTTCGGTGTAGTGCGACACAAGACGCCTTCCTACCTTTTTAAAAAAATCTCAGGGTTGAAAAGTTTGCGCAGACTTAAGGCTATTGTGCCGCCGCACCGGACGGCGGCGTTTCGAGGGAGTTTTAGGTTCGCGGCGTCTAAGTGCTGGAATGACATCCCCCCTCCCATCCTAAGTGTGACTAGCAGGTACACCTTTGGGCGAAAGCTTAAAGGCTATTTGTTGTCATTGCAAAATCCTTAATTTCCTCTCCTTTCCAGCACTATTTCACAAAACTTCTTTGATTTTTATTGTCTTGGTTATTTCATTTTTCGTTTTAGTCCGCGCAGGGTTGTATACTTGGCAAGTGAGATATACTAATTATGTTCAAGGAATTTTCTTATTATTATTTGCTTTTACAATTTACAAATTATTTATTTACGCATGTACCTAGTCTTATGTATGTAGCTATTAGTGTGCAGTTTATTTATTTATTTATCTATCTAAACAGCGATCCGGGTGTCACCAACGGTACTGGCTGAAAATCAGCGCTGGGGTACTTTAAACGCCTCAGCATTATGCTGAGCCAGTGTCCGATTTGCAACCGCAATGACACATTCTATCTTTAGCTTTAGTATTGCCTTTTTGTTTTGTATAATATTGTGTCTTGTGATGTTGTAAATAAATGTATTTTCTTTCTTTCTTTCTTTCAAAAATATGTCAATCCGAGAGGATGTAACTTTTTATAGTACCTACGTAAACTAAGTAGATCATGCAATAACTAATTGGGATGTCCCAAGTTTTGATAATATAATAAATCGAAAACAGTTTGGAGAAATAGGCTTTGTGAAGCGTTTTCAGAAATCAGATTTCAAATATATGATAAACTTAATTAAATAAACAAAATATAAGTAATGGCCTTCATTTGACTCTTGTACTAAGACGAGCCAGCAGCAGTTACAAAGCAGTTCTACACTCTAAGTCAAATTGACAGTTTGAAATATTGCTGTCCTTTTTATAATAGCAAAGAGTGACCAAGATAGCACTTTATTCACATATGCGCACCGGGCCGCAGCTTCGCCCACAATAAATTAATTTTCCCGTAGTAAAAGGTATTTTCCCGCGGTAAAAAGTAGCCTATGTCACTCAGTGATAATGTAGCTTTCTAACGTCAAGAGAATTTTTGAAATCGGTCCAGTAGTTTTTAAGTTTATTCGTTACATACGAAAATACAAATCTTTCCTCTTTATACTTAATATTTAGTGTAGATTAAATACTCATCCAAATTCAAAATCGAAGAAAGTGGTATCTTAAAATATCCTATTCTTTCCAAGAAAATACAAAATTATAGGTTTTTATTTTCAATTAGGTTCGAATAAGCAGTATTTTTCATTATGACTTTCCGCTAGCGCGTGAATGCAGCCTTACGCCCCCGAAAGTGATAGCGAGCGTTTTCTTTTACAGTTGCTTTATGGCCTAATAAAAGGTCATAAAAACGACCAATGTTTATTTCTTCGAGCATTTCTGTGTATCCTGCGGTGTGAATTTTGATTTATTACGAGAATCTAAATCGTAGGTAACCATTTCGTGCTTTTCTTGGAGTGTAACGACAAGTAGGTTCGTTTATTTCTGTACGTGAATAATTTAGATATATTTATATACCTATTCTACAACACGTACGCACAGGCCTCCTCTCAGAATAAAAGAGCTTGGACTATCCTACGGAGGAACTATCCTACTCGGGCCCAATGCGGATTGGGAACTTCACACACACCTTTGAATTTCTTTTCAGGTGTGTGCAGGTTTGCTCGTGATGTTTTCCTTTACCGTAAAGCTCATGGTAAATTTGAAATATAATTTCGCACGTAAATTCCGAAAAACTCAGAGGTGCGAGCCCGGATTCGAACTCACGGCCCTCTGCTTGAGAGGCAAGACAATAGGTCAAACCACGGCTTCTACACTTCACAAGATTTGGTTTACCTACTTATTTTTTATTTTACAAAAATCCAGATAAATTCAGTGAAAAAAGAAGTTAAGGCAAATAATCCTTATGGCAAAAATTACATCGGTATGACTTTCAAAATTTATCCCACCCCATAAATTATTCCCAATTATTCTCCTTTAACCTCTGCCCTCCACAGTTTTGCAAAAAAGCTGTACTGCTTACAAATCGATTATTTTAAAATAGGATCTCTAACTAAGTAGATTATAAATAGGCATCAAATTGTGTCACAGACGAGATCAGAGACAGTTTGTTTTACGACGGCCATCTGCAACTTTACGCGATCAATCCATAGTTAACGATGTGTTTACTGTAGCTATAATGTTGACTTTTTGTGAGCGCACGTAACTATTGGCAACACTAGGGCTGTGTCTGGAAGTTTCAAGGGTTCTGTACCTAGTATGTGAAAAAAGGTACCGGGGTGCCTTTGATAGTTCTAAACTTCTAAAGTCGCTATAAAGTCGACATTGTCCATATGAGGTAAATGGTTGACATGTAGACTAAATAGAATATCGATGAAGACATCGACAAGAAATAGCAAATGCATACAAAAGTGCGTGAATTGGTCGGCAAACTACCTACTTTTTAAAGTCGCCCCGGAGTTCGAAGTCACCACGATTTAATAAGCCCTTCACAGACCGGAGCGCGGGGCGTACGCGCGACGGCTACGCGCGCGCTGCATAACACTGAATCATATACGCTGTGCCGCGCTGCCAAATGTGTCACCGTATATATGATTCAATTTTATTGACCGCGCTGGGCACGCTCCATCGGCGCCCCGCGCTCCCGTTTTATGATGGCCTTTATTGTTATTACTTATCTAAAATTGCTTTGACGTTTCGATCAGAGGCCGTGTAGTCTAACCATCCACCATCCACCACTACCATCTCTTTCTGTCACCGTCTCCTACCGTTTGATAGAAAGAAATAGTGAATACGATAGCAAGTATCAGGGCGTTAGACAATAAGCGTACATATTGCGGCAGCTGTGGTCAAACTCTAATGCCCAATCCAAACTCTCCACGAGGCTACACAAGGGAACGCGAGTACGAGAGTGAGGACGGTGCGCTTGTGTCGCCTCGTCTTCCCCTGCCTCGCCTCGCTGTCGCTCCGCTTTGTGTCGGTTTTTAACACGCGAGTCAAAGGACGTGATGGAGCGGGCAACTGAATAAATCAAGAGTGTAGATGGATAGCACTTCTGCAGCCTCCATTCGCCAAGGTTCGTGCCAAGAGCCCCATCGGTTGTCGGTTCTACGGATAGCTATGTCCACACCAGTGCGCTTTCACGTTCATCTTGCGTTTTCCTTTGACGCATGCCCGAGCAACCATAGCGCATGCAATAGCGCATGCCTCAAAATTAATTGAACAGCAGCGTGTGCCGCTAGCGCATGTCTATCCAACACCGGTGGATCGGCGTGCAGCATTTCGTGCGTCAAAGGAAAACGCAAGATAAACGTGAAAGCGCACTGGTGTGGACATAGCTAATAGGAGGAAGGTGCCCTGCCCACTGCCACTTGAGTCTGGCAGCTGTCAAGCTCTGCCGGTAACTTTTGCTCACCTACTGATCTCCTCATTTAAGATTCCATCACGCAGAGAAACTCCGAGCATAACTCGCTCCATCACTCTTTGAGAGACTTTGAGTAAACCTAGTGTAAACGACCACGTCTCAGGCCCCATACTACGAAGCGCGAAATTCGAACTTCGTTTCATGCCGTTCCGCTCACGCTAATGGTATTTATTACGAGAGTGAGAGGGACCGCACGATCCGAACTTCGAACTTCGAATTTTGTAGTAACCCCCCAGTTCCGTATGTCATTTTTCACAGGCAACACACTGGCCAAAGACTTTGTAAAGTGTTTTGTGACAGTACATAAGTACTGCGTATTCAGATAGACAGTAAAATATAGTAGATGGTACACCAAGGGCATAAAGCACTGTATTATGTCACGGGCGCGATATTGAATCCTGAGCGTAACGAGGAACTTCAGATTTGTAGCGAGGGTGCTTCGAGTTGATCCCCGAGCGAAACGAGTGAATTAAGAGCGCGCGCAGACAGAGAGCGATCTGGAGTTCAGCGTTCCGAGTTCCGAGTTCCGCGTTCTTTCGAATGTACTGAGTCCCTTACGATAATGCACACAGCAGGCGGTCGGAACTCTCGAGCGGTCAAAACACAGAACTCTGAACGCGGAACTCGGAACTCCAGACCGCTCTCTGTCTGCGCGTGCTCTTAGATGGATTCCTGAGAACAGTGAAGGATTTAAGCGCGCCCATGGCAAAATCAGTTTGATCCCCAAGGAGTTTACTCTACTTTTCTCACCTTTTGCGAGACAATAAAAACCAAGGCTAATAGAAAAAAACTCGAAAAAGACCAGAAGCACTGATTCCGAAACAGACTTTGCGCCTTTCGCAGTTTTCCATTTGTTGAAATCGTCGTAAGCTTTTAAGGTAAGTATTTTATTTACGTACACCTTTGTCTATTTAGTGTCAGTTTTTCTGGCAACCCTGACTATAAATAGGTACCTTACAAAAGATTTGTAGCGATATAAACGGCTAATGATACGTGTTGTTAACCGATTATCAAAGGAATACAAATAGGTAAGTATGTACCAATTGTAGGGTTTTTGTTGTGAGGAAGGCCTAATTAATAAGTGTACCTACACTCATCAAAAGTGCCTAGGGATATTTTTTATACCTCGACAAGTTTTGTTGTTTTGACTCAGTAGTAATATGCCTATATTGAAATATTCAAAATTGTCTAGGAATAAAAAATATCCCTACGTAGGCACTCATCTCTATAACTACTCGGCCGGCAATCTCCTATTTCGCGGCCGCTGCAGTAATGTACTATTATTGTTTAATCATGGTCCTATGAAAAAAAAATTATATTTCTACGTTTTGATTTGTTTCACGCTACTATTTGGATATCTTTTTAACTGCCTTGTAACTGCCTGACAAAAAAGGTATAAATAATTCACACCACAGAATTGTAATAAAAATGCTCACAGTACTACTACTAACTTGCTACTAACACTTTTTATTATTCTGGGCTCATATTTAAGTTTGAAACTGTAATTAAATACAAAGGTAGTTAGTTACTGTTTACTTACACTGTAGGTTCATGTTCAGAGGCGCTACTACGAAATTCGAAAATCGAAGTTCGTATCGTATTATCCCTCTCACTCTCGCGTCAAATCATATTAGCGTGAGCGGGACGGCACGAAACGAAGTTCGAATTATGCACTTCGTGGTAGGGCCTCAGTTCGTGTGCTTGTAGAATTTCTACAGATCGTACACAAAGGCTGCCGCCCACCACAGATCGCAGCACGGGGCGTGCGCGCGACGCCGACGGAGCGGGTCCAGCGCGTTGTATAACACTAAATCATATGCGCTGCGCCACGTAGCCAGAGTGTGTCACTGCTAGGGATTGCAATCCCGCAAAACGGGATCCCGCTGCTTTTATTATCTGCTGGATCCCGCACCTTCAAAGCGCGGATCCGCGGATCCCACAAATTAAAAATTTGGCGCTAAAACTTTCGCGTAAATCGACACAATAGTTATCTATCACCATAGGTTGATATCATAGTAATAGCATCTAAGAGAAAGTTGTGATTTGATTATTAGTCATTATATGAATAAGACTGAATTAAAAATATAAAACTGTTGTTAGAAGGTTGTTAGGAGTACCTAAGGGTAAAATTAAACAAAACTACGAGTATTAAATTATGCCAAATATTTTAGAGACGAATTTAAGAAAACAGATTACTAGTTTTTAATTTTTTTTTTAATTATTTTGTTGTTATTTTTTATTTATTGATTTCCAATTGTATTTGAATTGAATTAAATCGATTTGTTACTTATACTTATTCAATAGAAAATAAATAATTTCTGTTGCTTATTTACACAAAAATCTGTAGTTTCAATTTGATGTTATAACATAATTTCAAAGATGCGGGATCCCGCGTGATCCCACGCGGGATTGAGTAATCCTGCATAACAATCCCGCGGGATTGAATGAGCTGCGGGATTGCAATCCCTAGCACTGCATGTAATGATTCAGTGTTATACAACACGCTGCGGTATGTGGTGGCTTAACTGGAGCGTGTTGTAAGTTGAAAAAGATCCTTTTGACATTCGTGACAATCGTGACATCGAAGAGTCAAGAGATTCTTGGCGGGAACTCTAAACGAAGCGCGCGCTCTGAATTGTATTTGAATTGTTTTTACAATTTTAGTTGGTTTTTTCAGCTGAAAAGTTATGAAAAGTGCTCCAAAGTTTTGTAAATATGATTGGTGACGAAGGAGGGGGCGATAGTCCTCCAAAGGCCAGGAAAAGGGTACAAGTGCCCCATGAGAATGGAGAAGGCGCCAACGAGGAGGATTTGCATTTACCCTATCTGAAGCCTAATTATAAAAGGCTTTACCCGGAAAATTCGTTAAATGTCGAATTCAAAGTATTCATCGAAAGCAAGGATAATAAGGATAAGCTTGGTAACAAAAGCCCTATTTACCTCAATCATATTTTTTCTGCAGAAGTAAAAGGCGTGGTAGCCATTCGCAGAATAAATGCAAATAAAATCACGGCAATTTTCAAGCAGTATAATACAGCTAACAATTTCTTGAATAACACGAGATTTATGGAAAAATACAACTTGAAGGCCTATATCCCGGCTGCGCACATTGAACGAACAGGCATAATACGGTATGTACCGCAAAATATTTCAAACAAGGAGCTGTACAGCAAACTGTCCTCCAGTTATGACATCGTCGCAGTTCGGCGTTTTTCAAAAAAAGTCGGTCAGAACAGGGTACCACTGCAGACAGTTAGTATTACATTCCTGTCTAATACTCTGCCAGATAGTGTGCAATATGATCTGTTCTCTTACAGAGTTTTTGACTATGTCCCACCTTTGCAGCAGTGCTATCGCTGCTTCAAATTTAACCACTCTGCAAAAGTATGCAACGGAAAGCAGCGATGCAGCTGCTGTTCAGGTGAACACTCATACAAGGATTGTGACAAACCAAGTGAGCTCTGCTGTATAAATTGTGGTGGTGCTCACTTGGCTATTTCTAAAATGTGTCCCATTAAAATGAAAAAAATCCAGGAAAAGAAAAACAAAATCACTTATGCTAGTATTGCAGACTCTAAAAGAGATGAATTTCCTCCATTAATTCCAAACCCTATCTCGAAACAACCGCAAGACACTACAACAAACCTTACTTTTAAAAATCCGGCATCCACAAGCCCTTTTACAAAAACAGTTGATTTAAAAAATCTTTTAATGACCAATAACGATTTGACAATGACTATTGTGCGCACTCTAATAGAGATTGCTAACAAAGCAGACGATTCCCCAGTTACGACGAAATCAATCAAAGATTTACTTTTCAAAAATCTGCCTTAATGGATTCAGCTACAACATCACAATTACGTATCGCTCAGTTTAATATTCAAAGTCTTCATAATAAAAAACCCTTACTAATAAATTTTTTACAAAAAAATAAAATAGATATATGTCTTCTTAATGAAACCTGGTTTTCGGATACCCGTATTACTAACATTCCAAATTATAATTTACATTTTCGCAATGCTGATAATGGTCATGGCGGTGTTGCTATTTTAATAAAACCAACATTTAAGTATAAGCCTTTACAGACTACTTTTTACGCAGATATTCAATCTATAGCAATATCAATCTCTTCAGAAAGTGGTGACCTTACCATTTTATGTGTATACTGGCCTCCAACAGACAGAAATATAAGAATAGATAGATTACGTAGCATAATAAATAATTTACCGAAACCAATCTTTGTGTCAGGAGATTTTAATGCACATCATATTGCCTTTGGCTGCGTATCTACAAAAGGTCGTGGTCAACAATTATTTGATTTAATTGACGACTTAAATCTATGTATACTTAATGATGGTAACTTTACTACAATAAATTACCCTAATTGCAACCCTTCTGCAATAGATATTAGTTTTGCAAGTCCAAATATAGCACCACTCTGCGAGTGGTCTGTAAGCGATGACAACATGGGTAGCTACCATTTTCCCACTATAACAAATATTATTTTGTCTGTTGATAAATATCAAATTAATGCCCCAATAGAAAAGTTTCTATACAATAAAACTGACTGGAAAAAGTACTGTGAACTCTCTAAAGAATATTTTAAAGACATAGTGTTAGACACTCAAAATCCTCTGAAGACTTATAATCAATTCTGTACACAGCTCAACTCTTTAAAATTAAATTGCATTCCTAAATTTACTAAAACTTCTAACTTTAGAAGTAAGCCTCCTGCCCCCTGGTGGAACAGTAAATGCGAACAAAGCGTCATTGATTCCTATCAAGCATTAAAATTCTATAAAAGAAATCCTAGTGTAGAAAATTTCATTAAATATAAAAAACTAGATGCTATTAAAAAAAGAACAATAGCAGAGGAAAAAAAGTGTAGTTGGAGAAGGCTTTGCAACAGTTTTAACAGAACTACTCCTATTAGTGTAATCTGGAAATATATTAAAATGTTTAAAAGAATAAAAACAAGTAATAGATCTTTTAATGATGAATTTATTGGCCCTTTCCTGGATAAATTAACAGTCAATGATAATCACAGTTCTACTGTGAATCTTGAAAATTATTTTTGCCTTAACAACCATTGCAATACATCCAAGTTTCTGCTTGATCCTTTTTCATGGAGAGAATTCATCCACAGTTTACAGTCTCGTAGAAATACAGCACCTGGTTTAGATGACTTTCCTTATATACTGATTATGAATTTGGATTTTTCAGTTCAAAAATTATTTCTAAATATTCTTAATTCCCTTTGGGTATTGCAAATTATACCACAGTCATGGAAAACACAATGTGTAATTCCAGTACCTAAGCAGGGAAAACCACCTGAAGATGCAACTTCTTATCGACCAATTTCTCTGTCTTCATGCTTAGGTAAAATCTTTGAAAATATGATTAAAACTCGGCTTGACTATTTTATAGAAGCAAAATCCATCATCCCTCCAATCCAGTATGGTTTCCGTCGTGGAAGAAGTTGTGCCGACAGTTTTGTCTCGCTCATTGAGGACCTAAAAAATGCAAAAAATAATAAGACTAGCGTTGCTTGTGTATTTTTAGATGTTCAAGGAGCTTTTGACAATGTAAGTCCTTCAATTCTTGTACAAGTTATGTCCAGTCTACAAATACCTGGCCTATTATGCAAATGGATTTATAACTTTTTAACAGATAGGACTTTGTATATAAAACATAATAGTAATATGTATGGACCTCGTACTGTATCTAAAGGTACAATGCAAGGAGCCACATTATCTCCACTACTATATAACTTGTATACAAGTGGAATTTGTAAATATGTAAATATGAATAATGTTAAGATACTACAATTTGCTGATGACTTGGTGATATATAGCAATAATTATAATATTGACCAAGCTATTAACTATGTTAATTTAGCCCTAAAAGACCTGCATTCTTATTATAATAACATACTAAAATTGAAAATTAACCCTTCTAAGAGTAGTGCATTATTATTTACAAAAGACAATCCAACTAATGTTATAGCTTATAATGACGAGATCATTCCAAATGTCCCTCAACATAAGTTTTTAGGAGTGATAATCGATACTAAATTATCTTTTGAAATGCACATTAAATATATATTATCCAATGCATTAAAAGGATTTAACATTATGAAATGCTTAGCTGGGGTAACATGGGGTGCTGATCCCCAAACCTTATCTTGTTTATACAAAGCTATTGTAAGAAGCCATTTTGATTATAGTTGTTTTGCTTATATAAATAGCCCGCACACTAAAAAACTAGATACTTTACAAAACAAAGCTATCAGAGTAATATCAGGTGCCATGTGCTCTACACCTGTTAGAGCAATGGAAGTGGAAACTGTTACAATGCCACTCATCCTTAGAAGATTGTTTTTGTTCATGAGGTTTTGTGCCAAGATTATTTCACAAAATAATAATTCAGTTATAGACAGTATATTACCTTGCCAAAGGGCAATCTCAGGACCACTGGTGTCTAGCAGTGATCTTCTGGCTTGTAAGTCACCCAAGCTCAGTGATATTATTCTGGAAATTAAAAATGTTTGCTCTAAAATTTACACTAGTAATATTTCTCCTTGCTACTCATTCCCATTTTCCAGTGCAACTTTTGAAATTTCAGTTATCAGTGATAAAGTTCATAGTAATCAAGAGCTTCTAGAATTTCTACACAGAAACAATCAATATTATACTCTCTATACTGATGGCAGTAAAGGTGAGCGGTATGTCCGCAGTGCAGTGTATGATCCGCAAATTAAGTTTGCACAAAGTTTTGTACTAGACAACAATTGTAGCATATTCACTGCAGAAGCATATGCTATTATTGAGGCCCTTAAACGTATCACATATGTAAATAATTGTAAGAATTTTCTAATACTATCTGATTCACTCAGTGTAATAAAATCTCTTGAAAATTTTAAAATACATTACAAAACTAACTATTTGTTATACAAAATTAGAAACATTTTGTACAACTTCTCACTAAAACAGATCGAAGTATCCTTTATGTGGATTCCTTCTCATAAAGGAATAACTGGTAACGAAATCGCAGACCAGACTGCTTTCAAAGGATTAAATATGTTGGATGTACAAAATGTAGTGCACGTCCCTCTGACCGACTTTTATAGTACGATTCGCAGAGATCTAAGAAGATACTGGACAGACATGTGGAAGAAGGATCAAGAAGAGAAAGGGAAATGGTACGGAAATATTCAAATGGATTTACCTGTACAGCCATGGTACAATGATTTGAAGATTGCCAGTCGGGATTTTATAACTATCATAAATAGGCTTCGGTTTGGTCATTGCAGTGCACCATTCCACTTGTACAGACTTGGTATTATTAGCACCAATATCTGCTCTGCGTGCAACAGCGCCGTTGGAGACCTAGACCATATTATTTTCAAATGTCATAGTTATGCACTGGACAGATTAATACTTGCCAGCGAAATAAATGAAGTTGAAGAATCCTCCCGCCGCCTCTCTGACCTACTGAAAAACACGAATTGCTTCGTTCCTCTCTACAAATACATCAAAAATACAATTGGGAAAATATAGTGAATTAAATGATTCTGAGTGAAATAAGAAAGTGATCAAACTGAAAAACAAGGACTTTTAAAATAAAGACTTGGCTTAAAGGTCCTGCAACCAAGCCATAATCTCCAAAAAAAAAAAAAAAAAAATCGTGACATCTGTCATACTTTAGTCTTGAAACTTGACAGCCAGCACAGTGTCTGGGTTTTCCCTTTGTCAACAAGAAAATCAATAAGTAGATTTTCCTTTAATTACTACGTGATCCTAAAGACAAAAATAAGTTAATTTTCTATCAATCATATTATGAAACGTGTATACATTTATAGAGACAAATTAGAACAAGATGGAAAGGTTATTACTGTGGAAAACTCGTTGGAAGAATTACTCAGTCAAGTTTCGCTATTGTTTGACTTATCTCTAGAAAATCTTCAACTACACTCTGCAAACGACTGTAAAATTCATGATATACGTTGTATAAGAGACGAGGAAAAGATTTACATTTCTGTTAAAGAAACTACGGAGTCCGTAGCCGCAAAATCGATTGAGAATCTTTTGATGTCCGATGCGGTATCAAGTAGTGTTTCTGACTGGGTTACGCTTAACGTCGGTGGTAAACATTTCACGACGTCGCGGTCGACACTGCTGGCTAAAGAACCAATGTCTATGTTGGCTCGTATGTTCGCTGGAAATGGGGAAAACGAGTACTTAATGAGACCAAGTGCAAGGGATGCTACAGGAGCATACTTGATAGACAGAAGCCCGGTTTATTTTGAGCCAATACTTAATTATTTGAGGCATGGTGAAGTAATATTAGACTCTCATGTTAATCCTAGAGGAGTGCTTGAAGAAGCAGTTTTTTATGGTATGTTTATTAGATTATGATTACTCCTCTGTTATTATTCATACAAAGCATATACCATTTTTTTGATTTGTCCCTTGAATAAAGAATTGAGTAAGCTCCCATGAGGCTGACAATTGACATGATTACATGAAATGAACACTCCAGTGTTCAAAGCTTCAACATAAATTAGAAAAAAGTCTGAATTCCGGACGCACTCCAAAAAAAGCTGGATCAAGTCACCGTACTTCTTTTTCTGGTTTACAATACTAGCTGTTAGTCAGCTAGCCTGCGACCCCACCTGTGAAGAATTTGCTTATCGCTATACTGCAAGAGCTACGCATTTTTCTGGAATAATAAATATCCTGTATATTAATCCATGTTATAACTATCTGTGTGTGAAATTTCATCAGAATTTGTCAAAGCGATTTACCATGAAAGAGTATTAAATCCATACAAACCATACAAACTTTCACATGTCATATTAGTAAAAATAATCCTTTGTATGCCATGTCCCGGATCCATACCCAATTTAAGCCATTTTTTTTGTATTTTTTTTTTAATCTGTATCATTGGATTTATATGAAACTGTTGAGACTAGAATACACAACTTTTTTCACTTCCGGCATACAAAAGGTTAAAGAATTTTAACAGCTTAAAGCTTTAACTCTCTCACACCATTCATTATTTATTAATAAAAAACTTCGGAATCAAATTATAGAACTGAACTTAAACAATTACTTTGCTCACCCGTGACTTTAAACCTTATGCGCAAATTGTTTCAGTTCATTGATATGGACCTCCGCAAAGTTATGCGTGATTCAAAAATCAAAGTATAGATTATATAACTGGTGTTTTTTTTTAATTATTTCAGGTATAGACTCAATGACGCCTCAGTTGAATCAGTTGATAGAGAAGTCCGAGTCACAACGCGGCAGCAGCCAAGCCCTAAACCGTATGGATGTGGTGAAGGCCATCATCAGGACACCCATTGCTTCAGAGCTGAGGTTCCAAGGTGTCAATTTAGCAGGCGCTGACTTGAATAAGCTAGACTTGAGGAATATTAATTTTAAGGTATTAAACTGGCCAGTATGCTTGGAAAATTTCTTGGAGAGATGTTAGTTGCTAACTGTATGTGGTAAGCTTTTCTAAGTTTAACTTCTTGTACATTCAAGGTACAAAACAACAAATATTCTTTATTGAACATCACAAACAATATCATAAATATCTATAAACAGCCAAAATGACCCAAGCCCTCTCGTTCTAAGAGGAGGCCTGTGCTCTGCAGTGGGAAGTGTATAGGCTGGGATGATGAGGACAGTAGGTTACGCTGGTAGAGTAGACAAAAAAACTTATTGAGGCATCCATTGATGTTTTTTATTTTTTACAAACTTATGTTTAGTTTTACTTGTACTGAATTTTGACTCTGTTCTATTGGTCATATTAACTTTATATGACTGTGATGATTTAATAAAGTAATAACTGTCTAATTTCAGTATGCATGCCTATCCCACTGCAACCTCAGTGGTGCCAACCTATCAAACTGTTGTTTGGAGCGCGCAGACTTGTCACATGCCAACTTAGAAGGAGCTCAACTTATTGGTGTGAAAGCTCTGTGTGCCAACATGGAAGGTAAAAAAAGTAATTTTAAAATAGCAAATAGACCGCAGCGCGGGGCTTGCGCGCGACGCCGACGGACCGGGCCCAGCGCGTTGTAGAACACTGAATCATAAACGCTGCGTCGCGCTCCCGGTGTGTGTGTCACCGTATATATGATTCAGTGTTATACAACGCGCTAGGCCTGTTCCGTCGGCGTCGCGCGCACGCCCCGCGCTGCGGTCTGTGGTGGCCTTTACATTTGACTTGTAACCGTTAACTGATATCCGTTGGGGTTGAGGTAGAAAAGTTCTCAAGTGGTGACCGTAAACTGAAAGGCGAGGCGTTGCGAGCAACCGATGGATACAGGTGGTGAGTTGTCAAACATTCTGGCGTTCTAAGGGGGAGGCTTTTATTCAACAGTGGACTTCTTCTAGCTGATGGATGATGATTAGTGATGATAATGATGATGATTTGCCTTGTATTGTAACTAATAATTTCTCTTTGAATGACGTAAATGTCTTGATGACAAGGTTTCATGGTGGCTTAGGAATCAAACTGGGACACCTAATTCATAATTGTCCTTTAGTTTAAATTATCAAGGGCTTTTCTTGCTTTTTTCAGGTGCCAATCTTAAGGGCTGCAATATGGAAGATCCTGCCGGTGGAAGAGCTGTTATGGAAGGAGTTAATCTAAAAGGTTTGTTTTGTATGCTCCAAAACTAAAGGTGCCTTTCTACTAGAGGTGTGGCAGCTGTGCTGGGAAGATGTGAAAGTTACACTTCGAAACTATGTGATCCTTTCCACAATGCTAAGGGTCTCCCCAAATCGGTTATCGGTAAAACCTTTATGTCGACGCAATAAGAGCGAAAAGATGTCGATCGGCTCAGCTCCATTCGGCCCGCGTAGCCGAGCCGATCGACATCTTTTTCGCTCTTATTGCGTTGACTTGACATAAAGGTTTTTCCGATCGGCTGAAGCCGATTCCGCGTCGATAGATTTGGGGATACCCTAATACTACATTTCGTCGGGTGACAAGCAAAAGTCACTAAGTACCAAATACCTACTTAAAACAAAGCTCGTATCTCAGTATGAAATTACTAACTAGATACGACTTTTTGAAGAGCAGTGACAGAAATTTTAGTGAGTTTTGCTTGTCATCCGGCGATTTACACGCGTGCCAAAGCATGCCAAACGTCTCCAAGCTCCAAGCCTATACAAACGCTTGAACGTCATCTAAATGCTTGCAAGTGCGTTATTGTACTCCGGACAGGCGAAAATGCCATGTAAATGTTTTTTTTGACATGACGCACCATGACTTTTCAAAATGTTTTTTAATGTATACGTAGTTGACAATTGTGGCTTATTAAGTATTTTTTTGATAGTTGTGTCTCCGCGAGAAGTGGCAAAAATATGAAGCGAAAAAAAACTATATTTTTTTGATACAAGTTCAAGGATATGAATGTCTGTAAAATATACATTATGAACCCCATTTTATGCTCCTTAATTCTGAATTTATTTGGTTAATCTCCCTTGCTTGGTTTAGCTAAAATAACAGTTTAAAAATTACCTTGTTTTTTTTTTTTATATAAGAGGTGGCAAACGAGCAGACGGGTCACCTGATGGAAAGCGATCACCGTCGCCCATGGACACCCGTAACACGGGGGGCATCACAGGTGCGTTGCCGACCCTTTTAGGAATTGGTAGGCTCGTTTTTTAAAGATCCCTAAGTTGTAACGCTCCGGGAATGCTGCCGCAGAAAGCTGATTCCAGATCTTTGTCGTGCGAGGAAAGAAGTTTCGCTTAAAACGCACGGTACTAGAATGCCAATCATCAAGATGGTGAGGATGGAAAGACAAACGGTTCCTCGAAGTGCGGTAGTGGAATTTAGCCGCAGGCAGCAATTCGAACAGTTCGTCAGAACACTCCCCATGATAGATACGGTATAATATACAGAGAGACGCCACATCCCTCCGCAAAGCCAAAGGATCGAGTAGGCCAGAGAGTGCCTGATTACCGACAAATCGAGCAGCATCGAATTTTCGTGAATAAGTCTGAAACAAAAGAAGATCGAAGGCTGATATTACGCATACAGTGTTCTTAGGTCCTGCCACTGCCTTGCGGGGGTAGGGTTACCATATGTAAATAGAGGGATGCCTGTCTATGGTACCTAAAATGCCTGATTTTTTCAGAAAAATGCCTGTCTAAAGCAAAACGCTGTGAGTAATAAGTAAAAGCCAACAGATAATAATGAAGAAGGATGTGATTTTTAAAAATGCCTGTCTCAGACCAATGCCGGCCGCACGCCTGTCTAAACCTTAAAATGCCTGTCAAATGCGGCAAACGCCTGTCATATGGTAACCCTATGCGGGGGCCACTCTTGTTAGCTTAGCCTTACCTTTTACACAATATCAATCCTAGATGAGTTACATGTAGAGTAGACGAAGCAAGCACTCATCCCTTTTATGAGCCATCCCCTTGACCTCCTGCCTGATACCAAACGACACCGGCGTTTCCCTTTACTTTATCCATGTAGCTGCGCCTAGGCCGACCATTCCTCTCTTCCCCTCGATCTTTCCTTCTAAAATAGTCTTAACCCTTAATAAGGCCCCACTTATTGGAGCGTACTACCACAGTGAATATTTTTAAAGCTAGTAGTATTTTCAATAATCACAATGGATATTGTGACTTATTACTAAAAACATAAGGTTGAATTTCCAAGTCAATGCATGTGGTTGCTAAATCGCCTCTACCTTATTATAAGGGTTAAAGAAGCTGTCGTGTCGTATCAAATGTCCAATTATCTTCCCGCGTCTAGTGTCTATAGTATTCTGGAGTGTTATCCGCTTATCAACCATGCTCAAAACTTCCTCGTTGGTTTTCCTTTCCATCCAAGAGTAACAGATTTTATTTAATTTAAAGGAGCAAATCTGGAGGATAGCAACATGTCTGGAGTCAACTTGAGAGTGGCAACACTCAAGAATGCCAACCTGCAGAATTGCGTTCTTAGAACCGCAGTTTTAGCTGGTGCCAACTTAGAGGTAACTAAAACCATTATAATACCTACTCTATGCTTTTTTCCCATAAATACAAAGCTAAGTCCGTCTCGTTTAGAAGCTTTTAAGTTAGAAATAAGCTCCGAAAACCGTATATTTCAATTTAATTTCTACTAAGAAACCCGTGGTTGCTTGATTTTAAAATTTTGCAACTACTTTGTTAGCTGTAAGCTTGTATTATAAATAAAATAAAAATAAAAAAATAATTTAATTCAGACCACAAAGAATCCATAGTTTTGTTAGTATACATTTACAACCTATAAACTATGTTAGTAATGAATTTAAATAATAATTTCAATAATCCAATCAATTAAATGCAATAAATATTAAAATGATAAAAGAAAATGTCACATGTAAAAATAATAATAATAAATAATAATTTGGAAACGCTAATAACCAATAATTAATTTAATCTAATACCTTTAAACGAGCAATTCTTGTATATATATATATATAATCAGGATCTCGGAAACGGCTCCAACGATTTCGATGAAATTTGGTAAGTGGGGGTTTTCGGGGATGAAAAACTGATCTAGCTATGTTTCATTTTCAGAAAACCGCTTTTACTCGTGTTTTCCGGCTATTTTTGTTTACATTAGAATACAAAGCTAAATTTCGCCGGCTTCGAACAGATCATAATAGCACAGTAGAAATTGGGTGGTCGCGGATCCAGCCGACCTCGGTTCGATTCCACGTTTTTTTTAAGTATTTTAGTTTTTTTTTTTAAGTTTATTTTTCATGAGAAAACGAAGTTTCTTCTTTTCTGAGAAAAAGTATTATAGGGAACGTGCAGTAACTATAGGCGGCAGCACTAATGCGACAAAAGAGACACTATGCGGACAGTAAAACAAACTTATCAAGGTAAAGCATTCAAATTGATGGCACCCTTATGACACCAGTTGGCAGCACCGTCTATGTGCACGTTCCCTATTGGGAGCAAAGAACAAGAAAAACCGGTTGTCTGTAAAGTCGGTTTACGGACGATAGTTCAACGTGGCTCACCCCCCCCACCCCCTCCGGTTTTTTTGTCAAATATCTTGAAAACGGTGCATCCTACGGCAAAATCAATGAAATTTTCATCCCCCCTTTGACACCCCCACGCTCCCTCCCACGCATCCCCCCGCACCCCCTCCCCCCTCTCACCCCCCAACCCACAAATAATAATAAATTATTTCTGTGCCCCAACCCCTCCGGTGTTTTTGTCAAATATCTTGAAAACTGTGCATCCTACGGAAAAATCAATGAAACTTTCATCCCCCCTTGAAACCCCCGAACCCCCTCCCCCGCAAATATATAATCAGGATCTCGGAAACGGCTCCAACGATTTCGATGAAATTTGGTATGTGGGGGTTTTCGGGGATGAAAAATTGATCTAGCTTGGTCTTATCTCTGAGAAAACGCTTGGTACCGAGGTTCTGCCCGAGCAGAGCTCGGTCGCCCAGGTACTATTCATAAAGTAAAAATGGAACTAAAATTAGAATTAGAATAGGGATGTTGACACCATTAAAAAAGTATTTGAAGTCACGACTCCAGTAAAAAAACGCTTTATTTCAGCCCCGAAAGCCAGATTAATTTTCGATTAAATGCAAAATTAGATTTTTGGTTGTTTTAAAACAAATAAATAGTTAGTTGATTGAGCATTGCGAACAATGACGTCATATGTCGCTGTTGTCATTCAAACTCTATGGGAGATGGTGTTTTGACAGCTCATAAAAAGAACGTCAGTTGATTGGTGGTGTCAACATCCCTATTGACGACTGCTACCGGATCACGACCTCCTAAGTATGATGTGCATGAAATGACACATTATATGCGAGTCATATCTGTCAGCAATGGTCATCAAGATGGTGTTGGGGCTGGCGCGCAGACGACTGAGCAAAGAGGCTGTTTTCTTGCGCATTATTGCGTAAAACTCGTCCGTGGTCGCCTGCGCGAACATCCCAGATGCACTACAGAAGCGCGGCAGCCCCATCAGCATCCTGACACCATTGTTGTACTGGACTCGGAAGGCGTTGATGGCCCTCTGCGTATAGTTGGACCATAGGCTGCTTATATATACAGGGTTATTTGTAATTCACTAGCATCCTTTTAACCCTATACTCCTACCACTTAAACAAATGTTTTTTGTTTTACGGCTTTTGTCATAACTTAATATTTTTGGTGTAATAACGTTTTGAAAATTTGAGATTACCTCTTATTTTTACGATACTCTGTGTATTTGTATGGGAAAAAAGTGCTTCATTTTAAAAAGTCGTAGAACAAAAAACATTTGTTTGAGTGATAGGAATTCAGGGTTAAGAGGATGTCAGTGAATTAAAAATGACCCTGTATATATATATACTCAGCGGCAAATCTAACCGCCCACTTTACATACATGTTTCTAAGAAAGGAGGGCGGATAGAATTGCCGCTGAGTATACATACACCGTGAAATTTTAGTGGTTGTTTTCCCGAAACGAGGTGATGTAGTATCGATTGTACAATCGATTTATAATTAGTATTTTGACTAGAGTCAAAAATCCACAAGTACAAGTACCAAAGGTTAGGTACCAACGAAGCGTTACTATTGGTTTGCGGTCATTTTCGACTTTCGTTTTTCACAATTGGATTTTTGACTCTAGTCAAAATAGTAATTATAAATCGATTGAACAATCGATACTAAATCACCTCGTTTCGGGAAAACAACCACTAAAATTTCACGGTGTATATGTAAACATGATGTTGTGAACGAATTGCCATAATCTAACTAAATGTTCTGCCTAAGATTACCTTACTGCAGCACTCAGAATCTTCTATTATAAAACCCTATATCGTCTAGTATGAATGTCAATCGCCTTATTAATTCAGACCCTTGTATTAGACAGTCAGCATCAAAAGTACCTGGTCACTTTTGTACTTTGTCGTAATAACACAAGTATGTAGGTACGTAAGTCAATCAAGTATGACGTTTTGCACCTAACTGTAGAGCGACAAGGTACAAAAGTGACCAACTACTTTTGATGCCGACTGTACCATAAAGGTTTGAATTATCAGGCCTTGCATTTTTGTCGTTCATTCCGGGTCGAGAAATGCGTGGTCGTGCACTAATCGCACCCTGATAAACCTGCTCTGTCTGATTTGACAGGATGTCATTATGGGACTTACGGGTTAGAAGTTCTATGGAAATGATCAGAAATGATAGATGTCTAATTAGACGTGACGAATCTTCGTATTTTAATTTTAATTAATATTAACTTGTTTTCCAGTGCTGTGATTTATCTGGTAGCGACTTGCACGAAGCCAATCTCCGCGGTGCCAACTTAAAGGACGCGGCGTTCGAACTGATGCTCACGCCGCTCCACATGTCACAGACTATACGATAGTTTCCTATTCATTGTGATTTTATATTTAATCTGTATTGTATGATTATTAGAAAATTAAATTACTAATTTATTCGCTGACGTTATTTTTCTATTCTGGATAAGGTAGGTACACATTGTGAGTCGAGTCGATAAAGGCCAACACAAACCGAGAACGCGGGGCGCCGACGGAGCGTGCCCAGCGCGCTTTATAACACGGAATCAAATTTACGGTGACACACACCGGCACTACCGGCAGCGCGGCACACCGTATTTGATTCAGTGTTATTGACCGCGCTGGGCACGCTCCGTCGGCGCCCCGCGCTCCCGGCTTGTGGCCTTTAGTGTTTCATGTCATGAGTCTGTCTGGTCATAGGAAGCGTTACCTAAGAAAACGCGGCAAATTCAATAAAATCGATGTAGTATTTTTATTTACAGGCAGGTGATTAATGTTTTTTTAGTATAAAACCAAATTAAATAAAGCTATCGAATTTAAATAAGCTTCGAATTTAACTCCGAGTGAGAGCACGGTTATTAATTTATCACTTTTCATTTAAGGGGTAGGAACCCTCGTTAGGCTGTGGTTAGGCTTAATAAATTACTTAAGCCTTTTCACCCGGTTATTTCGAATGCGGTTAATGTACAACCGAATATTTGCCGACCCAAAATGTACGACCTGATAAGAGTTTGTCAAGCGCGTCGTGTCCCTTGAAAACTGGAGGCATTTTCAAAAATCTTTTATATTTCAACACTAATAATACTGAAAAATATGATTGATACTCGAATTTATGAAGCAGTAAGTAATTAAAAAGGCAGCTACATAAATACAAGTATAAATCATAGTTTTCAAAGTCATTAGTGTTGATATATTTATAAATGATTTTTGAAAATGCTCTCGTGTAATTTGCATTTGGGCATAATTATCGTATTAACCGACCGAACTCGTGTGTTGTTTGATCAATCAAATGATCATGTTTACGAACATGCGAGCAAACGAGAAACCTCCACAAAATCTCACCGAGCTACAAGTCAATGAGCTTGCTCGTACTGTACATCTATCATCACAGATTACAAGATCTATCGTAATTATCTGGCTGACCAAGGGCTGACCTCTAGAATTTTGGGAAACCATGTCACAATATACGATTGCCAAGAAATAAAAAAATATTATTAAATTAAGATTCAACAAGGGTTCAACTTACTTTTAATTTTTTTTAAATTTAGATTGGAAACTGAGTATTTAGACTGAAGGGAGGCGCCTTGAAGCGCATTTCCCCTCTGCCAAAGGTATGAACCCGCCGGGTATAACCGTTATACAAAACTGTTTCGCTCGCCTCTCGTGACATTTCAAAACGGCACGCGTCAGTGAATGAGCTCCCACAAAAATGACCAAAATGCAAAGAATTCGGGCGTGAAAAAATGTCTGACACGTCGAGTCTACAAAAAGACAACGTAACTTTTCATCTGGAAGTATTTCGTAAAGTAATTATTGTTCATTAATAGTAAAAATACGTGAAGTTTATAATAATATTATTGTCAGTTAGTGTGGCCAGCTTTTTGTAAAAATAGCCACATTGGCTATTTTTAATTTTCATAAATCAATTAATTATTAACGAGGTAAAATATAAATTATTTAATATTTTGATTGATCTTATTCATTCATTACATTGTTTGATTGACTTCATCCATGTAGATTTTAAGGCCAGGCGCTGACTGCAACTTTTTATCACCTCGTTTGATTGCTATTGATTTTTGTGCTGGAATTATATGAAAGCGCGCTCACCATTCAAAATGCCACCGCTGCTACCATCAACACAAAAAACAAGATTTCATCTCTCAATTAAAAATTCCTAACAATTCTATAGCACTCGACTCGAACGAAGCGACAAAAAAGTGCAGTCGGCGCCTGGTCTAATAATCTAAGATCCGTACTAGAACTAGCTCAGTTTTGTTTTGTATGCGGTTATACCTATAAGATATAAGTGATTGTGACACTCAGCTCAACATGTTTATACAAGCAACAATTTCTGATGTACCTAGTGTTAACAATTGTTGGTAAACCTTAAATAAATAAATAATAATAATAAAGAAGAAACTACCATCCCCCATCTGTTTAACGGATTCAAATAATTTTATATCAAATTTAATACAGTAAAAAATATATATTGGCCAGACAATTATTAAATAAAAACCGGTTGTCTGTAAAGTCGGCTTACGGATGATAGTTTAACGTGACAACGTCATAACAAAACATTCAAAAAACAAAAATGAAACCAGGCGGTCACCCATCCTCGCGCCCGACGTTGCTTAACCTCGCTGATCGGACGAGAACCGGTGTTTTGTCAAATATCTTGAAAACGGTGCATCCTACGGCAAAATCAATGAAATTTTCATCCCCCCTTTGAAACCCCCGCACCTCCTCCCCCACTCCCCCTCCCCCCCCCCCCACTCCCCCTCACTCGTAAATTAAATATTGGACCAATGAGATTAACAAATAAGTGAAATCTACATCCTTATAGCTTAAGCCGCTTCGCAGATTACCACGAGCAAACGCACAGATAAACACACAGTAATTCTAAGAATCGTTACTATTTTAATTGCTATTTTTATTTAACTGTGGACGAAGCTTAGTTCCCTTTTTTATTTTTCTAAATAGATTTTGCTATTTTTTTTATTTAAGTGGTATTTCACCTACCACTAGTAATATTAGCTATTTTTACTTACTAAATAATTGGCCACACCGATAACCGGTCTAGTATCGACTAGAGAGGGGACACACATATTTCCACAATCGATAAACTATTGAGTGAATGAATCAGTGAATGATTTGTCATATCATGGTTTCATATTTTAAAGGTTACTAATAAAATGGAAATGTATGGTTATAGTGAGCTTACAAATACTAGAGAAGTAACGTCTTACAAACAAATCTGAAAAATGCGTAACCATTTGAGACTTCAAAAGACGTAACTTTGAAACTGACACATTATGCCAAACTAAACTATATTTGTCTCGTTTCTTCCTATAATTAACTAATTACGGTTGAAGTGACACACACATCGCACATGGAGTACTGCTCTCACCTCTGGGCTGGGGCACCCAAGTACCAAATTCTTCCATTTGACCGCATCCAACGTAGAGCTGCTCGATTTGTCGGTAATCAGGTACTCTCTGGCCTACTCGATCCTTTGGCTTTGCGGAGGGATGTGGCGTCTCTCTGTATATTATACCGTATCTATCATGGGGAGTGTTCTGACGAACTGTTCGAATTGCTGCCTGCGGCTAAATTCCACTACCGCACTTCGAGGAACCGTTTGTCTTTCCATCCTCACCATCTTGATGATTGGCATTCTAGTACCGTGCGTTTCAAGCGAAACTTCTTTCCTCGCACGACAAAGATCTGGAATCAGCTTTCTGCGGCAGCATTCCCGGAGCGTTACAACTTAGGGATCTTTAAAAAACGAGCCTACCAATTCCTAAAAGGGTCGGCAACGCACCTGTGATGCCCCCCGTGTTGCGGGTGTCCATGGGCGACGGTGATCGCTTTCCATCAGGTGACCCGTCTGCTCGTTTGCCACCTCTTATATAAAAAAAAAAAAAAAAAAAAGTGAGATAAAACTTTGCTAGCTTGAAAACGGACAGAGTTGCCAGTGGTCACAAATTTTCCCTAAAATGAATGAATGTATTTAATTGCTTTAGCGTGACTAATGGTGTATATTCTGAACAGATTTTAATACAACTTTCAATCTTGACTATTATTATAAAACTGTAATAGAAACGTGTCTATACATTGAAAATATTTAGAAAAAACTGTACTTAGGTAGTAAATGGATTTTGATATGAAAAAATTACCGAGGATTTCATTAAAAAAAACTAGTAAATAATAAAGATCTAAGACACTGACAAAGTATGTTGTTAGAAATTAAAAAAAAAACGGTGCGTAAAAGTATAATTTATAATTAAAAAAAAAATTTAGAGTTGAAAAACAAATTCATCAAGACACATTTCTCCATTAATATTTAACTGCATTTCTTCTTCTTCACTTAAGTAGCGTTGATTTTTAAATTCTTTTGTTATGTCCGACAATTTCTTATTTTTAATCTGAAGTCTTTTATTTTTTTGCCTCTAATTCTTTATACATTTTAATCTCTTCGATGATACAAACTTTAAGCGTTTAATATTTTTTCTCATTTTATGTTTTCGTGGTGATTCCAATATTTCGAGCATTTCTCCATCAGTTTCCACATTTAAATCAACTTCCATTTCTGACGGTGATTTGGTTTCATCCTAAAAAAAATAAAAAACTGAAAAAAAACACACATTGACGAACAGACCACAAACCACTTTCACATAGTAAAATAAGTAGGTACTTACAATAACCATTGGAACTGCTTTGTCATGCACCTTTATCATGCTTTGGTGGAATCTTATCTTCATCTCTAAAGTGCTTCAAGCATATGACGGTAGCTGTAGATGGTAACCAGTCGGATTCTTTGCGTAATAGCCTTATATTTTTTATCCATTCTTCCTTGCGCTTTTGATCTTTGGTACTCTAAAAAACAAATAAGGCACAAATATTATATTATAAAAAAAAAACGCTTCCACCATTCATTCCTTCATCAACTAAACTCCCAAAAAAGTGGGAGAATCATAATCGCTTTACACTGGCAACACCGATGGCAAAAACAATGCACGATAATAATATATTTATTTTATTTTATAATATTATTTTACACAGCTTGATCAAAATTATGCAAACTTACTTGTGAAAAGTAACGCCATTTGCTTTGTGATTCTTTTCGGACCGTGATACACAACTTTTAACAGCACATTTCACCATTTTTAAAATCTTTAACGGGTGCGTCACGCTCACTTAATGTCAAACAGCCAACTGACGCCAGATAAGCCTGCAGGCATCTTCCAAGTGTCAACGCGTCGGTGCTGTAAACTGCCAATCTAGTTACGATCGTAACATATAAGATCATTGTATGGTTAGTAATAAATGTATGTTTAAAGTATCGAACTCGTTACAAAAATTGACGTAAAAGTATTAACAAATACTTTTTAATGATGCAATACAAGTAGCAGGCAGTGATTCGACTTCATACTAGAGCACCCGAATCGACGCACGCACACAGCCAAGCGTCTTACACGGCCGCTAACCAATCTTCGCCAGACAAAACTACGCAGTTCCACGCCGCACGCCGCGCAGTTCGGCCGCTGGTTGAGTGAGTGCTGTGACGCGCCGCCCGCTCTATTCGCTCCCGTTTCGATTCCGTAACGTGGCTATAAGCGCTCGGTACAAAGTAACTAGGTACATATTATAATATTTTCTTTAATAATGGCGGCGTCACGAGAACGTGTGTATTGCAGTGTTTACGGGTGCCTTAATTCAACGGTGATAAAACCAACATTGTAATTTTTTCAACTTCCTGTTGATTCTGAAAGGTAAAATTAGTACCTATTAGGTACTTTATTATTAGTCTATTAAAATTTCTCTAGGTAACTTCTTAACTAAATGTTAACGATAGTGATGTGTCTATTCTATTTATAGAAAATTACAAAGTAAAAGAGACATTTGGCACATCTGACATTAATATTACTTGCTATATGTACATTAAATCCTCCACTTTTAAACCTTATAGAGCAATCACATTTATTTAGAAAACGAATTTTCTATTAACAACTTAGGGATTAATTGAACGACTGAATGTATGAACGAGTGAATGCTTATCGACATTCTTATCGACATGGCCCTAACTCTAGCTGTTTCTAGATAGTTGTCTATGTGTGATGTACGTGTGACATGTATAGACGAGATGTTTTTCAATGTGTCTATGGCGATCACTGTTGTGTTGACGAATTCGGTTTGTGTGCGTGTGTACAAACATTGCTCTGTTTTAATTTGTAGTTAAATTGCTTGTGTGTGAGTGCATTGCCCCCCCCCCCCCGCGAGTTTTGGCAGAAAAATTGTTTAGCAACCTACGGGCGATAACATCTCCTTTCAGTCTAAATACTCAAAGATTGGAAAAAATAAAACAACACAATTTTACATTATCGCCAACATAACAGCAACCACAGATAAAGTACGTAATTGAAAACACACTTTAATTTTCTACGTTGTGGTAACAGTGCTCTTTTGAAAGGGCGGGAAACTTCGTGTGGAACGGGCGCGCTTTTTCTTTGAGGAAATTGAAAACTCAAAATAATTGGCTAAGGATTGGTGTAAAGTAGATTAAAGTGTATATATTTATTACTCTATTAGTATTTTATGTATAGTTATTGTTAATTAAGGTGTATATAAATTGGTAAGTCATTTTTTAATAAATTGTAAATATGGGCGATCCGCCCGACCCTGGAGGAGGGGCTGAGATCCCAACTCCAATTCCATCATCTATTGATGTTCTAGTAGAGGCATTGGAGTCGTCTATGGACACAGACTGCTCCACATCAGATGCAAATTTACTAAAACGAAAACATCTCACAGTAAAATGCAGTCTGTGCCATAAGAGAAAAAGGAAAGGAGGATTTAAAGACGCGCGTCACGACTGTCAATGTTTAATAGAAAAAGACAATAAACCCAACTACCAGACACCCCAACATACACACATAAACACACAACAAAATGATAACATGAACATTAATAATAACACCAGTGACAATACTACTCCTATGCCGGTTGGTCGTTCCCAATACTTAAAGACAGATATGTCACCTTTTATTATCCATGTCCAGAAAGAAATAATAAACCCAAACGATGCCACAATTCTCCACCCAGTCACATTTGGTCGTTTTTTAAAACACTACAATATTACTGGAATTGTGAATGGTTCTCTAAAACGCATTGGCAGAAATAGGATTAGTATGGAATTTTCAAATTTTAATGATGCCAACTCGTTCTTGTGGAACAAAATTTTAACTGAAGAAAAGTACAGGGCCTTCATACCTACATTCAATGTTACACGTTTGGGTGTTATACGGGGGGTCCCATCTGATTGGTCAGATGAGGAGATCTTGGCTAACATCAATGTGCCAATCGGGTCAGGCCCAATAATAAAGCTGCGAAGACTAAAAAGGAAAGTTACAGTTGGAAATGATGGATCTAATCAATATGTCAACACAGGCACCATTGTTGCAACTTTTGATGGGCGAGCTCTCCCAACCCGTGTATATATGTGTTATACTGCTCTTCCTGTGGAACTATATATATATCCCACTATCCAATGCTATAATTGCTGCAGATTTGGACATGTAAAAAACCAGTGTCGTTCTACTCCAAGATGTTACAAGTGTGGCCAAGGTCACTCTGGTAGTAATTGCAACGTGGAGGAGGAAAATCATTGGTGTATCCTATGTAAAGGATGCCACCAGGCCATTGACAAAAAATGTCTTGAATATGCCAGACAAAAGGCAATTAAAGAAACAATGAGTAAAAGTTGCATCTCTTACATAGAAGCTCTTAAAACACACCCACCGATTTCAAAGGTATCATATGCAGAGGCTCTACTCTCCTCTCCACCTCCATCGAATTCATATAAAGACACACAAAACACCTCAAATTTACAAAACACTACAAATCCACAAAACATTTCATACAAGAAAACAGTTTTTCTAAAACCCAAATCACCACCAAAATTCTCAAAGGGGTATGACTATCATGCCCATGCAAATATTGTTAGAAATCCAGCTATAGAATACAAACCCATTCAAAACATAAATAATAATAAAGAAAATATGCAAATCACAGACATCATTAAATTAATTATTCAATTACTATCGCAATCCAACATATCACCGTCCAACGCTGCAGCAATTATCAACACACTCTACAATATACCAAAAAATAATAATGGCCCACAGAGCCCAAGCCCTTCAATGGAATTGCCGGAGCTTAATACCTAAAAAACAAGACCTTATCCATATTATTAACAAAATTGATCCCTTTGTTATCTGTCTTCAAGAGACATGGCTGAAACAGGATTTTGTTTTCAAAATCCCAGGTTTCACCTGTGTTCGGGAAGATAGACCAGATGGGTATGGCGGAGTTGCCATTGTCATCAATAATTTATTTTCTTTTATTCCCATTACCTTGCCTCCTCACAGTAATGACCTTTCGGTCTGTGCTGTGTCTGTAAATAATATTTGTTATATATCTGTATATTATTCCCACCCAAGTAGACATATTTTTGATGAAATCAATCAGATTATAAATATTGTTCCAAAACCTTTTATACTTTTAGGCGACTTTAACTGTCACAATCAGTTATGGGGCTGTGCTACAACTACATATTATGGAGAGCAGTTATTAGATTTACTAACTTCTCATAATTTGTGTGTATTGAATACTGGTGCTCCAACACGCCTTGCCAGATCAACAAGTTCACCAGATGTATCTATTTGTACACCTGATCTAGCATCAGTCCTTTCTTGGTGCCCTATGGAATCCACATATGGCAGTGATCACTACCCATTGGTTGTCACATTCCCACATAACAAACCTATTAGGGTGGTAAGGCAACCACGTCAGAAGTATAACTTAACAAATGCTGATTGGGCAACATTCAGAGAAAAAGTAACTCTAGTAATGGGTGATGTTCCAGAAATAGATTCTAATAATACTTCAGACTGCTCTGAATTCATAGCCAAGGCATTGATGCAAGCAGCCGACGAAACCTTTCCCATAAAACGTTGTGGAACAGGTATAATACCATCACCACCATGGTGGGATAAAGATTGCACCCTCGCAGTTAAAAAAAGAAAGGAGGCTGAGAGACAATATTGCTCATCCATGACAGATAACAATTTCGATAACTACTTAAAAATAGCTAATGAGACTAAGGAATTTTTACGTAAAAAGAAATTTGAAGGATGGCGTAGTTTCTGCTTATCTATTTGTCCTAATACAAAGCCGTCTATTGTGTGGCAAAATATAAGAAAATTTAGATCTGCTTTTAATGACACTCAACAACCCAATTTATCTCATAATTTAGCAGAACAAATTATGGATTGTTTGGCACCACCTTCTGTACCCGAGCAATTTGTATTTCATACTCCCTTATTATCACCTGTAGTAAATAGCAATTTTAATAATACTAATTTGAATTCTCCATTTACATTGTGTGAATTAAAAGGGGTTCTTTCAAACGTTAAAGATTCTTCACCAGGTGAAGATGGAATCCCGTATTCTTTTTTATCAAGCCTTGATGATAACAGTCTCACTTACTATCTATCACTTATCAATAAAGTAATGCTAACGGGGATTATTCCTCGGGCTTGGAGAACGCAAATTTTGATCTTATTGTTAAAAGCAAAGAAACCTAAATCAGATCCATCTTCGTACAGACCCATTGCTTTGTCATCCGTTTTGGTAAAAATAGCTGAACACATGGTGAAAAATCGCTTGGAATGGTTTCTAGAACATAATAAATTGTTATCAGAAAGTCAATATGGGTTCAGGAAAGGTAAATGCACTTTTGACAGTCTTAGCATCCTTACCACAGATATCCGTTTAGCCTTTTCTAATAATCATTCCGTTTTAGCTGCTTTTCTAGATATAAAAGGTGCATATGATAGTGTAAATATTTCTATACTGGAAAAGAAATTAACTCAGTTAAATATTCCAACTTTATTGATTAATTTTATTGTCAACATGCTATGTGAACGATTTGTTAAGTTTTGTATAGATCCAAGCACAAATAAATATATAACCAGAACTGTTTGGAAAGGTTTGCCCCAAGGTTCTGTTTTGAGCCCTCTTTTGTATAATATATACACGTATGATTTAGAACCATTGGTGGACAGGTATGTTAATGTGCTGCAATATGCGGATGACCTTCTATTCTATGTGTCTGGACGATCTATAGATGATATGAGTGGGTCTTTGTCTACAGCATTAGATGATTTTAGAATTTGGTTAGAAGAAAATGGTCTTGAATTATCAATATCTAAAAGCACTATAGTTTTGTTTTCTCGTAAACGAACTCTACCCATAATAAATGTTATGTATAACGATTTACTTCTGCCTGTAAAGGACCAGGTTAAGTTTTTGGGAGTTATACTAGACGCTAAATTGACTGGGCTCTATCATTTTGAATATATTACACAGAGATGTGAGAAAAATTTAAACCTCCTTAGATGTCTATCAGGCGTCTGGTGGGGTGCCCATCCTTTCACAATGAGGCTTTTATACAACGCGATAATACGAAGTGTGTTAGATTATGGGTCATTCCTACTGCATCCTAGTTATGGTAGGTCATTGAAAAAAATAGATAACATTCAGGCAAAAGCTTTAAGACTCATAACTGGTGCTATGAAATCCAGTCCCATTAACTGCTTGCAGGTTGAATGTTGCGAACCACCATTTAGTTTAAGACAACAATATTTAAGTGATAGGTTCTTCTTCCGGAGCATTCAGTTAAAGTACCATCCTCTATACCCTAAACTTTGTAGTCTAGCTCAGGAAGTAGATTCTTCTGCCTACTGGGACCATAAAGACGCGCCATGCCTTGTTAAAAGTTTAAAAAAATACAAAAATATCGTAGCATCGACTCACCAAAGCTCTCTGTTGCCTTTGTATCAATATAGTTATACTGCACTACTTAATACTCCACAAGTAGAATATAATTTGGGTATTTCTAAAAACAGTTATTTCCAAAATGTTAAATTTAATAGTATAGTTAGTGAAAAATGGTGTAGTTGGCATTATATTTTCACCGATGCTTCCAAACACTCAGATACAACCTGTGTAGGCGTTGGAGTTTACCATTCACAAAATAAAGTTATACAAAAAATTAAACTACCTCCAGAATCTTCTGTATACACAGGAGAATGTTACGGTCTCTTAAAAGCAGTTGAATATATACTATTATCAAAGCTACGAAATACTGTAATCTTTTGTGATTCCCTTAGTTCCTTACAGTCTTTAGAAAAGTTTCCTTTTAAACTTCAAAAGCAGTCCCAGATTGTTTTCAGCATTAGGGACAGACTACTTGAATGCTCCAAGAGAGGTCTCAGTGTAGTCTTTGCATGGATTCCTAGCCACGTTGGAATTTTAGGTAATGAGAGAGCCGACCAACTGGCAAACGAAGCTATCTTTGATGGAGATAAATTCCCATATATTAATTATTGTCACGATTTGTCCAGTCTGCCCAAATCATTTTTATACGAAGAATGGAATAGACTCTGGATTAATAATCCATCTAAAGGGAAATACTATCGGCTTGTCCAAGAGTCTCTTCTACGTAAGCCTTGGTTCCACAAAATAATTTTAACCAAAAGGGCTACTTCTGTTATTTGCAGGATACGTTTGGGTCACGTCTGTACTCCAGCACACTTACACAAGTTCAAAATAGTTGATGATCCCATGTGCTCCTGTGGAGAATATGGAGATCTGAATCACATCTTCTTTTCCTGCTCGCTTTACGACCACTCCGATATCTTCTCCCAACTCCAATCAATTTCAGTCCCTTTTCCTACCTCCATTATTTGTTTATTGTATCTTAATACCTGCGATATATATAACATATTAGCATCTTTCATAGAAGATAACAATATTAAAGTTTAAAAAAAAATAATTGCATATATATAATAAATCCAATCCTTCTCCATCCAAATTTTATCCGTAATCCGTAATCCTAATAATGTCCTATCCTATAATTAAATAAGTTTCCCTAACTTTGACATTGGCTAATGTCCTCGTAGCCATAAAAAAAAAAAAAAAAAAAAAAAAAAACAGTGCTCTTTGCGTCTCGAAGTTGGTTGCATTTGTTTTTTATTCGCGTTCTATTTTTGTGTGTGACGGTTCCGTTCTTTGCCGTCCGGCGGAAAAGGTTTATAATTTCCAGATTATTTTAATGATATTCGATTAGAACCGCGAAGTAATTTCGAAATACCTCCCGATTGCGATATATCTTCAAGATGCAGAACGGAGACGACAACCCGGCGGCCGCTGATGCTCGTAAGTTTCACATTTTGTTGTCAAAAATAGTGGAATAACAATCGTCTTATTCCGCTGTTTTCTTTGATATTTAAATGATTATACCGCATTGCTGTTGCTGAAAACCAATTATAAATCAATTTTTGATGAATTTTGGGTTAATTTAGGTATACCCACATATTGTTAAACGAACACTCTCCTTGAAATAGTTCGATTAAGAAACCGATTGTATGTTGTCTCATTAGAAGTGCAGTCATTTTCACTTGCATTTGATTGTTTCGTGCACTGATCACAACGATTCGGTTTGGCTCCGCGCTTGCAATTGATATTGTAGGTAGCTTAATTGGAGTGTGAAACGTGACTCACATATTTAGTAGCCACCAGCAATGTAAAAAAATCGCACATATTTTTCATTGAATACATTTTCACGGATGATAAAAACTATAGTTCCCTTTTTTTATAAAGAGAAAGCTGTATTATAAAAGCAATCTACAATGATGGGAATGATTTCCATACTAAATCTACCTTCTTATTTATGAGAAAAACATTAATTTCACAGAAAATATAAGGTTGGCTAGATTCCCGCCCACGCGATTTATTTGTCTTTTAAATGCTTGAACTCTTTAAATAGTGCTTCGGCATTTGTAACAATTCTTAATATACATTTTACCTAATTCTATTCATAGAAAAGGGAGAAGTAGCTGGGACCACTGATAGTAAGTGATTTTAAATTAATTAGAATAACAAACTACTGATAGCTCTGGTTAAAATACAGCAATATGGATCTATTGCATAAGTTTGTTAAAGATGGAATATAAAGAGCCCTATGTGGTGAATGCTAGAGAGGAGAATGATGAATGATATCATCAGGGATAGTGCAAATCTGCTTAACTGGTTTTAATTAATTCCTATATGTGACAAATTTAGCCAAATTCCAATTTTAACTGCAAATTTATTAAAATAGAACAAAAATAAAGTTAAAACCATGTCCTGTAAAATCACAATTTGCAATATCCTTGACAATATGCCAGTTACCCACATGTGACCTTTATACTAGCTTGTATGTAATTCAAGGTTTGTTTGTAAAATGCATTGTCCAAATCTTCTGAATGAATTTTGATTTGGATTGACTTGAAATCAAGTTCCGATGACAATGTAATAAAAACTTAAGCAAAAAGGCTAGTTTTATATTTAATAAAAACCTTATTCTTAGTCAAGTAATACATAAAATATAATAACAAACATCTGCACCGTTAATACAAGTGGCTTCTTCTTGCTTTGTTCTTGTGCTTGTTACTATGTTGGTGCAAACACAAATTGAAAGCTAAATGCTCACATGGCAACTGAGTTCAGCACCCCTTTGCTAGCCATACTGAAAGCTGTTGTGTGAACACTTGCTGTGCCAGATGAGGCAGTGAGTTATATATGTAGTTCGGGAAGTCTATCATTAACTAGTGGCTTGGTGAACCATAGTAGACCTTGCAAAAGGCTAAAAGACATTTTTTAGGTTTTAAACCCCCATGGCCATTTAGAAATATTTCTTAAAACTGAATTCTATTGGGGAAAATGCGACTTAGAGGAGAACACATAGCCAGACAAACGGGAAAGCATTTTTGCTTGCTCGGTTAATAAAAGACAATATTTTTTGTCAGTTTTTGTCTCTTCTATTGGTAACTGTGAGTACTACTACTGTTTTACTGAGGCCGTATTGTCTAACGCTTCTGACGCTTGCCTTCGCTTTCACCATCTCTTTCTGTCATTGTCTTATACCGTTTGACAGAAAGAAATAGTGATTGCGAAGGCAAGCATCAGAAGCGTTAGACAATAATCCTGCTGGTTTCAACAGTTAGGTACAAGATTTTATTAGCTAGCAAAATCTGTTCCAAATCCAAATTAAAGTGATCTCTATCCACCTCTATTCTTAGGCAATTTGAACCATAGGGGCATATTATATTGAAAACTGGATCGCCCAGTGGTTAGAGAACCTGACTATGAAGCTTGAGGTCCCGAGTTTGATTCCTGGTTGGGGCAGATATTTTTGTGAAAAATATGAATGTTTGTGCTCGAGTCTTGGATGTTTAATATCTATTTATCTATTTAGGTATGTTTATCTGTTGTCTATACTTCATTTAATTTAGAATTGAAAACCACAACATCATTTATATTGCGGCCCGTCAACTATTTCTTACATAGCAAATAGTACAGTACAATAGTCAGGGAGCCGCAAAATAAAATTGTTCTAACATCACTTTATTTGCGTGTCATCAATTGTTACTCTGGTACAAATTGTAAAGAGATTACAGTTCATGAGCCGCAATATAATGTTGTTGTGGTTTATAATTCTAAATTAAATGGAGTATAGTACCCGTAGTACAAGCTTTGCTTAGTTTGGGACAAGATTAATTGATGTCAATCGTCCCATGATTTATTTATTATTTATTTATTTAGCAGACCAGGTTTTAAAACAATTCACTTTAAACCGTACCATATTTAATCTAAATATGTTCAGCGTTTAAAGCATGAAGTGGTAACAGACAGACAGACGGACAAAGTAACTTTTGCATATATAATATTAATTTAATTAGTTAAGAAGTAAGGATAGAATATCTAACTAAAGCATGAGTTTTATTTAGAATCTAAACTATTAAACGTTGAATGTTTGCTTAGTTGATTATGACTTCATCAGTTTAACATAAATGACTAATTTTGATTAAGTCACCATTTTGTAGGAAGCTCCTAAAAGTTTGTGAATAAGTTTAATAGAAAATAAGAGGGTGGTAGGTAAGAGTCAATGAAATACTTGCCTTTTTTTGAAAAACAAAGTACCTAGTCTTTGTATCAGAATAATTTGAAATTTCGTCTATTCTATTGAAACTCACGCATTATCACGTGTTAAGTAAATACAAGCATGTTAGTTATATACATCTGTATGTTAGGTTTTATGTACACAAGTGTTGAATTACATTGAGCGCTGTAGGTACAATCACCTTGAATCTACTTGGAGGCGAAATTCAACCGGCATAATGTCATAATGGTGATCATCTTTATTCTATAAAATGCTTGCATTTCAGAAATATGAAGAACGCTAATTATTTTTGTTATTTATATTCGCACGCGCATTAGCATGCTAAAATCTACCCTCTGTTTCTAAAACTAAATGTGTTGAAATTTTTGCTTGTAATATTTGTATGGTAATTTGGGGGTAGTTGCAATAGAGAGATCTCTCTCCAGGCAGATGTTATGCCTGGGGACCGAAGTCCAATGGATGAAAGTTGGAAGTTGTATTTATGCAGCCGAGTTGAGAAACTTCGATAGTGTGATGTAGGATTGTAGTAATTAGTTCCTTATGTGATGACTAGATGGCGCTAGTAGTCGCTACAGTAACAATAAAATCTTGTTGGAGGCCTACCTACACCGCGTCTTCCGGTTCGCGGACGCCACTCGAGAACCTTTCGGCCCCATCGGCCGTCAGTTCTACGAGCGATCTGTCCTGCCCACTGCCACTTAAGTCTAGCGATACTTCGAGCTATGTCCGTGACGGTTGTTGCGCGGATTTCATCATTTCTAATTTCTGTAGGCCTTCAACAAGATGGAGCGACGACCTGGTTAAGGTGGCGGGAACGCATCGGATGCGCATGGCGCAGGGCCGATCTGTTTGGTGAGCCTTGGGGGAGGCCTATGTTCAGCAGTGGACTCTTTCGGCTGAAATTATGATGAACAATAATATAAAGGTTTCTTAAAACACATTCAATGTCCCCTATTATGAAATGATTGGACAAAGTTTGCTTCCACTTGTAGTTGTGAACCCATAGTAAGCACCGTTTAGGTTCATTTCGTCCACATTCCCACTTCGTCAGCAATCTCATTTCGTCCGCAATCAATACCCGATTCGTCCACTTCCCATTTCGTCCATATTTCCACTTAGTCCACATTCCCACTTCAACATTCCCATTTCGTCCACATTCCCATTTCAAATAGTAACGAAATTGATAGTGTATCTGAATAGTATTGACCCGCACCGTGCTTAGCAAGTATTTTTCTTAACATGAATACCTAAATCACAAAATCCGGTGCCCCTTTTCTCCCATAAAATTTTAAGTTATAATGTATCATTAGTCATAATCAACGTTAGTCATACAGTGACTTATTTCTGAAACAGTATTTTTTTCAGGACTTTTTTAAATGCCATCTTATAGAATGCAGTAGGTTAGGTTAGGTTTGTTTTATAACAATTCCGAAAAATAAATTGTTTCAGAAATAAATCACTGTATGACTAACGTTGATTATGTATGACTAATGATACATTATGACTTAAAATTTTATGGGAGTCATAGACCCCACAAAATCAAATCTTCCTTGAAAATTAAGCTAAGTGATAAGTGATAGCGAAAACCGCATTAAAATTGGCTAGGAATGTTGACTTAGTGGGAATGTGGACGAAATGGGAATGCGGACGAAATGGGAATGTTGACTTAAGTGGGAATGTGGACGAAACGGGAATGTGGACGAAGTGGAAATGTGGACGAAACGGGAATGTGGACGAAATGAACCTAAGCGGTAAGCACGGACTGCTGAAAAAAAGCTTCTCCCACATTGGGAGCATCCTGACAGGAAGGTGTCATCTTGGTCATATTATTGCTAACGCATTCATTGCCGGCTGTCGCACTCCAGACCAGTGTTGTAGCGATAGCGAGTTTCGCTATCGACGTTGACCTTGAGTAAACAGTCGATAGCGTCGATAGTCTCGAAAATATCGACATGCTGCGATACTATCGATAGTATCGATAGTGAAAATTAGGCGATACTATTGAACTTGGTCAATAGTATCAATAGTCTCGATACTATCGATATTATCAATAGTTTTGCTACAATATAGTGACATGGTTTGACTATCGATAGAGCGAAACTATCGACACTATCGATAGTTTCGACCAATTTCAATAGTATCGCCTAATTTTCACTATCGATACTATCGTCAAGGGTCGATAGTTTCGATAGGACTATCGATAGTATGACTGATTTATAAGGCCACGATAGTATCATATGATACTATCGATAGCCTATCGCTATCGCAACAACAATACTGCCAAACTACCTATAACAGCGGCACTAGGATAAAGTCACGATAATGCATATACTTATGCGTTCCCGGCAGTGAATGCGTTAAGTGAACTAAAATTCTAAAATATTAAGGTCAAAAATTTAAAATGAGTGACTCGACCTCGATTAAGGAATTTTACAAAATTAGAAAAATGACTAGTCTGAGATTAGGGGCTACTTCGAAATTTGAAAATCGTATTTCGTATCCTACCATCTCGCTCACTCTGGTATTAAAAATGGTATTTTCGGCACAATTCGTAGTTCGAATTTTGAACTGTGTAGTAGGTCTAAAACCAGATAGTTTAGTTTAGTTTATAGTTTATTTATTTAAAAAACAAAATGACATTGTTATACAAAGAACAGTATTATCCGGTAAGGCTGAGCCTGTATCTTGGCACTCACTGAGTCAGTTTACAAAAGTTGGTTGTCCCGTTGGTTTTAGTGGAATTATAACCATAAACACTGCAGTTGCAATGTGACAATTTGACAAAATATTCTATGATGTCTATGAAGCTATCAGAATAATATCTAGAACGGAGAAAAAAAAAATGTAATTAAAAATAACAAAAAATAAGACTGCATGCAATTTAAATTTAGGTGTGTGCGTGTATGAGTGTAGTATGTGTGTGTATGTGTAGATAGCAGTCGCAATGTCATTATTATTGACTTACCAAACAATTCTCTTTGAGTTGTTGATATTTATGGGTGGTGGTGATCATTTTCTATCAGATGACCGCTTGCTCGTTTGTCTCCCTCTCATAGTAAAAAATAAATAAAAAAATAATAGATTTACTGTCATTAAATACAAATGGAAATTCGTCTACTATAATTTTTACATCAATCAATAAGAAAAGTTGTTCATCCAGAATATTGTCGAAAATGGAATCATGCCCCATGGCAAAAATGTTTAAATTGATATTGGCCAAAAGAATAATGACCAGTTCAATAAATACTTCTGATCGAAATTCAAAATGGTCAATTCAAGTGGACTACTTATTTTCCCTTTTTACTTACTTATGACAGTAAATCAATTAATAGGTAATATTAAACTAAATTTAGACATAGGTATAATGATCGTGAATGAAAATGTTTTGAACAAGATGTCTCCGATGTTGAACATTTAAAATTCTTATTTCACTCTTAGGGCCACTTGCACAGTACAGGGTTAAAAAATTAAATCGGTAACCCTGGGTTAAGAATGACAGTTCCATACATTTTGAAACTAGTTATCCCTGATATCTGCAGTCTAATCAATTGTTTTACCTACACTACCTAACTACACTACTGGTTTTAATTTTCACATACACAATTGGTGAAAGCAGTTACACAGTCCTTTTATATTTATTCCAGCCCAAAAGACGGTCCCAGAAGAAGTGACGAAGCAGTCCTTCCGGCTGAAAGTATGGCGTCACCTAGAGAGCAACGGCTTGGCCATGTTCCCCCGGCCCGTCTACAACCGGATCCCCAACTTCAAGGGGGCTCCGGAGGCAGCGGCCAAGCTGGCTGAACTAGACGTGTTTAAGAACGCCAAGAATGTTAAGGTCAACCCTGATAAGCCTCAGGAGCCTGTCAGGTAGGTTACAAAATATTTTCAGACTTCATGTTATGGTAAAAATGTTTACCATAACACTGTACCTATAGCTAAAACTTAAAAAGACTTATACTCTGTCTGTTTAACAGAGTTAGTACTAGAAAACGGAAAATGCACGTAATTGGTCAGCGATAAGGACAATGCACATTTGGTTACTAATTTTTGTTAAAATAGGCAATTACAATGCAAATACTCTTTACTGTTAGTAAGTAGAACTTATTTAATTCTGTCAAAGGTTTACGTCAATAAGTTTGAAGCTTCCGGTTCCCTGTCTCGTTTAGCTTTTGTTACTTGAGAAAATTCAATGTCAGACGGTACAGCGGGGTATACACGGGTGACTAAACCGCACGATTTTTGCCGCGCGGCTAAGGCCGGGGCCGCACTGGTAAGGCGACCGGCGACGCGACGCGACGGCGACTAAATCAAACATAGTTGATTTAGTCGCCGTTGCCGCTGCGGCCGCTGCGGCCGCTCACATAACTCGAACTATGTTTGATTTAGTCGCCGTCGCGTCGCGTCGCCGGTCGCCTTACCAGTGCGGCCCCGGCCTAAAATCGACCGTCTAAATGGCAAATTTTGCGTCCGAATTGCCATTTAGACGGTTGATTTTAGGTCAATTTTAGCCGCGCGGCTAAAATCGTGCGGCTTTATTCACCCGTGTAAACCCCGCTTACGAGAGACCGATGAAAAAATTCCAACAAACGGCATGTAAGCCGAGCACGCCATCGACGTGCGATTGTTGACTCCCACTGACAGTTTCTTATCCCTTTCATTTGCATACAAAAGTGCAACAGAGGGAACGCTTTGCTAACTCTGTTAAATAGACAGGGTATAGCACCCTCTCTTGTATTTAGTAGTAACGTATCCATAAACCAGTAGATGTTTCAAATTAGAACACCAGATAGAAACAGGCCGTATTGTCTAACGCGAGAGCGGTCGCGATCGTATTCACCGTCTCTTTCGATCTCATCATAAACCGTTTGACAGAAAGAAGTGATAGCTAAGAATAAGTGTCAGTTTTGTGAAGAGCCATATAAACTGTATGAAGAAGACGTCGAAAAGGTGACTCAAAAAAAAACACTAATTTTTACTTTCTGAAAATGAATCGTACCTACTTGTTATTTTGAATAAGAAAACCTCAAAAATTCCTCATTTAAAAAAGTAAAAGGTAATTTATTTTCTAAATTGCCTAGCTTCGTCACTGCGAGAAAAGTAAGCGCTTCCTGCTTCTGTCAAATGCTATCTGTAAATTCCACTCAGTACTTCACTATCTCGCAATAATAAATTAAAAGCAAGAGTAAAATATTACTGAGTATAAAATAAAAAGTTCCGTAGTTTCGCTCAAATATTCTCGCACGCATCGGCAGTGATTGCAGTGTTATCCGAGCCGTGACCAATAACTTGGGTAACACAATGAATGCAGTATGAACCTATTTTATTACGTGTTGGCTGAGTTAGGTACATAAAAAAAATTGTATCGATAGAAAGAATTTATTGAATCAGGCGTTACTTTGCGGAGGTCCATATTAATGAACTGAAACAATTACTTTGCTCACCCGCGACCTTACGATAGTTACGTTTATGCAAGAAATGTGTGCTCTTGCAGTTCCTCCACCTCCACACTGTACGAACACACACAAATCACGCAAACCCAACCATCACCACCACCAAACTACACTGACGCGTTTCGAACTCAACCAGAGCTCTTCCTCAGAGCATCACAACCGTATGCTAAACCACCAAATGTTAAACTCAGAGTAGTTTGGTGGTGGTGATGGTTGGGTTTGTGTGATTTGTGTGTGTTCGTACAGTGTTGAGGTAGAGGAACTGCATGTGCACACATTTCTTGCATAAACGCAACTATCGTAAGGTCGCGGGTGAGCAAAGTAATTGTTTCAGTTCATCGATAGAAAGACATTGCTTTATTTCACTGTTAAATATCATTATCTAGCTATTTCCGGTGACTTGGCCTAATGGAAGAATATAGAAAAGGATAGTTTACTATGCAGATGCTCATATTAATTATGTAAACTTTCTTTTTACTACCAGCAACAACCGTTTAATTAAAAAGGTGTTCCGTGAGAGGCCGTTTAATTATTACCAGGTAAGCACGAAAAAGGGGGTGACTTCCTTACTTGTGCTGACAAGAAGGGCGGGCGTCAAATATTGCTGACGCAATAGATATTTGAGTGGCTCGAACTTTCTTCGTTGTAAAAAGGTAGATCAAAAAAAAATCAAAGACGTTTATTCTGCAAGTAGGCCGCAAAGGGCTATTTTACATGTCACTTTTTTTTAAACTACCAGCGCTTTCGGAAGGACTATTATTGCCAAGAAGAATGTGCCGCAAGAATGTTGGCAGAAAGTCATCTTTTGATACGCAGACTACTAACTAGTAAGTAGTGGCGAAGGGTACTAAAACCCGATTCCCCTGGGTGACTAAAAATTCGAGGTAACTTCGGGTATGTTTTTAAGTTTTCTTTTTGCTTCGGCTTTACCTGCAAAAATTTTCACGCCCCGCCACTGCTAACTAGGATAAGAGAAGCCAACTTATTCATAAAGATGGTACACGTAATATTCTACATCCTACAATAAACATTGATAAACCACCCGCCACTCATGACGTTTTGAAGTTTGCGTTTGGCAGTTTGCGCCGCGATTGTATTCCTCATACCGTAGTCTGGTTAACTTTGGCCCTGAAGGGTAACTTTGGCCATTAGGATTAACGCAGTCCAGATTTTTTTGTAGAAATGGCAGAAGATTCAGACACAGTTTCTAGTTACCTGTTAGAAATACAGGACCTCTAATAAATAACTAAGAATGCCGTCAAAATATACAGTTAATTCATAAAAAATGTGATCATGAAAGTGGGGCGGTTGAAACGCTCGAATAATGACCCATATGTATTTTTCATATGGGTCAAAGTAGGTACCCCCAATTTACGGTAACCAAAAATACTGTAAACAAAAGCCTCAACTGACTGATGTAAGATTGATTATATTATTATAACAAAATGTTCATTATCAGTCGGAATGGCCGATAGCGAGGTATCCGATTACGTTTGACCCGGCCGGTAATCTCCGAGATAACCCAAAGTCACCGCGTGCGGCGCTGACTCCCAGCTTTGTGATACCAATGTTTACTATCAAAATCAGCTCGCTGTTTTGTGTCAATGTCGTTTACTCGACCAGAGGCGGTATTGTATAACGCTTCTGACGCTTGCCTTCGCTTTCACCATCTCTTTCTGTCATCATTTTATACCGTTTACCAGAAAGAAATAGTGATTGCGAAGGCAAGCGTCAGAAGCGGTAGACAATAAGCCTGCAGCTTCTGTATACACCGTGGGCACAGCAATTGCGCCAGTCATAATAGATTTTGAGTACGTCAAGGGTCACCTCTGTAAAATGTTTTTAAAAATAGTTCAGTAAAAAAATTGCAAAGATCGAGTTAGAAACGCTGAAAAAACACTTTTAGTGTATGACGGTCCTCTTTAATTTTTATCTTTATTTTATTTTTAGTAAGTATTTTTTGTTATAGCGGCCACAGTAATATAATCGGTGAAATTTTCAAGTACCTATTACGATTCAAGAGATAGAGCCCTTTGACAGACGGTCGGATATACTGACAGACAGACAGCGGAGTCTCATTAATAAGGTTGCAGGCACCTTTTGGGTATGGAACGTTAAAAACGTTATATGAACCTCGGATCTAATTTCCTTTCTATTTTAATTAAAAATTACAAATCTATGTATTAATAATTTCGAACTTCAAGATAACTAGTCTTCAGAACGAGCTGGCAACGCATTCTTAATTATTATGGCGTTTTCTGTTACAAAAAGACTAAGATTTGCTTAAGAGGGTGTATTCCAGACTGCAACTTGAAGTGCAGAATTTTTCAAAATTATTTTTCACATTCACATTTTTTGGCTTGAAATAACCTGAGGAAGCTATATTCTAAATCACTCTGGTTACTAGTCCTTGAATATGCCCTCTTGGTTGAAGATCTCTTTGGTATTGACCATTGTATTAGTGACCGCTTGCTCAGTCCGTCTAATAGTAGGTACGTAGTGATTTGATTTTTATTTAATATAAAGTAAGTCGACAAGGCAAACGAACGAACAAAGAAAAGACAAACGAATATGCAGTTAACCAGATATTAAGTCATCACCGCCGCCTGTAGATTTTCAATTAACGCCAAATTTAAAATAGCTGCTTAAAAAAATAGCCGATTGGCATAGAAGTGACGTCATAACTAGCATTTGCCATACCTAATCTATGGGAGAATCGTTTTTTGACAGTTCATAAAAAGTACGTCAGTGGTGTCAACATTGCTATTTTATGAGGGCTTGAATTATCTGGTCGTGCATTAATGTCTTTCACAAACAGGTCGTATTTTAACCACACTCGCCTCATTCACACTCCAGCGGTTAATAATTGACAAGACACGCAATGTTGCAATGCAGACCAGGATCGTCGATTTTTTTTTCGAACTGGGACAGAAACTTGATAGTGGCGCCCCGCTCTCTCCAGCGTGAGTCTTACGAGTCGACGGTGAGCCAGCCAGGATTATGTATGCTAGGCGCTTTGTCAACCAAGTATTTTTTTTTATTTTCAGTCATTATATTATACTAGCTGATGCCCGCGGCTTCGCTCCCGCTGAAGTAGATTAAAACTTGTTTTCCCTTGGGAATGAGTTATTTTCCCGTGGTAAACAGTAGCCTATGTTACTCTCCAGCCCTTCAACTATGTCCATATATAAAATCACGGCAATCCGTTGCTCAGTTTCGACGTGAAAGAAGGACAAACAAACAAGTGTGTTTACAATTTCACATTTATAATAATTGTATGGATTCGATGATTTTGCCCCTCCCCCCTCCTGAAACTGCGGCCCGGTGCGGGTACCCCGATTTCCCGCGCGAATACGCTCTCCTCGCTACGAACGCACAAGTCCAAAGGAATAAAGAGGTTGATTCGGTGAATCATAACCGGTATTTTAACTGAATAAAGAAACTGATTTTATGTGTTAATGACTGATAAGAGATACTGATTATTTTTAGGCGCGACGGCGACGTTTACGCATGTCGAAATAATTTTACACCTGAAGTAATTATGCTTGTTTTTTTTACGTTTTTTATAGGCTCCTAATAAGATCCTAAGATCATAAATCACACTACCGAAATGTACTGTGGGAACTAGCTCTAACTTAGGTAGATAAGTACGGGAAATGTACTGTGGGAACTAGCTCTAACTTAGGTAGATAAGTACGGGAAACGCGCGTGATGCTAAACTAGCAAATAATAAGTTATTCAATCTTCTTCTATGTGGGTTTATTCAGTAATTGAAACTATACTTTTACAAACTTAGGTCCAGCACCTTCGGCTGTCCGGAGCAATGTGTCCTGGCTCGCATACCGCTGACAATTCTGTTTATTTTGAATCAAGTTCTAGATTTTATTTATGAATTTTATACATAATAAAATTAGACTAACCTGCCAGTTGGACAACATTTACCACTGGCTAGCGGTATTGAGCCCTCCTTACAGTACACTTCTCTATATAAAAAACCGGCCAAGAGCGTGTCGGACACGCACAAGGTAGGGTTCCGTAGCCATTACAAAAAAATCAAGTAATATTTTTCTAAGGATTTCGTATGTGTACGGAATCATCCAACTTTAGGTATGTTCTATACCTTAGGCTACTATTTACTCTTAAACTACAAATAATTTCCAAACAATCTTAGCCGCTATAATTTTCCTAGTAAATTTGATATATTTACTACCATTCTGAATTTTTTCAAATTTTTCCACCTAACAGTTTAGATTTTAGAGGGGGGGGACGCTCGATTTTAATGAAAATTTTCACTTTAAAGTTGAATATTTCGCAAACAGATCACTGAATAGAAAAATTATGTTAGCAACCCCGCAATGGTTTTAAAAGACCTATCCAACGATACCCCACACAATAGGATAAGTCGAGAAAAAAAAAATCACCCCCCCTTTACGTCTATGGGAGGTACCCTAAAAAAAATTATTTTTTTATTTTTTATTTTACCACTTTGTTGGCGTGACTGATATGTATATTCATGCCAAATTACAGCTTTCTAGTACTAACGATCTCTGAGCTTAGCCGCGGACAGACAGACAGACAGACAGACAGACGGACAGACATGGCGAAACTATAAGGGTTCCTAGTTGACTACGGAACCCTAATAAACGGTATCCTATCCTATTATCTCGCCTCATTCGTTTTTCGTTTCATTCTTATTTCGTCTCATTCTGTATTCGTCTTCGTCTTGTTCGCAATCCGGCACTATCTTTTTTGGTCAACGGTCACGGTCTTCTTTCTTCTTCGGTCTTCCTTGGACTCATACGTCGTTCTTCCCTTTCGTTTTTTGGCTCATTTACTTTTTCGCCGAAATTATTTCGATATGTTCGGTGCTGGGGGGTTACTACGAAATTCGAAGTTCGAAGTTCGGATCGTGCGGTCCCTCTCACTCTCGTAATAAATACCATTAGCGTGGGCGGAACGGCATGCAACGAAGTTCGAATTTCGCGCTTCGTAGTATAGGGCCTGGTTAATAAATGTTCGCAAGTAAATGAGACAAAAAACGAAAGGTGAAAACGACGAATGAGTCCAAGGAAGTCCGTGACGAAAAACGAATAAGACTTATTAAGAGAGAGACAAGTTACAGAATTTGACCAAATAAGATAATGACACATAGCGAACATGACGCAGTGACGAATACAGAATGAGACCAAATAAGAAATAGATGAAAAACGAATGAGGCGAACTAATAGGATACCAAATAAAAGCCTTCTAAATCGCGCAATTCCGTAGAATGTTCTCTTTTTTCTTGAAAGACTGTCTCAGAAAGTGTACTTCGCAATGGGTGCACTTTTAAAATTTTGTATTTTCTCAGAAAGTGTGGAAACTGGTGGTGGCACTTCCCTAAATAGAAATGCGTATGTACAATAAAGAGTTTTACATACATATTACAGCTGAGTTGAGATTGTCACTAGTGGAATAGGGATAGCTTTGACCACACTACATTACCTACCACTTGTACTTCTCGTTGAAAATCCACTTAAAACCTCATTTTCATTCGCAGAGTGCTATGCCTGGAGCAAAAGAAGATCCTTTACGTGCCTGTGCCGCGCCTCCAGACCGGCTTCCTCAACCGCCTGGACTTGCCAGAGGGAGAGAACGAACCCGCTGCCATCAGGAAGGCCGTCTCAAGGAATGGCATGGAGACTTTTGGTAAACCCATTGGTAAGATATCCATTGGTGAATGTTGTTTTTCAGAGCTATCAAAGCAGTGATACTGCTCAAAATTGTTTGATTCAGTACACCTTTTGTAAAGCACAAATTTAACACGATAATCTAATTTACAGGGATCGAAGATTCAGTGTCTCTAGACCTGGTGGTGATGGGTTCTGTGGCCGTCTCTAAGGAGGGATACCGCATCGGCAAGGGGCGAGGATACGGAGACCTAGAGTTCGGTCTCATCATGCACATGAAGGCTGTCAAGCCCAGCACAGTGGTGGTCACCACTGTTCACGACTGCCAGGTAATTACCGATTATACTTAAAACTAGAACTGTCGAGCCTATAACACCATCGACCCATGTAGTCTTCGAACTACATGTAATAGCGACCGACGGGTGGCTAAAAAAAAAAATAGGAATATTACGCTTAGAAAATAGCCATTCTGGGAATTTTGAATTTTGAGTCTTTTTGAGATCTAGGCATTGACGTACAAGTACAATAAAACAACTAGACTCCCAATCGCTTAAGAAAAGTTCCTCAAAAAACGTCCGAGCGGCGTTGTGTGTACGTATACATCAATTTATACAGATAACATTAACAGCATTCATTCAAATTAACACCTTATTTCGTAGCAGTAATGTTTAATGTCAATTGTATACGAAATTAGTCCTCATTTCGCAATGACAATTTAAAAATTTTCTTTTCGTTCCAAAATTTACTTATGTACTTCGCTGCTGTCCTTTCACTAAATTCAAAATTTCACTGACACAAATGGGTGACTTAATCAAAGCAAACCTGGAATCAATTTTGAATATTCAGCTAAGCGAAGAATCCTGGACTCAAGCATCCCTTCCTATTCGCTTTGGTGGGATAGGGATTCGCAAAATTTCTTCTATTTCTGCACCAGCTTTTTTGTCCTCCGCCCATAGCTCGGCAGATCTCATAGGTTACATTCTGAGGGCTTTCCCTTTAAACTATGAGACTGCGGGTTTGTCAGAGGCTAAAAACGCTTGGTCTATTGCCTGTCTGGGAAAGGATTTCCCAGAAAATTTTAAATTTCAGAGGAGGTCCTGGGACGACATTCATTCAAATTTGACATATGAATCCCTTCTGAGCCGCAGCACGGGCTCTGATCGTGCCAGACTGTTGGCTGCAGGTACGAAAGAAGCTGGCTACTGGTTGCACGCCTTTCCATCAGCCAACACTGGTACTTTTCTAGAGCCCGACACTCTTAGAATTTCTACTTGCCTGCGCCTCGGAGTAGCAGTTTGCGCACCACATAAATGCCCCTGCGGCTTTGATGTCGACGCGCTGGGACACCACGGCCTTTCATGCCAGAAGAGTGCGGGCCGCTTCTCCAGACACTGCTCTCAATGACATTATCCGTCGCTCTCTTGCCACCGTCAATATGCCTGCGTTACTGGAGCCATCGGGCATCGCCAGAGATGATGGCAAGAGACCAGACGGAATGTCACTGATTCCGTGGAAATTGGCTCGTGTGCTAGTGTGAGACGCTACTTGTGTAGACACACTGGCTCCGTCCCACGTCCGCGGAACAGCAAATCAAGCTGGTGCAGCAGCAGAAGCGGCAGAAAAGCTTAAGAAAAATAAATACAAAGGTCTTGGCTCTGAATACAACTTTCTTCCATTCGGAGTTGAGACCTTAGGTCCGTGGGGCCCCAGCGCAAAAATACTGTATAAAGACCTTTCAAAAAGGCTTTGTGATACCACAGGGGACCGAAGAGCTGGCAGCTTCCTCGCTCAACGTATCAGCATTGCTATACAGCGAGGTAATGCTGCCAGTATCTTTGGGTCTATGCCGCGGGTGGAACCATTTATTAATTTTATTTAGTTTTTAGTTTAGTTAGTTTTATTTTATTTTTAATTATAGTGTTAATTTATTTAAAGTTAATTTTATTATATCAATAAATACATACTTGCAGTAGAAGTTGCAATTATTGTATACGATCGTTAGAAGTAGTGACATATGACGTCACGCGTTGGAAACCGCCTAAAGAGCGTCCGAAAGAGACATACGAATACGGGGCGAGAATATTTTGTTTTAGCATTTTTAGCAAAACACGCGTGACGCGTGTGCAGACTTTTGCTTCCGACAATTTTTGAGCGTGATTGGGAGCCTAGTTTTATTGTACGTCAATGGATCTAGGAGATAAAGGGTAAAAATAAATTAAGTCGTAATGCTCCCCAACCAGACGATATTCATGTTGCATTATTTTTTACAGGTGTTTGATACACTGCCCGCGGAACTGTTCGGGCCTCATGACGTGCCCATTGACATCATCGTTACACCGACTCAGGTAAACGTCACATTCTTCTAATATGTTCTAGTTTTAAGTAGTGTCCGACTAAAACTAGTATTTACAGTTGAAACCGAATTTCGGCTAATTTTTCAGTTTTGGCCGAAACTGAAACCAAAAATGTATTCGTGGGTTATTCTAGTGTATATTTATTTTATAACTTATTAATTTTAGCTTTTATGAATGTATATTTGTGGTAATGAAAGTGTTTATTTGGTAAATTGATAGTTTGATAGCTCTAAAAATAGTGTCTATTATATTTGATGTAGAATAACGTACCGATTGCTCCCGAACGCCGCACCATGAATCCAGTTTCCGTTAAAGTTCTGCCGAAAATGAATGTTCGGTCGAACACTGGTTTTATGAGTTTATGTAAAGAAAGAAAGAAAGAAGACATTTATTCATTTTTACAAGACACACATACAAGAAAGTACACACAATTTCACACAAAAAAAAAACAAAGATAACATACAACGAAGTAACAAACATGTACATACACAGCTCTGCATGTGTGTCCCCGCAAAAGTGAAACGGTCGCTGACTCAGCATTATGCTGAGGCGTTAGACGCCTGCAGCGCTGATTTTCTGTCAGAACCGTCTGTGACTCACGGAACGATACACAAATATACTATAATAAACCACGTTCTTATATAGAAATAAATTAATAAAATGATAAAGAATTGATAAATAGTATAGATTTATTATAGAGTAGCATAATAAGTTAATAAGTAAATAAATAAATTAAAATAAAGAAAAAGTAAACGAAGAAGATATGTTTAAAAACAACAGGCTGGTATAATCAATGTGTGGGTGCTGGTTTTTACGGATAGGATTTTTGGAGCGTTAAGAAGTGATCCTTCAGCTTGCGCTTGAAGGTGTACTATTGTAGGTGTACTATGTAATACTGTTGTACAGGTGATCGAGACACAGCGTATGAGCCAGCGGCCTCCGGGTATCATCTGGCATCTGCTCTCGAATCGTCGGCTGCTGCTTATGCCGGTGCTTGGACAACTGCGCGAGATCGAGATGCTGTAAGCATTTTACAACACATTGTCGAGTTTTGTAAGATTTTAAAAGACACCTAACCTAATGAAACAACCTAAACAAATACTTACTTTTTCGTAATAAATCAAATCAAATATATTTATTTGCCAGAACACAGTACAGTAAGGTCTTACAGTATGGTTTTTCACTCAGGCGTGCAAATATATCATTGAAAGGCGATTAATTAATAAAGATACTAATTACCTATGTCAATTATAAACTTAAGATACATTGGAATCACATTATCTAATATATAAAAATCTCGTGTCATGGTGTTTGTTATCGAACTCCTCCGAAACGGCTTGATCGATTTTTATGAAACTTTTTTCTCTACACTCGATCGGTCTGAGAAAAGGTCGTAGGCTATTTTTCATACTTACCCATATTCTTCGCGGACGGAGTCGCGGGCAACAGCTAGTAATACATAAATTCACAAATTCAATGAACGTCAAATCGTGGCCGTATTGTGTAACGCTTCTGACGCTTGCCTTCGCTTTCACTATCTCTTTCTGTCATCAGTTTATACCGTTTGACAGAAATAAATAGTGATTGCGAAGGCAAGTGCCGGAAACGTTAAGGTGGCGACTGATTTGTAACCTTTGCTTGTAATGTATCGTTCACGGCGATCGTGTTGCATTACAGTTACATTACAGCTACGGAGCGAACGCTCGCCTTGAGCGCTCTGTTCGCTTGTGCTCCATTCTGTTTCTTGCTTGCAAACCTGTACTGACTTTTACAAGTTAAGTATGAAGTATCTTTTTCTATTTATTTTTTATTTTCTTCAACTTCATTTTTTTATTACTTTTACGGTCATCCCGTGAAACCATATATTTCAAACTAAATACAAACTGAAATATAGATGCACAGAAAAAACCCCAGAAAAAAGACCAATTATAATCACACTAGCTTTTGCCCGCGACTTCGTCCGCGTCGAATTCCAATTTGTGGTAAAGCTTCTTCATCTCTTTCATTGTATAAAACAAAAATCCGGCAGCGGCAACAACATCCATCATTATTATCATTTCATCATCATCAATTCATCAGTATCAGTTAGTGAATATTATAAATCCCGTTTATTCTCTATCCCGTGGGAATTTCAACAAATTTGTCCTTATTCCATGCAAATTTTCGCTTATTTTTATCCCGCGGGAATTTTGCATTTTCCCTGAGAAAAAGTAGCCTATGTCCTCAAAGGTGTAGCTTTCTTCCGGTAAAAGAAGTTTTAAAATCAGCCCCGTGGTTGAATTCACTTATTTTTTTCCCGTGGGAATTTTGCTTTTTCACAGAGAAAAGTAGTCTATGTAAATAATGGTTGGTGTAGCTTCCTATTATTGGTGAAAGAAATTTTCAAATCAGCCCTCAAGTGATATTCACTTCTTTCTATCCCACGGGAACTTCAACATCTCTTTGTATACCTAAAACAAAAATCCGGCAACGGCAACATCCATCATTATTATCATTTCATCATCATCAGTATCAGTTAGTGAACATTATAAATCCCGTTTATTCTATCCCGTGGGAATTTCAACAAATTTGTCCTTATTCTATGCAAATTTTCGCGTATTTTTATCCCGCGGGAATTTTGCATTTTCCCCGAGAAAAAGTAGCCTATGTCCATAAAGGTGTAGCTTTCTACCGGTAAAAGAAGTTTTAAAATCAGCCCTCAAGTGATGTTCACTTCTTTTTGTCCCACGGAAATTTTGCATTTTACCGAATAAATAGTAGGTAGCCTAGCCTATACCAATAAAGGATAGTGTAGCTTTCTATTGGTAATTTTTTTTTAACTCAGCCCCGAAGTTAAATTTACTATTTTCTATACCGCGGGAATTTTGCATTTATCCAGAAAATAGCATCCTATGTTAATCAAGGACAGTGTATCTTTTCTATTGGTGAAAGACATTTTAAAATGAGCTCCGAAGTTGAATTTTTTTTCTATTCCTTGGCAATTTTGCATTTTCCCGGAAAAAAACAGCCTATGTCAATAACGGATAGTGTAACTTTTTACTGGTAAAAGATTTTTTTAATCGTCTCGGAAGTTTCAGAGATTATCTATCCCACAGGAATTTCCAAAAAATCCTGCAATAAGTTTTTTTGCTGCCATGTAGAACCATTTACGTTTAAACTGAATTTGAAAAGTTTACTAATTGTAGTTACGGAGATAGGATCCAGTTGATTTGAGTATATAAATCCTGCCTGATTTATCCTTATCCCGTGGGAATTTTCAAAATTATTGAAATTAGCTTTATACCTATTCTAATAGTCTACTTGCATGCCCAATTTGAACAGTTTAGTAATCTTCGTTATGGGGATAGGGTCACTCTTGATTGATGAAATATATACATCCCGTATATTCCTTATCCCGTGGGAATTCCGGAAAATTCTTTCTTATCGGATACCTACGTCATACAAAGAACACATCCTCCAAGTTTCAGGTCTCTACAGGGTACAGCGGTTTAGGCTGTGCGTTAATCCGCCAGTCAGTCATTTAGGACTTCAGGACAAAGCATTTTATATGTATTTGCATTGCACCAAGCTTTTATGCGAGTTCAACAATGATGTTTGAATACTCAATTTGATTTTATTCGAAAAAGGTTGAACTCACATAAAAGCTTCATCATCATCATCTATTCAGCCGTAGGACGTCCACTGCTGGACATAGGCCTCCCTCATTGACGCCCAATCAATCGGTTGGAAGCGACTTGCATCCACCCTGAACCTGCGGCCTTCGCCAAAACGTCCGTCCATCTCGTTGGTGGACGTCCCACGCTGCGCTTGTAAAAGCAAAAGCTTGGTGAAATGCAAATACTTATACATATAATTAGTTATTATCAGAGATCAGATCAGGAAGTGGTTGACAAACGTAGACAAATGGTTTGCCAAATTTGAAGTTTCGTTTCGTTTGCATTGTGTCAAAATAAAATGTAATTTAAATCAAAAGCACTAAGGAGTATTGATATCATCTTCGAAGCAAATCACCCCCAAAATAACTTTCTACTCCTTTTTAACCCCGTCAAGGGATGAATTTCAATAAAATACGAAACACGTCTTCCATCAATTCTGTTAAAGAATGTTTATGCAAAATTTGAAGTAGATTGGACCAAGGAATCACGTTGTCCCATACAAACTTTGCCCCCCTTTTTTACCCCCTTAGGAGTAGAACTACGAAAAATCCTTTCTTATCGGATGCCTACGTCATACAAAGAACACACCCTCCAAGTTTCAGGTCTCTACGATCAGCGGTTTAGGCTGTGCGTTGATCCGTCAGTCAGGACAAAGGATTTTATATGTATAGATTAGGCAGTGATAAAGCGCATCTATGTTAATGCCCTCTACCTCTTATGCTCTCTAAAAAATAAATAGAAAAAGATACTTCATACTTAACTTGTAAAAGTTGGCCTAGTAGCGCCATCTCTTGGTCCAGGTGAGCGGGTAGCTCCGAAGGAGTGTTGAAGTCTCTCGGTAGAGGGCATTAACATAGATGCGCTTTATCACTGCCTAATGTGATTATAACAGACTGAAGTGTACGATGTATGGGAATGATTCGTCGCTAACTTCTAGACCAGTGATGGTGTAGGGGTAAGCACGCAGCACGGAACGCTGAGGACCTGGGTTCGATTCCCAGCATTGGTCTTTTTTCTGGGGTTTTTTCTGTGCATCTATATTTCAGTTTGTATTTAGTTTGAAATATCTGTACTGACTTGTAATGTGACACTCAAAGGGATTCGCGTAAAAACCGACAGCTGAGTGGAGCACGCGGCGGTCGCGTCGAGCGGCTCGGCTCGCTGCACTGACTGCTGTAATGCTCGGGTTGTATCATGTTACATTACACCGAAATGTTACAAGTCAGTCGCCACCTTTAGACAATAAGCCTGCTGGCATGGACATACACGAGACGTGAGTTCCGTGGTTGGTTCGTTGCAGAGCGGGACGCGCGTGCACACTTCAGGAGGTCGACACGGACGTGGAGGAGCGCACGGCGCAGCGCCCGCGCAGGCTGCGGCGCCGCACGCGCTCGCACAAGAGCCAGAGTGAAGGAGAGGTGACCTAATCATAATTAACCCTTTGAACGCCAAGAACATCTAAAGGGGTCGTGTACTGCCGTGCCTACCACGCCACCGACGCTTATAGTGGTCATGACGTTTATTGTCAAAGAAACTTTGACGGTTACCTATCATATTCTCGAAAAGCTCATTTCCGAATATTAAAATTCCGAAAACGAAACTCCTTTTTTTCATTTTCCAAATTATTGTTTGTCCGAAATTTTATTTACCATATTTTCTTTTGCCAAATGTTTTAAAATCTATTTTTTTTTTGCCAAATGATTCAAAATCCAACTGCATGAAATTCCGTAGGATCATTTGCCAAATATATATTTATTCCGCAAAGGTCAGGGATACAAAAGGCGACCATACAATTATGTGTGGAGCGTAATATTCATTTTGTTGTTTAATGTTGCCCAAATATTTTATTGAGTTTGCTATGTGGGTAGGGGGTTTTGCAGGTGGTTATAAAAAAAATAACTAACACCAAAGGCTAATGCGGGGAGCTTCGCTCCGCTACGTTCCCGCATTAGCCTTTGAACCTAATCTATCCGAGTCGCTTCCACTCTGAACCGTCTTGCTCGCTCGCTTCGCTCGCTCGCTAATAATTAAGCAATGTTGTCTTACTCTGATGTTAGGTTAGGTAGATAATAAAAACTTACTTTCGGGTTTTCGTTACATTTAGATTATGAAAATATGGCAACTGATTTTTTTTTTTTTTTTTTTATATAAGAGGTGGCAAATAAAAAAATGGATTATTGTAATTCGGGATTTTGAATTTGTTGGCAAATAAAACTGTGATTAAATGAATCCGTGGCATTGTGAAGTTGTGGAAAAACAAAACATATGGATTTTAAAAAGTCGGAGAACCGTTTTCGGATAAATGAAATTCGAGTAAAGGAGTTTCTTGACATCGATAGGTTCCCAACTTTGACACGCGAAATTACGATTGAAATTTGCGTTACTTTTCGTCTACACTCGGCGTGTTGGTGAGGGTGACACATTTGTACTCGAAATGGGGCGTTCAAAGGGTTAACTGAAACAATTAACGAGATTTCATTTTTTTAACACCTGCAAATTACTACGGGAATCGAAAGAGTTTTGCCTCCTGAACACGGAAAAGTATTTTTATAATTTATTTCTCCATTTGTATTTATAAAAATGCAAGAAATTAAAAAAAATATGATTTACTAATGTTTCGCAAATTATTTTTTCCAATCTGATTCATTTGGCAAATGTTTCATTTCCAAACTGTTCATTTTTTCTGAAACTGCAAACTTTTCAGGATTGTTATAAAACAAACCTAACTTAACCTACAGAATAGTCCTGAAATATATCCTGAATAGTTTACAGTGTCAGAAAAAATAAACATTTGCCAAATTAATCAGTTTGGGAAGTTCATTTAATATTTTTTTTTAAACTCGAAAATATTTTATCCTCCGAGCCTAATGATAATGAAACTTGGAGCCTAAAGTATTTTAAGGGGCTGTTTCACCACTTTTCTTAAAGTTCGGATTAGCTTAATCATAACCTTATTTGACAGATGGAATTCAAATTTCTGTTTCACCAGTCTCGATTAGCGCTAAGTGACCGACAAACTGTTTCTTAATTTGACCATCAGATCAGGAGGCATTTAGCATTTTTATCCGTCACATAAAGTTAGTTTATTTTTTGTGGCCATGGTTGGAGAGCCCTTCAGCCGGTTTCAGAAAAATAAATCAAAGTATTTTTTATTTTTTAAAGAAAGAGGTCATGCTAAATTGCATAAAATAATTTAAATATCAAGATTTGAATGAAAAAATGTAGGTACACTTTTAGTATGTAAAAATAAATCCAAAATTTCGTAATATTTTTTAATAACAAACTTTTTTTCAGTGGCTCAATCGTTTGTTCTACCTGAACTTGTATGTCGCCATTAAAAAAAAGTTTATCTGTCAAATGGTTTGGCGCCACTTTTCGATTCGTTTTACGTGATTTTATTTTTCTTTGTTATTGTTAACAAAGTATCGTAAATAAATACCGTTTTTGGATCAATTATAATGTTACATATTTGTTTATGCAAAAAAAAAATGTATTCAAAAATTATATAGTTAACCATTTCTTTTGCTTTAATAATGAGTGACTTTTTGAACGAAAGTGTGCGAACAGGAACGCGTGGTCGTGAAATGCGACGTTGCCATTCCGACTTTTTGTTAAACCCACGATTAGTTAAGTGGTACTTAGTTTGCACAGGACCGGAGTGGTGAAACTGAAAAAACACTAGCTGACAGATTTGTCCAGTACTTAGTTTATTCATTGGTTACGTAACCAGCAGTTTGACAATAAGGTGGTGAAACACCCCCTAAGTCTAAAAATTTTGACAACCTAATCTACCGTATCAAATACCGCTTTTAATTTTTTTTTTGCTAGCGAATTATTTCTATATTTCTCATGTCATCTCAGGGTGGCAACACGACGGAGGGCGAAGAGGGAAAAGGTTCGCGCGTGAGACGCAACACGAGACGCCGCAACAGCGCCAAGTCTGCCGGCAAGGAGAACAAAGAAGGCGAACAGAAGCCGCGTCGCCCCAAGAAGCAGCGCCCTGTCATTGACTTCTCCGTCAAGGTACGATGGGCTGCAAAAGTGCATGGACATCTCGGGGCGATAATCGCGTGAGCAGTGTTTGATCGTTTGATGTTATTAACATACACGCGCGCGCGCGCGCTTACGCGATTATCGCCCCGAGGTGTCCATGCACTTGCAGCCTACCGTACAACATCGTTCATCTCCTATTAGTGTCATCACTTATTGCGCAACAACGCAGTGTGCCAGAACAAAGATTAAGTAGAACTTTGACTTTATCATGGTACGCTATTCGTCTCCTGTGGTTCCTTAACTAACTCTGCCGAGAGTCGGAAGGTAGCAAAAGCGCTAAGTTTGCCCGCAAAGATAACAGACTGTAGCTTGAAGCGGTGCCGTCCCGAGAAACTGGGGGGGCTGCTACGACATTAGAAATGTTAGTATCGTGATCGTGTCGTCCCTTTCAATCTTTTGTTTATTATTATTAGCGTGAACGGAACGGCACCATGCGAAGTTCAAAAATCGACCTCTGTGCTCCGACATTGTTTTTTTTTTAAGTTAATCCATTCATCTCCCGTGGCCGCGTCACTCATCAGTCAGGTCGTGACGGTGCAATAATACGAAGCCGGCAAAGAAATCAAAGAAATAAACAGTGCGCTCCAATAATAACACCATTATCTAAGATTATTTAAAAGCGAAAAAGTTTATCGGGTGCGCCGGCGGTAGTATAACACCATTATATTATTATGCTCATGTAATAAAATGTGTTTGTTGCCAGATTTCGAACATCAGCCCCAACACGCGAGTCCGTGATCTTAAACAAGCGCTGTCCGAGCGCGGTGTGAAGCCACAAATCATGGTTTGGAAGGTAAGTCAAAGTGTGTAACATTTTCGACACCAGCGACGCATAGATCCGCACCGCAGGTTCAACGCCAACGACGGATATATGAGTCGCAGCGAGCAGAGCGAAAACTAGCTACATGCATCTCTGTAGGGTTCAACTTCGCGTTTGACATTCCGATGTTATGGCGTATGAGTGAGAGCTGTTGTATTTGACAAAGCGTTGAAAAGGTTAAAACTAATCAGGAATATTTCAGCAAGCAGTTGGGTTACTTGGATTTAACACTGCAAATGTTTTTCGGGATGTTTTAATTGTGGTTGACAAAAATGTTTTCTTTTATTGGTCGGTGTTCCAAGTGTATCGAGTCAAAGGCGTGAAAACATTTTTGATTCAAAGTCAACTAAACCATCTCCTCAAATACGAATTAATTTGAAAGATTACTTGTACATTTGCCAGTGAACACTTTCACTAACAAAAAAAAGGTTGTGTCAAAACATTGTCAGAGTAAACATGCATAGTAAAAAAAGTGAAATTTGAGTTTATTTTCTTATAGATGACGTTCATTTAAAATACTTAATATCTTTCAGGGTTTCCGTGGATACTGCTATTTACATTTCTTCAAGCCTGGACCACAAAAGGTAAATGAAATTCTGGTATAACTTTTCGAGTTATTTACTGTAGTTTAATGGAAATAATAATAGCTATCGTGTCTGCAATTCCATCGACCCATCTAGTCGTTCGAACTACGTGCAATATTGACCTAAGCGCACGTGCTCAAAGTTCAAATTCGCTTTTGGCATTACAATGGCATGGCGTTTAGGTGATTGATAACTTTTGTATCGTTTGGTGGCTTTCAAGATGCTGACTTGTGAACAATCCAACTTTTCATATTAGAAGATTTTCGTCAAGTGTGGTTTAATTTGTGAGAACGACGATTCAACTAAGAATATTTAGAAATAAATTTTCGCTTTTAAATAATCTTAGATTCGGTGAGCAGCCGTATTGCTAATAAAAATATATAATATTTGAATAAATAGATGTGGTACATCATTTCTTACGCATTTCCAATGAAATTTGAGTCATAGCTTCTAATAGTTGTGATGGATGTTAACACACGCCACTGTTGGCGTATGTAAGCGATTAAGAATTTCGGGGAGGTCGGTTGGGAGCGACGTGGTTCAATTGGTAGAACACCCAGGTTGGGGCGCATACCCAGGAGACGTGGTTTCGAATCCCGCCGGCGCACCCGAAAAACTTTTTTCGCTTTTAAATAATCTTAAAATTAATCACCAGGGAGAGGGTGACAGCAGCGCGACCATAAACCTGGACAGCGTGATCAGCGCCCTGGCCGAGATGTCCGTCGGTGGTAGCGGTGGCGAGTCCCCGCGCGACGACAAGCCGCGTCTTCTCAGCGTCGAGCCCGCGCCGCCGCGCCAGCCGCGCGACGCCGCCGCCGCCGAGCCCGTGGAACCCGCGCCGGCCAAGGAGGTACAATACGTTTACTGTTAGTTTACCACTGAGATGGCTTGCCTTCATTTTATTTCCAACTGTAACACCATACAAATAAAGTAGCTATTACAAAATCTGCAAACGTGGGTAACAGTATTCTAAAATTGGCGTGGCTTTATTTGTAGGTCGTTAAAGTTGAATATGAAATGAAGGCAAACCATCTGTCAGTGGTAAACTTTATGTAGTTTTACTGTAGGTTCATGCCAACAGAGAAGCCCGAGAGGCTAAATGGGGAACTATCAAAAAAATATATAACTCATCAGTTTTCGTGCCAAATCACGCCATGATCATAACTTAGCATAATAATGGCTAGTGATAGCCATTTCAAGTAAAAAAACTTTAAAATGTTAACTTTGATTCCTATGTCTATGAAAGCCGATTTTCAGCCCACAGTGCATATGGAGACATTCAACCTTCTTTGGACAGGCAACGCATCCCTTACTATCTGCTGCTTAGATAACAAAACATTGACCATGCTTCTTTCCATTCCAGGTCCATTGATTTGCAACGAGACTTTCAATCGACGCGAAATTTGATTCGATATTTTGTAAACAATTACCCCCTTTTAATTTCTGAACACTTGCTTTGTCGCACACGGGACTGGCTGACGACACTCCTGTCGCATTCCGGCACTAATAATTTAGCGTTAAGGTTTATTTTTCTTTGTGCTGGTCCACGAATGTTTGCATTGTTTTGCGTATGTTGCATATTACCAGTAACTAGCGACTCTAACGGTTCCCGATCAGCTGGGAACGAGCGCTTGGCTTATACCATAATGGTTCCACTCTTGCCAGTCTGAAAATTGTTCTACCGAACCAACTGAACAAAAAAACGTCATAGCGATATCGCATTGCTTGACGAGGGGATTCGTTATAAAAATGACAGCCAGGACGTTCTACGGTCATCAAACTGTTCTATAGTACCTTGTCTTTGACGTTATGAAGATTGACGAATGTTTTAGATCTGCTTTTGATGGATTTTGGCTAAGGATTTGGGAGCTGATCTGATTCTATACTTAATTTTCTTTAGGTTAGAAAAAAGTGATTTTACATTATTTAAATCTTATCACTGGTCAACTAGTGCAAAATCTACAAATATCAAAATCATCCTTTTATGTCACGCAAGTGTACAAATATTTCTGTACTTAAATTGATCATTGTGAAAAACTTATTTCCGTAAAATCCGTAAAGAACCAAAAGCTCAAAGTTCAGCATTTTAATTTAAAAAAAAAATAATTTTAACCGTCATATTTAATACAAAAAGACAAATCTCAAAATTCATCCGTTATCAAGATCCTTTCAAACTGGTGTACCTAATGTGTAGAGGGACTTAGTCGCGTTATGCCTAAACTTCATATTAAATTAGCTAAGTCTAGGACGTTGTTAGCCTTTTTGGCAGACTGCTTACTTCGTTTTAAAGAGCTATATCTTTATCAGACCCAACTATTCATTAGCCTAAATCGCGTTATGTCTAATTGTCATAAATACCTACAACATAAATCAGAGGCATTAGCAGCATTAGGCAACCCACGCCTTATGTTGACGGAGCCCAGCTTCGCTTCGCGGGGCTCCTGTTCCTAGGCGGTCTGCCCTTTACAAGATACCTAACGAACCTAACCTACAGGTCGATTCACAAGAGTTGGCACGAATGGAATGAACGAAAGCAATGTCACTTTGACATTTTTATAGGAAAATGACTGATGCATGACATTTTCATATTTGTGTGAAGTGTATTCAAATTGGTAACACATAGATACTTTCATTCACTCATTCGATCCATTCGTGCCAACTCTTGTGAATCAACCTGTTCATATTATTGTGTAATAATTACTAGCTTTTGAACTAAAAGGCAGTCTGTCTATGAAACTCCTTACCTTAAATGGACATACATTTTGTTGAATCTAATGTGCTCTTTGGGATCACTGCCTCTTTGTTTACTGATTTTCTAATCTTAAAAAAATTAAGTATAGTACTTAGCCCAGTTTTGAAGAATTGTCATAGTTCATCAGATTCATAGCGTAGAGTATAACATTGGTTAAATTTGCGGATCAATAAAGTCGGATCATAATGGGTTAAGCAGAGCACGAATCTGCCGGTATGCAATAATACTTGTTAACCAGAACAGGCGATGGTTCGATTTTAGTTTTGTCCGATTCGAACGAGAGTTCGCTCGATGGTTTTTTGTTTTTCTCATTTGCATTGGACCGGCACGGGTTAGAGAGAGTGAGCTTTATTAAAACCTTAACAAAAATATATCTTTACGAATGTTTTGTTTTCTAGTCTAACGTTAGATGTAATTTTAAAGCCGTGAATCTTAGAATGCTTGGTTTACCCACGTTTTTCAATAATATTTTAAGCATTCTTCCATTAATTAATACAAGAAAAGAAGCTATATTTTAGTATAATATAGAAGAAAACAGATTTAAACATATTTTTAATATTTAAGGTGCTTTTTATGAGCGGAGCCCCAAGTTAGGACTTAGTTTGAAAGGATTTGATTAGTGTTAAGCGTATTTATTTAAAATTGAAAGTTTGGGGCTCGGCTCGCCTAGTGTATGTGCCAACTGAGTGCATAGATATGGTTGATGCAGTGCTAACTTCTGATTGTGTCGGGCGGTTGACGTTTAGAACTAATTTAACATATCGATGGATGTAAGTTGGTATATATTTTGAACTCCTATGGTAGCAAGTCAATGTTACTTTTCAGTATTAGGTTAAACATAATTTAAGACTTGAAAGCAATGTATAATTGACATACTAGGATACGTTTAAACTTTGTCTATTTAGCGTTGCGCGCGGGCACTACGCCCGCACGTATTGGTCTCTGTTAGAATAAATATAAAGATATATTTTCTATAGAAAGACCGAATATGTATGGTGTATTTTTCGAAATTTTTAGTTAACTCGGTCAGCATAAAAACATTTATATGATAAATGATAAGCATTTTTCAGATTTTATTTCATGTGTTCACTCGCATAATATATTGTGGCAGCTTATTGCCTCGGCACTTTCAATACATTTTAAGCACTTTAAAATATATTTAAAATATATGTATATAACTTGTTACTGTACTATTTTTTAGTTGATTTTGTAAAACTTATAACGTTGGTAGCAGGCATGGATGAGCTTTTTTTTGTTTTGTATTTTTTTTAATAAATTTATTAAACACTTATTTTGGTTGTTATTTTCGAACATTTTGAGGTTATGTTAGTTTATACTTCTTGTAATTTAACTTGGTGATGTATGTAACTTAGCAATTTGGCATTCTAGAGTTAAAGGGCCGAATTAAATTCTATTTTACTAGACGATTTTTCATTCACTGCCCTTCTTGTTAGAAAATGCTGGTACAGTGCTCATATTGTGTACTCCAGCCCAGCGGTACCGCTACGCTAAACAGGCATAATAAAATAATTATAAAACATGTACAGTCAACTGTAAAAATATGGGTGCACACAACTTGCTCATAAATATGTCCCATAGCTCTTATGTCGTCGAATTAAGGTATAGGTATGTAACGATGGGAGGATTAAATCGATACTTATTTTTGCACTTGGCCGTACATAGGTACGTTAAATCAAAAAATTTTTACGTCGTCCAACCGAAACTTGTAAAAAATATGACAGGTTCTTATTTATAATAATAATAATTTTATTATACCTAACTTAGATCCATTGGAACGACCGCTTTAGCCTAGTTGGTAGTGACCCTGCCTACGAAGCAAGAGGTCCTGGGTTCGAATCCCGGTAAGGACATTTATTTGTGTGATGAGCACGAATATTTGTTCCTGAGCAATGGATGTTTTCTATGTATTTAAGTATTTATTTATCTATATAAGTATGTTTATTGTCGTCTAGTACCCATAGTACAAACTTTGCTTAGTTTGGGACTAGGTCGATTTGTGTAAGATTGTCCACTAATTTTTTTTATTTTTTTTTATTGGTTCGTAAATACAAAATTATCTTACATGCTAATGTTGGTTAGAATTTACACATTATGAATATGAATACAATTATAATTTACTTACTTAATACAAGTTTGCCGATTATCACCATTAAATTAAATTATTGGCAAGCAAACGCAGTCAAAATACCGTTGGAGCTGTTCCGCATCCTAAGCACTAGCGAAGCGACTCTCTTACGTACAATGGCATCAAATCCATCTGTTTGTGCCTCGGCGAGCATTAAAGACGCGCTGCGGAAGCGGGGCCGCCCCAAACAACATCCTAAATCCATTATTATACTGAACGTTTAGGGCACCAATCGATTACTGCGTACAGTTAAGCCACAGGCTGCTCGTTTAAAAGCTTTAAAAAGCGGGATTTTTCACCTGTTCCGAACAACGAGCAAAGCTGCGGGCCAACATATTGGTTTTAATTGTTAGTGCCCTGCGCTCCCTCTCTATGTCCATTTGGTCTTAAGGTCGTATGTAAGATAATGGTCCAGATATTTGAAGGTATATACTCCTCCGTATAGGAACTGCATTTAATGAGACAGCTGATCTTCAGGTATCTTTTCGGGACTAACTGGCGGCCTTGAAAACCAAATATATACTTTTGTTCGCATTGTAGCACAACCCACGTCTGTATGCATAGGACTCGCATATATTTAGGAGATTTTCAGTGCACTCACCGTTGGGCTCAGCAGCACCATTTGATCCGCGAAGCTGATGTTTACATAGACACCATCGACGTGACCGACACGGGTGCTGCTGAGCTCACCAATAAGGTCGTCCACATATAGGTTGAAGTGCTTGGGCGTGGGCGACATATTTATGTTTATGACAATAGTGTGATCGTAAACTCAGAAGTTTAATGATGGCGATTTTACTGCGATAAGTAGATAGAGCTAACTAAAAATATGACGTACCTACAGTTAACGGCTGTTAAAAGAAGTAAATTCAGAATTTCTGACATGGACATGGCACAACTATTACAGTTTTTGAACATGGACAATGTCACCTACAGTAGACTATGAAAATACATAAATATATAGGCATGTATTAACTTTCTCACCTTATTACAATGCATGTACAACTCTATGTATACTTAGTACACTGTAGTCATTGTACCTACCCGTATTAATATCAATTGCAGTTATTATGTTGTTAACATTATCTAACACATCGTACATCGTTTTGCCATGATGTCAGATCATAATCTTCCACATCAGATTCTACACGCGATGTCGAATGTATTTAAATGGAGTCGTTTGTCCTACCGCCATTTTATTTTGTAAATATGCTAGACATGATTGTGCTACTATTTCTGTATTTTGTTGGAGTGCACAGCCAGGCTGCAATCGATGTAAGTATTTAATTTCAACGTTTCGGTGTAATGTAACGTAACACGATACAATTCGAGCACCTAGAGCCACACTGGCGATTTACGAACGTATTAGCGGAGCGAACGCGCAGCGTGTTCGCCGCGAATGCGCAACGTATTCGCCACGAATGTGTAAAGCTGCGTACGGACTGCGCGCACATTATGCGCGCAGTCCGTACGCAGCTTTACGTTTTCGTCGCGAGCGCGAAACGAATTCGCTGCGTTATAGAGCTTGGACGCCATGATGTCCAAAAAGTGATGTGGGTAAAATAGAAGTTAGCTGATTTACCTACGTGAGTGAGTGTAGTGTAGGTACATCATAGCGTCCCAGCCGTATAGACGCGACGAACTCGCGCGACACCGACAGACAGACATTTTATTCGGAAAATAATTTGAGGCCAAGGGGCATCCACCCCATAAATGCCCGAGGCCTCCAGACCTCCAAATCCGGCCCTGCCGACAGACACGGGCCTTGCCCAGACAGTACGCGCAAACCATTCAAAATGAGATTTTAACACTTAGATAGAGCTCTTCTTCAATTATTCCGTGCTCACGGTTTAAGTCTACCTAAGAAATTTTATATTCTCTGTCACATTTTCTAGGATTATGTTCTCAATTTCGACTCGCCGGTGTACGTATGCTCTGACTCAGATAGCCAATCCTGGGTGGACACCTCAGGACTGAAGGTGGACAGGTACGACGAAACCACAGCGTACATGACCGGGTCCATCAATTTCCTAAAAGGATTGGACTACTCTACCATGGTGAGTCGTTGAAAAGAGTGATGGTGTGTTTTCAGTATTTCTACCAATTATGCTTACAGTACTGAAAATACGCCTGATGAATAGGTACCTACTGGTAGATTTCGTAATCACCATTTTAGACAAGGCACTCTATTTTTTGCCAATTTTCCTTGTGGTATTGTAAGTGAAGTAGATTCTTGAAGTGTGTGTCTGAAATCACTGTCATCATTTTACTGTAGATATTTGAGCGAATCGGAGTAAAAACCATGATTAGGTGGTGAAAATGTACTCGATTGATTTAAGCTACCAAGTAACGTCCAGTAATAGATTGTAGGTACTTACAACAAGTACATAAAACGCGTCATTTCGTCTGAGACATTTGCGGTTTTTTTTTGTGTTTTGGCTATGCCTTACGATTGAGCCAACATTTGCGGTTTAATAGTTATGTAAAGGGTAAAATGGGTTTTATGAATGAGTTATACTTACCTACCTACCTACACTCTTTCACTTCGATATCAGGGAAATTAACAGTTATGTACTTTATAAGAATTGTCTAGTTTTATTAATTTAATGTTATAAAAAACTACGAAAAAAACCTTCTTTTATAAACTTCTTATATTCGTGGCTCTTGACGCTTGATTTCCTTGGTCTTAGAGAAAGATGCACTAGATCATAAATAGTAGATTGTTCAACAAGGGACTAAAACAAGCCATAATGACACAAGATATTTAGCCACCCGAGCAGAGCGAGGGTGGCTATAATTCGCGTGTCATTATGGTAGTTTAGTCTCGCGTTAAACACCCTACTTTTCACTTTGAATGCGAGGAAAAAAACGATGTTTTATACAAATCTACAATATTACTTTTCACGACACTGCTCGAAAATGTGGCCATAGATAACCTAAATCCAGTACTCAAAACTGCCTATATATGTACATTTAACAGCTGACTCATTTATGGCGCACAAACACGACAACAAAGTTACACTAATCGAAAACAGGACGTATCAGTATATGTATTTCATTATACGATACGACTTTTTGAAAGATAATTTCTGAATTTCATTCCTGGCGTGCTGAAACGACATTATTGGACCAATCAACAGTAATCGTCTGCTGCATGCGATGGATGGATGGATGAATGGATGGATGGACGGACGGACGGACGGACGGACGGACGGACGGACGGACGGACGGACGGACGGACGGACGGACGGACGGACAGACGGACTGGATGGACGGATGGACGGGATGGACGGGATGGACGGGATGGACGGGATGGACGGGATGGACAGAATGGACGGATGGACAGATGGACGGGATGGTCAGGATGGACGGATGGACGGATGGACGGGATGGACGGAATGGACGGATGGATGGACGGATGGACGGATGGACGGAATGGACGGGATGGACGGGTTGGACGGGTTGGACGGGATGGACGGGATGGACGGGATGGCCGGAATGGACGGGATGGATGGGATGGACGGGTTGGACGGGATAGACAGAATGGACGGATGGGCAGGATGGACTGGATGGACGGGATGGACGGAATGGACGGATGGACGGAATGGACGGGATGGACGGGATGGACGGGATGGACAGAATGGACGGATGGGCAGATGGACGGGATGGACAGGATGGACAGATGGACGGGATGGTCAGGATGGACGGATGGACGGATGGACGGGATGGACGGAATGGACGGACGGATGGATGGACGGATGGACGGATGGACGGAATGGACGGGATGGACGGGTTGGACGGGATAGACGGGTTGGACGGGATGGACGGGATGGACGGGTTGGACGGGATGGACAGGATGGACGGGATGGACGGGACGGACGGGACGGATGGACGGGATGGACGGAATGGACGGGATGGCCGGAATCGGGATGGACGGAATGGACGGATGGACGGAATGGACGGGATGGACGGGATGGACAGAATGGACGGATGGGCAGATGGACGGGATGGACAGATGGACGGGATGGTCAGGATGGACGGATGGACAGATGGACGGGATGGACGGAATGGACGGATGGATGGACGGATGGACGGATGGACGGAATGGACGGGATGGACGGGTTGGACGGGATAGACGGGTTGGACGGGATGGACGGGATGGACGGGTTGGACGGGATAGACAGGATGGACGGGATGGACGGGACGGACGGGACGGATGGACGGGATGGACGGAATGGACGGGATGGCCGGAATGGACGGGATGGATGGGATGGACGGGTTGGACGGGATAGACAGAATGGACGGATGGGCAGGATGGACGGGATGGACGGGATGGACGGAATGGACGGATGGACGGAATGGACGGGATGGACGGGATGGACAGAATGGACGGATGGGCAGATGGACGGGATGGACAGGATGGACGGGATGGACGGGATGGACGGGACGGATGGACGGGATGGACGGGATGGACGGGATGGATGGATGGATGATTATGATGATGATGATGATAATGATTTCCTCGCATTAGTCGTGAAAAGCACAATGTTTAGTCTCGGCCAAAAGTGCAATAGATGGACTCGTACTTTCGAGGGCCTCCGCTACGCGTCGGCCCTCAAACAAACTCGTCCATCTATTGCTTACTTTCCAGCCTCTACAACAATGTACTATTTATACAACGTTCGCTCAATACGAGCAATGGACGTCTGTTCAGAATTCAAATAGCAATTTAAATTTGTTTCGCGGTTTTTTTTTCTTGAGTGACGCTTTAAATGTTTGCATATTTATCCAACAGATTCAAACTTGAAAATTATTTCATAGCTAATTGGACTAAGTATGCTATGCATAATAAAATGAATTCATCTTTAATATAATTAAATAGATTAATATTCGTAATTATTCATCGTGTTTTGCGAAATTATTATTTTTTTAAATATTTTTTATACAGTTGTCATTTTGAGGTTATTTCCACGCCCTAAAGGCTTCCACAGACCGAAGCGCGGGGCGCTACGGAGTGCTGCGGAGTGCGCTGCGGTCTGTGGAAAGCTTTAAAATTGTCTATGCCCAGTCACTGAAAATGGCAATAATCCTCCATTCACAAACACCGTGATTGGCAGTTTAGGGGTTTCCAAAGTAAATTAAAAAAAAACAACAAAAAAGAGCTTTAGTCCCGATATGCAGAGACTAAAGTAACATTTTAAGAGCATGAGAAGTGAAAAAATATTTTTATGCAGCCTACATCTCGCATAAACACCTAAGAACCGAACCGACCGAACACCGAACTTTACGAGCATGACAAGTGAAAAAAGATTCTTTTTTTGCTCAGTAGGTAAGTACAGACAGCCTCAGAAGTCGCTGAACACTTTAGTACTTTGTCGCGATAACCAGTTAGGTATACCTACTGTGATGTTTGAATATATGCCACGTTAGTGAAAGGAAACTACTAAAAAGTTCAGCGACTTTTGAGGCCCACCGTACCTCGAGCTCCGGAACGATAGTACTGTTGAAAATTAATTTTTATTGTCGTTCGGTCTTTGTATTATTAATATGCTGATGTTAACCCATTGAATTATAGGTAGAATTACAAGTATACAAGGAGGTTTCGGGCCAGTACGAGCAGATGATATCCCACGAGATATGTGACCTGTGCAAAGAGATCGGGAATGGCGACAGCATATATTTCAAGTATTTGAAGTACTTCGGATTTCCGGATGCCTGTCCGTTTCGAGCTGTAAGTATACTTTACGTGTCAACCGGGGTGGCTATGATCAAATTTGAACTTTTATAGCCCAAATATTATTTATTTTATTAGCAGTACGGCTGCTCACCGAATCTAAGATTATTTAAAAGCGAAAAAGTTTACCACACGCCACTGTTGGCGTATGTAAGCGATTAAGAATTTCGGGGGAGTCGGTTGGATGCGACGTGGTTCAATTGGTAGAACACCCGTTGGGGCGCATACCCAGGAGACGTGGGTTCGAATCCCACCGGCGCACCCGAAAAACTTTTTCGCTTTTAAATAATCTTTTATAGCCCATATTAAATGAATCTTTTTAAGTCCGTGGAGTTCAGACGCTCACAAACATTTCGGCCAAATAAAAAATAATTTTCCGAAATTACCCGTGACCATATCATATTGCATTTCTCGCGCAACGTATTGACATCATACTTAATCCAGCGCGGAAATGCTGCCAGCCTTAGGCGCTAGCCACACAGAGACGTAGGTACCCTCGAGACCACAGAAATAATAATAAAGAGGATAGAAATGCCTTAGTTCCTATTTTCTTCCGGAACTCGTGTCGCTGTTTCATCCCCTCTACTTACTGTGTTAATGCACACATGCAATAGACCGGAACCGTACTACGCAATCACGCACACAATCTATATATATAAAAGAAGAAACTGACTGACTGACTGACTGACTGACTGACATATCAACGCACAGCCCAAACCACTGGGCCTAGAGATTCCAAATTTGGCATGTAGGTTCCTTATAAGGTCTAGGGGTGCACTAAGAAAGGATTTTTCAAAATTCACTCCCTAAGGGGGTGAAACGGGGGTCCAAAGTTTGTATGGGGAAACAAGATTAGTTCGACTATTTTATTCGAAACTTCACAGAAGTACTCCTAATGATAAATGAGTAAACACGTGTTTCAGGTTTTTTGAGAATTCAACCCCTAAAAGGGGGGAAAGGGGTAACAAAGTCTGAAAATCAACATGGGTGTTGTTTCTATGGTTTATCGGGTCGCTGGTTATGAAAACAACAACGGTTTTAAAATCCGATGTGGCATACGTAAAATACCATCTCCCTGGATGGGGTGCGATGGGGTTGAAATGTCTAAATATCAATATGGGTGTCGTTTTTAATGTATAGCCCAAACCACTGGACCTAGTGACTTGAAATTTTGCACATAGATACCTTATACAATGTAGGTATCCACTAAGGAAGGATTTTTGGGAATTCCCACGGGAACGGGAAAAAACGGGATTTATATATTGGATTCCGAGTGACCCTATCTCAGTAACTATAATAACTAGACTCTTCAAATTTGATACACAAGTAGGTATTACATTAGTTAAAACAGTAATTTCAGGATTTTTCAAAATTCTCACGGGATAAGGAAAAAACGGGATTTATATATTCAGTTCAACGGAATCCTATGAACTATAATTACTAGACTCTTCAAATTTGGCATAGAAGTAGGTAATTATAATAGTAAAAAACAGTTTTAAGGATTTTCGGAAATTCCCACGGGATAAGGAAAAAACGGGATTTTTCGTTTTAATGGTCGTAGAAAGCTGAAATTCGGCATGTAGATTGCTTGGGAAGTGTAGAGGAGCATTGAGAGAGGACTTTACAAAATTCCCACGGGAACGGGAAAAAACGGGATTTTTCGTTTTACTGGTCGTAGAAAGCTGAAATTCGGCATGTAGGTTGTTTGGGGAGTGTAGAGAAGCATTGAGAGAGGACTTTCCGAAATTCCCACGGGAACGAGAAAAAACGGGATTTATATATTCAGTTCAACGGAATCCCATGAACTATAATTACTAGACTCTTCAAATTTGGCATAGAAGTAGGTAATTATAGTAGTAAAAAACTGTTTTAAGGATTTTCAGAAATTCCCACGGGATAAGGAAAAAACGGGATTTTTCGTTTTACTGGTCGTAGAAAGCTGAAATTCGGCATGTAGGTTGCTTGGGGAGTGCAGAGGAGCATTGATAGAGAACTTTCTGAAATTTCCACGGGAACTAGAAAACACGGGATTTTGCGTTTTACTGGTTGTAGAAAGGTAAAATTTCAAAATTCAAAAGTTTATACTGTAAATAGGCCACAAAGGGCTCTTTAACCGACTTCAAAAAAGGAGGAGGTTATGCATTCCACTGTATGTATTTTTTTATGTAGGTATGTTCACCGATTTTTCGGTCAATTGTGGACCGATTTTAAAAATTCTTTTTTTATACGAAAGAATATAATATACTCCTGAGATGGTCCCATTGTCACCAAATCAGGATCTGATGACGGGGTCTCAGGGAAATCGAGGGCAACCTTCAAATTTTGTAGGCACGCATTACGTTTTTCATATATTTTCTCAAGCTATTTAAGTGTTTGCGTCTGGTAGACATCATCTCTCATGTTTATGAGCTGATGATGGAAGGTAAAACTCCTTAACGGTTAGGAGTTGAGGATATTTTTTCAAATACTATAGGTACGTATAGACCGATAGTTGTATTTTTGCAGGTTATCCAGGTGAGCTGATGATGGAAGGTTAAACTCCTTAACGGTGAGGAGTTATAGGAAGTTTCTTTAAATATCATATGCATGTATAGACCTTTAGTTGTATTCTTTCTGGTTATACAGATTTTTAGTACTCACTTCCGAATTAGTGAAAAACATTGTATACAAAGAAATACTGTAAAGGATCGTATCTACCTGAAGTTTAGTCGTGCTTGCTTGCACGCTTGCTTGCTCGCTTACTTGCACGCTTTCTTGCACGCTTGCTTGCTTGCGTGCATGCATGCTTGCTTGCATATTGCTTGCATGCTTGCTTGCATACTTGCATGCTTTCTTGCTTGCCTGTATGCTTGCTTGATTGATATCTTGGTTCTTTGGAATACTCATGGTACACGCGAGCAAAGCCGCGGGCAAAAGCTAGTTACTAATAATTTTGCTTACAAACAATTATGAACCTTACACCTTAGAGATAGCGTTGAATAACACTCAACGTAAGTCATACCCACATTTACACAACGGCGCTCTTTATTGGCCGCGTCGGCATTATGTCTGTACTAGTCGTATCCTGTTTTTTTGTCCGTACCACGAACTTTTGTGCAAGACAGAAGGGTTATCAAAAATTACTTTTCATTGCTGCGTATATTTCAAAACGATCTGCGTTTTTATGGGCATGAGTAGCAATGGTATATGAAGTTTCGAGTTAATAACGTGTAAACCAATATTTCATAATGAAATATTTTCTCAAGTTGTATTTTGATATAAACCGCATTGTTACATTAAATTAATACATACCAATGAAATGTAATCCCCTTATTAGTGTAATTACACAGTGTGGACGAGTTTCCGCAATTGCTATGCTGCAAAACACCATTTTAAAGCACTTGTTATCATACCCACGTTTCAAATAGCACTGAGCCGCAAGCCGCGCGCTTGTGACCTACGAGTCACAAGCACGGCGCCAAGGTCACGCGTCTAAGGCACTTCTATCCTCTTTATTATTATTTCTGTGCTCGAGACGTATGACGGGGGCGCGTCGCAGTCCGCGTCGTTTAAACGCAGGCCGCGTCTCCGCCCCGTCTCTTCTGTCTGCTTTGGATCGCAACGTTTACATTTAGTATGAAAATTGATTCTAGGGGCGCCACGACTGCGACGCGCACACGTCTCTTTGTGTGGCTTGCGCCTTATGGTAGGTATATCCACTACCAACTGTAGGTACTGATCAACTGTCGACCTTCACAAAAGAAGAGTTTTGGCCGAAAGGTGTCGCTTGTCGGTTTCGTGGCCGGTTAACTGACACCGCGAAAGTGCCCACGTCACAGACTTCTCGTGTTAGTAATTAAGTTATAATATAAATATGTATGTTTGTCTTTAAGATATTTTTTATATGGGCCTATGCAGCCCGAAATAAAAATTATTCTATTCTATTCTATTCTATTCTATTCTATTCTATTCTATTCTATTCTATTCTATTCTATATCCACTCTTCCGCACGATTAGGACTTGGACGAATTGTACACTATACTCTTTACTACTCTTTTATCAAAGAGCCACATCACATCGAAACAGCCATAGCGTCAAATATATAAAACACCAAACTTATGGTTAATGACAAAGAGTAGTACCTATTGATGTTTTTGACGCTTGGTAACGTACATATATGTATTTATTTATTATTATTATTTTTTTTTTTTTATCATCATCATCCCAGCCTATTTACGTCCCACTGTAGGGCACAGGCCACCTCCCTGAATGAGAGAGCTTGGGAAGTAGTTCCCACGCGTGACCAGTGCGGATTGGGAACTTCACACACAACATTTAATTTCTACTAAGGTGTACGCAGGTTTTCTCACGATGTTTTCCTTCACATTGCTCATGGTAAATTACAAATGTAATTTCGCATATAAATTCCGAAAAAACTCAGAGGTGCGAACCCGGACTCGAACCCACGACCCTCTGCTTGAGAGACCATAGATCAAACCACTAGGCCACCAGGGCTTTTTTATAAAAAAGTTAAATTTACAAGATTATTTCAATTTACTAATCGGTCAAATAATTAATTAATTAATCGGTCTGGTTACCATAATGCTCTAATACACATCCGCTACCTACCGACACTATTAAAGAATATTTAGCAACGAACAGTACGCTTAGTATAAGTTTTACCTCACCAAAATACTTCTCGATCGCGTTTACGTAAAAATTTCAATTCTATGGAAACATGGAAGCGCGCGCGCGGAGGCGCTGTCCATGTTTCCCTAGTAATTGATTTTTTTTACGTAAACGCGATCGAGATGTATTTTGGTGAAGTAAAACTTATACTAAGCGCACTGTACGCTTAGTATAAGTTTTACCTCACCAAAATACTTCTTAAAAATTTCAATTCTATGGAAACATGGAAGCGCGCGCGCGGAGGCGCTGTCCATGTTTCCCTAGTAATTGATTTTTTTACGTAAAAGCGATCGAGAAGTATCTTGGTGAGGTAAAACTTATACTAAGCGTACAGAACAAGAAAAACTTTTCATTTGTAGTCGTTTAAATGAAATAAGGTGTAAAGTGGTGCACCTAAAGAAAAATAAAAGTTCGATTATCTCGAAAACCATCGAACTTTACTTTTAGTGCATTTTAGGGACCAGTCTTAGGTGCCCTGCGGGTGGATAGAAGCAATATAGGGTGCTGCTGCGGTTACCGCGTTTCTGTAGCGCCTCGGGCATGTCCGCGGAGGCGCGCACAGACTGCTTCTACAGCGCGCTGCGCAAGCGCTGCGCGGCCGGGCGCGCCAGGCTGCCCGCTAGCCGCAACGGCATCCTGCTTATGATTGCAGATAGACTAGACTGCCCGTACATGAGGCACTGCATGCACCTCCATGTAGGGAGCAATCACTCGTATTCATTATTATTATTATTTTTTTTTTTTTGTATTTTGGTCTTATTTATTTTGTAATTTTTAGAATTAATTTTGTATGACATTATTGTAATTATTTGTATTTCTTAATGCTGGACCATTGTTGTTCGAGAAATAAATGAATTATTATTATGTTGGTACGGATTTCCGATCACGGGCCCATGGGGACCCGGTCATTTGAAAGGCATACATGGGGCCGAAGCCAACATGAAGAGGCCTTTGGTACCATATAATATAAATGAGATGGGCGCAACTATGGAGGTCTATCCCCTAATACACCATGAGGATGTGCTAGCGGACAGTCCCCCACAGTTGCCGAACTATTGCCAGGTAGGAAGTGACATGGAATTGGCTATGGGGTTGGGATGTTGTGGACAGGATTACCGGGCTATGGAGTGAGATAACGGACACCTACCATTTCAATATCTCATAAACTGAACTTTTGGTAGGCGGTGACTCGCTGTTCACTAAATGGGCCCCTCAAACTATTGCCCGCTCGGGGCAACGAGGCGGCAACATTGGTGTGAACGGCTAAGGATGGAGAGGTGTCCCTGGACTTTAAACTTCAAAATGCCAACTCGCCACTTACGGCCAAACACATCCATCCTTCGAGCATTTAGCTCTTGCGCTCCACTCTAGGCAACCAACAAAGGCAAACTAGAGGCGGGGTGGGTGTGTAACTGTGTGTGAGTGTGTGTATAAGCGCATGTGTGTATGTGTACCCCTGGAGGTCTCGGGTTCGTGGTGTCGCTACGCACCAACAGCTCGCCACAAGCCGCCCTGCGATGACTGACTGCACTGGTGACACGACATTATTATTATTATTATTTACTGGAAACCCTGTACGTATAAGCAGGGATGATGATGATGACGATGAATTAATCTCAACGCTTAAAGTTGTCTGTGTTCTATCCGGCAGGGTACGTACGCCGTTCACGATCTTAAACCAGACGACACTGACATGCCGGTCAACGCGGCGACCAGCGGTCGCTACCAGGTAAGTAAGATACATACATTTCGCTATTTTACGTCACTTATATTATAGCATGCTTGAACGTTGTATAAACAACAAAGTTCCTTAGACAATAATATCTTAATTAATTTGTTCTTTAATTACGTCTACTGGAATTTAGAAAAACCGGCCAAGTGCGAGTCGGACTCGCGTACGAAGGGTTCCGTACCATTATCTATAAAAACGGCAAAAAATCGCGTCTGTTGTATGGGAGCCCTCCTAAAATATTTGTTTTATTTAAATTTAATTATTATTTAAAGTGAATATATAACTAAATATTCTGTGAATATTTCAAGCGTCCACCTGTTGCCGTTATCAATATCGAGCAAAAACGAGCAAAAGAAATCTAGTTTGTTATATGGGAGCCCCCTTAAGTATTTATTTTATTCCGTTTTTTAGTATTTGTTGTTATAGCGGCAACCGAAATACATCATCTGTGAAAATTTCAACTCTCTAGCTATCACGGTTCCCGAGATACAGCCTGGTGACAGACGGACGGACGGACGGACAGCGGAGCCTCAGTAATAGAGTTTCCGTTTTTACCCTTTGGGTACGGAACCCTAAAAACATACCATATTACAAGAAAATGAATTTTCCGTGAACCCTTATCTCGAGCTAAAATCCGTTTAAACTCCCTTATCTATCATGCAAAACTTAACATGAAATTTCAAAAAGGCGCACATGCAATGGAAGTCTCAAGGTCTCTGTGACTTTTTGACGATTTTAGTCTCTATTTCTATTTCTCTTTGTACACAAGGATCAAAGAAGTAGACAATACTTAGAAATACTTCAAATACTTACTTGAAATACTTCATGTTTAAAGTAATACTTAGAAACTCATAAAAGTTTGAATAGCAGGGACCGCGTCGCCGCTCGCATTCCTGTCTAAGCTAAAATCTTCGGGTATCAAAGATTTGAGTTGTCTTGTTTACAAAGGGTCCTATATGATGTACCTACTTATGGATATTTAGGAGATCGAGCGTTGCTCGGCGTTTCTCAATAGATGCCACCCGCCACATATTAAAATTATCCACCTAAAATTGTCTCCGTGCATATCCCAACCCTAATCGTATTATGATCTAGTTAGATTATAACTAGATATGAATGCAATGTTTTGTGAAAAGTGAGGAGCTGACTCAGATTAAAGCTTCGGTGTTTTATAATTGGAACAGATTTTCAGTATGAATATTTTGTTGTGACCAGGTTAACATTAATCTCTTCAAGAATCCCGACGGCACTTGCAAGAACATGAAGACATTCATCGGGTGCCTGAAGCTCGACTTCATCATTGAAGAACTTTGATTCAGTTAGGGGTACAAAAGTGAGCTCAGATGTTTAGCATGGTGTTAACATTTAGATCTTAGGTAATTGCATCACTAGCTGACGCCCAGTTTCACCCCTCGTTGCAGTGGTTGGATTTAGTTTAGTTTCAGTATAGACATGTAATCCTGTTGACAATGCACGGACAGTCAAGAAAATGTATATTGGCCAAATCATCTTCTTCAAATTTTTCCGAATCAGGAACTTTCCGAGGAAAGTATTTTTGATTCGTTCGGCAGAAGATTACGTTTTTTAACAGTTTGATTAGATACCTAATACTGAACAGTTTGTGAGCTATTGATGGTAAATTATACTACAAGATATTGAAATGAAAATTTAACTAATAGATATATATTTTATTTCCACGAAGCACTTATTTATTACCTACTCGTCATCATCTGGTTCATTCACATTGTCATCCCTACTGGACTCGTAGAATAGTTCTTTCCTATCCTGGCTTCTTATATTTGGTTCGTCAGAGCCATCTTTAGACTTCTTCGCCTTCTTTGATGATTTATCCTTCTTTTTAGAGCTGCTATGCTTTTTGTCGTCCGATTTTGATTTGTCCTTCTTCTTCTTAGTTCTTTCTTTCTTTTTCTCCTCGCTTGACTCGGACTTATCATCTTTGGATTTATCGTTGCTTTCAGATGAACTCGATGAATCACTGTCCTCTTTCTTAGTATCTTTGCTTTTGTCCTTTTTTTTCTTATCTTCTTTATCTTTTCTGAAATTAATTGAATGCTTATTTAATATAGTTTAGTTACCTACCTACATTTTATTGTCCTGAAATGGATAAATGTTTAGAAAACTTACTTCTCTCTCAGAACTTCTTTGGAATCGTCTTTGTCACTGTAAAAGATGAGTTTTATGTTAATTTTATTTAACTGTTTTCACTGGTTATCTCTTAGTTGAAATAAATTAAGCATATTTTTACCTTTCATCTTTGTCGTCAGCTTTGTCTTCACCACTGCGGAATATAATATCATTATAATTAATTCTAAGAAACTAAAAGTTAGTGAAGTTATATTATTTGCTTACCTATCTGCTTTTTCTTTGTCGTCATCGTCTTTATCTTCCTTTTCATCCCTGTCATCGTCATTGTCAGCTCTATCATCTCTGTCATCGTCCCTGTAAAGTAAACAAAAGGATTAAATATTCAAGCCAAAAATCAAACAAAGAATTTTCTTTCGTCATAGTAAAATACTTACTCTTTTACGTTGTCCCAATTAACCGACCATTCTTCGTGCGTGATGCCTGAACGGAAAACTCTTCTACAGCTCTCTCTGGAAACATTACGAGTAGCGTAAAGTAAAACAACTTGGTTGTTTGTGTGCATTGATATTTTATAAAGTAAAGTCAAAAATTCCATAATTGTTGTCAATTTTCTCATATTTTAAACAATATAATTCTGCAACTTCCCACTTAACATTTTTTACACACATAATCCTGCGAAGACAATAAAATGATCTCCTCGGAAAATCTTAGTAATAAGCATTCCGTTAATATTGGCTACCTACATTTCAATTAAGTACTTACATATTAGTAAAGTGTATTTCGATAAACACAGCTAGCCAATAAATCTCAAACCAACCCAAATTAGTAAAACCTACTAAAAACAAAACGTTCTTACTCCGTATCCTTGAAGATGGAGCAGGATATGAACTGGCGGTTCTTGAAGACGGAAGTGTAAAGGAAGGGTCCGTGGCAATTGTGGCTTTTGGGGTCGATCTTGCACGCCGATATCACTCCGATGACACGATCCTTGCCTTGGTATTTCACTATGAGGGGGCCGCCGTGGTCGTTCTGGCGAAGATGTTATTTTGAACGATGATTATTTTAGAATAGACCACGCATAAGATCTATCGTAAACGGAGTTTGAAATCAAAGTCAGAGTCAAAATGGATGCTGATAAACAATAAATGGGTTAACAAACCCACAAAATCCCGAACAAACTGAAAAAACCCTAATAAAAGTCATTATAGAGCTTATTTTCTCAAAACGACGTTCGTGTGGGTTGTCATGTTATTGCTTATCAACATCCAAATATCTTGTTTTGTCGGACGTCTGGAATCAGAGAGAAAAATATGACAAAATTGAAAATGAGTTATTTGAATTATTGAGTCAGGGCGCCAAATAAATGCCCTACCCTGGGCGCCTGGTTAGTTAACGAGTTCACTGTCGTCCCAGTACAAAATGATTTGACAGCGTCACACATTGAAGTGTGCTTCCACTTTGAAGTTATGAACTAATGTGAACCCATAGTGGGAGCACGGATTCCTGAAAAAAAAAGCTTCAGGACCCCACATTGGGGGAACTCGGACAGGGAAGGTGTTATCAATGCCGGCCCTGCAAACACAAAAATTTTTTCGGGCATGTCCACTAAGATCCATCTGTCTATGGACAGGATAGTGGACATGTCGAAATTTTCACATTTATAATGTTTAGGATAGCGCGCTAGAATTAAGAGCAAAAAATACATCCCATGTGGTAGATTGATAATTTGATCAATAGAACGGCTAAGCCGAAAAACCGGAACCATTTACAACAACATCCTCAAAAGACCACTGATAATGGATGATTATGATTAGTCTTTTACCTCACAAAATCCTCCTGTTGAAGCAGACCGCCTTGCCGTATAGTCGTCAGGGTCAAGCAAATGCCTTCCTAGATCGACCTCATATGATTTACGACCTGGCTGGCTGGCTGGCTGGTATCTTCTGCGTTCGACGTCTGTACAATTTGCGTATTTTTTCTGAAAAATTATGCCATTCAGAAACATTAGCTATGTACTGTTACTAATTTGAAAAAAGTTCGTAACTCAAATCAATGTGTGTAAACTAAACTGAATCTTGAAGTGTATGGAGTAAAGTTCATTTAGTGACGATATAATCACGATATAATCACAAGTTTCTAAGGTTTAGACTGAGCAATGTTTTATTGCCTCAATTTTATTGTGTGGAAAGTGCAAAAAAGTTGTATAATGTAAATGGGCCTTAATGAATATAAACCGGTTTCTACGCTGTTTGCATTCCAGTGTTGGCAATAAACTGGGGAATTTCAGAAATACGGTAGGTACAACTATATTTTTTTCTCCAATTTTAGAAATTTTTGCATGGATCTTCTCAGAATCAATCGATTATAATGGAGTAAAAAAATGTCCCCAGTTTTTCATACAAAAAAAAGTAAAAAACTGATATCGGGACACTTTTTTCTCTATGTAGGATTGATAGTGCTACTGATTCTGAGTAGATCCATGATTTTTTTTAATCTGAGAAAAAATGTATAGTACCCTATTTCTGAAATTCCCCAACTAAATAATTGAGGAAACATCTTACGTCACATATCTCGCTTAGCCTCTTCATCACATCCTTAGTGCAGATCATATACTGGGTGATGATGCTCCTGAAACGCTGCGACCACTTCTTAGCGCACTGCTCGTTGTCCATGATACACACTTTGGCTTCTTGGAGGCACTTGGCGTTCTCTGGCGTGTATGGCTTTTGACGGCGATAGACACCCTGTCAAACAGTTGTAGGAACGTAATAACATTACCTCCTATGAAATGAACTTAATGTCTAACTAATGAAACTTAAGTTTAGACACAAGACTTAAAGTGGTTATTCCAACTTCGTAAAATTTCATATACGAGGTTGAGTCAGATACTTGTCGATATATTTGGTCTCGAGCTATATCTAAATAAGATTGATTTTGATAAAATTTTGCAATGTTTCAAATAACCTATTAAAAAACCCTTTTCATAATATTAAAATAGATTAATTTTTCAGTTATTAACAGCTTCCTGCTTCATATTATAAGCAAATAACCTGCCCCGCACAATTTCTGGCGCAAAGGTGCCCATCACACTCGCCACGCTGAATGGCTATAGTAGACTACATTTTGTACTCTGTAGCGAGAGTCAAAACGACGATCTCCAAAAAAGAACTTTGCCTTCGAACCCCAACAACCGGCCATCTCCACCGCTAAATCACTTTTCTAATGTTTTATTTATAACTATTAAATTTTTAGAAATGATATAAACGGTATTGCATCGGTTAAAGACTTTGGAAATTATAGCCTGTGTTTTTGTTAAAAACCAGACAACTAAAGAAAAACTAAATCTTAATACCTCTCTAAAGTTGCTGCCGCTTCCCCAGCCTGCAATAATGCCTTTAGTTCCCGGTTTCTCGAGATCCCTGCTGACATTGTTGTAGCAAACGAGATCGGTGGCAAATTCGCAGCCCTTCTCGCATACTCCCAGTTTGAAGGGCTTGTTGACTTTCACTATGGCAATGTCGTTTGATGACCATTTGATGCTGTCGTGGAAGTCAAATTTGTAATCTGTAAAACGTTAGAGAAACTAAGAAGAATTTAGAAAAATGTAGATCATGTTTTACTTAAATAAATCGAAGACGAATGTGTAGAAACATTAACGAACACTAACGAAACTTCCCGCGTCTAATATTGAGTCTACTGATAGCGATTGATTAAGTCGTGAATTAATTTCTAAAAAAATACATATTCTTACTTTTAGGAATACACTTCCACACAACTTTCCTCCTGTGCTTGCAGACACACTCGTTGTCTTTGTAGTCAAAGCTGTCAACAAACTTGGTGGTGCCAGAGACGACATAGAAGTGATCCGCGTCTTCAACGCAAGCGGCAGATGTTAGGACGTAGTAGCGGTCAACTATGACTCCACCGCATAACCACCCACGATATTTGTGGGCTTTAGCAGACTCTTTTGTTAGTTGGAGGTATACCTGAAGAATGAAACATTTACATTTTTAAAGGATCTACGTCTCTGCTGTTTTATTTTTGTTTGTTCATTTTACGATGATATGAAGTTCGTTAAAAAGAGAAGAATAATCCTAGAAAGTGTGCATAATTATGTTATTCTTGATTTCGGCCTGTAGACGTCCTACTGTTGGGCTTAGGTTTCTTCTTAGAATGAGAGGGCCTCGACCGTAGTTCCAGTTAGGCCCAGTATGGATTAGGAATTTCAGATAAGTACACCACTGAATGAAACTGAGCAAGTTTCCTCACGATGCAGATTTAATTTGTAATTTCGCACATACTGTTTTAGAGGCCACAGGACCTGACCTGTAGTGGTTCGCCAATAGGCTACGACGACTTGATTAGTACTTACTGTCTTGCTACAAATTGAACCATATATCGGATTTTTTTAAAAGATTTATCAGGATGCAATCCCAACTGTACGTTGTAAAAACAGATCACAAACCAAATTTTGTTAATATGTTATCTTTTACTTACCATGTATGGCCGTGCTCCTCTTTTGCTAGTCTTGCTGTATAGGATTCGTCTTGTGTCTACTTTGGTTCTGTTTTCATATTCCCAGCCTATATCACTGTCGTCTTTGTCTACGTGGTCGTCTTTATCGTTTACGTCTTTCTTCCCTCTGTGACCCTGGTGTCTATCGTGATGCTCTCTTGAATCTGGCGAGTGATTGTCATGTCTGCCGTGTTTCTTGTGCTTTTCATTATCATCGTTATCTATATCATCGTCCTTATCGTGTTTTGGGTGAGAAAACGCTAAATCTGGAAGTATTTTTTATATTTTATCAAAATACAAGATTATTTATTCTAATGCTTGAGAACCCTTTGCCTATTTATGGGTAAATATATTAAAGGACGAAAAAAGCCCGCCTTTTTGACGAACAAAAAAATATGAAGTAAATTTATTGATGTAAATCAATTAAGGGATTTAATTTATACAAAACATAATCAAAATAATTACAATAAAAAAAATAACAAATTGAAAATAAGTACATTATTAATTAAATTAGTCACATCATTCTAATTTATTTTATAATCATCATTATCAGCCTTAGCACATACATTACACACGTCCTGATACTTAATAGTATCTTCTTTTATAGTCGATGTAAAACTAATTAAAGCGCTTAATTTTTTCACCTGTACTTAATTATTTATTCTTTATTTAAAATTGGCTTATAAAATAAACACTTACGTATAAGTAAAACTAAAGATACCAGGAGTAATAGAAGTTTCGCCTTCGCCATTGTCGTTCTAAAAGATCCCAAAAGGATCAGATTTGATTATTCGCTCAAGATCGAATCAAAAAATTAAATTAATTCTAGACTCAACATTAAATCGCGTTCCACTTCGTTGAGTTTAATTATTAAATTTCCTGGATCTTCAATCAACTATTGGACTTCAATTAATCCCACTGAAGTTAAAGATAATGAATATTGTTTGGAAATAAAAATACAGTTCTTGTATTTTCAAACATTAGTTTTGTTACCATTTGGTACTAAAGTTCATAATTACTAATAGGGATGTTAAAGCCATTAAAAAATAATTCGAAGACACGACTCCAGTAAAAAACGATTTATTTTAGCCCAGAAAACCAGATTAATTTTCCATTAACTGCAAAATTCGATTTTTGTTGCTTTAAGACAAATAAATAGTTAGTTGATTGAGTTGGCGAACAAGTGACGTCATAAGTTGCTATTTATTGCCATTCAAACTCTATGGGAGAATTGTGTTTTGACAGCTCATAAAAAATACGTCAGTTGATTGGTGGTGTCAACATCCCTATTGCAGTAGCAGTGGTACTGTACTGTGTAGGGAATATGTCCACCTTGTCGGTGGCGATTGAGTTTATTTTGAGGGCACGCATCACTCTGAAGATCACAAAGATGTGATCGCGCTTATGCAGTAGTAATAGTGCCTATTTAAGTAGTATAGAATGTCAGTCGGTTAACCAGGTCTCCTGTAAGAGAGTGTGAATCAAAGGCTGACTGGTAATTCGATCTATTCCTTGAAGGAGGTTATACTAGAGCTAATTTGCAATAATTTTGGTCTGGTCAATCAGGGGTTAAGTTGAGCGGCTTTCGAGTTATTGTTATTAGTAATATCTATGCACATCACGTGTATATTGTGTTAACTAGGTACTGTCAGATGAAAATGGTCCTGAAAATAAGATAAATAAGATACCTAAATAATTTAATATTACTGAAATTGTTGTTCGATATCAAATCGTGTATCATGTATACAAATATGAATCACTTAGAAAAAAACTTGTGCTTTTCCTTTACAACAATTTTCATTTTTGTTCACTCCTGATCGGAATTACCTATTAACAATTTTAGTTAAACTTTAAAAATTGTTGAGCAATTCTGATTTTAGCAACTAAGTCGGTATGGCCTAACGGGGTGAGTGTAGGGTCAACAGCATAAATAAGTGGTCATTTCTGTACCTTGTCGTTTTCAATCGTTTGACAATTTTGTAGGACATTTCAAACATGACGTTAAAGTGAAAAGGTACATAAATGATCACTTATTTATGCTGTTGACTGTACAACGTATTTAGTACGCTATATTATAAGGAAATCGCAAAGAAGTTCGTTGACGTCACTGGAGACCGAAGAGCTTGTGGCTAAATACCACGGACAAAGAATTAGCAAATAGCTATTCAAAGGGGGAACGCTATCAGAATCTTCGAAACCTCCTTTTCATAATAATAATATGTTTTAGTTATTTTTTTAATACTTACTTTTCGTTTGGAATAGGTACTTGTATTTACATAATTACATTAAGGTAATAACTATAAATTAAATTTTTAAAAACCCCCAACGCAATTTGGTCACACATTAAATTGAAAATAAAGTTATTGTATTGTATTTCTTTATTTGCATTAAATGTGGTTAACAATAGATCTTGAATAATTTTATAGGATCACACATTTAGCTGAATTACAGCATGCAAAATGTACACATTAAATCTAAAAAAAAAATCTTTCAGCATGCAACATCTAAAAAAAAAAAATTCTTTCGGCTTGCTTATCTACACAATTTCATAAAATGATATGTCCGAGAGTTGAGAGTTAGAAAATATGGTTAATGCCCTTTATGCGTCTAAGATCCCTACGGTCAAACTTATAACACCCCCTCTTTTTGTGTCGAGGGGGGGGGGGGGGTAAAAATAGCATAGATTAATTAATAATTTTTCGTGCTGCACCTACCGATACTCTACTTTAATAATTTTTTATTCGTTTCTTAAGTTAAAGTTAGTAAAAGTTTCTTAAGTATTAAATAAATAAATAAGTATTAGGGGACAATCTTACACAAATCGACCTAGTCCCAAACTAAGCAAAGCTTGTACTATGGGTACTAGACGACGGTAAACATACTTATATAGATAAATAAATACTTAAATACATAGAAAACATCCATAACTCAGGAACAAATATTCGTGCTCATCACACAAATAAATGCCCTTACCGGGATTCGAACCCAGGACCTCTTGCTTCGTAGGCAGGGTCACTACCAACTAGGCTAAAGCGGTCGTTTAAAGTGTTTGTGTATGTTCCCTTAAACCTTTCGTTCGACCATTCACATACAACACAGCGTCTTTAAACCCTTCAATTACATATTTACTAATTAAAAAAACAATAGCCATTCCAAAAATCTTTAACTTTATTTAAATCTACACTATACACGTTAAACAGCGGACGCATTCGAAGGTTTAGGAAGCGCCGAGTCATTTGTAGCCCTCACAATGAACCCTCTGCCCGCGAAGACGTGGTCTCTCTGGTCTCCTTTAACCGGGTCGACGCTCAGCGCTGGTGCTGCCGGTTCTTTAGGTTCGTATACTGCATCATTATTGGGAGGGTGCTCCATCTCATTAGTTGCTGGGCTATTAGGAAATTAAACATATTTAATTAGTTTAATTACAAAAGTTGTTTTCTTTTGCCTAAACATCATTTTCAGCTTTCACATAATTATTTGACCTGGAGACCCATACGTCTCTCGGTCCATGAAATCGCGCCATGGAGTAGTTTGAGTTTTTTTGTATAATGCATGAAATGTACCTACTCTGTAATTTTAATCTGAAATTGTAATCTGTTTTTCTTGGCAATCACGGTCTTTCCGAAAGCGCTGGTAGACTAGAAAAGACATGCAACGGCCCTTAACGGCCTGCTTACAGAATTATTTTTTTGATTTTGATTTTGGCATGGCAGGCCTTAAAATACAAGGTATCTTATAGTGGAAAACGCAGCGTAGGTATGCCCTCCACAAGGTTGACTAATGACTTGATGAAGGTCGGAGTCCGTTGAATACCGGCGGCGCCAGACTGGTTCTTTAGGAGACGCCTATATCCAGCAGTGGACATCTTTTGGCTGACGTTGATGATGACTATAAAGTAGGTACAGTCATCATCAGTAGCCAGAAAACTTCCACGGTTGGATAAGAAGTCCCCCAAAGGATGTTAAAAAGACTACAGTAATGCAGTAGATACGGAAGGCGTACACCCCGTTTATCAAAAAAGCAACTGAGAGACTTATATTTGGGTAACGTAAGGATGGCCTTAGTCACTGCCACTCTGCCACTATCACTGCATATACAATAGGAAGATAATGTTGTTACCCGTCTGGATGATTTTTCCATGAGATCACTTTTTCTGTGTGGGTCTCGCCTGATCTGAACTGCCGTCGGCACTTTGGTCTGTAATTAAAAGTTGATTTTAAATTGAACCAAGAAATAAACGATTTAGTTTTGAGTCTGTTCTGAACTGTTAATCGATGAAATAACTAGTATCAGGATATCTGTATACCTCTATTAGGTACCTGCCAACACTGCAGTTAAGCCAAAAATACATTGACAACCCAACATTTGCGATTTCTATAATTTCGGTTGGCGTTCAATTTATTCATTAAAGTCGTGAGTGCATTGTTAAATAAAAAGACATTTTTCAGCTATGTCAACCCATTCGAAATATACTTTTGAAAATACTTAATGTGGTTTAAAATACATTTCATCAATAAAGCAGATAGGTGAAGGCCGATTCTAGAGTATAATAACTTAAATCTTTGGAGCCACCTATTACTAAATTGAAATTGAAATTGAAAACTTTGAATTTGAGAACTGGTAACCAGACTTTACTTACTCGACGTCCTTGTAAAGTGCACAGGAAATGAACTGCCGGTTCTTAAAGACGCTGGTGTACAGAAAGGGTCCATAGCACTTGTTGGTCCGCTCTTTGACCAGGCAGGCGGAGATAACACCGATCACTACTGCGTTAACGCCTTCTCCGTAAACCAAGGGACCGCCGTGGTCATTCTGAAAGTTTAAAGTACACAGTAACCGGCTTGCTTGTCGGATGTCGGAGTAACGTGGTTGTAAAAGAAAAATATATAACGATCGAAACTCATCATCATCATCATCATTATCCCATTATTGTTTAGCAGATGTGTCAGTCTTCAAGATCGTGGTAAATCTCAAATGTGATTTCGCACATAAATTCCGAAAAATCAGCGATGTAAGTCAGGACTCGAGCCCAAGATACCCTGCTTGCGAGGCCATATGTCTTCCCTACCACGACTTCTAGGATGTTTTTTGTAATAAATACCTCACAAAATCCGCCATCAGGTTGTGTGTTGTGTTTTCTTGAAGAGTTGTAGTGGCTTTCATTGTGATAGGCAGAATGCATAACCAGATTGGTTGGCACCCGATCCACGTGGCTGGCCCTCCGCGTTTCTTCCTCGTCTGAATAGTTGATATCTTGACAGTCTACGTATTTCTCCTGGTGAATCAAATAGGAGTATTTTGAAAAGTTAATCTAGTACTTAATAGCGTTACCTTGAAGTACTGGTAAATAAGCTGATGGAAAAACATACTGGCTGACAGCTCGGATTTATTACCCACAAATAATTATTCGTAGTGTAAGTACCTAATAATTAGGCAGTTTTTAAGATAAAGTCATGTTATACTTAATTGTTAAATTAATTATTTTGCTAAACCCACTGGCAGATGGCCAAGACTCAAGATACAGGCTTAGTCTAGAAGTATCTGACGAATAACTGTTCATTTATAATGGTGTTATTTGTGAAAAAAATATTATGTATTTATATAGTATTTTTTTATTACACATTTATGATTCTAAATAGTTTAATAATAAGGTGACTTACATTGCATATCTCAGACATAGTTTGTCCGATATCTTTAGTGCAGATCATGTAATTGTCGATGATATTATGGTATCGCGAGCCCCAACGCCTCTTGCATCTATTTTTGACAATGATTTCGACTCTGGCCTCCAGAAGGTCATTCTGATTGTCCACTGCTCTTCGTGCTACCCACTGAAATAGACAGGTAGCTATGAATCGGAAGATCGTACATGTTGAATGCTTACTGTCACCTATAGGTACAGCGTAATTTTTTAATCAGTGCACAAATTTTGATACGTGGTTCGTTGATAGATCACTATTATCTGTTCAAGATTTATTTGCGAGGACTCAATCAATTTCAAAATTTAGAATTATTTTTTTCCGATTATTTAAAATCCCGAATGTTTCATTTATCCGAATGCATTTTTTTCTGAAACTGTAAATATTTCATGATTTTTATAAAACAACCCTAACCTAACCTAAAGGGTTCTACACGATGCTCCTGAAATAAATCCTGAAATATTTACAGTTTCAGAAAAAAATGCTTTCGGACAAATGAAGTTTTCGGGATTCTAATCCTTCGGAAATAAAATTTTCTAAACATCGATAGGATCCCGCTACCACAACTTAAAAGCGTAACGACTTGGTATAAGGTAAGGCCGAAAAATGTGAATTATCCAGAAGCAGTTTAGTTAATATGAAATAACGCACGTCACTATATTTCATGGTGGTACCCCAGCCGGCGACAGTGGCAATGGTGCCAGGGTTTTCCAGCGTGAGACTCTGGTTGTTATAGCAAATAGGCTTGGGTACGAAGTCACAGCCTCGCACTCGTCTTGTGAAGTCGAAACCGTCCTCAATCTTGACTACGGCTATATCGTTGTTCATCCACCTGATGTTGTCGTTCTCGTGGCCATCGAAAACATAGTCTAAGAAAAGAACATCATTGATTGTCGGTTAAAACGCAATTCTTAGCTTCGACTTTGTGAGTAACCATGCGATTTAAAAGCGGGATGAGATCCAACAAACAAGCATGTGGTTCATTCGGTGGTAAGGCGTCACCACCTCTCATGGACACACCTACGACATACCTATTTGCTTTCAAAAACACAAATGCAGAAAAAATTCCAAGTGCCAGTGCGCTCAGTGGAGGACCACCATCCATCGAAATGGTGTTTATAGAAACTAATTTTAAATCAAATCATCATCATCATCAGCCTATGTTCGTCCACTGCTGGACATAGGTCTCTCCCTTGGCACGCCACTGAGCACGATCCTCAGCCACTCTCATCCAGCTCTTGCCAGCCGCCATGCGAAGATCATCGCTCCACCGAGTCTGAGGACGTCCCACGCTACGTTTGCCGATCCGTGGTCTCCACTCAAGAACTCGTCTACCCCAACGGTTATCTGTTCTTCGGGTTATATGGCCTGCCCATTGCCACTTCAGCGTGCTAATGCGGTGGGCTATGTCGATAACTTTGGTTCTCTGTCGGATCACTTCGTTACGAATTCGATCTTTTAGAGAAACTCCGAGCATAGCCCTTTCCATAGCATGTTGAGCAACTTTAAATTTGTGGACCAGCCCTACAGTGAGTGTCAAATACTTATTATGTTTTTGGAAATTGGCAGCCGAAACAAGGTCAAAAAATTCGAAACCTTTATTTTCGTACACCTAACTACTAAGTAGTGTATTAAAAAAACCTTTGAAATTGATTGTCATATCATAGGTTCCATATAAGTCGCCTAGTAGCTTTAATCGCTACACTTACTTTTCGGTACGCATTTCCAAATAGCTTTCTTGGCACCATTTTTAATACATTGGTTGTTATATCTGTCATCTTCATTCGAATATCTGTAGGAATAAACACATTAATATACCTATGCAGCACAGAGGAATATCCTGGAAATGTTACCGAAATTAGTAATAAATAAAGGACGATCTATTATCATCTACATACATACATCTATCGCACATAAAGACCAATGTACAAACTTAACTGAGGAATAGTGTAAGTGAAATATGGGAAAAATTATCACCTAGTGTATTCTTTGTTCTTACCTTATGCTCTTCCTTTAAAGAACAAAGGGAAGAGCAAAGGATACAGTAGGCGTTAATTTTGACTTGAAGACGACTTAATCGAGGGTCGAAGTGCTTCTTCTGTTAATTCGCCCCTGAATTATTTTTGAGCGCCTATGGGTTCAATCTCTATACGTTTAAATAATCATAAATCAGCGAAAAAATAACTTTTTTATACAATATAGGCTTGCGTTAGACCACAATCACGCCTGATGAAAAGCGAAGATGACGCTTGCCTAGTAAACGCTCATTCGCTCTAGACTTGAAGACGGTCAGATTGTAGTGTTTAGGGAACACAGTCGCAGGCAGGGAATTCCACTCCTAGCTGTACGGTTGATGAAGGAAGAGGGAAAACGCTTAATACGGGTTTTAGGGAATACTGGCAACATAAGGGTAAGATATACCCCGCCTACTTCTGGTCGACCTATGGAAGAAAGGACCAGGTGGAATAAGGTCCTGCAGTTCCGAAGCACGTACACAACTTTGTTAGAAATACTTTTTGCCGCCTTTTAAATTTTTTTTACTGGAATGTCACGTCCCTAAACGTAACTGATTTCATCTTACTTGTAAGTCCCAGATACGATGTAGAAATGTTCAGCATCCTCAATACAAGCTGCCGACGTGAGGATATACTCTTCATGAATGATGACACCTCCACACAACCAAGTACGGTAATCCGACTTTTTCGCATTGGATTTTGGCAATTTGAGATGGACCTGAATGATGGAATCATGTTTTTAGCTATAGCGAACTAAATTTTCTTGGTTTTCAATATGGGGATCATTGAGGACCTACAGTAACAGCTCTTTCATTGCGGACAAGACCTTCTGCATTCACCAGTGGCGATCTTTTATTGTTTCATCCTATTTACAAGTCGGTTTTTATAAGATGAGACTTTGTAAGGCCGCTTGTGCACTACAAGGAATTATATTGTCCGGCAAAAAAACGGTCCGGAAGCGGAAAAGTAAAATGTTGGACGGTAAAATTGCGTGTACCTAGTGCACAAGCTTGAATTTAAATGAAAGGCGTACCATATCGGACCGTAAAAAATCGGATGCCGGAAAGTAAAATTCCATGTAGTTAGTGCACAAGCGCCCTTAGATCCATTTTTCATCCCCAGAAACACTTAAAGAAAATTTCTTCGAAATCTATTGTTACTTTAGGTACATAAATTGTTGGTTCATGATTTGCGTACCTATAGTGAAATGTTTTTCTAGCAAATACTGTTTTCTGTGTGAAGGTTACGTACCATATACGGCTTCCCTTCTGTGACTTGGTCGCCATTTATAATTCTTCGGCTGTCGTTTAAAATTTTGGCGACATTCTCTGGCAATTGAGTTGCTACTTCTATACTTTGGACATCTGTAAGTAGACATATTTATTTAATTACGGTTACTTACAAGAGTTATACTTCAACACTTGTAGAAGCTGAAGCTGGTAGCTAATTGGTTAAGCAATGTTATATGTAGGCCATTGGTTAAGTAATATCTAGTGGAATAATGAAAGAAGTTTGAGATATGGACAGGGAATATGCGTAATGATGTGTTAGTTCTGAAGAGTTCGGTTTTCTTGAAAGATGAAACATTTGCGAGGCTAAGGTTACCCAGGGGGTGGATGTTGAGGAGTAAACTATTCCTTACGTAAAAAGTACAAAAATGCACTAAACAGACGTAATACAGACTTCATCATAATACAAAAATGCCATGCAAAAGAACTTTGTTTTATTTCGAGTCAAGTCGAATTTTTAATACTCAATTTCACGCAAAGTGCTTCTGGAATTAATGAAGTTGTAGGAAACAAACTTATAATTACTAAATTATTTGTAACCGTTTTACAGAGGGTGTTTCAGTGGTTGCACCCGGTCATAAAACGTTTGATAACATGAGCACTGTTTCATTTATATAAATAAAAGTAACACTGAACTTAGAGTACCGTTAAATATTTTTTCAGATCACTCTTAAATCTAAAAGTTTGCTTCCCGATTTCTATAGGTACTTTCTTATTTTACCTATGGTTTTCCTGATAAAAAATATTTTTTTAAGTTATATTGAAACCATCTCTAGTACGTTGAAAAAAAAACAGAAAAGTTTAACTAACGCACCAACCCAAATGTTCAATATTTTATCGGGAAGAAATTTTAATCTTTGTACAAATGATGTATGATTCCGTGTCGTAAGAAGATCTTCAAGTATTCTTCTTTGTAATGTGTGTATATACTGTAATGTATTACGAATCTCACTAATATTATATGAGAAAAAAATGTTTGGATGATTGGCTGCTTGGATGTTTGTTAATCAATCACGAAATAAGGGCTGAACGGATTTGGATGAAATTTGACGTATAATTTCACCTTTCTACATTTTGTTTCTGTTGTTGTCTGTTAATTTCATGTTTTATGTACAATAAAGTGTTTTACGTCGTACATTAGCATACACCTTTGCTATACCAGGCATCTCTGACGTCACATAAAAAACTTTAGCGAAGCGAAACTATTTCCTGCATGGGGCAACGAGGTGGCAATATTGGCATGAACGGCTAAGAATGTAGTTGTGTTCCTGGACTTTAAACTTCTAAATGCCAACTCGCCGGTTTACTAATGTTTCGCAAATTACGTTTCCCAGACTGATTCATTTGGCAAATGTTTCATTTCCCAAATGTTTATTTTTTCTGAAACTGTAAACTTTTCATGATTCTTATAAAACAAACCTAACCTAACCTAACCTACAGAATAGTCCTGAAATATATCCTGAATAGTTTACAGTTTCATAAAAAATAAACATTTGGGAAATGAAACGTAATTTGCCAAACAAAAGTACACCCAACTCGCCACTTACGGGAATACGTCTGCCCTTCGAGCATTTAGCTCTTGGCGGCCAACAAAGGCAAACTAGAGGTGGGGTGGTTGTGTAACTTTGTAAACGCATGTGTTTATGTGTACCCCCGGAGGTCTCAGGTCCGTGGTGTCACCACGCACCACCACTACCAACAGCTAGTCACAGCCACCCTGAGATGACTGACTGCACTGGCGAGACCACAACACCAGCGGGCGATGGAGTTACAACCCTAGCATTATTTTTATTATCCAACTTTTGTAACCCCCGTGAGGTCGGAGGGCGTGGGCATGGGTCCCGTGTCCCCTTATCCGAAAGACTGGGCAATGGTACAGTATTTGGACAATGGTATAGGTGAAAATCTTAAGTAAAGCCCCTGTTGTATGTAGCAGTAACGTAACAAGTTGACGTTTCAAATTAGAATTATGACTTAAGCTTTATATCATTTTTTATTTTGTTGTACCGTTTGACTTTTTTTTAATTCGTAAAGTTTTATGTGATTTCTGCTCAGAATCACGAGCTCTTTCGGTCCTACTAGGAGCAAAAAAGTGACCCAAACTTTCATATAATTTTCGATTCGTCCATTCCGTTACGGTCATATCAAGTCTATGAAAAATGGTAACGGAACGGAAAAAAACTTGGGACACTTTTTTTCTCCTAGTAGGATCGAAAGAATTCGTGATACTGAGCAGAAATCACATAAAACTTTCCGAATTAATAAAGTCAAGGGTACAACAAAATAAAAAACGAAACAAGAATTCTTAGATGATAAAGATACACAAATAAAATAAGCCTTGGTCTGCCTTCGTCCATTTTAATGTAACAACCCTTGTTTTTTTTAAAGTTCTATGATAAATGAAATAAAAATAAAGCGAAATAAAATGTATTCAGTAAATTAAAATCAAGATTAATAATGATATTGGAATAAATGCTAATAGAACTACTACTATTATATCTATCTATAATATTTAATTATTATGGTTTTAGAAGATTGACATTGATATTGATATTAATATTTTTATTTTTCTGAATTATTATTTAACATAAATTGTATTGAAAAAAAATAATTTATCCATGCATGCATATTGTTAGAATAGATTGACATTCTATGCCCTGACAGGGTGTCATGTACCTACCATCTTGTAAAACTACCATCTATTAATGTAATGAACATGAATCTGAATGAATAAATGAATATGAATATGAATATGAAAAAATGGTCCATTTAACACGTTCACTGCCTCCATACAAAATGATTTCACAAAGTCACACCTCCATCTGTGCTTCCGCTTTGATGTTGCGAACCCACAGTGGAAGCACAGAGTCATAAAAAAGATCTTCATGATTGGGGTGACCCGGACAGGGAATGTGTAAAGTTATTCACCTACAGACTCGTGAAACAATACAAAAATAAATAAAACCTCAATTAAATCGATTTATTAAACAAATTAATGCAACGGATTTGGTTTCACGACGGCGGTTGGTCATCAAAGGTTCTGAGGATGACTCCTCCGTGGTTCATAGCCTCGTCGTGAAGTTTATGCGTGCTGGAGTCAGGACTTGTTGTATTGGTGTAAGAACTACTTGCATTAGAGCTCAAAGTCCCGTTTAACCGCTTCTCTTCCTTCATTCTTCGCATATTGGCTAGCTCAGTTTTAGCAGGGCTGAAAATGCAAAAGAGCCTTCAAAAACCTACCAAGTTTCGTGTCGATGCACCCTGTATAATATGTCCCACTCACAGATATAGATACACATAGATAACGCAAATGCATCTACTTCGCGTGTCCGAACCCCGACAAAGCGTCGGGTTGGCCGCCACTACTGACAGTTCGCGTGCGTCAGTTGTTGCAGCCGGGTGTCCGCGAAAACTAAGAAAATGCCTCGTTGCGTTGTAATTAAGTGTAATTATGTCTGTGGTTTGATTTTACCATCACTACATTTCGGCTGTGACGTCACAGCAGTGTTAAAAAGTCGACACGCTTGGTTTCAATACAAATCGTGAGCATTGCGTTATCTATGTGTATCTATATCTGTGGTCCCACTGCAAGACACAAGCCTCCTCTCAGAATGACACGGGCTGCGCTGTTGTTCTCACGCGGGCCCAGTGCGGATTGCAAACTTCGCACACACTATTTATTTAGCAGTGGTAGAGCCATGTTATACATATTACCTATAGAGATGAGAGAGGCTTGCCGCTGCATCATGAATGGGCCAGCTGGTCCGGGCAGTACCACCCTCTCCAGTGGTGGGGCGTGAAAATTTTTGCAAGTAAACCCCGAGCAAAAAAAAAACCAAAAGCCCATTTATCCTCTTCTTGCAAGTGCACTAATGGAAGAGAAGCTCTTGGTAACTTCAAAAATTTAGTCAACCCGGGGGGAATCGGGTTGTTAGTACCTACCCTTCGCCACTGACCCTCTCACAGAACACCGGCGTGAAGCAGCAGTACTCCTGCTGCGTTTCGTACGGTCAGTGAGAGCGCCGGGGGCCCAATACCCGTCCCCCTCCTTCTCTCCTATTCCCTCTCCTTTTTAAAGGCCGGCAACAGATCAGTGACTCTCTTTGAGTTGTTGATATTTATGGGCGGTGGTGATCATTTACCATCAGATGACCCGTTTGCTCGTTTGCCTCCCTCTCATAATAAAAAAAAACTAACTATTAAATTTTATCGCAGGTATGTGGATATTTCCTAACGATGTTTTCATTCACCGTAAAGCTCAAGGTACATAAATTTCGAAAAACTCAGAAGTGCGAACCCGGGGTCGAACCCACTACCTTTTGCTTGAAAGGCCATAGGTTAACGATTATGCTATCACGACTTCAATAAAACTTAGAAACTTTTTTAAACTTTTTAAAAACTTTGAAGTTGGTATAATGTAATTACCCATCTGGATGATTGAGCCAACTCATTTCTGTCTCTGTGTGCGTGATACTGGATCTATACATCTTGTTGCAGTCCGTCCTGAAACAATAAAATAAGTAAGGGAAACGTACCAATGCTCGACACCTCAACGCCCAGTAGATGACACAAGATTGCTCTTACTATGACATAAGATTGAAGGTGCCATGTATTGGGTCAGTGTCGAGTACAGGGGCGTTAAACCAATCATCGCAGAACAACTACAACTCGGAAATGGAAAGGGATGTTAATGGAGCCGTATTATGTAAACCTTCCTTATGATTATGAATCACTTTATCTATTAAAAAAAACCGCATCAAAATCTGTTGCGTACTTTTAAAGATCTAAACATACATAGGGACAGATAGCGGGAAGCGACTTTGTTTTATACTATGTAGTGAAGAATTGCTCGTTTAAAGGTATTAGATGTATGTATTGTAAACTCTTTATTGTACGAAAAAAAAACCCCAACGCAATTTGGTCACACATGTTTGAAAATAAAGTTAATGCCCATTATGCGTCTAAGATGCCTTCCGCAGCTAGCAAAAGAGCTGATATCTTCGAAATGGCTGAACCAATTTTGATGAAATATGTCTATTATAAGGACCATCGCCAAGAAAACTGCTTACAAGTTTTTTGACAATAAGTTATTATTAATAAATAAAAAACGCATCAAAATCGGTTGACCCGATTAAGAGCTATGATGCCACAGACAGACACACACACACACACACACACACACACACACACACACACACACACACACACACACACATAGCGGTCAAACTTATAACACGCCTCTTTTTATGTGGGGGGTTAAATATAAGAGAGTAACAAAACACTATTGACAACCGTTGAGATGTATCACCATTCTTACTCTACCATTAATTTTGTACGCTACTTTTAGACCTCTGCTACTTAACACAATAAACGCCATTTCTATTTAGATTTTCTATTCAGTTCATAGATGGCGGTGTCGTGTCAAGCAGACGTCATGTCTACGACATGTATGGTTCAGAGAGAAGTTGACGATTAAAAAATCTTTTCGATATTTTAACCATTCGATATATTAATATATATGTGTCTGAGTCCAATGTTATAGGAGAGACCAAGGCGTCCAGACTCCGGTGGCTCGGACACGTAGAAAGGTTGGGAGAGGATCGAGCCGTGAAGAGAGCGTACTTGGGACGACCGAGTGGACGTAGGCCGGTTGGTCGTCCCAGATACCGCTGGAGGGACGAGGACCTGAAAGATCTTTTGGACCTCGGGGTCGAGGACTGGCAAGGGCTGGCTCAAGATTGCAAAGCGTGGCGTAATCTGGTGTTGGAGGCCAAGACCCACTTTGGGTCACTGCGCCCTGGCCTGGTAGTTAGTTAGTTAGTTGATATATTAACATCATTCAATATTCATACACGTGCCCACCTATTTTTTTTATTAACTCAGAAAATCTTACGCATGTTCTTTGTAAATAGCACAGTTTAACAGCACTCGGTTCCTGTAGACGCTGGTGTAGAGGAACGGCCCGTAGCATTTGTTGGTGCGGTCCTTGACGAGGCAGGCCGAGATAATGCCTATGACCATGGCCGAGACTCCTTCGCCAACGATCAGGGGGCCGCCGTGGTCGTTCTAAAAAAACACGCAAAAACATCATCATCATCATTCCAGCCTATATACGTCCCAGCAGGGCACAGGCCTCCTCTCAGAATGAGAGGGCTTGGGCCGTAGTTTCCACGCGGGCCCAGGGCGAATTGGGAAATTCACACACACCATTGGATTTCTTCGCAGCAGGTGTATACAGGTTTCCTCATGATGTTTTCCTTCACCGTTTAAGCTCATTGTACTTAAGTAAATTACAAATGTAATTTCGGACATAAATTCCGATAAACTCAGAGGTGCGAGCCAGGATTTGAACCCACGACCCTCTGCTTGAGAGCAAAAACATAACCTTCTAATATTATAAACGTGAATGTTTGTTGTTTGTATGGATGGATGTGTGGATGTTTGTCAGGCTTTCACTCTAAAACGGTTCGACTGAATCTGCTGAAATTTGGCAAGCAAATAGTTTATTAATGGATTAACATTTAGGATAGGTATTTTTTATCCCGGAAAATAAAATATTTATTTATTTATTTCAAGGAGAGCAAATAGAAGCAAATGTATACAATAATATGTACTAGTCTATAAATTAGATAAATATAAACTTTTAAACGGTGATCAGGAGTTGAAAAATATTAATCCATAGCCAAAATGGAATTCAATAGATAAGATCTCAAGCAATTAAATCTCATGTTCAATTTAAAAAAAAAACGTTTTTATTATAACTTCCTCCATCCACCGATGTATTTTATCCTATTTTATTGAAGTTAAGTAGTTTCGTCAAGTTCGCTTTGGCGGGGAATTGGACAGGCCTCACGTCAAAATTTGTTTAAAAAAATTTACTTGTCAAAGAGGTTTCCCAATATGCACTGGGCCCGCGAGGGAACTACAGCCCAAGCGCTTTCATTCTGAGCGGAAGCCTGTGCTTTGCAGTGGAACGTACCTATACATATAGACTGGGATGATAGTAGGCTTTTGTTAGTGAAACGATCTTTGGATTGATGATGATGATGGATTTAAGGGAATTCTTACCTCACAGAACCCTCCGCTGGTGTCCGTGGATGTTCGACGCGTCTCGTTGTGAAATGGAGTGTGCAGAGAGAGTACAGACGAGTCTGGGCTGATCACTCGCCTCGTCTTCTCTTCGGATTCTTCACCAGAATACATGACGTCCGTACATTCTACGTATTTTTCCTAAAATTAGTTTTTATATGATTGCAGTCCGTCCACGAAAATCAGCGAATGTTTAACGTGTTTTTGCTAATTTGATATACAGTACAATTTTTTTCTGAAAGTATATCTTCTACAGAAATATTGTTTTATGTGATATAAAGGTTTGTAAAAAATAAAAGAAAAAAAAAATCAAAACCTTAAAACCCTTAGGTGCCCCTGATCTCTACAATTGGGCAGAGTGCCCATTATAATGCTTGCTGCGTTTCCTCGTTGCATGACAACGCCAATACGTTGACCGAGGAAACAGGCTTATGGTTATCTGTGGATAGGACTAGTTTTTATAAAAAATTGATCCTTTAGTAGACACATATTAAGTTTATACAGTTTATAGGTACATGGACCAAATGAAACTGAACCTAAATAACATAGTCTCCTACGTTTTCCCACGTCATTTTCATGGAAAACAAAAAGAGCACCATGTTTTCACGGTCACGGTGCAAAGAAAAAAGTTTTTTTTCTGAAATAAGGGTACAAACTATGGTTTCCAAGTCTTGAAACCGAAAAGCCAGACAGACCAACCAGTTTAACCGGACATTTAGGTAATCATGGAGGTGAAGAGTGGCGTGGCAACTAGCAGCGGGGGCGCAGACCTTATACTATGAAATTAGATTTTTTTTTTGATTTTCGAACGTCGTATCATGCCGTTTCGTTCACGCTAATATTAAACAGATGATTGAAAGGGACGGCATGATACGAAGTTAGAAAATTGAATTTCGTAGTAGACATTTCTAATCCGCTCGCTTGAGTTAGTGATACAAAATAAGGCGGGAGGAGCAGAAACTATAGAATCGTTTTTTTTTCTAGAAATTGTTTTTACTGTTGCGTTTTACCCCGTTCCTAATTGACACCGGACATATTATTCCTCATATTTTTTTATTCCCATATTTTACCCTTTGTCAATGTAGCCAAACTTAATAGCTAAAGTCAGTTAACTTCATTTCATTAGAATCTGACAACCTTCTAGACACATTGGCCAACTGACATGGACACCGAATTGTCCAGGTCCTCAGTGATATGATTAATTTTTTGTTTTTATTGGTTTTTAATTACGAGTATAATCATACATTTACCTAGATAATCAGGTGTCCATGTCAGTTGTCTATAGGTATCTAAGAGATTGTTACATTCTAGTGAAATAAAGTTTACATAAAACGATACTTACATCACAAATTTCACTCATGTCTGGTACTAAATCCTTCGTGCATATCATGTAGTTGTCGATGATATTGTAGTACCGGGATCCCCAGCGCCGCTTGCATTTCGTCTTACTGATAATTTTGACTTCAGTTTCTAGAAGACCAACCGCAGTCATACCTTGTTTCCGAGTGCTGACCCACTGAAATAACATTAATACTACTTATAATCCACTTCTAACTTCATCACCATCATCATCAGCCTATATTCGTCCACTGCTGGACATAGGCCTCTCCCATGGCACGCCACTGAGCACGATCCTCGGCCACTCTTATCCAGCTCTTGCCAGCCGCCTTGCGAAGATCATCGCTCCACCGAGTCTGAGGACGTCCTACGCTACGTTTGCCGATCCGTGGTCTCCACTCAAGAACTCGTCTACCCCAACGGTTATCGGTTCTTTGGGTTATATGGCCGGCCCATTGCCACTTCAGCGTGCTAATGCGGTGGGCTATGTCGACAAGTTTGGTTCTCTGTCGGATCACTTCGTTACGAATTCGAACTTTAAGAGAAATTCCGAGCATAGCCCTTTCCATAGCACGTTGAGCAAACTTTAATTTGAGGACCAGCCCTACAGTGAGTGTCCATGTTTCGGCACCGTATGTTATGACGGGTAGGACCCACTGATTAAAGACTTTCGTCTTTAGACTCTGTGGAATTGGCGATGTGAAGACTTGACGCAGTTTCCCATATGCTGCCCATCCCAGCTGTATTCTTCTGTTGGCCTCTTTCTTCTTTGTTGATTTCTAACTTAGATACGCTTAATAAATAGGATCAGAGTCGCTCAACGAACTATGGAGAGGGCTATGCTCAGGGTTTCTCTACGGGTCCGAATCAGGAATGAAGAGATTCGTAAAAGAACAAAGGCCACTGACACAGCCAAACGGATTAACTCGTTGACATAGCAATAGGCAGGTCATATAGTACGCGAAACAGATGGCCGTTGGGGCCAAAAAATTCTGGAATGGAAACCATGGACTGGATAGCGCAGCGTGGGATGTCCGCCAATGACATGGATGAATGATTTGGTAAAGGCCCCAGGTTCACTGTGGATACAAGCCGTTACCAACCGTAATGATTGGGTATCAATGAGGAACGTTTTGGCCCCATCGGCCATCAGTTCAAAGAGCAATGTGGCCTGCCTGCCCACTGCCACTTGAGTCTGGCGATTCCTCGAGATATGTCGTTAACTGTAGTTCTTCCCTCTATCCAACCTAGCAAATACATATAAACGTAAGTGAAACATTAACTTTTTTGTTTGTAATGAACATTATTATGTACTGAAGTGTTATAGCCATGGTAGGTTATTTGACCTATGAACTTTCATCTCTGAGTTTTTAGAAATTAAATTACATATCATGAGCTTTACGATCAAGTAAAACATCGTGAGGAAACATTGCATTGGCACTGCGAAGGAATTCAATGGTGTGTGTGGAGTTCCCAATCCGGACTGGGTCCGCATCGGAACTAGGGGAGAAGTGGTATGAAAGGGACACGTATTGAAAGGGACAATCCAATATTCCATTCATGAAATGAAAAATACACATTTTTTAATGATGCGATGATAACAACTAAGAATTGATTAACGCCAATTATTGTATTTCATTTAAATAGCTTAAATAATAACCGCTTCCTAAATAGGAAGCTTCCTAAGTTTGAATTGTCTCTTTCCCCTCACCCTTCCCTATGTAACCTCTCCCCTACGACCCTTTCATGCTGCAATAAATTCTGTTCATCCTCTGAAATTTCTTAAACTTTCTGAATTAAGAAAGTTTGCCTACTGGCCTAAACGGTCGATTCAAAAGGAAATATTGCATACATCATTATACTTGAACGTGCTTCCCCAGCCAGAAATAACGGCTCTGGTTTCGGGTGCCTCATAAGTCTCACTCTGGTTGTTGTAGCAGATTGGTTTAGGGATATAGTCGCAGCCTCTGACGCGGCGGCGGAAGTCGAACTCTTCATCCACCTTCACCACCGCTATATCATTGTTCATCCAGCGTATATTGTCATTTTCGTGACCGTCGAAAACGTAGTCTGAAAAGTTCAAGGTTTACTTCGTTAGACATAATCTATATTAATATAATAAAGCTGAAGAGTTTGTTTGTTTGTTTGAACGCGCTAATCTCAGGAACTAATGCTCCGATTTGAAAAATTCTTTCAGTGTTAGATAGCCCATTTATCGAGGAAGGCTATAGGCTATATAATAATATTTGTTTGTTTGCTTGAACGCGCTAATCTCAGGAACTACTGGTCCGATTTAAAAATTCTTTCAGTGTTAGACAGCCCATTTATCGAGGAAGGCTATAGGCTATATATCATCACATCACGCTAACACCAATAGGAGCGGAGCGGAGCGGAGCGGAGCGGAGGAATGTTTCAAAATCGGGGATTTGAAGTAAAACTTCTGGGAGTACGGTGGTGAATGTGAACGCGGGTATGGGGAGGGGATCGGTGGGAGTGGTGAGTGCGGGGGGGTGCGTGGGGGAGTTGCGGGGGGGAGTGTGGGGGTAATTGATGAAAAAGCAAATTGGATAAAAAAAAATAAGTTGCCCAAATTACTCATTCCACGCGGACGGAGTCGCGGGCAAAAGCTAGTATACGTATAAAAAGAACTGACTGACTAACTGACTGATTGACAGGTATGGTGGTATGGTGATTCATACGTATTTAACGTTGAATCGTGCTACGTTTAAAATGGTCGCCACTTGACGCTGAAAATTACCCTGTTGTACATGTAAAACTGCTTGAGGGACTTGTGCAGCAGTCAGTGACATGATATACAGTTTTTTTTAATAAAGTATAACGTCTTGTATCTCATGTGGTCTAATGAATCACCAAGAATAGAGGTAAAGTCGTAAAATCTTGCAGCAATACCCACTTTGCGTTTCTACACTTCATTGAAATTTTTTTTGTTGAGCAAAAGAAGTATCCAGGATATATGCAACAAATTATTAAAAACATAACCCTCCTTCGGCAGTCGGGTAAAAACGTGTAACTATGTAAGAACGATGGCACTTTTAGTTATGTTTGGGTTAAATTCCCTGCCGGTGAGTATATACACGATGAATTTTAAATGGAATTTAATTAAAAGCAATGAAGTCTCTGTTTGTTTAATAAAATTGTATTGTTAAAACTTCCTCGATAGACCGAATGCATGATTATTCTACATTTGTTGAAGTTAAGTAGTTCGCAAGTGTCATCGCTTTGGCGGGTAATTTGACAGGTTTCGCGTCAAAGTTTGTTTAAGAAGCTGACTTGACAAAGAAGGTTTAAGCTCATAGACTAAATCATGTGTAGGGTGACAATGGTTTTAATTAAATAGTGATTTTCTTGATAATCATTATTGAAAAAAGACGTTTTGTTTCATATAACTGTTACTTAAACGTGATCGCCACCGAATACTGATATAGAAAAATTGGTTCGTCCGATTAAAAAGCATCGTGTATAAGTCGGTGATGTAAAGATGGACGTGTAACGTAAATAATTATAAATTCTAAACATGGGAGCCACTTCGGAGGGTAAATAAGACACTATATTTACACAGGGAGGATTTTTTTTCGCCTAGTATTGAAATTAAAGTTATTAATTTTCAACTTACTTCTGGGTACGCATTTCCATATTGCTTTTTTAGCTCCGTTCTTGATGCATTGGTTGTTGTAGCGATCGAATTCTTCACTGTGTCTGTGGATCTCAGATAGTTTTACGATACGATTGTATTTTTAAATACATGTTGCGGAAAAACAAACATGGAAATATTGCGAGCGACCTAGCGAAAGCTAGACACATTTTACTTTCATCGTAATAAAACAGGAAAAAATAAAATTATCGCCAAAACATTTTTTTTTTATTTTTTTTTTAATATTAGCACATACATAACAATACTAGGGGCGTTCAATAAAAAGTGAGAATGAGTATGTTATAAGCAACTTTTACTAAATGTCATTTTATTTTTCGACATAGTCACCTTTTAGCATAATACACTTAGTATATCTTTTTTCTAAACTTAAAATTACATTTTTAAAAAAGGTCTCATCTTGAGTACTTAAAAAATCTTGTACTGCAGCGACTACCGCGTCGTCGTCTTCAAATTTCTGGCCTCTCAGATATTGTTTCAATCTCGGAAATAGGTAGAAATCACTGGGAGCGAGATCTGGTGAATACGGAGGATGCTTAAGGATATCGAACCCAGCATCACGAATTGCAGCCATTGCAACGGCGGACTTGTGTGCCGGGGCATTGTCCTGGTGGAACAGCACAACTTTCGAGAGTTTATCTCGCCGTTTTTCGCGGATCTCATTGCGCAATGTTGCTATTTGTTTGGCGTATAAAGTGCCCGTAATAGTGGCTCCATGCTCGAGATACTCAATCATTAATACCCCTTTACCATCCCAAAAAACAGAGCCCATGACCTTACCGGCAGATGGGCTCACCTTGAATTTCTTCGGAGTTGGAGATGATGGCCTTTTCCATGTCATAGACTGCATTTTCGTTTCAGGGTTCGTCCATTGTTATAAATCGCGCCAAAAAAAGTTCCCGGCCTTGCTGCATCAGGTTCAAAGCTTCTTGACAAATCTCTAGTCTAGTTTGTTTTTGCGTGTCAGTAAGCATTCTTGGTACCCAACGCGCAGATACCTTTTTCATACCCAAGCGTTCATGTAAAATATTATGCATGCTCCCCGTTGAAATCTTTACAATTTCAGCAATAAAACGAACTGTGACACGACGATCCGCCAAAACTGAGTTTTCGACTTTTTTCACAATTTCTTCAGTTACTGCTGTAGTAGGGCGTCCGGAGCGGGGGTCGTCCATTGTCGATGTTCTTCCACGTCTAAATTCGGCGCACCAACGTGCGACTGTCGAATACGGAGGAGCATTAGACCCTAAAGTGTCCCGCAAATCCAAATTGACTTGGTCCGTAGAAAAATTTTTCAAATACAAGTATTTGATAACGGCGCGCAGTTCAATTTTCTCCATTTTCGCTAACGTACTCAATAGCATTGCAAAGAAATTACCGTATATTTTTTTAAACAAAAGACAGTTAGTTTTTTTTTTCATAGCAATCAGCTAGATAGATTAGCTTTACCGGCCAGTATTTAATTTCGTAATATTAAAAGAGTTTGCATCTCATTCTCACTTTATATTGAACGCCCCTCGTATATTTAACTACGCCAAACTGTGAAACAGTTTGTTGGCGTCACGTTCTGACAATAAGATTCGTGTGCAAAGTGATGCTTTACTAACTACATAACTTTACTAAAGATAAAAAGATAAAATATACAAACGAAGACTCAGTTCCCATACCCATGCAGTTTTTATTACAGGGCTATAAGGTTTATATCTGTTTAAATGGGACTAGACCGGGCATGTCTGCCGGATGCACCCACAAAGATGGGCGCACTCAGCTACAATGGTGTGTTCGTTTGATGCTTCTAACGGGAAGGCAGGCCGAGGCGGAAGTGGCGAGACGATCTGGACGTGGAACTGAGGGAGTGGCTTTGCCTAGGGAGATATCTCTGGATAGGGAGATGTGGAGGTCAAGCCTTGCGAAGCAGTGGGACACAAATCCTATAAATGCGAAAGTAACTCTGTCTGTCTGTCTGTCTGTCTCGCTTTCACGCTAAAACTACTGAACCGATTTAAATGAAATTTGGTACACAGATAGTTTAGAGCCTGAGAAAGGACATAGGCTATATATCATCACGCTAACACCAATAGGAGCGGAGCGGAGCGGAAGAATGTTTCAAAATCGGGGGTTTTTGAAGTAAAACTTCTATAGGCACGCTTGACTTGGGAGTACGGTGGTGAATGTGAACGCGGGTGTGCGGGGGGTTAGGGGGGGAGGGGTGCGGGGGAGGGGTTCCGTGGTGGGGGATAATTGATGAAAAAGCAAATTGGATAAAAAATAAGCTGCCCAAATTACTAATTCCACGCGGACGGAGTCGCGGGCAAAAGCTAGTATACTATAAGTAAAATAATAAATAAAATAAAAAGAAGTTCAGATAATCGTTCTTACTTAAAGGTTCCAGCGACAACATAGAAGTTTTTGGCGTCCTCTATGCACGCAGCTGAAGTGAGTATGTACTCCTCATGAACGATGACCCCACCACACAGCCAGCGACGGTACTCCTTGTACTTTGGATTGTTGGCTGGCAACTTGAGGTATACCTGCCATGTTACAAATGCTTAAAAAAGTTAAGATGGAAGTTAGAACCCGATCACTTTTCAATTCGTTTGCGAGACATTAAGCTTTGAAGCGCAAATTTTTCTTATTGCTATGTGCCCCCCTCCCCCTTCTGAGCTTTAGCAACAGTTTACTGTTGATTTTGGTTGCATGAAAAAATTCACGGCCGTAGCATAAAATAACGGATTTAAAATGAAAAACTAGGTACCACATTTGAGGCTAAAGTTAACGAAGGGCAGATCCACCGTTGTGGGCACGATGGGCATGCCCCGCATGTCCACAAACCTAATAGACTTGTGACGACACACTTTTAAGGTCTATTGAGATGTATAAATTTAAAAAAAAACAATGAATCGTGCGAGAGTCATGATTTGTACTCAGACTCGCACTTGATCGATTTTCGGGTGGTCACTGGACCACAACCTTTTTTGAGGGCTGGATCCGCGCCTGAAGTTAACAAGTAATGAATAGTTGACCAAAACATAACATGAAATATTTCATCATCATCATCCCAGTTTATGTACGTATGTACTTATTGTCTAAGGCTGCGTATCCATCGGCGTTGCGAGGGATGTGTTTGTCATGAACCAATAGAAACACTTCATTTACCTATCCTTGCTCAGCTCAGCTCTGGTGGAAACAGCTCAGCGGTGCGAGGTTTTTGTACATACAAAACAAAAGAAGGGATAGATGTGTGCGAGGAATGTGTGCGAGGAATGTGTTGCGAGGGATGTGTTGCTAGGCGGCGTTGCTCCGCTTACGCCTCACCGCACCCCGCCCGCTTATTTGAAAAGAGCCCGTTCCACGTCTTTGGTGGAAACATTCACACCGTTACACATCCTCGTTACACAGCCTCGCGCCGCTTAGCTACCTCGCACATCTCTGGTGGAAACGCAGCCTAACGCTTCTGACGCTTGCCTTCGCAATCACTATTCTTTCTGTCAAACGGTATAAAATGATGACAGAAAGAGATGGTGGAAGCGAAGGCAAGCCTCAGAAGCGTTAAACAATACGGCCTCTAGGCGCATTGGAAACTTAACGTATATTAATATTTTCCGCATATTACGTACCTATATCATGCATGCGTCTGGTTGCACTGGCCTGACACGCACTTGGCACATTTTTAAACACATATAGATACACAAAGTTTAGTGTAATTTTCGTACCATATAAGGCCTGCCAGCTAGAGATTCGATGCCGTTGACGATCCTTCTGGTCTGATTCAGAGCCATCCTCACTTCGCTGATGTTCGTCTTCTTGATAATATCTTCTACATCCGGAGGCACTGTCGTCGCGGTGTTGATAACCGACGCATCTGTGACACACCAATCAGTCCGTTTGAAAAAAAAGTTCATCTACCTAGTTACTCCGTCTAGGTGCTGTATTTCATTAGTGTAATTCTCGGTGAGAGCTGTCGAGGAGGTAAATAGATGCAGATTTACAAGGATTTAGAACATAAGAACTATTATTGTAGGTACATCTATTTCTGTTTTTTTCTGCCGACTCAGACATGGAACTATATAGGTTTTTCGGGCTGCAGCCTTGAACTCCATGGCAAGGACCCGTTGGAGACCTAATAAATCATTATTGAAGAATCATTATTGAGTTTTTGACAGAGTCTACAAAATTAGTTGATTTCCCCAAGTAGTATTAGCTCGAGGCCCTACTAACTGAAATTCCGCCCCTATTCCAACTAAGTTGATCACTTGTTTGTGCAATATTTTATGTTGCTTAGTATAGGTTGCCTAGTACCCATAACACAAGCTTGCCTAGCTTACTTTGGGACTAGGTCTATTGGTGTGAATTGTCCCGTGATATTTATTATTTATTTATTTATTTATTTATTTATTATTATTATTATAGGTGAAAAAGATAAGTAAATGACCTGTTGTGTGTAGAGTAACGTGTCCGTAAACAAATTGACGTTCCAAATTTGCTCCATATCAATTCTGTGCACTACTACATACTACAGGTCATTTTCTTAAGTTTTTCATCTATAGTAATTTATTTTCAGAAAAAAATGACTTTTGCCAAATTTTTGTGGCGCATTCTTCCTGGCAGGGAATTTTCTTTCCGAAACTGCTAATGCCTAGACTAAAAAAAGGTTAAGACAAATGATTTTATTGTATGTACAGAGGGCCACACTTGGCGTAAAATATTGTTGTAATTGCTTTCATACACAGTTTGTTGTAACTCAGATACTTTGCAGATTTTTCAAGTAAAGTCCAAAAGTGGTTTTCAATGAAGTAAGATTGTACCAAAAAAGTGTATTTATTGTAACAAGTTTTTTTCGTGGCGGTATTCATTATTGCATTTGTCATTGGAGTTACATACATGTGCTAAATTTAGGGTAAATAAGACCACTGGAAGTGGGTCAAAAATAAAATTTCAAGATTTGAAACGTACAACTTATTTATTTATATGTATGCATGTAAAAAGACGTTAATTTTTAGAAAGAAAATCATATTTAACTACTTAGTTAATGTAGCATATCGAAGCAATAAATAATTTGTTAAACTCACCTAAAATATTGCAGAGGGCGCATAAAAAAATTGCAAAACACGCATTTCTAAACATATCTCTTGTATTTTTGTCCTAAAGGCTGATAAAACCTGGAAAATGCAAATTAATAAGTTAGGCCGGAACCATAATTTCACGCTGCAATGAAAAGTTGATTGGTTGAGATTATAATTCTGTTATTATATTGAACAAACTCGTAGATTACGAGTTTTTACGAATACGAGTTTTATGATCGGCCCGAGTATGATTAATTGAAATAAATATTTTTCTTATATTCAGTATTAATTTTATTGAAATTTATGTTTTTAAGTGTGTTATTATTTAGATAGAAAATGAAATAAACTGTAAATAGTTCTTCTGGGGATTGAAAAAAGAACAAAAAAAAACAGGATAAAATATTTTACGTGATAAAAAAAATTGTCTTCCAATTTCAGCTAATGTTAACAACTAATTTTTTATTAAATTTTATTTAATATAGGTAAGGTATCCATTCTTTCAGTTTGATTTAATTTCAACAAAATATGCAAGTCCTAAAATTGATCAGATTAATTTAAACAGAGTTAATGCATTATATAATACAATAACTGATATAGAAAATAAATTTTTCTGTCACGTTAAATTTTACCATGCATAAGTAAAAATAGCCCAAACTAATTGAACCCTACATTATCGCCTACGAGTAACCTGGCAGATTTAAAACATAAATTTGTGAGCTAATTTAAAGCCTTTGTAACATAAAGTCAAGTCGATTTGGATTAATTTAGGAGATTTTTTTTGATAAAATAATTAATAATAAATCTTCTGTGCAACACGCCCTAATAAATAAATAAATAAATAAATATTGGGGGGACAATCTTACACAAATCGACCTAGTCCCAAACTAAGCAAAGCTTGTACTTTGGGTACGAGACGACGATAAACATACTTATATAGATAAATAAATACTTAAATACATAGAAAACATCCATAACTCAGGAACAAATATTCGTGCTCATCACACAAATAAATGCCCTTACCGGGATTCGAACCCAGGACCTTTTGCTTCGTAGGCAGGGTCACTACCAACTAGGCTCAATCCTAAAGAGTCTTTTATTAAAAGATAACGCCATACTCAATTTAGAATGCATTACCAGCTTGTTCTAAGGCTTTGTTATTTATTTCGAAGTTCGAAATTATTAATATTTTTTTGTTTGAAAAGAATAAAGCAAAAATCCAGCAAAGCAACATTGAAACATCAGTCGTCGTTATCATCATCGATATCAATTAGTGAATAATACTCCAACTCTGCTTTATTATTAAAAACAAAACATAGGTACTGCATTTATGGATTTTCGGAAAATCGCTTGTCTTAATGTTAGTCGGGACATGAATCCGGTCAAATACGACAAAAAATAAAAAATAAAATAAATAAATTTTATGTTGCAGATCGAAAGGATTACTGATAAGGTAGGTACATTTATCTCTAAATAACATACACATTCAAACTAACAGAAGGCCATGAAAACTAACAATTACGTGTTAATTTTGTTTTCATCACACTAGAAAATGGAACGCAGCTATCTTAAATATTGAAAATAGCAAATTGTACATGAGGACTTACTTTTATTTCTTTGTAACTATTATATCTACCATAGTTCGTGCTGTTATTGTAGCCATTATAAAGATATGTTAAATAATTCTTAGGACAATTATTATTAGGAATTTGATGTTCGGGTTATCAATATTAGACGAACATGCTTTAGGACTTAGTAATTGTGTAGGTATGCGAAAAAAATAATAGGGTAAACGAACAGTATGACAACATTGTGCCAAACATTCTATTTTATTCCAAATAAAATTTAGGACAGTCAAAATTATGCTATACGACAGGCAACCCTTCATCATCATCGTCAGCCTATATACGAGGGCTTGGGCCGTAGTTCCCACGCGGGCCCAGTGCAGATTGGGAACTTCACACACACCATTGAAATTCTTCGCAGGTGTATACAGGTTTCCTCACGATATTTTCCTTCACATTTACCTCATGGTAACTTTCCAATGTAATTTCGCACATAAATTCCGAAAAACTCAAGAGGCGCGAGCCGGGATTTGAATCCACGACCCTCTGCTTGAGAGGCTATAGGTCAAACCGCTAGGCCACTGCGGCTATGCACCCCTTCCATAGGTATAATTCCCGTAAGACAGTTCCCGTAGGACAGTTCCCGTAAGACAGCGATAAACGAATCCTTCGTGTACGAAATCGTGGGTAACAGCTGGTATGTACCTATATTATATATTGTATTTAGTTTGAAATATATGGTATGTACCTAGTAAAAAAGAATTAGGTAGGTACTGAAAATTTAATTTTTAGCGAGAACTTAATTTTTCTATTTGAAATACTTGTTAATTATTAAGATAAAATAAGGTAGATAAGATAATTTAATTAAATAAATTTTACAAGGAACTTAAACATACTGTCACGCCTCCTCCCCGGCAAAGGGGCAGAGAGAGAGAGCGGTAGAGGAATTAACTTATTAAATACAATTTATGCTTGTATTCTAATGAATACCTGTGATGTGAACTGGGTAATCCTTTGTTTCAGGTATTGTTTAAAATTTGCAATAAGGTTTAAATGCTACAGAAATATATTATTTGTTTCATCATCATCATCATCCTTTCAGGACATAGGCCTCCCTCATATTGATACCCAATCATTACGGTTGGAAGCGACTTGCATCCATCTTGAACCTGCGGCCTTACCAAATTGTCCGTCCATCTCGTTGGTGGACGTCCCACGCTGCGCTGCGCCAGTCCGTGGTCTCCACTAAAGAACTTTTCGGCTCCATCGCCCATCTGTTAGGCAATAAGGTACAACATACTAATTACGCAGACAGTACCTACCTGTGCGACCTTGAACTTGAAAACTTGCGTTTTCTCAGAAATAAGAACAAGTCAGATCAATTGTTCGTCCCGGAAAATTCCTACATAGAAAATTGCATCGAAATCATTAGAGCCGTTTCCGAAATCCCCGAAATAAATATTCAAGAAGTCTCGTTTAAAGATATTACGTAGATTTGATTTAATTTTCGATTTAGACAATTTGGTGCCAGTGTATTCATTTCTATTTATTTTGCAATCGGACAATATAATACTCCGTGACCGTGAAAACCGACTCAGTTTAATTACAAAACACGATAATTAATCGCGGAAACATTAAACTAATTGCCATTGCCATTGGGGCCTACAAGTTCTCGAATGGAGTCGACGGACTGGCAAGCGCAGCTTGGGCCGTCACTAACGAGATGGATGGATGATTTAGTAAAGATCATCCATCAGGGGCTAAATTCAGGAACGGCCGAACACGGTTTGCGAGCGGTAATTCAATCGTTTGCAAGAGGATAGGGATGAACTGCTATTCAGGAACGCCAAAAATCACTGGTTTGCTAGAGGTTTGGGCTGAGATTGGGATGAGCTTTATTTACATATTTATTCATTTATTTGTTTACAAAGCGAATTAACAGGAAAATAAAGCTCATCCCAAGCTTAGCCATTCCTATCCTCTCCCAAACGATTGAATTACCGCTCGCAAACCGTGTTGGGCCGTTCCTGAATTTAGCCCCTGGTGGATGCAAGCCGCTTCCAACCGTAATGATTGGATGTCAATGAGGGAGTTCTATGTCCAGGAGTGGACGTCCTATTGCTGAAACGATGATGAAACTAGAAACTCTAGTTTCGTTATCTTTGATTCTGTTTATCTGTCTGTTTTGTTACAGCCATTTTGCTTGCTGGATTGTGTTTGCTAAGGTAATGTAATGTCTATCCACTGTAAGAAATGAATAAGGTAAATATGCGACAGTGCTCGATATCCAATGTCCAAAAGATGACGCCTTGCTGTAACGTCTTTTGTTAATGATAATGACAATGACATAAAATTAAGGATGACAACTAATGGGACAGTGGCCAATACTCGGACGTTTGCCTTATTCAGTTCAATTTGAGGAGCAACTAATGATAGTGAATCATTTATTTGTCTTTTTAATTTTAGCAAAATTTTGTAGTTACTATTTAATGCGTTCCTACACCAGTGATAGTAATCGTTTAGTATTGTTTCGATGCGAGAATAAGTACTTATATGCACCTAATGTGTAACAAGTGGTGTTTGAGTAAATTTTAATGACTGCGGCCAATAAGTACCAATTCGTATGTAGGTATGTCGGGGAATACTCAGCACACAATAGTGTTTATACCGGCCACCTATTAAATACCAATAAAAATAAAGTATATTGTGCGTGCATTGTGGGCGTTTCAGTTCTAATTCAAGCGATATTGACACTAAGCAATGGAACATATCAGAATACATAATGCTCAAAAATAATAATGTACCAAATACATAATGGTCATTTGATATCACTATAATTTTCGATGAAACTATTAATTAGACAAACTTTTGTTGATCGTCTAATCTACATAAAAATATGAAACTGGCAGATAACAAAAGAAAGAGATGTACAAAGCCGAACTTATCCCTTAAAGGAATATCTGCCAGTTAAACTTTGTTTTGGTTTAGGTTAGGTTTATTTTATAGAGTTCTGTAGAGTTGAGAATTTCTAAGAAAATTCCATTGTATCAATAAATGATCACAATGTCTATTATTTTTTCAAACTTTATGTAATTTGAGCTTAGGCCTTCGAAGGTGTGTAGGTAATGTTTACAGAATTAAATAGAGAATTGTCAAAGAGCTTAAAACAAACTACTTAATATTATGGTAGAGAGTATACTTATTATTATTATAGATCTAGTATGTCTTGGATTAAGTCCTTGACTAAGGGACTGCTTACATCCCTGTAAAAATGAGATACTTACAATAATAATGAAATGTTGCGACACTCATGTAATTTTTGTGTTTTACACTTATTAGGGTTCCGTACCCAAAGGGTAAAAACTTAGACTTCACTGTCCGTCCGTCTGTAACCAGGCTGTATCTTATGAACCGTGATAGCTAGACAGTTGAAATTTTCACAGATGATGTATTTCAGTTGCCGCTATAACAAATACTAAAAAACAGAATAAAATAAATATTTAGGGGGGATCCCATACAACAAACGTGATTTTTTTGGTCGTTTTTGCTCGATATTGATAACGGCTACAGGTAGACGCTTGAAATATTCACAGAATATTTACTTTAAAAATAAATAATTAAATTAAAATAATAAAAAATATTTAAGGAGGACTCCCATAGAACAAACACGATTTTTTGCCGTTTTTATAGATAATGGTACGGAACCCTTCGTGCGCAAGTCCGACTCGCACTTGGACGGTTTTTAAGTTACTTTGTCTTGCTTGTATGGATAGTTAAGTGAAACGTTACATTTGTGATTGGAAAAAATAAATGGCTTTCTACCAAGTTCTTTGTAGCGCATTCTCCTTGCCAATGGTGATAATATTTCCGACAAAGCTGGTAAGTTCAATAAATACGAAATATAAAAGAGTTATCTGCGGCTTTTTGATTTTGGTACGGCTTGACTTATTGGAACTGTTTACAAATAACGTGAAATAACATAAGTAGGTACACCGTATTTATTGGGTTCATTTGACTGACATACCTACTTAATTTCATGCAGATTTATGTGATAAAAGTATAACAGACAGGAACTACACATCTTAAAAATCAAGCGGGTGGGTTGATCTGAACAAGTTGCCCCACTTAGAGAGTTGTAAAATGGCTTTAATATCGAGATCTTACATATAAAGTAGGTTTTCGACAGCTAAAGGAAAAGGAAACAAATTACAATATTGCCATGTAATCACAAATTGAACATAAAATACTCAGTGAATAAATGAAACAAAAAAACTTAATACAATATTCGTAATAATAAATATCTACTCAATATTCTTATCGTAAAGCATACGTTTATGTATCCAAAACAAAACAATACAAGTACTCGTAAAAGTAATTATTAATATTAATAAAACATACTCGGTCGGGCCATAAAACTCGGTATACTCGTGGTTAATCGTAAAACTCGACGATTACTCGATACTCACTCGTAATCTTATACTCAATAGCAACCAATCACAGATTCAATCTTGCGTGAAATTATACTTTGGTCAATCTATTTAATTTTTCCAGAAGTCATATGAACGTGAAACATGACAGCGTGTTCTTATTTTTTGATATTTTTTTATATATGCCAAGCTGGTACGTATTAAGTTTTATTAATTATTTGATTACTACATAATTATGAATTATCTGATTTAGTAATAATTATCATATTACTAGTCTTGAACCGCCGCTTTACCCGCGTGAATGGCTTCGGTATGGCAATTTTTTTTTGTCCGGACCTTTTAGCGTTATCAGTTACATCAAACACAAACTCATCACACACAAGGCCTCTTACATCTTGGCAGATGATTTAAGCAGCGTCTATTTTAGATCAAACTCATCAACAAACAATATTATCAGTCGTCGTCGTGTTATCTGTCCGTGTTAATTGTTCGTCAAATTCAGCCAATTCAGCCAGGAGGCTGAATTTTTCCTAATTTGTTACTTGTAGGTAATAAAAAAAAAAAAAATGTGATCACTATTTTGTCAATGAGTCAATTCACCTTATTCTTTTTTCATGATCTAGGTATGTATGACAGTTTGTGTTCCAATAAATAAATAAATTAGTTGGATTAATTTTAACATCAAATTTGCACTGCACATGCAGATACCTAAGTCGGTTTGATAGATATATGTATGAATAATTTGAATGGAGTACCTTTCCGCTAATGTCATATTTACATTTGGTATATCTACCCAAGAAGTCATAGTGACATTATTTGTGATAAAGTTCCATTCTGCTATGCGATGCAATTTCCTTGACGTACAGTCACGAGCTTCAAATTGGGACCCACTTAAAGTTGACAGTGCTGTCATGTTGTATAGGAATTCAAAGGATATTATATATACTTGCCCAGCTGCACAATTTTCTAATCATGATGAATTTAGAGTCCCGCAGTACGCCGCAAGAGCCAACTGGAGAAAATTTAAATCTGACGAGGAGGATTCTAAATGGACGCGAGGTCGGCGAGACCATGCCTTACATGGTGAGTACTGTTTTAGGCAGGGAAAAAACTTGTGATCATAGAATAACTATGAAACGTTTTAATTAATTCACATTTTAATTAAGTCGCAAAGAAGAACCTAAAGTGCACACAAACGCGAACTTACTTGTGCACCTCTTTATTGTGCGGTTTAAAAATAAGTTTTTATTAAAAATTTCAAGCTTTTTCGCTGACTGTACTTTTTGTTGACTGTCATCTAACCTACATAAACACTAAATTTCAAGTCAATCCGACCACTGGAAGTGAGTTAAGTAAATTCGACGTCCAGGATTTTACCCAAACGGAGCAGGTTACATAGATATATAAAAGCTTGTAACAATGAGATCACACTCATAGACATGAAACCAGTAAAGTCCAAGCCGCTATAAAAAGTATTTCTTTCTAACTTATTTTTGTCCCGTATTAAAGTAAATGTCCTAGTGTTCGGCATGCTAATACCCAATAGTTGACACCCTGCTATTACCTCTATTGCTAATGACATAAAACTAAAGATGAAACTACTGGGACAGTGACCAGGTGACTCGGACATCTACCATTGCCAGATTGCACAAAACTAAAATTTTATTGAATAAAAATACAAAGAATCTTTAACACTTTTTTATATCTTAACATGCGCGTGGTCCTTAAGTAAAAACATCTCCCTGGATAATGTCCAAAACTTTTGATTTGGTTACATGGTTTCACAGAAATCTCAAGAACATCGTTAAAGGTTGCCTTTGAATCTGAATAAAAGAATTAAACAACGTTACGATATACTTATTTAAGCAGATGTCAAATAGTCCATCCAAATTGTCCCTCAGGTTTACCTCCGGCCGGCTCCCAACCCTCCCCCATCGGACGCCAACTGGCTCTGCGGCGGAGTTATCATCCATCCTCGCTACATCCTGACTTCAGCGGCCTGCATCGAAGACGCGAAGCACTTCTACGTCATTTCAGGGACCCATAGGTGCTTTTTAGGGCTCCGTACCTCAAAAGGAAAAAACGGAACCCTTATAGGATCACTTTGTTGTCCGTCCGTCTGTCTGTCAAGACCCTTTTTATCAGGAACGCGTAGAGGTATCAAGCTGAAATTTATATCAAATACTCAGGTCTACGGTCCCTTGGAGCTGTAAAAAAATCAAACTTCTAAGCCAACGCAATCAAAAGATACAGCCGTTTATGCCGCAATTTTCCGCAAATTGTCGACACTCGCAAGGGAATCAAAACCTACAGGGTACTTCCCGTGAACTCAGAATCTTGAAATTTGGTACGAAACCAGGTCTTATAGCACAGATAAAGGAAAAATTGCGGAAAGCATATTTTTTTTTGTCTGTCTGTCTATATCAGTACCCAATCTACAATGATCCCACACTGCGCACATTTTGCTTAGGAGCAGGGGTCTGCTAAGACTGGATGTTCATAGATACATATAAATTTGTACGGAACCCTCGGTGCGCGAGTCCGACTCGCACTTGGCCGGTTTTTTTCGTCATCAAATAATTCCCTCATTCTAGATCAGTGATTATGGTCTTGCTACTCATAATTTAAGACAAGCCATGGTGGCCTAGTGGAAAGCCGTGGTGGCTTATGACCTCTCAAGCCCGGGCTCGCACCTTTGAGTTCTGTTGAATTTACTATGAGCTTCACAGTGAAGGAAAATATAGTGAGAAACCTGCACACATCTGCGAAGAAACTCAATGGTGTATGTGAAGTTCCCAATCCGCACTGGGCCCGTGATTTATTCTGACATTTATTCTGTGTATATGTGGGACATGTGTAGGTCGGAGAGGATATTGATGATAGTGAGACCTATATTGATTCTTAAGCTAGAGACCGAATAATTATCTTAAACTGTTCTGCAGATGGATACCGCTCCACGACAAAAGCGATCCCTGCATCGTAAATGGTGCTAAAAAAGCTGTTTGGAAATGTGTTCCAAAAAGTAAGTACATGATTTTTAATAATAAGAGGGACTGAAAGACGAACAAATAACTCAGAAAATACAGTAAAGTCACTGGCATCGGCATTAAATAGGGTGGCAAAACTCAAAGGGGAATGGGCCGGCAGCATCGAAAAAACGCATAGCTCTTCCGGCAGTTGCGAAGCTAAGAGCAATACTAAAGTAAGACTAGGTAGACGAGAGCAACCGCTAATCTTTCCATACATTTTCAACAGGTTATGTGTTCGATGGCAATGATTTCAACAACATCCGTTGGATGGCGAACGATATAGCAGTCGTGAAGGTGGAAGACGATTTCAATTTCAAAAGACGTGTTAAAGGCTGTGACTTCATTCCGAAGCTGATTAGCTACAATAACCAGAGCTTAGATCTCGAGAAAGCTAGGTCAACAGCTTCGGTCGCCGGTTGGGGGTCAAAGAACCGGTATGGTGAAGTAAGTTTGACTAAGTTTATACAGTCCACTCCCTCTTATTCTGACAGGAAACCAGTCGCCAGTCTTCCTAAGAAGAGGGTGCATGCTCGATGACTCGAGATGATAATAAGTACTTTCACTAAATTTATTTCCCTTACTATCGGATTTTTAGGCTTGTTTTCTTTCTCACATCGCAGTGTCCCTTGAGCATCAAACTTTGCCCTCTACCTTATAAAAGTAAGGCTTAACGTCGCATTGCATTTGCCAAAATTCCTTGTTTCAGGCATCAGAGAGAGTCTCCGGCAACTCTCCTAACCTACTTGAGACTGATGTGGTGATTCTTTCCAAGAAGAATTGCAAGAAGCGTTGGCCAGAGCGTTACCACTACATAATCGATGGATACATGGTGTGCGGAAAGGATGGGCTTGACAGCGAAAATATGAATCAGCTTTGCACTGTACGAGAGTACTCTGAATTACAATATCTTTACCTTGCTCCTCCTGCTGTGCGTTACCTACATGAATTGTGCAGAACCTGCCCTCCTCCATTTCCACATAAATCGACTGACACATAAGTCATGCAAACCCAACTATCACAAACATCACACAAAATGCGTTAAAAAAAGAAAAAAAGTAAGAAAAACATTTATTCGTGACATACTTTTTTAAATAAGGAAAGATAAATAGAAAAAGATAATAAATTGTCACGAAATGATCTCAACTCAGCATGATGCGGGCCTTGCAGTCGACACTGGTCTTCCATGGAAACTATTTTACCCACAATTTAACTTAACATTAGCTTCTTTACTTTTTTTAGCGTTACCATTTTGAACTCTCTGCGAGTTCATTCTCAAAGCTAAAACAGACACATGACGGTTTTCAAAAACAACGAATGATGTTGGAGCGACTTATGTGTGGACATGGGAGGAGGATGGGTGGATGTGCGGGTCCAGCCTATAGTTTCAGCACAGAAGTAGCTGTTTTGCACGTGTGATAGCGGAAAGCAAGGCAAAAAGATTGCAGTTATTATTATGGTCGTCTGTAAAGTAACACCTGGATCAATCGATTTTACTCTGTTTATTTTCATTTTAGAACTTATCTTCTGATTTGCCATGCTATTTTTATGTTTCTCAAACAAACAATAATTGTTGAACAATTAATTGTAGAGATCTTATTTTTCCTACAAACTTTAGCGATGATTTAGTTATCATCAACAATTTATTGACAACGTAACTGGAAAACAAAAGTGAGACCCAAAATGCCATGGCTCCGTAACATAAGAGAGTGCGGCATCAAGACAGTATAACAGCTATTTAAGCTAGCTATGGGCAGGGCGAGATTTAAGAAGAGAAAAAGAGAGAGAAAGAGAGATATTACACTTCGTGATTACTTTAATTTCCGATGGTCATTGCTTCATGCTTATGATTGTCGAGACGCAAAATGTGATCACGATTTTTTTTATTTTCGTGTAAAACAAGCTACGGACTCTTCAAACCAAAGTCGCCTAAACTCCGAATTTGCTGTCAGCATGGTCAGCAGCATTGGTTCGCAAAGCCTTTTATTGCTTTGCTAATCATGTCGGTACGAGCGTTGGTTTTTTTGACGATTTTAGCGTGTAGATATATTCATAGTTTTTGCTATCGGTAGTAGAACTATTTAATTTCAGGACAACGAGGTTAATTGTAAGGAGATGCTTTATTCTGATACGGAGGAAGAGGAGGAAGATAACCCCGAAGTCAGACGCAGGCTTATAGTAAATCCTGAAATATTCGAGATGAATCCGCGACTCGACACCAACGCAACGAGGAGAACGAAGAGCACAGTAATTTCAGGAGGGTTTTGTGAGGTTTGTTAGTTAAACATACTACGGGGTATATTCAGTACCTTAATGTGTCAAAATAGAGTACCTAGACTCATGTTTACGTTGATTTGATACTAGATTTTGGCCGCGACTTCGTCCGCGCAATCGACTCATGTAGACCGAATGTGCCTATGCCTAATGCATTGTTTTAGAGGTCTAAAATCATCTTCGCATTATTCCCTTTCAAAAGAAACCAGTTTGGGGCACATCGGTTGAATGGTTTCAAAGTCTATAACGGATATGCAGTTTATAAACTGTGTGCCTTCCATCAGAATCCGTCTGAATGCTTTAGCTTGAAAGAGTAACAAACATTCGCGTTTGTAATATAAGTAAGATGGCGTCATCGTCCCTAAAGGGTTCATTCCTGCTCACCCTCTCCAAAACGTATCATTATAAACAAACGAACAAGCCACTTAACGATGTTCTGAGATCTAACTTCATAGCAGTTAACTTATCTGTTGGTTTCAGAACGACCACGGCGGTCCGTTAATCGTAGGCCATGGAACAAGTGCTGTAGTGATCGGAATCATCTCGGCTTCTCTGACCAAGGACATCACACAGAAGTGCTATGGGCCATTTCTGTATACGAGCGTCTATCAGAACAGGCATCTCATAAACTGTGCTATTTATAAGGAGATGGGGTTAGTATACCTCATAGAAGTACTCGTTATATAATGAAGTTTTAAAATGGCTATGATACCATAGGGGACCGAAGAGCTGGCAGCTTCCTCGCACAACGTATCAGCATTGCTTGCTATACAGCGAGAAAATGGTGCCAGCATCTTTGGGCCCTTGCCGCGGGGGGAACCCTTTAAAGTTTGTTCTAGTTTTAGTTTACACATTAGTTACTTTTATTTTTAATTATATTTTTAATTAGAGAACCACAAAATACACATGATACCATTTTGATTCCTCTTATAAAGACAAATTCTTAATTAAACTAAATTAAAACATGAAAATTGGACATGAATTGGATGAAAACAAGAAAAATTGGCAAAAATCCAATTATCATCATCAACCCAGCATATATACGTCCCACTGCAGACCACAGGCCTCCTCCCAGAACGAGAGGGCTTGGGCCATAGTTTCCACGCGGGTGGGCGCGTGCAGAATGAATTTCAAATGTGATCACACGTAATTTCCGATAAACTCAGAGCTGCAGGCCCGGGGTCCAACCCACGACCCTCTGCTTGCGAGACCATAGGCTGAACTACCAGGCAACCATGACTTTTCCTTCCTCGTCTTTATACAAGCTTTGACTTTTAATATTATCTTGGTGTTTTTCAGTGTCACGTGTAAAAAGCTCTTGCGGTCTACCAACACTCAAATAACAGAGTCGCGATTTGACTGGAGTTCCCATCCTGACGGGTAAAATAAAATTTATTTAAATAGCTAGCTGTTAACTGTACTTAATCAATCTATATTGCATTCATTCATACTTGTTTTATTTAGTAAACTAGTTTATAACCTTTTTTTTAGCTAAAATAGCTATTTTTCTTATAAATAAAGCGATTCCAGACAAGAAGTTAACATGGTATCCAAAATGTTGACCCTGGTAGCTTTATTTACGAGAAAGTAGCTGTTTTATCTAAAAAAAAACCTCGCACACCGAGGGTTCCGTACAAATTTTTAGGTATGTCAAATCATACGCCGTAAACAGCCGTTAATAATAATCCAGTGTTAGTAGAACCTAGCTTTTGGCTAAGTAAAATGTACGCAGTGTGAGATCATTTTATATTGGTAGTCAGGACCCCTCTTAATATTTAATATAATTATATTTTTATTATTTGTTGTTGTACCAGCCACAGTAATACATTATCGGTGAAAATTTCAAGTGTCTAATTAACGTCATTATAAAGATTTGAAAACGAAGAGTTAAAAACGCTGACAACCCCCTTTAATTTTTAGATTTATTTTATTTTTAGTATTTGTTGTTATAGCGGCAACCGAAATACATCATCTGTGAAAATTTCAACAGTCTAACTATCTCGGTTCATGAGATACAGTCTGGTGACAGACGGACAGACAGACAGACGGACAGACAGACAGACAGACAGACTGACAGACAGACAGGGGGACGGACAGCGGAGTCTCAGTAATAGGGTCCCGTTTTTACCCTTTGGGTGCGGAACCCTAAAAATTATGCATTTTGAGGTTATAAAGTTGTTCAAGTACTATACATAGACAGCTGTGGATGAATGCAATATACAAATAACATTGTTGTTGTTTGTATCCATAGGTACAATCTACAAACAACAATGTTATTTTGGAACCCATATTTCAATCGAACAACGCCATCTATAGATTTCAAACGAAGTTAATACGTCATCTTGAACATCGAAGTACTACACACATCCAAACATCCAAACATCTTTACAAATTTTCTCATTTATAATATTAACAGGATAGGATGCACATAAAGTTAGACATTGAAATGTTCTTTTAATTTCATAACGTAGTAATTTTTATGAAATAGGGTGGCAAACGAGCAAGTGTGTCAGCAGATGGTAAGTAATCACTAGCCGTTGACATTGCAAATTAGAGGAGGAGGAGTGGGGAGGGAGCGTTGCCAGTCTAGAGGACAAAGATAGAATAACCTCATGAGCCGTTAATGTTAAAAGCCGTCTTATTCTTCACGCCGGTATGCAAAGGGCGTAATTGGCGAGTAAGAACGGAATGGGACAACGTATATAGGGTACTTAACTAAATGTATAACCAAACATGAACAACCAATAGGGATGTTGACACCATTAAAAAATAATTCAAAGACACGACTCCAGTAAAAAAACGCTTTATTTTAGCCCTGAAAACCAGATTAATTTTCGATTAACTGAAAAATTAGCTTTATTGTTCCCTTAAAACAAATAAATAGTTAGTTAATTGAGTATGCGAACAAGTGACGTCATATGTTGCTATTGCCATAGAAACTCTATGGGAGAAATGTGTTTTGACAGCTCATAAAAAGTACGTCAGTTGATTGGTGGTGTCAACATCCCTATTGTTATGGCGTCGGGTTAACCAGCCAAATGCGATATTTATAATTGACTTTCACGCGTCGCATTATCGCCGTACTCTTTAGTTTAGACGCATGATAAATTATTAATGGCATGGCATATGAAATTCGTGCAAAGATACCCTATTTATGAATGAAAATCGCCGTATGCTGTAAACATGCTTTTATTTTCTTCACAGGCCTGAGAAGTCAAACGACGAGAACGAAGAAATAGCAAGCGTACGTTCTTCCGACGGCAGAGTCCCGGTTTTAAATCTAACGGACAAATCCACGGGAAATCCTGAAGTAGCTGTGGCCGTCACTGTTTAAATTAAATAAAACAATTTAACTCCTACGTATTCTGGGTTTTATTGGATAGATATTCTCAGCATTTTCTTTATTTCCTTTGACTTAACACTACCCTTTAGTACCGTTTAAAAGTTTAGTAACGCTTAAAGGTAGATGATTTCGATGTTTGTCAAAGTTAGCAGATAAAATAAATAAATATCACGGGACAATTCACACCAATTGACCTAGTCCCAAAGTAAGCTAAGCATAGCTTGTGTTATGGGTACAAGGCAACGGATAAACATACTTAAATACATATTAAACACCCAAGACCCGAGAACAAATATTCGTATTATTCATACAATATCTGCCCCGACGCTCAAGCTTCGTAGTCAGGTTCTCTACCTACTAGGTATGTGGTCGTCTACTAATTTACTACTAATTTAAATTCAGTGGTGTTGTGTGGGAAGTTCCCAATCCGCACTAGACACACGTCCAACCCCAACGCCCAAGATCTGAGAATATGACTGTGCCCATATGGCTGAGAGGAGGAATGAACTTGACGTAAGTAGTTAAGAGTTCAAAAAGTTTGACATTTAAGAGGGTTTATACCTGCTGAACTGGCAACGTTGCATTTTGGTTACTTTTTCTCGATTATTCCATAAAAATTGAACGAAAATCATAAATGTTTTGTATACAAATTGTTCTAATATACCTACCTATAAGTTAATTTGTCTTCTGCAATAATAATTCGTGATTCTTATCACGAATTATTATTGCAGTAGAGTAGACACATTAACTTAACGACCGCTTTAGCCTAGTTGGTAGTGACCCTGCCTACGAAGCAAGAGGTCCTGGGTTCGAATCCCGGTAAGGTCATTTATTTGTGTGATGAGCACGAATATTTGTTCCTGAGTTATGGATGTTTTCTATGTATTTAAGTATTTATTTATCTATATAAGCATGTTTATCGTCGTCTAGTACCCATAGTACAAGCTTTGCTTAGTTTGGGACTAGGTCGATTTGTGTAAGATTGTCCGCTAATATTTATTTATTTATTTATTTATTTATATATTAGAACAATTTGTATACAAAACATTTTTAATTTTCATTCAATTTTTATGGAATAATCGAGAAAAACTAACAAAAATGCAACGTTGCCAGCTCAGCAGGTATAAACGCTGTTGATCGTGGTACCTACCTGAAATGGTATGAAACACAACACTACGTATTTGTTGTACGGTTTGCAGCTTGGGGGCGCGCGCAACACCGGCACCGCGCTCAACTGCCTTCTTCCCGCTTATTCCCCTAAATTCAAGTCTAGGGTGAATGAGCATTTACTAGGCAAGCGTGCTCCATCGTAGGCCTCATCTTCGCTTTCCATTAGTGATTGTGGTTAAACGCAAGCCTATATTGTTAAAAAAAAACTTAGATAATTAACCATACACTTTTACGAGTAATTGGGTCGAATTTACTCCAGTCAGTATTTTGTATTGTTAACTACGTTATGGGTAATGGAATGGTCTTGTTTTCGGAATTCTACTCTACCCAAGTAGAGAACTTAAATAGGGTGAGACTTTGACCAGTTTCACTACTCTCTGTTAAGTTATTGTTATTTAATGTGATAGATATCGGTGTTACCATACTGTTTAATCGAACAAAATAAACTGAGATGGCTCCACAGATATATATTTATTACATAACCACTCAGCAACTTTTTTGAATTTATTGACAAGTGATTTCAAACTCGTTATTGTTTTAAGGAATAAATTTAATTAAAATAAATAAATAACTTGGCAACTATAGTTGCACAAAGCATGTGAAAGGACAAGATTAAGATATAAAGCCAAAGCAAGCAAAACAGATCATAAGATGGACGGAAAAACAAAAGCGGTGACTTAGTAATAGAACCTCATTGGGCACCATTCGAGTATCCTTCGATCAACAAGAATCCTATAAATAATGAAAGTAGAGAAGTAGAAAATGGGCCATTTTCAAATTTTGCGTAGGTAAATTTGACGCAACCTAAAAATACTTGTTTCCGTTTAAACTGCCTAAGGACCCCAAACTAAGATTTTGACTTGTTATATTCTGAATTATAAATTTTTTGCAATTTATTTTTACTGAAAAACAGTTTAAAAAAATATTACAGATTTTATTAATTAAATTTATATTTTTCCTCTTAAACTTTGTCAAGATTTGATCTATCACACTGAAAAAAATAAAAAATAATTATAATACATGACCACTGTTGAGCTTACGAATTTTAAAAACATGTCTATTTAATGGGCATTCAAAAATGATAAATATCTTATCAAAAATACTTTTACAGGAAAATAAATCTGCACGAAGCATTTACTAACCCTACACTACAAATCGCATTAACCCAATACTACCACTAGGGTTGCCAGATTCAAGCATTTAATTTCCGGGCCAATCCGTAAGCTACACATTCGGTCGGTAGGAAAATACACGAAGTCCTAGGTGGTAATTAGGGTCTGAAGATGTAGCTGGAAGATAGCCACTAAAAAGTAAAAAATAACATAAAAACAAAAAATAACTTTTTAAAAACAAGTGTTTACTAAGTAGATCTTAATGAAAAGAACTAAAAAGCTGAAAATAATTTAATTCTGATAAAAAAACAGACATGCATTAAAACTTTTCGTTTTTATTACAGCCCCAATTTTTCAATAAAAGCTTGTTACATTTTGACGTCAAGAGAAATAATGAAGAAGTAACACGCTTTTATTTAAAAAAATTGGGACTGTGATAAAAACGCAAAGATTGAATGCATGGTCTATTTTTATCTGAATTAAATTATTTTCAGCTTTTTGTTCTTTTTATTAAGACCTTAATAAAAGCGTGTTTAAAAAAAATCTTCTTCTTTTAATTTAAGTTAAATTATAAATTTGATTTTTTCACATCTTCAAGTGACTGTAGACCTGAGTATATGATTTTAATTTCAACGCGATACCTTGACGCGTTCCCAAGATAAAGGGCCTTGACAGACAGACGGACGGACGGACAACGAAGTCCTATATACGGAAATCCTATTTATAAGAGTTCCGTTTTTTTTCCTTTTCGTAACCCTAAAAAGAATATTCAACTTTTCTAAATCACTTTTGCCGACCATAACTTCTGCTAGACGTTTTAAAGCTCCAAACAAAACTCAAGTCTGTGCTTTTTTTAGGTACTTACGCCTTTTCTTTTCATATAAAGTTTATTTTTGAAGTTACGATTGTGTTATCGTTCTAAAGGAGCGAATATTAAGGGACATTGAGCGAATTTAACAGGAGAGCGAAAAAACATGTTTGTCTTAGCCGTACAAAATTTTGCAATATTTGATCAAAAAGTGATACATTCTTGGTTCACTAGATTAAGACGAATATCCGGGTAAGTACATTATATTTATATTTTATTTCTTATTTTACATATTTTATGTGAAATTATGTGGCATACTGGCTCTCGACATTAGCGTATTTATTAGTATGACCACATCAAACCTAGTAAGTGCCACATACTAGGTTTTTGAAATAGTTTTGTGCTATACTAGGATTTGAAATGGTCAAGCCCGTTTTTCACCCCACTGTCGAAGAAGGAGGGTTATGTTTTTCGAGCGTATTATTTTCATTATGTAGGTATGTACCTATGTATCCTCTTTGGCACGCCCTGCAGCCTAAACGGCTCAATGGATTTTAAAGTGTGAGGTGGCATTAGATTCGTCTCAGTTCCGCGAGTGACATAGTGACATAGGTTATATTATTTTTCCGGAATTCCCATGGGAACGGGAATTAGGTATACAGGAGTTTTTTTTTCACCCAGTATTGAAATTAAAGTTATTAGTGTTATGTTAGTTAGTGTACTTACTAGGTTTGGAGGTAGGTAGGTACTTGTATTTGTGAACTTGAGCGAGATAGGCATCTAAATGTTTTTGTATCCTGTAGGCACTGGTCAGAAACCACGTTTTATGCAAAAATCGTAAACATGATTTTTTGAGAGTTACTAGGTTTTAAAATGGGGCAGCCGACCTACGTACGTAAATTAATAATATTTTTTTTCCATATCCGGTCACGTTACGGTTACGGTTTGATCATACTCAAGCAATCTGTACCTCTACCATGAGTTTACACTAGTTCACAGTGACCGTACTCGCTAGCGACGGCGTTAATGATTTGTATGGAGAATTGTACTTCCGTAAGTGACCGCTAGAGGCGATGTACAATTCTCCATACAAATAATTTACGCCGTCGCTAGCGAGTACGGTCACGGAAACTAGTGTAAACTCATGGTAGAGGTACTGCTCAAAAAACGTCAGCGCAACGGCGACGCCAGTAGCCAGGTTGAGTCACAGCATCAGCATCATCATCATCATCATCATCATCATCATCATCATCATAATCATCGTCTCATTCTATATACATCCCATCGGCTAGCTTTTGGCCGCTACTTCGTCCGCGCAGAATTCAAATTTGTGGTAAAGCTTCTTCATCTTCTTCATTGAATAAAGCAAAAATCCTAAATCCGTCATCATCATCGATATCAGATAGTTTTCAGGGTTCCATCAGGTACAAAATAAATCGATACATTCAATTATTAAATTGACCAATTTATTGGAACGATTAATTGTTTTGCAATTGGTTCTAGGTTTTCACTTCACTAAATAGTCTGTGGTCAGATTAACGGCTTCTTTGTTTACATTCTCAAATATCAACTAGGTAATTTAAATTGGATTGAAACAAAATATAGTGTATCTAGTTATAGGTGCTTATATGATAGCTATAAGATGTTATATTTTGTTAGCTGTAAGGAATTCAAATACGTAACGTTTACTGAATAAATATGTACATTATGTCTATGCTTTCGATAATCTATACAAGATGTCTTACAATTTGAGCAGATGTTTGGGTTACGTTAGTTTATAAGTATCATTGGAATTTTGATACAGAATGAAGTCGACCCCTTTGGCGCCTTATACGGGTATTTTCAATAAAAGGTGTATGTACCCTTTAAAACAAAGGTTTTAATGAAGAAATCTGGGGGTTTTCTTACTCAGAAACAGGAGTGCTATAGATTTTTGATGATTTAAATTATGTCCTCAGTTTTCCATCCAACTATTTTTGTCAATTTTGTGACGAGCTATACAAACTGTACGAAAAACCATCACAAAACTGACTCGAAAAATAAGGACACATTTTTTTCTCCTACCTATTTATTTACCTACCCACCTACCTACTTGTGATTTTGAATAAGAAAATCCCAATATTTCCTCATTTAAAAAAGTAAAGGATGCACTTTTTATTGAAAATGCCTATACTTTGAACATCGACCAATGTATGGAAACATTTTGTCAACCACAGTTGAAAGATATTCAAAAAAACTTTAAATTTACAGTAATGTTTAGTTCAATTTTAAACCTGAATCTGCTGAAATATTCCGGTAAAATTAAGATTGACACACTGTACAGATTGATCAACATGATCATAATTAGCTTTAGTTGAAACTGTTTATCTACTTAATGGCCACTTACTAGACACATTCTGTTTTGTTTAGTAGGGTAAAACCAGGATAGTTGGCCCATGTGGCCTATGGCCTATAGTTGCCTCGATTATAATTACTCTAGTTTTTCTTATGAATCCTATTTATTTCAATTATTTATCGAGAGACTTTCCAGCTACCTACTATTAAGTTGAACGAGTGGCATGTCTCCGTGTGATTGCATGGGAAGGCAAAATACAATCAAAGTTTTTAGAGGATAGTTGTCCCGTTTCGGGGGAGGGCATCTACTTATACGGTATTAATATGGATCAGGCAACTATCCCATACGTGGGATAATATAGATGTCACAAGATGAAGAGGTCTGCTAAAATCGCTAATACTCTGAAATTATTCAAGAAATAGTTTTTAATTTTTTACAAATTAGCCGATGAAAGCACGAAGTAAGGTTTTGAAATATAAAACATTTTACTTTTTTTACTAAGGACTGGTTTTTCAATGTTCAGTTAACAGTGACTGTCAGATAAATGTAAGCTCTGTCCTGTTTTTCCCCATGACTTGATAAAAGGAAAGCGATAGTTTTAACTGACGGATACTTTTATCTGGGTATTGGAATATCAGCCCTAAGATATATGGAGCGATTTAAAAAAGTGGGGCAACTGTTCCGGTTTTACCCTAGAAACATTAAAAAAAGTTATAAAATGTTAAAGCTTGTCCAGGATACATTACAACAGACTGACAATACATTTTTTGTTACGAAATAGAGCTTTCATTTATTGTTTAAAATTACCTACGTAAATATTTTTAAACGATATTTTTTAATTAAAGAAGACTACTTTTGTTTTTAGCACAAATTTTATTTGAATTAATCATACTCGGGCTGATCATAAAACTCGTATTCGTAAAAACTCGTAATCTACAACTTTGTTCAATATAATAACAGAATTATAATCTCAACCAATCAACTTTTCATTGAAGCGTGAAATTATGGTTCCGGCCTAACTTATTAATTTACGTTTTCCAGGTTTTATCAGCCTTTAGGACAAAAATACATGGTCACTTGAGATATGTTTAGAAATGCGTGTTTTGCAATTTTTTTATCCGCCCTCGGCAATATTTTAGGTAAGTGGAAGAAATTATTAATCGATCCATTGAAATCTTAATTATAGAGATGGAAACTTACTTTTCTCTCCTCTTTTTTATCAAGAAGATGACATTCATCTATAAATAGTTCTTGGACCTGAGGCCACTTGTCAAACGCGTTCGCGATTACAATCACATACACTATCTAATTTTGCCGTCATAACTATTATATCCTTTGACAGATATAAATGGCAATCGCAATTGCGACATTGTGCTCTTTAGACAATGGTCTCTAAATATATTTGGAGCTGCTCATTTTACACACACCGTTCTAAGGAAGCTTGAAAGACATAGCTGGGCCGCAACGGCATAGAATTTATAAGTGGTCCATCATCGACAGCAATGTACCGCAAGTCGCATTATTTCTCACTCCATCTAAATGAGGCTGTTCACGAAGTACCTTTACGTGAGCATATCATAATAGTTCCAACAGATGCGTCAGTCATCGACTCCGGAACGACAGTGCCTCCACACGTGGAAGATATTCTCAAGAAGACGAACATCAGCCTGGTCGAATCGGCTCTCAATGACTCGAGGAGAATCCTTAACGGTGTAGAATCGCTAGCAAGCAGACCTTATATGGTAAGAAGATTTTTTTAGACACAGACCAAGATAAGTCTGCAACGATTTTGATAGCACACGCAGTAGGAACATGTGTCATTTATCTATATCTATACTTCTATACTAATATAATTATAAAGAGGAAAGATTTGATTGTTTATTTGTTTGTTTGTTTATTTGCATTGAATAGGCTCCGAAACTACTGGGCCGATTTCAAAAATTCTTTTGCCGTTAGAAAGCTACATTATCACTGAGTGACATAGGCTACTTTTTACCGCGGGAAAATACCTTTTCCTACGGGAAAATTAATTTTATCGCGGGCGAAGCTGCGGACGGAAGGCTAGTACGTCATAATTTCATAGAAGTTTGACGTTTAACATAAGTTGACACTTGCACTGCGTGAGCTTATCTTGGTCTGACTCTAGTGAGCGGTAAAGCGTTTTAACCACCGTGTCTCGTGTGTTACGAAGATCGACTTATTCTTCCGTCAGCTACATATCCTAGTAACCACAACGCGTAGTGTATGTAGTGTGTGGTCGTAAAATTGCGATTGGTTTTAGTTCGTGAACATTATCCTTAGATTTTTTTAACACAAGGGCAGAAACGCTTCACTGTCGATTATGTTAAAATTAATCTGGAATAATTGAACAAACTATTGGAAAAGTGTCATTGAAAACTTCTGCTATACCTCATTTACACACACACACGAGCTACTATATATATATATAAAAATGATTTGCTGTTCGTTAGTCTCGCTAAAATTCAAGAACGTCTGAACCGATTTGGCTAATTTTAGTCTTGAAATATTCGTGGAAGTCCAGGGAAGGTTTAAACGGTGAGAAAATATGGAAAAATTGCGAGGAAAATACTAAAAACGACAATTTTATTTTCCCATACAAACTGTTCTTACCTGTCAAACATTTGATGTTCATACCCTTGATACGGCAAATTTGGACCCCCTCAAATTAATCATGATTTAAATAAGGGTTTTGAATCGACAACATATATCCACAATATACGGATTATCGAGTATTTCAATTTTAAAAATGCAAAATAAAATGACACTTGGTTGTCAAATATTAACGGGTGCGTTCGGAAATTTATTTGTGCGTTCGGAAATTCATTTTTTTATGATTTAAATTGTCTATTGTAAATTTAGATAAACTTTTTATTAACGTCACGTTGTAGAACTCAAAAAAGACCTTCTCAGACCTCCACAGACCATAAACCATAGATTGCAAATGCGATTTTTTCATTAAGAAGTGGTTGGTATGGTTTACTCTATTAAAACAAGTCACATTGACAACGCAAGTGAAGTTGGTAAATAAAAACAATTTAAAATGACACTAACAGAAATAAATTACGATGACGAAATAAAAGAAAGTCTTGTTAGTTACACTATTTATAACTCAAGACCAGCTGAACCGATTTGGCTGAAAATTGGTGGGGAGGTAGCTTAAAACCAGGAGACGGACATAGAATACTTTTTATCCCGTTCCCGTGGGACGTTGCGAAATTCCCACTGGATAGAAATAAATTAATTCAATTTTGAGGCTGATTTTTAAAATTCTTACATATTATGTGATATGACTATCCCTGACTGACATAGGCTACTTTTTTTCGGGAAAATACAATATTCCCACGGGATAGACAAAAACTGAACTCAACTTCGAAGCTGATCTTAAAAATTCTTTCACCAATAGAAAGCTACACTATTCTTGATTGGTATTGAATAGACTACTCTTGGGAAAATGCAAAATTCCCGTGGGATAGAAATAAGTGAATTCAACTTCAGGGTTGATTTTAAAATTTTCTTGCACCAATAGTAAGCTACAGTATCTCTGATTGACATAGGGTACATTTTTATGGGAAAATAAAAAGTTCCCGCGGGATAGAAATAAGAAAATTCAACTTCGGCACTGATTTTGAAAATTATTTCATATGATATGATTATGTATGACTACCTATTCCCGATTGACACAGGCTACTTTTTCATTGGGAAAATGTAAAATTCCCACGGGATAGAAAAAACTGAATTCAACTTCAGGGCTGATTATAAAAATTTTTTCACCAATAGAAATCTACACTATTCCTGATTGGTATAGACTACTCTTCTTCGGGAAAATGCAAAAGTCCCGCGGGATAGAAGTAAGTCAACCCAAATTAGGGCTGATTTAAAAATTTATTTCATAATAGTAAGATACAGTATCCCTGATTAACATAGGTTACTTTTCTACGGGACAATGCAAAATTCCCACGGGATAGAAACGAGTAAATTGAACTTAGGGCCTGATTAAAAAAAACACTAATAAAAAGCTACACTGGCTATGATTTTCAAAATAAGTCAAAACAGTTATTTCTATCCCGCGGGAACTTTATTTTGCACGTTCTTGGGATAAAATAAGCCTTTTTCAATCAGGCATAGGCCTCCTCCCAGAACGAGAGGACTTGAGCAGTAGTTCCCACGCGGGCCCAGTGCGATTTGGGAACTTCACACACACACACAATTGAAATTCTTCACAGGTGGGTGCAGCTTTCCTCGCGATGTTTTCCTTCACTGTAAAACTCATGGTAAACTTCAAATGTAATTTAGCACACGAATTAGGAAAAACTAAGAGGTGCAAACCAGGGCACAAACCCACGATCCTCTGCTTAAGAGTCCATAAACGAAAAAGGTCGTCTAACACAAGGTGCAACCCATGCACCATACACCTACATCATTCATTTGCCATAATGTTCTTACATCCTAATGATCATACATAAGCCATAAACTTAATCGGCACCATTTACTAGATTTGTTAAAAAATTGAAACAGGGATGGAATAATCGCATTTGAAAAAATATTCAATTACGGCACGGCAATGATGAAGTGGACAATGGAAGAACCTGAGATACTTATATTTGCATCTCTTTCTTCTCAGTAGGGTGACCACAGTGTTAGCAATAAATAATTACACTATCACTTCTGATTACATCTCCGATGTCACCATGTAGCTGGATGTAGGAGATACGAGGTTCACCGGGTCAGCTAGTAATACCTATTTATTTATTGAAAAATAACATTACAACAAACACACAAATGCATTCCCCATCGATTATGCGAAATGACACGCGAGACACAAGATAACGCACAAGCTGAGGCGTGAAGTGAATGTGTAAATGCAGTGTTTGAGCTGATTCTCCTGCTTGGCTGAGATGATGATGAATGAAAGGCAGCTGGTTCGCATATAAAAACTATAAATAAATAAATAATAAATAAATAAATATCACGGGACAATTCACACCAATTGACCTAGTCCCAAAGTAAGCTAAGTAAAGCTTGTGTTATGGGTACTAGGCAACGGATAAACATACTTATATAGATAGATACATACTTATATACATATTAAACACCCAAGACCCGAGAACAAACATTCGTATTTTTCATACAAATATCTGCCCCGACACGGGAATCGAACCCGGGACCTCAAGCTTCGTAGTCAGGTTCTCTAACCACTAGGCCATCTGGTCGTCTAAACTATAATGAATTTAACAAATTAGTTTGCAAGGTATTGACGCTAAGACGGTCTGAATGTCACTGGCGGCGCAGCCGCTCCGCTCCCCGCACCTCTGCCCTCCAAACTAGTGTTAACGTAGTGATGTGACGGTGCATGATGTTGCGATGCAACAGCAGCATAAGAAATTAGAATAAGTATTTTGAAATGAGGTTCAATAATGCGAGCATGACATTGGATTTCACTCACTTAAACCTTGTCACACTGGATACAACATTTTCATTACATTTTATATGAATTGAATTGATCAGAGGCCGTATTGTCTAACGCACGGGCGCTTGCCTTTCACTATCTCTTTCTGTCACCATCTTATACCGTTTGACAGAAAGAAATAGTGATTGCGAAGGCAAGCGTCAAAAGCGTATGACGATACCGTTTGTTTTGAAAGATAAAGGGCTCGAAGCGAAAAATTCACCTGGGAAGATTAATACTACGAAACTCGATTTTAAACTTCGTATCGTGCCATTTCATTCACGCTAACAGTATTAAACAGAAGAGTGAAAGGGACAGTACGATAAGAACTTCAAATTTCGAATTTCGTTGTAGCGTCCATGACTCGACATGCATCCAGTATGACAAGGCTTTTAGTCAAGCAGCAGCATTAAGGCAGGAAGACATTTATTTGTCATTCATTACCGATCAAGATGTAAATTCCACGTTTTGAAAAATGGCAGGTATACCTCAAGTTGCCAGCTAACAATCCGAAGTATAAGGAGTACCGTCGCTGGCTGTGTGGTGGAGTCATCGTCCACGAGGAGTACATCCTAACTTCAGCTGCGTGCATAGAGGACGCTAGGAACTTCTATGTGGTTTCTGGAACCTATAAGTAAGGATTTTTAGAAAAATTTTGGAAGTATCGGTTTATCGCATGTCAGTTATCAGACGATGGTGTTTTTTTTGTTTGAAAGTGACCTGAGGCCGTATTGTCTACGTGCGAACGCTTGCCTTCGCTTTCACCATCTCTTTCTGTCAACGTCTTATACCGGTTGACAGAAAGAAATAGTGATTGCGAAGGCAAGCGTCAAAAGCGTTAGACAATAAGCCTGCAGGCCAGTGATTAATCCACGATTAACCTCTATCTTATTTGATGACGAAAGCAATTCCAACCAATTTTGTTTTCGACTCTGATGTGCCAAAAAAAAATACAGGTAGATTTTTTTTTGTTTTTTAGTTAATATCTCATCTCATAGAATAGATTTCTACATTTTTAACATTATTAGCCACTGTTAAAAACCATTACTGGTTTATGTAACAGTTGGCGAGATCGCGCGGTTCGGTCCGCGCTTACAATAATATTAAATGTTAAAATTAAGTATAAATAAATGTACAAATGTAGGGTACGCCGGCGCCGCAGGCCAGTCCCGCCCGGCCTACCCGCAGCTAGGAAAGATCCGCCACCCCGCCGCACCCTATAAAATAGCTCTTAATTAGTTTTTTACATTTGACTCTTTCGTATTTACAATCTGACATTTTGTTTAAGACTTCCTCTGGCAAGGTATTCAAAATAGATGGCAGTACATATTTATCAGTTATCTTACCATATACGTTAGTGGTATGTTATTGGATGATACTGATCTTAACTAACAATTATACTCACCACATACCCACTTAAATAGTTTTCCAAAATGTCCGAATTAATTTGTATGGAAAATTTATTTTCTGTAGGTACTAAAATCTATCGTGGCAATACATTCCTTGTTGTTTTCCTTCGTAAAATGGTTGCCTGGAAGAGATCGCTTTGAAGCGATAAGGCCGCCTATTGCTTACCTTGTATATTTTTTTCCATGTACTTGTTTTTCTGTATTGTTTTTTGTGTGGTGTACAATAAAGAGTCATTGTATTGTATTGTAAAAGGAAGATTCTAAAAACATTTTAGAAAACTAAGTTATGTTATTTAAACTCAGTATCATTCAGTCTACCTGCCTGTGATTTTTTATTGCAAATAGTAGTGGCAATTTTTTTTGAAATGCTCAAATGATGCCAAAAATACTCAGTAACAGCCCATTCACTCTAACATTTAATTATTTTATTTTACCACCTAAAGGCCTACTTGCGTAGCTCTGTAAGTTGTAAGCTGACAACCTTGCGAGTCTTACGAAATTTGCCGTACTTATCAAAAATAATCTTGATCAGGACAGCAGAGACTCCCTGCGACAGGGGTTCTAACGGGTGTCATACTTATATATATATATATATATATATATATGAACTTTTACCCATAAGAAGTGTTTCAAAACACAATGGTATCATAAGTATCTATAATCCACAGACACAGTGAAGAATTTGATCGCTACAACAACCAATGTATCAAAAACGGAGCTAAAAAAGCTATATGGAAATGCGTACCCAGAAGTAAGTTGAAAGTTTAAATATAATTACTAATTATAAATAGAAAATTAAAAGTGTGAAGTTCTCAATCAGCACTGGGCCCGCGTGGGAACTACGGGCCCAAGGTCTTTTCACTCTGAGAGGAGGCCTGTGTTCTGCCCTGCAGTGGAACGTATGTTATATAGGCTGGGATGAAAAATTAAATTAAATTAAAGTAAATCATGCGACGATTGATACAAATTGATTGACCAGTTCCAAACTAAGCAAAGCTAGTACTATGGGTACTAGACAACGGATAAATAAATACTTAAATACATATTAAACATCTAAGACTCGACACAAACATTCGTATTTTTCACACAAGTATCTGCCTCGACCTGGAAACGGAACCCGGGATCCCAAGCTTCGTACAAAACAATTACCTTGGGGCCGATTTTTCAATCCCCAGATAAAAGTATCTGTCGGATAAATGTAAACTCTCTCCTTTTTTTCCTATGACTTGAGAAAAGGAAAGCGATAGTTTTAACTGACGGATACCTTTATCTCATCATCATCATCATCATTTCAGCCGTAGGACGTCCACTGCTGGACATAGGCCTCCCTCATTGACGCCCAATCATTACGGTTGGAAGCCACTTGCATCCACCGTGAACCCGCGGCCTTCACCAAATCGTCCGGCCATCTCGTGTGTTGTGGTTGGTGGTTGGTGGTACTTTTATCTGGGATTGAAAAATCAGCCCTTAATCACTTTGTTCAGACTACGAGTTTGACGGCCACGAGAACGACAATATCCGCTGGATGAACAACGACATAGCAGTGGTTAAGGTCGAGGATGAGTTCGACTTCACTCGCCGCATCAGAGGCTGCGACTACATACCCCAACCGATCTGCTACAACAACCAGAGCGAGAACTACGAGGCGCCTGGTACAGCAGCTCTCACTGCTGGCTGGGGAAGTACACTGAAGTATAATGATGTATGAAAAATTTACAGTCCTATTCTAGCCCATCCTTTTTAGGGTTCCGTAGTCAACTAGGAACCCTTATAGTTTCGCCATGTCTGTCCGTCTGTCTGTCTGTCTGTCTGTCTGTCCGCGGCTAAGCTCAGAGATCGTTAGTACTAGAAAGCTATAATTTGGCATCAATATATATATTAGTCACGCCGACAAAGTGATTGAATAAAAAAAAGTAAAAAAAAATTTTATAGGGTACCTCCCATAGACGTAAAGTGGGGGTGATTTTTTTTTCTCAGCTAACCCTATAGTGTGGGGTATCGTTGGATAGGTCTTTTAAAATCATTGCGGGGTTGCTAACATGATTTTTCTATTCAGTGATCTGTTTGCGAAATATTCAACTTTAAAGTGAAAATTTTCATTAAAATTGGCCGTTCCCCCCCCTCTAAAATCTAAACTGTTGGGTGGAAAAATTTGAAAAAATTCAGAATGGTAGTAAATATATCAAATTTACTAGGAAAATTATAGCGGCTAAGATTGCTTGGAAATTATTTGTAGTTTAAGAGTAAATAGTAGCCTAAGGTATAAAACATACCTAAACTTGGATGATTCCGTACACATACGAAATCCTTAGAAAAATATTACTTAATATTATTTTTTCGTAATGGCTACGGAACCCTACCTTGGGCGGGTCCGACACGCTCTTGGCCGGTTTTTTTTATGGTGCGGAAAATGCGTCTTATGCAGTCTCTTTTCGGGGAAACAGAGGGTATGTGGGGCTCTCCCACGAGGGGCCTACCCACTAATCGCACGGATTCCCTCGTTGCCATTGTGAACGCCACGGGAGCGTGAAGAGACACCGCGACGCCCTATGGCCGGGTCGATTTCAGAGCGTTTTGTCAGCGTTTTTTAAATTTCATTAGTGTCACTCGATTATTGCTGTAAAATAATGATAAATCGCGACAACTTTGGATAAAATCAGACTAAGCCTCGGTACCGCCACACATTTATATAAAAAGTTAACTCTGATCATCATCCGCCTCTGCAATATTTACGTCGACGGTAATGAAAAAAAACGCGGCGGTCAAAACGCTCTGAAATCGACCCGGCCGCCCCGGGTTGGGGCTCATTTCAAATCATTGTTTTTAGGGTTTCGTACCATCAATGGATCACTTTGTTTTCCGTCTGCCCGTCAAGACCCTTTTCTCAGGAACTCGTGGCAGCATCAAGTTGAAATTAACATCAAAAAATGTCTGCGATCTCTTGAGGCTGTATAAAAAATGAAGCTTCTTCCAAGTCCACGCGGTCCAAAGATACGACTGTTTGAGCCTTATTTTCTAACATTTCGCAGAGAAATCAAAAGCTATAGGGTACTTCCCATAGACCTAGTATTATGAATATACCTAGAGATTTTCCTGGCACCAACAACGACGAAAATGTGCCACAAAACCACAAATCCAAAGGTTATCTCGATAAGACTGCATGTTGTTTACTTCTACTCTTAATTATATTTTACATATTATCATCACTTATCAGATCATCTAGGTCGCCACGGTTTGTCTTGTATAAGAAGTGCTGGCCGTTTTTACCGTCATGGTGCACTAAATGACCTCATCCGTCGGGCCCTCACTACCGCATCAATTCTACCGCATAAAAGATTTGTCCACACTCCTGATTTTGGCCTCAGGCGACCCCAGGGCTGGCACTTACCTCTCACAAAGACTAGGAATAGTAGTTCAGAGAGGTAACGCGGCCAGCATCTTGGGGTCTATGCCTGTGGCGGAAAATTTAGACGATATTTTTACTTTGTAGTTTTAGTTTAAGTTATATATATATATATATATATATATATATATATATATATATATATGTATTTAGGTCTAGTTTTCTAATTTGTATATTTTGATTTGAACTAATAAAATTAATATAATTTTACATATTGTATTCTGTATTTATCGATATACATATGTATATCGGAAGTCGATAAACGAGAAGTCCCTATGACAACTCAAAAGTGCTACGAGAATTCCGTGCTCTGAATTAATGTCACATAGAAGATATCCATAAATTAAGTATCAGAAGGAAGTCACTAGCGTTGCCTAGTTATTTGCCAGGAAAATCTCTAGATACAATTATAAAATTTAGCATGAAAGAAGGTCTTATAGCCCAAGTAAATTAGTTGTTCCATCACAAAAATAAATATTTTTTGCGTACTAACGAACTGTTTACATACAAGCTTGTACGGTACCCTCGGTGCGCGAGTCCAACTCACACTTGACCGGCTTTTGTATATTTTCTAGTGGGTAAACAGTCGTAAGGACTTTGGCAGGTCTGGTGCGATGAATCTTCTAGAAACTACAGTCCACATCATCAGCAAATCGAAATGCAAGCGGCGCTGGGGATCTCGGTACTACAATATCATCGACAACTACATGGTGTGCACGAAGGACTTGGTGCAGGACATGAGTGAGCTTTGCGATGTTAGTAGAGTTTCTCAATATTATAAATAAAATAAATAAATATCATGGGACAATTCACACCAATTGACCTAGTACCAAAGTAAGCTAAGCATAGCTTGTGTTATGGGTTGTGGTGCCTAGTGGCAACGGATAAACATACTTACTTATATAGATAGATACATACTTAAATACATATTAAACACTCAAGACCCGAGAACAAATATTCGTATTATTCATACAAATATCTGCCCCGACGCGGGAATCGAACCCGGGGCCTCAAGCTTCGTAGCCAGGTTCTCTACCTACTAGGCCATCTGGTCGTTTATAGTATTTATCTCAATATTTTTAGTACAAACTGGCAATGTATAGGTACGGTCGACCAAGAAAGTGGTCTACCAGTTTTGACAAAAGTTTCTGTGACATCTAAATATCCCTAAGTCACTGTCATCATATTATTGCAAGGGAAAATCGACATCGTTGTATCATGACGTGCAAATGAACTTCGACCGTAGACCATATTTTTAGGCGACTGTACATATAGGACCCTAATCAATTAATTGATCTTACCACAAAACACTGTAACATAACCAAAGCCCGGATGACGGGAGCAAAAATGCACTTTTCACTAGTGGTTAATTAAATATCGATTATTTTATCGCTATACATTGTTGACGTAGGCGTTTCAACTTTATAAATCTTAAATAATTTGATATCTGGAAAAGAAGTGGGACTGCGTAATACAGATGTAATTCATACATAACCACAATGAATTATTTAAATTTGCCCCGATTACTACAGTAGATTTAGAACGGTCCTTTGGTTGGCTGAAATGGATTTTATCACCTAGGCGAGGGAGTTTAAAATCGGAAATGTAGAAAAAATACTACCTAATTGTTTATTACGAAAATTATATAAAATATTAAACAAAAATACAAACAGCTCATTTTAATTTTATTTAAAACTACCTATAATTTTTCTCAATTTCGTAACGGTGGTCCAGTACATCGTGCTTTTTATCGTCATTTTATCGACTTATAAAATTTGTGTCCTCGCACTATTGCGACGTCAACACATAATTTCTCCCGTCATCCGGGCTTTGAACATAACTAAGTATAACAAATAAAAAGTTCTAATAAAAAAAAACTACAATTCCAGGAAAAATATGTTGATTGTACGGACGTTATGTATTCTGAAGAAGGCGGAGAAGAAAGTAGGCGAGTGATCAGTCCAAATTCGACTCTACTTTCCCTGCACAGCGCTTATCACAACGAGACGCGTCGACGAAAAGACCAAACCAGCGGTGGCTTTTGTGAGGTAAGTATTTTACAGTAGACACAAAGACTCGCGGCAGACCTCTGTCATAAAACGTGCAAATGAGACAGCGCATTCATATTCTCTCTCGCACTTGCACTGTTTATGGGTGACATCACAAAGGCGTAGAGATGCGCATTGTTAGGCTACGTACCTACGTTTATCAACAGAAATAGGAATTTAGGGGGCAAAATTTAAAGACAAGTAGGGAGTTCCTTTAACGATAAACTCAACTATCGACGCTTTTTCCATACACAAAGATCGCTCCAAGTTTTTTCTGTAAATATAAAATTTTATAGAAAGTATAAAAATTAAACAAAATAATAAATCAATTCTATTTAAGGAACTCGCAAAAGAGATTTCTTCGCGCCTGGTAGAAACGACTGGTGACCAGAAGGCAGGTGGCTATTTCCGCCAACGATTAAGCCTGGCTATTCAACGCGGTAACGCTGCCTGCCTTCTGGGAACTATGCCGTCGGGTGACATCCTAAAAGATATGTTTTATTTATAAATTTTTAGTTTTAGGTTCAGTTTTATTTTCCTTTATTTATAAATTGTACATACTTTAGATTATTATTATTTAAACAATGTAAAAATTAAAATAAATATTCTATTCTTCTTTATCCTCGTAAAGCCCGAGTCAAATTTTGAATATCATAATTTTAAACTTATTGGCAATCAAGAAAAGTTGACATTTGCTTTGACATACGTATTCAATTTAGCATGTTGGGCCTTACGAGGTTAAGTATAGTAAATATTTTACAGTGCATTAGTATGCATTAGTACCCAGCAGCTATCGTTTAAAATACGCTTTGTATAAACTTTATTATATTTGTCTCCATAATAAGACTTACAAAATAATACAAACCTTACAAACAAAGCTGGGGGCGATTACTAGTATATACGAGAAGCGTCGATAGTTGAGTTTATCGATAAAGGAACTCCCTACCTGTCATTAAATTTTGCCCCCTAGTTTCCTATGTCTGTTTATCAATAAATTTAAATTAAGGGTATTTTAAATGCGACAAATATACCTAATTGTTTATTAGTAGTGCTTATTTAATATTACATTATTACATAAACAATATTGGAGGCAAATCAAGATCGTCATTATCGTCGTCAGTGTCGCAGTTGTCGATTTAATGAAACAGGTCTAAGAACCATCGCCAAGAAACCTGCTATCAAATAAAAAAAACTGCATCCAAATTGGTTCACCCGCTTAAGAGTTATGATGCCACAGACAGACACACACACATAGCGGTCAAACGGTCAAACTTAACATCCCTCTTTTTGTGTCGGGGGTTAATAAAATAATTGCGTGTTGCGCGTTTATCGCTATCCCGCGGGAACTATTGAATTTTCCGGGATAAAAATATCGTACGTCCTTTCGAGGGTCTGACACTGTCATCATGCCAATTTAGATACCAAAATCGTCAGGTATCGAAGATTTGCGTGGCCTTGAGTACGAAGTTACCTGTTGGCCACGGTGTATGTCCCACTGAAACGACTGATTTTTTAACACTAATTTTTAAGAACGACCACGGCGGCCCTCTCATCGTGGGCGACGGTGTATCAGCCATGGTCATCGGTATCGTGTCTGCCTGCCTCGTCAAGGACCGCACCAACAAATGCCACGGGCCGTTCCTCTACACCAGCGTCTACAGGAACAAAGTACTTCTAGACTGTGCGATCTACAAAGATATAAGGTGAGACTTCTTTAAATCCTTTTACCCCTTCGAGTGAACAGCAGCAGTTGAAATTGAATTTTTGGGAGTTTGGGCTTTTTCAATTTATAATGTACCTGCTACTTTTTTCCCGAATTAGGCAGTTTTGGGGGTTACTCAGAATCAAGAGCGCTATTATGATTAAAAAAATGTCTTCAAATTTCCATACGATTTATTTGTGACAATTTTGTGACAATCCATGTATGAAAAAAGTTACAAAAGTGACTCAAAAATAAGAACACTTTTTTTAATTAAAAATTAAATAGTATGTAGATACTCTTGATTGTGAATAATAAAGCTCCATTGTATCCTCATGTAAAAAAGGAAATTGTACTTACATTTTTTATTGAAAATACCCTTTTTAGGGTTCCGTAGTCAACTAGGAACCCTTATAGTTTCGCCATGTCTGTCCGTCTGTCTGTCTGTCTGTCTGTCTGTCCGCGGCTAAGCTCAGAGATCGTTAGTACTAGAAAGCTGTAATTTAGCATGAATATACATATCATTCACGCCAACAAAGTAGTAAAGTAGTAAAGTAGTTTTTTTAGGGTACCTCCCATAGACGTAAAGGGGGGGTGATTTTTTTTTTCTCGACTAATCCTATAGTGTGGGGTATCGTTGGATAGGTCTTTTAAAACCATTGCGGGGTTGCTAACATGATTTTTCTATTCAGTGATCTGTTTGCGAAATATTCAACTTTAAAGTGAAAATTTTCATTAAAGTCGAGCGTCCCCCCCCCTCTAAAATCTAAACTGTTAGGTGGAATAATTTGAAAAAATTCAGAATGATAGTAAATATATCAAATTTACTAGGAAAATTATAGCGGCTAAGATTGCTTGGAAATTATTTGTAGTTTAAGAGTAAATAGTAGCCTAAGGTATAAAACATACCTAAACTTGGATGATTCCGTACACATACGAAATCCTTAGAAAAATATTACTTGATTTTTTTGTAATGGCTACGGGGAACCCTACCTTGTGCGTGTCCGACACGCTCTTGGCCGGTTTTTTTAAAAATTCCTATGGGAATTCTCAAAAAATAATTACTTGTCTTCATTTAAGTTGTGTGAAGGACATCCGTGGAAAATGTCATGTTTCTATACTCAGCGGTTAAGATTTTATCCCGTGAGAATATTGGGATAAAAAGTAGTCTATGAGTTATTCCAGAAATCTAACTATGAAAATACCAAAGGTCAACCGTTTTAGTCAAAGAGTAATAAACACACGTCTTAACCGTGATCAAGGTTTTAGATTGGTGGTTGTATGAAAAGCAATAAGTACTTATACGAATTCAGTTCGGCCAGACGAACATAATTTTTTGAATAATGAGTCACTTAATTTCTGCTGCATTCGGTTTAAAATAAAAAGTCCAGTTTGTGCCACACGGCGACGCAAATTGACTTGATTGACTGAATTTACTTTTGTATGAAACCAAAATTACGCGACTTAAAATTACATTCATTTGGCCTCACACTTAGTATGAAACCACCTTAATTCTGGTTACTATTCTAGGAATGATTGCAAGCAGAGTTATAGATCCAGCGTCACCCACACAGAGACAGAAATGAGCTGGGCTGATCATCCTGACGGGTAAAACTTTTAAATCAATTGAGTGGGCTCTCTAATTTTTCGTCAAATATTTTCCCCGACCTGTATTTTTTTTAAATTGTTATACAGGGTATTTAACAGTCGGTCGTAGGAGTTTTAAGGGAAGATAGAGTCATTCTGAACATTTTTGACCACATTTACTATTATCCTAAGTTTCACAGTTTTTGAGATATTGTCATGTCACTGTCATTTTCAACCGACGAAAAGAAAAGGAGGAGGTTCTCAAGTCGACGTGTATATTTTTTTTTTTATGTATGATCACGCATAACTTTTTACAGAGTAGTCCGATTTTGATGATTCTTTTTCTATTGGAAAGCGTATACCCCGAGGGTGGTCCCATTTAAATTTGGAAATAATATTCCTACCCTAAGGGTAGGAAAACAGGGGATGATTGACTAACTTATTTACAGAGTAGTCTGATTTTCATAATTCTTTTTTATTGGATAGGGTATACCTTGAAGTTGGTATTATATAAATTTGGAAAAAAAATTACCCCAAGGATGGGAAAAAGCATAAAAAAAAATATTTTTAACAAAAAAATTAAACCGCCGAAAAAACTGAAAAGCAAAAAATAATACTTTTTTTGTTTGACCTTAGTCTAGGTACCAGTTTGAAGTCGGTGCCTCAGCACTAGCCAGGAGGAGTGGACCTTTAATCGTCTACCTGATTGGCTTCTATCACTCCTCCTGGCTCGTGTTGAGGCACCGACTTCAAACTGGTACCTACATTAAGGTCAAACAAAAAAAGTATTATTTTTTGCTTTTCAGGTTTTTCGGCGGTTTAATTTTTTTGTTAGAAAATTTTTAATGAACTGAAAAAATTTCTTTGCTCACCCGCGACCTTACGATAATTACGTTTAAAATGTAAGAAATGCATCAAAAACGCCTAATGCCTAACGCCCGATTCAATAAATTTTTGTATTTTTTTTAAATAGCTATGTTTTCCAGATTTTTTTTATTTAACATTTTGTATGGCCTGTATTGAATTAATTTTTAGTGTTTAGCCTTCGCAATTCCTTGGTTCTTCATAATAAATTCAAATAATCGCCTATTACTGCTAGACGGATTAAAAAAAAAACACATTAGACATGACGATAAAAAAATGACAGATAATTTTGTAACTTTCTGTGTACAAAAAAGGACAAAAACTAAATAAAAATTTAGGTATTTCCTAAACAAAGATACCTTGCTTGTATGATGGGCACTGGGCAATGGGCAGACATTACTTTAGAGATAAATACTTACTTAAATACATAGAAAGAACAATAAGAACTCGAGATTAAACATTTGGGTTTTGCATACACACACCCCGCGATCACTAAGATGGGCACTTTCAGAAAAAAGTGTACCCTGTACTTTTTTTAAAAATCTAACAAAATTTGGGTTATTTCTGCTCAGAATCATAAGCACTATCGATTTAAGCAATAAAAAAAGTGTCCCACTTTTAATTGTCAGTTTTGTGACGCAGTTAACCATACATGTTGTATGGACCGTCACAAAACTGACTAATAAATTTTGTATGGTAAATTAAGGATAATTAAGGCAAAACGGGTACATTTTTTTCTGAAAACCCCCAGATATTCGGTAATTTGAACTCTTGCTATGCTTTCAGGCCAGCCAAAAATGAGATAGCAAAGATGCGAAGGATGGAGGAGGAGAAGCGGCTGAACCAAACTCAGAGCTCCAATGCAACGAGTACCAGCTCCAAAACAAGCAGTTCCGGCTCCCGCTCCACTCGTAACTCTCACGACGAGGCGGTACAGCACGGAGGAGTAGTCCTTAGAACTTTTGATGATGAACCCGCGTCGTGAACTTGGTTTTCCCATGTGTTTGCTGAATAAACGTGTTTAATTATTATTGTTTATTATTGGCCGTGGTGGAGAGTGTCTGAATGAAAGTATTAATCCAATCGAAATAAATAGTACTTAACTGCAACTGAATTAAAAAGTATCTACGATTGAAATAAAATAGTATCAGCGGCTGAATTCAAACTTTAGCTTGAGCATGCTATACAGTTATGTAGTTATTCTATCCGTCCCTAGATGTCGCTGTTAAGTTAACTTACACGAGTGAAGCTATTCGTTAATAGATGGCGTAGCTTGTCAATTCAGTACTTTAAAGCAACTTTAAACACTTTTTTAAGCGAAAGTATCCCTGCAAAAAATAATATTTAAAACGTTAGATGGGCATTTTCAAAAAAGAGGTACCGTTTTCGTAATATATACCTATTCCTAATTTTCCATAAAAAAATTGTATTAGTTTTGTGACGAGCCATATCATAATCTGTATAATTAATAAAAACGCCACAAAAGTGACAAAAAAATTTGGGACATTTTTTTATCATCAAAATTAACAGTGCTCTTGATTCTGAGTATGAAAACCCCACAATTTTCTTATTTGAAAAAGTAAACGGTACACCTTTTTTAAATGCCCATATTAGGTATTATATTATTTTCTCCAATTAAAAGACTTATATTATAGAGTAATTAATTGATATATTTGATAATTATAAAAAAGTATAATGTAATTTTTTCCTGGTACTCGCATGCGTGGAGCTGATATTATAAACACTTAGTTTTTTGATCGATGGTTTTAGTTAAAAAGGCTAATGAAAATAGGTACTTCAAATAAAACAAAGCAGGGAAAAAATACGAAAAGAAAGTGATTTACTTAGTGAAATTAAGTCCCAGAATAAGCGAAACGGATTAATTCAATTAATTTGCCCCAATAAGGTAAAGTAAGACGATGGCAAACAATTCTTTTCTTAATTCATTTCGTCGTAAAAAAGGAAAGAAAGAAAACATAAATACTAGGGGCGTTCAATAAAAAGTGAGAATGAGTATGTTATAAACAACTTTTACTAAATGTCATTTTATTTTTCGACATAGTCACCTTTTAGCATAATACACTTAGTATATCTTTTTTCTACACTTAAAATTCCATTTTTAAAAAAGGTCTCATCTTGAGTACTTAAAAAATCTTGTACTGCAGCGACTACCGCGCCGTCGTCTTCAAATTTCTGGCCTCTCAGGTATTGTTTCAATCTCGGAAATAGGTAGAAATCACTGGGAGCGAGATGTGGTGAATACGGAGGATGCTTAAGGATATCGAACCCAGCATCACGAATTGCAGCCATTGCAACGGCGGACTTGTGTGCCGGGGCATTGTCCTGGTGGAACAGCACAACTTTCGAGAGTTTATCTCGCCGTTTTTCGCGGATCTCATTGCGCAATGTTGCTATTTGTTTGGCGTATAAAGTGCCCGTAATAGTGGCTCCATGCTCGAGATACTCAATCATTAATACCCCTTTACCATCCCAAAAAACAGAGCCCATGACCTTACCGGCAGATGGGCTCACCTTGAATTTCTTCGGAGTTGGAGATGATGGCCTTTTCCATGTCATAGACTGCAGTTTCGTTTCTGGGTCGTAATGATGGAGTCATGTTTCGTCCATTGTTATAAATCGCGCCAAAAAAAGTTCCCGGTCTTGCTGCATCAGGTTCAAAGCTTCTTGACAAATCTCTAGTCTAGTTTGTTTTTGCGTGTCAGTAAGCATTCTTGGTACCCAACGCGCAGATACCTTTTTCATACCCAAGCGTTCATGTTAAATATTATGCACGCTCCCCGTTGAAATCTTTACATTTTCAGCAATAAAACGAACTGTGACACGACGATCCGCCAAAACTGAGTTTTCGACTTTTTTCACAATTTCTTCAGTTACTGCTGTAGTAGTGTAGTTCCACGTCTAAATTCGGCGCACCAACGTGCGACTGTCGAATACGGAGGAGCATTAGACCCTAAAGTGTCCCGCAAATCCAAATTGACTTGGTCCGTAGAAAAATTTTTCAAATACAAGTATTTGATAACGGCGCGCAGTTAAATTTTCTCCATTTTCGCTAACGTACTCAATAGCATTGCAAAGAAATTACCGTATATTTTTTTAAACAAAAGACAGTTAGTTTTCTTTTTCATAGCAATCAGCTAGATAGATTAGCTTTACCGGCCAGTATTTAATTTCGTAATATTAAAAGAGTTTGCATCTCATTCTCACTTTATATTGAACGCCCCTCGTATAGAAACAGATTTTAGATATTGTAAAGGAATACATTCATTTGTTGGTGGCGATCTTCTTATCTTGGTTGGACAAGAAGAGAAGGTCTTCGAGCACCGTTCGCTAGGCGGCACGGGATCCGTTACAGAGGTCCCAGCTGTTTGTTCATCTACCCCCTCGAGTCTCGTAGAGCTAACAACCTCAGCTCATTTAGGCTCCAAGTGCCTGCAAAGCTCCAGCAGATGTTCCTGCGCTCCGACTTCTGGCCGGAGGGTGTGGTGTTCCGTCGTCTTAGAAAAGCGACGAAGACGACTTTAAAAATTCCTAAATATTTTGTATGTATGTTTGTAAAACTCTGAAACATGAAATTATTTGTGCTGATTCTGGTCCAACAGTTTGATGCACTGATATGAAGGGTTTGACCGAAAATCACCGCCGTTGCAGGCTACTGCAGCTTAATGCTGAGTCAAATTCCTTTTCGACATCTTTAACTATGTTTTTTGTTTTAATTATTGTTATTAGTTTTTTTTTATTTTTCTCCTGTATTAGTCAGTGTATTTTATTTTATTTAATTATTTGTTTTTAAAGTGAATATATTTTTATGTTCAATAAAGTTATGTATGTCTATTAACAGTTAACAAGAAAAACAGTAGGTATGGACAAAGGCGAACTTGTTAATTATTTTATTTATTTTTCTTGTATGTATTTTTTTATATGTTATTGAATTTTACAGTGCATTGGCTTTTTACTGTAATGCTGTAATGTTTTTATTGACAAATAAATCATCAGGAAACTTAGGAAACGTAGTATTTATTTATTTATATAAGTATGTTTATCGTCGTCTAGTACCCATAGTACAAGCTTTGCTTAGTTTGGGACTAGGTCGATTTGTGTAAGATTGTCCCTTAATATTTATTTATTTATTATTTAGTTATACAAACGGGCCTAAGTAGGTAGGTACAGCCTACCCAAGCAAGATTTATGGCGAGAGGACCAGTGATAAAATGTCATAGACATGGTAATTATTCTAAATTTTATATTTCAAACTAAATACAAACTGAAATATAGATGCACAGAAAAAACCCCAGAAAAAAGACCAATGCTGGGAATCGAACCCAGGTCCTCAGCGTTCCGTGCTGCGTGCTTACCCCTACACCATCACTGGTCTAGAAGTTAGCGACGAATCTTTCCCATACATCGTACACTTCATAATCACATTTAGGCAGTGATAAAGCGCATCTATGTTATGCCCTCTACCGAGAGACTTCAACACTCCTTCGGAGCTACCCGCTCACCTGGACCAAGAGATGGCGCTACTAGGCCAACTTTTACAAGTTAAACCAACTAACTTCTAGACCAGTAATGGTGTAGGGGTAAGCACGCAGCACGGAACGCTGAGGACCTGGGTTCGATTCCCAGCATTGGTCTTTTTTCTGGGGTTTTTTCTGTGCATCTATATTTCAGTTTGTATTTAGTTTGAAATATATGGTTTCACGGGATGACCGTAAAAGTAATAAAAAAAAATGAAGTTGAAGAAAATAAAAAAATAAATAGAAAAAGATACTTCATACTTAACTTCTAAATTTTATGTTTATTCCTGCATTGTCCGGGCTATCATCGCGGAATACGTCCAATAATGTCCAACTCACTGCTGGACATAGGCTTCCTCCGACCTCCGAATGTAAAGTCTTGGACCGTAGTTACTTTTCCATACGGGCCCATTGGAAATACAGAACTTCACATCCGCCATTGAATTGCTCCGTAAGTGTTTTCATGTCTCACGATGTTTTCCTTCACCGTAAAGCTCGTGGTAAATCTCAAACGTAGCCCGGATTTAGAACCCACGATTCTCTGCTTGAGAGGCCATAAATAGGTCAAACCACTAAGCTACCACGGCTATTTTCACAGTGCCGCATAACATCTTAATTCAGCATAATGTTGTTATTGAGGTCTCTCTTTTTCAAATTTTCATTTGTCATAAAACTCATAAAGTAACTTATTTCTGAGACTGTATTTTCTTCAGAATTGTTATTAAACTAACAAAATTTAAGTGATAATAAAATCAGTGGTTGAACCTAACTTAGTTAATGCTGGACAATTTATTATCCATTAACTCAATTGTTTTAATTAGTGTACGATACCGTACATACATTGTAATAATCTATGTGCTAGTTTGTAGGTAGATACATAATGTAAGAACAGTTAGTTGTATGGCGACCGCCCACGCAAAAACATTATATAAAATTTGGAAGTGGAAATACAGTCCTATTTAAGTTTATGTTCAGCGTTTCCTTCAAACCAACCAAGACCTGCGCAGAACATATGGTCCTTCAAACCGGATGCTTCTTCTTGCTTAATTTGCGGTGTCGTAGGTATCTACATTACGTTACGATTGTGCTTTAATTTCAACAAAGTATTAACATCCTAAATTTTATCAGGCTAATTGTAACAATTGAGTTAGTAAATTATGTTGTTTGTATAGCATTAATTGAGCTAGAAATGCCAATTTCTTTTTACCTAACATTTAAAATTACAGCTTGTGTAAGATGATATTTCAAAAAGTCCTGAAAATAACACTGTTTCATAATTTTATTGTAAGAAAATTTTATTGTTAAAAAATAAAAAGTAAAAAATAAATAGAAAAAGATACTTCATACTTAACTTGTAAAAGTTGGCCTAGTAGCGCCATCTCTTGGTCCAGGTGAGCGGGTAGCTCCGAAGGAGTGTTGAAGTCTCTCGGTAGAGGGCATAACATAGATGCGCTTTATCACTGCCTAAATGTGATTATAACAGACTGAAGTGTACGATGTATGGGAAAGATTCGTCGCTAACTTCTAGACCAGTGATGTTGTAGGGGTAAGCACGCAGCACGGAACGCTGAGGACCTGGGTTCGATTCCCAGCATTGGTCTTTTTTCTGGGGTTTTTTCTGTGCATCTATATTTCAGTTTGTATTTAGTTTGAAATATATGGTTTCACGGGATGACCGTAAAAGTAATAAAAAAAAATGAAGTTGAAGAAAATAAATAATAAATAGAAAAAGATACTTCATACTTAACTTGTTCATTGTAAGAGCCAACTTTTATTTTTTTGTATGTTTTGAGTTTTTTTTTTAAATTCGGAAAATCGTAGGTATGTGATTTCTGCTAGAATCACTAGCTTTTTCGATCCTACTAGGAGAAAAAAACTGTCCCAAAACTTCCATAATATAGGTATAATTTTCGATTCTTCCATTTAGTTACGGTCTATGAGAAATTTCAACGGGAAAAAACTTGGGACACTTTTGTTCTCCTAGTAGGATCGAACTTTTTCAATGATTTCGTGATTCTGAGCAGAATAACATACAATTTTCCAAATTAAAAAAAAAGTAAAAACATAATCTTCTAATATATAAAAATCTCGTGTCACGGTGTTTGTTATCGAACTCCTCCGAGACGGCCTGACCGATAGATAGATCTAAGAATAGGTCGCAGGCTATTTTTTATACCTACCCCTATTCTTCGCGGACAGAGTCGCGGGCAACAGTGAGTAACAAAATAAAAATTGGCCCGTAAAGTTGGTAGCGAGTGAAATTACCACATATTAAATTATGGAAAACGAAGTGTTCTGTATCGCTTGTGCGGTTTACGTGGTGGTATAGTAGTAGCGGCATCGAGTGATGTCACGACAATAGTGTTGTGAAACACTCCATTTTAGTATCGTAAAAATCGTCAAGTGTGAGAAGTAGGTACCTATACGTATTTTTAAAAAGGTCATCCGATCTTAATAACTTAATCCGATTAATTTTAATCAGTATTACCTACCCCTACCCCTTGATGAACAATCGTCGCTGCTATCATCTACTACGTCAATTGACAACATTTCATTTTTTTAACACCTGAAAATTACTACAGGAATCGAAAGAGTTTCGCCTCCTGAACACGGAAAAATATTTATTATAATTCATTTCTTCATATTTAAAAAAATACAACATATTTAAAAAACATATGTGTACTTACCTGTACCTCCACAGAATAGATATGTTTCCTTTACCCTTTTTACTAGAAAAAAGAGCTGTCATAATTTTAAATTTTATAACAACCTTAATATCAAATTTACGTCATCACTTTTTTTTAATAGAGACTAGACAAAAGTAATGGATCTATACTATCGTTACGCTCTTTTAGAATAAGCACATCTTTAAAAAATTGTAATAAATTAATTAATAATCCTAGTGAAAATTTAAAACTATCAGCGTCTTTCTCTTTCCAAACAGTATACAGAGAACGAATCAAATTATAGTCTTAGAAATATGAAATGTTGTCAATTATGATTTGCATTGTGTAAAACATTGTCTACGTTGATATTAGTTTCATAGTCTTCCCTTATTCGTCGCACGGTACTGTTTACCACCCGTCTCCAGTCTGTTTTAGTGACATGTGCACAAGGTTCTTGCTATCGTATAATAACATTAACATTTTTAATTGTTCTTTTTTTAGTTATAATTAAAACGACGAAAACTAGAGTGCGATCAAATAAAAACAATCTCAAGAAGATAAAATTACGAAATGCGTTTCGGTAAATTTTATTAAATTCCCAGTGGTACATCACTATCCGGGCACCAGTAGGTAACAATGACGTTTGAAATTTGCTCCTTTACTTCCTCTCAATATTTAGGGAACTTCATGAGCGAGCAAACGTCAAATGTGCCATCACTGATGCCGTTACTTTAACAGGTAGGTAAAGCCCAATGCGCGAAATCAGTTTTCCATGGACTTTTGGGCGTAGGAAAAACATAGTGACCAAACCTGAACACAGATATCATCATCATCTCAGCCTATATACGTCCCACTGGAGGCCACAAGCCTCCTCGCAGAATGAGAGAGCTTGGGTCCTAGTTCCCACGGGGCCCAGTGAAAATTGGGAAGGAAGCTGTACCAGCGGGCAAATACTTAAATCTTGTGCTAAAATAGCCTTACAATTCAAACAACATAATTTTCAGTGAAACAATACTAGCGCGCTTTAAAGCCACCACAGCAAACTCCCACAACTCAAATAATCACAAAATCCATTTTCAAGTTCGACCCGCAAAATTATTGTAAAAGCAAATCGCTATTCAAACAATACACCCTTTACTAGTCTTACTGTCCTGACCAATTCCATAAAGTAGCTATCTTCTGCAATACGTTATCCTTCCTTATCCGGGTCCATAACAAGCGCGCGGGATCTATTTTATTATAAAGTGCATTGTCTACTATAGAAGAGGGCGGTCGACCGACACACATAAATAATTTAACTGTCTTAAAAGATTCAAAAATAGTTTCCTAACATTGCCCCCCCTTAATATGTACACCATTTGTCAGGCCATAACTAGATTTAAACGACGCGTTACAGAACAAAAGGTCACGCCCATTGCCAGAAATATGCTCGTCTCTTTCCAATGCGTACAGGATTCAACCAATTAGGCTGCCGCTGTCTCGCTTTAACAAAAGCCTTTTGGTTAACTTTACCTTTTACAAGGCAGCTTAGAACGTGGCAACTGCTGGCCGATTCAAAAGCATTTTGAGTCTTATGGGCGTCATTGGTAAAGTACAATTTGAATCAATAATAGAGGTGATGGGGGGAAACCAATTGAAGCGAGACTCCCCAAGAAAGGGACGGAACGAATCGTCTGTTTAAGTTAGTGAGTCCAAACGAGTTTTTATGTTTGGAAATCGTATTAAGCTTTTGTTGGAAACTGTTCCACTCAACGGGCATAGTTGAGGCGTTTGTGCGGTCAAACTATCGCGTTCGAATTCGAAGCGGTGGGGGCGCACCTGATTGGCTCGTTTTGTTTGATATTGTGTGTGACGATCCGGCCGCGGGCGGTCGCGCGAACTGAGCTCGGTTCAAATCTGTACGAGTTCGATAGCAACCGATGAAAATAACGCTCGCAGTTCCGTTATCAATATAAATTTGGTGTTCTAAATTAGAAAATGTTTGTCAACTGTCAAATTTTATGAAGCAACTTTAAGTGCCAGTGTTTTAAAATTTTAAAGACAAATAACAACAGCGAAAATGTCGTCAGTGCATTCAGATGACGATCAAGAAGAGATTAATGTAGACTCAGACAGTCGGTTGTCGGGGCAATGCGATAGGAGCATAGCTTCCGAAGACCGAGATTCAGAGCACAGCTACCATGAAAGATACCACCATTCCCCAAACGATCATATGACAGACACACAACCAAGAGTCAACCTGCCCTTTAGCATATCAAGGCTTCTAGGAAAACACTTTGAAGAAATAGAGAAACGGCGAAACTCGGGTGAAAGTGACAGAAGTGAGGACACTGAATCAGAGAGTGCTAAAGACGATGGGAAAGACTCAAATTTGCCTTTAAATTTTTCTCACCCACCCGGTCTGTACCCTAACTCTGGGTTGTTGTTGAGACCAGGGCTGAGTATGGGGGGATATGGGTTCAACAATCCTGGGGTGGTGAGGGTCCCGGCCCATAGGGCTCTGGGTGCCCTGGGTGCGTGGGGAGTTGCCCTGGATCCGATGCGGCAAGCTGCCGCGGCTGCGTTTGCGCATCAAGTCGTTAAAGATAGACTGAATGGTGAGTGTGTGCCTTTTTTAATTAGTAAGCGAGTATTAAGGGTCCATGAAGTAAAAGTTGTTATAGTATACCTGCTACGATTTTTGATTGATAAAGTAGATATTGTAGAGCATGAAATCCAAGAGAATCAAAAAGTTCAAATTTGCAAAAATATAATTAAGTAGGTAGGTGCTCTCTTGTGACTTAGTGTGGCAGTCACTTATTTCTTGGGTTTTCATTTATTTAGGTAAAGAGAAGGGTTTCGTAGGAATTGCTATTGAAACTTCCGATACAAATACTCGTAAAAAAACGAATTAACTTACCAGTGCATAATTCAATCACCAGAATTATCTATCTATATTCTATCTTTGATTTCTTTCAAATACCTACTAAACTAGACCCATAATTTTCTCTATTTTTTTATCATATTTCTTAATAACTATCGATACACACATGACTAAACCGAATTGTAACACCTACTATTGATAAGTGTGATTTGCAATGAAATAAATAATTAAATACATTTCATCCTTTACCCATCGCTCTCAATTACATGACCATTGTACTAAATCTCTATCTCTATTTTTTGCGTGACATTAATTTTTGGTCAACACAACATTTACCAGCATGGACTCTATCTGATATCATCAAATCATTACTAATCTCAAATCTATCAAAACAATTTACAATCTCATTTCCTCTTTTAGCTTTGACCACTTTCTTTGCACTATCATTGGTTGTCGCTCGTTTTGCTCAACAATTTGCGGTTTCTGTAACTGCTTGCGAGCTAAACTGTGTACTGAGGCCTGACTTAACAGTTTACCTTAATGCTGTTTAATAGCACTTTCTGCTATTTACGCAATCATACATACTTTGTTTGAATGTTAAGTAAAGGGTCATTATTTATTTTGACCATTGCAACCGCCTCATTTTCTTGGTGTCATTTGGCTTGAATTGATTTGACTGTTTGATGGCGTTTTCGTTTATTTATTAAAGGCCTTGCACTTTTACTATGATATATAACTAGAAACTGTAACAGAATCTTCTGCCGTTTCTTCAAAAATAATATACACGAAAGTGATTCCAAACATACGCTCAATAATGACCCTAAGCCATGTTGTAAGTGTTATCGGAACATTCTAATCCAATTAGCATTCCCTTTTGTCCTTTACTCTTTTATAAATCCTTAACAATTATGATTATGAATAACAGTTTATGATTGTATATACTAAGATTATGTTGGACCAATGTACTGTTACTTAAGAATATATTGTATCTGTAGTGAACTGTATGTTCTTATGGGAATAAATGTCTTTAAACCGAAACCGAACAATGTCTGCTGGTTCATCAAATGCGCACGTTTGGTCTTTTTTTGTTCATTATGAATTATAAGGCCTTCAACATCAGCTGTTTTCATTCCAGAAAACTTAGAAAATTGAAAAAATCAGAAACTTAAAAGAACTTTCAATACGCCCGTATCATTCTAATCGTTTCGGTTCTATTGCAACATTCGCACGTTTTTTGCTTTGATTTTGAACACACTTTTTCAAGTCCGCGGAGATTACAACGCAAATTTTTAGTATAGTATAAATCTTCCCAGGTGAATTTTTCCCTTCGAGCCATTACATTAAATTTGAACCTTAATACTATGACGATACCGTTTGTTTTGAAAGATAACAACCTGGGAAGATTTATACTATACCTAGTGGTAGAGCCATGTAGCTATAGCCGCTGCATCATGAATGGGCAGGCTCGTCCGGAGCAGTACCACCCTCTCACAGAACACCGGCGTGAAGCAGCAGTACTTCTGCTGCGTTTCGTACGGTCAGTGAGAGCACTGGGAGCTCAATACCTCCCCCGTCCCCCTTCCCTATACCCTCTCCTTTTTTACAGGCCGGCAACAAATCAGACTCTCTTTGAGGTGTTGATATTTATGGACGGTGGTGAACATTTTCCATCAGATGACCCGCTTGCTCGTTTGCCTCCCTATTAGAAAATGGATTTAAATACTTGTAAATAATATTTATTAAACCATAATTATTTAAAAAACTACGACATGCTCCGGAAAACCGCACAGAAGACAGTGATAGCTAAATCCTGGTATAAAAACAAGACAGCCAAAGGATACTGTTGATGGCCAGCGTTAGGTATATTCAACACCCCCCCCATAACGTGGACATCATCAGTCCGGCACTACGTTACACCAAGTTGGCTGGTAAATAGCTCATGTTTCGTACAACCAAGTGGCTTGGTAAAAACATCAGCTACCATCACATCTGTAGGGATGTACAAAATCTGTACATTGAAGCGGTCTATCATATCCCTGACATAATGATACCTCACTTCGATGTGTTTGCTCCTTTTGTGATGTACATTGTTAACAGCAAGCTGCATAGCAGATTGATAATCTGGTTTATTCTATACTAGCTGTTGCCCGCGACTCCGTCTGCGAAGAATAGGGGAACGTATGCAAAAATAGCCTACGACCTATTCTCAGACCTACCGAACATAGAGAAAAAAGTTTCATTAAAATCGGTCAAGCCGTTTCGGAGGAGTTAGATAACAAACAGCGTGACACGAGATTTTTGTATATTAGAAGAAGATTAATATAAAATTCCTGTAACAATCTATCCTTTCGTATATTGCCCGCCTCATCTCATTAGATAACCATTTAAAAGACACACTTAACTCGATGTTTACTTAACTAGCCGTAAAACTGTTATCTCACAGCTCACTTAAAGTAAAATAGGGTCAGTCGTAAATCTTCCTAACAACGCTGTCAACGGAGGACAAAACAAAATAAACAGGATTCTTGCGAAGAAAAAATCATACTGGTTATTCAAGTTGCAACTTTAAATCCTTGATAAAGTATGAGTCAGAGTGAATAGGCTGTTACTGGACCAGTGAGCATCTTCGGTCTCAATTGCACTTGCTATCAGGTGAGGTAGAGGTCATCGCTGGTCAGACTAAAATTTTAAAAAAGACATCCGAGGTCGTCCTCCGCCTCGTTATTTTTTTAGGGTTCCGTACCCAAAGGGTAAAACGGGGACCCTATTACTAAGACTCCGCTGTCCAACCGTCTGTCTGTCTGCCTGTCCGTCTGTCACCAGGCTGATACAAATTAAATTTTAACAGATGATGTAGGGTAATTCCAGGATAGATGCCCCAGTGGGATAGATGCCTCGATTTCAATTTCTACTAGTTGCAAGGCTGTGGGACCAAAATTCCACTAAATAATAGCAAGCCCGCTCCCTGCAAACCTCTGGGCCGCTGCTATCATGAGCAAGAGCGAACGCGTTTAGTCCATGAGTGCCAAAACCTTCCGCGGCGAGACCTCGCAGAGCGTGAAAATTATATTCGTAAGTATTTGTTTTTGAATAACTTTAGACTGGCTTATAATTTTCGCTTTTAGCTAACTCATTTAGTTGCACTGAAGTTTAGACTGCATGGATTAGTATATTTTATAGTGATTTTATCATTACTTGATTTTTTATCGAAAAGGGCATCTATCCTCTGCGAAAAGTATAGTTGCCCCGTTTTCGATCGCTATAGCATCTATCCTCAACTTGTTTCAAAGAATTTTTATGTTGCAGAGGATCGAAATGCCTTGTAAATATGAGAGAAAACGCCCTCGTAGTCCCGCGTAACGTCGCCTGGTCTGAAGAAAGCTTGCTAGCAGCTTTCGAGGAAATGAAGAAGGGAGAAAAAGGAGTCAATGAAGAAGCCTGAACATAATATGGAATACCGTCTATAACATTAAGACGACGTTTTGCCAAAAATGAAAAACAATTGATCCTAGCTAGGTAGTTATGTAATGTAGGTACATATTGATTGGTATTTAGTGAAGATTTTTCTGTATTTGCAAATAGAAACAAAATCACATTTTATATGGAATTGATTAAGCTTTTATAATTTGTTTCAGTAATTTTTAGGATTCTAGGCGAATTTTCAATGAATATAAAAGACTGATAACTTTTATTTAAATTGTTTAATTTCAAAGGGCATCTATCCGCTGACGCATTTTTGCGACGAGTCGTCTATCTCCCACGGTAGGCACCTATCCCATTTATAAGGGGTCTACAAAAGTACGATTTACACAAAATCCATACGATTTATATTAAAACAAGTACAGTAAATTAATAGATTAAGGACCATAGTTATCATACGCATTGGACGCAATGCTATAATTTGTTTAGTTTTTGAATTATAAAGCTATTTCAAAAAGTGGGGCATCTATCCTGGACTTACCCTATCTATTTCGGTTGCCGCTAATAATAACATAATATATAGCATACTAAAAAACAGAATAAAATATATACAACAAACGTGATTTTTTGCCGTTTTTATAGATAACTAGCTGTTGCCCCCAACTCCGTCTGCAAAGATTAGGGGTATAAAAAATAGCCTACGACCTCTCAGACCTACCAAATATTGAGAAATAAATTCATAAAAATCGGTTAAGCCGTTTCGGGGGAGTTCGATAACAAACACCGCTACACGTAATTTTTATATATTGGAAGAAGAAGAAGATGGTACGGAACCCTTCGTGCGCGAGTCCGACTCGCGCTTGGCCGGTTTTTTATTATTTTGCCTACAAAGCAACTTAGATCGATTAGCCGTACGAATTGAAGTAAAAATCGGAAGTTTTCCCGGTCGTAGCGAAATTATGGCACTAGCTTGCTGCCGCAACATTGGTATACCAATACGAATACAACGTAGAGATCTTCAAAAACAGGCCTACTTCTTAATTCAATTCCATTTTTTAGAATTTCCATTGGTATTATCGTTAACTAGCTGATGCCCGTGGCTTCGTCCCCGCTGAAGTAGATTAAAACGTGTTTTCCTGCGGTAATGAGATATTTTCCCGTGGTAACAAGTAGCCTATGTCACTCTCCAACCCCTCAACTATGTCCATACAAAAAATCACGGCAATCCGGCGCTCAGTTTCGACGTGAAAGGACAAACAAACAAACACACTTTCACTTTTATGATATTGAGTATGGATATCCGCTAATAGGTACTAGCCCAGAGAAGACCAGCCTAGTTCTAGGTTGGAGAAGACACTATCAGTTGTATCTATCTGTTATTCGGTGAGCCTGCTCTTTTTAACCCCCGAAACGAAATAGAGTTTATTATAAGTTTGTCGCTATGTGTGTGTGTCTGTCTGTCTGTGGCATCATAGCTCTTAAACGGGTGCACCGATTTGGATGCGGTTTTTTCAATAGAAAGCAGGTTTCTCGGCGATGGTTCTTAGATATGTTTAATCAAAATCGGTTCAGCCGTTTCAAAGTTATCAGCTCTTTTGTTATCTGCGGAAGGGATCTTAGACGCATAACGGGCATTGACAGTGACATAATTGCGTTGGGGGTTTTACAAATTTTTAATTTATTGGTATCGCACTCATATTTTAATTTGTATTAAGTGTCCAGGCCGGCAGTATTTATTTTCCAATACGTGTAACGAATTTTTTGGTTTTCTTTTTATTTAAAAAAACTGTATCTACCTACTCAGTATCAGCATTTCGTAGTGTTTGATGGGTGTTCATTATTTGTCCTCAAGGGACATATTGTATGAAAGAAATGTTATCACCAGACAGAAATGTTATGTATGTATGTGGGTATGTAGTACGTACGAGTATGAATCATTCTTTGGCACGCCCTGCAGCCTAAACGGCGCAATGGATTTTAAAGTGTGAGGTGTCATTTCATTAGAGTCGTCTCAATTGGAATGACAGACTATACATATTTTCCCAGAATTCACATGGGAACGGGAATTATACACGGACGTTTTTTTTCATCTAGTATTGTAATCAAAGTTATTTATTTCAATTTTAGTCATTCAATTTTATAACATTTGACGTTTAAGTACTACCTACCTTTCTTGGACTTACCATTTTTCTGCCACTTTTTAAAGCATATTGGCACAGCAAATAAAAAAAATCGTGCGTGCAGCTCCTCCGCGTGGAAGAAGTGAAACTTCGTAATGTGGAAATGAAAAAGGCACTTATACATCAATATGAACCTTATTGCAATAATTTACTTATGCATATATGTGTTTAAATTACTCACTAGATGGCGCTTTTATCAAGTCGCTAGCGAAACAAGTTACATAACTTGTCGCTAGATGGCGTTGCTCCTCGTGCGCACGTTATTTTCAATAATTTTTCTTGATTTTTCGTAATTCTCAAAGATATTCAATACTTTTTTTTACTAAATACGTTTAAAATACTTTATTCTACGATCTACCATTATAATAGTTCTGATTTTTACAAGTTTCCATACTAAACCACGCAATTGTTCTGGATTGCACTGAGTTGACGAAGCTTTTAACATCCGTTAGTATATATACAATGCGAACGTCTCATAAACGTCAACTTGCGTTGCGTTGCGTTGCGTATTTAACGCAACGCATTTAACGCAACGCTTGTTGGAAGTCGCATTAGAAGTTTCACATCAAAAATAATCTTTTATTATAAAGTAAGTTACAAATATTATAATAATTATAAGTTATTTGAATTCATCATCGAGCCTTACGACCTGTGCGATGACGCACGAAAGCGTCACAAGTTACTTATTTCGTTTTTTGCGTCGGGTTCCGAGGCGCCTGTAATTTGTCGCGAGGGTCCCTTTTTTGTGACCACAGAAAGTGTTGCCAGCCTGTGATAGTTCCGCTTTGTGATTTAAGTGACCGGAAATAAGGCTACCAAAATTTGATTTGGGTTTTAAGGTTTTTTTTTTAATATCAGTGGGATTTTCGTGATGTGATTAAAATGCCAAAAATAAATTTTGGCAAATTAACGCAAAAGAAAAATATCTGTTAAACATTTGACTGTTCTCTTTTGGGTTGTAGGTACGTTATTTAGTTAACATTTTAGAAAAATATCAAGCTATTGTGAAAGTCGGCTAACAAACTTTAAATAACATTGAAAAAAAGGAGTCTTTATCGTTTATCCAAATTTCATATGCCAATATATCGTTATCCATAATTTTTATTTGTCATAATTTATTTTATTTCTGAAAATAGTATTTTCTTTGTAAGTAATTGTTATTATACTAACCTAACCTAACTTAATGTATTCTATAAAATGATATTTCAAAAAATCTTGAAAACAGAACTGTTTTCAAACGAAACGAAAACGTGCCTTTTTATTTATTTTATGGCGAATATTGCTATGGCAAGTGAAATTATGGGAAACAATAGGATCCGCAAAAAAATAGATACAAAAAATGAATAACAGGAGGGTTACAGTAAGATTATTTCCTCTTTGACACTGCAATTCTCGACATTCATCGAAAGAGATCGGAAGTGCAATACTTAGGCTGAGGTTTTGTTATTGATTACATTAAATAGGTTTTGTTGATATTTTATGTGATTAAATTCTAGGACTTTATATAAGTACTCTATGAGAAAACACGAACCTTTACGATTAAAACAGAGACGTCCCGAGTGTCAAAGTGGAAATAATGTTACTGTAGGTACCTTACTTTTATTTTGAATATATCTGACCTGATGTGATGAGGCTCCTTATGACCTTCTTCTTTGTATATATAAAAAGCAAGCCTTTTTACACGCTCCTGCCAATCCAAACGAGTAATTTAAAGTAATCCTCAAAATCTTTAATGCTACCAATTTATATCACACCGTACTCAATTCCAATTGCCGGTGATTCATCCACTAATTGCGGTACAGCGCGTGTGGGTCCCGGTTTAAAAAAAACTTTTTTTTATTCGTTTTTTGCGACCACCTAGGGTCCTACGGATGTCCAGTCCGTAATTGTCACGATACTTGGCAATTTGACACTTGAAAAAATACGGCAGACCTGTCCGAATATAGAACATGTTTAGAAGAAGTCGAGTCGTGAATTAAATGGGAATTTTAAGACTTACGTCCTTTTTGCGTGTTGACAATGGCCGGAAACACTTGACAAAATGGGTCAATTTGGACATGATATTGCACGAAAAATGTTTTTTTTTAATGCGGTGGTAGCTTAACGATTAGCTAGCGCCGTTCTCTAGAATTGACACGACTTTTTTGGCTGCGGTTAAAACAGTACCCAGCTGATTGCCTTGTACCCAACCGTTCAAAACCCTGATTAGTGTTAATTGGCCCATGATATTTATTAATTATTATCATTTAATTACCTCCAAGGATAAAAAAATGTTGCCTCATTACGTTTTAATAGTACCTACCTATCTAAAAACAACGGTTCATGCAATAAAGCCATCTACTTAACACAGTGTCTTAAGTGAGTTTTTATGTTTTTTGCTATTTTATAGCTGGATGATTGAATTAATCTGATTTTACGACTCTTTTATTTATTTCATGTATTTTTAACGGCTTTGAACAAGAGATAGAAGTAGATGTATAATATGTTAAATCTGTTTATAGGATCCAGCTAGATAATAATTAGTCAAGTGACTGTTTAGATGCAGTCTATTTTTCATTTATCTGCATAGGTTATATCTTGCGAGAACTATACTGCTCCTAGGGATTAGCAGTATGTTGTATACTTAAATAATATCCATCATAAATAAATGAATAAATATCACGGGACAATTCACACCAATTGACCTAAACCCAAAGTAAGCAAAGCTTGCGTTCTGGGTAGGCAACGGATAAACATACTTATATACATAGATACATGTATACAACACCCAAGACTCAAGAGCAAACATTCGTATTTTTCATACAAATCAAATATCTGCCCCGACACAGGAATCTAACCCAGGACCTCATGCTTCATAGTCAGGTTCTCTAACCACTAGGGCATTAATTTAGTAAATATAGCAAGCCATCTTTAAACTTATGGTTCGGATTTATGGTGCGGATTGGGAGTCCTTATCCGCAGTGGATCCGCGTGGGAACTACGGCTCAAGTCTTCTGAGTTGCCCTGCAGTGGGACGTACCTTTATACACCGTGAAATTTTAGTGGTTGTTTTCCCGAAACGAGGTGATTTAGTATCGATTGTACAATCGATTTATAATTACTATTTTGACTAGAGTCAAAAATCCAATTGTGAAAAACGAAAGTCGAAAATGACCGCAAACCAATAGTAACGCTTCGTTGGTACCTAACCTATCGTACGATCGTACGCTACTTGTACCAATGAAGCGTTACTATTGGTTTGCGGTCATTTTCGACTTTCGTTTTTCACAATTGGGGGATGTCTATTTTTTTGCAATGTATAGTAAATCGAAAACCATTTCGAGATAAATGGTTTTTAACTCGTTTTCTGTAGTTATTTAATTTTAATATTATATAATGAATTTATTACATAACAAATAAGCAATGACCTTCATTTGACTTTGGTGTAAATTGCGTGACCGGTCCAAGTCGTACTTTATTCTGTGTGGTTAGAATTCTTCACAAATTTACGCGTGAATTATAACTACAGAGTTTGATTTGGACCCACTGCCTGACATCTAGCACTTTGACAGCGCCAGTAAAGTGACACTTGTTACAGTGTACCACCACGCAAAAAATAATTAAAGGGGTTGCCTTATCGTACGCATTTAGATAGATTTAGAAATTTGGCAGTGTGTGAGCCCTCAATTACAATCCGACGTCATCAACCAAAATAGTTTCAATAATTAATTTTGAGAAAAGTAGTGAACTAAGTGACAAAATATTGAAATTAGTTTCTTATAATTGACTTTTCTATACAAAAAAAAATATAAAAACCACTGGTAATTTTTTTTAGACATTCCCAATTGGATTTTTGACTCTAGTCAAAATAGTAAAAGAGAATAACCATTTATAATTTTCATAACCTAGTACAATCGGATTGGGGAGCAAAGAAAACGGACGCTATTCGCTTCCTAACCGCAGTGGGTTTCAATAAAAACAAATCTAGGTCCTCATTCTGTTGACAAAATTCATTCGTCGACTTTGCAGCACGATAGAAATAAGAGTTCTGACGGTATCTAGTTTTAGCCCGAGGCAGCGATAAAGGCCGATAGTTATTCCTTAAGGGAGCTCTGGGCTGGGTATAGGCGGAATCATAGTTATGTTTACTTTCATGTCTGAAGCTGCGTACGGACTGCGCGCACTCGGGTAGGTACGCGTACCCGGGCTTGCATGTCCTGTACTTCTACCATGAGTTTACACTAGTTTACAGTGACCGTACTCGCTAGCGACGGCGTAAATGATTAGTATGGAGAATAGTACTTCCGTAAGTGACCGCTAGAGGCGCTGTACAATTCTCCATACAAATAATTTACGCCGTCGCTAGCGAGTACGGTCACGTAAACTAGTGTAAACTCATGGTAGAGGTACTGGAACGCCATGTCCGTACGCTATGTACGCGTACAGTGTACGTGTACGTGTACAGTTCTGGTACGTGTACATGTACAGTGTACGCGTACATGGCGTACGGACATGGCGTTCCAGGACACGCAAGCCCGGGTAGGTACGCGTACCCGAGTGCGCGCAGTCCGTACGCACCTTTAGGGCGCAAGCCCCACAGAAGAGACGTGGGACGGGGGCGCGTCGCGGTCGCAGCGCCCCTTGAATCTGTTTTCATACTAAAAGATTAAAAGCGTCGCGATCCAAAGCAGACATAAAGGCCGGATTAGACAGGGTCAGTAACTGACTTCGAATCCGAGACAAGTCAGCGCTGACCTCCCACCGCTGTACTGACTTCAAATCAATTTACATCGGGTATTTCTTGGGTCAGCGCTGACTTGTCTCGAATTCGAAGTCAGTTACTGACCCTGTCTAAACCTGCCTTAAGAGACGGGGCATAGACGCGACCTGCGAATATACGACGCGGACTGCGACGCGACCCCGTCCTACGTCTCTTCTGTGTGGCTTGCGCCTAAGTCAATGCGAGATTTTATCTTTTTCTTTTTGTTAAAACTGTTTGTTTAAACCAATAAACATTTTTTCATTTTTCTTCTTTGACATATTGTTACCGTCTCTTTGTTTTAACGACTGTGGTTCTTAACAGGAAATTTTATTTTTTTAAAACCATGTCAAAATTGTTTGGTACTTAACTGAACTTAATGGAGCATGGTAGGTCTGTTATGTCACTCTAAGTTACATAAAGTTAACTGATGCAAAAACATTTTTATGATAATTACAGGTAATAACTATTACACTAAAAGGAACTTATTACGCAAACAATATTTACCTCAACGTTTCAGCCACATTGCAGTGGCCGTGGTCACGAGTTCAGTGCAACTGAAACGTCGAAGTAAATATTGTGCGCATTATGCGTAAATATAATAGTTGTGAATGTAAATCACGAAAGTTGAAAACAATAGGTATAATTACAGGTGCCCAAAACAAACTACCTTTTCACAAAATGTCTTCAGTAAACTAATACCATGTTCGGGGTAGCAGGGTAATTTAATATCATCATCCCAGCCTATATACGTCCAATGCAGGGCAGATGCCTCCTCTCAGTGAAAAAGCTTTGGCCGTAGTCCACACACAAAATTTAACTCTAAATGCCACAACAAACCGGGAGCGCGGAGCACCGACGGAGCGTGCCCAACGCCGTCATTAACACTGAATCAAATACGGTGTGCCGCGCTGCCGGAGTGTCACCGTATATTTGATTCAGTGTTATAGAGCGCGCTGGGCAAGCTCCGTCGGCGCCCCGCGAGCCCAGTTTGTTGTGGCCTTTATACTTCTTTACTTCATGATAAGTGATTACAAAATTTGTAAAAAAACCTCAAAAGACATTATGCCTGCTCACTGAATTGAATACTGTTAAGAGATACCTCATTTCTTCCGACGGCGTTAGTTCTGCAAAAACCTAACAAACTTTGACTCTACTTTTTAATTTTAAAACGAATCGTTAAAGTGGCTTTAATATCTTTTAAACAGTTTTACAATTTTACATCCTTTAAATTCAAGTGTGCGTGTGCGTGAGTGTATGTGTTTGGTGCTTATGTAGGTATGGAGGGTAACCTAGGCACGGAAGCAAAATTATGTTTGTCATAAAGTCATAAGTCATAATAGTCATAAATCGTTGCTTATCTGAAACAACGGCCTAATCCAAAATACTACGGTGTGCAACTTAATACTTTAACTATTGCAAATAAGGTGTATAATTACACAGTGTATCATTTCGAATTAGGCCGTTCTTTTAGATAAGCAGCGAAATGTCTTACTTACATGTGTAGCTGGGAGTTTTCAGAAAAAAATGTACGTTTTCCTTAATTATCCTTAGTTTTTCCATACAAAATTTATTAGTCAGTTTTGTGACGGTCCATACAACATGTAGGTATGGTTAACTGCGTCACAAAACTGACAATTAAAGGAGGGACACTTTTTTTATTGCTTAAATCGATAGTGCTTGTGATTCTGAGTAGAAATAACCCAAAATTTGTTAAGTTTTTAAAAAAAGTACAGAGTAGGTTAGGTACACTTTTTTCTGAAAATGCCCAGCTGCGGAATAGTAAGCTCATTGGTTTCACTTCTTTTGTTTCCTTTCGCCATGACAAAACCAATTGCCATCAGCTTCAGTTTCAGAACTTTCTAACAGTCGGCTTAACAAAAAGTCGTTTCACGAAATCAATAGACGGAGTAATTGGTAGAATGGTCACTCAGTCGTTGCCTTAATGGCGGTTGCCGTTTCCTGGCCATTAGTGGCCGTAGTGCCTTTTGCCTCAATTATAGAGTGCCAGGGAGGTTTTGCGATCATTCCGGTTGATTTTTGTCAGGTCAAGCGGTTTTGATACTTGTAATATTAGGGTGTGGGTCCCATTTTGGGAATTCCCACGGGTTAAGAAAAACTGGCCAAGTGCGAGTCGGACTCGCGCACGAAGCACCATTATCTATAAAAACGGCAAAGAAAGCACGTTTGCTGTATGGGAGCCCCCCTTAAATACTTGTGTTATTTTAATTTAATCATTTATTTTTAAAGTATATATATAACTAAATATTCCGTGAATATTTCAAGCGTCTACATGTTGCCGTTATCAATATCGAGCAAAAACGCGCAAAAAAGTCACGTTTGTTGTATGGGAGCCCCCCTAAAAATTTATTTTATTCTATTTTTTAGTACTAGTTGTTATAGCGGCAACCAAAATACATCATCTGTGAAAATTTCAACTGTCTAACTATCACGGTCCATGAGATACAGCCTGGTGACAGACGGACGGACAGCGGAGCCTCAGTAATAGGGTCCCGTTTTTACCCTTTGGGTACGGAACCCTAAAAAATGGGATTTGTATATTCACAAACTGATACCGATGATCATAATGGATTTTTGGATGTTACTATGCCGATTTTTGCTTGATTGTTAACAGATGAAGAAGCTTTACCTCTCTTCCTCTAATAAAATAAGATTGTGTGCGAATTTACATTTGTAATTGACCATGAGCTTTACGGTGAAGGAAAACATCGCGAGGAAATCTGTATACACCTGCGAAGAAATTCAATGGTGTTGAAGTTCCCAATCCGCACTGGGCCCGCTTGGGAACTGCGGCCCAAGCCCTCTCATTCTGAGAGGAGGCCTGTGCCCTGCAGTAAGACGTGTATAAGCTGGGATGATGATGATAAAGTTCCCAATCTGCAGTGGGCCTGCGTGGGAACTACACCCCAAGCCCTCATGTTCTCAGAGGAGGTCTGTGCCCTGTAGTGGGACATTATATACCTAGGCTGGAATGATGATAAACTCGACTATAAATACGTGAGTGGCCCGTTATTTAATAAAACGATTAGCTAAAGCTAATATCTTCATTAATCTTTTGAGGAGAACTGGGTAATAAGGCCCATATAATTAAATAGCATTAGTGTTTTACAAGTGCTAATATATTGAAAAAAATTGACTGTCCGTTTATAAATCAATGCCACACAAAAATATTCTGCTGTAAACCATGCTATAATCTTACTAATATTATAAACGCGAAAGTTTGTATGGATGTATGTATGTGTGGATGTTTGTGCTCTGTCGCGTTAAAACGGTTTGACGGATTCTGATGAAATTGCCACTGTTTATAACCTGGATTAACACACAGGATAGTTTTTATTCTGGAAAATTGTAAAGTTCTCACGGTATAGCGATAGACAAATTCTTCGCAGATGGAGTCACGGGCAACAGCTAGTAATATAAATGCGAAAGTAATTACATATGTCTGTATCACTTACCTATTCACGATTAAATCGCTGTACCGATTTACATGCATGTGATAGTTTGATTTTTTAAACGATTTAGAAAAAAGGAGGAAGTTCTCAACTTATCGGAATCTTTTTTTATTATGACTGATATTCATATCTTTTCGAGATAACAATGAACGAATTCTTCGCAGGAAAACTCGCGGGCAATAGCTAGTTACGAATTCATTACAATGCGTATATGTATTTAATTAAAAAAATATTTTTAAATAGTAAATAAATAAATAAATAAATATTAGGGGACAATCTTACACAAATCGACCTAGTCCCAAACTAAGCAAAGCTTGTACTATGGGTACTAGACGACGATAAACATACTTATATAGATAAATAAATACTTAAATACATAGAAAACATCCATAACTCAGGAACAAATATTCGTGCTCATCACACAAATAAATGCTCTTACCGGGATTCGAACCCAGGACCTCTTGCTTCGTAGGCAGGGTCAATACCAACTAGGCTAAGGCGGTCGTTAAAGTATTCACACATAATAAGAAATAATCTTTATCCAAAATTAAACTTATTTGTAAGCGACAATGTTAAAATTATGCTACAAACATCAGACCACGCGCTGGCGAACTTAAATTTATTATCCCGCAAGTAAACACGCGAAACAGAGCACTAGTCACGGTAGTAAAATTAATACTATTAAATTGGCGTTGTAATACGTTTGTTGACATAATGACTGGCATTTAGAGCTAATAAAATAATGTATTGCGGCTTTAATATTACGAAATGCGTTTAAAGCTGCAATGTGCTGATAAACTTAATTAAAGCGGTCTCGCCATAAAATAAAAACTTAAAAATGTTTTTCTTTACCGCTGTCTTTGCATTGTCAATATACAGAATGTTCCAAAACTCAACAATAACCTGTTAACGAGCGGAGGTTGAGTTACAAGAGTTCTCAAAAAAAAGAAGCAACGTCACTTAGTTAAGCGAAAATAGGGTCACGTAACATGTCACTTTTATACTTGAAAGGTTTAGGTAGTTAACTAAATGTAGCAAACTTCAGTTTCCAAATATGGAACATTCAAGGATTCAAAACATTTTATTTATCTATCATTGTAATACAAACTAGACTAACGTATTTTAATACAGAAATGTAAATGTTTAGATAGTTTAATGGGAGAATTACAGTATTTAAGATTCCAGTTGACATTGTTCTGTTTACATTTAGTTAATTATCTAAAGCTTTCAAGTATAGTATTAGATATTTTTGAGAAAATGTCTATTACCTATCACCTAACTAAGAGTAAAATGGCTTTTTCTTACTCTTTCCGAAACTGATATATTATTGGCCTCTCGCCCGGTAGCAGGGTATCGTTGAGTTTTGGGAAGCCCTGTATATACATATATATATCCCTACAAAATTACAGCTTCCCCGCACAAATAATCCCTAATCTAAGCCACGGACGGCACGGTACACGGGGCAACGGGCACGGTGAAACAATAAGCGTTCCAAGAAAAGAGAACAAGTGCGAGTTGCCGTTTGGAATTAAAAAAATACTGAAAAAATCACTGGAGGGGACGAATAGGGACCCCATTAAATCTTTATCTTTTCTTATTTTTTATTATTTCTTATAGTAATGTGAATTATGAATATTATAAATTATTAATGTATTGATAGTCAGAAATTCTTACGTGTCTGCATATTACAGTTCTGTGACAGACGAACGGACAAATGATGAAGCCATAGTAACGGGGTCACATTCAAATTATAAGAGTACAAAAGCTTACAAAATGTCATCACATCAAACTTTAAAAAAAAGTGTCATTACAAAATTACAGCTCATTTTCTTTGAAGTCGGTTATGAATCGATTGAAAGCTTACACTTTCATGTTTCCCAGCGATCATCTATAAACTATAGCCAACTCACCCCAGCCTCCCCGCCGCATTTCCTAGGGGAGGCGCCTGCGTTATGAAAATTTGACAGCGCCCAATATGCGATGATACGATAAGGGGTTATGTTCTTAGCGATATTTGCCCCGTTTCCCCTTTCTGTAACGGTTTTTTACGCGTTCTTTTATTGAAATTGAGGCGCGAAATGCGTTGGGTGTTTTACGGGCACGGGTACTTTTAGTTTGATAGACAATCGCTGAGTGAGTTTATGGTTTGTTGAAATTGAAATCGTGGGTTGGTTGTAAAAATCTAAGGACCACATACAGTCTAGGGTTAAAAAATGAAATCGTTAACCCTGGTGTAAGATGACAGTTATAAGGGTTGCCAACATTAATGCACAAATTTGTGTTACTTTTTCAACCAAATTGCGGGACTTATCTATACAATACGCACTCCTTCAACCGGCCTAGCTTCATGTATAAAAATTAAACCAGATTAGCTTTTGATTGCACATTAGCATGAAGTTTGTTTGTAAGTAAGCTTTACGGTAAATGAAAACATAGTGAATGAACACACCTGCGAAGAAAATCAATGGTGTGTGTGAAGGTTTCAATGTTCCGCGTGGGAACTACGGCTCAAGCATTCACATTCTGATAGGAGGTCTATGCCCTGCAGTGGACGTAGGTATTATAAGCAGGATGATGATACGAATAAGCAGCTAAAATGTACAAAATATGAGAACCAGATTAGTTTACCTACCTACTTCTAGAACAACATAATGTACCAACTCCTTTAAACTTTTTTTTAGATAAAACTGACCCGTAGGTGTACCTCACTGGCTCAGTAACAGCCTATTCACTCTGGCCAGAATAACAAAAGACTTTCAATATATTTTACACTTGATTATTTTGATAAAAAGGCTTGCGCCGTATAGTGAAGTGTAAGCGGCGATCTCCTATCAATATCCGTTTACGTCTAACCTAAAACATTTTTACATAAAAATACACGTTGATATATTTTACGTTCAATCCATAACGTGAGAGGCTATAAAACGGAGTGTATTTCAAAAGTGTAAATATACGGGAGGGGGAGCCCAGTGGGGACCGATGTAAAATATTATATTGCTATTTATGTGGCTTCAGAAATATCACGCGATTGGATGCTTTAAATATTAATATATTAACAGTAAGAATTAGCTTTTATTTAAATGCTCTAAAAGGAAGAAATTAAACTTTTAATTAAATCAAACTCGTTTATTTATTACGCAATTTATGTTAAAAAAAGCTTAAATAGTCCGCCATCTTGAGCGTTCCGCCACATTGTTGGATTTAGAGTAACGTCATTTTAATATTCCTATTCTTCTCGGCAAGCCCTTTCATTTGCTTTGCTACCAACGTCATAGCATAATACTTAAAAACTAACTATATTTTGTTTTTTTTTAGCATTACAAAGAAAATGAGCGATCTTGACGCGTCTTTTTATTGAAAAGCACATTTAAAAAATAAGTCACAGCTAATATGTAACAATTTGAAAGGAAATATGGCCATTTACACTCTTTAGTTGTTACTATTTTTTAAAAAGCGTTTTTCAACAAAAAGACTTGTCAAGATTGTTTAACTTATATCTAATGCAAAAAAAACGAAGTACCTATACTTAGTCAGGCAGTCAGGCATCTTGTGCGCTTCGCCATAATATTGGATTTAGAGTGACAAACCGGGAGCGCGGGGCGATCAATAACACTGAATCAAATACGGTGTGCCGCGCTGCCGGTGTTTGTCACCGTATATTTGATTCAGTGTTATAGAGCGCGCTGGGCACGCTCCGACGGCGCTCCGCGCTCCCGGTTTGTCAACTAAGCATGTATGCACAGCTCAATCAGTCGCAACTGCTTTAAAATTCAGTTGCAAGATTTGACCAAGATGATTAAGGGTGTTGCCAATTTAAAATTTTCCTGCTACTATTTTTTCAGAATTTATTTAAATAATTTAAAAAATGTGCCTAAATTTCCGATTCAATTTTCTTGTGTGAAAAAGTAACAAAACTGACTCAAAAATAAGCACACTTTTTTTAATAGTAGTGTTCGAGTGCGAAATGTTTTTCCACGACAGCGCCTTTATGACATTGCCATAACACTGTATTTCGCTTGGCCTGTGGAAAAACATTTCGCACTCGAACTACACTCGTGATTTTGAACATCTTCATTAAAAAAGAAAGTGGGCGCTTTTTATTGAAAATGCCCTTAAAAAGTGCTAAGAATAGGAAAAACGAAACACTACCTATAATAAGGATGTGAACACTTAAATGAACTTAACTGAAATGGAAGACAAAACGTCTAATTACAGCTATCTATAAACACACCCTTATAATTTCGAGAAGCATGTATAATTTTTTTACTAGACGACGATATTTATATTGATGGGCATTTTCAGAAAATAATACTTTTTTTTTAAAACCTAACAAATTTTGGGTTATTTCTACTCAGAATCACAAGCACTATCGATTTAAGCAGTAATAAAAAGTGTCCCTCCTTTAATTGTCAGTTTTGTGACGCAGTTAAGCATACATGTTGTATGGACCATGAAAAATTAAGGATAATTAAGGAAAACGGGTACATTTTTTTCTGAAAACTCCCTGATACAAAAATACAGAAATACCTATTCAAGTTTCGTGAAAAGGCAATTCATGCCGCGACTAAATCCCACAACAAGATCATTAACAACAACATTATGTGGTAAAATTACATGAAAACAATTCCATATAACAGGTCAACCTCGGAGATTACACAGTGGTCGGACCGATGACAACGGGGGACAAAATTTTAATGAGCCAAATGAGCGAGCGTGCGGATAATCGCCCACTGTTTCATGTGATCCTCTCACGGACATAATTAACTGTATCATAAACGAGTCTCTTTCGTACAGACGTTAAACTTGATGCTTTTTGTACATTTTTTAATACGCAACACGCTATGTGTAACTGTCAAATTACTCAACTTTTAGATCAGCAGATAAAAACAACTTGTGTTTGTATTGTTGCTTTAAATTACACATAAAAGCAATTATGCTTACAAAGCGCAACGATTTACTGTATATGAATTGTTTACATCCTTTGAAATCATGCTATTTTGATGTTTAATTCAAACGTGTATATGTTAGCAATAGTTTTGTCATAAAATTCTACATTTTTATATTTTGAGTGCTCAGCTTATACACATACATAGTGTACATAGGTAGACAATCATACTGTATGAATGGGAACTTGTGTAGAATAATAAAAACAGACCAAGTGCGAACCATTCACATATAAAAATTCCCGTACTTACAACGAGGGTCTTTATGACAGGAATATCGCTAGATAGCGTTGGTATCATGAGATCTGATTTACATTTGTATCACGTTTGGGATTCATTTATGTATAACTAAATGAGCCAATTTCAAGCAAGGCTATAACGCCACCATCTATATCTAGCGATATTTTGGACTATCAGAAAACCTTTTTTAATTTTATGGAGATTAATTAAATGTTTATCCTGAAAAAAAAATCCTTTGTAAAAATTCCGATTCAAACCTTTTAGGGCTCAAAAAATACAGTCATGTTATAGACAGCCTTTCCCTATTATTTGGTTACCTTAAAAATACTTGTCAGAGTGCAAACAGATCATCATTTGATCAGAAAGACATCTACTATAACATAGGCCTCCGAGGTTGGCCAAACAGACCATCCATCTGCATCTAATGCGTTCTCACAACCTTAACCAGGTCGTTGCACCATCTTGTTGAAGGCCAACCTACACTGCAACATAATCTATAACTATCTATCTTCTAGTAATTATAAGGCAGAAACAAAAAAATGTTAGCAACGTTACCTATCAGTAGTATTGTCAATATTTTTTTTTTTTTTTAGTGCAACATTTTTTACAAACTCGATAGACTTACGAGCAATTGCTCGAAAAAAGATCACCTTAGGATACCAGTGAACCAACGAGGGCACTAAAATCGCCGCAGCAAAAGCCTTTGTTCGTTCAAACAAGTGCAATGTTACTTCAAAATGCAGCCTAAACCCGTATCCCGATTGCACTACGCTTTCAACCGTTGAATATAATATGAGTACGCCGTTTTCCCGATTCTCGTTCGGTACGTAACTAGTGGGAATTGGTAGTCGCTTGTTGCGTGCAATATGCATGAGATTTTGTCCGTCGTTTTTTTCATTCGACCCACCGTGCAGTTGTAATTGGGAAATGTAGAGCTGCAGTTGCAAATTTTATAATTATATTCTATGGTGCGTCTAGTTGGGACATCGATAAGTTTTGAATTTATTATTTTATTCTCAGCAAATTTGCTTGGATTTTTTTTTGTTTATTTACATCATACATTCCAGCCTAACGTCCCTCTGTATGGCACAATCCTCTCGGAATCAGAAGGCTTGGGCCATAGTTCCCACGCGGGCCCAGTGCGGATTGGGAACTTCACATACACCATGAATTTAATCGCAGATGTATGCAGGTTTACTCACGATGTTTTCCTTCACCGTAAAGCTCATGTTAAATTTCAAATGTAATTTCGCACATACATTCCAAAAAATTCAAAAGTGCGAGCCGGGATTCGGACCCACACCCTCTGCTTGAGAGGGCATAGGTCGAACCGCTAGGCCACCACGGCTTTTTATTTATAACCTCTTAATGCTATCGTTGTTAATAGGATTGTGCTGTTTGTCACAAGTAGGTAATATTTTTTCTAAATAATACTGAAACTTCAGCACTGCAAAATTAGAAAAGTAGAAATCGAACTCTGTTAATCATTATTCTGTGATGCGCGCTTCATTATATAATACACTAACCCGAGCAGTTAGCATACACGGCGGAATTGTTTACTGTGTTCTCGAACAATTCCTTCAACAAAAAACAAAACTCGGAGAAGAAAATTTCCGAGATTGATAGAGGTAACGTACTATTTGGTAATTATCATAGCATTGCTATTTTTTTATTGGTGAACATGTAGCTCACTGGTTCAGCATGCTTTGTCCTTCTTTATTTAAGCCCAAAAAGTAGGTACTCGCTACACACGTTTCCACGGTGTCCAATTCACATCCCAATTCTACAAATAAAAAACGCACAGTGCTGACATTCAAAATTCATGACACACCATATCACACAGACGCAAGACAAACACTCGCCAAGCATAACCATTTAAAATTCGCTCGGCACTAAATCAACACAGTGGTTCAAATCTTACCGAGGCGCGGACAAATGCGAGGAGCGAGTGATGGAACGCCTATTCCCAGGTGACGGCCCAATTAGACGTCAGGCATTCGTCTTGCTGGGGGATGTTTGAACGCGGAACAGCGCTGTGTTTTGTTTTTCGAACGCGGGAGTGGTATTATGATTGAATTATTTTTGGTAGACGTATATTTGGATGGTCTAAATGTAGCTATCATTTAGGATATATATTAAAAGTACAGATAAATCGTTGAATCTTACATCTAACTTAATGACTAATTCTCCTTGGTCATTTTAAGTTCCTAATTGGATAGGATAAAGGTTAGCAATTTTGTATAAAAAACAGGCGTGCGTTTTACTATCACACTCAGCATTTGTTTTGTATAACATTCCGCCATTAGTAAGTAATTCAGTTCACGTTCGCTAATTGTAAGTGTGCACACCTATCAAGTAATTAAATCAAGTTCATATCCAGAAATCGTCTTTCGTGTTCCTTCCTGTAATCAAGACAACTATCAAGCAGTGTACGGGCAAGCAAGTGCTCGTACACTAGTACTTAAATAGGTATGTCTTGACTTTTCATATACACATTATTTGATAGTAAAGTCATATTAGAGCTGTATAGTTTAATAAAAGTGATTCAATGCAATAAAAATAAGTTTTCATTCATGTGTCATAAGCTGTCAAAAAAGTTTTTTTTTCCACAAACAATTAACTGAATAGACATAAACGAGAGTGAAAAGGGTACCCATGAGATACATAAAAGGGTTACTTTCAGACGCTTAAGCCTTTCAATGTTAATTTGTTAATTAGTTTTTCTTCACGATAATTCCTTAGTTAGATAATTGCATTCCCCAACTGGAGCAATATGATTTTTCATAAGTCATATGTCATAGGTCATTTATTTTGCTTATTATAGCAGTTTCACTTTTTGATACAATTTAATTTTGTTCCATTCAGGGAGGAAAATTAACCAGTGGGATTTTGTTTTTTTTTAAGATAACAATTTTCCCGGTTAAATGTATTTTTTTTTGTTATAAAGGTTTAGAGTAGGTGCTTAAGTAATATGGCAGTACAAGAAAAAGACATTTCATATTTTACCTACTTTAGCCCTCATACTAATGTTATGTTTGAATTTAAAATATTTAAATCCATCGTACCGACCTTTTTACAGTCAATCCATAAACAATATCCTATGTTTTTAAAAGCCCCAATGCTACCAACACGCATGAATCATACCTAACCAGATTACGGTTGGCAGAACCTCGTTACGTACCCTTTTCTGCCTGATCCCAAGTGACAGTACGTAACTAATCGCTTTTATACAGGGTCTGTGGGCTACGTTTGAGGTGACTCGGTTTTTTTATTTATATTCGGTAGGTTGGCATTCTGGACGCGGTAGGAAATTTGTTTGAGAGTTGTAATTTTTTTTACAAGGTCCTCAGAACACGATGCGAACAACTGGAGCAAGTAAGGAAACTACATAATTGAACCAGTAAGTAAACCTTGTTCAGTAGAATTTTATTAATTTCTTATGGCAAAAATACCTACGACTACAATCACTTAAAAGAAATTACAGAATATACAATGTCCAGTGGGCTTCCAACGTTAAATGCAATATTGTAAGGGAATAACAGCATTTTCATTGTAAAATAATTACCGTAGAGTCAATTACTAGAGTTAATAAGTTGATTTTATTAGACAGAAAAAAATCATGCTCACTTTCCCGCATTAACACTAGCTAGGTACTCTTTATTAGACGGTATTTTACTTATAAGAGAAAAACGACATCGATTATCATGCGAGTAATGTACATATATTTAAACACAAGATTTCACAAAAGCAATAACTTCTTCAATCCAAAACAACAATCCAAAGTAATTTACTACATAAAAATTAATCTTCTTTAAACACCATTCTTTAACAGCGCTCCCTATTCCAAATTCAAATTACGAATTCATGTTTCATATTTTTCTTTTCAAATATGGAACCGCATTAAACGCCGTGCTCCGATTGGCCGACCGGCGAAACGTAATGGCGGCTTCACGTGACCACAAATTATGTAGCAATTGCGCGGGAATACATAACTCGTTGCTTTGAATCGTTACTAAGTTTTGTGCGTCTGTTTAACTTTAAGTTGTGTTTTATACTGATGTATTTAAAAATGGAGGCCGTTTTTGTTATGTCCTTTTATTAGAGACTTAAAGGTTACCTTGTAGTTTTAAGTGTGGTGTGGGTCATATTAAGAATGTATTGTATGTACATAGTATTTTAATTTTTCGAATTTATTTGGAAAAGAATGCGATTGGAAGTAACGATTCTGGTAAATTGTTCTAACCCGACTGGCTGTGTCTGATTTTCATTGTTAAAATTTACAGCAAGTTTTGGGGGTTGAATACGCTCGCGTCCGTAGGTTTATCCTTGAGACCTTACACGTGACCCCTGGGTGGTGCTAAACGAGCGATATAACTCCGGTGGTAGGCTTCGGCTGTGGCTGAATCACGCTATAAGTTGAGCCTGGCCGCCAAGTGATTCTCGTCGTGTTCCGTCCTGTTACCATGGAAGCCACGGTGGTAGAATGGTCTGAGCATTTATGCAGCGCGCGCGTACCGGTAACGTGCCCCGTATTTGTTGTACGGTTTGTACTGCTTGGGGACGCGCGCAACACCGCGCTCAACTGCCTTCTTCCTGCTTATTCCCCTAAACTCAAGTCTAGGGTGAATGAGCATTTACTAGGCAAGCGTGCTCCATCGTAGGCCTCATCTTCGCTTTCCATCAGGCATGATTGTGGTCAAACGCAAGCCTATATTGTATAAAAAAAGCTTACCAGAGAGAAGGTGAGCTGCCAGATGGGTCGCTCAGCAAGTTTTCTCTTTGTACTGCTTCGTACAAACAAATCATACCGCGCCACAGCAAATTATAAAAGCACCCATTCTCTTTGAACCGTTTTGTAGGTAAATCTTTTCTGTAGCTCTAAGGTTATACTTTGTCGCAATTCGTGCAACACCGCCATTTTGATTGTACTACTGTACGATCTAATCGAGTCCTGCACGAATCTACGGCAATTTAAGGACTGACTAGGGCATCTGGATAATTGAATTGGTTTGCGGAATGACAAAGGCGAATGATGAAGGTTATATTTATTATGATTGTTGGAAACTTCGTGATTTTATAATTGAAGTTTGGTCTTATGGGTTTTAATTGGAATAAAAACACGACTTGTAGACTAGGACTTCTCTCCGATGTCATCGAATATTAAGTTAAAGTGTTTTTACAAGGGGAGAACATGCATGCATGCAATATTTGGCGCATATTTTTGGATATTTATATCAAATGGAATAAACCAATCAGAAGTGCTTGCGGATTCGATAATTTGACAGTAGGAAGCCTGAAGCTAGAAGGTAGGAGGTATTTCTGTCAGAAATTCATACAAAGTACGGGTAAGGATACCTGCGTCCCAACTATCTAACATTTAATACAGAGTATCCCAAAACTCAACGATAACTTATTGCTTTATTACCGGGTGAGAGGAATTACGACAGTTCTGGAGAAAAATAAGACAAAATCCATCAAGACTCACCGGTTGGTCCTTATTGTTAAATTAAACGAACTTACCTGAAGTGAAGTTCTATTTCAATTTTACGAAATTCACCATCATGGAACACTATGCAGCAATACGGAGTATTGCGCCAATGCTTCACAGTCCAAAGTAGTTAAAAAAAATGTCTCGAACGGCTCCGCTTCCCGGATGACAGACACCCTACGCTCTATAATCACTAAGAGTTTAAAGCAATTACGAACAACCCTAAACAGGGAAAACAATATGTTGTTTGGGGTAGGGAGGGCCCTTCCATGATGGTGAATTTCGTAAAATTGAAATAGAACTTCACTTCAGGTAAGTTCGTTTAATTTAACAATTTTACTCATTCACCATCATGGAACACTATGCAGATGTTCAAAGCCAGGGTTGTGAGTGTAATCTAGAAAAAGAAAACATCCGCCTTATTTAAAGGAGTATTTATTCTGAATAACAAAAACAATGTCTTATAGGTAATAGATTCTTCATATGAAACATTAGGTATTTCTAAAGTTTTCCCCCCCATTGGTAACTTAACCAACTTAACATTTTTTAAGTAGCAAGGGATAATATAACATAAAATAAACTTTATGTAACAAAGTTGCAAATAACATTTCTTAAATTATTACTATCTTCTAAGTTCTATCGTAAAATTATAGTTCACATTAATCAATTATAAATCTTATAACATAAAATAGCCTTTATGTAATGGAATTGCAAATAACATTACTTAGATTATTACTATCTTCTAATAAAGGTCTATTATAAAATTTTGCAAAAGTGCTTGAGCTATGTGACCACCCTGCACATTTTCTTATAGCATCTATTTTCATTCCTGCTCTCAGTGCTGCAGAAGTGGATGCATGCCTTGTACTATGCGATGAGAAGATATCCGTGTCTATACCTGCCTCTTGTAGAGTACATTTTATCCACCGTCCAATAGTTTGCGTAGAAACTTTTTTGTATGGTTTCTTATAGGTGATAATAAGATCTTTAATATTTTGTCTAATAGTCCCTGTAAATTTGATGTAAGAGGTAATTGTTCTGGCTGGACAGATTTCTGGTTTTTGATTATAGTATGGTAAGTCTAGTAATGGTTGCTCGGAGCCTTGTCTAGATGTTTTGATTATATCTAAAATATTAATAGTGATTCCCCTATCTGTGTATGTTATATTGTCTAGTTTTATTAATGATAAGGTTTGAACCCTATGACCTGTAGTAAGAGCTAAAATAGTAACAAGTTTTTTGGTAATTTTCTCAGCATTTAAAGAGTCATTAGGGAACCAGGTAGTTAACAGGTTTAATACCTTGCATGGATCCCAAGTTGTGGTATATCTGGGTTTCAAAGGCCTTGCTTTATATACTCCTTTAAAGAAACGTTTAAGCCTGTCATCACAACCTACTTTAGGTCCTATGAGTAACGACAAGGCAGATCTAAAGCTATTAAGGGTACCATATGAAGCCCCACAATTGAAACGTTCTGTTAAAAAGGTTAGTATATATGGCACTGACCCTTCATAAGGCTGGATATCATTTTTAAAACAGAATTCCCACCAAAGTTTTAGACCTGTGTTATATTGTTTAATTGTACTGAGTGCTAAAGAGGATACCATAATGTTCATAGATGACTGAGGTACACCTCTTCTTTTTAAGGCTTCGCTGAGAGCAGCCCTGCAGCCAGGGTAAGATTCTTGTGTAATGGATGGTGATCTCTGAAATAAGACGATAACAATGTTTTACTGGGTTGAAACATAATTGGAGGCGACAGTAATAGAGAAGAGAATAATGGGAACCAGGCTTGTGTTGTCCAATATGGTACAACTAAAATACCAGTAGCCTTGTCATTTTTAATTTTTTGTAATACTCTTAGTATTATACTAAAGGGTGGGAAGGCGTAGAAATAATATTTCGACCATTTAATTGTAAATGCGTCAACCGCTATGGCGTCAGGATCCTTTTGCCAACTGATGAATTTCTTGCATTTGTTATTATATCGAGATGCAAAAAGGTCGATTTCTGGTTCTCCAAATGCAGACACAATTTTCTTATAAGCTTCATGTGATAATTCCCATTCTATTGTCTGTTTTCTTGACTCATGGTCTGCTTCTGTATTTTCATTTGTGTTGATGTAAGAAGCAAATAAAAATATGTTTTTTGATTCACACCACTGCCAAATTTCACGTGTAATACTGTTTAAATGAGGATATTGAATTCCTCCCATTCTATTTATATATGATACTGCAGTGGTGTTATCAATTCTTATAAGAATTTCACAATTACTAAATTCATTTGTTAAACATTTTAACCCAAAGAAGGCAGCTTTAAGCTCTAAAAAATTTATGTGACACTTTTGTTCATCCACAGTCCATAAACCGGATGATCTATCGTTATCACGTACCGCACCCCACCCAGACCTGGAAGCATCAGTGAACAGTTCTGTGACAAAATTATATTGCCTTATATCGTTACTAGATTTACTAATATTGCTAAGCCACCAATCTAATTCAGATTGTAAGTACTCTGGGATTTCCATGTGTGCATCATAGTTTTCATTGTGATGTTTAAGGGCTAAAAATTTTTCCCTTTCAAGGAGTTTGGTATATACAAACCCATATTTTACACCGGGACATGCAGAGTTCAGTAATCCTAGAAGTTGTGAAAACTCTCTTATCTTACAATGTTTTTTCCTTTTAAAGGACTTCAACAGGTCAGTGATAAGGTCAATTTTTGACAATGGGAGTGACATGGTCATACTTTCAGAATTTAACATAAATCCTAGATATTTGCAATATGTAGTTGGTACAAGATTACTCTTTTCTGTGTTAATAACAAAACCTAAAGATCTTAACACATCACAAATTTTATGAATGTTGCTGTGACAGGTAGTATAATCATTACTAAAACATATTATATCGTCTAGGTATATGGACAAAATAATATTTTGTTCTCTTAAATATGAGACTACTGGTTTCATAATCTTAGTAAAGGCATATGGGGCTGTGCAGAGACCGAAGGGAAGAGCATTAAACTGATATAATTTATTTTTGAATTCAAATCTGAGAAATTTCTTACTATTATCTGCAATTTTTATAGAAAAGTAAGCATCTTTCAAGTCTATTGTGGCCATATAACAATTTTTTGTTATCAGTTTACACACTGTACGAATATCTTCTATTTTGAAATGTTCAACAGCAACATACTTGTTAAGGCTCTTGAGATTTAATATGAACCTATTATTTCCATTAGGTTTAGGTATTATAAATATTGGTGACACATATTGGTCATTGCATGGTTCGCATTCAGAAATAGCTCCTATTAATTTTAGCTTATTAATCTCAGTTCTCAACTCAGTAATTTCCCTATCTGACCAATAACGGATACAGTCCATTTTAGTCCTTGTAGGTTCATTATTAATAAATGGAATATCATAACCTAAAACCCATGTTAAAATGGTATCATCATTGGTAAGCAACTCCCAGTTATCATAAAATCTAGCTAAGCTACCTGCATGTACCTCCGTTAACGACGGCGTGTTAATCTCGACTGTTGGTACTTCGAAGCTGGGCGTTGGTGGCGATACTGCTGCTGGTACTGCTGCTGGTGGTTCCGTGGTGGCCCGCCTCTTGCTCTGTTCTCTCTCTGAGGCCATTTCTGAGAGTTCTGAGACGGGCCCTTCCAGTTTAAATTTGATTTAAATGAATTGTTTGTCTTCGGAGGTTGCTTTTTGGCTGTAACCGGATTGACTTGCAAGAGTGATCCATTTCGTTCCAGGGCTTTTGCTGATTTCAGACGTTCACCCAAATTCTCACCGAAGAGGTATGTGTCTACTGTGACGTTAGCAACTGCTTTCTTCACAGAATTGTGTAAAGGGCTTAAGGCGAAGTGTCGCCTGACAAAGTTGTCATAGTGATTCATGTTGCATAGGACCTTTGCAGAGTCATTGATGCCCTCTATGAGTTTGACACTATTTAAGTTGCCCTTCATAATTTCCGTCAACATGGAACCCATGCATGATAACACCTTGCCGACCAAATTTTGTCGGTATTCAAATTTTTTATCACGCTTGAGTGTATTCTCGGATAATGCTGAAACTAATTCAGGATTGAGCTTAGGCGCTATGGCCATTGGAAAGTTTCCTGGTGTTCGATACTTATTGATCAACTTGGGCCAATTTTCTTTGGCAATTCCTTGTTTCAGAATGTTGTTCCATCTATTGACTAACTCTTCTCTTATATTGTTTCCTTTTTCTTCGGTGATTTTTCCTTCTTCACCAAGAGCTAATAAGAATTCTTCAGGCAAAATATCCTCCAGGACTGGAACCTCTGAAATTGTACACCATTTTATAATTAGCGATTTTTTGTGTTGTCAGCAACTATCCAATAACTTAGTGGCCTCAAATGGCTATGGGTAGAATTGTACTCCATATGATTTAACATGCCGGTTTAGTCTAGCCTCTAAATGAACTAGCTCTAGGACACATAATATTCAATTTTTTGAAAATTATTTGGCGCTATAGTGTCTAGGTCTTGTCTGCCCTCTCGTGACAGCTCTATAATTATTTAGACCTTTATCACCTAGGTGAAATAATTAAGTATATTTGTTATGTTTGCCCTCGCGTGACAACTCTAAATAACAAAATAATATCATCAAACCAGATAAATTGTACAAGTAACGAACCTGGATCCTCATTGCTGTCTTCATGTTCTCCAGATTGCGACTCCAACTCTGCATGCTCGTGTTCCGGGGTAACTGGTCTTGTTGCTAATCTACTAGGGCCTGCTTCATTGCTTGTTATCGGCTCAGGGGTAAATGATCCCGATTGTAATCGATCAGGCCCTGCCTCGTTGGTTAGCTTCGCCAATTTTATCTTTTTTCTGTTCAGTCTTGCCTCTAGTTCCCTAATCTGTTCTTCCATTTCTTCAGGGTCTTGATCCGCTTTTCTTTTTTCTTTTCCCATTTTGATTATTCACTTTCACTTCAAACACAACTAATAACACTTACAATATAGAAGGATTTCAGCGCTGCTTGTACTAGTTACCGGTCGATTCATAGGCAAGTGAAAAAAGTAACGGACATCGTACCATCATACGATTCATACGCAAAAAACGCGGCAACGAACAGTAAAATTAAAAAATATATATATAATTGTCATAGACAAGAAAGAAATAAACAGCGCTAGTTAGACCGGCTAACAAAAATCTGTCAAAACAAAACGGCGATGTTCGTAACTGCAACCCAAAGGCTAAAATAATTACTATTTCATCATAATTAATAATGAATAAGACGTACCTGATAACGCATATAAGTGAAAATATGAGTAGTAAATAAAACCGACAAACAAACCGTTGTCTTCCTCGACGAACCCCTCGTACATCCATTTATGACACGTATTTATTTTCCTATCTACACACATTATGGGCAAGAAAAATATATTTCACTCTTTGTTTTACACTTTAAAACAGGATAAAATAATATTAATTGCGAAAATATTCGGAACAACGTGAAGTCTTTTTGGCACAAAAAACCATAGTGATTATAGAGCGTAGGGTGTCTGTCATCCGGGAAGCGGAGCCGTTCGAGACATTTTTTTTAACTACTTTGGACTGTGAAGCATTGGCGCAATACTCCGTATTGCTGCATAGTGTTCCATGATGGTGAATGAGTAAAATTGTAGATTGACGTAAAGAACACTGTTGTTTGACGCAGATAGATGATAGGACATGATTAGGACAGACCAAGACGACTATGATATGACTTTTAATCAATTTATTTACTGGGTCTTGGGCTCCAACACCAGTTTCCGCTATTTGACACTATCCTGTAACTAAACTGAACTTTATAAATACAGATCTGAGGCCGATTTGTCTAAGTTGTTGCGCATGCAACCTCCATCTATTCTATTCTGTGTGTCAGAAAGAAGCGGTGAAAACAATTGTGATTCCAATTGAATGGGAAGGACAATAAGGCCTCTGGCTAAAGGAATTGCTTTCAAGTCATAGATTCCAAAAAATAAGTATGCTATGTTTTTAACGACATTTAGTTCGGCAGTAAAGGATAGAAAAACAATATTTAATTAAAATCATTGTCACCCTACACATGATTTAGTATATGAGCCTGAAACCTCTGACAATTCAGTTTCTTAAACAAATTTTGACGTGAGATCTGTCAAATTTCCCGCCAAAGCTACGACACTGTTTGACGAAATTACTTAACTTCAGCAAATTTACGATGATTTATATGAGAGATAAAAATTAAAAAAAGTCATAGGTACAAAATTATTTTCCATCCCATCCATCCATAGCAGCCCTTAGTTCGTCCGTCTTCGGACATAGGCCTCCTCTCCATTTCTCCACGCCTGGCGATCGACAGCCATACACATCCATCCTCCACCCGCCTGTCGGCAGATGTCGTCCTTCCACCTCATTGGTGATCTTCCTCGACTGCGAGTGTTTTCGCGAGGTCTCCACTCGAGTGGTCTCACAATAGTACATTACTGCAGCGGCCGCGAAATAGGGGATTGCCGGCCGAGTAGTTATAGATGGCCGAGTTTTAACGAGGCCATCTAGAGATACGAGGCCGGCAATCCCTGTTCATGGCCAAGGCTTGTATAGAGTTTTTCTCAAACATGAATCATCATCATCACCACCATCATCACCGCCATCATCATCACCATCACCATCACCAACAACATCATCAACATCCATCAACATCCATCAACATCCGTCAACATCCATGAACAAGAACATCCATCAACATCCATCCATCCATCCATCCATCCATCAACATCCATCAACAACCATCAACATCCATCAACATCCATCAACATCCAACAACATCCATCAACATCATCAACATCCATCAACATCCATTAACCAACATCCATCAACCAACATACATCAACATCCATCAACCAACATCCATCAACATCCATCAACATCCATCAACATCCATCAACATCCATCAACATCCATCAACATCCATCCATCCATCCATCAACATCCATCCATCCCTCCGTCCGTCCGTCCGTCCGTCCGTCCGTCCGTCCGTCCATCCGTCCGTCCATCCATCCATCCACGTCGACCACGTCGACCTATTAAACGTCATGGTGCTGTGTCACATAAAACAATAGACGATCACTTTGCTGGCCTTGGCCAGCAATGTTGTATGAAATTCCATTATTGACCTCTCGTCTAGCCGCACCTGCAACGTGACAGTTCGTGGCGTATTTTAAGGAACATAACGTCAATATTTCATAGCATGTTTGAGAAATAGTACATTACTGCAGCGGCCGCGAAATAGGGGATTGCCGGCCGAGTAGTAATAGATGGCCGAGTGTTAACGAGGCCATCTAGAGATACGAGGCCGGCAATCCCTGTTCGTGGCCAAGGCTTGTATAGTGCTTTTCTCAAATAAATCCAAGGAAATGATACGAATGTTCAACTTATATATTCATATTTATTTCAAATTGTTTTTTTTTGATTCCCGCCAAAATATTTATTTTCCAGCAATTTATTTGTAAGCTGTTCCAGTTAATGTTTTTGACGCAAAATCTTGAGATGATTTATATTTATAATGACCTTATTAATAATAAATTGTTAACAATAAACGCCAATCCTTATTTATTTTATTGAATACCTGATTAAATCTAGCCAAGTAAGGTATTAAAAAGTAAATTCACAAACTAAATTTTTCTTAATTCGCAGTATGTCATTGATAGTCAATAAAAGAAAATACGACCCACTAAAACAAAAGACAATCTCTTTGCTGGCCTTGGCCAGCAATGTTTGTATGAAATTTCATTATTGTCGTCTAATTTGAAATTGGAACGAATCTTCCTCAACTGCTATACAATGACATACTTCGTGTTCTATTGTCACGACTATAAGGACCACATTTCCTTGGATGTTTGAGAAAAATTATTTTTCTCAAACATGCTATGAAATATTGACGTTATGTTCCTTATAATACGCCACGAAGTGTCACGTTGAAGGTGCGGCTAGCCGTGCGGGCGGCCGTGCGGTCAATAATGGAATTTCATACAACATTGCTGGCCAAGGCCAGCAAAGTGATAGTCTATTGTTTCATGTGACACAGCACCATGACGGTTATTTATAGTACTATGGCATCATAGCATTTAGCCATTAAAAAAAAACTATAAGCAATATTTGCGTTTTGGTTCATTATGACATTCTGCCACTACGTTTATTTAAGGTGAGATGATGATGATGGTGGTAATTGTGATGATGATGGTGGTGATGATGATGGTGGTGATGATGATGATGGTGATGGTGATGATGGTGGTGGTGATGATGATGATGATGGTGATGATGGGATGGTGATGATGGTGATGTGATGATGATGGTGGGTGATGGTGATGGTGGTGATGATGATGATGGTAATGGTGGTGGTGATGACGGTGATGGTGGTGGTGATGATGGTGATAGTGATGATGATGATGACGATGATTTTATGATGATGATGATAATGGTGATGATGATGATGATTGATGATGGAGGTGATGGCGATGACGATGGTGATATTGATGATGGTGATGATGGTGATGATGATGGTGGTGATGATGATGATAATGGTGATGATGATGATGATGGTGGTAATGGTGATATGATGTGATGATGATGATGACGATGATTTTATGATGATGGTGATGGTGATGATGATGATGATGATGATGATGATGATGATGATGATGATGATGATGCATGTTTGAGAAAAACTCTATACAAGCCTTGGCCACGAACAGGGATTGCCGGCCTCGTATCTCTAGATGGCCTCGTTACCACTCGGCCATCTATAACTACTCGGCCGGCAATCCCCTATTTCGCGGCCGCTGCATTAATGTACTATTACATTACAAATATGGTTCCTATTCAGGTATGACGACAATATGTAATTTATTTGATCACGAAAAACTCTACCTCCACTTTAGGCACATAAAAACATAAATAAATATTAAATGGATCCATTACATATAAACTACAATAGGCACCATAAACATCATTTTATATCTTTGACATTGAACATAATGTATCTGTACTTAACGACGGACCTCATCTCACGCATCATTTAATACAAATCGATCTATTACGGGGTAACCGATGATTACCGAACGGCCGGCCAATCACAGCGCTCGGCTTCAAACGTAATTTATTGAGTTTCGAATTTTAAAAACGTAATCCGTCCGCCATCTTTGTAATTTTGAAAACGTGTAACTGCTACTTTGGATGATTGAGAGTGATTACGTGTTTTTTAATGCTTTATGTTGTTATGAGCGTATTATTATTTCTAGTGGTTTGTTCCTGAGAATATACGCAATTGATACTTAATTGGTATTAAAATTGTAGTCGATTACAGATTAATCTTAGATATCGTTTTTAATTTGCTTTTTTTCCTCTGAAGATCTTAGTCTTGAATCATTACAACGATGTACAGTCGAGTTCTCCAATATCTGTACAGCCAACCGTTCATAAATATATAAACATGAACCTTATGTTACGGTAATAAGGTCTATGTACAGATATTTATGAACGGTTGGCTGTACAGATATTGGAGAACTCGACTGTACTCGTCAGTCCATTTGAACGAACAATAGGGTTGTAAGTAGGGTTGCCAACCGTACTATAATATATAGTATTGTACTATATTTTCGCTCTGTGTACTATATACTGTTGAAGAAATATATAGTACGCAAAAATACTATATTTCAGTCAGTCCTTACGCATGCGGTTTGGGTAGGCCATTTTTACTATACAATACAATACAATACAAATATTCTTTATTGATCACCAAAAACAGTACAGTGACATTACAAAAATAAAAATTCAGGTAGACAATAGGCTATACTTATGTTTAATCAATCAATTTTCGCTATTTAAAGTATTTTGTACTATTTTTTTTTCAGAGTACTATATTTTTTCTACTTTGGGCTGGGAAATACTATATTTGCTTAAGAAATAGTTGGCAACCCTAGTTGTAAGTATTAGTCAATCCGAAATATGTTACATTACATATACACGAAGAAGCAACAAACTTAAATGAAGAGAAAATCAAGGATGTTTCTTTTAAAAATTGCTTCGAAAAGGCTTTAACTAAAGATAATCAAATAATAAACAAGTTATCTCTACATAGTTATTTACATTTTTGTCTTAATTTTTATCTCTGTGTATAACATGCATAAACTGAAAAGAAACGAGCTTCCATAATGATAATCTCAATATTTATTACAGGCAGAAAACTTTGATTATCGTTTCGCGTAATAACCCGTACTTTTATACCAATTGCATGGGTAATTTAACATACATAATTCAACAACAGACTAATAACATTTTTATTTATTCATGACTTTGTTGTAATGATATGAGCGGTTAGGCCGTGGATTCATTCGTGATGATATGACTATAGTTTGAGATTATTTCTTGTTTTTAGGGTTTCGTAGTTATATAAGGAACCCTTATAGTTTCATCGTGTCTGTCTGTCTAGATACTGTTTGCTAGAAAACTGTAAATTTGCAAAATTAACCACGCGCACAAAATTTTTTTTTAGGGTAGGTATATCCCACACACGGTAAGCGAGGATGTTTTTTCTTTTTTAAGCTCTTAGTGTGAAGAAAGAATAGATATTTCAAAATCTTTTTTGGTTTACTAAGATTATTTGTAGATTTAGGCTTCCGTTCGCAATCATCCTAAAATACAGGTTTACCTACTTAGGGAACTGAGTTTCATTTATTATAAGGATCTGTATAAGACCAGGGTCACCGCCATAGCCAAATGGATTAGCTCGTTGAAATGGCAATGAGCGGGCCATATAGCACGAAGAACAGTTGGTCGCTGGGGCCGAAATGTTCTCGAATGGAGACCACGGACTGACAAAAGCAGTGTGGGAAGTCCACCAACGAGGTGGGCAGATGACTTGGTAAAGGCCGCTGGTTCAAGATGGATGCGAGCCGTTTCCAACCGTAGTGATTGGGTGGGTGGGTTGGGAGGCCTATGTCCAGCAGTGGACATCCTACGGCTGAACTGATGATGATGGTGATAGTTAAAAAAATAAGCTACAGTTAGTGTGAGATTTTACAAATATATAATTATGTTGTACCGCAAACCTACTATCGTTTTATAAAAACCTCCCGTTCATGTGGTTCATTTCTTTAATATTATGCGACAGGATACTGAGTGGTTGAAACGCTTGTAGAACAACCTATTTACATTACCTAGGACAACTTCCACATGCATTTAAATCCGATTGCTTGCATAACTCTACTTAGCGTCCAAAGCCCCAGGTCGGCTCAATAAGGAGCACCCTTTGGCATATGCTAAGACAAACTACTCTTTGCTGAGCGGCCCGTCTGGCAGCTCCCCTCTCTTTGGAAAGCTGTAAAAGCCGTCGAGGCTAACAGCAACAGTCCGTCCGAAAAAAAAACCACTTGCATCTTCATCATAACGTTCACACATCTTTTTTTCTTCCAGCCTCATTCCCCATCACGAGGCGAATCGGCCATCCGTACCAGAATCGAACGCCGCCGAAACGCAAGAAACCAAGGACATCCTTCACTCGTCTCCAAATTGCTGAGCTAGAGAAGCGGTTCCACAAACAGAAGTACCTGGCGTCAGCTGAACGCGCTAGCTTGGCGAAAACCTTGAAAATGACTGACGCACAAGTGAAGACCTGGTTCCAGAATCGAAGGACCAAGTGGAGGTATTATGTTATGTGTTTGACTTGCCTTAAGGCCGGCGCAAACCAGATGCTCTAGCGTTTCAAGTCACGCACACGCACCAGTTGTAACAGATGAAACTGTAAGAAAGATGGCGCACTAGATGCGTGCACATGGTGTGCCATCTTTCTTAAAGTTTCATTCATTACCAGTGGTGCGTGACACCCACTCGCATCTGCTTTACGCCGTCTTTTATAGTTGTAAAAAGTTTACTTAATACCAATGACGATAAATGGCGTCCACCTTTACTAAACTAACTCAATAAACAAGTGACGGACTCATTTATTTATATTCCGTGCATAAAACAAATTGACATTAACAACAAAAACAAAGTGGTAGCAAACATCAACATTTTGAAATACAGATCATAGACACGACAGGAACAGCAATTAACATAATTTAATGAGAACGGTTTAATCAATACGTACACGTGTCGGTAGGCTTTTAAATGGAGCCATGTATTATTCATGCACGATGACGCTGGCTGAATATAATTATTTAAATTAAACCGCTAGTTTTGTCACACAATAGTCAAAATGAATGCTTTCTGCATCAATTTATTTGCAATCAACACGTTTTACTGGAACAAGTTTGATATGAAGTATCTTTTGTATTATTATTTTTCAACTTATTTTTTTATTACTTTTACGGTCATCCCGTGAAACCATACATTTCATACTAAATACAAACTGAAATATGGATGCACAGAAAAAAAACAGAAAAAAGACACAAGACTAGCGCTGGGAATCGAACCCAGGTCCTCAGCATTCCGTGCCGTGTGCCATTCCCCTACACCACTGTTGGTGCTGAGGACCTGGGTTCGATTCCCAGCGCTGGTCTTTTTTCTGGGCTTTTTCTGTACATCCATATTTCAGTTTGTATTTAGTATGAAATATACGTTTTTTGGGTTCCGAAACTATAAAAAGTATTCTGGAATTTAGTTGAAGAACAGCAGAAAAACTAAGTAGATATATTTTGTATCCATGTGCGTTGATCAATTTAGTTTTTAGGGTTCCGTAGTCCCTAGGAACCCTTATAGTTTCGCCATGTCTTGGCTAATAGACTGTTAGATTTAAAATTCTATTTTTTTTTGTCAAGTGGCCCTCCCCTCTCTACAAGCTAATCCGTTGGCTTGAAAAATGTGAAATAAATCATAGTACCTAATAGTATATTTAAAACGAATTTAAAATGGAAAGTAAGTATTACCAAGTATTACAGCTTAGCAAGCTTTATAAGTTAGCTAGTAATCGATCAAAACTTAACATAGAATATTTTTTGCATGTTAGTACGGAACCCTACGCTGCGCGTGATTCGACACCCACTTGGCCGCTTTTTGTTAATGAGGATAAGTAACTGACATTTAATTAATATATCGCCCTTTAAGACGTTCATGATCACTTTTAATGATAACGTAATTAATACAATGAAGTATTATTTAACCTTACAACATTCCGAACAAAAAAAAGCGCGAAAGATTATACGACTTTACATACTGGCAACTTGCAAAGCACCATCAGTAAACTTATTAAAAATAAAAACAGTGCATCCAAGCGCTCCAACGCGAACAAAAACATTCCAAATTCAAAACTGCGAGACAATGCAGTCCGAATCGTGTTGGTGGCATCACGGCCGATTACGTTCTAATGGACAAGCGGTGTTTGTGTTCGGCGTCGATAACGCGTGCTCGATACGCGCGGCGCCATGCCCATGCCACTGCTTTACGATTTAAAAAAAAAAAAAGAAAAAACCCACGAACAGTCGTGATCTACTCTCTGATACTAGGATAATATTGAATTTTATTTCTTGTTGTTTATGCTATTGAATGAAGAATATTTATATTGTTCGGATTTTAAATTCCTTTGAATGACGTTATTGATGGCAATGAGCCAGTGACAATGAAAGTGTTAATGGTATTGTAAGCTATCGTAAGGACGGTATTAAATAATTTTATTATAGTTAAATACAATTATTGCTTCAAAGTATGAAACTTGGTGTAATTTATTATCGTTACAGTCAAAGCTTAACGTAGGGCGCTATCAATTTTGTTGTGACTGCTTTAATGAACCAATAACCGAAATATTTTTCAAAATAGCATTTTGCAATACTTAGTAGCACTTAATGTATGAACTCTACAATTCTACACATCACTATTGACGTAGGTAATATAAAGCAGTCAAGTTATTCGAGTGGGTCGATTGGGGATACTAAAATCGGATTTAGCAAGGTCGCCACGATAAGCAAAAATATGCGGGTTCAAATTTCGCCTAGCGCACCCGAAAAATTTAATTATTTTTCAAAAATGTTAAATAATTTAACACTGACGAGTGGGTGCGGCAGTCAACCGACCGTGTTAATGGCGCTTATCTTAACTCCTACTTATTGTTTTGTTTATTGTTTATTAACTATGTTTATCGCTAACGAGGGCCGACTAGGCGCCGATAGGCTGTTTGATTAATCCACCGACTAATGTCTTGTCTGTGGGTTTAACGATGAAGGAATGTTAGAGTTTCAATTACGTAGGTCTATACAGACAGGCCTATGTAATTGAATCTGTTTCAAACACTACCATACGGTACCACGGTACGGTACGATATGGTTTTTCTACCATACGGTAGGTATTTCTTTGTAACTTAGCTTGTAAAAGTTAAATAGTCATTGAAACGTGCAGAAGGTCTATTTCACACATATTAAAAAAATAGGCATTCTATTTTGTGAAAACATTATATGTATTACAAAAAATATAACTTTTTTGTAGAAATTTAAAAGGTTACACAATATTTTAGGTAGTTAAATTTTATAAGTTTAAAGATATAAAAAAAGACGTTGGAAGCTTTTGAAATGAAATTCTGGAGGAGAATGCAGAGGATAAGTTGAACAGAAAGGAAAACTAATGAGGAGGTTTTTATGTTGATTGGGGAAAAGAGATACTAATTTAAAACGGTTGGTATAAAGACGATAAGGCACCGAATTTGCCAGGATAGTTTTTTTTACAGACGCTTTGGAGGGAAAATTTAAAGTATAACAAGACGAAGATCAAGATTAAATTAATTTAAAAAAAAATAGAGAAAGTTAAACGGGCCATGTCAAAAAATCAAAAGACTAGCAGTTGAAAAAAATAAGTGGTAATGAATCCATCGACAACCGTGTGAACCGTGCAATTCTTAAAATTTTAATGATTAACAGAATCATAACAGTTTTATGTTTTTGTCTTTTTTCCAATAATCTTAGGATTTTTTAACATTGTAACCCCATTTCAAATTCTTAGTCGGAGATATCTTTCTACAATTCGGGCTGCACCGGTAAAGCTTTAGTCCGTTCGAGTCGAACCTTTAAAATAAAATACTCATTTAAACAAAGATAAAGATAAAACACGATTTATTGTGCAGTTTAAGATATTCTAATATTGGTTTTATGTATAACATTAACATTCTTTCGACGTAATTAAAGAGTTTTTACATGTGTTTCGTTAATGTTTGTAGTGTGGAGTTTGCATTCCGTTCTTGAGACTCGTTAACAAATGAAACTTTTTTTTTACTGTATAAAACTGTGTGTGTCTTTGTTTGACTCGTAAGTTCAGCATACTTAATAAATATCGAAATAATTTTAAGAATAACTGCCATAAAGTAATAATTATTCAATGAATAAAGAACTTTAAAAATAGGCTTAAATATTTTCCAAAATTACAAAATTTATGACTCTCATGTACTATGATATATCAGTTGTTTTATCACTTTTATCAGTTAGAAAAAGTTTGGAATCAGGAGGATAAAAACTTGCAATTATATTGTAATTTAACCTAACTTGACCACCGAAAATGGGTCAAAAACTTTGATTGTAGACATATTCACATGGCCACAGAAGCTGGGAAAGGTGACAAAAAAATAGGTGTTCTTTTTATCGTACGTGCTTATCGTCCAGATTGGTTTTTGCAAATCAAAGTCAAATTTAACTAGCTTTAAACTCAAAACATTTTCCTGATTTTAGGTAAGTAACCAAGCCAATTTAATCTGGCCCTAATTTATATATTTATTTATTGGAACACAAACAGTCATACATAGTTCATGACAAATAATAAGGTGAGTTGACTCATTGACAAAAAATAAATGAATGTGGAACTTTTACCGAAATCATACTCACATACAGTCGCAGGGTGAAAATAAATGTTCCTTTTTTGCTACAATTTAAAAGTATCAATTTCACTACGGTATTTAGATACATCTATTTTTTTCTTTTCACTCCATAGCACAGATTACATAATAATTACTACATAAATAGATCTGGCACTCGCGTTTGACAGCCACCAAATTTTTCCTTACTGTTTGAAGTCACTTGTCAATAAATGTCAATAAATCGAAAAAAAGTAAGTGAGTGGCTACGCGTCAAGAAAGGCCAGAAAAATCTGTATTGTATGAAGTGACACAGCACTGTCCATAATGACACTGCATTTTCTGACAAGGAAAATCATTATGACACCTACTATGATAACCTTAATACGGTGTGTCGAGAATCAAATAGTTCGACATTAGATCCGCTTACGGTAATGCCAAGTTATACACCGTGGTTGACAATAACCCAACAGATTTAAAACATACTTAGATTCCTCAGGCCTCAAAGCCTCCACAGACCGCAGCGTTCAGTGCCCAGCGCGCTCTATAATACTGAATCAAAGATGGTGTGCCACGCTGCTGGAGTGTGTCACCGTATATTTGATTCAGTGTTTTAGAGCGTGCTGGGTACGCGCCGTCGCGCGCACGCCCCGCGCTGCAGTCTGTGGAAGCCTCTATACTACGAAATTCAATTTTGGAACTTTTTATCGTGGCGTTTAGTTCACGCTAATAGTACCTATTAACCAGAATAGTGAAAGGTACGACAGGATACGAACTTTGAATTTCGAATTTCAAAGTAGCCTCCCAGGTTATTTCAGGCCGAAAATGTATAAAGTCAGGTCGATTTGGCTTAGGTTGGGAGATATTTAATTTTCTGTAAAAACTAATTTTTAATAAGTCTGCAGAGCAACACACCCTAATGCTAGATTATTCTAAGGCTTTAATAGGTAGGTATCTTGACGTTCGAAATTATTAATGTATATTATTTGAAAAAAAAGAACAATTAAAATTGCTGATATACATAAACTCCAGGTTCACATTACGTTTTTTACTTCTGAGTGCTCAGAAATCTGTCTTAAGACTGACGCATTCGGCGTTCCTTTTGTGTTAAAAACAAAGCAAAGACCGGAAACCCGGCTTAAAAATCTGGTCCCGAACCTGACTCAATAAATTTATCATTGCTTGATATGTTTAAATCATAAAGAAGTCGACGCTTTAGAGTCCATCGAGTCATTAATTCGATAGGAGTGGATAATACCACATCATTTGTCATAGATAAAGGCAATTCATTTGCGTCTCAACTCAATATAGATTGAATGGTCCGGTGGTTGAGATAAGTGTGTGCCTAAAGCTCGAATTGAACGGTAGTGTCGGTACCTATATGTAATACTAATACTTACTACTTAGTTGCACAAACTATTTTATTCACCATCCAAATTTTGATACGCGAATTGGTATTGATAAAAGAACATCTTTAAGTATTTTTTCATCGAATTTTGAATTTTGAGATCCAACCAGATGTTTTGACAAATCTCAATTAACAAAACAAATAAAAAATTAAAAATAAATGTAAAAGAGTCGGTGCAAGTGCAACTCGGAATCCGTATTTGTAGTATGTCAAATATACAGGGTAATTTTTTAATAAGTGCACAAATTTTTATACGTGATTCAGTACCTATCGTTGATAGATCACGATTATCTGTTCAAGTTTTTTTTTTTAATTTTGAAATTTGGGTTTAAATTACTGAGGCTCCGCTGTCCGTCCGTCTGTCTGTCCGTCTGTCACCAGGCTGTATCTCGGGAACCGTGATATCTAAAGAGTTGAAATTTTCACACATGATGTATTTTGGTTGCCGCTATAACAACAAATACTAAAAAATTGAATAAAATAAATATTTAAGGGGCTCCCATACAACAAAAGTGATTTTTTTGCTCGTTTTTGCTCGATATTGATAACGGCAACAGGTAGACGCTTGAAATATTCACAGAATATTTAATTATATATTGACTTTAAAACTGAATCATTAAACTAAAACAAAAAAAATATTTAAGGGGGTCCCATACAACACACGTGATTTTTATAGATAATTGTACGAAACCCTTTGTGCGCGAGTCCGACTCGCACTTGGCCGGTTTTTATTATTATACGAGCTGATGCTCGCGGCTTCGCCCCCGCTGAAGTAGATTAAAACGTGTATTAGTCATAGCATATAGCAGCTAGATATTTACCCACATACACTTCACTCATGCAAGTTAAAATGTACGGATTGGTTGCTTTCATTATCATATGACGACACGGAGGAACTTCTTGTGGTCGCTTCGTGAGTTAACATTTGACCCGAGTTCTATTTCGTTACTTTCTTGCATTTACATACCATCCATCATACATAACAAAAACACGCCCACACACTTGCAAGTGCTCACGCACGCACACACACACACACACACACACACACACACACACACACACACACACACACACACACACACACACACACACATGCACACACACAACCAGTTTAATGACTATAATATTTATATTTCTTTTGTGTATTTACTTAAATTTTAGTTAAACTTTTGTATTACTTTTTGGAACTAAAATCACTTTGTTTACGGAGGGGGGCGTTGCTACCTGCGACACAGTTTTTAACTTCTGCGGGTGACATCGTTTTTCATATTTTGTAATGCACCTAAATGTTACTGTTCCAAATAAAGATTTATTATTTTATTATTTATTTATTTATACTTAATGCACTATTATCTAGAATCCATTTGTAGGTAAGCCTTGGTAAGTTCCTATAGTGGTTTCACCTATGACCTCTCAAGCAGAGGATCTTGTTGAGTTTTTCGTTTATGAGCGAATTTACATTTGTAATTTATCATGAGCTTTAAGGTGAAGGACAACATTGTGAGGGAACCAGCACACACCTGCGAAGAAATTCAATGGTGTGTGTGAAGTTCCCAATCCGCAGTGGGCTCTCGTGGGAGCCACGACCCAAGGCCGCTCATTCTGAGGGGAGGCCTGTGCCCTGCAGTGGGACGTATAAATATTATAGGCTGAAATGATGATAATGATGATGAGACACATCTGAGATCTGGACTGGTTAGGACTGCAGGCTATGTTATAGGATTACTAGCTGACCCAGCAAACGTTGTTTTGGCATATTAGGGAGTAAAAAATAGCCTACGACCTATTCTCATACCTACCGAAAATAGAGAAAAAAATTTCATAAGAATCGGTCATGCCGTTTCGGAGGAGTTAAATAACAAACACCGTGACACGAGATTTTTATATATTAGATGGACAGACATTAACGATATAAGAATGTGGTTGGGTTAGGAATGTGATAATTTAGAAATTGTATGTTGACGATAGTATAGATTTGCGGACTAGTTATTAAGCAGGTGATAAAATGGATACCTATGTGGACGAAACTACCCTGAGCGGTATAACCGCGGGCAATACAAGAAATTCTTTATTACCAGCAACCATTAAAACAACATACATCTCATTCATCCATTATAACACTTAGCACCCAATTGCATCCAAACAATGGACCATACCACGCCTATATCCCTTATTAAGCGATAAGCATGTGACAGTATTATAAATGAGATGTCGATAAACGCGCTTGCATAAATTTGTTTATCGATGTCGATATCCATTGTGTTTCATCGATACACAGGATTTATGATTATTTTAAATTTTGTATTTGGTACGTATTTTACATGTGTTGGCGATTAGTTTGATTGAGTGTAGAAAGCGTGTAAATGATAATTTAGGAAGTGAAAACCGACTTTATCGATTTTGTAGCACTTCTGTAGTAAAATATTGTTCGCATCTCAGGCATGTAATAATTTTGAGTAAAAACTCCTCGAGATGCAAAATAGTGTAATACCTCTTTAATATGGAATTTTAACTTTTTTTTACTTTCTGCAGCGTAACAGTATCATGCTAACATTTGATACACACAATTACGCTTAGGGGCTCTTTCACCAATTTCTGTTAAGTTCCTGATATCTTATATACCTATTATAGCGTGACTGTTAACGGACACGTCCACGCAATCAAAACGCACACGTTTACAAGGCCTATCTTCACTTCTTACAAATACCGTGGTAATCAAAATCTATATGGTAATTTCCGGCGGTATAACAACATATACAACAATATTTTTGGCAAGAAGTAAGCCTCTCAGCACAAGTAAAGAAATATGAAATACAAACAGTTTTTTACTCGCTTTTAATTTTGTAAGGAACCATCTTTGTTGGCGTTGGCCGGGTGTTTTCTTGATTACAAATTAAGTAATAACAACGAGAATTTTTTCCTCAAAACGTCCAGTAGCTTAAGCCATTACACTATTTCCCTTCAAAACCAAACTCACCATCAAAGCCCAAACAAGTTAAGTGGATATACGTATGTATAAAACAGGCGGTAACACGAGGTTGCTGGGGGGTAAATATTGTATGAGCAACACAACTCGGCAGTTTGAGCCATCAATTATTAAGCGGTGGGAAAGAAGCGCCATTTTTACATGCATGCATTGTTCCCTGTTTGGTTTATTGCCTATTTTGGTGACTTTTACGCACGCTGCGTTTAAGTTATTGTAGTGGGGGTTGAAGTTTTAGGCTCTTCATTATTGAGGTCAGTATTTGCTGCGCGTTTATGTGATTCAGTTACAGCGGTGGTTTAGTGCTTTGGCCTATAGCGCTTCAAGCAATTATTTGCGAAATAAATTTAAAATTCACAATGGGTTTTTTGTAAAAGAAAACATTTACTCCATACGTTTACGAAGCTCTTCAGTGGTGAAAAGCTCCCAATCTGTATTGGGGTAATATGGGAACTACGATTCTAGCCTTTTCTCTGGGACGTTTACATATCTCTAGTATATTTAGGCTAACGATGGGACATGAAGTTACTTACATTGATTTTGTCATCCACAAGATGTACAGTTTAAGACGGAATTTGGTAACTTTTTTTTTGTAAAATAGGTTTATTATATTCTAAGATATATGAAGGCAAAAAGGTAATTTAAATGAAACTTTTGTTAATTTTTTCGGGATAATATTTAACGTTAGTTGTTAATTTTGATGAAATCTTGGTTTTACCAACAGATGTAATTTTCCTGAATATTACTAAAAATAACCTTAAAAGCAAATCATTACAGTCAGACAACACCTTATTCAGTTTGCCACTGATGAAAAATATCGATAGAATAAAACATCGATGAAATTTGCTCCTTTCTATCGGAGTGATGTGAAATTAAAAATGGCGTTGAATTTTAAAGCAAGTCACGTTCAGAAGATATTATTTCCAATCGCATCCAAGATTGATTTATTATGTTAGCTATTAGCTTTTTGCTTGCGAAAGTTAACTTTCGCTTTTTCTATTAATGACAAACCAATAATTTCCAGCGGAAAGTGATTACATACGGCCTCGTGTAAATCGATATAACAATCTTACTAAAAATCGTTAACACAAGCTTCACATTTCAAAACACTGCCACGAAACGAGACGACCTTTATGATTCTTACGAAAACCACAAGGGCTATTCCTACGTAATTCCACGTACTATTTACACGTTCTAAAGGTCGTTCATTCCCTCCTATCGTGCTCAATTCGATATTCCGACAATCTACAAATCGAATCGGAATCCTACGATCTAACACGACGTACCGACCAATAGGAACACGGAGAGCCCTGTTTACTTATTCACTCACCCTGCTTCATTTTCTTCCTGTAATTCTTTTTCCTTGTATAAGTGAATATTAAAACTCCCGGAATTAGGGTGCTGTAATCTGTTAAAGGAAAACCGGAGCTGTTCTCGCCACAAAGAGTCTATTTTGGCATCGTTAGCTTTCAATTTAATTTTGGTGACGATGTAACAACCATGGCAATATCACTTTTGTCTCTTTAGCTTACGGTGGGGTATGGTTTGAAGTTTTTGTGTGAACATAGGGCTTTTTCTGCATGGTCGGTTGTTTTTTCGGATGTCTTTCGGATAATTGCTGCTTGTAAGCTGTCTCCTTAGGAATTAAGAAACAAATCCGTTGTCTGATTGATACGGGATTCGGGAAAACGTACCTACGTTCGGGGAAAAGGTGCAAGTTTGGGTGTTCGATACGATGTTTTTATACAAGAAATGTTACACAAAAGTAAAAGAAAATACTATCAATGATTATTTTTCAGCTAATGACGTTTGTGGATAGTAAAAAAAAGTGATAGACTCTCAATATGTTGGCTTAAATAAAATTAGAAAGATAAAATTTAAAGTAAAGTGTTTTCAACAAGTCAACAAAGTCGTTTTAAGGTTGACAAAAAGTGCTCTACATCAAATTGACTATCTTTTAAATAAATTTACCTTAGTGAATTAAGCGCTCTATGAGACCTAACTAATTGACTTACTCTCTGTTACTATTCTTTTTTAAATCCTATAATGATGATTGAAATCTTAATCAATTTCTAATTTCAGTTAATCGCAGAAAGCACTCTTGCTAAACAGCAATATTAATAAAAAGTACTATATTTGAAAAGGTTTTAGAATCTTAAGAAATCAAGCCGGGTCATTTATTATGTATGGGAAAAACGGGAATGTCTGGAACTTGGTAAAAGTCCCTCGCATTAGATATTCAACTGTTTTGACAATCGCCAGGGTAAACTAGTGATGTGAAAATATTATGTTTTAATCGATATCGACTGCAAACTCGAGGGATATTTTTTTTTTTTTATTTACTTAGGTATTCTCGCGCGGATATTGAAAGATAAAAAATAATAGTTATTACGTATATTATAAAAATAATTACTTTGGATTAGAGTTCTTAAAACATTGCCTTAATATATTTAAAAAAAAATATGCTTAAGTATTTCTTGCTTCGCCATCTCATGCACCTAACTATAAAAGAGAAGTTTGTGTTTTCTAAACTTTTACAGGCCATCTCGTTTGGTCCTTAAATCCAGAGAGGGATGAATTTCACCAACAATTTGCAAAATTTTAAATGCTAAAAAGGAGGGATACGAGAAAAGTAATTAATAAAGCAGTTCTTAATTAGGCGGCATGAATTTGTCGGAAACCGCCGGACGGAAGCGCTCCGGCAGCTCAGGGATGTACAGTTGTCTAGAATATGCTATGAAAAGTTAGATTACTTGTAGCTTTTGAAAAATTAGACAATGTCCAATGTAAAATTTATACAATAATCTTATGTCTTTGTAACTAACGATAATATTACAAATTATAAACAACTAATATGTCCTGGTCATTGGTTGACACATGACCTGACCACGGCCGCTGCAATGTGATCGAAATGTTGTGATATTTGTAGCCATAAACAGTTTAAACCTGACTTTAAAGAAAAAAAATCACATTACGAATTTTACATTCACTTACATGAGAACTTAATACTAAAATCTATTTTAATTACATGCAATGAGTATTAAAAATAACAAAAACAGGTACATTTCACGGCTTTCGTTATTCAATCAATATTTTGCCGTTACAATAATAATATATTTTTGTAAAGCGGGTGGTCTGTGTCAAGCAAAACAAGGAACGGACACATTGACTTTGTATGGAATGGATGGAATGATTTTTATGGAATGACATGTAGCATAGCGTACGGTTGTGGTACCTAGTCTGAAGATGAGCTGTGGTTGAGTTCGAAACACGTCAGTGTATTTTGGTGGTGGTGATAGTTGGGTTTGTGAGATTTGTGTGAGTTTGTACTGTGTGGAGGTGGAGGAACTGCATGAACACGCATTTCTTACGTAAAAGTAACTATTGTAAGGTTGCAGGTGATTCAATAAATTATTTAAAATGGAAGTAAGTTCCTAGAAATATTAGCTATGAATAATATTTCACGAATGCACTTTATCTTAACGCAAAAAAACAAGAAATAAAGAATAATTATTGCAATTATTGACAGATATATGGTCAAATTTAAAGTATGTTTTCTGTTTGCTATATTTTAATCGTATAAATTATTATGGAAATTGCTAGCTGTCACATTGTTCACTCTTACAACTTCGTATCTATTTAAAGTTGTACGTTCTTCTGAATACTTACTTCGTTTTTTTTATGTAGCCTTATGACTATCCGTAACGGGCAAAGGCCTCCTATTCTTTTTGCCACTCATGTCAATCAAGAGCAAGCTCGTTACTTGATTTCATTATGTATTCAAATCGATCCGCCATCTCTTTCTCGGTACTCAGAGAATTAAACATTAAACACACTTTGACATTAGTACAAACTATAAACGATTGATCCAGAACTAACGATCCGCCTCAGTGACAGATTAAATCCAAGCTTTGAACTACTTAATCCGAAGTCGTCTGTCATTTTCTATTATATCAACTGAATTTATATCGTTGTCAGCGCTTTATAATCAGGCAGAAATTACTAATTGCTCCGCCGCCGGCTCGTTGGAGGCTTTACCGCTTATCTAATTATCAAGACGAGAATTTAACTGGCTTCTGTCGGGGAAGGGATGGGGTGTTTATGTCGATGCAAATTTGGATGTCGATGAAAATATGTGAGTTAAATTTACGAACAGCAACAGCTGATGTTTAATAAATACAAGATAAGAGTTATTTTACAAAATCATTTACAGAATAAAAACTTTGATAATAGCATCATTAAGACACAAAAGGCAGATCTTGCTGCTTTAACAAAAATACGAAAAAGATTGACCAAGGGCGTATTTTGCAAAATGCGATACCTTAGAGTGTTTTTTAAAAAAACTTAAATAGTAACCGTTTTTTAAAAAATACCATTTTACTAAAAGTGAAAAAATCATATAAATTAGATTTTGCTAAAAATGTATGTTTTAAATAAACTTCTGACGTCACTTGATTATTATTATTGGGATTGGTGCTTTATACGAGCAGAGAATCCAAAGTCAAGTAAACCACTCCCAGAAATCGCATAGAAACAGTGCATACCAAGTAAAACTCTGGTAAAAGTATCGATATTTCAATTAAAATTTATCGACATCTGCCCAACCCTAGAACCGCTCATACATTAACTGTTCTAATAAAGTTCTCGCTACGATAATAGACTTAACGCTTTGTTTAATCATTCATCTCCTCCGTCCAACCTAATTAGACCCCTCTTAACTCGTTATAACACCCTTTGCAACGAACAACGAATTCGAACAGAAAGGGGGGCGGGAGCTCAACGTTCTCTGGCGGTTTTAGGGTGGCCATATATCAGAAAGTTTGGATTCCGAAATTAACTTTATATTCATCCGAATGTCGGTTTTAATTGAATGTGAATTATTACTTTGGAATTAGCTTCGGTTTAATATTTTTGGTTGTTAATTTGGACCGTGTTTTGGATTTTAATTATTTGTTTAGAATCAGACTCCAGTTATAATATATTCCCAAACACGTATCCGGAATAATGTTGCAGAGACCAAATTTGAGTTAGGTCCTGATGTTTTATACCAAGATATTTGAATAGTAATTTTAAAAGGACACTATTTTTCAGATTAATAGATTTATAAACTTTCGCGATTTTCACTAATAATTGCCACCACTCGGCACTCCTGAGACTTAGTAAAGTAGGTAAATTATCTCGACTTTATTAATGTAGATAATAATGATTAGTATCATAATTAGTACGAGGAAACGTAGCCAGCCTTATGGGCACCCTACTCATTAACAAAAATCTGTTTAGAGTAAGTTAGTTTTATTTTTATTTTCCTATTTTATCTAACATTTTTTGACACTGTATATAATGCGTGTAAATAAAGTGAAAAGTACAACCTGGGGCCTGTTGCACAACAAAGTACGTACAACTTATATTACAAGCGGAACTCCCTTTCTAGTTAATATAACTGAAGCGAGAGTTCCGCTTGTAATATTAGTTGTACTTTGTTATGCAACAGGCCCCTGGAAATGTCCCTCAATATGAACAAAATGTAGGTACTAAAACCAAAATAAAGCGTTTTTTTTCAAATTCTCTTGCACCGCATACTTAGTTATGTAATAAAAACATGCACTAAGGTTCCTTGACCGCACCATTTTATGCAAATGGTCACTAAAACTTAAATACAGCCATTATTGCCTTAAGCTCAAGCCCCAATTACGATAAAAGCTCACATCTAATTGAAAACATTTGCGATACCGCCTAAAAGCTTTATTTACTTTTACCAACTTATTTCTTACTTAATTAAAGGACTGTCGACTATATCTCATCCCGTTAAGGGTTAAGCTGATTGCAACCGCAAGCTGGTTTTTGTATGCAAAACAAGAGTACTCAGGTTTGGTGCTATCTTAATTAGAACGATATGAAACCCTGTCTTGTAAGCCCGCACGTTAAATTACAATTAAAAATAATAGTATTTTCAAAAACACGGCAATTCTTGTTTCAGTAACAAACGGGATAAATGCATAGCGTTTCACAGAGGCACCAACATTAACAACCGAAAGATACTGGCCGCATTAAAAAAATTGTCTTCGACATAATTCCAGCCAGAATTTTCATTGCGTGCCAGTAATAATTATTATTTTCTTGACGTTCTTTTTGTTCTTGCATGTTTTAAAAATAGAAACCGTTCAAAACTTTGCCTTGTTCGAAATTTTCTTGGAATTTCGCTTGGAGTTTTACTGCTTAATAAATTCGTGGTAGAGTTCAAGCTTCTCCTTTGTTTATTAATAATTCCGGTAAAGACGCTTAGCCCAAGTGTGTTCACCCCTTTTAAGTAAAGGCCATAAGACTTAAGTTGTATGTTGGGGACATTAAAGTAACGTTGACTTAGATAGCAGGAAGGTGCTTGAATTTTTTAAGCCACTGTCAAATTATTAGGAAGAAGATAGAGAATTATTTTAAGAAGAAAACAGATCGAGCCGTGTCTTTAGATTTTTATCTACCACCTAATAAATCAGAGGGCAAGTAATTCAAACACATGTCATGCTTGCTCATACTATGAGAAATTTTCGCGATTTATATGTGAATTTTCATCCCAGCCTATATACGTCCCACTGCAGGGCACAGGCCTCCTCTCAGAACGAGAGGGCTTGGGCCGTAGTTCCCACGCAGCCCAGTGCGGATCGGGAACTTCACATACACCATTGAATTTCTTCTCATGTGTATGCAGGTTTCCTCACGATGTTTTCCTTCACCGTAAAGCTCATGATAAATTACAAATGTAATTTGGCACATAAATTCCGAAAAACTCAGAGGTCGGACTCGAACCCACGACCCTTTGCTTGAGAGACCATAGGTCAAACCACTAGGCCACCGCGGCTTTTTTTTGTGAATTTTACTGATGTGTAATATGTATAAATAAATACACAGCCCAAATCCTCACGTGAAAAGAGACTGACCAGTAGCGGTATATCTAGGTTAGATAATTATAAGACGATGAATACGGTTTTAATAAAATCATTTTCGACCAAATATCACTTCGGGCAACTAAATATGTATAACGAATTTGAATAGAAATTAGAAATTTGGAATTTAATAGATAGATACCTACTATTAATTATGCAACCAACGGAAAAGAATTACCGATACGACCTCACTCACTGTAAGTGATTTGTGTTTTGTAACTGTATACCTAACTAGCCTTCCGTCCGCAGCTTCGGCCGCGGTATATTAATTTTCCCGTAGGAAAAGGTATTTTCCCGCGGTAAAAAGTAGCTTATGTCACTCAGTGATAATGTAGCTTACTAACGGCAAAAGAATTTTTGAAATAGGTCCAGTAGTTTAGGAGCCTATTCAATGCAAACAAACAAACAATCAAATCTTTCCTCTTTATAATATTAGTATAGACAATTATTTGACGTGGAAATCAAAGTAAAAAAATATGTATTTGTTCAATTTAGGCAATAACAAGCACTCTTACGATAGGTAGTCGAAAAATCTAACACCGGTTCGGAAAAACCCTGTTGAGAAGAATACGGCAAAAAGGGATCGCCAAATGCGGATCGGAATTATTTCCGAACAGCCTTGGGGGGCTACTCCGAAATTCGAAAATCGAAGTTCGCATCGCATCGTCTTGCTCGCTCTTGTAGTAAATACTACTAGCGTGAGGGGAATGGCACGATACTAAGTTCGAATTTTGCACTTCCTAGTTTAAGGCCTGTTCATGACATCATCATTAATTTTGAAATACCTTTGTCTTAGATATTAGTGTCCTCTTGATTATGTAGTATTTTATTTCTGTATCTGTTTGATTGGTGATATCTTTTGGTATTTTATTATTAAACGACATTTTGGCTTTAGCCAGTCCGTAAGATGGAAGGTTAGCAAACTATCCGTAATGCCGATTGGCTTGTTTTATTCTTTATAAGTAAATTTAATATAAAACAAAGCCCTTCTCACTGACTAAGAAGTCCTTGCTGCAAATGATCCAATTCAAGCCCGAACGCTGCGCCGGCGCATCAGAGTCAGGGATGCCATGCGTCAGGATTTGCGCGGACAAATCGAGACTTTCAGACTTTCGTCAAGATTTTGTCTTTGGCTACTCTAGTTAGAGTCCCATAAATGGATCACGTTATACGGTAGTTAACCACAAATGACTGACTGAGTAAAGACAGACAGAATTTTCCCATCAAATGTATGTTTAATTGTCCGTCCCACAACGGAATATGTCAAACTGCTTTAAACTACCAGCATTCAATTTCCAACTTTTTGAGATCCAGACACGTTCAATTTTAATGTTCAAGTTATCAATGATAATGATTAAATGGGACGGTAAAAATCTCGATAATTATTATTCAGTGCGCTTAAGGCCGTTTGCTGCGGAGAATTCGTTTATCGCTGTCCCGCGGGAATTATGCAATTTTCCAGAATGGACAACTATCCTATGCCCGTCGCCAGAACATATAAACTATCTCCATACCAAATTTCGTCTGAATCGGTTCAAAAGTTGCATAATTGAATACAAACGCCTTCACAAACTTTTCCATTCATACGTATTAAAAGTAGGATTTCTTAAATTATCGTCACTACTTTGAAAAACCGGCCAAGAGCACGCCCAAGATAGGGTTCCGTAGCAAGTACGAAAAAATCTTTGCATACTTTATTAATGTGGTTGTTTTGGTCCCAACGTCGGCGGTACAGCGCCATCTATCGGCGAATTGGGTAACTAATCCACTGCAGTCTACTAGAACTAGTATTTATGTTGATTGTTTTTCAGATGAGATATAATATATTTTTTTTATTTGAAAGAAGATACTGTTAGCGTGATCTTATAGGTACTTAAAGAAAAAAAAATGCTTGCAATGAAGGTTAAAATTACAATCTTAGTTTAGAAATATTTTTTTACAAAAAATAAAAACTGCTCAACTGATTAAATTGAAAATAATTTTCCTAGAAAGTTTTTATCAAGTTTAACTTGCGTGATTTTTTTCATATTTTTTAGACGTGCGGTTCAAAAGTTAGAGGGGGGGGGGCACATTATTTTGAACTTACGGAGTGAATATCTCCGAAAATATTCACTTTACCAAAAAATGGTTTTAGAAAACCCCTATTTATTTTCAAATACCTATCCAATGATACTCCACACTATAGGGTAAGTCGAGAAAAAAAAAATCACCCCCACTTTACACCTATGGGAGGTACCCTAAAAAAATTTATTTTAGTTTTTTTTATTTAACCACTTTGTCGGCGTGACTGATATATATATTCATGCCAAATAACAGCCTTCTAGTACTAACAGTCTCTGAGCATAGCCGCGGACAGACAGACAGACGGACAGACATGGCGAAACTATAAGGGTTCCTAGTTAACTACGGAACCCTAAAAAAGCTCGTATCTCAAAATAAATAATCTTAGGTACTAAATGAACTTTACCTGGTGCGCGTCAAGGTTCAGTTTGGTTTACATATTGATTTTAGATGAGCTTTTTTCAAAGTAGTGACGATATTCTGCTTTTTGTACGGACTTTTAAAAAATTCGTAATGGTAACCCTAATGCAGTGAGCCGAGGCCGCGGTTGCGGTGGCCTGTGATTGCTCAGCCCTTGAAGGCTGCGATGGTTTGGCTATTAAAGATGAGTAGTTCTGTTGGAATTTTCAAGATGTTTTTGTTGACTACATCTTTATCATTACAGTGAGGTTCTACAACTACAAGCGGATAAAAGAGGAACTAAACATCTGACTACTAAATGGTTGCCGTGTTCAAGCTTTATTGTTATTTCCAATATTTTTGTGGCAGTCTACGCTGGGCGACGTCATTTTAAATACAATTTGTCTCGCCATTTTGGCGCTGGTAGTGTATGGTTGTCTGACAATGATTTCTGACCACCTAACTAAATTGTGACAGAGAAAGAGAGAGAGAGAGAGTAGAGTGATTGTGATTGTGAAAGTTCGATATAGAAAACTGACAATTTTAATTTCCCGGTAATTATGCGACTCTTAAGTCTTAAATGCAAATCAGTAATGGCCGGCGCCCACTGACGGCGCATGGCACGGCGTGGCATTTTATTACTATCAAGTTATTTTGAATCTTATTTCAATTGGTTTAGAATTCATGTTACTTTATTTCGATACCACGATGCCGCGACGTCCTGAGGGCCGATGCCACGCATAACCAATAAAGTAACATGAATTCTAAACTCATTGAAATAAGATTCAAAATAACTTGATAGTAATAAAATGCCACGACGTGCCATGCCGTCAGTGGGCGCCGGCCCTAATTGAATTTTCAGAGGGTTTTCACATTATCTGATCCGTTTTCGGTATCGGACGTCGATATGATTCGATATCGGCCGAGTAAAATGTGTATGTGTATGACACCTACTTGCTTTTAAATTCTCTAATCTAATATCGGACTTCGGATATCGGATTCTATAATGTTAAAATGACCTTTCGGTGCCTATTATTAATATAGGCATTATTTTCAAAATTATCCTGAATAAAACTAAATATACTCTTGTATTTCGAGACTCTAATGTATCCGTCAATAAACCTACTCGTTCGTTGGACCAGATTGATAGCTGCTAAAAGCATGTTAGGTAAATGATTAAATAGTTAGTGCTTTTAGGGCAGTGCTTTTGACCCACCCAAATAGAATATAATTACTAACATATTTAGAAATTAAACTACAGTAAATGCACCAACGACGATAGTTTTTAATTTATTATTTGCCACACTGGATGCGTTCTGCGGTCGCGGTCAAATTAAAGCAGCCCGTGCGGACCGCACGGTCAGATTGCATATCTACCTATACAAAATATAATATAGAGACCGACAATGTTGTTCATATACATAATGCGGGCTGCGTTCAATTTGCCCTAACCGCGATCGCAGAACGCATCCAGTGAGGCAAATCCTTAAAGGAAAACTTTGCTCCTTCGCCACCATGTGATGCCGAACAACTAAGTCATTACGACATATAAAATTATATTTATGTGTGATATGAAGGAAAATCATAATCAGGAGTTGCAGAAGGTGGAGCTCTATGTCTTTAATTTAGTTTTGTACCTAACTGATTAGTACGGTTTTTTCTTTAAAAAATTGAATTCTTGTTTGAATTTTTACTTGAAAACTGGTAACACTAATCGCTGAAATCACATCAAAAATGTCATTGTAATACTAGCAGAATCTATAATTCACACTTTAATATTAGATTCCCCATTTATTTTGACAGTTTCCAAACCTACATTGTAATCGTTTGCTAAAATATTCATATCGATTGATCAACGGATCAATCCGTCGACGAGTTGTCGGATTTATCTGGCTACATAAATACATAATCATAATGCTCGTGATGCCAAAGTTAGGTCGTTGCAAGTGATGTTACGATTAGGAATGTGACATGATCGGCCAAATTTCGGCGATAATATTAATTTTCAAAATAAAATATACCTAAAGTTGTTTTGGTAAACTCTAGTCTTAATAGAAATTTAAACCCCCTTAACAGTATTAAGGTCTTTCCTGCGGGCATGTTAACAGTTCGAAATTTAGAGCATACACGGTTAATATTTTCTGCATTTTTTTTGTGTTTGTGCAGTGCTTAGCCTGTTTGAATAAAACATAAGTTTAATACATACTTAGATATCAACGACAACGTTTGTCTTGCATTCTGTTGCTATAAAATTTAAGAATCTTCAAAACCGCGCATTCCCCACCAAACATAACTAAGAAAAATCTCGACCAATGCTGCAATCAAACAAAAATACTAAAATCTATTCAAATAATATTATGTAACCGGAGTCTACAGAGTATGTAAATACAATCATTATTTTGCTTCAGAAGTGAAACGCTTTGTATTTAGCTTTCGCTCAACTTAACAATTATTTTATCAGTGGTGTTTCAAATGTGAGCCGAATGCCGAATAATTCTTGGTCGAATAATCTCTTGGTCGAATAATAATTTTCCAAGCCCTTTTCGGCCAAATATGACATCCCTAGCTTGAAGTTTATGACCGAGACTGGCTGCTTGGCTCTTGAGATCAACTTGAGGGTTGCTTTAAATTTAAAGTGAACTCCAGCGAAGGTAGTGGAATTAAAAAATATGCAAGAAGGTTACACTGTATTTTTTTATTATTCTATAGATGTCAATAATAAGGATTTGTAAATTGGGAGGAAACTTAACGATTTCAACACATTTGTAAATTATAAGTTGATTACATAAGTGAGATTTTTTTTGCCCTCATTGGCTTTGTAATATATTTACAAATATTTTGTAGTGCCTAATAATAGTTATCTTAAAAAAAAACAATTCCTCAATTTTGAATTGTAAGCACTTCAGCTGACTGTCGAAAAACAAAAGTAACTGTACATTAGAAATTAAATTTTAACACAAACTTATTCATTTCCCCGTTTAGGAACAATCGACAATCGTACACTATAGAAACCGCGGACCTGCTAAGAATTTTCCACGGAAATGCACGTTTTGTCCAGTCCTATTTTTTTTTCTATAAAAACGCCCACTTTCTTTCTATTGACACTGCGCTTAATGACAGACTCCAATTAGTAATTGATGTGTAACATTGCCAATTTTGAAACTCTAATTCAAAACAATCAATCTCAACCTGTCGCTAACCATCAATTAGTTAATCGAAGTCAATCAGTTAAATAACTGATTTAGGGTTGCCAATCTTTCGTAATTCCCTGAATTTGTACATGTTTGGGGGTACTATTTTGGTTCATAAGAATATACTATAAAGTAAAGCCAATATATTCACTAATTTTTGTAGCAGCACTAATATGTACATTTCTATGTCTATGTCTATACGTATGTTTGTACTCTTATTTTTGCCTGTGTATGTGTTATTGTTGTTATAAAATAAATGTTTTTCTTTCTTTCTTTCTTTAAACACACACAACACTACTTACTGCTTTCTACACGCTTTTATTTACCTTCACCTCTCCCGTTATATGTGTGTCATCCAGAGTTGGGCAAAAATTATCTATTTACGAAAAACCGGGAACATAACTAAATCATATTTTATTTGAAGTAACTAAATAATCCGTCATTTGTTATTTTAAATTTATCTAGATCAGTTTCATTTTTATCTAGATAAATTAGTTGGGATTTTAAATAAAAGATGAATGTCAGTAGTACAGTCATGTAGAACTAGAAGTGGTTTCAGTGTGACGGTTTGTCCCGACGTGACATTCTGTATAAATTTATTATTATAAGCTTACTTCAATAACAAACGAGGTCGGTTATCTTCATCTAGATAATTTATCTAAATAAAAAAGTTGTCAACGCACTATTTGTGATTGAATTTATCTTCGAATAAATTTATTTGTAATGATTTTATTTGAAATAATTATCTAGATAAGAAATTATCTAAATAACGCCCAACTCTGGTGTCATCAAATCTTTCAAGTTAAATTTGACCCGTTTCTCGATTTCCGATCGAACTGTAATTTTGTATGCGTGTTTAAATCGGATGACAATAAAATATTAATATGACATAGAGCTGATCTGATGATGGAACTGTTCTGATGACGGAGCTTAAAGGTGACCATTGAAACTCTGTAATAAAATGACACGACTCCGTCGAGTTTGAGCCTTTTTCTTCTAATTTTATTTATGCTGTGTCTCTGTTAAAAAACATACAATACAATACAATACAATACAAATATTCTTTATTGAGCACCAAAAAAAGTACAGAAAAAATAATAATAACAATAAAAAAAAACCAGGCAGACAATAGGCGGTCTTATCGCTCAAAAGCGATCTCTTCCAGACAACCAATACTGGATACATGCACAAATATGAACAGGTTTATGTAGGTGGCGGAAACAACAGACAGGAGAAATTAAGAGATATTTATCAACAAATATTAAAAACAATACAAACATTTTACTGCTTCGTCCAGAGTTTTTCAAATCTTCAAGACGATGGCAATTGGTTGTCAAATCGTTACCAGAAAATTCATTTCAAATTATTGCTTGATAAGTTTCGATAATAATTAACGAAACAGACCTAATGAGCTGCGTATTTCATTTAATACTTACCTAAATATTTACTATTTCAGTAAAAGTATATCATTAAGGCAAGTGATAAATTATACATTCTGCAGAGAAAAAAAAAGTAACTTTGCTACATAGAACATGATTTTGAGACTGTACTTTTCGATTTTGAGATACCTACCACCTTTTTCCGAAGTTACAAGGCATCGCCGGCAATTCGGATGATATGGTATAGCAACCCTTAAACTCTAGGCTTCAGTATTGACGCGTGAACGCTCAACTTCCCTAATTGTCGGCTAAACGGCGGTTGACGGTCGATCGATTCTATTTCCATTAGCTATTAATGTGTCTAGCGTGCCTTAAGTGGCAAATTTTGCCGTATTAACTATCGTTAAAGACGTTAAGTGACAACTTTGTTACAAAGCAGGCAACGGGCTTTTCAATGTGGACGTGCACGGGACAAACATCGCAGCTGGGGTTGCCATTTTAAAATTAGAAAAGTCTTGATAAAAAACCGTGCATTCCAGAAAAATCTAGGGTGGAGGAGGGTGGTACGGTGCGGCAGCGCTGCCTAATCTATAAATATTCTCAAGAAATAAAACTTAATTCAATATTTTTTTCTATTGAGTGAGACATTTGAATAAATTAAAGGGAGTGTGCCATAATACATAAAGTTTCAAATAAATAATGGACAAAATACATAATAGTCATTGCACACAATATATATTTTTTGGATCAAATTGTTAATTAGACGAACTTTTTTGATCGTTTACATTGGTTTCGGTTAGGTTTATTTTATAACAGTCCCTTAAAAAAATGCATTAAGTATATTAAATGGCAGCGGACATGCTATGGTAACCTTAGTCACAGTTCAAAGGGAGAAAAAAAGTATCTATCTACTACCTTAAAACGAGTAATTCTTGTGAATTTATTTATTTTGGATCTTAGAAACGTCTCTATCGATTTCGATGAAAGCTGTGTGGGGGTTTTCGGAGGTGACCAACCGATTTAGCTTGGTCTTCTCTTTGGGAAAAAGAGGGAAAAAGCCTCAGAGTTTCAGCCAGAGCGAAGCTCACTCGCCCAGGTGCTATTTAAAGCAAAAGCAACACAGAAGCCCCTTAACCCCTCGTATGCTTAAGACACGGATCCGTGCCCAATTTAAGGCACACTTTTTGTATTTTTTTTTAAATCTTTATTATTGGATGAATGTATATGAAACAGTTGAGACTAGAATGCACGATTTTTTTTCACTTCCCGCAAACGAGGTTAAATCAGTTTTCATACTAAATGTATAGAAGCGTTGCGATCCAAAACAAACAGAAGAGACGGGGCGGACACTGCGAACAAACGACGCGGACTGCGACGCGCCCCCGTCCCACGTCTCTTCTGTGTGGCTTGCGCCTAACAGTATTTTGTACTAGCTGCTTCCCGCGACTCCGTCTGCGAAGAATTCGTTTCTCGCTATCCCGCGGGAACTATGCATTTTTCCGTAATAAAATTTATCCTATAATGTTGAACCAGGTTATAACAGCCCACTTCCACTCAAAAACAGCGTTGTGGTTTGCCGCAACATTATGCTGAGTGGGGCCCAATTTATACTATTCGATGATTTTTTTCGTATCTTTTCCTGTCAACTGTATTTCCTGTGTATCGAATATGTGTAAATAAACATCTCTCTCTCTCTCTCTCTCTTTCTCTCTCTCAAGCTATCTGTGTGTCAAGTTTCATCAGGATGCGTCATACCGTTTTAGCGTGAAAGAGTAACAAACATCCACACATCCATCCATCCGTACAAACTTTCACGTTTATTAAATTAGTGAGATTGCTGTCACCATTGGCATGATTTTCAATAACATACGATGACGCACGCTAACTGTTCATTATTCTGCAAAACTAATGATTAAATTAAATAATTCAATTACAATTAGTCCACTGTCCATTAAATAATCCACCGGCCATTAGTGGGCGACTAACCGCGTGCAAGCGGTGTTAGGCTCAATGTCGATTGCCTGAATCAATTGTTAATTGATTATTTTAGTTGTTAATGCGTTTAACAAGATTTAAGTTTCACAGAAGTGTGGAATTAGTGATTTTCATATTGTCGCCCTCGATTTTCGTTGTTACTTTAATGTGCGAAAAAACAACTTATTGACTTCTACTTTTATTGCGACGCAAAAGTGCTCGCGCGCCGTGATCTAAGGGCATTTTTAAAAAGGAAAAATTTGTATTTATTCGCTCATTTTTTTAATTTATATACCTAATAAAGGTTGAATTGTTTTGTCTTATAATGTATTGAAGCAATAAATAATTTAAAAAAAACATAAAGCTAGCAAAAAATACGTAGTTTTCTTCAGTCACTTCAGTTGAACATAACAAAAAATTTCGCAAATTTTTTTTTAATAAAAAGCTACATCACGTCATGAACTTTCGAAATTTTGCACAGTTTAGAAGCGTTGATGAAAGAAATGCCCTGATTTTTAATTTGTTAAACGCAACACGTGCTTTCAACCTCAACACCGACGAGCGAAAAAAAACAGAAATACCGCCATGTTTGCTTGTTTGGCATAACCTCAAATTGAAATTCAAAATTCAAATTCGAATTAATTTATTTCACTTGATTTCAGGTACAATAAGATTACATGAACAAAGTACATTAAGTCTCACTAAAATCTACCAAACAAGGCATGCGAAATTTACATAAAAACGAAAACAATAACTTAACTTTAATCATAGTTTAAAAATTCCTGTACACTATAAAAGCACTTATCAGCTAGCCATTTTCTTAACATTATTCTAAATTTACAGAAGGTCAGATCCTTTAATGTGTCAGGAGTTTATTATAAATTTTAATGCACATTACATAGCTGTTTTTTGCTACAAGTGATAATTTTGATAATGGTACATATAATTTGTTGCGATATTGAGATCGCAAAGGATTTTTGTACATTTCTTTAGCATGACAAAACAGATGTTCATATTTATATACAAATATGCATGCGTCTAAAATGTATATACTAGGTAGTGTTAAAATATTATACTCTCTAAAGAAAGGTCTGCATGAATCTATTTGTTTGAGTTCAAATATAGCTCTAATGCATTTTTTTTGCATTAAGAAAACATCATCCACATCAGGAGATCTACCCCACAGTGTCACACCATATCGCAGAATAGTGTATATATCCATAATACGCAGTGATAGCCGCTGTTTTAGATACTACTTGGCTCAACTTCCTCAAAGCAAAAACAAAACGATTAATCCTGGAACAAAGATCTGCCACGTGTTGTTTCCATTCACAAAAACAATCAAGTGTAATGCCTAGAAATTTTATGCTATTAATTTGATCGACTTGCACACCATTATATTGGATATTTAAGGGCAGCGCTTTACCTCTACGCGTATGGAACTGCAAAAATTTAGTTTTAGACAGATTCACATTAAGATTGTTAAGTTTTAGCCATTGTATTGTTTTACTTATCGTATCATTAATATCACACTCATAAGTTGAGTGATTATTACACCTGATTACTATAGAGGTGTCATCCGCGAATAAGTAACATTTATGCGAAACTGCGTCAGGTATGCTGGTATGTCATTGATGTAAAGGAGAATAATAATGGGCCCAAAATACTTCCTTGCGGTACTTCATATTGATTTTGTATATAATCAGATCTGTAACTAATCATAGTTTTCCGCTTTGGACAGTATCTCGAGACTTGCACACACTGCTCTCTTCCAGAGAGATACGAACTAACCCAGTCATGAGCAGACCCGCGAATACCATACCTATACATTTTCTCTAACAATCTATTATGGTGCACAAAATCGAAGGCCTTGCTCATGTCCATGAAGAGAACAGAGACAGGAGTCCCCTCATTCAAAGAATCAGTAACAGTCTTCATAAGCTGAAACACCGTCAAGGCTGTATTGCGATGTTTACGAAACCCATTTTGCTCACTCTTTATTAAATTATTGTTTTCAACAAATTGGCTAATTCTACCATAAACTACTTTCTCGTAAATTTTTGAAAATATAGAAATCAAAGTTACCGGTCTGTGATTATTCAACAAACATTTGTCTCCTTGTTTATAAAGTGGCTTAACAATTGACTTCTTAAGAATTATTGGAAAACAACCCTGAATCAAAGAAAGGTTGATCGCATGACATAGAGGCTCAACTATCGTAAAGATGCTCATCTTTATTATGTCAGTACTTAACTCATCCCATCCAGTTGAATTTGAGTTGTTCAAAGATTTTACTATTTTAATTAGCTCAGTGCTGCTCAATGGAGACAAAAATATGTATTTTTCAAATTGGGGTATAAACTCATTGATTCCTGCTAAATCTAAACCTTCAACACAATTATTCTTTACAACATTAATAAAAATATCATTAAATACATTTGAAATTAACTGTGGATCTTCATAAATATTATCATTATAAATAATTTTTTGAACATTTTGATCATTATTATTACATTGTGTATAGTTTTTTATAATATTCCATGATGCCTTACATTTATTATTTTGATTCTTACCATAGGGAAACATAAATTATAAAACAACTGATACAGTTCATGAAACTTAGTAAAAGCCAAATTGCTGTTTTTTTCCTCTAAAACATCACTAAAAGAAAGAGAAGACAAACAAGTGATAAATTTTACACGATATGTTACATAGTTGGACAAGTCGGGCTCCTTTCGAATTAAAAAAATCATTCAATTTCATTCTCAATTGTTTCAGACGTCAAACAGCAGAAGAACGTGAAGCTGAACGCCAAGCAGCGAACCGCCTCATGCTCTCCCTCCAAGCTGAAGCTTTGAGCAAAGGCTACATCCCCGAACCACCCTCCGCTTCGCTGTCAGCGCTTCATTATCAAAACCCGAACAGTACACCCCAAGCGCCACCTTCCAACACAGCGCTAAGCGCTTTACAGAACTTACAGCCGTGGGCTGGTAATCAAGGATTTATGAACGGGCCGGCCCCGAATGCACCTCCGCCGCACCCGCCGCCCGTCGCGTCGCCGATCTGTTGAATTTGAATTCCGAATGTTTCTGGGTTCATGTAACTGGCTATTTAGTCTGTGGGCTGAAGTGTAGAGGTTTGTTTACATTTTTAGCAGACTTCAAAAAAGGAGGAGGTTATCATTCGGTTGTGTTTTTTTATGTTTGATACTTCCACAGACTTAGAAATTCTAAGTCTGTGGATACTTCAGAACTCCGTAGTTTATGAACCGATTTGAAAACAATTTTTTTTTATTGGATCCAATTATATCTAAACTAAAGTCAGATTGTGAGGATCCTAGGAAAATTGATAGAACTCTGCAATAGCTCATGGAAATAGCTCCAATAGATAAATATTTCTCAAGGCACATGATAATCCTATAATGATTTGGATATATTTTGTAGTAACTCGTGCATTTCCTCTTAGAAATCATCATTTGGTGAAGTGGAACTGATGGTGGAGCACCAAGAGGACTCCCCAATAGTTAAAGTATCTGAATTGGGAAAGAAATATTTTTTAAAAGATGACGATCAGTTGACATTGAGCTATTGTAAACTTAGATAAGTTACACTAAAGTTACACTAAAAGCGTGGAATAAAAATGTACTTAAAAAATAAAAATTGAAACAAAAAACCAAGAAAATAAATTTCTTCTGATCTATTTGAAGTCGGTGCCTCTGCAAGAACCAATTTTGGTGAAATATTATTTTTGAAAATAGTTTCCTAATTAATAATATTGGGCAAAACCCGAATATTTTAATGCCGTAACGGCATAAAGAACTCCAGAAATGTTTTGACCTTATCCCTTTAGTAGGTACCATTTGGTAACTAAAATTTCATAACCAGCCAGTAGTAGCCAGTTACGAAATTTTGGTTACCAAACAGTACTAAAGGACCTTTTCTAGGTTACTTATGCTATAAGATTGAAATTACGTAGAAATTTCATATACAATGCCGCACAAACTATGCTTTCACTATAAGAAAACAATAGGTGAGATTTATAGTTGTTGTAAATATATTGTTAAGTAACTAAGTTTTAATCGTTTACATTTAATTAGCATTTTGATTACTTTGATCAGCTGAAGAAGTAAATAAATTTAGTAAATACGAATGTATATTATATAAGTAGGTGGCTAAACTGTACATTAACGGCTTTACTATAAGATTGTTGTAAATAAATATGAAACAGTATTATGACGTCATTTTACCCATAAATATTTACATAATAATAATAATAGTGATGAAATGATAAATGTGTAATATTAAACTTAATTAAGTATTGAATTACAAAAATTATGAGTTGTAAATACATTTTTATATTTATAAAAGTACTTACTTGTTTGTTCTTTTTCTAGATCTCGCTTTAGATCCGTAGAACTTGTTAGAAAATGAACTTGCTAAAATATAATATACATTGTAAATATCGTGTTAAAGTCAATAAAAATGTACTCAATATAAATAAATTCATAAGTACTGAAAATAAATAAAATTGTTTTCAATTATTATAAAGAATATTGGTCAATTTACTCAATTGACATAGTTTAACGTTTAGTTCATGTTTCATACAAACCATGTATAAGGATACATCAGGCAAACCTGGGACATAGTCACAAAAAGAACCAATGCTCTCATTAAATTAACCTTTATTCCTCAAATATGCATTAAGAATCTTTTGAATCTGCACTAAGTAATGAAGAGAAATCCACGCAAAACGAAAAAATCGTATCGTGAAATGTGTATAAAATAGAAAATGTACTTGATTTGCAAAATAAGAAAGCATGTCCATAAACCCTATCCGTTAAAGAGTGCGGTTAAAACACGACCTATCATTGTCGACCCGAAGTGAATGACAATGTACGAACTGATAATTCAAATCCTCATGATATTGCCATAAGGGTCAACAACGATCAACCGTTAAAGTCTTTGTCAACCTCGACATTGGTGGAGAATCATCGGTAGTATCGATGGAGCTATACCGGGTGGTACATTTGCTTTGGTACCGTTTCGTAGCCAATTTTCGTAGCTGGCGACAAAATGTGAATCCGAAATTCCCTGTTTGTAGCTGGCTACGTAATGGGCCTGCTTAGTGCCGTTTGGTAACCAATTTTTGCAACTGGCTACAAAATGGGAATCCAAAATTCCCTGTTTGTAGCTGGTTACGTAATGGGCCTGCGTAGTGCCGTTTGGTAACCAATTTTTGCAACTGGCTACAAAATGGGAATCCAAAATTCCCTGTTTGTAGCTGACTACGTAATGGGCTTGCGTAGTGCTGTTTTCCCACACACACGTGTAGTACAAAGTTTGCCAAAGTCTAGTGATTCAAATCTGAATGGTTCAGCTGGTTACGAACGTTTAGCAAGGATTTTAGCTACGAAACGGTACCAATCCGTACATTTAGATCGGTCAGTATAGGCAAATCTGTAACTATAAGATATACAAGGATCTAATGAAAGGAACCATGTCATCGATTTTAGTGACAAAAAACTGCATCCATAGATTTAAAAAAATCTTACTTACTTACTTGGTTCATGAATCAAACCCGGTCATATTGTCAGTAACCAAACCAAGAAAGTCAAATTTGATCCTGTTCGAATTGATTTTATGATATACATAATATAGTTAGGATATATCTATAAAAATATAGTTAACATACAAGTACAGTCAGCAGAAAAACCTTACAATAAAAATGTAATTTTTCAAAAACTTTGATTCACTTTTTTATATTTATGAACGCAGTTTTTTCTTGTGACCAAAATCGACGACATGGTTTCAAAGAACAGATATTAAAAAAAAAATCCTGTAGAAACAGATAAATAAAACAGACAGACAGACAGATAAAAACACATAAAAAAAATAAAAGAACATATATTTAAAAAAAAAGTCCTGTATTAAAAAAAAACATAACTTGTTATAAAAGTTTGAAATATAAGGTCGTGCATTATTGTCGTTCATTCAGGGTCGCATTTTTACCGCACCGAAAATATGTATCGTAAATTATAAATTATTGAGTACTAATTTTGGTACTATCAAGTTTTCATTGTGCTGGCAACTCAGATGGCCGTTTAATAAATACCTGTAAAGTTTTATTTCAATTGTTTTACTTCTCAAACATCCTTTACTAAGTCGTTTTTTTTAGCATTAGAAAAAAGCCTCACACTGGTCAAGCGAGCTTGACGTGTATTTTTATTGAAAACACTTTTGAAAAATTAGTCACAGCTAATATTTGTAACAGGTTAGCAAGGGCATAATGGTCGGTCATTTACATTCTTTTGATTTCATAAGGTAAGTACTATTTTGTAATTATTTTTCAATAAAAAGACTCATTAAAATCTTTTTCTAATGCCAAAATAAATTAAGTAAGTATATTTAGGACCATTACATACCTACGGGCTGCGGTCTAACAGCAACTTAACTGCAACGCAACTGCCAGCCGGCCAGTTTTGCCTTCTGCAATGGAAGTATAAAGTCCAAAACAAGCCGGGAGGGCGGGTGCCGACGGAGCGTGCTCATCGCGCTCTATAACACTGAATCAAATATACAGTGACACACACCGGCAGCGCGGCACGCCGTATTTGAATCAGTGTTATTGACCGCGTGGCCCGCGTGGTGATGATAGGAAGACGGACTTAACTGACACGAGTAGTAGGTAGTTATGATGCAGTTGGAAAACGTCGGTCTGTAACGGCCCTCAGTTACATATTTCTGCTAGAGAGATTTTGCTAGAACAATAAATACATTGCTGAGCAGATAGGTTATGGAGTTGTGAGTAATCGGTCGAACGTGAATGACTATAGTATTGTATGTATATTTCATGGAGATATAAAATCAGCCTATATACGTCCCACTGCAGGGGACAGGCCTCCTCTCAGAATGAGAGGGCTTGGATCGTAGTTCTCTCGGGGGCTATTACTGATTGGGAACTTCACATACATCATTGAATTTCTTATCAGGTGTGTAGAGGTTTCCACAAGATGTTTTCCTTCACCGTAAAAATGGTAAATTTCAAATGTAATTTCGCACATAAATTACGAAAAACACAGAGGTGCGAGCCCGGGCCCGAACCCACGATCCACTGCTTGAGACCATAGGTCAAACCGCTAGGCCACCACGGCTTAAAACAGGTTATCATCATCATCATTTCAGCCGAAAGACGTCCACTGCTGAACATAGGCCTCCCCCAAGGCTCGCCAAACATCGGTCCCGTGCCACCCGCATCCAACGCGATCCTGCAACCTTAACTAGGTCGTCGCTTCATACAGGTAAAATCTCATAATCTTAACCGTTTAGCGTGTGTGGGGTTTTTTGTTCTTCATGCAATACAAGTGAAGACTACCGCGGGGATATTCCCACAGGGATTCAATAAATTCCCAAAATCTGATCGAAGCTGCCGATGAAGATTAGTATCTAATATAAAGGCAGGTTTAGACAGGGTCAGCAACTGACTTCGAATTCGAGACAAGTCAGCGCTGACCCGAGAAATACCCAATGTAAATTGATTTGAAGTCAGTACAGCGGTGGGAGGTCAGCACTGACTTTCAATTTACATTGGGTATTTCTCGGGTCACCGCTGACTTGTCTCGAATTCGAGGTCAGTTACTGACCCTGTCTAAACCTGCCTTAATTAACGAATGTAAGGAAGTCTACAGTTTCCCTGGGGAGGGCCACATCATCTTACGCTATCAGATAATAAATTAAGAGAGTTATCGGTGTAGCAAAATTCTGACATCAGATCACTATGCACTATAGATAGGCGCAGTCGAACGAATATGAAAGAACATTATTATAAATTCATCATTTTAGTTTTAGCCTGGAACGGTTACAAACAGACAACACTCACAAAATTTAGCATTCATGATATAAGTAGAATAAAGAAGTGAGTAATAGCAATCTATTGGGGTTATAATAATAATAGTAATAATGGCGAGTCACCGCCTACCAAAAGTTCAGTTTATGAGATATTGAAATGGTAGGTGTCCGTTATCTCACCCCATAGCCCGGTAATCCTGTCCACAACATCCCAACCCCATAGCCAATTCCATGTCGATTCCTACCTGGCAATAGATTGGCAACTGTGGAGGACTGTCCGCTAGCACATCCTCATGGTGTATTAGGGGATAGACCTCCATAGTTGCGCCCATCTTATTTATATTATATGGTACCAAAGGCCTCTTCATGTTGGCTTCGGCCCCATGAATGCCTTTCAAATGACCGGGTCCCCATGGGCCCGTGATCGGAAATCCGTACCAACATAATAATAATAAATATAACGGGACAATTCACACCAATTGACCTAGTCCTAAAGTAACCTAAGCAAAGCTTGTGTTATGGGTAGTAAGCAACATATTTTTCATACATAAATATCTGCCCCGACGCGGTAATCGAACCCGGGACCTCAAGCTTCGTAGTCAGGTTCTCTAACCACTAGGCCATCTGTTCGTCAAAAAGTCGTCTGGTTATGAACAGAAACTTAGTTTTTTCACAGAACTACTGTTAAATTGTCATTAAATTCGTGAACAATGACATTAGACAACCCTATAACGGCCCGGTTACAACGTCAAACATGCGACCGACGGCGTTATCTTAAATTAATTTCCTGTTCATTGCTCGTTTTTGATGCTTACCGCATAGCGGGTAACAGCCAACACGTGCTATGTATTACAAAACTCTAACCCCATCGTCGGTCGCTCATAGTCCTGGGTGCAGGTAACCGTCAGCTACGAAAAAAAATGGTTTTCTGACACAAACACCACTTACTCCCCGCTTCGGAGGTAATTGGGAGCTATCAATCATAGCTAGTTTCCATAGTTTTGACATGTCGAGGCGGTAATATCACGGACTTGTCTATTTTTAGCTCACGATATAAGGGTGGGATGTGTTTAGAAAAGTTGATTGGGAAAGGCGTCACACATCATCGTCATCATCGTTGTATATATTTGAAATAATCATGTATGTAAGAAAAAACATACAGGGTTATTTGTAATTCACTAGCATCCTTTTAACCCTATAAACTCCTACCACTTAAACAAATGTTTTTGTTTTACGGCTTTTGTCATAACTTAATATTTTTGGTGTAATAACGTTTTGAAAATTTGATATTACCTCTTATTTTCACGATACTCTGTGTATATGTATGGGAAAAAAGTGCTTCATTTTAAAAAGTCGTAAAACAAAAAACATTTGTTTGAGTGGTAGGAATTCAGGGTTAAGAGGATGTCAGTGAATTACAAATAACTCTGTAGGTATACATATATATGATTTTCCCACTGACGTCGATAAGCCAAAGGCTATACTAGAAACACAGGGAAGCTTAAAGTTCCATCGTGGCTAAATCTGAAAAGTCGTTTTTATAATAAAATTCCGAAAACAATAACCGAACAAACTGATACAAAATTCAAATCCATTGTGAAGAAGACATTAATATCTATTTATCGCATTGGCGATCCCTAGTCTCAAATAGCGTATCTACTGTGTTAAAAAAATTAATTGTATTAAAAATACTTTAGATAACAAATCTAATTTAATAACAGATGTAACAATGTTTCTTCTCAACAGGGTTTTTCCGAACCGGTGGTAGATTCTTCGAAGTTCATAGGAACATCAATTGATGCCTAAATTAAATAAAGAATTTTGACTTTTGAATTTTTGACTTTTGATCATCATCAACATACCGATCGATGGGCGTTGAATGAACGGACTAATTGATTGAACGGTCCCACAGACCTACCAAATATAGACGAAAAAATTGGAGTTAGAGATTTAAGAGTAGATTACCTTATTTATAAGTTGCGTTTTATTGTTTGTGTATGTGTAATATTTTATTGAACAATAAAATGTGTCTTTCTTTTCATCAATTATAATTACATACAGTTACTTACTTCTGAAAGAGGCTCATGGTTCTATTTTAAAAAAAGTTAAGTATGTTTTAAAGGAGGACTTAAAATTATACTTTTAACCGGAGCGGCGATATTATATTGCATGGGTAATGACAATTATACTATAATAATAGTGTCTTAGAATGACATGACGTGACACTAAAATTGTTCACAAAAATGCGCTTGTCAACTTAGTCTGGTTGTTTAGTTAGTAGGGTTGACTAAAATTGGTTGCTTTTTGGATTCAGAGTGGGGTGATGCTACTGAGACTTTTTATTTTATGGTGATTAAGGTATAGGTACAATGCTGTTCTCACCTTTCTTTCTAATTTCTAAGCAAGAGAACAGAAATAGTTATTTTATACTGCTGCATTCTTGTCGTGACGAGCATAAGATGATATAGTGTAGTATTTTGACTTCCCTACCTAAGGCCTACCCCTTAGAACGCCACAAAAGGACGACAACCTGTATCCACTAATTGTCCGCAAATCGCTCGATGTCGTTGGTCCACCAAGGCCTGCCAACACTGCATCTTCTTGTTCATGCTTGCCACTCGAGAACCTTCTTCCCTCAGCGATTCTTCAAATGGTGCGATCCGTCAAAAAAGTCCTTAGTTCTAGAACTGATTTTTCTATAGAAGCCAATCCACACCAACGGCACTGTCCCCCAGTAGCTCAGTTACACGCCACGCCGATTATAAGTCGTCACTTCGATCCCGAGCTAACCTTACCCTTCGAGGGCTAATTTGGAGTAGAGAGTCACGCGATTAAAAAAGGAATTAACTTCATATAGTTTTTTTAGACAGTTGATGGATAGTTTTGGGTACTTATTTAAAAAAATGTTTTTACAGTAATAAAAAATTCACAATTCACAAACATAATTTATCCATTGCAATAATGTAATATAATTCCTTTACCACCCTTAGGTTAAAGTCCCACGTCCCATCCAACTGCAGGGCACATAGGTCTCCTCTCAGAATGATGATTATGAATATAAACATACCTACTATTAGGTTATCCTTGGCTTTCAAAAGCTATTTAATATTTTTAGCAGCTAGATTAGATAATTATGCGCAACGAACTTATATCAAAAGGCAGTATTTAAATCACTGTATTTGAGTGTGTGTTGCCAGTGATGACTTATAGCACTGAGACGTGGCCGAACTATGGATCTTATAAGAAAGCTCAAAGTCACTCAGAGGGCGATGGAGAGGGTTATACTTGGAGTTTCTCTGCGGGATCGCATTAGAAATTATGAGATCCGCGCAAGAACTAAAGTCACGGACATAGCTCGAAGAATCGCTAGACTTAAGTGGCAGTGGGCAGGGCACATCGCTCGTAGAACTGACGGCCGATGACGCACCGGCGGACCGGAAGACGCAGTGTAGGTAGGCCTCCAACAAGATGGAGCGACGACCTGGTGAAGGTAGCGGGAACGCATTGGATGCGGACAGCGCAGGGCCGATCTGTTTGGAGAGCCTTGGGGAGGCCTATGTTCAGCAATGGACGTCTTTCGGCTGAAATGATGATGATGATGATGATGATTTGAGTGTTACACTGTAAGAAAAAAAAGTTGAGATAAAATTAGCGACTCCGAGTAAGCAAACGTAAAATTTGTATAAAGTGGCCGAAAGTTGGCCAGGCGTCCCACACGTCGATGTAGACCGTGACTAAAAACTATTGGCTGTAGACTTTTGCATGTCCACAGGAGAGACGCGAACAACAATATGTGTGTGACACATTTATTGTAAAACGAACCGAAACACTTTTTCTTTTCTGTTATATTTGAAAGGTATCTAAATGGTTGATCATTGAACGACATTCGCCAAGGTGGCTACGTTCAAAATGATTCCAAACGAATTTATTTTTTGTCGTTTAGACATCGATTACGCAGGTACATCCTTTAAAATATCATTTGAAACAACCTTCATGAAACCGCAAAAGCGATAAGGGTCACCGAACGTAAATATCTCTAACTTCAACGTACATTGCTGCCTTAAATAATGGAGTGGAACCTTTTGGTAATGGTAAAGCGGCAATGGATAAGTTATGGTGTTTCCGTCGCTCGTTTTATTGGGTACCTGAGTGTTAGGGTTCTCAAAATTGTTTTCGGTTTGTAAAACAAAAGATCCTAATGACAGTACAGGAGTCACGTCCTTATAATGTTTTGTCATTATACTAGGGAGAAGGACATTCAAATTGTAGATATTATTGTAATGGCCGCCTTAAATGACGTTAAATCGACCGCTTTGAACGACGGAAATAAGGTTTTTCTGGAAATCGATTTCGTTTAAAGTTTTTGAAAGAATTGTAGTTCTTTTTAAAGATGAATCGGTTTGTTGTTTGATGGTCGTTATAAAGGTACGATTACTTTATAATTGAGCATTAATGTGTTATACTTCAAGTTTAGTTTTGAAATAGTGACCAGAGAAGAAACCGGATTATAAATGACGGAGTTTTGAAGTAATAAACATCATCATAATCATCATCACAGCCTATATAATGTCCCACTGCAGGGCACAGTCCTCCTCTCAGAATGAGTTCCCACGCGGTCCCTGTGAGGATTGAGAACTTCACACACACCATTGCATTTCTTTGCAGGTGTTTACGTCTGTTCTCACGATGTTTTCCTTCATCATGAAGCTCGTGGTGGATTTCAAATGTAATTGACTGACGACCAAATGGCCTAGAGTTAAAGAACCTGACTACGAAGCTTGAGGTCCCGGGATCGATTGTAGCTATCTATAAAAGTAGGTTTATGCCTTGTCCAGTACCCATAGCACAAACTTTGCTTACTCTGAGACTAGGTCATTTGGTGTGAATTGTCCCGTGATATTTTTTTTTTAAACTCAGAGGTGCGAGCCCATACTGGAACCCATGATGCTCTGCTTGAGAAGCCATAGGTCAAACCACTAGGCTACCACGGTTTTTAGGGTTCCGTACCTCAAAAGAAAAAAACGGAACCCTTATGGGATCACTTTGTTGTCCGTCCGTCCGTCCGTCCGTCTGTCTGTCAAGACCCTTTTTCTCAGAAACGCGTGGAGTTATCAAGCTGAAATTTATATCAAATACTCAGGTCTACTGTCCCTTGGAGCTGTGAAAAAATCAAACTTCTAAGCCAACGCAATCAAAGGATACAGCCGTTTATGCCGCAAATTTCCGCAAATTTTCGAAACTCGCAAGGGAATCAAAACCTACAGGGTACTTCCCGTGAACTCAGAATCTTGAAATTTGGTACGAAGCGAGGTCTTATAGCACAATAAAGGAAAAATTGCGAAAAGCATCAGTAACCAATCTACAATGATTCCACACAGCGCACATTTTGCTTAGGAGCAGGGGTCTGATAAGACTTTCATAGATACATATAAATTTGTACGGAACCCTCGGTGCGCGAGTCCGACTCGCACTTGGCCGGTTTTTTTTAAGCAAAAATAATGATAAAACATTTGCATAATTTATAACCTGCTCCTGTTCATGATGTCCGTAATAAAGACTCAATATTTTGGCAATACAGCTGTGCCCTACAATCTACGGGCGTGCTGTCAACACAATACATGATATTTGATTGTTTAGGGGTCGTGGAAGCAATTAGCTAGCCTGATTAGCCCACGTGTGGGGTAATCCGGGACGCGAGGGTAATTTCACATGGATCTGTGAAATTGTTTGAGATTGATATGCATGTTGCGAAGTGTTTTATTTTTTTAGGGTTCCGTACCCTAAGGGTGCCAATGGGACCCTATTACTGAGACTCCGCTGTCTGTCTGTCTGTCCGTCTGTCGCAGGGCTCTATCTCTTGAACCGTAACAGCTAGACACTTGAAATTTTCGCCGGTTGTGTATTATTCGTTTATCGCTATCCCGCGGGAACTATGCAATTTTTCGGGATAAAAATTATCTTATGTCCTTTCCAGGGTCCCAATATATCTTCATAGACGACCAGATGGCCTAGTAGGTAGAGAACCTGACTACTAAGCTTAAGGTCCCGGGTTCGATTCCCGCGTCGGGGCAGATATTTGTATGAATAATACGAATATTTGTTCTCGGGTCTTGGGTGTTTAGTGTGTATTGAAGTACGTATCTCTCTCTATCTATATAAGTATATTTATCCGTTGCCTTGTACCCATAACACAAGCTATGCTTAGGTTACTTTGGGACTAGGTCAATTGGTGTGAATTGTCCCATGATATTTTTTTTATATTTTTTTTTTCATACCAAATTTCATCTAAATCGGTTCGGTGGTTTGAGTATGAAGAGGTAACATACAGACAGACAGATAGATAGACAGACAGACACACTTTCGCATTTATAATAATATTATAAATGGATAAATGGACTATGGAATTATGGATATTATGGATTATGAATATTATGGATATGGATATTATGGATTATGGATATTTATTTATTCAGTCGTTCATTGCAAAATACCTTCTCCAAACCTTCGCGGAGTTCTCGGATGGGATTTAGCTGGCTCATTAGCCTACCACAGCTTATGTCAACCGCCGACTTTAACGTATTGGAACTGAAACATTTTACACAAATTAACTTGAATTTAGGTGTCATTAACGGAAAATATGGTTTTTGCTGATAAATTGTAGCTAAAGTAGATAAAGCCACGTCTAGTTGCCTCGTCGTTGATTCGGATAGACGATTTATGTCATTCGTTGAATTAAAACTACGTAGACGGTCCAAGTTGTGCTTTATTCTGTGTGAAATAGCATTATTTAGAATTCATCACAATTTACGCGTGGATAAGTATACAACGGAGTTGGGTTTGGACCCGCAGTCTGATATCTAGCACTTTGACAGCGCCAGTAGGTAAAGTGAAACCACTTCACCACAGGTAAAAAAATAATTAAAGGGGCTATATCATAGGCATTTAGATAGGTTTATGAAATATGTTGCTTTGTGGTAGGTAGCTCTTTATTTACCTCTGACGACATCAAACAAAATAGTTTCAATAATACATTTTGAAAAAATATTGAACTAAATAAAAATACATATTGAAATTAGTTTACAAAAAAATGAAATGATTATTTATGTATAATAACTTATAAGTATATTGTATAGGTACAGTTAGGTATTTGAGATTTACATATGCATTTATATTTATTCAAATGTTTTGCTCTATTTGTCGATCCTTGTTTTTTGATTGCTCTTCTCTACCACTCAAAGGTTGACTGGCAGAGATCCCTTCAGGGATAAGTTCGCCTTTTTACTTATCACTTTTTTTTTCTGTAACCTTTTTGTTTTCCTTTTGTACAATAAAGAGTATAAACAAACAAAATCGTAAGTACCTAAAAAAAATTACATACCTAAATTCCAATTACATTTGAAATTTACCGTGAGCTTTACGGTGAAGGCAAACGTCGTGAGGGGAAACCTGGACACACCTGAAGTTTCACTTCACCAAAATACTTCTCGATCGCGTTTACGTAAAAAATTCAATTACTAGGGAAACATGGACAGCGTCTCCGCGCGCGCGCGTTCACGTTTCCATAGAATTGAAATTTTTACGTAAACGCGATCGAGAAGTATTTGGTGAAGTAAAAACTTATACTAAGCGTACTGCAAAGAACTGTGGTGTGTGTAAAGTCCAATCCGTACTGGGCCCGCGTGGGAGCTACGGCCCAAGTCCTCTGAGGCCCTACCACGAAGTGCATAATTCGAACTTCGTTTCGTGCCGTCCCGCTCACGCTAATATGATTTGACACGAGAGTGAGGGGGATAATACGATACGAACTTCGAATTTCGAATTTCGTAGTAGCGCCTCTGATTCTGAGAGAATGTGCCCCGCAGTGGAACGTATAAAGGCTGGAAAGATGTAAAAAAATGGCAAATTCAAAAAGCATTTAAATGGAAGCGTTTATAAATTAAAATAGAACTGCCCGACCAAAATAAAGCTGAAATTGTTTATTGTCAACGTCAATCGTTTTTTCTCTGTTTATAAAACTAATAACGTATTCACACATGTAACGCGAAAATGCCTTTAAAAAGTTAGTCTCGAAAAGGAACCAGTCCACGTTGCTATCAAATCGAAAGCTTTAATAATTAACGAAGCAACTTTTCAGTGTTAAAAACTCCCCTATTATTTTCAACGCTACCCGATAACGCTTTCACATCCCCCTAAAAAATGAAATAAACGGGAATTTAAAGTCAGAATTGGCTTTGACGGATGACACTCGCTGACCCTTCGTCTTGCACTCAATTATTTAGGAGGAGTCAACACTTGACGTGTGACTTGTATGTGACTGAACCATTTGCTATTTGAAAAGGACCTTCGATTTTTAGGGTTCCATACCCAAAGGGTAGAACGGGACCCTATTACTAAGACTCCGCTGCCCGACCGTCTGTCTGTCTGCTCGTCTGTCACCAGGCTGTATCTATGAACCGTGATAGTTCGACAGTTGAAATTTTCACAGATGTATTTCTGTTGCCGCTATAACATTAAATACTAAAAAAAGAGAGTAAAATATACAACAAACATGATTTTTTGGCCGTTTTTAGGGTTCCGTAGTCAACTAGGAACCCTTATAGTTTCGCCATGTCTGTCCGTCTGTCTGTCTGTCTGTCCGTCCGCGGCTAAGCTCAGATACTGTTAGTACTAGAAAGCTGTAACTATATATCAGTCACGCCGACAAAGTGATTAAATAAAAAAAACTAAAATAATTTTTTTAGGGTACCTCCCATCGACGTAAAGTGGGGGTGATTTTATTTTTCTCAACTAACCTTATAGTGTGGGGTATCGTTGGATAGGTATTTTAAAACCATTGGGGGGTTGCTAACATGATTCTTCTATTCAGTGATCTGTTTGCGAAATATTCAACTTTAAAGTGAAATTTTTCATTAAAATCGACCGTCCCCTCCCCCCCTCTAAAATCTAAACTGTTGGGTGGAAAAATTTGAAAAAATTCAGAATGATAGTAAATATTATTACATTTACAAGGAAAATTATAGCGGTTAAAATTGCTTGGGAATAATTTGTAGTTTAAGAGTAAATAGTAGCCTAAGGTATAAAACATACCTAATCTTGGAAGATTCCGTACACATACGAAATCCTTTGAAAAATATTACTTGATTTTTTCGTAATGGCTACGGAACCCTATCTTGGGCATGTCCGACACGCTCTTGGCCGGTTTTTATAGATAACTAGCTGTTGCCCGCGACTCCGTCTGCGAAGAATACAAAATAGCCTACGACCTATTCTCAGACCTACCGAATACGGAGAAAAAAGTTTGATAAAAATTGGTCAAGGCGTTTCGGAGGAGTTTGATAACAAACACCGTGACACGAGATTTTTATATATTAGATGGTACGGAACCCTTCGTGCGGAAGTCCGACTCGCACTTGGCCAGTTTTTTTTTAGCCAATTCTGTCTCTCTATGTAAATTTTTAAGTCCTTAATTAAATCAGGCCACTGTGGAACCTTTATAAAACACTTTAATGCCATAATAATGTTGCATATCGTAAGTCTATCGATAGTCAAGACAAAGCCATTAGTATCGATAGTACTGCCACGTTTCGATACTATCAATAGTATCGATAGTCCTTTATAAGCAATACTAATGACAATGGCAATACAATCGATAGTATTGATAGTGGGCGGCGGCGGTGATATTTTCTCATCAGGTGCACCCACATGTTCGTTTGCCCGTTTCATATAAAAAAAATACTGCCTGATTTTGCAATACTGTCGATACTGTCGATTCTATTGGACAGAAAAGTATCGATAGTATTGCTGTTATCAATAGTAGATATATTGCCTATAAAGCACTAGCGTACCGATACTATCAACACTATCGACACGTGGCAATACTATCGATAGTATTATCGATATCCTTAATGGTTTTCGGGATCAACTATCGATATTCAAACTATCGATAGGTCCGCAACACTGTGACATAACGACATCGCAATGCCTAACAAGAAAAATCATTATGACGTTTACTGTGAGAAAGTTACAGTACTGGCCCAAATGATTTTAATGTAAGAACTTACTGCTTCATCATATCCAGTTACATTCGTTTGACCCTTACTGCCAAATCACAAAATTACATCTGTCACTTGTTTCAGAATCCGAATATATCTCGTCAACCATCAAATATCCGTGCGAATAGGCCCCCAACAAGTACCAGTGTTACAAGACCTCGAGGGCCTCTCATTGTTTAAGGGACTTTGTTTGATAGTAAAGGGCCCAAGAGGTCACGTTAGACTGGCTATATCTAGCCCTAAAATAAGTCTCTAGAGACAAATCGTAATATTTTGAAATAGTCACACGATTCTATTTAATACACTCCCACGATCATCCAGTTTGAAAGATATATGGATGGATCGATAAAAGTATTTTTACAAGCTTTTATTTAACTTGCCTTGTTAGTCTTGGTTCAAATCTTGGAAGTCGAATTTAACCTACTTTCAGTACAATTCAACGCCTTTTTATTTTTTCAGTGATTGGATAGTATTGAAGATTAATAAACTCAAAAATCGATCAAAAAAGTAACTAATACGAATACGGATATCCGGCACATCACTAATTGTAATTGGATAAAAAAATATTCTCAAGTGTTTTTTGATCCATCTGTGGCGACTGTGCACATTCGTTTGGCAGACTTCGGGCACTCTCGCGAATGTTCGCCACACGAACAGAACCGAGCGCTCGAGCGTGTCCGAGCGCCTGCCGAACGGTCGCAAGCGAATCAGTAATACTAGTAACTGTTGTGCGCATGTGTGGAAATGGTTGTCATCTTTTGAACCTATACACCCTATACGTAAACATCTCAACATCTCTCTCTCGTCTAATAAACATTCAAATTAACCTAAACTTAAATAAACACGTAAGACAAGTACCTTGAATACTTAAATTCAAGACATCTTGCAACCAGCATCAAGCCTGAACTTCTTATCTATATCTATACAACAGTACTGTTACTGAGGCTAAATTTCAAATGTGACATAGGTACTTAAAAAATTATAGAGTGCACTAAACATAGATTTTCAGAAATTTCTACGGATAGGAAAAGAGCCGGTTTTAGCAAAGGCAAACCCGCAGGAATAGGTTAGTCTTATACATAATACTGTATGCCTTATGTACCTCCCTATCTTAAATGAGCCAGAAAGTAAACAACTTTAATTACATTAAACAAAACACGATCCATTTATCACAATACAATTAAGCAAGCGCGACACACATCCCACTTTTTATTAGCTCGTAAAATCACCCTCCGTGCAAAACACTTTTTGTAATCCCGTAACAAGTGTGCCTCCATAAACTTTCGATCTGCACCACACAACGCGTGGGTTTAAACCCCTGGGGATCCGGAGCGTTAACTGGCACTTGATATTGATTCAACTCCACAACCTAAACCGAACCCTCTTCCTAACAAAACAGAACCCATAACCAATGGAGCTATAGATGACGTTTACGACATGTTAAATCTAGAAAACGTAATTGCTATAGCATCTCCGTATGCTACAGCAAACTCAGCTGTAACTAGTGCTGGTAAAACAGCAATGAGATTGATGAAACATTGGTCGGTTACATCGTTCCACCATGTTGATCTAAGGCGTGATTCCCATAATCTGTAATGCGTTGGTGAAGTGAATTTTGCACTTGGTATAGCGTTGCCCATAAATGGATAACATCTTGTTCCATAGAGATATGAATTAGAAGGGGTGATAGATAGACTGTCCCAGAGGCCCTAGTTGATGTCTGAATTACACTTGCTTTCTCACGGTCCGTTTGTCGTGGATTAAAAGTCAATGTGACGTGAAATTGTTTGTCTATGTTCTCGTTTGGATTTAGATTCGATTCTACCGTATGGTTATTTTTACGCTTTCTTCTTTATTTAATAGCTACATCTATAAGCTCTGGAAATTAAAAAAGAAAAGGGTTTTTTAGTTCCTTCAATATTTTTGAAATTTGTTTAGATATCACATTCAGTATCTTACATTTGGCTAAAATACTTTTCTCTTTTATGTTACACGCCAATTATTATTATTAATTATTGTTTTGTTTAAATCTTGTTTGTCGGTAAAAGATATCCAATTCAATTCTTAAGCTTAATAGTTAATAAGTGAAATTGTTACTAACCTGATTATGAACTACATGTTTGAAATAAATTAATTAATAAATATCCCAAGATATTTTCTTTGTCTTTTCAGGACTATCAACAGGACTTGGCACTCAATTAAATATTTTTTTAAATCATGAAACAAAATCAAAAGCAGTATAAAAATTCTCATCGCATTTTTGGCAGAAAATACCTATAGAATTATTGTTCACTGTTATCATTTACTAACTAAATATTTTGAACCAGTGCTAGCTGCGTAAATGCAATGAAATCTCAATTCTTTTATCGGCGAAGTCGACAACTATGCATATTCATAAGAATGAGCTTGGTATCTATTTTCACATAATATGTTTTTGACGGGATAACTTACATCGTACTTATCGACGTCGCCATGAACGGTGTATTTACAATCATGGTTAAGATCATGATCACTGTACCTACTAACACTGTATACATTACACTAAAAGCTTAATAATTTAATAGGCATAAAACCTAACCATATAAACCCTCAGACAATGGTAACGTCTGGCAAATATTACTAGTATCCAGTGCTGAAGTAAAAGGGCGTAAGTGTGTTAGGCTACCGATGGCACTTACGATGTTTTTCATTGGCTTGTCAGTATTGTTAGTGATGATGCGATCCCTCGCGTTTTTATTGTCAGGGTTCCCTTGCGTCACCCCTACGATATCACTGAGTTAGGGCTGCCAAAAGAATATTTTATTTCATAAATTTCTTTAGCTGCGCACGGATTAAGCATTATGTCTGGAAGTCGAAATGAAGTATCGGGAATGAGCGTGCGATTGTGTTCATTTATTTATTTTCATCACACTTGCACGTAAACAGTATCAAAACATACAAGGTTATAGGCCGTATATAGCTGCTTACAACCAATTTACATAATGATGAAACGAAAAGAAAACAAATTCGTGTTCTGAAAATGTTTATTTGTATTTTAGAGAATTGGCGAATACATACAAACAGTATTTACTGTGGTCCATTTACTCTATGCTGAAAACCACTCTCCAATCTAAGGATTGTACCAATATTAAGGATCAGATGGATATGTGTGTAAATTTTAATAAATAAGTTTTTCTGCCCTATAATTTTATTTATTTACTCGCAAATGTGATGAAAAACATTGTTATATTTCACGGGCGGTACGGGAATTACGAACCTCGACTCAAAAAGCCCTCAGCCTTCGACTTCAGGCTTCTACTAGACTAGAGCCTCGATCGTAATTCCTTACTTACCGCCCGTAATACACAATGTACTATTATTTAATTCATTACATTTCACAGCATAATAGTTAAACCAAAGCACTGTGAAATTCAAATTCAAATTCATGTGCGTGTGAGAGTGATACGCGTGCATACGTGTGTGTTTTGTTGTAACTGTGTTGTTCTTTCAGACGGCTGGACGGATTTGTATTAAATTTCGTAAGATAACTGTATTTTTTGTCCCGATATTTTCACGAACTCGAGATTTGCGCATATAAAGTCCCAAAATTTACTGTTAAGTTTAGAGATATGAAATTTTGCAGTAATGTTCGTCATGCAACCTAAATGAAGACAATGTGTACGTGATTTTATGATGTTCTCACACTTTTCAAGCGAATTTTGTAAAATCCCTACGTAAAAATTAACCTGCCAAACCTCCAGAAGTCCTCTAAACCCAGACTCACATACTTAGTATAATGAACTAAAACAATTACTTTGCTCACCCGCGACCTTACAATAGTTACGTTTATGCAAGAAATGTGCGTGTGTTTTTGTGGGGTAGTTTGAGAATAAGAAAAATAAAGTGGGTACTTGAGAAGTTACAGTGATAAGTTAAAACATTTGTTTTGGTTTGTTAGTTTAACATTTGGTAGCATAGCATCATCTGTATTGACTCAGCATAATGGGCCCAAGTCTTTTACTATAAGTTAATTACAATAGTAATAAAATGAGTCATTGAAATGCATGTGGTTACTTATCTGGCTTTGTATTGCCTACATTAACCAATATTGATAATACAAGCAACATAATGAACTAAAACAATTACTTTGCTCACCCGCGACCTTACAATAGTTACGTTTATGCAAGAAATGTGCGTTCATGCAGTTCCTCCACCAGAAGATGAGCTCTGGTTGAGTTCGAAACGCGTCAGTGTAGCTTGGTGGTGGTGATGGTTGGGTTTATGTGATTTGTGTGTGTTCGTACAGTGTGGAGGTGGAGGAACTGCATGAACGCACATTTCTTGCATAAACGTAACTATTGTAAGGTCGCGGGTGAGCAAAGTAATTGTTTTAGTTCATTAATATGGACCTCCGCAAAGTAACGCCTGATTCAATAAATTATACTTAGTATACTCAGCGTCACGGAAATCGCACACCCACGGATTTCTGTGTCAAGCCGTTATAAAACTTATACAGTCTTAAAGGTAAAGCATGGGTGTGTGGATTCATATGAAAGTTTATTTAATTCTCCATTTAATAACAATGCAAAATCGGTAAAAAAAGCAATAAATGTTATTAAAATAAGAGTTATTCGCTTGAAGGCAAAATCCGTAGGTGTGCGATTTTGTGTGTACTTCTCTAAATTTAATTCAGAACTTTTGTGGGTATTATTAATACTTAATAATATATAATTATTAATATTGTTGCTGTTGTTTGTTGTTGGCTTTCAAGAAAAGGGTTTAAATAATTCCTTTTTTTTTTAATTAGGGGACAATCTTACACAAATCGACCTAGTCCCAAACTAAGCAAAGCTTGTACTGGCTCTACCACTACTAAGAAGTGGCGGAATTTTCACAGCAAAAATCAAACTTCAAGAGGGATTGATCTTTGTGTGTTATCGACTATTAATGCCTCCCTCACTGCAGGCCCAATATAGTTAAATAAATAAAATAAATAAATATCATGGGACAATTCACACCAATTGACCTAGTCCCAAAGTAAGCTTAGCAAAGCTTGTGTTATGGGTACTAAGCAACGGATAAACATACTTATAAAGAAAAATAAATACTTAAATACATAGAAAACATCCATAACTCAGGAACAAATATTCGTGCTCATCACACAAATAAATGCCCTTACCGGGATTCGAACCCAGGACCTCTTGCTTCGTAGGCAGGGTCACTACCAACTAGGCTAAAGCGGTCGTTAAAAGGCCGGCAACAGATTAGTAACTCTCTTTGAGTTGTTGATATTTATGGAGGGTGGTGATCATTTCCATCAGATGACCCTCTTGCTAGTTTGTTCTCATAATAAAAACAAACAAAAACAAGTCAATTGTATGGTAATAAAGCACATACATACGTAATAATTACTGAGCTGTGAAATAATAGATCTAATCAGTCATTTAATTTAGTTGTAGTTTAATTTATTTTAATATAGTTAGTTTTAATTTTTATAGTTTGTTAGTGTTTATACTTAGTTAAGTTTTATTCATTGTTATTTTGTATTCTTAGTTTTATTAAATATAATGTTAATTGCGTGGTTGATTCAAAAAATGAGTCAGTACAAAATCAGATTCCTAGCTGCACTGAGAAAGAAATTACAGGGATGCGAAATAGCGCTTGATTGGGTTCGTGTAATGTGAGTGTCACTCGTATTTTTTGAACGTTGTCCTGACACACTGCAATGCATCTTGTTTATTTTTGCATTGTGCTTGGTTTCATTTAAAATTATCTTGATCTACATTCAGCTTATCAGTTTCTGCGTAAATAACAATTTAGTGCCAACCCTGCCCTAATTCGCGACCAACCCTAGCGTTTATATTTTAATTCGCTGTCACTCGCCTCACTGACAGCGCGTTCAAGTGTTTTATTTGCTTGTTTGTTTGTTATACAACAGATTGTTTTATGCGCAAAGTGCTCGCGACTTCGGATGTCAATTGTTTTTTTATTAGGTCGACTGTCGTTTGTTTATGCACCATTTTCAATGATCGTCTTTTGTTTTGCTATTTCAAGGTTTATGCCTATGGGTCCCAGAGGTCAACCGTCATCCGTCAATCGACTGCTGATATTAGGACTAACCTGACCTCTCAAAATAGGCAACTAATTTTGGATTCAGTTAAATATGTCCTAAGCTTTTGAGATAATGACATTTCAAATTTTGAAAATCTAGTTCTTGTCAAATATTCCTGAAAGTAAGGCTGAAAAGTAAGGCATGACTAGCTGCTTAGCTGAAAAGTCAAGGAAGCCACTTCTTACGGTCCGTCCACGACTTCGCGCGGCCGGCGGCGTGGCGAGCGTTGCGTATGCCGATAGGTAACCACTGTGGGGCGATCGTCTCGGCCGCGCAATGAATGATCGACGAAACGTTCGCGCGCCGCCGGTCGCGCGAAGTCGTGGCCGAACCTTAAAGGATAACAGCTATATGCACCCTTATAAATAACGAATACGCGAAAATTTCCTTCTAAGTACAGTAAAGAATTTTAAATTTTTGAACGCACGCGCGCGAAGCGAAGCGAAGATCCAGCAGTTCTCCTCTAAAGGACAACTTTAAAGGTCGCATTTCCCAACCGATTTTCCTGAAAGCATCGATGATTCAAGATTCTGGAAAATTTTCAAAATGGCGGTGCCATGTGGGTCAAAAACGTAAAAATATCTCATTTCAGCCATTTCGGGAAATTCACATTTCAGAGAGCCATATATTATATTTATTATCTTTTGCAACTCACACTGCGCAAATGAACAAATCAATGAAACTAAAATCATCTCAATAAATACAAACCAATTACTTAACAAAACCGCCTCCCAAAGATTCCTATCACGCAACAAGATCGATTATAATTCGATCGCAAACAAATAAATTTTACCACCAGACCAGCGTAAGATGAGCTATTGGCCTTTTGTGAAGTCAAAGGGCCGGACTGACCTCATAGATCCGATTATGCTGGATACATTAGTTAACCCTCAAAAGCGCGTTAAAACTCAATAGAGGGTCTAGCAATATGGATTGGACAAAGATTATAAGTAATTTGCAGATGCGACAAGGTGGGAAAAGCTAAAAACCTAACTCTCTGAAAGCATGCGGCAGGCATGACCTTCTTAGCACCCACATCGGTAATTTTAGACCGTAAAAGTTAGCGTAGTTATAAACATAATCGTCAACTTAGCAAAATTAGCGATATTGCCTACCGTTGGCTGATATTCACCATATATTTTAACTCGAAATGGTAAGTGTGGTAGACCTAAAGCGCGTTAGACACTTGTGATGGGTTTGGTGCTTCGCACATGTGTACTGATTTCCTCAAATATTATTTTTTTAACTATAAATCATGATAAAAGTTTAAATGTATAGCGCAATGTTGCCAAGTGGGCGTAATGTAATATTGAAGGGGCGGAATTTTCATAGTAAAAATCAATCGTCAAGATTGACCATTGTGTTTTATCGACTCTCGATGGATATTAGTTGTTACTTAGCACGACATGTTTTAGGTAACGACCGCTTTAGCCTAGTTGGTAGTGACCCTGCCTACGAAGCAAGAGGTCCTGGGTTCAAATCCCGGTAAGGGCATTTATTTGTGTGATGAGCACGAATATTTGTTCCTGAGTTATGGATGTTTTCTATGTATTTAAGTATTTATTTATCTATATAAGTATGTTTATCCGTTGCTTAGTACCCATAACACAAGCTTTGCTAAGCTTACTTTGGGACTAGGTCAATTGGTGTGAATTGTCCCATGATATTTATTTATTTTATTTATTTAACTATATTGGGCCTGCAGTGAGGGAGGCATTAATAGTCGATAACACACAAAGATCAATCCCTCTTGAAGTTTGATTTTTGCTGTGAAAATTCCGCCACTTCTTAGTAGTGGTAGAGCCATGTTGTAGCTAGCCGCTGCATCACTAATGGGCCGGCTCGTCCGGGGCAGTACCACCCTCTCACAGAATACTGCCGTGAAGCAGCAGTAATCCTGCTGCGTTTCGTACGGTCAGTGAGAGCGCCGGGGGCCCAATAACTCTCCCCCTCCCTCTCCCCTATTCCCTCTCTTTTTAAAGGCCGGCAACAGATCAGTGACTCTTTGGGTTATTGATATTTATGGGCGGTGGTGATCATTTTCCATCAGATGACTCGCTTGCTCGTTGTCCTCCCTCTCACAATAAAAAAAACTTGGAATGTTACTTGTCGTGTCTGTTCTTATTAAGCTGGTCTTGAAGTGCCCCTCAACAGTTGCAATAAGTTAATTGTTGGCGCGGAAAGGGGCCGGGGCTCGTTAAGTGTGGTTTTGTTTCAGCTCTCGTTATTATGGTTATGGCTAGTACTAACCGACTACGGATGCTAAAGAGGGCAATGGTTTAACATTGTCAAAAATGATTTTATAAAGCAACATCCACCTGTGGCGTTCGTGTCATCACAATGTGTTGTTTGATTTTTTGTGTTTAGTTTTTAAATGGGTCCCACTGAAAAACAGCGTTGTGGTTTGCCGCAACATTATGCTGAGTGGGGCCCAATTTATACTATTCGATGATTTGATTTTTTTTTGTATCTTTTCCTGTCAACTGTATTTAATTTCCTGTGTATCGAATATGTGTAAATAAACATCTCTCTCTCTCTCTCTCTCTCTCTCTGTCCGCTGGTAAGCTTTGTAGCTAAACTATATGTATAGTGAACTCCAAGGCCCCAAGATACATGCTCTGCCTAGTTTGGGGTCTGCCAGATATTAGAAGCCATGGTGGTGGTGGCCTAGTGGTTTGACCTATGGTCTCTCAAGCAGGGGGTCGTGGGTTCGAATCCTGGCTCGCACCTCTGAGTTTTTCGGAATTTATGTGCGAAATTACATTTGTAATTTACCATGAGCTTTACGGTGAAGGAAAACATCGTGAGGAAACCTTCATACACCTGAGAAGAAATTCAATGGTGTATGTGGAGTTCCCAATCCGCACTGGGCCCGCGCGGGAACTACGGCCCAAGCCCTCTCATTCTGAGAGGAGGTCTGTGCCCTGCAGTGGGACGTATATGGGCTGGGATGATGATGATGATGAGATATTCGTCTTGTATATTGCTGATGTATGTTTATTGAAATAAATTAATTATATTATTATTTATCTTTATCATTATTATAAAAGATAGTAGAGTTGCTTGCGAAGCCGTGGTGGCTTAGTGGTTTAGCCTATGGCCTCTCAAGCAGAGGGTCGTGGCTTGTCAGGTCGTACATATTTTTTGATCGCGTCTCTCCTGTGGACATAGCAAAAGTTAAGAGTCTATAGGCAATATTTTTGGTCAAGTCTACATCGGCGTGTGGGACGCCTGGCCAACTTTCGGCCCATTTAAATAAATCTTAAGGTTGCCGACTCGGAGTCGCTAAATTTTTGTCCACAGGAGAGACAACTTTAGTTTCTTACGCTGTGTATAACCCTATACTTCATTTAATTTAGAATGAGAAACCAAAATAACATTATATTGCGTCTGGTCAACTATTTCTTACCTAGCAAATAGTACAGTACCTACAGTAGTCTGGGAGCCGCAAAATAAAATTGTTTTAATGTCACTTTATTTGCGTGTCGCCCGCCAATTGTTGCTCTAGTTCAAATTGTAAAGAAATTACAGTTCACGACGAGCCGCAATATAATGTTGTTGTGGTTTCTCATTCTAAATTAAGTGAAGTATAGACACGCTCTTGGCCGGTTCTTTCGATAGTCAAATAATTCCCGCTCATATTCGCAGAATCAATGTTCCACCCCTAATCATAACGGTCCCCTTTTTAATTCGTCAAACGGTACGATAAGCCCCAACCCCTGATAAATATTAACTCGATTAAATACCAATACGGACGTCTGTTCTGTCTTTATGGATGGAGCACTAAATTATTATCTGCGGATGGTGCAGGAACATCTTTATCTATATCTGGGTATTTTCAAAAAAGTGTAAGTACCTTTTACTTTTTTTAATCAGGTAATTTTACCATTGATTTTACATTTGAAATTTACGATGAGCTTTACGGTGAAGGAAAACATAGTGAGGAAACCTGCATACACCTGAGAAGAAATTCAATGGTGTGTGTACAGTTCTATTTAATGGGTTCTATACGATGCCGTTTTAATTAATAGTTACCTACTGAGAAATTTGTGATTTTAGAACAAAAATTTTCGATGTATCAACCATTTAATATTTTAATACAGCCGATATATCAACTTTCAAAAATGCACATCAAAAGTTATACTAAACTGTCAGTCAATTGAAATTGCAAACAATGTAAACAAACCTTATATTTAAAATGTCTTTAATTTCCATTTTCCCTCATCAAATACTGCTAAATCCGTGTGTTATTTAATCAATACTTACCACAACACTATCCTAAACCATTAAAACAATAAACAAGTGCTAGAATATAGATATTTCATTAAATGGTTTATTTACATTGTTCGCAATTTCAATTGACCGCATTTTAGTTAACTGTTAGTCCGGTTCCCCGTCATCGAAATCAATGTGGAGGACTAAGTTACATATAATATTACAATCATGAAAACATGAACGTATTGATTCATACGTCATATTAACGATAATCATTAATCAGCGACACTGTGAGGGTTGTTTCAGATAACTATCGGATGATTAAAATAGTGATGTCCGTTGAAAATTCATGAGTGCCGGTATTTATCATCCTATTGCTTGTTTTACTACGAGTAACATTAACCCATTGAGTGCCGAAGGTGAGTCTAATTCAATTGGCCACCACATAAATGGTATTAGCCATTAGGTATACGCATTAATGCGTAGTTGGCACCAATTAGAAAACCGGCCAAGTGCGAGTCGGCCTCGCGCACGAAGGGTTCCGTGCCATTTACCTATAAAAACGGCAAAAAAAAATCACGATCGGTTCGGTTCGTGGGATACAGACTGGTGACAAACGGACAGACGGACGGACAGCGGAGTCTCAGTAATAGGGTCCCGTTATTACCCTTTGGGTACGAAACCCTAAATACTACCCCATGGATGCCTACTAATGCTACGTATAAGTACGTAATGTTGCGTAGCTGACCTCGGCCATTATCAATTACTACGCAATATTCCGTAGTTGCCACTCAATGTGTTAGTATGATCAAGGATGATATAGACTGGATTGGCAGTCGCCATAGTACGGATCGGCCGCGGTTTTTGTAGTTCGATTATTAAATCTAGATGGCGCTGAAATATAGCCAGAGGCTTTGAAGGCAAAACAATAAGACTACAGATGTTTCATATTACTACAAATGTATTATTTTTCAAAAATATTGCATAATAATACATTTGTAGTAATATGAAACATCTGTAGTCTTATTGTTTTGCCTTCAAAGCCTCTGGCTATATTTCAGCGCCATCTAGATTTAATAATCGAACTACAAAAACCGCGGCCGATCCGTACTATGTCGACTGCCAATCCAGTCTATATCATCCTTGGTATATGTAGAAGACTCCCAATGTCTACAGAATGCTGCATTCCTTTAAAATGTAAGCTTGCTACAGCTAGTTTCACTATACAAAATATAGAGGTCTCTGTACCTTTCATTTTCTGCTTATAGCACCTTCTCTATTTAGTTCCGTTTTAGGGTTCCGGAGCTAAAATGGCAAAACGGAACCCTTTATAATTTCGCCATCTGTCTGTCCGTCCGTCCGCGGCTTAGCCCAGAGACTATTAAGGCGAGAAAGCTGTAATTTTGCATGGGCATATGTAGCAATTATCCGGAATTATGAATTATGAAAAAATAAAATGTAGAAAAAAAAATATTACTACTTAATTATTACTTACCTACCTTATATTATTTTTGTCACTGTGACGGTTACCTATCAAAATTTAGAATCATTATTTTCCGAATATTTAAAATCCCGAATGCTTCATTTATCCGAATGCATTTTTTTCTGAGACTGTAAATATTTCAGGATTCTTATAAAACAACCCTAACCTAACCTAAAGGGTTCTACACGATGGTCCTGAAATAAATCCTGAAATATTTACAGTTTCAGAAAAAAATGCTTTCGAACAAATGCAGTTTTCGGGATTCTAAACCTTCGGAAATAAAATTTTCTGAACATCGATAGGATCCCCACTGTGACATTTACTGTTTGTTTTCGTCATCTCCTTTCATCGTCATAATCATTCCAGCCTGTATGTATATGGCCCACTGCAGAACAGGCCACCTCGCAGTATGAGAGGGCTTAGGTTGCAGTTTCCACGCGGGCCCAGTGTGAATTGGGAACTTTACATGCACCATTGAATTTCTTCACAGAAAAGCTAATGATACAAATTTTAATTTCGGACGTACCTAAATCCCAAAACTCAGAGTGCGAACACGGGTACGAACCCACGACCCTCCGGTTGAGAGGCCATAGATCAAACCACTAGGCTACCACAGCTTTTTCGACATTTCTTTACTTACTTATTAGCTCTGTGTTCGTGACTAAGGTCGATCCATCTTATTATTTTATTATGTACCAAGATATCTGAATCCAATAACTTCTAACTCGGACAAATCCCAAACCGCGTTTCTTAGATCATAGATTCTTATAAAATCGGGGCCCCGTTGCAAGGAATCCCACGTACGGCACCAATCGAAATCACTGCAACGGTTCCGTATCAATTTTTCATTGGCCACAACATGCGAATATCAAATGCGGTGGATGGTTGATGTGTTAGGGAGGTTGCACACTGGAGGGCCAGTGAATGAATGAATGGATGATTTGTTTTATCAAATTTAATCAGTAAATGTGTTTCGATATTTACTAAAACCAAAATGCAAATAATAAGAAAAAATAACAATGAATAAACAAATCAGTAAATTAGTATATTTTTAGCTCAAAAAAAATAGTAGGTACTATTTCATTTATGAAATTATTTTTTATTGCCTGTACTACGTACTACTTTGTTTTCCATTTTTCCAACTTGCATTTCTCAACAACTGACCTTTTTCCTTCTAATTTCCCTAACTTGATATATAGACAAGGGCAACACTAAAAGCCCAAATCCAGCTCATTAATAATAAAAAAAACAGTAATTGGTAGTGTAGTGTATTTATAAATATGTGTTCATGTGAGTAGGCTTAACGAAATAATAAAACAGTCTAATGCAAGTCAAAAAAAAAAAAAAATAGAAATATTTTCAACTGCATGTTTTGTCATCATTATTATTGTTTACTTACTTTATTTATATAAAAAAAAAAGTTGTTACAGATAGATGATAAGAATATGTCCTACTTAATGTAAACGAAGGATAATAGTTATTTGCATGAAAAGGGGCATGTAGTGTATTTATAAATGGGTCAAACAACTTTTTTTTGTAAATTTCTATTTACTCCTTTACAAGTAACTGTGTAATCTCTGGTTAGTGAAACCATGATTTTGTAGTAATTAGATAAACTGTTTATCATACTGCGTATGTGAAAACCAAAAAAATAAGTATTTCTATGAAAAAATCCGGTCACCCAGGGGACATACCACTATTTTCATACAAATTTCGGGGACATCATTGTCCCCTGGGTCACCCACGAAATAAAAGCTAAACAAAATAAAATAAATATGGCAATTATACCACTACTGACTACAAAAATCTAGGGTTTTGAAAAGTATACTTTAAATAAGGAAAAATAATCAGTTTTTTAATTATTTCGGTTTTCATAGAAAGTAGCAGAAAATCGTTGACAAAAAAAAGTTGATTGACCCATATATGTGTTCATGTGGGTAGGCTTAACGAAATAATAAAGCAGTCTAATGCAAGTCATCTCTGTGTTTACTTCAGGTAGAAGACATGTACGACATTTAGCGTTCGTTTGTCTTTTGTTTTTTTTTTTTTTGAAGAACCTAAACACGCCATAAGTAATTAATATCCGACTATTATTAATCATCATCATCCCAGCCTAATATACGTCCCACTGCAGCGCACATGCCTCCTCTCAGAATGAGAGAGTTTGGGTCGTAGCTTCCAAGCGGGACCAATGCGAATTGGGAACTTCAAACACTACACCAAAGAGTATTGTAATATTATATGAACAACAGTGGCAACTCTATGGTCAAATATGCATGTATGGGGCCATTAAAATCCAAAAAAAAAAATGCATGTATGGAAGGTGCTGCTGCCCTACGCCCTGGTGAAGAACTAATGTGACGTATCTATAGATGTATACCTATCTATATGTATATGTTGGTAGTGATGTACAGCTATAATTACGCGTAATTTTAATTGATAGGCTAATTGCCACTATTCGTATTTTAGCCGTCTAATTCAAATCAGCATATACGAAGTATAAGCGGCTAAACCCGATTTGCACTAAACGGCTAAAATACGAACATTGGCAAGTGGCCTATCAATTAAAGTCCTTGACCGTACAATTTGGTACGCCATGGCCATGGCCGATGAATGACAACTGACAAGTTTGACAAGTCAACCAAGATGGCCGCTAATTTAGTTCTTTACCAAACAACCAGAGATCGCTGTAGTCGCATGAAAAGTGTGATATATGTAAGTGTGCCCCCCCTGCACTACACTACATAGATACTACACTATTGTCGTAAAACTCAGAGGTGCGAGCCCGGTTTCAACTTCAACCTCCCTGCTTGAGAGGGCATAGGTCAAGCAGCTTTAGACAGTGAGTGCCTACCCAATACATAAAGCTAAGCCTGGCAGGTGACGACTTTGACAACATTTCTCAAAAAGTAACCACACTCACATCTCAAGTCAGATTTCCATTCACAGCACAGAAACTCACCTAAAAATTGCCAGTCTATCCACACCTTAACACGTAGACACAAAGTATGGTCACCGCAGCATCGTAAATGTCCCCTTCAAATTACATAACAATAACAAGGGGGTTTAGTAGGGTGTACACACGTTCGCAAACTGGTCACGTCCCGGTAACGTTTTTGGGTGAAGCTTGGAGTTACCGGTGGGATAGGTTTTGATACTTTGATTGTAAGAAAAGAAAATGCTAAAAATACCCCCGAAACGTAAATGTAGCGTTTTTTAGGCTTGATTTCCTCCTACGCAGACGTCGGTCGCTGACGTCGGTCGAGCGTACCGTCGGTCGCGTATGAGAAATGCGCGGCCATCAGCGTCGCTGTGCGGTGCCCCATAGACTATTGTGTTTATTCGTACGCGCGACCGACGTCAGCGACCGATGTCAGCGTAGGAGGAAATCAAGCCTTAGTTCTGCCTACCCTTCTGGCTTGGTGTGTGTGTGTGTGTGTGTGTGTGTGTGTGTGTGTGTGTGTGTGTGTGTGTGTGTGTGTGTGTGTGTGTGTGTGTGTGTGAGTGTGTGTGTGTGTGTGTGTGTGTGTGGAAGCAGTAATATGGTTACTTTATTTTATTTTATTACAAGTTATTTAGCTAGCTATATTTTTACCATCATCCAAACTACATCCTGTACCATTTAAGCCAGTCAGATCTCTAGAGATGGGTGATATTCAGCTTGCAAGATTTGACCTCCACAAACAAACAAACAATGCTAGTTAAATAAAAACTTTTAAAAAAAATAGGGTATGGGTATAGGTTTGTAAAAATGGGCATACTTTATTCAATTAAAGGTTTAAGCAACATTCAAACTAAACTTATAGTTTGTCGTTGCGATATAAACAATGTTGTGCCCTAAATAGATAACTATTTATCTTCCTATTAATACGTTCATAAAACTTACCTTTATATTTAAAATGTCAGCCAAATTGTCAAATGCGTTTCATTTGAACAATCGATACAGAAAGAAAACTGAAATAAAAATATAGATCAATCTATAATCCAAAGGGGTTCCAAAAAATCGAATTGTAATGCTTCATTTAACGGCCTTTTCAATAAATTCTCACTTAGAATTTAAAAAAATACATGTTACAGAGCCCTTTGCGGCCTTCTTGCAGAATAAACGTTTTGATTTTGATTGATTTTTGATTTTTTAGGAGGCCTTCCCTTTCGGCTGATATGATGTGATTGTAATGGTTGCGACATTCCCATATAACTTTTCACCGAGTACCAAAACCGTTTCATCCGTCTACAATCGAATGGAAGATCTCATAAAAGTTATATCGTTCAGTTGTATTTACGTGTGTCATATCGAGCGCAGCTTCAGAGCAATCTTGGTCTGTTCGGATCCATACATCGAATCTAATAGTAATGTTATAGATGGCTTATGGCATTCACCAGTAACATCGATAGTGGAGTAAACGTGGAAAGGAAATAAAGGCAAGATTAAGTAATATTGTGAGTGTGAAAGTTTGTGAAGATGTTTGGATGTTTGTTACTCAATGACCCAATACGGCTGAAAGGATTTACATGAAACTTGAAATGCAGATAGTTTGAGACCTTAGGAATAACATAGGATAGTTTTTATCCAGTAAAATTGCCTGGTTCCCGCGGGATAGCGATAAACGAATTCTTCGCGGACGGAGTCGCGGGCAACAGCTAAGTAGTTTGAAATAAACCAACCACCAAATCATCAAATGATCTAGTGGTTAGAGAACATGACTATGTAGAAGTTAAGTATGAAGTATCTTTTTCTATTTATTTTTTTATTTTCTTCAACTTCATTTTTTTTTAATTACTTTTACGGTCATCCCGTGAAACCATATATTTCAAATTAAATACAAACTGAAATATAGATGCACAGAAAAAACCCCAGAAAAAAGACCAATGCTGGGAATCGAACCCAGGTCCTCAGCGTTCCGTGCTGCGTGCTTACCCCTACACCATCACTGGTCTAGAAGTTAGCGACGAATCTTTCCCATACATCGTACACTTCAGTCTGTTATAATCACATTTAGGCAGTGATAAAGCGCATCTATGTTATGCCCTCTACCGAGAGACTTCAACACTAGAGAGGTAGAGGGCATAACATAGATGCGCTTTATCACTGCCTAAATGTGATTATAACAGACTGAAGTGTACGATGTATGGGAAAGATTCGTCGCTAACTTCTAGACCAGTGATGGTGTAGGGGTAAGCACGCAGCACGGAACGCTGAGGACCTGGGTTCGATTCCCAGCATTGGTCTTTTTTCTGGGGTTTTTTCTGTGCATCTATATTTCAGTTTGTATTTAGTTTGAAATATATGACTATGTAGCCTGAGGTCCCGGGTTCGATTCTCGCATCGGTGCAGATATTTGTATGAAAAATCCGAATGTCTGCTCTCGGGTTTTGGGTGTTTAATGTATTTAAGTATTTATCTATATCAGTATGTTTATCCGTTGCCTAGTACGCATTACAAAAGCTTTGCTTACTTTGGGACTAGGTCAATTGGTGTGAATTGTCCCGAAAAAAAAAAATATTTTAGACTTTCTGTGTTGATGATGAATTTACCTATATTTTTTCCATTTCCACTTTCGACTCCGTATCCGCCTCCGCCTCCACTTAGATGGCCTCCGTTACAACCCACTAAAAATATCGACAAAGACTTCAGACTTCATCATCATCGTCATTTCAGCCATAGAGCGACCACTGCCTGGACATTAGCCTCCCTCATTGATACCCAATCTCTACGGTTGGAAGCAGCTTGCATCCACCTTCAACCAGCGGCCTTTACCAAATCGTCCGTCCACCTCGTTGGAGGACGTCCTGCGCTTGCCAGTCTGTGGTCTCCATTCTAGAACTTTTCGGCCCCATTTCAGCGAGCTAATCCGTTCAGACGGATTAGATTCTTCAGGCTTCAGACTTACGAATAAAATATTCTCTCTAGCCACGTGGTTTGCCCTGTGACCTTTCAAGCAGAGGGTCGCGGGGTCGAGCCTGAACTCGCACCTTGTGAATTTTTCGGAATTTATGAGCGAAATTACATTAATTATTTATTGTTAATAATTTACACTTACAGCAAGGCGCCTATAAAGCTAGGATGATACATTAATAATTACAATAATTATATTTGTCTAACATTGTTCTACGTAAACATATTGCAGTAGTTGTATATTTTTTGCAATAATAAATTTGAGGCTTATCATGAGCTTTACGGTGAAGAAAAACATCGTGAGGAAACCTGCACACATCATCATCATTTCAGCCGAAAGACGTCCACCGCTGAACATAGGCCTCCCCCAAGGCTAGCCAAACAGATTGGTCCCGTGCCATCCGCATCCAAAGCAGTGTAGGTAGGCCAACAAAATGGAGCGACGACCTGGTTACGGTTGCGTAGGATGCGGAACCTGCACACAACTGCGAAGAAATTTAATTTTGTGTGTGAAGTTCCCAATCCGCACTAGGCCCATATGAGAACTACAGCCCAAGCCCTCATTCGGGCAGGAGGCTCGTGCCCTCAGTGGGACGTATGTGGGCTAAAATGATGACGTATCTTGAACGACCGCCTTAGCCTAGTCGGTAGTGACCCTGCCTACGAAGCAAGAGGTCCTGGGTTCAAATCCCGGTAAGGGCATTTATTTGTGTGATGAGTACGAATATTTTTCCTGATTTATGGATGTTTTCTATGTATTTAAGTATTTATTTGTCTATATAAGTATGTTTATCGTCGTCTAGTACCCATAGTACAAGCTTTGCTTAGTTTGGGACTAGGTCGATTTGTGTAAGATTGTCCCCTAATATTTTTTTTTTTTTTTATCTTTTCACTGACCGGTCATGTCTTACCTACATTAAATGAGACTTTTTAACTGTCAAAAAGCATTTTAAAACAACGATTTAAACCTTTAATTACAAAGCCTTTTAATGTAAATCATTTCACGTGAAGCCCCAAGTTAACATTCGTTTAATATGGCCGATTAATTATAGTTTTATAACATTTTTATCAGTACACTTGGAACTTAAAAGGTTTTAGGACTTTCGTTCGTGAGGCGAATCCACACAAATCACTCCGCAGATTAAGGTTATGGGTGTGCGGAGCGTTTTGGTTCCGTATATTTAAAAATGCTGTTATTGTAGAACAATGTAGATCTGATTGAAAAAAATATACCTTGTTGAGTTTCTTGCCGGTTTCTTCTTAACAGGGTTTTTCCGAACCGGTGGTAGATTCTTCGACGTTCATAGGAGCATCAATTGATGCCTAAATTGAATAAAGAATTTTGACTTTGACTTTATTGTATAAATGGGATCGTATTAGAAATGATGAAATCCGCGCAAGAATTAAATTCACCGACATAGCTCGAAGAATCGCCAGACTCAAGTGGCAGTGGGCAGGGCACATCGCTCGTAGAACTGACGGCCGATGGGGCCGAAAGGTTCTCGAGTGGCGTCCGCGGACCAGAAGTCGCGGTGTAGGTAGGCCTCCAACAAGATGGATAGATAGATAGAGATAGATGGTTGGATGTGGGAATATTTGTTACTCTTTCACACTAAAATGGTTTGACGAATCCTGATGAAATGTGGCACCAACACTATTGAAAGTTGCGTAGTTCCCATGGTAAAGCAATAAAAGAATTCTTCGCAGACGGAGTCGCGGGCAGTAGCTAATAATAACAATAATAACAATTTATTAATTAGTGATACACAGGTAAAATACATTGGGTCGTACAATAAAATAATTAAAAAAATATCTGCGTCCTACCTTAAAGATGTAAAAATTTTTGACTTATAAAATAAAAGATGATAACTAAACAAAGCTAGGTATAACAATAAATAGTACATTTTACACTATTATATTTAAATATTTTTAAACCACATCCATGCAGCATTAATATAAGAATAACAAAATAGTGTGATATTTAATAATCCGATTCGAGTCTATAAATAAATAAATAAATATCACGGGACAATTCACACCAATGGACCTAGTCCCAAACTAAGCAAAGCTTGTACTATGGATACTAGACAACGGATAAACAACTTATATAGATAGATACATACTTAAATACATATTAAACACCCAAGACTCGAGTACAAACATTCGTATTATTCACACAAAAGTCTGCCCCGACCGGGAATCGAACCCGGGACCTCAGGCTTCGTAGTCAGGTTCTCTAACAACTAGGCTAACCGGTCGTGGAATTAGGACGCTGGTCCTTACGAGTTTAATATTTTCATTAAATATTTGAGTAATCAAATTAAGAAACAAAAAAGTGTCGTAGTCATTTTTATTACAAAAAAAAAAGGAAAAATCGGCAAGTTCCCAATCCGCACAGAGCTCGCGTGGGAACTACGGTCCAAGCCCTCACATCCTGAGAGGCCTATGCCCTACAGTGGGACTTATATAGGCTGGAATGATGTTGATGATGCATAAAAAAAACCAGCAACTAATGGTTCTTTTCCTACGGACCCCAAAACAGATTCGGTTAAAAAAACCGATAAAGAACCGAAAGGTAAACATTGGACACGTATTGGGCTAAATATAAATGTCTCCGGGAGAGCGAGATAGCGCGAGGAATGTTAAAAGCTATTTAATATTATGTTCTGTTCAAACTTTATTATCAGGGCCGGTTTAGAAGGTGGAAAGTACAGACATTATAGTTAGTTTTTAATATTTTTTGTAATTTGTATGTCGTTGAATGTGCTTGCATTGTTATCCAAACTATATATCCGTGCCAAATTTCAAGTCAATCTGATTATTAGAAATGTGTCAAATGACTTTTGATTGAGATTTGATTTGATTGTTATTGATTTGAATAGACTTAGGTAGAAATGGAAGAAAGCCGTACTTAGTCAAATCAAAACCTGTTCAAGTCGTAAGAAAAGCGTTTTTTAAAACAATATTTGTGGTAACTACCTATACACTGAATGAATTTTATGAAACCTAGCCGTTGTTTGTGCTTGTTCTCAAGTCTCGGGCATAAGTATATATCTATTTTATGTACCTATACCTACCAATGTTTATTTGTTGCTCACTGAACACCCATACCACAAGCTTTGCTTACTTTGGGACTAGGTCAATTGGTGTTTATTGTCCCTTAATAATTATTAAATTTATTTTCGCTCGTCAACATATATTATTTTTAACCGACTTCAAAAAAAGCAGGAGCATAGAACCTCCTTATGTGTTGTATGTATGTTTTTTTCTTTTTTTTTTCTATGTATATTCATCGATATCTCCGCCAATTGTGGACCGATTTTCATTTTATCTCTATTAGCCCTCCCTTTGTTAAGCAATATCCCAGTGTTTGACGAATAGGTACTTAAGCAAAAAATTAAAAGAATCCATTTTCAGTTTAGACGAAATAAGTATAATACATAGTTTAATTTAATTTATTTAAAAGGACATGATATTTAATCGAGTTTTTTTTTTTATTGGACATTATAATTTTATTTGTATTTTGTGGCATGCATGATATGATATTGGTTTATTTTCTATTTTCTATTGTAATGTAATCTTGACATTTGTTTTAAGTTACTTATATTACTATTATTATTATTGATATTACATCTTGTCAAATGTTTAGGCTTAAGACCATTTAATTTTGTTCTCCATTTTTTTTTTAATTAATGTGTGAGTGTTTTGGTTCTGTACTGTAAGCTTGCATGTGATTAATTCAATAAATAAATAAATAAATAATAGTTGAAATTTGTTAGCCCTACTTCGTAATTTTACTAAAAAATATCAGAGTTTACCTGCATTAGGATATTTTTTTTTTTTTTTTTTTTTTTTTATGTTAGAAAGGCCAGACAAACGAACTAGTGGGTCACCTGATGTTAAATGATCACCACTGTCCATAGACACCCGCAGCGCTTTACGCGATGCCAGTGCGTTGTCGGCCCTAAAGGAAAGGGAACTGGGGAAGGGGGTGAGGGAGGGGAAGAGGGAAGGGGTGAGGTATTGGGCCCCCGGCACTCTCACTGACCGTACGAAACGCAAGCAGGATTACTGCTGCTTCACGCCGGTGTTCTGTGAGAGGGTGGTACTGCCCCGGACGAGCCGGCCCATTCGTGATGCAGCGGCTAGCTACAACATGGCTCTACCACTACCAAAAATTCGTTGTTTAATCACGCCAAACCGGTGAGATACACCTTCGGCCTCATCTGCACTTTGCATCAGGGCCTATACTACGAAGCGCGAAATTCGAACTTCGTTTCATGCCGTTCCACTCACACTAATGGTATTTATTACGAGAGTGAGAGGGACCGCACGATCCGAACTTCGAACTTCGAATTTCGTAGTAACCCCCCAGGTGAGATAGGGGACAATCACGTGTCAGTTTTACATTAAAAAAAACTCGCGACTTGAAAAATTAACTGTCATTGTATAGCGACCGCTACGGCTCAAGCCATGTACTTTCTCGGCCCGTACACTCCACGACTTACAAGACGAAGGCATTTAAACGAAGCGATAACGCTCGTATTAATGAACGCTTCGTGTCCTACACGCTGTTATGTCCACAACTTGGCGCAGCACTACCCGCCCACCTTGTCGTTCTAAATATACTGTATAGGTGAAAAACTTAAGTAACTATACTATATATAACAGGTCATTTACTTAAGTTTTTCACCTATGACTAGCTGTTGCCTGCGACTCCTTCTGCGAAGAATTCATTTATCGTAATAATTATATGTATTTTATGTAATTTTCCGGGATTAAAAGTGTTGTGTATATGTTAACCCAGGTTAACAGGTTAGGATTTGTGTAATTACCATGAGCTTTACGGTGAAGGAAAACATCGTGAGGAAACCTGCATACACCTGAGAAGAAATTCAATGGTGTGTGTGAAGTTTCCAATCCGCACTGGGCCCGCGTGGGGACTACGGCCCAAGCCCTGTCATTCTGAGAGGAGGCCTGGGACCTGGAACGTATATAGGCTGGGATGATGATGATGATATACACCGTGAAATTTTAGTGGTTGTTTTCCCGAAACGAGGTGATTTAGTATCGATTGTACAATCGATTTATAATTACTATTTTGACTAGAGTCAAAAATCCGATTGTGAAAAACGAAAGTCAAAAATGACCGCAAACCAATAGTAACGCTTCGTTGGTACAAGTAGCGTACGATCGTACGATAGGTTAGGTACCAACGAAGCGTTACTATTGGTTTGCGGTCATTTTCGACTTTCGTTTTTCACAATTGGATTTTTGACTCTAGTCAAAATAGTAATTATAAATCGATTGTACAATCGATACTAAATCACCTCATTTCGGGAAAACAACCACTAAAATTTCACGGTGTATCTGTGTGCCAAATTTCTTAAGAATCTGTCAAACGGTTTTAGTATGAAAGAGTAGCTAAAATCTACACATCCAACATTCATCCATCCATAAAAACTGTCACGTATAATATTAGTTAGAATAGCCATATACGTCCCACTCAAGGCGCATCTAGGCCTCCTCTCAGAATGAGAGGGCTTGGGCCGTAGTTCCCACGCGGGCCCAGTGTGAATTGGGAACTTCACGCATAACATTGAATTTCTTCATCATCATCTATATATATAAAAATTAATCCCTATTTCCCTTGGTCACGGCATCACGCATGAACGGCTGGACCGATTTCACTAATTATTTTTTTGTTGTGTTCGTCATTGTCAGGAGAAGGTTCTTATGAAAGAAAAAATTAAGAAAATTGCGCGGAAAATTAGAAAATATAAGAAAAATTACCGTCCATAATAACTTTTCTAATGTAACCTTATGGCGTTTGACATAATTGCCAGTCGTTTGACAGTTGGCGTGATTAACAGAATACGATCGTATCGTTTAAATTAAATGTACGGGTCGAAATTTTATTCATAAAACTAGCGACGCGCCCCGACTTCGTGTGGGTGTAGTTTGGGGAAAAAGAGGTAAATATATAAACTTACCACCTTAAATTATAGACTTTCTTTATTTTTCACACCTATTTTTTAAAGTTACACCCGTGCGAAGCCGGGGCGGGTCGCTAGTCCTATATAAATTCCACTGCAGAGCATACTCCTCTCATAATGAGAGCCCTGAGGGGCCGTAGGCCGTAGTTCCCACGCAGGCCTAGTGTGCATTGGGAACGTAAAGCTTACGGTAAATTTCAAATGTAATTTTGCACATAAATTCCGAAAAACTCGGAGGTGCGAGCCCGGATTTGAACACACGACCCTCTGCTTGAGAGGCCATAGGTCAAACCACTATGTTACCACGACTTTTATTAAAATTATACTTTATGCTGATGCCCGCGGCTTCGCCCCCGGTGCTGTAGATTAAAACGTGTTTTCCCGTAGGAATTATATATTGTAATATTTTCCCGTGGTAAAAAGTAGCTTATGTCACTCTCCAGCTCTTCAACTATGTCTGTACAAAAAATCACAACAACCCGTCGCTCAGTTTCCACGTGACAGAGGGACAAACAAATAAACACACTTTTACATTTATAATATTACTAGCTGTTGCCCGCGACTCCGTCTGCGAAGAATTGGGGTATAAAATGTTGCCTACGACCTATTCTCAGACCTACCGAGTGTAGAGAAAAAAGTTTCATAAAAATCGGCCAAGCCGTTTCGGAGGAGTTCGGTAACAAACACCGTGACACGAGATTTTTATACACCGTGAAATTTTAGTGGTTGTTTTCCCGAAACGAGGTGATTTAGTTTCGATTGTACAATCGATTTATAATTACTATTTTGACTAGAGTCAAAAATCCAATTGTGAAAAACGAAAGTCGAAAATGACCGCAAACCAATAGTAACGCTTCGTTGGTACCTAACCTATCGTACGATCGTACGCTACTTGTACCAACGAAGCGTTACTATTGGTTTGCGGTCATTTTTGACTTTCGTTTTTCACAATCGGATTTTTGACTCTAGTCAAAATAGTAATTATAAATCGATTGCACAATCGATACTAAATCACCTCGTTTCGGGAAAACAACCACTAAAATTTCACGGTGTATATTAGATTAGATTAGAAGAAGAAGATTTTACTAACCATAGTTCCTATAATACAGCTATAAATCTATTTCATTACACCTCTTTTTATTTTTATTTCACTACTGTCACACTAAACCAATGTCTAGTGAAACAAAACATTGCAATCGCAACGAGTTTCCTCGAACGATCGTAAATCGTCGGGTATAAATAAAGTCGTCACGATACCGTATCGGAGTCGTCGCGGCCTACGACCGGGATGGACGAGCAAGGAGTGTTAAAGCTGCGGTATACAGAGCGCAAATTTTAAGTATTAAAAGCCAATCATCATCATCATCCCAGCCCAGCCCAGACCAGACGTCCATACGTCCCACCGCGGGGCACAGACCTCCTCAGATGGGTCACACTCACCATTGAATTTCTTAACAGGAAGCCAATGTCATTGTCAAAGTCAAACTATCTTTATTCAATTAAGGGGCTGTTTCACCACTTTTCTTAAAGTTCGGATTAACTTAATCCTAACCTTATTTGACAGATGGAATTAAAATTTCTGTTTCACCAGTCTCGATTAGCGCTAAGTGACGGACAAACTGTTTCTTAATTTGACCATCAGATCAGGAGGCATTTAGCATTTTTATCCGTCACATAAAGTTAGTTTATTTTTTTGTGGCCATGGTTGAAGAGCCCTTCAGCCGGTTTCAGAAAAATAAATCAAAGTATTTTTTATTTTTTAAAGAAAGAGGTCATGTTAAATTGCATAAAATAATTTAAATATCAAGATTTGAATAAAAAAATGTAGGTACACTTTTAGTATGTAAAAATAAATCCAAAATTTCGTAATATTTTTTAATAACAAACTTTTTTTCAGTGGGTCAATCGTTTGTTCTACCTGAACTTGTATGTCGCCATTAAAAAAAAGTTTATCTGTCAAATGGTTTGGCGCCACTTTTCGATTCGTTTTACGTGATTTTATTTTTCTTTGTTATTGTTAACAAAGTATCGTAAAAAAATTCAGGTAGACAATAGGTTTTCTTCATTTAATCGCAAATCTAAATATAACAACACAGCAAAATCATTGGCTTCGATTTTATGGTTTTTTATAGTTTAATACCCAAAGAGAAAACAAAACAAAACAAAACAATCTCCCGGTGCGCCACCGGCCTATCTTTTGGATCAAGTCGTCTGTCCCTGAGTTAGGTCCAAGTTCAGGCTTATCGGCGGGTAATGCAACGAGCGCGTGGGCGACATGCTTGACAGCTTTTGTGCTGTCAAATACATTGTAACAATGGGAGATGATTTTTTTATTAGTTATTTTATACTCGCGGGTCGATTTAAGGACAGTAATTTCCATAGAAATATCTATTTTTTTTTAACGAATTAAAGTGATCCTATAGGAGTTCCATTTTTATTTCCTTTTGAGGTACGAACCCTAAAAATCAAAACATATTCTGCAAGTAGACCGCAAAGGGCTCTTTTACAGGTTCACCGATCTTCGCCCTCCTCGAACCCTCGCCGCTAAGATTATCCATCATCATCATCATCATCATTTCAGCCAAAAGACGTCCACTGCTGAACATAGGCCTCCCCCAAGGCTCGCCAAACAGATCGGCCCTGCGCCATCCGCATCCAATGCGTTCCCGCCACCTTCACCAGGTCGTCGCCCCATCTTGTTGGAGGCCTACCTACACTGCGTCTTCCGGTCCGCGGACGCCACTCGAGAACCTTTCGGCCCCATCGGCCGTCAGTTCTACGAGCGATGTGCCCTGCCCACTGCCACTTAAGTCTAGCGATTCTTCGAACTATGTCCGTGACTTTAGTTCTTGCGCGGATTTCATAAAAAAAAATCACAATGTATTTATTGACCATAAAATTTAAACTTTACCTACAATACAATAATTTTGCCTACTCTTAAGTCAAAAAGTCAAAAAAAAAGTCAAAACGTTTATTCTGCAAATAGGCCGCAAAGGGCTCTTTTACATGTCACTTTTTTAAACTACCAGCGCTTTCGTAAGGACCATCATTGCCAAGAAGAATGCGCCGCAAGAAACTTGGCAGGAAGTCATCTTTTCAAATTAAAATATAATAAATTACAAACTAAAAAACCATACAAATATAGAATTAAATAAAAAATAATAATAATTATATAAAAAAACAATACAGGGATGTATTGGGTCCCATAGTTAAAAAAAAAATATATATATCAGAGATAGTCTTCCAATGTCACAATCATTAAAAATGAATGTGTTAAAACACATTTCAGGTCAAGTAACCATTAAACTTTTGGATTTCAAAGGCAAGCTTACGCCTGCCGCCCCCAAAGTTGGCTCACACGCACTCATGTCATGCTCTGAAAGCAGAGCGGTACCGAGGGCATGTATCGCTTCCGTTCCCATAAGCCTTATGGGACCGTCTTGGGAACTTCGGCGTCGCGGGCCTGTGACTAGTTAATAAAGTATTAATTAAAATATAAAAGTTTAAATCCATAAGCTTAACAATATACAGCCTTAAATATAGCAAAGGGATGTTTAAAGTCCCTGAGTTAATAATAAATAAAAATACTTCATCTAAATAATTCAGAGATGTATATAGTCTCTAAATGTCAACGTAAACTAGTTACATAATCATTAGAGGTGTAAGAAGCCTCCAAGGTCAAAATTAATAATAATATTAATATAAAGAGCTGGAGATTTATAAGGTCTCCGAATATCAAACAAATAGGTACCTACTTATTATAATTAAGTGGACAACGGCAACAGAACCAGAAACTAGCCGCGGATTGCGCCGTGACACTACAAGTCACACTTCACACATAAACATAAACATACACACACAAACACACACACGCACACACAAACACGACTACATCATAAGTCTCACATATCGACATACTAATTATCTTCGGCTTTCAGTCTTGGCCATGTCGCATTATCACATAAGTACTCCTCAACTTTATAGTATGCTTTCTTCAGGAGTGCACTCTTTATGTATTCTTTGAAAGAGTTGTGTGGCAATTTCCATGCTTCTACAGGGACTTTATTGTAAAATCTCACGCAGTTTCCCACAAAGGATTTGCTTATTTTCCGTATACGGAATTTAGGGACGACAAGCTTGTGTTTATTACGAGTGTTGATATCATGTACGTCTGACATTTTCTTAAAGGACTTGATATTTTTGTGTGTATACAATATCACATCATGTATGTACTGTGAAGCTACTGTGAGGATGTTTATCTCCTTAAAACGTTCTCTTAGTGAAACCCGGGAGCCAAGGTTGTAGATAGACCGGACTGCCCTCTTTTGTAGAATGAAGATCGTTTCGATGTCGGCTGCCTTGCCCAAATTAGCAAGCCGTAAGACATTATGCTGTGAAAATAACTGAAATAAACAAGCCGGGCAATTTCTACATTGGTAAATTGCCTGATTCTTCGTACAGCATAGGCGGCAGAGCTCAATCTACCAGCAAGACCAGAAATATGTGGACTCCTTCGATCCAAGGTAGACCAAGAAAAACAGTCTCATGCACAAGTTCCAGATTTTCTCCATTTAAGGATATAGTTGTGTCAACCTGTCTTACATTAGGCAACGTAAATTTTATACATTTAGTTTTGGCTGCATTCAGTAATAAATTATTTGCGGTGAACCAGTTTAGCGCAGCTGTTAAAGTCTCATTGATGTGACTTTGATCTTCTTGTTGCCTGTTTACTTTAAAAATCAAAGAAGTATCATCAGCAAACAATACTATGTTACACTTCTTTTTTAACAAGTGGGGCAAGTCATTTATATAAACCAGGAAGAGAAAAGGACCCAAAATGGATCCTTGTGGTACTCCAAGCTTCACCGCTGAGCCACCTGACTGCGTTCTATTTATGTCCACTTTTTGAATTCGCTGACTGAGATAAGACTTAACAAGGTTTAGTGCTTTAACGGAGAGTCCGTAGTGTTGAAGTTTACGGATAAGCGTCTCATGTTCCACGCAATCGAAAGCCTTGGAAAGGTCGCAAAATATTCCTATTGCATCTTGTGAATGTTCCCATGCGTCATAAATGTGCTTCATGAGAGTTGCGGCCGCATCTGTTGTCGAACGGCCTTTTGTGAAACCAAATTGCTGAGTATGCAATAGTTCATTTACATCAAAATGACGAAGCAACTGGTTAAGCATGATCTTCTCAAACACTTTACTCAGCACTGGAAGCACAGATATCAGTCGAAAATTGCCAGGGTCAGATGAGCTTCCGGATTTAAACAATGGAATGACTTTGCTATACTTCATTAAGTCCGGGAATACATTATCATCAATGCACTTGTTAAACACGATGGCTAGCTGCGGTGCCACAATATGGATGACAGATTGCATGACTCGAACAGAGATACCCCAAAGATCCTCGGTATTCTTCAGTTTCAAAGTCTTAAAAGTCTTTATAATTTCTTCGGAGTTTGTGTGTTGGAAGTCAAAGTTCAGATATCCATTCTTTGCAATATCATGTAGATAAGAACTAGCCAGCACAGTGGAAGACTTTAGATCACGAGTCGTATTTACAGCTATATCAGAGAAAAAGTTTTCAAAAGCACCCGCTACTTCTAAATCTGAAGTCAATATTCTATCATCCATTTTTAATCGGAATTGACAATTACGGGGCTTAGCTTTACCAGTTTCTGAATTTATGACATTCCATACTGCCTTTACTTTATTTTCAGCGGATTTAACTTTATCACTAAGATAATCAGCCTTAGCAGCAATACATACCTTTTTAAATAATTTGGAATATCTTCTAACGTAATCTACAAACGAAGGGTCTTGACTGTGGCTTTTCAATTCATAAAGTTCATAAAGCCTAGTTCTACTCTTATGTATTCCAACGGTGGCCCAGTCACTAAACTTAGCCTTGTTCCCGTTTTTAATTTTAGTTTTTAATTTAAATACTTTTCCGTACTCTCGATTGATAACAGCAGACAGGTTTTTATATAGTACGTTAGGATCACTCCTCTCCACATAAGACTCAGGAACGCTGTTGATAATATTTTCTTTAAACTTTTCTATACGTGCTTCTGTAACGGGTCTATAGGTTATTACTTGACCAATTGTCTGTTTAGGTATTTCAAAACAGGCTTTTTGGCCTCTGTGATCAGAATTAAAACAGTTTATTACTTCCTTCTCCGTAGCTTTACATTTGCAGAAAATATTATCTAAGCATGTAGCCGTGTTGGCCGTTACTCTAGTCGGTTCCTCAAAAAGATGAAACAAGTTAAATGATTTAAACAAATTCAAAAGTCTTACAGAATGTCTATTTGCAGAGTCAAGTAAATTTACATTAAAATCTCCACATACGATGATAAATTTACTACTAGCAAAAACTTGTTTCAAAGCATCTTCCATCACGGATTCGAAATGACTAAAGTCCGACGACGGCGGCCTGTATACACATAATATGATGTGATTCTCTAATTCAACACATGAAATTTCAATAACACGTTCAATGGACAGCCGAACAATGTTTTTTAATTCTTTACTTTTGTAGTCGTCTTTAACAATAATCATAGAGCCTCCATGTATTGCCAACTTTCTATGAAAGGAACTGGCGATTCTGTAATTACGAATATTCAAGAGCAATTCATGTCGTTTCAGCCAGTGTTCAGTAATACACATTACACCTACATTCAAGGCATCAAGGAATAAGCCAATTTCAATTAATTTATTGAATCAGGCGTTACTTTGCGGAGGTCCATATTAATGAACTAAAACAATTACTTTGCTCACCCGCGACCTTACAATAGTTACGTTTATGCAAGAAATGTGCGTTCATGCAGTTCCTCCACCTCCACACTGTACGAACACACACAAATCACATAAACCCAACCATCACCACCACCAAGCTACACTGACGCGTTTCGAACTCAACCAGAGCTCATCTTCAGAGTTACCACAACCGTATGCTATGCTACCAAATGTTAAACTAACAAACCAAAACAAATGTTTTAACTTGTCACTGTAACTTCTCAAAACGTAACTAAACACATGCATAAACGTAACTATTGTAAGGTCGCGGGTGAGCAAAGTAATTGTTTTAGTTCAATTAATTTGCTGGAGAAGCCTTGTATATTTTGATGAATCAAAATAAAACTACTTTGCCCCTCCGCTGTCTCACGCGTTAGTTTAAAGACTGGCGGCCGGTGGGCGGCGCGCGCGCGGCGATCCCGGCCCCGGCGCCGCCATCCGCCACTAGCCCGGCTCCGCTGCCGCCGGTAGCCCCGTACCTAGGTTCAATATTGAATGCTAGTAATTTTGCTAGTGACATTTTACTTTTCTTTGATAGATACAATTTCGTTTCATTGAGCTTCAATTTTTTACAAATTTATTAGTGTCAAAGAATTGATACTTATTATTATAACAAGTTACATTATACAACATACCATTCCACTTAGATATTGTAACATTGCGCTCATAGGATACATAGTTAGAATATGGGAAAGCACATAAAATAATCTTGTCGATACCACGCTGCTCCACAGCTGACAGTGCTCGTAGCAAATCTTCAAAGCCGGATCTACTTATGCGTACACTGTTACCCAGCATGATAACCAGCGTGGTTGAAGTGTCAAACTTGTCTTTGGATAATCGATCGGCGAACTGCTGGAGACTAGCACCGCGTAGGCAGTGGTTTACGACCCTCTGCCCGAGGAACTGGCCGAGTATGAGTCCAAAACCCACGCTCTCTCTCTGATGTCCTGTCAATCGTTCAAAGGTTAACTGGAAGAGATCCCTTTAAGGGATAAGTTCGTCTTTGTACATCTGTTTCTCTAGTTAACTGTTAATTTTCATGTTTTATGTACCTATACAATAAAGAGTTTTACATATATACATACAATTTATATTATTAGTAGGTATAGAGAAGTAAGTAATAAAATAACAAAATTTTTTTTTGGGCGCATTTAGTGTATTACGTACTTAGTATTTTATGCATCAGTTATCGATGTGAGGTCTTAAAAGGCGAGTGACGTGAGTTGCGATACGAACGAAGTGAGTATCGCAATATAAGACGATACGAGCCGTTTATACCACATTATATTCCTTTGCATACAATATTTTTTCTACTTCATCCAACTAACCTCGAGTTAACTTAACTAGCCTCGAGTTAACTCAACTAACCCCCAGTTAACTCAACTAACCCCTAGTTAACTCAACTAACACCGAGTTAACTCAAATAACCCCGAGTTAACTCAACGAATCCCGAGTTAACTAAACTCTAGGCAGCAGGTCTAAACTGGGCTTTAGTCTTGAGTATAACCTAAATTTAATAATCTGTGGCAGCTAGGTGTATCGTAATATCGACATTACGACGCAAGTGCTGTTATGAGGAATAGAGTAAGTATAGACTTTACTGAAGTCATAATTATCTAAGTTCTTATTTATTTGTTGGCGACCATGTAAAAAACAGATAAAAGTATAGAAGTAGAAAAAATATTTTAAATAGTGTCAAAATTCTTGACAAAATCATTAATGAAACATTTAGGTATAGGTATACAAATTTTTCAAAATTACTGACGATGGCTTTAAATTACATTAAACTTGACAGCATAATTAAAAATAAAACACAGCCCACTCACAATTCGAATGGGCAAAATTTAAACAAAATAATAAAAGCTAATTTTAAACTCGCCTCGCCGTTCTATCAATTTCATTCGCGAGAACAATAAAAGTCAATCCACTGCCCGTCTTATTCCAACAATTATCCTGCCAAAGCTGACAACGCATTTATAAAAATAAAAAAATAAACTGAAATTTAAAAACGCCGTGCAAAATCAAAAGTCATTAATGTCCAATAAGTTAAAAAGTTAAGCGGACGCTCATAATAAATCATTTTTTATTTCATCTCGGTACCAATTTTTCCGAGTCTTTTTTTTCATCAATTTAACACGAACAAAAAATGGCACTCAATTGTAAGGTTTACGCGCTGATGTTTTTTTTTATTACGGGCAACGCCGTTGAGCGTTTTGGCCAATCGGACGGCGTGTTCGGCGTCCGCGCGCCGCCCTCTTGCCCCGTGATTGGTCGGTTGCCTCGAACAGATTGTGCGATGGCGGGAAACGGATTTCGAGAAGTTTAGGGCATCTCATTCTTTCTGTGGAAAAGTGGTGGACGCATTTCTTAACTCCTCGATGTCGATGACCGCTAAATGACCGGTTAAAAATATGCTTAATCTTTAAATATTTGTAAAAACTTAAACCCGAATCAAAAGTTAAAGAGTGTGAAAAAATAAATTAAGCCTACAAAGTTTGTTGCATTAAAATTTTAAAGATTCCGTACTTAATACTAATAATGTATTACTATATAGGAAAAAATAAAGAAAAAAAGCGTATGCGATATAAATCTCCTGAACTGATCATAAAAAATGGTAGTGCGGAATAATGGTTTTGGGAAATTTGTAGGTACTGAAAATACTCAAATCAGTTTTGAATTTGAATTTTAATATCGTATTATATAGTAGGTATGTCCGAAAACTCAATTATTCACATGGTATCGAGAAAGAGGCCAAATCGTAACAGCTCTGGAAAAAATAAGAAAAAACTCATGTCACTTAGTTACGCTACAATAAGCATTATTCATTTATATCTAATATCAAAATTGATATCTTATTTGACATGGTTTTGTTTTATTTTTTTTCCAGAACTGGTATACTTAATTTGACCTATACCACCAGGTTATCGTTAAGTTTGATACAACCTGTATAACTTATTTCTTGTGATATTTTTTCGTTTCATTTATCTCATTAATTTTTTTTTTTTTTTTTTTTTTTTTATGATATAGGGGGCAAACGAGCAGACGGATCGCCTGATGGTAAACGATTACCGTCGCCCATGGACACCTGCGACACCAAAAGAGTCACAAGTGCGTTGCCGGCCTTTTAGGTAGGAGTACGCTCTTTTACTTAGGTCTGTGTAGTCGATCAAGTTAGTTTTAAACCATTTTAATGGCAGTCCTTTCATCAGAATAAAAACAATAAGCCTGTTTGTCACATTGACATTGAGTGAAAATAGCCTTTCATGTTTTAAGCCAAACAACCGCCATGGGAACTTGGAACTTCAGCTGGTAAAGGAATGAGTATATATGTATGTAAATATAATAGTATGTACGTATATATATATATATATATATATATATATATATAATTTAAAAAAAACAACAAAACAACAACAACGGCAAACTTATCCCTAAATGGATATATTAGTTCGACCTAACATACCTTTGTAGGTACGTACGCGTAACTTTTAGGTTGAAGTATCTTATTTTTTTATTTACTTATACAATCACAACCATGGTATTAAATCAGGTGTTACAAAAAAGAAAGATCCACATCCACATATCTAAATAGTGTTACAGTCTGTAACTTACAGACGATCGAACTGTGTGGAGCTTCGAATGATTTGTAGTTTGTATTTCTATTGCTAAATTGATTTGTATTTTGTGTTGCGATAAAAATACTTTCACTACAATCGTATTTTAAAACGTTTCATCATAGTATAATTTTTGCTTTCCTACTTGTGCAGCGCTCATCCACTGAAACGTTTAAATCTATCGATATTTTCATCGACACTCTCCCATTGCTATCGGGCTAATTTGATACGAACAGAACCCAAGCGAAGTTATACTAAACGATGTTGAGTCTCGGGTCGTTTGCGATACTCGTTTAAGACCACGAGTAATTTCGCTTAGCGATGTAGCGCACTAATTCGGGACGTTTGATTAAAAATAAAGTGGTTTTTCTTTGGACTTGTAATTGAAACTGAATTATTGCATCTTTTTTTTAATTAATTCTATAGTAACTGAAATGCGAAGATGTTTTTGATTAATTTTCTTATCTTTTTTGTTAACTTGAACGGCAAAATGCGATAAGAATCATAATCATTCTAAATTAGGTAGTTAATTTAAATTTTGATAATTACCATCCTACTATACTTACAATCCTACTATATTTACATTACATCCTACTATACTTATTCTGATTCTGATTCTGATTCTGACAAACATAATTTACTCTTTTCGCCAGCAATAGAAACTATAAAATATCTATTAAATTAATTATAAACGTTAGTTAGAGCTTAAATATTTCGGGTATCAGAAGTAGTAATTTCACGCAATTCGTATTGTATAGCTAACTAAACTGAAATACACTGCCATCTGTGAACAGAATACAGAACCAAGATATTAATTGACTTCAGCGCCCTCTACCGGGGAGTAGCTGAACTACCAAAAACTAAGAAGAGGTAAAAGTGAAATTATTAAGGGTTTTTTTTTTAGGTTGCTTCCTTCCCGAGTTCCAATTTCAGTAGATAGAGGGCGCTGTGCTTAAAACTTTATTAAAGGTGTTGTAGTGACAAAAAAAAGCAACCAAATCTTTTTACGTTAACTTAGTTTGATTTTTCCACACCTCATCTCTTGACAGATGGACGGACGGATGGACGGACAGCAAAGTGATCCTAATATAAGAACTAAAGGGCTGAAACTACTTAACACTTCGATTGTTTGTGATTAAAGTACTACTTAGTTGATAATTTACAATTAAAAAGAAATGAAACGCAATTGTGTCAACACTTCTTTTAATGCGAAATATTGTTGTCAACATTTTTAAAGTATTCGTTTACTTTTAATTTTAAGTTCTTTTTTAAGTCGATTTCCTTATAAATTAGATTGAAATAACAACAAAAGTTAATAGGATTATAGTTATATACATAATTCAAATACATAGTTATCATTTGTATAGCAAATCACATGTCCAGCCTTACATGTGTTGCCACAAATAATATCATAATTAGGTATAAAGTATTTTATAATAATTATTTTACTTATAACTTACAAGTTTTATAAATAGGTAGGTACCTAATCATCAAGTCAGTTGTATAGAACGTTATTATTTACTGAAGTAGGTAAATCACAAAATAAGAAAAAAATACAAAAAATGTTCTATATATAGCCTATTTCACTCATTTGACAGTCGATACTGACATTTCGGTCACACACCTATTATCGCTTGGTACACTAACCAAACTTGAACATGACCATACCATAGAATGTTCTTTTCAAAACGGATCATAATAAAATGGAGAATAAGGACTATTCATTGCATTGTTCCAAGCCTTTAGACCTATTTCAGGCGTTCCTCGACGTGATTTACAAACAACTTGTTCCAACAAAAGCAACAATTTCGCACTTTGATCAATTATAACTGAAGATACACATTGCCGAACAAAATCCCCTTCAAAGAATGTCCGAACTTTTTTATTTGTTTGCATAACAATTAAAATCATCACCTACACAGAAATTTGAACCTAGTCTTTACTTCATTACAGACGAATTTCGGTTGACACTTGACAGTTACACTTGACAATTTCACGCAACGTACTGAGAAAAAAGAAGGCCACTTTTATCAAAGTGGCGCTCATTTGGCTCGGACATTTGCGGGCGCGCGACTGTGGATCTACAGTTATAATTGATCAAAGATTTCGCATGACATTGTTTAGGTTAATAAACAAAAACATTGAAGCGGTCAAGGTGGTCAAAAATATACGACGCGCGTATATGATTAACAATACGGTCCTATTCAGATATTTTGACCATCTTGAAAGCTCCGATGTTTATAATAGCCATTGTAGGTACTCATGTCAATCTTCAGAAAAGTGTATGACTTGGTCTTACGAGCTACCACATTCTCACAATTATTGTATACAAATGACAAAATAAATTGACGCTGAGTTTTTCAATCTTGCTGCCATTTAAGTTAATTACATCTGATCACCTTTAATAAAAAAAACACATCGATTCCTGTTACACAGAATACCTTCTTATTTGTAACAAACCTTAGGTATGTTTTTATATCATTTATTAAATACACTTTCATAAATTCTTTATTTGTAAAAAATGTTTAAAATCATCAATATCTCAACATTCAAAATCTCATAGAATATATTTTGAGTATTCAAAAGCAACGTAAAACAGCCCTTTCATTGAAAAAATCCTCGATAACAGCTGAAAAAAATAACGACTTATGTTTTTAGACATTTCTGTTAATTTAGTAACTGAATTTTGCAATTACTTTTTATTTTATTTGCGTGGTGTCATCTTTCAGTGCTAAATTTTTTTAATTGAAAATTCCTTATTCACAAAAAGTTATAGATTTGTTTAGTCAAATTAAGTTTTATCGCGTCTCACCCAGGCAAATGTGAAAATTACTGATGAAAACAGCACGAATTCCTTAACAGAAGCTTTATTTCAGTGTTTCAACAGCGCCTGACCGGCTGTACTTAGATTTTTAAAGCGGTTTCGATTATCTATTAGGGGTCTATACTCCTACCAGATAAGATAAGATATAGACGTTGACATAATTTTATTAGACATAAAAAATACGATGACTAATACAGAAATATAACATAAAATAAAAATTCAATAAACATAGTTAATGGATGCCGAAAAGGATTTTCGATTGAGCATTAAGCTACAGTAGGTGCCTGCTACAGCGCTGATTTTCAGTCAAACCCTTCATTTCATTGCATCAAACTTGTTGGACCGAAATCAGAACAAACAAATAGAAATTAAGTAAGTGGAAACTGTATCAGAAACTTCAGCCATTTCTGCAAAAAATGTGTGCAATAAAGTGATTCGGAACAAATGCTCAAATAATGATCCAAATAATATGTATTCTATAAGTATTTATGAATAAGGAAACAGTTCATCAAAACCATCGAAACACGGCTGTTATGCAGAGTAAAAAGTTGTTTATTTGAACCCAAACCCACGCAAAGATAGTTAAATAGTTACCTGCTGTCAAAGCTATAATGTTACATGCCTCAAATAACCGTCTATCCCCTTTGCCCTTTGTCGTGTCAAGGAGTTCAAAGAAAACTGTCGAATAGGTCTTGGCTGCGATCGTTTTTGTACCGTTTCGGTGCATCTTCATCTTCAGTGTAGTCACAGGGGACGAGTAACTGTGGAAAAATAAAGTATTAATGAACTAAAACAATTACTTTGCTCACCCGCGACCTTACAATAGTTACGTTTATGCAAGAAATGTGCGTTCATGCAGTTCCTCCACCTCCACACTGTACGAACACACACAAATCACATAAACCCAACCATCACCACCACCAATTGATTGGGTTTATGTGATTTGTGTGTGTTCGTACAGTGTGGAGGTGGAGGAACTGCATGAACGCACATTTCTTGCATAAACGTAACTATTGTAAGGTCGCGGGTGAGCAAAGTAATTGTTTTAGTTCATTAATATGGACCTCCGCAAAGTAACGCCTGATTCAATAAATTAAATAAAGTATTGTTTAGTAAGGAACAAAATCAAATTAATAAATCGACAAAGGACGAAAGTCACCGACATTGCTCAAAGAATTCGTTCGCTGAAGTGGCGTTGGGCTGGCCACGTCTCTCGCAGGGCTGATGAGCGGTGGAGCAGACGAGTCCTTGTATGGAGACCACGGACGGGGAAATGTAGTGTAGGGCGTCCTGAGGCACGGTGGACGGATGACCTTAAGAGGGTCGCTGGCGGCGGATGGATGCGAGGGGCCGAAGACAGTGTTGTGGCGCGCCATGGAAGAGGCCTATGTCCAGCAGTGGACTGCTATAGGCTGAAGATGATGATGATGATGATGAAAATAAAATTGGGGCGCAAGAGACAGTAAATCAATCGGGGAATGGTAACACAGGAGCTGCCTACGGACATTTTGAATGCACTGCGAATGGACTTGTAACACAAATAATACCTAATTGGGAATGTCTAAAAAAAAATTACCAGTGGTTTTATATTTTTTTTGTATAAAAAAGTCAATTACTTATAAGAAACTAATTTAAATATTTTGCCAGTTAGTTCTCTACTTTTTTCAAAATTAATTATTGAAACTATTTTGGTTGATGACGTCAGATTATAATTGAGGGCTCCAACACAGCCAAATTTCTATAATCTCTATCTAAGTGCGTACGATAAGGCAACCCCTTTTATTATTTTTCCTACTCCTGTTCTTTTATCTGGTTTTTACATGGTCGCGAACAAATATATAAGAACATAGATAATATGACTTCAGAAAGTCTATACTTAATCTATTCGCCATAACAGCACTTGTGTCGTAATGTCGTTATTACGATACACCTAGCTGCCACATAATATTAAAATGTAGGGTACACTCAACACTTAAGCCCAGTTTAGACCTGCTGAGTTGAGTAAAGTAGGGTACAGTCGGGTACAGTAGGGTAAAATAGGGTACAGTAGGGTACAGTCGGGTACAGTCGGGTACAGTAGTGTAAAATAGGGTACAGTCGGGTACAGTCGGGTAAAATAGGGTACAGTCGGGTACAGTCGGGTACAGTAGGGTAAAATAGGGTACAGTCGGGTACCGTAGGGTATAATAGGGTACAGTTGGGTACAGTAGGGTAAAAAAGGGTACAGTCGGGTACAGTAGGGTAGAATAGGGTACATTTGGGTACAGTAGGGTAAAATAGGGTACAGTCGGGTACAGTCGGGTACAGTAGGGTAAAATAGGGTACAGTAGGGTACAGTCGGATACAGTAGGGTAAAATAGGGTACAGTAGAGTACAGTCGGGTACAGTAGGGTAAAATAGGGTACAGTAGAGTACAGTCGGGTACAGTAGGGTAAAGTAGGGTACAGTCGTGTACAGTAGGGTAAAATAGGGTACAGTAGGGTACAGTCGGGTACAGTAGGGTAAAATAGGGTACAAAAGAGTACAGTCGGGTACAGTAGGGTAAAATAGGGTACAGTAGGGTACAGTCGGGTACAGTCGGGTACAGTAGGGTAAAATAGGGTACAGTAGGGTACAGTCGGGTACAGTAGGATAAAATAGGGTACAGTTGGGTACAATAGGGTAAGATAGGGTACAGTAGAGTACAGTCGGGTACAGTCGGGTACAGTAGTGTAAAATAGGGTACAGTCGGGTACAGTCGGGTACAGTCGGGTAAAATAGGGTACAGTCGGGTACAGTCGGGTACAGTAGGGTAAAATAGGGTACAGTTAGGTACTGTAGGGTATAATAGGGTACAGTTGGGTACAGTAGGGTAAAAAAGGGTACAGTCGGGTACAGTAGGGTAGAATAGGGTACAGTTGGGTACAGTAGGGTAAAATAGGGTACAGTCGGGTACAGTAGGGTAAAATAGGGTACAGTAGGGTACAGTCGGGTACAGTAGGGTAAAATAGGGTACAGTAGGGTACAGTCGGATACAGTAGGGTATAATAGGGTACAGTAGAGTACACCCGACTGTACCCTACTGTACCCTATTTTACCCTACTGTACACGACTGTACCCTACTTTACCCTACTGTACCCGACTGTACCCTATTTTACCCTACTGTATCCGACTGTAGTCTACTGTACCCTATTTTACCCTACTGTACCCGACTGTACTCTACTGTACCCTATTTTACCCTACTGTACCTTACTGTACCCTACTGTACCCTATTTTACCCTACTGTATCCTACTGTACCCTATTTTACCCTTCTGTACCCGATTATACCCAACTGTACCCTACTGTACCCTATTTCACCCGACTGTACCCTACTGTACCTGACTGTACCCTACTGTGCCCTATTTCACCCGACTGTACCCTACTGTACCCGACTGTACCCGACTGTACCCTACTGTACCCTATTTTACCCTACTGTTTCCGACTGTATTCCATTTTACCCTACTGTACCCTACTGTACCCTACTGTAGGGTACAGTACAGTACAGTAGAGTCTAGTCGTAGGAAAAATATTGTATGCAACGGTGTATAATTTGGTCTTAACGGCTCGTGCCGTCTTCCATTGCGATACTCGCATTCGCTCGTATCGCAACTCACGTCACTCGCCTTTTAAGACCTCACTTATACAACAGTTGCATAAAATACTATTTTGCGTACTAGTGTTACTTTACTGGCACTGTCACAGTGCTAGATGTCAGACAGCGGGTCCAAATCAAACTCCGTAGTATAATCCACGCGTAAATTTTGAAGAATTCTAGACACACAGAATAAAGTACGACTTGGAGCGGTCACGCAATTTACACCAATGTCAAATGAATGTCATTGCTTATTTGTTATATAATAAATTCATTACACAATATTATAATTAAATAACTACAGAAAACGAGTTAAACAGCATTTATCTCTAAATGGTTTTCGATTTACTATACATTTGCAAAAAATTAGACATCCCCAATTGAAATCAGCGTAATTTATCTATTTTGATATCACCCAGGATGGCGCTTGAATCAAGTCACCTTTTAAGATACCGATGATAATAATAATGATGGATTTTTGGATGTTGCTTTATTCAGTGAAAGAGAGAAAGCACGGATTTTACACGGACAAAGTCGCCGACAAAAACAAGTTAGTGTGAATATAAAAAAAAACCTCGGATTTTAAAATTAAAACGAGGTTTGAACTAAAAAAAATAAGCAATTATTAATAGGGCCGCCAGTTGCTTACTTTATAAATATTTTTCTATGTACTTGCTTGTTTTTCAGTATTGTTTTATATGTGAAGTACCTATGTTAAAGAGTCATTGTATTTTATTGTATTGTAACTTACCCTCTCACTCAAAGGCCGTCCTTCTAGCACATACTTCAGCTTATTCATCTGGCAAGGCGTGAGGATCTTCTCCATGTTACCGGCGAGCTCCCTCCCATCGTCTCTTTTGTGGGCCCTCTTCCCGTTGGTCCAGCCCCGAGAGTACTGGAACGTCTGGGCAGCCACGGTCGTGAACGTCACGAAGATCAGGAACAGTGTTGAGGTCTTGATGTTTGACCCCATGGTTATTGGCTAGAACAAGAAAGTATACTTAGGTAGTAAGGTAGGTAGTTCTTCCAGCTATCTTGACTTTTCCATCATCATCAAATACTTTTGGGAAATAGCGAAGTAAGTGAACGCCTAAGTATATCTGTAGCTGGTAACCGTTAATCAAACAGTTAACTTCGTTAATCGCTAACCAACTATTAAAAAAATTAACTTCTAACCTTAAATTTCAGAAGATTTAACGCAAGTTAACGTTAATCGTTAATCCGATAACATGACGTCATAAAAATTGCATTTTATATTGTTGCGTTAGTGATCTACTTATAAAAACTGTTGTTCTGGGTAGATCATTCTAAGTGTCACTCATACACTTGTCACTCTAAGCGATGAAACGATGAAACTAATTAATGAAACGATCAAACGAATCATAATAAATAGAATTTCATTGCAGTTTTCTCACTCACACACACCGATAAGACATATGTAGCTAGTTTTGTATCACTCACGGCATACGCCGCGGCGCGGTATGTTTTTGGAACATAAAGTAGGCATTGGATTAACGATAAACGGACTTGATAAAATTTAACGGAAGTTAACGACTACGTTAATTTTTTTAAACTTAACCTAAAAGTTAATCTGTTAGTCGAAATGTTAACTTCGTTATTTAAGTATTAACGAGTTAATGCCCAGCTATGGCTATATCTTCATTCAAATCTACTTGCAAAAATGCTGCTAAAACATGGCAATGTCAATGCTCGTTGCCTCACAATTGCTACTATAACTATAGCCATTTCTCAGCCAAATGAAAAACCTAGCCATGAAAGAGCCAGCAAACAAGTAGGTACAGTAAAATTACATAAAGCTTACCACTGACAGATGGTTTGCCTTCATTTCATATTCAACTTTAATAACCTACAAATAAAGCCAATTTTAAAATACTGTTACCTACGTTTGCAGATTTTGTAATAGCTACTTTATTTGTATGGTGTGGTGTTAAAGTTGGAAATGAAATGAAGGCAAGCCATCTGTCAGTGGTAAACTAAAAGTAAACGTATTGTATGAACAGTTCCAATGTCATTGAAAAATAAAATTGTAAGTAGGTATAAGTACCTAGGTACATAAAAGACATAACCGGAATTATTATTGTATTATTCTTAAATTCCAATAACTCCTTTGACATCCGCATTTCGTAATAAAACTGAAGCCTAAAGGACCCAATAAAAAATTAGATAAACACTGAAAATTTCGATCATTTCAAACCCTTTAACTTCCCCAAGAAAAATACTTGAGAAAAACACTGGCATTTTTCAGCGTCTGCCTACAAAGGGACAATCGATGATTCTAAAGATAACTAATTACTACGGTCTCTAGTAGGTTTCCTATAATTATAGCAATTAAACTAACTTGCCGACCTTTTTAGCTGGCTTGTTGCTTTTGCGCGGTCGGGCGGGCTGGCTTTGTTATTTGATCGCTTACATTAACTAGGTATATTTGCATCTTTGTAGGATTCCGTAGTAAAAATGGCAAAAATGGAACCCTTAACCCCTCTATGCGGAAAGTGAAAACAATCGTGCATTCTAGTCTCATCAGCTGTTTCATATAAATCCAATTATGCAGATTAAAAAAAAATACAAAAAGAATGGCTTAAGTAGTTTGGCCTTGTCCATTCGTGGCTTAGCTCAGACAGTGGTAGATAAATAAAAAAATAAAAAAATAAAAAATAAATATCATGGGACAATTCACACCAATTGACCTAGTCCCAAAGTAAGCTTAGCAAAGCTTGTGTTATGGGTACTAAGCAACGGATAAACATACTTATATATATAGATACATACTTAAATACATATTAAACACCCAATACCCGAGAACAAACATTCGTATTTTTCATACAAATATCTGCCCCGACACGGGAATCGAACCCGGGACCTCAAGCTTCGTAGTCAGGTTCTCTAACCACTAGGCCATCTGGTCGTCTACTTACTACTTACTTACACTTACTACTTATACTTCATCATCATAGTCTATAGGTACAGTCGGTTCCGTAACATAAGTATCATACTTAAGTTCGGGAACTGACCCTACCTATGTGTCCCACTGTAGGGCATATTCATATTCATTTATTCGTAAAATTACAAATTTTACATGTCATACGGTAATTAATTATTAATATTCATAATTCGGCCTCCTCAGAATGAGAGGACTTGGGCCGTAGTTCCCACGCGGGCCCAGTCATTGGGATCTCCACACCCACCATTGACTTTTTTCGTAGATGTCAAGGTTTCCTCACGATGTTTTCCTTCATCGTAAATGTTATAGTAGAGTTCAAATACCTATATTAATTTATTGCATACAAATTGCGAAAAACTCAGAGGGGCAAGCCTGAGCTTGAACACACGACTCTCTGCTTCAGAGGCCATTGGTCAAACCATTAGGCCACCGCGGCTTCAAAAATCATGAATTAAGTAAAAAATAACTGCCCGACGATCCCCAAAACAGCGGTCCTTTGACTTCCGCACAAAAACTAAGCTACAGTTACACATGCTCTAGAATAGCATGCTAAAAAGCGCACTATGAGTATGCTTAATGAGCATGCTTATGAACTGTTTACATTTGCTAGCAATGAGCATGCTAGCTTTAAGCATGCTCGAAGCAAACACTCCAATACACATGCCATTTTGATAGCATGCTCCTAGCCAATTCAAATAAAACCATGGAAAATCAAACAGCCATCCGCATGGAGCTGAATAAAATTATCCTTTTATTGGCGATGCAATGCATCCAAAAACTTCTCTCAGCTAGAAAGAGGAAAAAAGGAATAAGAAGATTTGCACCTCGCAAACAAGATCGATACTATAGCATGCTGTTTAAGCAAACGCGTTCAAACTTGCTATTACCTTTCCCTCTTCCACCCCCGTATCAACTAGCATGCTCAAAGATAGCTGGGCGTGCTGTTACCCAGTATGCTACTAAAAAGCATGCCTAATAGCAACATGTCCTATACACATATAGGTAGCATTTGCTCATTAGCATATATATGCTTTCGTGCTAGTAATAAGCATGTGTAACAGTAGTTCTTTTTTTTTTGATCGATCGGGAGATTTTTAGAATACCCAAGTGTAATACTGAATCTGGAATTTTATTCTAGCTCTCAACAACTTTTTCCCCGTTATGGCGCAGTCATACTGAAGAAATAACATTGCCATTTATACATGGCATTACGTACAGATCGGCCGGATGGTAAATCATACGGCATCGCGATAAAATATGGTTTCTACATTTTACGACCAAGGTTCTTATGCATGTAAATTTAGAAAGAGTACCTCTTGAGGCCATGTAACTTCCGTTTCTAGAATAATTGAAACTCAGAGAAAAAAATTGAGTCTTGGAGCTATAAAAACGAACTTTTTTAGGGTTCCGTACCCAAATGGTGCCAACGGGACCCTATTACTGAGACTCCGCTGTCTGCTTGTGTCTGACCGTCCGTCTGCCACAGGGCTCTATCTCTTGAAGCGTAATAAGTAGCTCTATCATTTTACATTGGTTATTTGGGACCCCCTTAATGTTATTTTAATCACATTTTTATTATTTGTTGCTGTAGCGGCCACAGTACCTAATACATAAATAAATAAAAATAAATAAATAAATATTAGGGGACAATCTTACACAAATCGACCTAGTCCCAAACTAAGCAAAGCTTGTACTATGGGTACTAGACGACGATAAACATACTTATAAAGAAAAATAAATACTTAAATACATAGAAAACATCCATAACTCAGGAACAAATATTCGTGCTCATCACACAAATAAATGCCCTTACCGGGATTCGAACCCAGGACCTCTTGCTTCGTAGGCAGGGTCACTACCAACTAGGCTAAAGCGGTCGTTAAATCGAAGAAAATTTCAATTACCTAGTTGCCATTATAAAGATCGAGTTAAAAACGCTGAAAAAACCCATTTCTTGTATGACGCGACCCCCTTTCATTTTAAACTTTATTATATTTTTAGTATTTGTTGGTAGGTATAGCGGCCACCAGTAATACAAAATCAGTGAAAATTTCAAGTGTGTCGAGCTGTTCGCTCGTAGAACTGATGGCCGATGGGGCAGCAAGGTTCTCGAGTGGCGTCCACGGACCGGAAGACGCAGTGTAGGTAGGCCTCCAACAAGATGGAGCGACGACCTGGTTAAGGTTGCGGGATCGCGTTGAATGCGGATGGCACGGGACCGATCTGTTTGGTGAGCCTTGGGGGAGGCCTATGTTCAGCATTGGCCGTCTTGGCAAAAATGATGATGATGATGATGACTATTAAAGGAAGCCCTGTGACCACAAAAACTGCATTCATAGGTTTATAAAAAACTCATGCATATGATTTGAACTTTGGTGTACATTATGTAGATCGAATTACAATGCAAACAACTTAAAAAGTACCTGTCTATTTATTAAAAATATTTTTTTCACAAATATTTTTCAGTATCATCATCCCAGCCTATATACGTCCCACTGCAGGGCACAGGCCTCCTCTCAGAATGAGAGGGCTTGGGCCGTACTTACCACGCGGGCCCAGTGCGGATTGGGAACTTCACACACACCATTGAATTTCTTCTCAAGTGTATACAGGTTTCCTCACGATGTTTCCCTTCACCGTAAAGCTCATGGTAAATTTGAAATTAAATTTCGCACATAAATTCCGAAAAACTCAGAGGTGTGAGCCCGGACTCGGACCCACTACCCTCTGCTTGAGAGAACATAGGTCAAACCACTAACCCACCACGGCTTTTTAATATATGTAATATATGTATATGTAATATATGTAGGTATATGTTAATGTTCAGTTTTTCATGTCGCTAAAATCGATGACAATGGTTCCTTAGAATAGATCTTTCTAAGTCTTATGGTCGGCCGGATACTTTTAAAAATAAAATTATGACAATGAAAACGTAGGTGTTTATTTATGAGTTGTGTCATAAGGAAAAGGATCTAACCCGTTACGTGCCCGATTAAAGCTTTAGGGTTACGCAGGCCGAGGTTTCTTTGAAGACTGACTGCATTTATTGTTAAACACTCTGCAATTTCGTTCAGCATTGAACAAAACAGGGCGCTCCGAAATGATGCCTTGTTTTATTAATAGTAGAGCCGGGAGAACCGATTTTAAAAATAAAAATCATAGTGCATATAATATTTCGTCATCATCATCATCATCATCATTTCAGCCGTAGGGCGTCCACTGCTGGACATAGGCCTCCCTCATTGACGCCCAATCATTACGGTTGGAAGCGACTTGCATCCATCCTGAACCTGCGGCCTCCAAATCGTCCGTCCATCTCGTTGGTGGACGTCACACGCTGCGCTTGCCAGTCCGTGGTCTCTATTCGAGAACTTTTGACCCCCAACGGCCATCTGTTCTGCGTGCTATATAGCCTGCCCATTGCCATTTCAACGAGCTAATCCGTTTGGCTATGTCGGTGACCTCAGCTCTTCAATATTTCGTATATTATTATTTTTAAACTGTTGCTTTGACGGCTCTATATCTAAATCCCTAATGATTATTTGTCCTAATGTAATGTTTGTCCTAATGATCGATTGTCCTAACTCTTTTTATTTAATATCTATTAATCTTTCTGGATTTTTATAAAACAAACCTAACCTAACCCGAGTTCTAGAGGATAATCACTTCAAAGTTCCTGAAAAATCCACGGTTTCCGAGAAAAAAAGTGTTGGGACAATCGATCATTAGGACAAACATTACATTAGGACAAACGATGTTAGGGATTTAGAATGAGACCCATTTTGACACTTTCCCCGTGTAACACCCAAATGTCAACCACTCAACCCTTGGAAAAAGTCGTAATCCAACAGATCGACTTTTATGTTATTTTATTGATTAAAGTATTGTGATTCATTTAAAATGACTGTTAAATGCTATAGCATTTAATGAACACGGAACACTCTTTCGAACCCAGGGGGGTGACTTAATTAATTTAACTCTAAATACAGTATTCAGTAAAGCGAGGAGCGTTGGCGTCGAGAATACAAAACTTGGCGATTTATCGTCTGTCAGATGTTTGACCGGGGCTTTATTTTACAAACGTGACAGGTGACTGCTTGATTTAACTGTCAAAATGTACATATTATATACGAAGAGTTTAGAATACAATTAAAAGAAGAAGTTTGGCTGATACGCCATTAGCGCGAAACAATAAAAAGTTCAGAACTATAGAAAATTTTAAAAACCCCCAACGCAATTTCGGTCACACATATTAGGTATTATGTTTGAAAATAAAGTAAATGTCCATTATGCGTCTAAGATCCCTTCCGCAGCTAACAAAAGAGCTGATAACTTTGAAACGGCTGAACCAATTTTGATGAAACTTATCTAAAAACCATTGCCAAGAAACCTGCTTTCAAATAAAAAAACCCGCATCCAAATCAGTTCACCCGTTTAAGAGCCATGATGCCACAGACAGACACATAGACACACGCACATAGCGGTCAAACTTATAACACCCCTCTTTTTGTGTCGGAGGTTCATAAATACAACGTAGGGCTCTTCTAGGCTAGAGTGAATAGGCTGTTACTGAACCAGTGTGATACACCTTTGGCCTCATCTGCACTTTTAGAGGTCAGTCATGGGCATGGGTCAGTTTTATGCAAAAAAAATTGCAGAATCATGAAAAAGCTGATGGAGCCACCTTTTTCTAAATTAAAATTGATTTGAGAATATAATACCTACCTACCTATTTATTTTCTTTCTCTTTTGAGTATTTCTGTTTTTTTTTTCTTTACCGCACGTAATTGTTACTGTCTGCTTTTCCACTATATAATAAATTTATTTCTCTTAACTAGGTTAGCTGGAAGAGATCCCTTTTTAGGGATAAGTTCGCCTTTGTTCTCCTCTCTGTGTATTTGTATTTTTTATTTTTATGTGCAATAAAGAGTTTACATACATACATACATACATACATACATAATAGCGATGCAAATCAATGGTGTGTGTGAAGCCCCTGTTAATGGGCCTAATGATGAAATCTGCGCGAGAGCTAAAGTCACCGACATAAAGCTGCGTACGGACTGCGCGCACATTACGCGTACCTGGGTACGCGTAAAGCTGCGTACGGACTGCGCGCACTGTACGCGTACCTGGGTTCGCGTGTCCTGGCACGCCATGTCCGTACGCCATGTACGCGTACAGTGTACGTGTACGTGTACAGTACGTGTATGTACGCGTACAGTGTACGTGTACGTGTACGTGTACAGTGTACGCGTATATGGACCAGGACACGCATACCCGGGTACGCATACAGTTTGCGCAGTCCGTACGCAGCTTTATGTGCGCGCAGTCCGTACTTAGCTTTAGACCGCAGTGAAGTTTCGGTGCACACACGCGTAACTATCTATGTGTGCGTAGACAGTGGGAACTGCCCAGACTATTTGCGCTATACCAACCAATATCGATATTTTATTCAGGCGAGTTGTTGTTAGTACATTTTATTATTTCAGTGATATAGTTAAGTATGAATATAATATTTCACTGTAGTTTAAATCCAAAGGTACTCGTATTACGCCCAATTTTGCTGAGACCTTGCTGAAACAATCCCTTGCGTGTCGTACTGTACTAAAACACTTACATTTTAGATGACCGGCATACATAGCAAAGTTCTAGCTAGGTACCTACTGTCAATAAAGTTGTATATGACACAACAACAACTCGTACCCTAGGATGAAGGAAAAACTGCCATACTCGGAAAGTAAGTACGTGCTTGGATCTAGATAAAAAAGGCGGCCAAGTGTGAGTCAGAACCGCGCCCTGAGGGTTCTGTAGGTACTTTTTAATTTGCGGTATGAGTCATTATGACTAACCATAGGGTACTATAAGTTACTAATCAGGTAATATCATCATCATCATCCCAACCTATATACGTCCCACTGGAGGTTACAGGCACTCTCTCAGAATGAGAGGGCATGGGCCGTAGTTCCCACGCAGGCCCAGTGCGGATTGGGAACTTCACACACACTATTAAATTTCTTCGCAGATATGAACAGGTTTCCTCAAAATGTTTTCGTTCACCGTAAAGCTCATGGTAATTGTCAAATTTATATAATTTCGCACATAAATTCGCTAAATTCAGAGGTGCGAGCCCGGGTTGAACCCACGACCCTCTGCTTGAGAGGCCATAGGTTAAACCAGTACAACTTACGCATTTATAAATTACTAGCTGTTCCCCGCGACTCCGTCTGCAAAAACGTCGTTTATCGCTATCCCGCGGGAACTAGGCAATTTTACTGGATAAAAACTATCCTATATCCTTCCCAGGGTCTCAAACTATCTCCATTCTAAATTTCATATATAAATCGCTTCAGCGGTTTAAACGTGAAGAGGTAACAGACAGACACACTTTCGCATTTATAATAGTAGGAGTAGATTAAACTAAAACAAAAAGAAAACATCTATTTGTTCAGCCGAGAAAATAAACACAACCTTCTCATCTGACATTATTATGGGAAGTCTGATTCATTATGCTTCATATATTTACATGTATGACACGCTCCGATACTGGGAACGCTTTTGTCTAATAGCAATTATAGGTCTTCATAACTCAACATGGTCACAGCTAAATACTGCAGTACAATACGTTTACTTTTAGTTTACCACTGACAGATTGCTTGCCTTCATTTCATTTACAACTTTAACACCATACAGATAAAGTAGTTATTACAAAATCTGCATACGTGGGTAACAGTATTCTAAAATTGGCTTTGTTTGTAGGTCGTTAAAGTTGAATATGAAATGAAGACAAACCGTCTGTCAGTGGTAAACTTTATGTAATTTTACTGTAGTTCTTTTTGGTGGCCACGGGAAAATAGCGGCACATCACTAAAACAAACCCTTAGGGCCAGTAGCACTAAGGTAAAAAAAATCGTTTGTTTTGTTTTAGGGTTGACGTCATCATCATTTCAGCCGCAGGACGTCCACTGCTGGACATAGGCCTCCCGCATTGACACCCAATCATTACGGTTGGAAGCGGCTTGCATCCACCTTCAACCTGCAGCCTTCACCAAATCGTTCGTCCATCTCGTAGGTGGACGTCCCACGCTGCGCTTGCCAGTCCATGGTCTATATTTGAGAACTTTTCGGCCCCAACAGTCTGAGGCGCTACTACGAAATTCGAAAATCGAAGTTCGTATCGTATTATCCCTCTCACTCTCGTGTCAAATCATATTAGCGTGAGCGGGACGGCACGAAACGAAGTTCGAATTATGCACTTCGTGGTAGGGCCTCTGTTCTGCGTGCTATATAGCCTGCCCATTGCCATTTCAGCGAGCTCCGTTTGGCTATGTCGGTGACCCTTGTTCTTCTACGGATCTCCGAAGTATCTTCTAGGGATGACAGTTACATATGTCTATTGACATTACTTAAAATTGGGTTAGCATTTCACTCGGAGTTAAATAGTTAATTCTGAGGCAGCTATTGACTCTGAGGCGTTAGCGCCCGGACGTTCGGGATTGCATTCACCGTCTCTTTCTGTCACCGTCTTATACCGTTTGACAGAAAGAACCCAAGTAGCACAAGTAGCATTATAAGAAATCACTTTTGGTGTACACGGAAACTTTAAGCTGTACAAGACAGTGTTACAATGGTGTTAACAGCGCTGTTAACACTGAAATAACTCTTATTTGGGCACAAATTATTCAGCCTATAGTTTTAGTTTAGTTCACATTTCTGTTTAACAGCATTACAGTAGCACTATATTGGAATTATTATGGGTCACCAGGCTGTTTATCAGCTGCTTAACAGAATACGAGTGTCCTGTTATACAGACTAAGCGTCAAGATTGGGTGACTGCTAGTCTTATATAATGCTTTAGGTTTTACATTACCCTTCGTTCATATTGAAATTGCTTATTATATTTGCAGATTTGCTTTTAATAGTATTATAGCGGTGCCGATAAATTTCCAGAGTGTGATGTGTAATGGCGAAGTAAATGTCACAATTTTATTGAGAATTTGTGTTAACTCACGAAAGTACACCTTTATAGCCAACCTACTGTGAAAACATTTGGGAATGCAAGTTTACTGTGAATGTTTATATGGTTTTTTAGCAAAATTTTTACGCGCTTCGGAAATATCTCGTTTTAATTAGAAATGTTGTGAAAAAAGTAACCCACCAAAAATATATGTATACATTTTTGAGCGATTTACATAAAATTATACGAAGTTTTATATTATACTATAATAAGTGTATATGAATAACGTGTAATTTAGGGCAGTAAAATATAAATAACAACAGAATAATTATCAATATATACGATTTAGGTTAGAATAAAATGGCGCATTCTTAAGAAACTTTTGTGAACTCTTTTTATTCTGAATTAATTACCATGGCTGTACAAGAGTACACCCCAGTTCCTTTATTATACTTATTGCAGTAAATAAGAGTTCAAGTGAACCAATATTCAGCCTGTCAGCTGTTATTAGTTTTATTATGGTTTACATAAACGCTAAAACCATTTATTTGAACTACTTAAACGCATTACCTTTTAAAAGTTATTTAATTTTTATTTAGTGTTTTAATTTAAATTCAATCTTGTTTTAATTTTTCAATTTTTTTAGCATTTTGTATAATTTAATACAAAATCCAGGCCAACTGTTAAAATGACCGCTTAAGAATTTAATGTTTGACTAACGTGAACCTGATTGCAGCTTCGTGCGTTATAATATATGTAAAGTGTTCTTTTATGCAGACTAAAACAATATATTGGTATATTTCACAGCCAAATGCTGCATTTCTGAGTTAAACAAGGATCTTGAAATACCTTCGGTGTTCACGTGTATTAATAAAACACCTTTTACGTGCTTTGAAAAATAGGCTTATAACAGAGCCGAGGCGAACCGATGTGGAACTTTTTGTGTTAAATTACTCTAAGTGTACACTACTCTAAAACTGTTGGCTGTACGGTAGTTCACAGTGACACTTTTAAGACGCTAGCATTTCAGTGGTATAATTCTACGCCATTAAACAGCAATAGCATATTTTACTACCACTATAATGCTCTTAAGCAACCAATGCAAAAGAGACTGTAAGAAGGCATTTATGACATCTGCACTAACTCTGATCCTGTAACAATAGTATCCGTTTCTACTTTTATGATGCTGTTATACAGACTAAAGCGTAATACGCAGCTCTAAGTTCTCAGTTGAACCATATTAACTGTTTATTAAGTCATGAAGTTCCGAGTTATACCCAAAGTGATTTCTTATAATGCTAACTGTGCTACTTGGGAAGTAGTGAATGCGATAGTAAGCGCCCGCTCGTTAGGCAATAGTGCAAGTCTGTCTTAAATACTTTGGTTGCGCTAATTTTTAGAAAGGTAGTTTTGCACATGGGAAAAGCATGTGAAATGGCCAACAATTTAACATTTTAACGACCGCTTTAGCCTAGTTGGTAGTGACCCTGCCTACGAAGCAAGAGGTCCTGGGTTCAAATCCCGGTAAGGGCATTTATTTGTGTGATGAGCACGAATATTTGTTCCTGAGTTATGGATGTTTTCTATGTATTTAAGTATTTATTTATCTATATAAGTATGTTTATCCGTTGCTTAGTACCCATAACACAAGCTTTGCTAAGCTTACTTTGGGACTAGGTCAATTGGTGTGAATTGTCCCATGATATTTATTATTTATTTATTTATTTAATTAAAATAAAGATATCATCTCGGCTTATATACGTCCTTCTGCCGGGGACAGACCTCAGAATGAGAGACTTTGGGGCGTAGTTCCCGCGCGGGCCCATTGTGGATTGGGAACTTCACACATTGAATTTCTTCTCGGGTGTGTGCAGATTTCCTCGCGATGTTTTTCTTTACTCATGGTCAATTTCAATAAATAATTTCCAAAATTACAAAACTTATGACTCTTATCTCTTATCTACTTAGATCCCACGCGCTACGATTATATGTATTGTTGATCGAAAGCTACGAGCATCATTTGTTTCTTCTTTCAGTCAGGAGGTGGAGGTTGTTGGGTTGTTGTTATTTTTAGAAAGGAATCCTTGTACTTGGAAATAAAAATTGAAATGGCCAACAACTAAAAGAAATAAATCATCTCGGCTTATAATATACTGGACACAGCTCTTAGATTGAGATGGCTTGGGCTGTAGTTCCCACGCGGAACTAGCGCGCATTGGGAACTTCACACACACCATTGAATTTCTTCTTAGGTGTGTGCCGGTTTCCTCGCGATGTTTTTCTTCGGCGTAAAGCTCATGGTAAATTTCAATTATAATTTCACACATAAATTCCGAAAAACTCAGAGATGCGAGCCCGCATTCGAACCCACGACCCTCTGCTTGAGAGGCAATAATTATGTCGAACCACTAGGCCACCCACGGCTTACTGACTGGGGTTCACGGTTACCTGAGTTACAAACAATAATTTTGTATCACGTTTTAAATTCCATCCTGTATAATTGGCAAATAAATAAATAATAAATAAATAAATATTAGGGGACAATCTTACACAAATCGACCTAGTCCCAAACTAAGCAAAGCTTGTACTATGGGAACTAGACGACGATAAACATACTTATATAGATAAATAAATACTTAAATACATAGAAAACATCCATAACTCAGGAACAAATATTCGTGCTCATCACACAAATAAATGCCCTTACCGGGATTTGAACCCAGGACCTCTTGCTTCGTAGGCAGGGTCACTACCAACTAGGCTAAAGCGGTCGTTAAATAAATCTTAAATCTTTGGACTCTTCTGGTAACCCGACACTCAATTGACGAATATTGACTAATTTGATAATTAAAACTTTGATGCAGTGGAATTGAGAACCTAATAGTTGGTAAATGATAGATTTGAGATGATCATTCCAATTTAATCCTGGTTTATCTTTCCGAACAGATTAAAATAAAATCTATTACGAATTCCGTAATTACTTTTATAGTTGGAAAGACATTTGCCCTTTTTGTGAGTTTTACTTTTTAAATGCGCCAGAAGTAAATCTAACGAAATCAGTGAGAAGCAAATGTATATTTAAATGTAACTTTGTCAATTAAAAAAGAATCTGGCAGCGTTTATAGTTGTCAAAATCAGATAGAAATAGAAAAATAATTGTTACTTAATGTTGATATCAATGTAACATTTTTAAATAGATAAAACAATCTGTATAGTTTTTGTTGCAACGGACTGAAAACTGGTAAATAGCTTTGAAAGTATTCCCAATTGATTTTTAAATAATAAAACTTTATTATTAATAACATTTATTTTAGTTAATGTTTCAGTAATGTTGGCATTTCTACTTAATTAGTTTTTTTTTACTTATAAATTCAATTTTAATTTCAGCCAGCTTAAATCTTAATTCGCAGTTAAACTTAAAAAAAAAACTTACCTTAATAAAACACAAATCCGAACACTGGTCTCTAAAATTAAAAATAAACTTTTCAAAAATGGAATACAATTTCAAATTTCGTAGACTATTTTCGCACGGCGGTTGGTTTGACTATGCTGTGGGGATAGACTCGCTCCCTTTTATATGGGACGGGATCGGGGCGGTTCACAGTGAAGTCGGAAAAGCGTGAATAATTACGAATTTTACAAACACAATTTTATATTTATTTTTTTGAGAGTACAGTCGACTACAAAAAGATCGATACCGCCAAAGTTACAAAGATATGTATACACACCTTTATTGACTTAACATTAAGGTCGTGTATACATATTTTTGTAACTTTGGCCGTATCGATTTTTTTGTAGTCGACTGTACACTTAAGTAATGTCATTAGTATTGGTATTTGAATAACTTTGGGAACCTCTTTGATCAATTATAACTGAAGATACACATTGCCGAACAAAATCCCCTTCAAAGAATGTCCGAACTTTTTTATTTGTTTGCATAACAATTAAAATCATCACCTACACAGAAAAATGAACCTAGTCTTTACTTTATTACAGTCGAATTTCGGTTGACACTTGACAGCTAAACTTGACAATTTCACGCAACGTACTGAGAAAAAAGAAGGCCACTTTTATCAAAGTGGCGCTCATTTGGCTCGGACATTTTCGGGCGCGCGACTGTGGATCTACAGTTATAATTGATCAAAGGGGAACCTAGATAGAGCTCAACTAGAACACCGGGATTTATTAGGTAGTAGTTAGGTATATCTGTCTACAATACGCTTCTAGCTTGTGGTCTGGATGTTTTTAATTTGAAGCCGTAATACACTTTTATATTTTTTATACTCAAATATAAAATAAATACTACAAATTTCTATCATTCCCCTCTGAAAAAAAAACTTATCAACACATAATAAAAATAGCTACACGTTTCTGAAAACGCCTAAAATATGTGCGCGTATTTTGCATTATAGGTAGGTTTAGAAAAGGCGACCTATTTTTAATTAAATAAATATTTTAAATACAATGGATTAACATACCTCAATATATCTAACTGTTTGTCGATACGATTACGATACGATTTTATTTTACACTAGAAAGGTTTTAGTTTAACGTAGACAAATAAACACCTGCAAAATATCGTGTATATTCCATATGATTAAAAACTGAAGGAAAAGATTATTAAAATATAGCATGTTAAAGAATATTTTAAAATATTCTATACGCTGTGGAAGCCATTGTAGATGCACCCGCTGTTTTACGCCCTTCTTTGAAAACGTGAAAGGCCAGTGCTACAAGAAAAAGTTAGTGATTAAAGTCATAGTTAACCTAGGACTTATGGTTCACTGTTGGTTCGCATAATTTTTTTCCGCATAATTTCATCATTTCGCATAACTCTTTTTTCTCAGAAACCATTGATTATTCAGAATTGTTATAAAATAAACCTAATCTCACCTACAGAGTCCTACAGGATGATAATTTCAAAATTCCTGAATAATTAATGGTGTCCTAGAAAAAAGTGTTTTGCGAATTGATGAATTACGTCAAATGATGAATTATACGTAAAAAATTATGCCACCAGAATGGATCCCGTTTATAACTCCCTATGCTAGAAGAGAGAGGTAGCTAATTTTGTTTTTAAACAGTTCTAATAGAAGAAATTGAAAAAAGAACCATTAAAGTAAATGTTGGTGCCGGAAATCGAACCGAAATCTGGTACGCTAGCTAGTATAGGATTGACAAACACCCGGCTTTGATTTTCGGTGCCAGTACGAACTTTTCTGTTTTTTAAATGTACCTATTCTACATACATTATTATATAAAAATAACTACAAAATTATTTAAAAATAAAATAATAAAATAATAATAATGTATGGGAAAGATTCGTCGCTAACCTCTAGACCAGTGATGGTGTTGGGGTAAGCACGTAGCACGGAATGCTCAGGACCTGGGTTCGATTCCCAGCATTGGTCTTTTTTCTGGGGTTTTTTCTGTGCATCTATGTTTCAATTTGTATTTAGTTTGAAATATATGGTTTCACGGGATGACCGTAAAAGTAATAAAAAATGAAGTTGAAAAAATAAGTACAAAAAGATACTTCACACCTAACTTGTTAAAGTTGGCACAGTAGCGCCATCTCTTGGTCCGGGTGAGCGGTTAGTTCCGAAGAAGTGTTAAGTCTCTCGATAGAGGGCATAACATAGATGCGCGCTTTATCACTGCATAAGGTGATTATAACAAACTGAAATGTACGATGTATGGGAAAGATTCGTCGCTAACCTAGACCAGTGATGGTGTTGTAGGGGTAAGCACGCAGCACGGAATGCTGAGGACCTGGGTTCGATTCCCAGCATTGGTCTTTTTTCTGGGGTTTTTTCTGTGCATCTATACTTCAGTTTATATTAAGTTTGAAATATAATTCATAATGGTAACCCCGTATAATAAATACAAAAATCAGAAAAAAAACTGAATTTAACGCTAGCTAGGTTCACGAGTGTATTTGTGCAATTTTTTTTTCGCATTAAAATTGACCAACGAGCTTGCGGTTCACCTGTATGCTTATTGTCCAACGCGCTGACAATTGCTATCGCATTCATTCATGTCTTTCTGTAAATCGGTATGAGACGGTGACAGAAAGAGATGGTGAAAGCGGTGGCAAGCGTCCGCGGCCTCTGGTTGTAACCACCATTAAGACTGCTAAGACTGCTGGTGCTTTGTTTGATCTTCTAAACATTAAAAGTTATGCTCTAGATTGATTCCCAAAGTGGTCCAGGTGGACCCCCAGGGATCCACGGGAGACTCGACAGGGGTCCATAGTTAGATCCAATCTTCACATTTTTGTCGAGTTTTGGGAATATATGGTAGAAAATGTAGCTGCAAGGGGTCCACCGGAACCAGCTAAATTTTGAAAGTGGTCTATCAGAGAAAAAAGTTTAGGAACCTCCTAGCCTCTTAACTATAGATTAACCATCAATCAGTACCACTGGGCCCCATATTTCGTTATTTTAAAGTAGTAAACGTTCCTCCACCTCATTACTACAAATAGTTAATATACGAAACCAATGCCGGTGAAGTTAATTGCATAAAAGTGCAAGGAATTCTTGATGTGTTTTTTCAATAAAATTAAAGACCAGGGCCCAATTGCATAACAAAGTACAACTAATATTACAAGCGGAACTCTCGCTTCAGTTATATTAACTAGAAAGGGAGTTCCGCTTGGAATATAAGTTGTACTTTGTTATGCAACTGGGCCCTGCCCTGAAGGCCAATTGAAATCACACCTTTAAAAATGCTGCTATTCGAAGAGAATAAATCTGTGTAGGTATTGCTAAAACTTCCACTTGAATTAACATTTTGACTAGTCTAAAGAATTAAGACATCATCATCATCATCATCATCATCATCATCAAATAAGTATATCCCACTGAATAGCTCGCAGGCCTCCAATGAGAAGGTTGGGGGTTCTCAATCGTTGCCCGAATTTTATGTGCCATAACGTCGTCGTCGTCGTCGTCGTCGCCGTGTCATTTTCTATAATTTTCATTTGTCATAAAGTGATTTATTTCTGAAACAGTATTTTCTTCAGAATTTCTATTAAACTAACTTAACTTAATCCACTGCATTCTAAAGTATAAGATGACATTTAAAAAAAATCCTGAAAACAACAGGGATTTAAATGCAAACAATTACGTTGCTCACCCGCGAAGGCCGCGAAGGTGGAGATGACTGTACTGAATTTCTTCGCGGCTGTGTAATGTTTCCTTACGATATTTTTTTTGGCAAATTTCAAAAATCTCAGAAGTTTAAGTCAAGGATCGAACCCATAATCCTGTGCTTGAAAGGCCACAGGTTCAACTACTAGGCTACCAAGGCTTTTACAATATCAAGGTCAAAAGTCATTAAGTCATTTCGACTAGGTCCTTCTAATTACTGTAACACATAATTATACATCTATTATTCGCTTTGATTTGCTATAAATACTTACAGGAAGTGCCGCAAAAACCCTTTTTATTTAATCGAATTCGAAAAGGAGGTTAACAAATCGGTTGTTTATTTTTAGTTTTTTACTTCAGAACTCCGTCATTTATAAACATTTTTAAAAAAAGATAGTGCGTGGAATCCCTCGCCCAGAAGAAGTGAAACTTCATAATAAAAAAATAACAAGCAACCAACTAGAGCGCTAGCGAAACAAGTTACATAATTCGTCGCTAGATGGCGTTACTCCTCGTGCGCACGTTATTTTCAATAATTTTTCTTGATGTTTCGTAATTCTCAAAGATATTCAATACTTTTTTTTACTAAATACGTTTAAAATACATTATTCTACGATCTACCATTAAAATAGTTTTGATTTTTACAAGTTTTCATACTAAACCACGCAATTGTTTTGGATCGCACTGACGAAGTTTTTAACATCCGTTAGTATATATACAATGCGAACGTCTCGTCAACGTCAACTTGCGTTGCGTTGCGTTGCGTTGCGTTGCGTTGCGTTGCGTTGCGTTGCGTTGCGTTGCGTATCCAACGCTAGTTGGTGGAAGTCGCATTAGAAGTTTTTCACTTCAAAAATGTGTGATTGGCCAGGAATTATTTTCTATAAGGTCCCATTCCCACCAAAATCAGGTTCTGATGAGTGGATCCCGCAGAAACCGAGGGAACTCTTCAAATATTAAATAAATAATTAATTTCACACCAATACTTGACCTAATCCCAAAGTAAGCAAAGCTTGTGTTATGGTTACGGATAAACTTATACGTAATACTTAGATAGATAATACTTAAATAGATGACACAAAACACCCAAAACTCGAGAAAAAGCATTCAATTATATTTTTCATAAAAATTTCTGCCCCGACGCGGGAATCGATCCCGGGCCCATGCTTCGTAGTCAGATTCTCCAACGACTAGGCCATTTTGGTCGTCTCATACTTATTGTATGGAAACCTTATAGTGCTTTGGATAATATTTTGTAGTAGCTCGTGAATTTTCTCTTAAAAATTATCATTTGAAAGAAAAGAAAGAAAGAAAAACATTTATTTATAACAACAATAACACGTTAATTAATTAATTAAAAGTACAAACATAGAATAATAGATTTGGTAGAATGGAATTGATGAGAAATACCTCATTTGGCCACTGGACATGGAAAATGGCTAGGCCCACTCCTGCTGGCTTGTGCCGACGTACCGCCTTCAAACAGATCAGTATTGGTATAGTTATTTCCATGATTTTTATGGTGTTAAAATAAAAATAAATAAATAAATATCACGGGACAATTCACACCAAATTGACCTAGTCCCAAAGTAAGCTAAGCAAAGCTTGTGTTATGGGTACTAAGCAACGGATAAACATACTTATATAGATAGATACATGCTTAAATACATATTAAACACCCAAGACCCGAGAACAAACATTCGTATCTTTCATACAAATATCTGCCCCGACACGGGAATCGAACCCGGGACCTCAAGCTTCGTAGTCAGGTTCTCTAACCACTAGGCCATCTGGTCGTCTAAAATCGTGGTCTCTAAAAATCTAAAATCGTGGTCGTGGTGTTGATTCCATTTTTCTTTAATTGCTTTCGATCGGTTTTGAACAACGCAACTCATGTGGAGGGTATAATACTTGTGCCTAAACTATGTAGGTACTTTTTCCAGGACACGTTTTCAATCTCAATGCAGTGCAGCGTTCATGACTTTCATGAGATAAATGTTTCAAAGCATCCACGCTTTCTCACGTATGTGTTGACTTTTTGTACTCCCATGGGAGAAGTTGTGGTGTTGGATGGAAATCCATAGATTCCACACACGCAATATAACAATGTTTCCTTAGATTGCATACATTCTAAGGTAATATTGTTAAACTAAAAGCTACTTGGTGTACTGATAAGTACAGAATGATATCTAAGGGGTAGGTACTATAAAATTAATGATTATATCATGGACAGGGATGTTTGGAAATAATTCCGATCCGCATTGGCGATCCCTAGTTTCAAATAGCGTAAGCAAGTTAAACGTACCAATGCTCGACACCTCAACGCCCAATAGATGACAACCATCTGTCGCCTTTCTTATACTATGACATAAGATTGAAGGGGCCATGCATTGGGTGAGTGTCGAGCACAGGGACCTTTACCTTATCTATTGTGTTAACTAGATCTCTTTGAAAAAATACACCTTGTTGAGTTTCTTGGCAGAGTCTTCTCAACAGAAATTTTCCGAACCGGTGGTAGTTTCATCGACTTTCATAAAAGCTTGTTATATATATAGCTTAAATTTAATAAAGATATTTTGGCTTATATTTAACAGAGACACTGTGTTTCCAGTCAGTCTATATCTTCAATGGCGCCAAAGATCTATGGTGATGGCTTGTAATCATACCACTGATTACAATCCGCCCAACACTGAATCGAGTAATTAATAAGTACAAATACTTAACGGGTTACAGGGGGATATTAATTCATTAGCCTTCGCGCCATTTCGCCCACTGGTTACGCAGATCACGGTAAGGGTGCTGCCACATGGCGGATGTCATTCGACGAACGAGAACAGTGTGGGATTACTTTTGAAATAAAACTCAAGTACCTACCTACTCAAAAATTATCAGTTGTAATTGACATGGCAACATAACGTGGCATTAACTCGTTAATCCATTAATTAACGAAGTTAATATTCGAGTAACGGGTTAACATTTAAGTTAACTTTAAAAACTGTTAACGGACTCGTTAACTTCCTTTAAACTTCATCAAGTCCGTTAATCGTTCCTCCAGTGCCTACTACTAGGGGCGTTCAATAAAAAGTGAGAATGAGTATGTTATAAACAACTTTTACTAAATGTCATTTCATTTTTCGACATAGTCACCTTTTAGCATAATACACTTAGTATATCTTTTTTCTAAACTTAAAATTCCATTTTTAAAGAAGGTCTCATCTTGAGTACTTAAAAAATCTTGTACTGCAGCGACTACCGCGTCGTCGTCTTCAAATTTCTGGCCTCTCAGGTATTGTTTCAATCTCGGAAATAGGTAGAAATCACTGGGAGCGAGATCTGGTGAATACGGAGGATGCTTAAGGATATCGAACCCAGCATCACGAATTGCAGACATTGCAACGGCGGACTTGTGTGCCGGGGCATTGTCCTGGTGGAACACCACAACTTTCGAGAGTTTACCTCGCCGTTTTTCGCGGATCTCATTGCGCAATGTTGCTATTTGTTTGGCGTATAATGTGCCCGTAATAGTGGCTCCATGCTCAAGATATTCAATCATTAATACCCCTTTACCATCCCAAAAAACAGAGCCCATGACCTTACCGGCAGATGGGCTCACCTTGAATTTCTTCGGAGTTGGAGATGATGGCCTTTTCCATGTCATAGACTGCAGTTTCGTTTCTGGGTCGTAATGATGGAGCAATGTTTCGTCCATTGTTATAAATCGCGCCAAAAAAAGTTCCCGGTCTTGCTGCATCAGGTTTAAAGCTTCTTGACAAATCTCTAGTCTAGTTTGTTTTTGCGTGTCAGTAAGCATTCTTGGTACTCAACGCGCAGATACCTTTTTCATACCCAAGCGTTCATGTAAAATATTATGCACGCTCCCCGTTGAAATCTTTACATTTTCAGCAATAAAACGAACCGTGACACGACGATCCGCCAAAACTGAGTTTTCGACTTTTTTCACAATTTCTTCAGTTACTGCTGTAGTAGGGCGTCCGGAGCGGGGGTCGTCCATTGTCGATGTTCTTCCACGTCTAAATTCGGCGCACCAACGTGCGACTGTCGAATACGGAGGAGCATTAGACCCTAAAGTGTCCCGCAAATCCAAATTGACTTGGTCCGTAGAAAAATTTTTCAAACACAAGTATTTGATAACGGCGCGCAGTTCAATTTTCTCCATTTTCGCTAACGTACTCAATAGCATTGCAAAGAAATTACCGTATTTTTTTTTAAACAAAAGACAGTTAGTTTTTTTTTTCATAGCAATCAGCTAGATAGTTTAGCTTTACCGGCCAGTATTTAATTTCGTAATATTAAAAGAGTTTGCATCTCATTCTCACTTTATATTGAACGCCCCTCGTATTTACCAAAAAGACCGGACTAGTTATGCCATGCTGGCGTGTGCGAGTGAGAAAACTGCGAAGAAATTCGATTCATGCGATTCGTTTGATCGTTTTATTACTTATAGCTTAGAGTGACAAGTGTGTGTGGCGAAACCCAAATAAACAGTTTTTATAACTATAGCTTTTGCCCGCGACTTCGTCCGCGCAGAATTCCTATATGTGGTAAAGCTTCTTCATCTCTTTCAATGAATCAAATAAAAATCCGGCCACGGCAACATCCAATCAACAAATTTCAACAAATCTGTCATTATGTTATGCAAAATTTCAGCCTTCTAAAGATAACGAAAACCACAATTTTTATCACATGACACACACTCTAACATTATTGGTAACATTTGGTAGCATAGCGTACGGTTGTGGTACCAACTTTGAGGATGAGGTCTGCATGGTTGAGTTCGAAACGCGTCAGTGTAGTTTGTTGGTGGTGATAGTTGGGGTTTGTGTGATGTGTGTGTTCGTACAGTGTGGAGGTGGAGGAACTGCATGAACACACATTTCTTACATAAACGTAACTATCGTAAGCTCGTGGATGAGCAAAGTAATTGTTTCAGTTCATTAAGAGAAACTAGCTTTATTTGATCCAAAGCTTCCCTTAAAGTTAGCGGAAATGAAAAAAACTTGGCGTGGTTAAAAATAAATAGGTCAAGATTTACGTTTACGCACCCTAGTTTTACGTTTCAATACAGAAAATCCAATTTAAAACGTATTTTTTACACCTACCAAACGTCATTTTGCGTCACAACTCAAAGCGACCCCTCTGGCCGTGCGCCAAAATTGAAATAACAATAACACTGAAATTGAGTAAAACTCAACGAGAGACAATTGAATGGTTAAAGAAATACATGACCCGGTTAATTTTAGAAATTAATCAACTTAACAATTACGTTCTTTACTTTTTTCCGGTTCTGAGTGACTTTTTTCTTGTCATTGTTTTTGTGAATTTGAAATGATCAGTTTTTAATGGTTCTAGGTTAATTGCATTGGATATTTTGACGACCGGATAACCTAGTGGTTAGAGGACCTGACTACGAAGCTTGAGGCCCCGGGTTTTGTATCCGGTCGGGCAGATTTGTATGAAAAAAAATACGAATGTTTGTGCTCGAGCCTTTGGCTGTTTAATATGCATTTATCTACACAGGATTATTCAGGAGTCATTAGCAAGAGTGAAGGGGTGATAGGAACATTCACACTGAGCAACTTTTACTATGGAACCACCAGTCTTAAAATCGCGAAAAAAAACATGTACCTAATCAAGCGCTAATTGATCGCTAACTGTCCAAAATGTATGGAGCAAATGTATGTATGTATGTATGTTTTTGTAATGTCACTGTACTGCTTTTGGTGATCAATAAAGAATATTTGTATTGTATTGTATTGTATTGTTTTGTATTGTATTGTATTGTGTATGTATGGATGGTGGATGTATTTTTTTACTATTTCGTGGCCGGTTCCTTACTGAAAGTTGCTCAGTGTGGTTGGTCTCTTCATCGTTCCTTTCACTCCTGCTCATGACTAAGAAGGTAACTTCATCCGTTGTCTAAAATACCTACCTAATTAAGTATAGTATCAAGCTTCACTTAGTTTGGGACTAGGAAAGCACTTCCTTCGTCGACTATACTTTATTAACTAATACATTTTGATTAGAGATGGAAGAACCCTCAGTGCTTGTTTCGACTCCCACTTGGCCGGTTATTGTTTTGTTTCCATAACACGAACTGTGCGGTGATTTTACTTACTGTCTATCTCGGTTCCGTGCATTACTCTTTTGCTCAGAATATTAGTAAAATATTCCCGAATACCCTTTTTAGGGTTCCGTATCCAAATGGTGCCAACGGGACCCTGTATTATTATACCTAGCGCCTGTAACAACAAATACTAAAAATAAAATGAAGTTAAAAATGAAAGGGGGTCATCATATAGGAAGCGTGTTTTTTTTCAGCGTTTTTGACTCGATCTTTGTAATTTTTTTATTGAACTATTTATAAAACATTGAACGGAGGTAACGAAACCCTTCATGCACGAGTCCGACTCGCACTTGACGAGCTTTCCAGCGCAAGTAACTCCCTGCCGTGCTACAAATGTGTACAAATTCATATTCCCGAGACGGGTAATGATTACATTGTTTATTGGAACAAATCTCCATCATAGCCTTAAAGTCGACTGCAGAACGGCTAGGTTAGGTAGAAACGTCCAATAGACGAAGAGACGGATGTCTCGTTTTTATTAACCGACTTCAAAAAAAGGAGGAGGTTCTAAATTCAGTTGTATGTTCTTTTTTTTTTTTTTTTTTTTTTTAACGTGTGTTACCTCAGAACTCCGTCATTTATGAACCGATTTGGAAAATTCTTTCGTTGTTTGAAAGCATATGCTTCAAGGTTGGTCCCGTTGTTACCGGAATCCAGTTCTGATGATGGGATCCATGAGGAATTGAAGGAACTCTTCAAAAGTTCAAGGGAAATGTAAAGCGATTTTAGTATTTTCAGTGACAAATCGAGCATTTGCATTCATAAAGTGTCATTTGGTAAACTAGATCTGATGAAGAAGACCGCAGATGGCCAACGGAACTCCTCAACGGGTCAAATCTTGCAAGTTGAATTTGACTCACTTCCCGGTTTCTGATTGATTTCATATTTTACATGCATGTGTAAATCAGGTGACAATGCAATATTATTGTGACATGGAGCTAATCTGATGATGGAGTTGGAAGGTGGCCATAGAAACTCTGTAATAAAACAACACAACCCCGTCGAGTTTGGGTTCATTTGAAACGTCTTGACGAGCACTTTGATCCCAGATGGTAACCAGGGTCTGATGATGGAGCTGGAAGGTGGCCAAAGTTACTCCATAAAGTAACGGCACTTACCCCATCGAGTACGGACTCATTTGACTCGTCTCAACGAGTACTTTGGTCCTAGATGGTAACCAGGGTCTGACAATGAAGTTGGATGGTGACCATAAGAACTCCGTAGTAAAACGACATAACCCCATCAAGTTTGGTCTCGTTTGATTCGTCTTGATAAGTACTTTGGTAACCAGAGGCAAAAAGTACAGTCAGTAAAGAGTGCCAGTCCAGGCCATTAGCAACAACTAAAAAGAAAAAAAAAAAATTTTAAACAAAAAATAAAACCGCCTTCAAAAAACACCCAAAAAAAACTTGGAAATAAAAAAAATTTAAATAAAAAATAAAACCTCCTTCAAAAAACCCCCAAAAAAACATAAAATAATAATTGATTGAACCGACCACAATAAGCATGAAAATATCTTTCTACTAATCTGTTTGAAGTTGGTGCCTCAGCACGAGCCTGCAGGAGTGTAGAAGCCCTATAATAGGTATGTAGGTAAGTTAGATTACTAGGTCCACTCCTGCTGGCTCGTGCTGAGGCACCAACTTCAAACAGATTAGTAGAAAGATATTTTCATGCTTATTGTGGTCGGTTCAATCAATTATTATTTTATGTTTTTTTGGGGGTTTTTTGAAGGAGGTTTTATTTTTTATTTAAATTTTTTTTATTTTATAATTTACGCACAATCATGTCTTACTAATATATATTATATACTAGCTGTTGCCCGTGACTCCGTCCGCGCAGAATAGGGTTATAAAAAAATAGCCTACGTTTATTCTCAGACTTACCAAATACAGACAAAAAGTTTCATAAAAATCGGTCAAGCCGTTTCGGTGGAGTTCGATAACAAACACCGTGACACGAGGTTTTTATATTTTGTATATTAGAAAGATTTCACTGCTGGGCAAAGGCCTCCCCCCATTTTCTCTATCATCTCGATTTGGAGCGGTGTCCTTCCAGTTTCTACGGTACACGTCTAGTTCGTCCCGCCAACGCCTCCTGGGCCTACCTCGTCACCGCCTATCCATCTTGTGGTATCCAGCCTATGGCTATTTTAGTCCACCGATTCGGATCCATGCGGCTAAAGTGGCCTGCCCAGTCCCACTTCAGCTTGGTTTCGAGCGCGACGTGTTGTTTCGGATCTTACTAATATTATAAATGAAAAGGTTTGTGAAGACGTCTGGATTGGATGAACGCAATCACGCAATAAGGGCTGAACGGAATTATCTGAAACTTGACGTACACATAGACACAGGAGGGCTACTACGAAATTCATGTTATGAACTCTGTATCGTGTCATCCCTTTAACTCTTCTGTTGAACGACCGCATTAGCCTAGTTGGTAGTGACCCTGCCTACGAAGCAAGAGGTCCTGGGTTCAAATCCCGGTAAGGGCATTTATTTGTGTGATGAGCACGATTATTTGTGCCTGAGTTATGGATGTTTTCTATGTATTTAAGTATTTATTTATCTATATAAGTATGGTTATCGTCGTCTAGTACCCATAGTACAAGCTTTGCTTAGTTTGGGACTAGGTCAATTTGTGTAAGATTGTCCCCTAATATTTATTTATTTATTTATTTATTTATTTACATTAGCGTGAACGTAATAGCACGTTGCGACTTGGCTAAGTAAAGTTTTTTGAAGAGGTGCTAATTATATTTTTTTTCGACAGTGGTCGACTTCAACACTAAGAAACTGCAGCTAAGAAATAAGAATAAGAATAAGAATAAATTTATTTATAAAATCATTATTGAGAATACAATAAGAGTGATATCCGGCGGACCCCGAACTAGGCAGAGGCCTGTATCTCGGGGCCCAAAAGCTGCTGTTTTATTTTTATATCCTTTTATTTATTGGAAATATTTTTTTAAGTGTTCGAGATGACATTTGTGAGATTTTACGGCTGACAAGCGGTTCGTGCTCAGTACTAAGAAGAAATAGAAAAAAAAACGAAGTCAACTGTCGCTTCTGTCAATGTCAAATGAAATCTAACCGTTTGCGTTTCGTTTGCTTTACGTTGTCCAAGAAGCAGTTCCAAAATAGTGATCGAAAGTATTCAATCGTGATCCAATTAACGTGCATAGGTCGTGGAGAAATGCGGTAAAATTGAAAGTCCGGATTAAATGAGGAGGTCGATAAAAATAGTCCAAAAATCACACTGAGCACACCAAAACGCAAAGCAAACGAAACGCAAACGATTTGACATTGACAGAAGTAACAGTTGACTTCGTTTTTTTGTTCTATTGCTTCTTAGTACTGAGCACGAACCGCTTGTCAGCCGTAAAATTACAACTAATATTACAAGCGGAACTCTCGCTCAAAGAGTATTGTAATATTATATGAACAAGAGTGGCAACTCTATGGTCAAATATGCATGTATGGAAGGTGCTGCTTCCCTACGCCCTGGTGAAGAACTAATTTGACGTATCTATAGATGTATACCTATCTATATGTATATGTTGGTAGTGATGTACGGCTATAATTACGCGTAATTTTAATTGATAGGCTAATTGCCACTATTCGTATTTTAGCCGTCTAATTCAAATCAGCATATACGAAGTATAAGCGGCTAAACCCGATTTGCACTATACGGCTAAAATACGAACATTGGCAAGTGGCCTATCAATTAAAGTCCTTGACCGTACAATTTGGTACGCCATGGCCATGGCCGACGAATGACAACTGACAAGTTTGACAAGTCAACCAAGATGGCCGCTAATTTAGTTCATTACCAAACAACCAGAGATCGCTGTAGTCGCATGAAAAGTGTGATATATGTAAGTGTGCTCCCCCTGCTCTCGCTTCAGTTATATTAACTAGAAAGGGAGTTCCGCTTGAAATATTAGTTGTACTTTGTTATGCAATTTGGCCCAGATCTGGATTGAGACATAGGATATTTAATTTCCCGATAATGTGTTCCCACGTGGGATAATAATTTAACTTTGAACGAGAATAGATGGCGCTGTCCATGAACGTTGAAGTACCTCAGCTTATAAAATGACGTGTTAACTTTGTTTGCAATCGTCCGATTCCAATGCGAGTGAACGTTAAGGCAGGTCTAGACAGGGTCAGTAACTGACTTCGTTTTCGAGACAAGTCAGCGCTGACCCGAGAAATACCCAATGTAAAGGCAGGTTTAGACAGGGTCAGTAACTGACTTCGAATTCGAGACAAGTCAGCGCTGACCCGAGAAATACCCAATGTAAATTGATTTGAAGTCCGTACAGCGGTGGGGGTCAGCGCTGACTTGTCTCGAATTCGAAGTCAGTTGCTGACCCTGTCTAAACCTGCCTTTATGCTTTAAAAATCTTACTGCAGGTAACCTTTTTTCACGCCAAACTCTAAAAATGTAAATGTTTTCTGTGAAAGTGTTAAGGAGAGCCCTGCTTCTAGGCAAAATTTACGCAGTGCGGGGACATTTTATATCTTTCTCGGCAACATCAATTAAATTGTATCCTGGAATCACGATAACACTGTCATATTTTACAGACGGGTGGAACACCAGTGAGAAATAACTCTAGTGAATAACTAATATAATTTATAGACTCGTCTCTTTGCCTACAAGGTTCCTAAGTTCACAACAAACTGCAAATGAATCGGTTCTAACGAACTTATTTGATGCCGAGATGTCGTTCATTAATTTATAATTGTGAATTAGTTAGCATTATTATTATACTTGTGAAAAATTGGTAGATTTTCATATCATGAAATAGAGTCTTATATTATAAATGAAGGCTTCGGCCGTATCAGGCATCCATCAAAAAGGTTACGGTAATATTTTATCTTAATACTTAGAGCCTTTAATCAATTTCTTTAGCCGAGTTTAGATAAGCAAGGAAAAACGCGCGGGTCGCATCACATTGCGAGGCAGTAAGGCGAACGAGATTGAAGCGGTCAATCGGGCGTTGCAATGTACTTAATGCAACCACAGAATAACTAATAGTACTACGTACAGAAGGATCACTCTCAAACAAAAGTCAACTTAGGTATAAAAATTTGCCTACTCTTGCGACCGTTAACTGCTTGCACGCGAAACTGAAACTTATCGTGTGATACGAGCGTTCATATTCCGTTGGGCACCGCTGAACCGAAACCAAGAGCGCAGGGTTCCCACTCGCCGATATTTAGGTAAGTAAGTATATAAATCAAGAAAAATAACAGTGTGTATTAATTCAGTAAAACTACCTTTAAACGCAACAGCATCTTTTATACGGATTATAAGTTCGTTTACAAGTCAAAGTTTGTTGCAAAAATCACAGAAAAATAATTACGCGTGACGTGGCTAGCGTGCGAACCGAATGCCGAGCGACAATCACGACACCATTTTTAATAATGTAATGTAAAGTCCCCCGTACATGTCATCGACGCTTATACAAGTAAAGTATACTCACATGACACATACGCCCGCCCGGGAGGCGCACTGGCCAAACATACCTAAACTGCGGAGTGAAACCCTCCCCCATGATGCAACTTGCACGATTTTTCTTGGTCTAAACTGGGCTTTTCGTTGCTTTATTGGGTTTAAATCACTAGTGTTGGTTTCTATCCCTTGCATGCCTGCAGCCAAAGTCAAAGTCAAGAATACCTTGTCATTTAACGACCGCTTTAGCCTAGTTGGTAGTGACCCTGCCTACGAAGCAAGAGGTCCTGGGTTCAAATCCCGGTAAGGGCATTTATTTGTGTGATGAGCACGAATATTTGTTCCTGAGTTATGGATGTTTTCTATGTATTTAAGTATTTATTTATCTATATAAGTATGTTTATCGTCGTCTAGTACCCATAGTACAAGCTTTGCTTAGTTTGGGACTAGGTCGATTTGTGTAAGATTGTCCCCTAATATTTATTTATTTATTTATTATTTATCTTTATTCCAATTTAGGCTACTTACAATAAGCACTTATGAAGGTATCACTGGTTTAGGAAAACGCTGTTGAAAAGAACAAACAGATCTAATGTTATTAAATTACAAAATTAGATGCATACCTAAGTAAGTACATCGAAAGTATTTAACACAAAAAAAAATAACCGGCCAAGAGCGTGTCGGACACGCCCAAGGTAGGGTTCCGTAGCCATTACAAAAAAATCAAGTAATATTTTTCTAAGGATTTCGTATGTGTACGGAATCGTCCAAGTTTAGGTATGTTTTATACCTTAGGCTACCATTTACTCTTAAACTACAAATAATTTCCAAGCAATCTTAGCCGCTATAATTTTCCTAGTAAATTTGATATATTTACTACCATTCTGAATTTTTTCAAATTTTTCCACCTAACAGTTTAGATTTTAGAGGGGGGGACGCTCGATTTTAATGAAAATTTTCACTTTAAAGTTGAATATTTCGCAAACAGATCACTGATCAGAAAAATCATGTTAGCAACCCCGCAATGGTTTTAAAAGACCTATCAAACGATACCCCACACTATAGGATTAGTCGAGAAAATAAAAAAAAATTAAATAAAAAATAAAACCTCCTTCAAAAAACCCCCAAAAAAACATAAAATAATAATTGATTGAACCGACCACAATAAGCATGAAAATATCTTTCTACTAATCTGTTTGAAGTTGGTGCCTCAGCACGAGCCAGCAGGAGTGTAGAAGCCCTATAATAGGTATGTAGGTAAGTTAGATTACTATGTCCACTCCTGCTGGCTCGTGCTGAGGCACCAACTTCAAACAGATTAGTAGAAAGATATTTTCATGCTTATTGTGGTCGGTTCAATCAATTATTATTTTATGTTTTTTTGGGGGTTTTTTGAAGGAGGTTTTATTTTTTATTTAAATTTTTTTTATTTCCAATTTTTTTTTGGGTGTTTTTTGAAGGCGGTTTTATTTTTTATTTAAAATTTTTTATTTTTTTCTTTTTAGTTGTTGCTAATGGCCTGGACTGGCACTCTTTACTGACTGTACTTTTTGCCTCTGGTTACCAAAGTACTTATCAAGACGAATCAAACGAGACCAAACTTGATGGGGTTATGTCGTTTTACTACGGAGTTCTTATGGTCACCATCCAACTTCATTGTCAGACCCTGGTTACCATCTAGGACCAAAGTACTCGTTGAGACGAGTCAAATGAGTCCGTACTCGATGGGGTAAGTGCCGTTACTTTATGGAGTAACTTTGGCCACCTTCCAGCTCCATCATCAGACCCTGGTTACCATCTGGGATCAAAGTGCTCGTCAAGACGTTTCAAATGAACCCAAACTCGACGGGGTTGTCTTGTTTTATTACAGAGTTTCTATGGCCACCTTCCAACTCCATCATCAGATTAGCTCCATGTCACAATAATATTGCATTGTCACCTGATTTACACATGCATGTAAAATATGAAATCAATCAGAAACCGGGAAGTGAGTCAAATTCAACTTGCAAGATTTGACCCGTTGAGGAGTTCCGTTGGCCATCTGCGGTCTTCTTCATCAGATCTAGTTTACCAAATGACACTTTATGAATGCAAATGCTCGATTTGTCACTGAAAATACTAAAATCGCTTTACATTTCCCTTGAACTTTTGAAGAGTTCCTTCAATTCCTCATGGATCCCATCATCAGAACTGGATTCCGGTAACAACGTGACCAACCTTGAAGCATATGCTTTCAAACAACGAAAGAATTTTCCAAATCGGTTCATAAATGACGGAGTTCTGAGGTAACACACGTTAAAAAAAAAAAAAAAAGAACATACAACCGAATTGAGAACCTCCTCCTTTTTTTGAAGTCGGTTAAAAAAAATCACCCACCCTTTACGTCTATGGGAGGTACCCTAAAAAAAAATATTTTTCTATTTTTTATCTTATCACTTTGTTGGCGTGACTGATATGTATATTCATGCCAAATTACAGCTTTCTAGTACTAACGATCTCTGAGCTTAGCCGCGGACAGACAGACAGACGGACAGACATGGCGAAACTATAAGGGTTCCTAGTTGACTACGGAACCCTAAAAATGTGGTGCACACACGGCGTTGTTTGACGACGTCTTTTTAAAGTAGCAGGGTCAACGTCAAAAATAAGTGGCTACTTTTGTACCTTGTCACTTTAACGTCATGTTGGAAAAGCCATACAAAATTATCTAACGACTGTAAGCGACAAGGTGCAAAAGTGATCACGTATTTATGACGTTGACTGTACATTAAGACGGGTCTCCACTGAGCGAGCCGTCTTACGAGGCAGCCATTTTCAGTGCGATTTTGAGCTTTGTGTGGAACAAAATCATGCCTCATGCGCTTGCCTCGCGACTCGCGAGGCGGCTCGCTCAGTGGAGACCCGGCTTTACTGATTGTACCGTCCCGTCGGCGTCCGGTCGAAGTCCCGTCCCGCCCACTGTGTGCCGTATGCTTTATCCTACGAAATTAGATTTTTGGACTTCGTATCGTGCCGTTTCATCCACGCTATAGTATCAAAACAGAAGAGTAAAAGGGACAGCTCGATACGAACTTCGAATTTTGTAGTAGCACGCTATAGTATCAAAATAGTACGCTTAGTATAAGTTTTCCTTCACTTCCAATACTTCTCGATCGCGTTTACGTAAAAATTTCAATTCTATGGAAACATGTAAGCGCGTGAGCGAAGACGCTCTCCATGTTTCCGTAGTAATTGATTTTTTTACGTAAACGCGATCGAGAAGTATTTTGGTGAAGTAAAACTTATACTAAGCGTTCAGAAGAGTAAAAGGGACAGCTCGATACGAACTTCGAATTTTGTAGTAGCTCCTCCTGGAGTAAATGGTGCGTAAGTAGTAAAATGCGCGTCAGTTAGAATGGAGCACTCCATGTAACTTATATTGTTGATCTATTCCCGGTGAATTCGATGTTATTGTATTTTTGTATCATTATAAGTAGATAAGCACTGCGGTATCAATTTCACGTTTGATACAGATTTAGCGGCTGGAGAACTGGTGCTTGTTACCTCTTTCTCGCTATAACCGCTGGATGGATTTGGATGAAATAAAGGTTGTAGGTAGCTGGAAGTCTGGAATAATATACACGTCCCACTGCTGGGCAAAGGCCTCCTCTTAGAATGAAAGAGCTTGGGGCGTACTTCCCATGCGGACCCAGTGCAGATTGGGAGCTTCACACACACCACTTAATTTCTTCTTAGGTGTTTGTAACTGTGCAGGTTTCCTCACGATGTTTTCCTTCACCGTAAAGCTTACAGTAAATTTCAAATATAATTTCGCACATAAATTCCGAAAAACTCAGAGGTGCAAGCCCGGATTGAAACCCACGACCCTCTGCTTCAGAGGCTTGCCCCTTTTTTTTTTTGGTGTTGAAAATGCACCTTATGCATCTCCCCGTTCAGGGAAACGGGGAGTATGTGGGGCTCTCCTCTCAACAGGCATACCCACTAACGACCACACGGATTCCGAGAGGCTTGCCCCTAGCCACCACGGCTTAACCACGCTATTATTTTTGGGAATTCCCATGGGAATATAGTACAATCCTGGATTTTTAATTCTACTGCCAGATTCAATAGTTTACGCGAGCGGAACCGCGTGTGAAGACTAGTAAAACATATACACCGTGAAATTTTAGTGGTTGTTTTCCCGAAACGAGGTGATTTAGTTTCCATTGTGCAATCGATTTATAATTACTATTTTGACTAGAATCAAAAATCCAATTGTGAAAAACGAAAGTCGAAAATGCAAACCAATAGTAACGCTTCGTTGATACAAGTAGCGTACGATCGTACGATAGGTTAGGTACCAACGAAGCGTTACTATTGGTTTGCGGTCATTTTCGACTTTCGTTTTTCACAATTGGATTTTTGACTCTAGTCAAAATAGTAATTATAAATCGATTGTACAATGCAAACTAAATCACCTCGTTTCGGGAAAACAACCACTAAAATTTCACGGTGTATAATAATATGGTGAAGTACCTACCCATAGTCAGCCAGGCACCGGTAGTCGGCCGTACCTATATGAGTGCAAGGAGTACGAAAGATATCTCTCACGCTCTTCCCACTAGTGCGAAAGATTGATAGAGATCGACTACCGTTGCCTGGCTGACTACTGGGTATTTTGCCCTATTCACCCACCGCGCTGGCTGTGTGTCGCATATTTTTGCACAAACTGTGATACCCTGTTGTAACAAGTTGACAACCTTGTTAGATTTGATAGGTAGGCATAAATAAACTGCCAAGTGCGAGGCGAGGCGAGGTTACACACAAAGGCGCAAGCCACACAGAAGAGACGTGGGACGGGGGCGCGTCGCAGTCGCGGCGCCACTTGCATCAGTTTTCATACTAAATGTATAGAAGCGTCGCGATCCAAGAGAACGAATCAAATTACAGTCTTAGAAATATGAAATCTTGTCAATTGCCCCCAAGTGGATAATTATAATTTTTCAATAACAATAACAATCTAATCCTACTTATTTCACTTACTTAACAGAAGATGGCGCTATGTTCTATCCCGTTATGTTAGACATAAAAGGACTCATAAGATGGCACAAGCCTTTAACCTTTCGTATGCCGAAAGTAAAAAAAAAAAAGTCGTTCATTCTAGCCTCAACAGTTTCATATAAATCCAATGATACAGATTTAAAAAAAAATACAAAAAGAAAGCCTTAAATTGGGTACGGATCCGGTACAAGGCATCCGAAGGGTTAAGCAGATTGAATGAGTGAATGAAAATGTCCATGTGTGTGTGTAACAAAATAAGTACACACGTGGTTTTAAACCAGAACTGCCTTGGAATTTTATGAATAGGAGATACAATTTAAAATGAAAAAATAAACCCCGTGAGAGTAAACATGATATATCTATACTTTCTGGAACGACGAACAATTACTATTGTAAACAAGAAATCGAAAGCATCTGTTTAAGGAGGTATTCACACCATAACAATATGTGACATTAGTTTTGTTCCACAGCTTTATAATCTGTGTTGCCGGTTAGGGTATTAGGTAGTTCACCTACTTGACAAAAGATGGCGCTCTACCGACTACCTTTTAATATTTTTTCCATATATGTCTATATTAAGTCCGTTAAATCGACTTCTAAACCCAAAAAAAAACCCTAAACATGCAGCCGTTTGCTTGTTTCATAAATTGACAAATTACTTAGTTTAATAATTAATGGTTAAGACTTGAGGGACACTCACTGGATGCGTTACAAAGAGTATTGTAATATTATATGAACAAGAGTGGCAACTCTATGGTTAAATATGCATGTATGGAAGGTGCTGCTGCCCTACGCCCTGGTCAAGAACTAATGTGACGTATCTATAGATGTATACCTATCTATATGTATATGTTGGTAGTGATGTACAGCTATAATTACGCGTAATTTTAATTGATAGGCTAATTGCCACTATTCGTATTTTAGCCGTCTAATTCAAATCAGCATATACGAAGTATAAGCGGCTAAACCCGATTTGCACTATACGGCTAAAATACGAACATTGGCAAGTGGCCTATCAATTAAAGTCCTTGACCGTACAATTTGGTACGCCATGGCCATGGCCGATGAATGACAACTGACAAGTTTGACAAGTCAACCAAGATGGCCGCTAATTTAGTTCTTTACAAAACACCAGAGATCGCTGTAGTCGCATGAAAAGTGTGATATATGTAAGTGTGCACCCCCTGATGCGTTATCAGTCCTCCATTTTACCGGCCTGGAGGACGCAGAACGCATCTAGTATTAAGACCCTAAATAATAATAGCTATGAATATCTGAATAAGATTTGCTTCAGGTGATTAAAGTTACCTAGTGGTTAAGACCACCACAATCGAAGCAGGGGCGGGCCCAGCGCGTTGTATAACACTGAATCATACGTACGGTGACACACTCTGGCAGGGCGGCGCAGCTTATATGATTCACTGTTATGCAACTAGCGCCCCGCTCTCCCGGTTTATTGTGGTCTTTACTTTCAACAGTGAAAAAGCCCTTGGAAAAAGTTATTTTATATTTAAAAGCTATTCAAGACACTTTTTAAAATGTGTAATAATAATCAAAGTCTTTATTAAACGGATTTAACGGCATTAGTGAGCAAAATTGTTTAGTGTTGCTAGCAAAGAAATAAACAACTGAGGCGCTACCACGAAATCCGAAAATCGAAGTTCGCATCGCATTATCCCTCTCACTCTCGTGTCAAATCATATTAGTATGAGCGGGACGGCACGAAACGAAGTTCGAATTATGCACTTCGTGGTAGGGCCTCTGCATTCTGCATTGCGAGCGAATGAAATGAACGATTATTATCACTCTTTGTATATTCTTTGTTGATTTCATTTCATTCACTATATCTATTCAGTCAGTCTGCATGAGTGAACGCAACGCGAATCGTGGAAACATGTCTGCCGTTTATGTTGTTTGACGTAAATATTGGCAAAAATTAAAAATCGGTCACGTTCTCGTAGTGATTTTTGGTGCTATAAACAGTTTTATAATGTGTCTGGTTGTGTGGTGATCTGTTCTTATGCGGCTGTTGTATAAAACTGGTCCAATGGAGTCTCTCAGAAAATGGTTCTATAAACCAAAGGTATGTCAAAACAATTGTCCATCCTAATTTATGTAGTGTGTCGCAATTAGCTTAAACACGTTCTTTTTAGTAACACTAGGGCATGAGAACGCTGTTATTGTAGTTGTTTTTGTTTATATCTGCTCCTTGTTATTTTAAAATGCATCCCAATGTTTAGTCTTTGTAGTCACAGATGGGCATGATTCAGACGTTGTTTCTCGTCATTTTCGTTTCTAAGTACCATTGTTCCGAATGTTAGTAGGTTCAAGACTTATTTCACTTCCTGCTGGTGCGCGTCAAGTCTTAATATAACTTCAATATTTGTTTTAAACTTCGGTTGAAGAGCCTTACGTCATTTGTTGGAAGTGGTACGATTTCGCTGTCTGGTTTACCCTTTTGTCGATCTTAGACAGGTATTATGCGTACGGCTGAATAAATTAACAATCTTGTTTACTCTCGCACTGATCACTTTGTATTTGTTATCATTTTATATGCTAAACTTGTTTGGTTATTTTCCTACTACTATAATACATATATGTGGAGTTCATGAGACTATTTGTGGGGTATCTTTTTCGCTGTTAGGGTGTTGTAGCAAATTACGATGTCATTAATTGATATCTGCTATTTTACTAGCTGTAGCTTGCAACTTAGTTTGTATAGACTTCACTATTAACCCCTCATATGCAGAAGTGAAAAAAATCGTGCATTCTAGTCTCAACTGTTTCATATAAATACAATGATACAGATTTAAAAAAAAATACAAAAGTATGCTTTAAAAAGATGGTTTATTGAGAAATAGGGTCCCATTTTAACCCTTGGGATTTTCCAAAATACTAAAATTAGTTTTTTACTGGTATAATCACCTACTTGCATGCCAAATTTGAAGTTTCTATTTTGCACCTCCGGTACAACAGTGTATCATCTCGAAATAATACACCATTTTAATTTAGACTTTACTTAATTTCCGGAAAGTCTAAATTAAAATGGTGTATTATTTCGAGATGATACACTGTTGTACCGGAGGTGCGATTTGGTAATTATATTACGGAGATAGGGCCACTTTACAGTGAAAATATAAATCCCATTTATTCCCTACCCCGTAGGAATTTCTAGGTCACTAATCAACGGTACTCTGAGTCAACCTCGTATATGAAATTTTACTAAATTGGAATAACCACTTTAGACACAAGGCTTAAAGTGGTTATTCCAAATTCATAAAATTTCATATACGAGGTTGAGTCAGAGTACCGTTGTAATGGTATGCCAAAGTTCAATACAATCGGTTCAGTGGTTTGGGCTGTGCGCTGATAGATCAGTCAGTAATGGTTGCTTTTTATATAATATATACAGATTTACACACTTGCTGAGACTTGACAAACGTCTACAAGCTGCAAGCCTATAAAAATGCTTGAATGCCTTTTACATGCTTGCAAGTGTGTTTTTGTAATCCGGATCTCTGGCGACAAGCTCACGCATGCCAAGCCAAACACCGCTGTGTGGTTGTGAAAGGTTGTTTATGCTTGGCAAGCGTGTAAGAGTAGCATTAGACTCCGTATTTAGTATTCAGGTAACTACAAGATAGTAGAGGTCTAGTTTTATTATCAAATAGACATTATGTTGCTTGTATTATCAATATTGGTTAATGTAGGCAATACAAAGCCAGATAAGTAACCACATGCATTTCAATGACTCATTTTATTACTATTGTAATTAACTTATAGTAAAAGACTTGGGCCCATTATGCTGAGTCAATACAGATGTAGGAGTCCAAGGATATTGTAGAATTTATATAATAGTATTTTATACAATCGTTGCATAATGAAGGCTCTTAAAGTTGAGTACCGTGTTTAGGCCATGAGGCTTGCCGAGTGGCCTAAGTAAGGTACGAGATTTTAAGAGCTAATTGGGGATGTCTATTTTTTTGCAATGTATAGTAAATCGAAAACTATTTCGAGATAAATGGTTTTTAACTCGTTTTCTGTAGTTATTTAATTTTAATATTATGTAATGAATTTATTATATAACAAATAAGCAATGACCTTCATTTGACATTGGTGTAAATTGCGTGACCGGTCCAAGTCGTACTTTATTCTGTGTGGTTAGAATTCTTCACAAATTTACGCGTGGATTATAACTACGGAGTTTGATTTGGACCCACTGCCTGACATCTAGCACTTTGACAGCGCCAGTAAAGTGACACTAGTTACAGTGTACCACCACGCAAAAAATAATTAAAGGGGTTGCCTTATCGTACGCATTTAGATAGATTTAGAAATTTGGCAGTGTGGGAGCCCTCAATTACAATCTGACGTCATCAACCAAAATAGTTTCAATAATTAATTTTGAAAAAAGTAGTGAACTAAGTGACAAAATATTGAAATTAGTTTCTTATAATTGACTTTTCTATACAAAAAAAATATAAAAACCACTGGTCATTTTTTTTAGACATTCCCAATTATATAACTATTGTATACAATACTTTTTCTACGAGTCATCATCATCATCGTCTATCGAGGTACATACATAACCTTTTTTGTGTTCAAATTGAAGCAAATTTGCCAGATATTTCCAACTTTACATTGGGTGCGTACCACTAATCGCTCACGATGCTCAATCATACTAAGTTCTAATTTTGAAATTATTATAGTCTTCTAGAGCGTTGTATAATAATCATTATAGTTGAGTCCGAAGTGCCATAGACTATCCAAGATTAAAAAGTATGTGATTGCAATTTTGTCTATAAACACAACACATAATTGACAGATTAAAATCAACGAGTAGAAAAATAAGATTTAAATGATTCACGGTTGATATTTTAAGAGATTAAAGGTGATTTTGGTCTACTAATCATGGTTTTAGGTACTTTGTACTTATGGATTATTGGTTTGAAGCTTGCGTAGGATCTTTATTTATTTCTTGTTGTTGAGCAAATGCCTCTTCCGATTTCTTCTACACCTTAATGTGTGTTACATACTCGCTGCATATAGTCTCTCTCTTGTTAGCAAATATAGTGTCCGACCGAAACACGATTTTTAGCCGAAACCGAAACCGAAACCGAATATTCGGTTTTTTTCTGATTTCGGCCGAAACCGAAACCGAAACCGAAAATTTTGAAGACGTATCATATCAAACAAAATATTCAAAATTACTGTACAAATCGTAAGGAAAAGGTTATTGCAAGGATTTCTTATATGAGAACAGATACTTTTTTTGTTAAACAAAATAAAAAACGTTTATTTTTAATGAAATATGACTTACCTATGTATTATATTATTCAAAACGAACAACCTATTCTTATCACGTCTAAACTAAATTCACAATCCTAATATCAAACGTATTGTTCATTAATCACAGCATAAAATGCAGTAACAGATTCTAAAAAGTAAATAATAATTTAATAAATAAACAACATTCACCATATTTTGTCGCGCGCCATGATTGTGGTTCACAAACAAACGTCACAAACTGCATGCATACTAGGTACTATCGCTGGTCCCAGCTGGGCCGGCCGCCGATGCATTACCAATACCTACCCGGCCGAGCGTGCCCGAATTAAGCCGAGCGCTCCCGATGCGAGAGCCGCGAGAGGGCGCGAAGTAATTTCGGCCCGGCCGTAGGTTTCGGCCGGAATCTGGCCGAAACCGAAACTTCGGCCGAAATCACTTTTTTGGCCGAAATTGGCCGAAACCGAAACCGAAACTGAAACTTCGGTCGGACACTACAAATAGTGCATTTCACAGTCTGTCTTCATACCCTTCTTACCTCATATGCCTATGGTTCTTCATTTGAGGCCTGTCCATGTGGCCATTTGGCTATATTTACATACAAACACTATAGGTTCACTAGTTAATGTGACTATTTAGTTAATGACTAACCCAACAAATACAATTACCAATTATACATGTGAATCAGCTCATGAGAAATGTTTCAAACCTGTTTCTATGTTACCTAAACTCGCTTGTAATTTGATTTAACGTTTTCTATTTTTTTCCTCATCTTTGAACATTTGACAGAAACACAATAATGACCTCTGTTTATGATAGGAGTTAATCTGCGATTACCATTGAAGTCAACTCATGGATTGACCTTTAATTAATTCATCCCACATGGGTTGTCACATTGATGTATTTTAAGACTAATTGTTTTAGACGGACATGTTTAATTATTTGCATTGGTTGTAGTAGACGCAAGAGAGTGGGAATATGGATTAAGCCTGAATAAAATAAATAAAAATAAATAAATCATGGGAAGATTTGACACTAATTGGCGTAGTCCCAAACTAAGCAAAGCTTGTACTATGGGTACTAGACAACGGCTAAACATATTTATATAGATAAATACATATTAAACATACAGGACTCGAACACAAACATTCATATTTTTCACACAAATATCTGCCCCAACTGGGAATTGAACCCAGGTCCTCAAGCTTCATAGTCAGGTTCTCTAACCACTGGGCTATCTGGGTTGTCTAAACTTCATTGGAATTTGTGTTAGTATTATGTTGTTATTGTCATATGCATATTTTTTATAAATGTTGTCCTTTATGTACTTTGAAATTTCCCTATGCACCCAATATGTAATTTATTTTGTTTGTTATTTCTATCCATAGTAAAACCCAGGCTTGCACCCCTGAGTTTTTCGAAGTTTGTGCAAAATTGAATTAAAAATTTACTATGAGCTTTACGGTGTAGGCAAACATTGTGAGGGAACCTGCACACACCTGCAAGCAAATTCAATGACGTGTATGTGAAGTTCCCCAATCCGTATTAGGTCCGCGTGGCCCTTACGGTCTAAGCCCTCTCATTCTGAGATGAAGATGATGTTGTTTCTAACTGTTTCACAAAAGGGGCGTATTAACAACATTACCTTCACCTATGTTAATTTGATTAATTGATTATTATCTCTTGATAAAGTAATCTACTTTATTTCACTAAGATATGGTTAGTGTTATTGCCACTAATGATTATTGGCATAAAAATTAAACAACTGTGCTTCATTAATGAATCAATCATCATCATCATCCCAGCCTATATACGTCCCACTGCAGGACACAGGCCTCCTCTCAGTATGAGTAGTTCTTTGTATTTTGTGAGACCCTATGATGGCGCACCAGCACCACACATTAAATGACGGATTTTTAATTGAACAAATAAAAACCGCGAGTACCCGCTCCACCCGTGCCTAGATATGCCACTCACATTGAGCATAAGAATCTTATTTTAGAGCATTATTTGATTTAGTTACAATATAATATAACAATAAACGGTTAGATGACAATCGCATAATCAGCTAAGATAGTGATATCAGTGAGTCACACACAAAGATACTTAGTATATTTCCATTACAACATCATTCATTCAACAGTAATTTAGTACCAAATTATGTGCAGTACAAGTCACAAGATTAACGAGTTTTATAATGTGCTGTTACGCCGATGATAACTTACGTTATTAACTATGACTAGCATTAAATTACTATAACGATTACCAATGTCATATCGTATCACAAATGAAATGATTGTTATAAAACAAACCTAACCTAACCTAACCTACAGAATAGTCCTGAAATATATCCTGAATAGTTACAGTTTCAGAAAAAATAAACATTTGGGAAATTAAACATTTGCCAAATGAATCAGTTTGGGAAACGTAATTTGCCAAACGAAAGTACACCAAAATAAACACTTATAATTCTTAGCCTCGCGACACCGCAATGATACTAATTGCATAAGTTTTATCTCATGTTGTAACGGGTAAATGAAGATAAAATTACTAAACGGCGTAACTCGGTCTTGAATGTAAACATTCTATAAGTACATCGCATTTACTTTCATCTCTCGAGCGTTCTGTCCCGTTTACGCGTTCTTCTCTTATCTTGCACCACAGATTATTTATTTACTAATAATAATCACTTGGTCCGACTTACTTTAGTTTGGAATAAATTTTCTTGACTTGCTCTGCTCAGAATTGTTGATGTTTTTGTTACCTACGTCGGTCATTGTTTATGTCAGTTTTTTTATGTATTATGTAATTACGTTGTTAAGTAAATATTATGGGATGGTTATTTTATAGACGGTAGATGTATGAAGTGTTAGTTTAAGCTGACTTGATGGGTCTGTTTGCTTTATACGAGAGTGTTTGTTTTTGACATTCAGCGAGATTTCGTATCTGTGTAAACTTGTGATCTATGTTCGCTTTGAGAGTTGTTATCGGTAGTTATTGTTCCTTATGACGATTATTTTAAAAGATATTTAAGTTCTTAATTATTTCGTATCGTAAGTCAAAAGATCTAGACATGCCTTTTACAGTAAAGCTATCAAAGAAATGGCTAAAGAGCTCTCTCTCTTCCAGCTTACACTCGCTTCTATTGTCAAGAGAGCGATAGCATAAATAGACTTCTACTTGGTCTCTCAAACTATATATGTTGGTTATCAATTATAGTTTCTATCTTGCCCTGCTTCTATTGACAGAAACTTTGACGGTTTGGTTTCTACATTCTACATGTACAGTCAAGTGTAAAAATATGGGTGCACACAACTTGCTCATAAATATGTCCCATAGCTCTTATGTCGACGAATTAAGGTATAGGTATGTAACGATGGGAGTATTAAATCGATACTTATTTTTACACTTGACCGTACAGTCGAAGAAACTGAATCGCGTACCGGGGTCGTTAGGGTCGGGGTCGTTAGAGATGTCACGTTGACATTCCATACATCTGGCAAAGAAATTAGAAAAGGTTCTACTCTGGTACTTAAGTCAGTTTCCTCGACTGTGCACATTAATGTAATAAAGATGTAGGTAAACTTTGTTCGTGTTATGTATGTAGGCAGTAATGGATTATTTACAGTGTAAATTTTACACGATGCTAGTAGTGTCGTGCTTGCGGTGCAGCCAATGATTTTATAAGTAACGATACGTCATAATAATATTATGCATAGTGAAAATAAACGGATCAATCACGTCTTAAAACGAGTTTAACTCGACATAATATTATGCTTACAAAACAAACCGAAAAACAAGTTCCAAACACGCAAGACATTTTTTTATTTTTTTATGTTAGATGCCAGACAAACGAACTAGTGGGTCACCTGATGTTAAATGATCACCACTGTCCATAGACACCCGCAGCGCTTTACGCGATGCCAGTGCGTTGTCGGCCCTAAAAGGGAGAGGAAAAATGAAAGGGAATAGAGGAGGGGGAGAGGTATTGGGCCCCCGGCGCTCTCACTGACCGTACGAAACGCAGCAGGAGTACTGCTGCTTCACTCCGGTGTTCTGTGAGAGGGTGGTACTGCCCCGGACGAGCCGGCCCATTCGTGATGCAGCGGCTAGCTACAACATGGCTCTACCACTTCTAAACTCTCACTCACTCACTCTTCTTCTTCTTTTTTTTTACGAGAGGAAGGCAAACGAGCAAGCGGGTCATCTGATGGATGGACATACACGCTTATATCCTCTTTGCTCCGGTAATGAATGGCATACTGTTGTCCTTTTCTTGAACATCACGATACTACAATTGTCACCTTTCATACGGATCATTTACGGCGCGCTAATAATATGTCTACATCTTAGCATTCCATTGCAGCGCCGCGGGGCTCTAAGACTTACAAGTGACCGATCTAGCACCATAATGTACTTAATGCGTGTAAACGGTTCTTATCTGAAACTATTGAAACTATATCCCTGATTAGCATCTAGGTTACTTTTTATTTTTATCCTGTAAAGTGCAAAGTTCCCGAGGGGACGCAGGCGAAGTTATCGGTCGGTAGGTATCAGCTGATTAGGTGTAATTTGCCAAATCCTGCTTAATATTATTTATAGCCTCGCAATAGTAAGACCCTCTAAAAATTCGATTTTTAGAATTTGAAACTTAATAGGGATGTTTCCTAGGTAAAAAAATAATAATTCTTATTAGTCCGTATTTTACATTATCAAAAAATATTAGACACGTAATTTTTCTTTTGACAATTAAACAAAAAATGACGAAGATATGGCGCGTTGAAGTTCCGCGTGACGAGGCGTGACGTCACTTGTTCCTAAAACGCTCATACAAAGTGTAGGAACAAGTGACGTCACGCGAAACTTCAACGCGCCACATCTTCGTAATGTTTTGTTTAATTGACAAAATAAAAAATACGTGTCCAATATTTTTTGATAATCTAAAAGACTGACTAGTTAGGAAAGTAGCCTATTATCAATCTAGGAAGGTTGAATTTTGCAACCTATGGTCCTTTTAGGATGTAGGGGGTAGAAAGTTTATGTAGATGTTTGTTACTCAATCAAGCAACCCTAAAAGCCGATTTAAATGAAACTTGGTTGAAGGACATACGATAGTTTTAATCCTGGAAAATTGCACATACAAATTCTTCGCAGACAAAGTCGCGGGCAAGGGCCAGTTTTACATAATTTTCCATAATCTTTAGCAACATTAGCAATCGATTCTTGAATATCCTCGATGGCAATCAAATCACCATTTCGGACATTGATGTCACCCTGCGTCCTTCTCTGGCGCGCCGCCGGCAGCATCTCGCCTTCTCGCTCGACGCTTTCACTTTTTTTGTCGCTTTCCCAATAGGTAGCGAGCGAAACTCGGCCGTTATGCCAAATGTTTTGCGAATGTTGCCAGGCGAATGCCGGTGTTTACGCTTTGTTTTGTTTTTAAATGTTTGTTTATGGTCATAACTGGCTGTTAGCCGCAACATTAATGTATTTTGCATGCACTGGCTTAGCCTTGAGGTTGTATTATTTCCTCAGAAACATCACCATTATTTTTATTTCGAAATATACCTAGTGCACTAAGCGCTCTGAGGGCCGTTACAGAATAGAATTTAATGGAATTATTTTATTTGCCAGAATACCTACTTATATAAACGTTGTAATTTATTGAATCAGGCGTTACTTTGCGGAGGTCCATATTAATGAAGGTAGCGGGTGAGCAAAGTAATTGTTTCTGTTCATAAACGTTGTACCTACAGCCTACAGGATGTTAAAGTACAGCAGTACCTACGGTATCCAGTCCGTAAACGACATGCAAAAATTCTACATACCTACACAACTCCTTAACCAATATAATAATGTGCATAGTAATGAGTAATGTCAAAGTGTTTCAGTTAGAAGTCTAGAAATTCTTACTAGAAAAGCAATTTACTTTATGGCTTGCAGTTAGTGATTTTTTTTTTACAAAAATTATTATTGTTTATTTGTCTCAAATCGGCTCGAAGGTTGTTGTGTTACAGAATAACTAATAGTACTAGCGTGTTCATAGGTTTACATAGGTCTACTTACAGAATAAAGAAAAAAAAAGAAGAAATTTGCGGCATAAACGGCTGTATCTTTTGATTGCGTTGGCTTAGAAGTTTGATTTTTTCACAGCTCCAAGGGACAGTAGACCTGAGTATTTGATATATTGATATAAATTTCAGCTTGATACCTCCCCTCCACGCGTTCCTGAGAAAAAGGGTCTTGACAGACGGACAACAAAGTGATCCTACAAGGGTTCCGTTTTTTTCCTTTTGAGGTACGGAACCCTAAAAGTAATAATACCTAATCGCCTTCTAATTGCATTAGTCATCCTACATATTGTTGCATCCATTTGACGCGTTTTCGGAAGATTCCTATGAAATTGTCGAAGTTATTATTGAAAAAGTTTTTAGAAAAAGATTGTACTGATAAATTAACAATTAAGGGATACTGAAAAATTAATAATTAATTAACAATAGGCTAGACGACTAAAAAACCTGTTTAGTCAGTTAGTTAGGAAGCAATGAAGTTTTGTTTTAATTATTCCCTTAACAGGGATGACGACTGGGTTATAAATATGTCATTCTATTTAGTCCGTCAGTTAGATTATTAAAAAATATTGTACACGTATTGTTTCTTTTGTTTGACAAACAAAAAATTACGAGGATACAGTGCTTAGAAGTTTCGAGTGACGTCACTATATGGTACATTTTTTACCTAAGAGTGACGTCACAAGCCCCCACTCCGGAAGTTTGATGGTCTATGCCTTTGTCGATTTTTAATAATTTCATAAACCAAAAAATACGTGTCCCATATTTTTTAATAATCTAACTGACGGACTAAATAGAATGACATATTTATAACCCAGTCGTCATCCCTGTTAAGGGATTTAATTTAAACAAAACTTCATTGCTTCCTTTGTGTTTAACGGAATTTACCCATATTCCCATAAACTTTGTTTGAATAACTTTCATTAGAGCTTGTCTAATTTAAAATGACGCGCCCCCACCGCATTTGACATACAGGATTTTGCAGTGGTGGGGCGCGTCATTTTAAATTAGACAAGCTATACCTATATAAAGGACGACGCGATCGTCATTTTATTATCTATATGACTTCAATTTATGATCATTTTTTAAAACGACTCACATGCCACCATGTAGATATTATATTGATATTCCACGTCTGTTTTATTAGGATAGTTTTGTTCTTAATCAATAGTACTAACGTCACATTTGTCTGCCATAAACCAACATACTTATTTTACGAGCTTTCCCTACCTAATTTTATACAAGACGTGGAGTCTAGGTCAATGCCGTTATGTGTTATTATTAGTCCATCCGTCCATTAGTTAGTGTGAACACATATTTGTAAGGTCACTTTTGTTTGTTTTGTGGCGTCGAGTCAATGTAGTTATTATTATTTTTTTTTTATTTTTATGTGCAATAAAGAGTTTACATACATACATACATACATATTAACTGTTCTCGAAAATGTTTATTCTGCAATACTTAATGTAAGTATGTAAGGCGCAAGCCACACAGAAGAGACGTGGGACGGAGGCGCGTCGCAGTTGCGTCGCCCCTTCAATCAGTTCTCGTACTAAATGTATAGAAGCGTCGCGAGAGGCGCACACGCGGCCTCCTCACTTCTGTCTCGCGACACTTCTATACATTTAGTATCAACTAGCGACCCGCCCCGGCTTCGCACGGGTGCAATTATGCATGTATATACATATAAACCTTCCTATTGAATCACTCTATGTATTAAAAAAACCGCATCAAAATCCGTTGCGTAATTTTAAAGATCTAAGCACACATAGGGACAGACATCGGGAAGCTACTTTGTTTTATATACTTTGTAGTGAGTAGTGAAGTTGATTCAATGAAGCATTCGCGGCGCCCTCGTCCCACGTAGCTTCTGTGTGGCTTGCGTCTAAGTTGAAGTGGGACTGGGCTGGACATGTCTGTCGATTGAACCCTGAACTTTGGGCCAAAGTTGCCATATAATGGATTGCCATGCGATGGATCGGTCGATAGAGGCAGATCGAAGTGGCGATGGAGGGACGACCTAGATATTTATCACGTGGGATGGCAGAAGTTCGCGTTTGATAGGCGTGCGTAGAGTAAGAAAGTTAAGGCCTTTGCTTACCAGCAGAACACAAAAGCAGGCTAATTATAAAAAAAGTGGATAAAACCATCACTCGCGTCTCTCGAGTTGGCCGACGTTGGCCCAACTTATAAAGCGCATATTTGTTATTATTTTATTTTCTATTTTTTGTGTCCGAATGATGAACTCTGTGTGCATACTGCCACACTCATTCCAGCCTATATACGTCCCACTGCAGGGTACAAGCCTCCTCTCAGAATGAGAGGGCTTGGGCCGTAGTTCCCACGCGGGCCCAGTGCGGATTGGGAACTTCACATACACCATTGAATTTGCTCTCAGGTGTATGCAGGTTTCCTCACGATGTTTTCCTTCACCGTAAAGCTCATGGTAAATTACAAATGTAATTTCGCACATAAATTCCGAAAAACTCAGATCAGCCCGGACTCGAACCCACGACCCTCTGCTTGAGAGACCATAGGTCAAACCACTAGGCCACCACGGCTTACATGCTTATATTATGCTTACTGCCACATTTATATGCCATATTTACATACATAATTATTGGCGAGAATATAATTAATTAGATAATTATTGCTTTATTTTTAATTACTGTTATTTTCATGATGTATGTATAAGCTGTTGGTTCTCCAAAAATAAATGAATAAATAAATATCCCGTTTGTAACTTAGGTCTTCATGAAAGGAAAAAGCAGTGATTAGAGAACTTTGAGTGCGAAGCTTGTGGCTCCAGGTCCGATCTCTGATCAGCGCAGATACCTATATGCATGAAAAATGCCAATGTTTCTTTTCGAGTTTCGGATGTTGGATACGTTTTTTATGTACGGTCGCGTGCTTTAAGCAGGGGTTTTCACTCCGCAGTTTAGGTATGTTCGGCCGGCGCTCCTCCCGGGAGGAGTATGGCAGTAGGTTGTCGCGCGGCCTTCAGTTCGCACGCTAGCCGCGTCGCGTCTAATTAAGCATCTTTTTTTTCTGTGATTTTTGCAACAAACAATGACTACTAAACGATATTATAAATAACTTACTTACATACTAAAGGTAGTTTACTGAATTAATACACACTGTTATCTTTCTTGATTTATATACCTACCAAATATGGGCGAGTGGGAACCCTGTGCCCTTGGTTTTGGATCAGCGGTGCCCAACGGAATATGAACGCTCGTATCACACGATAAGTTTTAATTTCGCGTGCACGCAGTAGGAGTAGGAAAGTTTTTATACCTAAAGTTGACCTTTGTTCGAGAGTGATCCTTCTGTACGTTAGTACTATTACTTATTCTGAGCTTTAAGGGACACATTTCAAAAAAATATCCTTTGAATTCGTATACCATATGACAGGACTGTCAACCTTAAGTGGGTCCCAAATTAAAGCTCGTGACTCTATGTAATACCTGGGCGATCGAGATTCGCTCCGGCTTAAACTGGGAAACACACATTTTCTTAAAGATAAAACCTAGCTAGATCATTGTACGTCTCTGCAATACTCCTCGTAGCAAATGAAATCGTTAGAGCCGCCGAAATAAATGTGTAGGTAAGGTATGAATGCATACCGGTCTTTCGTACTTCGATATTGTGATACATGCCCAAATAAATAAATGAATATCAAGAATTGCTCTTTTACAGGTATTGAGTATTTAATAGTTCTGTTCTCGTATGTGGACCTGTTGTCTAATACCCATATTACAAGCTTTGCTTAGTTTGGTATAGGTAAATTGGTGTCAATTACCACATTATGCTTATTTATTTTATTTTTTACTACCTCCGTATTTCCATTTTCCAGCCTATCTATCGCGTTAGTTTATAAAAATATTCGCGCCATGAAAGAAACTGCCTCTTGCTTTGGTTGGCCGTATCATCTTCAGCCTTGAAAATTCAATAGAGCCATTGTCTAGTATTCTGTGGGGGAAATACTGCGGTATAATGCACTGTATACTAGACATTTTTGTTGTTATTTAATATCCATAATTATATTATGATATACATGTGTCGTGATGTCATCGTGTTGTGCGTTTACGTGCAGATCAATTGCGGTTGAGGATTTAGGAGGGTTCATTCTGCAGAAGTGAGAAATCGGCAATGCCATGTTTTCTTCCTCTATTTTCGTTGTTACTTTAATGTGCAAGAAGATACGTGTGTGTGTGTTGTACGTTGAAGTAATTGCCAGATGGTATTCAAAAGGAGGACATGGCCTCCTTCTCTATATCTTGTCCTCCCGTCCTCCCTTTCCCTTACCTACTGTAAGTCCTTCTTTTTACTATAGGTACGTCGTCGTAGAAAGTGTTTTTACTGATTAATACTCAGTGGAGCAAAGAGAGGAACAGACTTAAGTGAGTGTCAGTCAAATCATTGTTTTTTACTCAATACAACTTCAAAAACGTGACAGGACATGAAGATTTTCATACCTAATTATTTGTTGAAAAACCAAGAACTTCTTGCGAAAATTGACAGCTCTTCTAAATATGATCAAAGTAAATTACATAATATATAAAAAAAACTCGTCTAGTTGTAAATGTCCTCCTTTATTTACAGAAAATCCTCCTTTTTAGGCCAATCTGCCCTCCTTTATAAAATTGTCATCTGGCAACTCCCTAAGAATGCTCGCGCGCCGTGTTTTAATGCTAATTAATAAAAAAAAACATTTCTCTCTATGTTTAAATACTTACATATTAAGAATGAATTGTTTTATCTTATTATTTTTTATTCTATTTTATTGCAATGGGAAACATTCAGCATAAATAACATATATACCTAAGGCACAACAGTTTCCACTTATTGGTTAAGTATACATTTATTTTCTTAGAAAGTGCCATAAGCTATAGATGCCAAAGTATTACAAGCAGGTACAAAATTAATATACTGTCAATGTACCTATTGACAATTACTTTGGCAAAACGGAAAGTAACTAAGTATATACTTAGTTTTCTTCGGTCAGTTCACGTAAACAATTTATAAATTGTCGTCTATAAATAGTATAAAACCATGTTGTGTATGAAGTTTTTAAAAACGTAAATAATGCGTTAAACTTTTACTCAGTTTAGAATTGACACCAAAGTGAACATGTTTCACCAGATTTCAGAAACGTTGATGTAAGAAATTCGCTGAATTGTAAATGGGTAATTTGAATTTGTAGAACGCTTCAATAAAACGGAAAGTCAAATACCTAACTTGTTTATATAGGTACAAATATGTTTCATGCACTGTTAATGTGGCTAAAGACAATCAAACCCGAAAACTTGGCAAATCGCAGATTTCGCACTTCTTTAGAATGAACGGTCTAAATTAAAACATTCAGTAGTAGGTGTATACTTGAAACGTTTAGGTAAAAACTTTTTTAAAAAAAATTAAACCGCCGAAAAAACTGAAAAGCAAAAAATAATACCTTTTTTTGTTTGACCTTAATCTAGGTACCAGTTTAAAGTCGGTGCCTCAGCACTTAGCCAGGAGGAGTGGACCTATAATCGTCTACCTGATTGGCTTCTATCACTCCTCCTGGCTCGTGCTGAGGCACCGACTTCAAACTGGTACCTAGATTAAGGTCAAACAAAAAAGGTAAAAAATATTATTTCCAAATTTAAATGGGACCACCCTTGGGGTATATGCTTTCCAATAAAAAAAGAATCATCAAAATCCGACTACTCTGTAATAAGTTATGCGTGGTCATATAGTACAATCAGTAACTGAACAATCAATCATCCCCTGTTTTTCTACCCTTAGGGTAGGAATATTGTTTCCAAATTTAAATGGTACCACCCTCGGGGTATACGCTTTCCAATAAAAAAAGAATCATCTAAATCGGACTACTCTGTAAAAAGTTATGCGTGATCATACAAAAAAAAAAAATATATACACGTCGAATTGAGAACCTCCTCCTTTTGTTTTCGTCGGTTGATTAACTAAATGTAAACAAAACAATGTCAACTGATGACTTAAATACTGTAATGCTCCCATTAAACTATCTTAATATTTACATTTCTGTATTAAAATACGTTAGTCTAGTTTGTATTACAATGATAGATAAATAAAGTGTTTTGAATCCTTAAATGTGCCAAATTTGGAAACTGATGTTTCTTTACATTTAGTTAACTACCTAAACCTTTCAAGTATAGTGAGAAGTGGTCATTGCTAAATTAGATACGGAGTTGTACACCAATTAGGCCACCACTAAGGAACCTTGTCGTAGTGAGTTAATTAATTGTTTATTGTTTACACCGTTGTTGTCAGGCAATAGTCATGTTGTGTCAGATTATTCGTGTCATGGCATTCCATACGATATAATTGGGGAATAGTTTTCCGTGACATGAAAACAGACGTAGGAATACATAAGAAATTTCGATAAAATGATATATCATTTTATCGACATTTCGATTTTCATGTCGCCGAAAACTACCTATTCCATGAATTTCATCACTTTTTTTTTCTAATCACATAATCATTGATTCGTTGCTTTTTATTTAATCGAACAACTTTTCATCAATTCAATTGTGTTGGGTTTGTCTCAAATCGCAGCGTAAAGCTCAGTGTAGACTTGCGAGAAAAACCCTACAAGTTCCATTACATTGCGGCGATGGATTGACCACTTCAAACTCATTCGCTATACTGCCTCGCAATGTAATGCAACTTGCACGATTTTTCTTGCAGGTCTACTAAAAGCGGCTTCACCTGTCGAATAGTTGAAATTAGATTTATTATTTAGCGTTGAAATAAATAAATAGCCAGTCAATTGAGTCCATTTAGGGATTTTCACACATGTATGGGGAATCGCGGTTAGACCGCTCATAAAGTGTGTCAATTGGTGGTGTCAATTAGGATATTATAATCAGAGTTCGAACAAATTATTTACGGAAATAAACAAGATGAAAAAGTCGTCATATGTGTATGATTATTTTTACCTAAGCATTTCATCATCATCATCATCATCATCATCAGCCTATGCTCGTCCACTGCAGGACATAGGCCTCTCCCATGGCACGCCACAGAGCACGATCCTCGGCCACTCTCATCCAGCTCTTGCTAGCCGCCTTGCGAAGATCATCGCTCCACCGAGTCTGTGGACGTCCCACGCTACGTTTGCCGATCCTTGGTCTCCTCTCAAGAATTCGTCTACCGCAACGGTTATCGGTTCTTCGGGTTATATGACCGGCCCATAAGCATTTGAACTACATTAATTGCATTTCCACCATAGCATAGTACAATACAATGACTCTTTATTGTAAACCAGTTACACCATATAGAAAACAATACAGAAAAACAAGAAGACGCAAAAAAAATAGGCGTTCTTATAGTTTTGGAGCCCAGCATCCCGATATTCTCTAAACCTAAACCGCTAAACCGCTTACATAAGACCTCGCCCGTGCGGTACAGAGGCTGGGGGGTATGACGACCAAGGGGCCGAGAGGAGTTTGCTGCGAGCGCGCCTCGTGTGCCTGCTGCCCGCACCTCTCTCGGCCCCCTTTGTCGTCATACCCCCCAGCCCCCGTACCGCGCGGGCGAGGACTCATTAAAACAGTCTAGCCTAGCTATAGTTCAACCCGTTTCCAACAGTGCTATGCTAAGTGGACTAATGGATATAATTGGGGGATATCAATAGCTACGTAGCACAGTACATCTCTGGTTGGAAAGCATGCTTAGTAGGACGACTTATAATAACAGCCATTTCGGTGGTTGCCAAATTTGCCAGTTTACATATTATTATGTCATGTTTTCACGCGACTTTTCGCCACGCAAGGCCTTCAAGGCGAAATAAATATCACTAAACTAACATTTTTAGCCCATTGTATCACGCGCGATGTCGCCGGCAAGAGTGCGGTTACGACCGACCGAGTTTATCGACCTGATAATTCATGTCCCCGTGTAATTTGCTGTAAGGGCACGAATTATTAGATCGACATTTACAGTACCCGTCGACAAGCTAGGAATCAATGAGGAAAACGACCAATGTCATACCAGCTTTCCTTAACTTAGTACAACAGGAAATCCCACAGCGTCCTAAGTAAACCATTACGGACGAGCCATTATTAATCATCATAATCAGAGCTCGGACTAATCACTGTAAAACAATTGCAACTCGGAAATGGAAAGGGATGTAATACACGTATACAGGGTGTTTGGTAGCTACGTGCAAAGCTTTAAGGGGGTGATAGCCGAGGTATTTTTGAACATTTTTAGCCATATATGTCTTAGCCGAAATTTGTTTTTTTTTTTTTAAATTGAAGACTTAGAAATTTTTGGAAAATACCCAGAATTTGATAGTCACAAGTCAATATTGTCCCAATGAGCGTTAATTTGGAAATTTTAAATATGGCACAGAAAAATGACGTAGACTTGTCTTTTTCACATGTTATTTACTAGTAAAATTTCAAGACTAGTGCATTCTTAGCGAGTGCTCCCTGAGTTTAGTTTTTACTTTTTATCTCAGATTTAGCAAGCAATGTCAATGAGTGATACCTTAAGAGGGTACGATGCGCACCATTTCTCCATACAAACGTAATCCCCTGTTTCCTTCCTGGATAATGGCTTTAGAGCCAATTTTTTTTTACTGTGTAATCTGTGTCTACCACAGCTATGCCCCTATGTTTCGTTTTTTCCCATATTTCAATTAACATAAGAAATATGAGCTTTCAAAAACTGAAAAAATTGCCCAATTTCAACGTCATTTTCAGACACTCATCAGAAAATAATCCCTCCTATAAACAAAAAAAGGAAAACATAGGGGCATAGCTATATCTGTCCTCTAATTATTTATGAAATAAATAAATTTATTGGTCCAGTTTTCGAGAAGAGAACAGGGGATTACGAAATGCTGTTTTGATCAATTTTACGCGCCTATTAACGGTCTGAGGTGCAGTTGTCCCGCTCTCGCTGTACTGACACGGAGGGGTTCGGGCGAGACAGCGACATTTCATTAAAATACCTATTTCTCAAAATTCTCTCAGCCATCGTACCCTCTTAAAAGAAAGAACAATAAACAGGCATGTTTTTAAAAATGTTTGAACATTTCAATGATTTTTTTATTTTTTTTTTATGGCACAGTAAAATGACTCTGTTCCAACCTAAGACATTTTTAGTAATTTCGAATGCCTTCATTTTGTTTTTGTGGCAAGAAAGACACTTAAAAATTATTTCATTTGGTCCAATACACATTAAACTATCCGAAATAAAAGATTTGGTTTCCAAATTAACGCTCATTGGGGCAATATTGACTCGTGACTATCAAATTCTGGGTATTTTCCTTAAATTTCTAAGGGCCTGCGCCCACTGACGGCATGGCACGGCGTGGCATTTTATTACTATCAAGTTATTTTGAATCTTATTTCAATGAGTTTAGAATTCATGTTACTTTATTGGTTATGCGTGGCATCGGCCCTCAGGACGTCGCGGCATCGTGGTATCAAAATAAAGTAACATGAATTCTAAACTCATTGAAATAAGATTCAAAATAACTTGATAGTAATAAAATGCCACGCCGTGTCATGCCGTCAGTGGGCGCCGGCCATACTAGGGGCGTTCAATAAAAAGTGAGAATGAGTATGTTATAAACAACTTTTACTAAATGTAATTTTATTTTTCGACATAGTCACCTTTTAGCATAATACACTTAGTATATCTTTTTTCTAAACTTAAAATTCCATTTTTAAAAATGGTCTCATCTTGAGTACTTAAAAAATCTTGTACTGCAGCGACTACCGCGTCGTCGTCTTCAAATTTCTGGCCTCTCAGGTATTGTTTCAATCTCGGAAATAGGTAGAAATCACTGGGAGCGAGATCTGGTGAATACGGAGGATGCTTAAGGATATCGAACCCAGCATCACGAATTGCAGCCATTGCAACGGCGGACTTGTGTGCCGGGGCATTGTCCTGGTGGAACAGCACAACTTTCGAGAGTTTACCTCGCCGTTTGTCGCGGATCTCATTGCGCAATGTTGCTATTTGTTTGGCGTATAAAGTGCCCGTAATAGTGGCTCCATGCTCGAGATACTCAATCATTAATACCCCTTTACCATCCCAAAAAACAGAGCCCATGACCTTACCGGCAGATGGGCTCACCTTGAATTTCTTCGGAGTTGGAGATGATGGCCTTTTCCATGTCATAGACTGCAGTTTCGTTTCAGGGTCGTTATGATGGAGCCATGTTTCGTCCATTGTTATAAATCGCGCCAAAAAAAGTTCCCGGTCTTGCTGCATCAGGTTCAAAGCTTCTTGACAAATCTCTAGTCTAGTTTGTTTTTGCGTGTCAGTAAGCATTCTTGGTACCCAACGCGCAGATACCTTTTTCATACCCAAGCGTTCATGTAAAATATTATGCACGCTCCCCGTTGAAATCTTTACATTTTCAGCAATAAAACGAACTGTGACACGACGATCCGCCAAAACTGAGTTTTCGACTTTTTTCACAATTTCTTCAGTTACTGCTGTAGTAGGGCGTCCGGAGCGGGGGTCGTCCATTGTCGATGTTCTTCCACGTCTAAATTCGGCGCACCAACGTGCGACTGTCGAATACGGAGGAGCATTAGACCCTAAAGTGTCCCGCAAATCCAAATTGACTTGGTCCGTAGAAAATTTTTTCAAATACAAGTATTTGATAACGGCGCGCAGTTCAATTTTCTCCATTTTCGCTAACGTACTCGATAGCATTGCAAAGAAATTACCGTATATTTTTTTAAACAAAAGACAGTTAGTTTTTTTTTTCATAGCAATCAGCTAGATAGATTAGCTTTACCGGCCAGTATTTAATTTCGTAATATTAAAAGAGTTTGCATCTCATTCTCACTTTATATTGAACGCCCCTCGTAAGTCTTCAATTTAAAAAAAATATCAAATTTCGGCTAAGACATATGTATATGGCTAAAAATGTTAAAAAATACCTCGGCTATCACCCCCTTAAAGCTTTGCACGTAGCTGCCAAACATACTGTATATGTATATGATCAATATTCTTAATGATATTTTTCAATTATATTTATAAGCGTAATTCATCGTCAGACAGCTCAAGATAGTTCTGGGCAGTTTTTAATAATTTAGTAATAACGACAAATAGTATTGTTTAGTCATTATTCATTTTTATTTATTTACTAGCTGTTGCCCGCGACTCCGTCCGCGAAGAATAGGCGTATAAAAAACAGCCTACGACAAAAAAATTGATAAAAAATCGGTCAAGCCGTCTCGGAGGAGTTCGATAACAAACAACGTAACACGAGATTTTTATATATTAGATTTTATTACAGTAACTATTCTACCATTACAGATATATTTAAAACTTAAATTAACTAATTAAAAGTTTTTGATGGAGCGTCACTGGGATTGTAATACCTGATTTACACTCTCGCCTCGTCACCTCGCCTCGCGCCTCGCCTCGTCGTCTCGCTCCGGACGCGAGCCTCAAAATCAAGGCAAATCAAGAGACGAGGCGCGAGGCGCGCCTGTTCACACTCTCGACTCGTGGCTCGTCCCGCAGTTCGTCTCGCCACTCGTACGCGAGTGTAAACCAGGTATGATACATTGGCTATATTTTATGCCGATATTCCCCCGGGATAAGGATCAGTGGGGTGGCGTGAAATTATTTGCAAGGAAAGCTGGAGCAAAAAAAAGAACTTAAAAGCCCATTTATCCTCTTCTTGAAAGTGCAGTAATGGAAGAAAAGCGTTTGGTAAGGTAACTTCGAAAGTTAGTCGACCCGGGGGAATCGGTTTGTTAGTACCCTTCGCCACTGATAGGGATGTACATAAATGTAATACCTCGAACTCTACAACCACTAAGAGACATATCACACTGGTGATTTGTGAACGTATTAATTAATGAACATATTATTTATTTGTGTGATGAGCACGAATACGAGTATTTGTTCCTGAGTTATGGATGTTTTGTTTTCTATGTATTTAAGTATTTATTTATCTATATAAGTATGTTTATCGTCGTCTAGTACCCCATAGTACAAGCTTTGCTTAGTTTGGGACTAGATCGATTTGTGTAAGATTGTCCCCTAATATATATATATTTTTTATATTAATTGTCAGACCTAAATGTAATTTTTACGGTGAAGGAAAACACAGCGTGGAAACTTGCATACACTTACGAAGAAATTCAATGGTGTGTGTGAAGTTCCCAATTCGCACTGGGCCCGCGTGGGAACTACGGCCCAAGCCCTCTCATTCTGAGGAGGCCTGTGCCCTGCAGTGGGACGTATATAGGCTGGGATGATGATGATGTCAGAGGCCCTACCACGAAGTGCATAATTCGAACTTCGTTTTGTGCCGTCCCGCTCACGCTAATATGATTTGACACGAGAGTGAGAGGGATAATACAATACGAACTTCGATTTTCGAATTTCGTAGTAGCGCCTCAGACCTAAGTCCCTAATTCGCACTGGGCCCACGTGGGAACTACGGCCCAAGCCCTCTCATTCTGAGAGGAGGCCTGTGCCCTGCAGTGGGACGTATGTAGGCTGGAATGATGATGATGATGATGATGTCATACCTAATGGTAGCCGCGAAGCCGCGGGTAAAAGCTAGTCATACTAATATTAGAAACATAAAAGTTTGTACGGATGGATGGATGTGTGGATGTTTGTTACTCTTTTACGCTAAAACGGTTTGACGGATTCTGATGAAATTTGGCACACAGGTTATAACCTGGATTAAACTTATTAGGATACTTTTTATCCCGGAAAATTGCAGTTCCCGCGGGATAGCGATTAACGGATTCTTTGCAGACGGAGTCGCGGGCAACAGCTAGATTGTTATGTTTCTCTATCTTGCTTGTATCTGTTTTCATTTCTATAGCGTGTAGACGCCCATTTGTGCTGGAATTTATGCTAGGTACGCCAATTCGCGGACTAGTTTCGCTTTATTAGCTGCCTATTATTGTTTCACGGTTGACACCTCTGCCGGAAAGCGTTGTATACTTCATCGGGCAATAGCTATAGTGTTTCCCAAACAATCAGCTCCGCTCGTTTGGCAACTAGGTTACGCGGGAATGGCCTATGAATAGCATCATTTGTATAAAAAATCGTCGTATTTCAGTGTGTTCGAGCTAATCACGTTGCATGTACAATGTTTTAAAGATGTTTAGTAAAAAAATGTAAAGATCGAGTTAAAAACGCTGAAGAAAACATATTTTTTTATAGTATAGTTTGGTGGTGGTGATAGTTGGGTTTGTGTGATTTGTGTGTGCTCGTACGGTGTGGAGGTGGAGGATCTGCATGAACACGCATTTTTTACATAAACGTAACTATCGTAAGGTCGCGGGTGAGCAAAGTAATTGTTTCAGTTCATTAATATGGACCTTCGCTAAGTAACGCCTGATTCAATAAATTATTGCATTGCCTCCTGGCAAAGCCAATCTAATCGTTTTAAAAACTTTCACTTTGTTTTATCAGTTGGCATTAGGCTCCGTATGACATGATGCGTCGTCGTTTAAAGTGAGGCTAAGATAAAATAGCTATTATGGTACTTAATGTTAGCAAGGTTAATAAGACCTGTCGCTACTTGCACATGAATAAATACGGAGCAGAAGAAAAAGTTTAAACAACGTCGCGCACGCATTACACTACTACACGCACAACATATGTGTGCGTGACCTGTCACAGACAGGACGGGGGGGGCGAGCACCGGCGCCCGCTCGGAGACAAACCGGTTTGAACTAGTTCAGTGAGTAGACAAAGTTCAGGTGTGCCGCCAGCGACGACGCGACCGTTTAGCGTTTAGCTGCATAGATCGGGTGTTAGGTTGTTTTTAAAGATGCCTACCTGTTGTAGTGTTTGTAGATACACAGATATTAGATACTTAAGTACTTATCTGACTAAAATATTTTGATTTTTAATTTTTGCTTTTTACCGAGCGACAACCCTATGATAATAGGTAAGAATTTCGAGCTCTGTTCTGTAGCTTTTATTCTGCTCCGTATTTATTCATGTGCTACTTGTATATGAGGGACTTTTCCTTTCTACGTATAGTCGGACCAAGAAATTCCTTTATCACGCTAAGGTTTAATATCATTCGAAAAGTTTAAAACATCAGACTAGTCACCCACAAATCAAAGTTACAATCAGCCTTATTTTTTTTCTGATGCAAGAACTGTCATTATACTCATTATAAGACCCTGTTTACATTACTCCAGTAAAATCTTTCCAGTAGCAACAGCAACAACATGTAAACAAGGTATAAATGGTAAGTAAGTACTTACTTGGTCGAGTATACAGTCGAGCTCAGAAGCAGCTGAACCAAACACAACATTTCAAACGGTCTTAGTGTTCACGTTTATGTTCCAAATACCCACATACCAAATTTCATCGAAATCGTTGGAGCCGTTTCCGAGAATTTCGTATATACAAGAATTGCTCGTTTAAAGGTATTAGATTAGATAGATAAAATTGAAAAAAAAAACTGCCTCCTAATACCGACGCGTAATTTAACATAAGTGCAACAACCACAAGCTAATTGTTCATCACAACTCAAGACAATTTGTACACCTCTCTCTCTTTCTATCAAATATGTTATGTTTCTAAATAAATAATAATATGCGCGTTTGAGGGATCTGAAGAAGTCTCGGATCTGACAGCCGGCAGCGATGCGTTAGTAGAAGTAACAACATGAATCAGATGGATCAAAATCATAACGTTTGGCGTAGTGTTTATTAGATCAACCGTATCAAGTGAGTTCACTGACCTAGGATATTTGTGTGTCTATTCTATTGTGAACACCATGTTGTACCGTAAATGGTATATGTGACAAGGTATTCAAATGTGATATACCTAATTGCCAGATTATTTCTCCATTTTGTAGAAAGCCTGCTTCGTAGAATGTTCTATGTCCTTTTTAGATAGAATCAAAAACAAAGTCAAAATCAAAATATCCTTAGCACTTGTTAAAGTCGAAGAAGAAACAGATCTACCCTACAAGTTTTTAACTCATTGACAAAATGGATTACACCTTTTTTCAAGTTCAGTACAATTTTCGAATAGTATTTCCGCAGATGCCATTTGAAAAATCGGCCTACTGTTGGTTATAAACCGTATGGTGACAAACTAATTTACAAATCCATTTCCGTCAAGCTGGCCTTATACTACGAAGTGCAAAATTCGAACTTCGTATCGTGCCATTCCTCTCACGCTAATAGTATTTAATACAAGAGCGAGCAAGACGATGCGATACGAACTTCGATTTTCGAATTTCGGAGTAGCCCCCCAGCCATCCAGTAGGGTTCATTGGATCATGTTTAAACTTCTATGTGTAAACATTGGAAATTCAGATTCATCCTGACCCAGTTTCATATTACCATCTTATATTAAGACATCATCATCATCATCATCATCATTTCAGCCGAAAGACGTCCACTGCTGAACATAGGCTTCCCCCAAGGCTCGCCAAACAGATCGGTTCCGTGCCCTCCGCATCCAACGCGATCCTGCAACCTTAACCAGGTCGTCGCTCCATCTTGTTGGAGGCCTACCGACACTGCGTCTTCCGGTCCGTGGACGCCACTCGAGAACCTTTTTGCCCCATCGGCCATCAGTTCTACGAGCGATGCGCCCTGCCCACTGCCACTTGAGTCTGGCGATTCTTAAAGCTATGTCGGTGACTTTAGTTCTTGCACGGATTTCATCATTTCTTTTGCGATCCCGCAGAGAAACTCCGAGCATAGCCTCTGATTGCATATTAAGACAAGTCCATATAAATAAAGGTATGAATCACCGAACTGTTGGATGGAGTGAGCGGCTAAAGTCATGGCCAAGACACGCGCGATTGATTTTATGTCTTTCACTGATTATGCATGCCAACAATACCACAAAATAACAATACCCGAACGTGACGAAGTGTTTAGTGTTCGCTCACCTTATGTTTCCTTGTACATTTATGGTCATTATACATTGTAGTTACTGTACGTGTTGTTTTGGCATTTTCAAATCCGTCGTTTTCAATCAGAAAACGGCTACCTAACTAGGAACATTTTTACTGGTATATTTCTAGGAAATGCTCCTTGGTAGAAGTTTACACTAAATAGGTTTTTACAATCGCACTTTTACGGAGTATTAAAATAGGAATAAATAAAAGTAAACTCTACCTGAATACCGAAAACTACAGTGAAATATTTTCGAGAATGTTGTAAATCTGTACGTATTTAATATTTAAATAGAACCATTTGATCTCTGACCCATCTTAGTACGTCCTCACTGTAACATAATGATTTTCCTTGTCAACCAATGCGATATCACACTGATATATTTTCTGTGTACATTTCTCGAATAAATAGATATTTACTATTCCTAAACACAGCGATAACGCTGGGATTTCATTTTTGATTAGATGAAAAATATTTTTCTCCTACTGCTCTCGTCTTTCTAATTCAACCCGTTTTTGCATACTTTTGGGTAAAATTTTCACGGATTTCAAAAATCGGTAGGGTATAGAGAGGGGCACATTGAGCAATTTTTGATTTATCACCTTCTTATTTGATGATGGTTTGCATTAGAATTATGATATTTGCTTTGATTGTTAGGAAATTTATCTGGGAATAAATGCCTCTTGCCTGTTTTTTTGTAGCCTGTATAGTTTAGCAGAAAATCGTTCCAAAGTGACCAAAGTCAGACATGCTCATGCTCAACTTGCCTCGATAGTGAGGTAAGTTGAGCACGGGTATGAGGTAGGTTGAACAACGTAAAATTGGCATAAATAAAAAATTAAATCATCGTATTTATTGCTCATATTTATTTATTGTTAGCAAGACAACAATCAGTCTTATAATTAATCATATAAACGGAGTTCTTGACTTCCGAATCTCATTTTATTAGTTCCTGATATTGTATATAAACTTCATATTATAATCGAATCAGCACTACCAATAACAAAATTTATTAGAAAATAGTCACAAATCAATTATATCTAATCATTGAGCATTGCTCAACTAGCCCCATTAAAAACTGACCAATTAACCCCCCCCCCCGTCACGATTTTTAGTAAATGTTAAAGTTTAATATAATGAGTAATAAATACATACATACAATGATTTATTGTTGTATTTGGTATTTAATGATTTATTGTTAGTTTAGTATTATTTGCTGTAATTTAATTATTTATTGACCCGTAATTAATGTATAATTGTATTTAAATAAATATAAATCAATAAATACATTAATTTATGTATTTAAACACAATAGATGAGTAAAGTTACTAATTATTAATACTTATCTGATGCTTCAGACATTTGTTCTTGCAATTTTTAGAAGAAAAATACTAAACTTAATTTTTTTTAACAAACGAAGCCTGCTACTAACTCCTGCGCCGCGTTGCAATTGTTAATGGTGGATTGTGTTCCCCTGCCGCGTAGCATGCTTAGTTTTGGAGATCTTTGAATTGCCCAACTTACCCGCTTGCTCAACATGCCCCTCCCTACCCTACATGTACCCGTTTTCATTGATATATGTGATATGTATTTAATTGTTTCTAAGGCTATTTTTTTTTTCTTCAGAGGGACGACCGGTCGCTGCTCGCTCAGTTCTTCTTCGCGGACGATGCCCTCAACATGGTGGCTGCCGAATTGGACTCCTTCGATGGCCGGAAGGACCCTGAGCGGTGCTCCACTCTCGTCAACCAGCTGAGGCATGCTCAAGTAAGTCTCCACGAAATGGTACTACGAGATGGCACGCATAACGACGACACAGGTAAATCCAGTGTGGTGCCTCCAGTTCGTATGTTAACCACAATAGATGTGGTTTCAAAATCTACAAACAATTTTTTGGTCACATTTTGGTATCCAATTGAGGTAAAATTACGTACGTACCTAAGTTGGGTGACAATACAATAATTTGGTAGTGAAATTCTGGTGGTCTCCACAGGACAGAACTCTTCAACGATTAATGGCATCGACTTAAAACTTGGTACGGATATGTAGTTTGAATGACAATGCTAGGTAACAAACAATCAGTAAAAAAGGGATGTATTAGAAATGTTTTTTTTTTACAAAAAACTTATTTTATTATTACATATCTAGGTGACCGAAGTATTTGCCAGTAGGTTTTTTTTATCATGAGAGGGAGGCAAACAAGGGGATCATCTGATGGGTAATGAAATGATCACCGCCGCCCATAAACCAACAACTCAAAAAGAGTCACTAATCTGTTGCCGGCCTTTAAAGGAAGTACCTATAAATAAACCCTTTTCTTGAAAGCCCTGATGCCATAGTTGTCGGGATGTCGGGAAACACTGCTGCCGGAGGTGGATTCCACAGTGTACTATTTTCGCGGTGGTTTTATTCTAAGGTCCTCTTTTGTGTTAAAAAATTAACATTTTTTTGCTGTAGCATATATAGATAAACAATCCTTTGATAGCAGGTTGAATAAAAAGCTAATCATTGCCAGTAACAATTAAGTAACTATGTCTTAACTACCTATGTCGTAGCTTCTAATAGTTATGATGGATGTTACCACACGCCACTGTTGCCGTATGTAAGCGATTAAGAATTTCGGGGAAGTCGGTTGGGAGCGACTTGGTTCAATTGGTAGAACACCCAGGTTGGGGCGCATACCCAGGAGACGTGGGTTCGAATCCCACCGGCGCACCCGGAAAACTTTTTCGCTTTTAAATCTTGGTTTCGGTGAGCAGACGTAACTGCTAGTAAAAATAAATAATATTTAACTGTCTTCGTTACCATCACCATGTTATGTGATTTGATCACAAGCGTGTCTAAGAAAATTATGTTATTTTTCCTTCGCTTTATGATTTTCAAGGCTGGTTTACACGTGATTATGGTCCCATAGTCGACCACAACCGGAGCGGATACGAAACTATAGTCCGACAAGCTCGTGCGCGGCTCTCCGCGGAACCCTGTCGCAGTCAGCATTTGCCGAACTTGTTAAAAACAATCTCGGTAAGGATAGCAGAGGCTCCCTGCGACAGGGTTCCGCCGAGCGCCGCGCACGATCTTGTCAAGGTATAGTGGCAAAAAGTTTAGTGATTAGCGTGACGAGTATTTATGTTATGCGACATGTTTTGGGTCGCTTATCTTTACTTTTCCATAGCTTGTGATAGACTTATATTCTTCGTTATCAAAAAATAACGGTATACTGTCAACTGAGCGACAATTTTTGACAGATGCATCGTATGACAATCGGTTAATATTACTAATAATATTACTAATTTATTTATTTATTCATTTATTGTTTTGGGAAACATACAGCATTTTTTTTAGAATAGCCTATACAGTGTCCCATTGCTGGGCAAAGGCCTCCCCTTTCTCCTTCCACTCGTCCCTGGCTTCGGCAGTGTTGCCAGTCCGGCTGGAATCGCTCCAAATCGTCCCGCCACCTTCTTTTAGGGCCTACCTCTGCTCCGGTGCCCGTCGCTTGGACAGCATAATATAACACAATTCAAATTAGATTTAATATTATGCGAAAGCTTGTATGGATGGATGTTTGTTACCCTTTAAAAAATAGGTTGAAGAAATTTTTAGTCAATCTTGTAATTCAATGATGAGTCTGTTGAACTTGCTATCGGTACGAATAAATGTCAAAATCCCGCGGTCATTACACGACTTGTTGTTGTGTGCGTGACCTAAACTCTCGTGGCGTTACCTATAACTTCTTGCATGTCGTGCAAAACGCAACTCTATAGGAAACATCAGGGCTAATTTATTCCGACCATGGTTATTCAAAGTCAAGATGGAATTACCATACATAACAAATATTCGCGAAATTTATATGAACGAGTGCAACTCAATTATAGGTACTGTTCATCATTGTACTTGGGATTCATGACATGAGTCACAGTATGTGTCGTTGTTAGTTGAGGGCAAAACAACGCGCTCTGAACCTGACTAACTAATTATGGGAAATTGCTAGTCAAGATACTTGATATAATGGACAAAATACGTAATGACCATTTGATTTATTTAAATTTTACTCGATAAAAAAAAGCCGTATTTTTGACCATAGGGCCAAAGGGCTTCTAAAGCTGAGGGTCACGATCCTCACGGTCGCACCTCGTGAGGTTTTCGAAAGTTATGTTCGATATCACATTATTTGTTTGTTTGAAATTTTGAAATTTACCATGCTTTTTACGGTGAAGAAATTTAATGGTGTGTGTGTGAAGTTCCCAATGCGCACTGGGCAAGCGTGGGTACTACGGCCCAAGCCCTCTCATTCTGAGAGGAGAGTTGTGCCCTGCTGTGGGAGTGGGCTAAGATAATGATTAATATCAGAAAATGGGAATTTTACATGATTGTTGTAAAATAACCTAATCTAAACCAATGTAGATTGAGTAGATCAAAAAGTTCATCTAAAGTAATAGTTTCGTCGTAAATTATTATAATATTAAATGCTCATTATATATTTCGTCTATTACTCTTTTAGACACGCTCCCCTTAAAACATACTAGGGGCGTTCAATAAAAAGTGAGAATGAGTATGTTATAAACAACTTTTACTAAATGTAATTTTATTTTTCGACATAGTCACCTTTTAGCATAATACACTTAATATATCTTTTTTCTAAACTTAAAATTCCATTTTTAAAAAAGGTCTCATCTTGAGTACTTAAAAAATCATGTACTGCAGCGACTACCGCGTCGTCGTCTTCAAATTTCTGGCCTCTCAGGTATTGTTTCAATCTCGGAAATAGGTAGAAATCACTGGGAGCGAGATCTGGTGAATACGTAGGATGCTTAAGGATATCGAACCCAGCATCACGAATTACAGCCATTGCAACGGCGGACTTGTGTGCCGGGGCATTGTCCTGGTGGAACAGCACAACTTTCGAGAGTTTACCTCGCCGTTTTTCGCGGATCTCATTGCGCAATGTTGCTATTTGTTTGGCGTATAATGTGCCCGTAATAGTGGCTCCATGCTCGAGATATTCAATCATTAATACCCCTTTACCATCCCAAAAAACAGAGCCCATGACCTTACCGGCAGATGGGCTCACCTTGAATTTCTTCGGAGTTGGAGATGATGGCCTTTTCCATGTCATAGACTGCAGTTTCGTTTCTGGGTCGTAATGATGGAGCCATGTTTCGTCCATTGTTATAAATCGCACCAAAAAAAGTTCCCGGTCTTGCTGCATCAGGTTCAAAGCTTCTTGACAAATCTCTAGTCTAGTTTGTTTTTGCGTGTCAGTAAGCATTCTTGGTACCCAACGCGCAGATACCTTTTTCATACCCAAGCGTTCATGTAAAATATTATGCACGCTCCCCGTTGAAATCTTTACATTTTCAGCAATAAAACGAACCGTGACACGACGATCCGCCAAAACTGAGTTTTCGACTTTTTTCACAATTTCTTCAGTTACTGCTGTAGTAGGGCGTCCGGAGCGGGGGTCGTCCATTGTCGATGTTCTTCCACGTCTAAATTCGGCGCACCAACGTGCGACTGTCGAATACGGAGGAGCATTAGACCCTAAAGTGTCCCGCAAATCCAAATTGACTTGGTCCGTAGAAAAATTTTTCAAACACAAGTATTTGATAACGGCACGCAGTTAAATTTTCTCCATCTTCGCTAACGTACTCAATAGCATTGCAAAGAAATTACCGTTTTTTTTTTAAACAAAAGACAGTTAGTTTTTTTTTTTCATAGCAATCAGCTAGATAGATTAGCTTTACCGGCCAGTATTTAATTTCGTAATATTAAAAGAGTTTGCATCTCATTCTCACTTTATATTGAACGCCCCTCGTACTGTAGTTTTTCGCTTTGTTCTCTAACGGTCATTGTTTTGACATAATAAACTTGCTCAACTAGCAACCGCTTGAGATGATATTTACATTTCAAATCGCGTACTTCACGGTGTGGCTTTGATTGTTTTCGGAACTAGAATAAAATAACAACACTGCTACGTAAATAGTTTTTGTTTATGAAGGAGTTTACCTTGCGTGTAACTGATTGCTTATCACTGGAGTGACGTCAGCGGAAAGAACTAACTATGCTATAGCTAAAAGGAACATCGGTTTGGAATTGTTTCAAGTGCGATCTAGATCTCCAGATGCAGAGAATTAAGACATCTATTTTGGATTGTGTTACGATTGACCTTGCTTAATAGATTATTTATTTTTAACAAAAACGGCTTACGGCTTGGGTAAACGGGTTCGGTTAGTATACGATCCCGTATTTCTCGACCCTGACAAGTACATGAGAGTTTGAATTATAATCTCGCACATTATTGTCAGTGTGTTGCCAGTGATTTATTCATTTATTTAATTAATTATTCATCAAAATTCAAAAATACAAATAAAAAGACAAGAAAACTTAAAACGAACCTTCGTCGCTTCCCTAAAACGACAGAACACCACACCCTCCGGCCAGAAGTCTGAGCGCAGGAGCATCTTCCAGAAATCTTTAAAGCATATAGTTATAAGAATTAGCCTGGTCTTCAATTGTTACTTGGGATGTTTGGCGGGCATTCCCATGGGAATTTAGATAAAGGTTTAGGTTCATGCGAAATAAATTACGGGTGAAGGATTGTTATTGTTATAAATATACAAGAATAAGGTTGAATAACATATCAGCTTCCTATAAATAAGTGGATTAGTTGGTATGGTAGCCAAGGTTGAATTCAAGTGGCCGATATCGATTTCAGACATTTACGTCTACACTCAAACTCTTAATTTAAAATAATAGCCGAAAACATCCTACCAATATTATAAAAGATAAAGTTTTTGGAGATGTTTGAATGCTTGGATGTTTGAACGTTTGTTAGTTAATCACGTGGGCGGAATTACATGAAAATTGGCGTGCAGATGGAAATAAAAGATCTTAATTGAGACATAGGATATTTAAAGATTTGCCACACTGGATGCCTTCTGCGGTCGCGGTCAGGTCAAATTGAACGCAGCCCGCATTATGTATGAACAGCATTGTCGGTCTCTATAATACAATATTGCGCTTGCGTGCGATTTGACCGTGCGATATCCATACAGTGTGGCAAATCCTTTAATATCCTGCTAATGAGTTCTCGGGTGATAATGTTTTTACTTTAAACAAGAATAGGGCAATTTTGAATAGGTCGTACTGAGAGCAAAACGTCCTGTGTAGCATTTAGTCTGCTAGGCATAATGTCCGTTTAATGAGAAGGACCCCAGGGAACAGCGGCGAAGGGTACTACTAACAACCCGATTCCCCCCGGGTTGACTAAATTTTCGAAGTTACCAAAAGCTTCTTTTCCATTACTGCACTTTCAAGAAGAGGATAAATGGGATTTTGTATTTTTTTTTGCTCCGGTTTTACTTGCAAAAATTTTCAGGCCTCGCCACTGGCAGGGAAGAAAGCGTAGGGAGCAAATTGTCCGCAATTAAAAATTCCCTTGAAGCAAATCGTCATCAACGAAAAATGACAAAAACAAAACGTCCCTAATGCATAATAAACTATTTTTAAAGAAGAAGAAATACATACAACTTTAGATTAAAGTAGTTAGTAGTGTGGAGTACAATTTTAACTGCGGACGTTTTGCTCCCGTGGCCATTTAAATTGCGGTCGTTTGATCAATGTGACATTTTGATTTGTTGACACAGTGCCTTTTAAATTGCGGACGTTTTGCTCCCATGCCATATTATGTTACGGACTTTTATTCAACGAGGACGTTTTGCTATGAGGAGTATGAGGACCTATCAATCCTAACCCGATAGCGTTGTCCGGTCCGACCGAACGAACGTTGCGCTTTAAAAGTGTTACAATACGTTTACTTTTAGTTTACCACTGACAGATGGCTTGCCTTCATTTCATTTCCAACTTTAACACCATACAAATAAAGTATTTATTACAAAATCTGCAAACGTGGGTAACAGTATTCTAAAATTGGCTTTATTTGTAGGTAGTTAAAGTTCAATATGAAATGAAGGCAAACCATCTGTCAGTGGTAAACATGTAATTTTACTGTACCGTAATTGAGTTTATAAATACCAAACTCCAATATGTCCACAATAAATTACATTGAGATATAATCCTTATTTTCATTACAATAAGGAGCATATCTCAATGTTATTTATTTCGGACATATTGGAGTTTGTTTGAATGGATTGCTACTTAACTAACATGGGTGATGATGCTGCGGGGTAAATTTTAGTATTAAATATTTTGAATTTTTTTGTAAAATCAAACATTTACGACGTCGTTGCATCCGTTCTTCAATATCGCTTTGAAAGTTTCAAATTAGCACACTGTCATTGAATTCAAAGCTTAAAACAACCCATGACGGGTTTCTAGTGGACTCATTCAATTTACTTAAAGTATGACACATCGAATTGGAAAACCGTAGAATAAAAATCATAGTTAATTAAATAATAATTAATTAGAATAATGCGCGTTTGGCGTCTAATTTAGCGCCAGCGTTTTTAGGTCGGCTAGGCACGGAATAGACACATTTGTCTATGTTTGGTCAGCGCCAATGTGAAAAACAATCTGGATCTAGTGCAACTTACAGCTAAGCAGTCACACACACACACACACACGCACACACAGAAAAAACCGGCCAAGTGCGAGTCGGACTCGCGCACGAAGGGTTCCGTTCCATTCCATTTAACGACCGCTTTAGCCTAGTTGGTAGTGACCCTGCCTACGAAGCCTGAGGTCCTGGGTTCGAATCCCGGTAAGGGCATTTATTTGTGTGATGAGCACGAATATTTGTTCCTGAGTTATGGATGTTTTCTATGTATTTAAGTATTTATTTATCTATATAAGTATGTTTATCGTCGTCTAGTACCCATAGTACAAGCTTTGCTTAGTTTGGGACTAGGTCGATTTGTGTAAGATTGTCCCCTAATATTTATTTATTTATTTATTTATTTATTATCTATGAAAACGGCAAAAAAACACGTTTATTGTGTATAGTTTGGCCTATAACAAACGGTCGAGTGAACTACAAGTAATCGTGTTTCGATAAACACTGGTCATTAGAGAGAATCCTCAAATATCTTACACATGAATTTCAGAACTAAAGCTTTGCTAGCAATGATTATAGCACGAGATTAAATGAATGCAATAAATGCGCCAAAAGCTCGGTAGGGCATTAATGACGGATCCTGCGCCCACATCCCTGCTGCATCGGGCTGCTGGGTTCTTCATGAGGTCATCACCATCAGTCCACCTTGTGGAGGTTAAATGAATGCAATAAATGCGCCAAAAACACGGTAGGCCCTTAATTATTACATACTACAAATGGATGTTCTCTGACCTCAGCAAACACGGGCTTGCAATGCAACAATCTCGTAATCCTTGAACTGAGCGGTTTGCGTATTTTTGTTTCCATTGCCTCGTTGCAACTCTGGGGGAGGCCGAATGGTAATGCTGGCTGTGACGTCATTAAGCGTTAATTTATAACCGTTTATACATTTACCTGAACGGTTCTTCAGTTATACGATAAAAAACCGGGTTAGGTTTTATAACCGTATAAAGTTCCATGATTTTGTTTTAGCGTAAATTTAGTCACTTCTTTTTGTTTTAAGTGTCCCGCTAGCAGTTATTAATTATCTTGACATTAACTCATTGATTTAAGTAGCTAGGTCAGGTACTTCAATCAATTATATGTACATAAGCAAATACATTGACTTCCATAAAATATCTAGTTCAGTCTAATCATGCCTTATAAGAACTTGGCAAGTAATACCTTTATACTATTTGCTCCTATATTTAGGACGTCATTATTGATGTATGTAACATATATGTGTTAATAATAACACATACGGACGATCCGGTTCTGAAAAACTTCAGTTAGGTAGGTACTTACAGTAGACTATGTACTTACTAGCTTTTTTTCCACGGCTTCACTTCCCTATAGTAGGTACTTTATATATAGCTGTTGCCCGCGACTCCGTCTGCAAATAATTCGTTTATCGCTCTCCCGCGGGAACTACGCAATTTTCCAGGATAAAACTATCCTATATCCTTCCCAGGGTCTCAAACTATATTCATACCAAATTTCATCTAAATCAGTTTAGCGGTTTAAGACTAGCGTCTAGCGGTTTAGCACTTTCGCATTTATAATATTAGTATGGATGGATTTTTACCACAGTCTTATTTTGAGGGACATATAAAATAATGACGAACTAGTTTGTTACAGTTATATATCGCCGGATGACAAGCAAAACTCACAAAAATTTCTGTCACTGCTCTTCAAAAAGTCGTATCTAGTTAGTAATTTCATACTGAGATACGAGCTTTGTTTTAAGTAGGTACTTGGTACTTAGTGATTTTTGCTTGTCACCCCACGATATATGATTCTTAAATTAGTACCTAAACATTACTAAAAAAACCATGGTAGATTAGTGTTGGACCTATGATATTTAAGTGAAGCATCGCACCTAGTGAGTTTTTCGGTACTTATTTATATGTATGCTAAATCACATGTGAAATTCACCACGTGCTTTACGGTGAAGAAAACACAATTCTATATTGCTTGAAGCTCCCTATGCAATCTGGGCTGGCGTGGGAAATACTACCCAAGCCCTCTTATTCTAGCAGCTCCGTGCCCAGCAGTGGGATAGACGTGCGTATATAAAGTGAAAATGACGGTGACATGACTAATTTCAGTCGCGCCTTAAATTTAGTCGTGACTGTGTTCGATTCAAATAGACACATACACACACACACTAACCGATTTAAAGCGGATCCAATAGTGACAGAATTGGACCGTCCGTATATTTTATTAACGTACTTGTATGGTTGATACAGATTAATACAAAATGCACTTGTTCCGCAACTTTCCAATTGTATGGGACTCCACACCCAGTTTGGTCTGATCGCAAACTATAGAAAGCTATCCTACGCTTTCCTATAGTTCTCTGATCTGATACATGATTATATTGTAACTACCTATTGTATATTTGCAGACTTAAAATGTTTTGCTTGCGAGTAGCGTGCATAAGAATTTTCGTTAAGTAAGCAGGAGATTGAAATAAATTTGAATTGGGTATGTCTTCGACAAAGCAAGGAAAGTCGTGACACCAACAATGTCGCCTTTTAGCAATAAATGATTATGTTTCTTATCTTTGGCAAACCATCATGATGGACAAAATAAATGGAAAACGTATTGACCGTCTGGTCTCGAAATTAAGATGGTAGAACGGCTATTTAGGTTGAGTCTGGACAGAAAGATTTAATAATGAAGTGGCAATATAAGAAGAAGATTATGTCTTTGGATGCAACACCTCGCACACACTACTCATCATCGCTGACATTACGTAAAGAATTTAGGCAACCCTGTGGGAATCAATTGTTACAGTGACACGCCACTGCTACCTTCTAATTTTTATATTTTGGTGATCCCTAGATCTTTTTAATTCTTTTTTATGAAAAGAAGACTCATATAGTGCAGAGTCGTGCAGAGACTATAAATAATATCTTTCCCAATTTTTCCACTAATTACGATAACCAATGGTTAATTTTAGACTTGTAATAATACGAATATCATTAATTCCTTGTACCTACTTATTGTTTAATAATCGCACTAAATTTAACCACGTATTACTTAACAGTGTCGTGCAATTAAATATGCGTTGTGTTGCCCATTTTATGGGCCTGACATTCATGATTTGTAATTAATTTGTTCTTATCTCTTGCAAAATTAGAAGAAAATACATTGTTTTACATACTTCAACTTTTAATATTAAAAACGAATTTGCATAGTAATATACTAGGGGCGTTCAATAAAAAGTGAGAATGAGTATGTTATAAACAACTTTTACTAAATGTAATTTTATTTTTCGACATAGTCACCTTTTAGCATAATACACTTATTATATCTTTTTTCTAAACTTAAAATTTCATTTTTAAAAAAGGTCTCATCTTGAGTACTTAAAAAATCTTGTACTGCAGCGACTACCGCGTCGTCGTCTTCAAATTTCTGGCCTCTCGGGTATTGTTTCAATCTCGGAAATAGGTAGAAATCACTGGGAGCGAGATCTGGTGAATACAGAGGATGCTTAAGGATATTGAACCCAGCATCACGAATTGCAGCCATTGCAACGGCGGACTTGTGTGCCGGGGCATTGTCCTGGTGGAAAAGCACAACTTTCGAGAGTTTACCTCGCCGTTTTTCGCGGATCTCATTGCGGAATGTTGCTATTTGTTTGGCGTATAAAGTGCCCGTAATAGTGGCTCCATGCTCGAGATACTCAATCATTAATACCCCTTTACCATCCCAAAAAACAGAGCCCATGACCTTACCGGCAGATGGGCTCACCTTGAATTTCTTCGGAGTTGGAGATGATGGCCTTTTCCATGTCATAGACTGCAGTTTCGTTTCTGGGTCGTAATGATGGAGCCATGTTTCGTCCATTGTTATAAATCGCACCAAAAAAAGTTCCCGGTCTTGCTGCATCAGGTTCAAAGCTTCTTGAAATCTCTAGTCTAGTTTGTTTTTGCGTGTCAGTAAGCATTCTTGGTACCCAACGCGCAGATACCTTTTTCATACCCAAGCGTTCATGTAAAATATTATGCACGCTCCCCGTTGAAATCTTTACATTTTCAGCAATAAAACGAACCGTGATACGACGATCCGCCAAAACTGAGTTTTCGACTTTTTTCACAATTTCTTCAGTTACTGCTGTAGTAGGGCGTCCGGAGCGGTGGTCGTCCATTGTCGATGTTCTTCCACGTCTAAATTCGGCGCACCAACGTGCGACTGTCGAATACGGAGGAGCATTAGACCCCAAAAGTGTCCCGCAAATCCAAATTGACTTGGTCCGTAGAAAAATTTTTCAAACACAAGTATTTGATAACGGCGCGCAGTTCAATTTTCTCCATTTTCGCTAACGTACTCAATAGCATTGCAAAGAAATTACCGTATTTTTTTTTAAACAAAAGACAGTTAGTTTTTTTTTTCATAGCAATCAGCTAGATAGATTAGCTTTACCGGCCAGTATTTAATTTCCTAATATTGAAAGAGTTTGCATCTCATTCTCACTTTTTATTGAACGCCCCTCGTAGTTGACATTATAAGTTGCTGGTAGCATGTCTAGACGCCAATCTGAATTGAAATTTAATGTCAGCCATTCAAGGTTGATGTATGTTTGTTTGATGCTGTGACTGACAGCGCCAATACACACGTACACGTGTATGTACATGGTGTATGATTGTTTGTATGACTCATGCTCAGTTACGCGGCCAATCAGTTGTTAATGTTATTCTCGTTGACTAGTATTTACTATAACATTTTAGTATGAGTATATCGATAAATTGCATAAGCGCACCTTCGGCATGTAAATAAATACCCATGTTTCTCACAGTTAGAGGGCAAATGTGAATAAAAGTATGTAGGTACGTCACATCTTTATTGGTGGCCACGGTGCAGTGATTAGGTACACGTACTTGCAAAGTCATCATAATTGAAAAGTTAACCAAGCACAAACATTTCTCTTCATCTGTTTCTTTTTTGACGGATATAATAGAAAAGGCTCGCACCGATCGTCAGACAACAAAACTAGGTTTTCTTGCTATCAGTTGCTATCCTAGTTATCGGAGGCTAGGACATACTTTTGCGGCCTACTGACATTGCCGTCCATTAGCTCCTTGTGTCGTATTTCCTCTACACGCATAACCACTTTGAACAGTCGCATATTGCACACAGAAAAGTGACATTCGTTATTGAATCATGTGACTGAAAGATCATGTCCTCACACTTCTTTAATTTACATTTTTTCTCAATCACATGACTCAATAGACAATGATGCAATTAGGGTTGCCATCTCTAAAATTTGGAAACCAGGACAAGACGCGTGAAAACCCCGGATTCTAGAGTCCAGAACCCGGACATGACAACAGGTTTTTTTAAACATAATCACGGGAGTGGGTGGGGGGCGGTGAAGTGTGCGTGTGTCGCGGGCGGCGACTTTAAATTTTTAAACCCCGAATACAAATGAAACCCCCCCCGGACGCTCCCCGGATGCCCTCTAAACTAGGACAAATCCGGGGAAACCCGGATGGATGGCAACCTTAAATGCAATCAATGCTCTAATTTAACATCGTTATGATCGCGTACCTACTTATCAGATCCTCGAAAACACGGTTTTGCGTGATGGAAAAGTGCAGCATAGATAGGATAGGGAGACTGAAAAATGAGGCAGGAAGATTTGGTTTTTGAGCTGGATTTGAGAGAACGAGACAAGGCCAAACACGAATCCTTTGCCCAAGAACAAGCATAAGCTAAGAAAAAAAAAGTCTTACCCAACTTTTTTTTTTCAGGACCGGGTGCTGAACATCATCAGTCAGATCATGGATCAGCTGTTGGGAGACGAGCGAGTGGCCAGAGGGTTTCGCGTCAAGTTTCCAGAGGATGTCCTTCAGGATAACTTGGCGGGCCAGCTATGGTTCGGGGCTGAGGTTGTTATTTGACAGTTGTATTTAATTAAGATCAGTGTCTTCGAAATCTTCTGCATTACTCGCACTTGTGCGTGCAAGCAAGAATCTATACTAATATTATAAAGCTGAAGAGTTTGTTTGTTTGTTTGCTTGAACGCGCTAATCTCAGGAACTACTGGTCCGATTTGAAAAATTATTTCAGTGTTAGATAGCCCATTTATCGAGGAACGCTATATAACATCATCACGCTACGACCAATAGGAGCGGAGCATCAATGATTATCGCGGACGAAGTCGCGGGCACCAGCTATGCTGCAATAAAATTCTTTTGTTCTCTTACATTTGCATCTTGCGCTTTGCGCTATTCATAGATGAGCGTATCTTTTCGCTGATTTACTTACTTTTGGCGTGTTGACGGCAGATACATATTTAAACAAAGTCTAACATTAACCTCCTGAAGCCCAAACTATTTTTAGGACGTTTGTAATAACGACCCAGTGTCCTATTTATAGGCACTTATACTGGTAGCCCAGGACTTCAATTATTACAAAATCATTATATACTTTAATATATTTTAGACAATATTGTAATTGCAAATTAGTGCGTTTTCTTATTTTGGGACATTGATGAATTTTAACATTTACTTGGGCTGAAAGGATTACATATTACCGTTCTAAAAATAGGACGTTGGGCCTCAGGAGGTTAATTGATATAGACCGCCGCAGAGTATCGCCTGAATCAACCTTTTTTTAATGATACCTACGGACCTCGTTTACTTAAAATCTTTCAGGCTTATTGACTAACTAAAAATGTTGTTTCCAGTGTCTAGCCGCTGGTTCATCGATAATGAATCGCGAAGAAGAATCAGCCGCTATGCGTCCCCTCGCCAAAGCTCTGACTCGGAGCCTTGAGACGGTGAGGTCGTTGCTGCGAGAGCAATGTCTGCGCCCGCGAGGCTTAGCACTGTCACAACAGGACGATATGCTGCACGAGAGTCTCAGGATATTTGACAAGTAAGTAAATACAAAAAGAAAGAAAGAAAAAGAAGAAAGTAAAACATTTGTTTATAACAACAATAACACGTATACAGGCTAAAATTAAAAGTACAAACATAGACATAGGTACATATTGATGTTGCTATAAAGGTTCCCGGCTCAGCGTGTCGCTGGTTAAAAACCAGCACTGGTCTTCCGCCGGGCCACAGAATAGTAAAATCACGGAAGGCCACACAAAACAGACACAAATATTACACTAACACAAAAGAAAAAAAAAAAATAATAACTAACATTCAAACAGTTAAGGCTTCCACAGACCGAAGCGCAGGGCGTGCGCGTGACGGCGACGGCGACGCCTCGGTTTGTGGTGGCCCTAAACGACTTGGCTGTATGGATCCAACCTTTGCCTTTTCCTAACGGAAAGAACTTTTTTAAAAAACAAAAACCAACAACAATAACCAAAGAGTATTATTACTACAATAACCTAAACAGTGCTTAAACATAACCAAAGTAATCATCTCCTTTCTCCGATCCAAAGAGTATTATTACTATTTAGAAACAAATATAAGAAGTTGAGTCAATTAATTTACCAATTAAAATTAATACAAACAAAGATACACACTTTAAATAACTATTATAAAGATAGTGGCAGATACTTAGAAGATATTGACTAAAAGCGTGAAGGATTGAGGAATCCTCTCACCAGTACGCTGAGTCAGAGTTTTGAAACGGCGCGGTCTTTGCTGCACTTGCAGCCTGTGTGACCTCGAGGGTAGGCACTGTCACAAGAGTCGTCAAGGAGTAAGGGCTGTCTTGGGAACTTCAGTCTTAGAAAAGATATGGCTCACTTGACGAATCTTCCTGACAAGGTACCTTCAACTTATTCCGAAATATTTCAGTTTGGGTTAATTTGAACCTGTTCAAGCTTGGAAACTTTTGATCGATATTCAAAGTGTACCGCTTAAAAGGCATGTCACACTTAAAATCAAAAATTCCAATGAAAAACCTTTCCAGGGCTGTTCTGCTACACTAGCCCAATGATTTATTGAAATATTCTGGAACAACTTGTGGATGCTCTGTATAGCTGGCGCCTATCTGAAGTGGGAAGTAGAGTCGGGCGTCTTGCTTCGACTGGCCAAAGTATTGGAAGTCCTATGGAGACTGGGGTTGGTTGACTATAGGGGTACGTTGACTAACTACCAAAAACTCGTCCGACGCAATAGCCTTTAGCCAACCAGTGAGACACGAGAGTCCGTCACCTCCCCCCGCTCAGTCATCGGGAACGCGGCGTCGCGTACGCACGTCTCGTTTGAGAGAAGGAACGTAATATTGAAAAACAACGCACCTAAGTAATTATTTTTGTCGTAATGTTATTTGTAATAATGCCTATTTATTCATGGTTATTGATTGTCAAAGCATTTATAACGAATGTTTGATTAATTTTCTTTCTTTTATGTATATTCTATTTGATTTCGTCGCAGTTTTAAGATTATAGCACGTGGTTAAAAATTAAAAGGTGGTTCGGGGCTAGTAGACTCATGCTGCCCTGCAGACTCTAAAACGCAGTAAGAGGGTTTTTACGTTTGTTGAATATTGAACTATTACAAGCACAGCTATGCACAGTTATGGATGTTTTCTATGTATTTAAGTATTTATTTATCTATATAAGTATGTTTATCGTCGTCTAGTACCCATAGTACAAGCTTTGCTTAGTTTGGGACTAGGTCGATTTGTGTAAGATTGTCCCCTAATATTTATTTATTTATTTATTTACAGCGTAAGGAACATAATGGTCTAATCGATTCTTTGCTCTGACTGCGTTTTAAGGTCTGCAGGGCAGCATGTATAACGGGGCTGGTTGACCACCTGGTTACATTAGTTAGATATGATTATTTGTTACCAAATGGTTAAAGTTTGTAAGAAGTTGTTTTGTTTTGTTTTAAATACTTAATTTAATAATAATAAGAAAGTACTTTGTTTATTTTTAGATACTCAAATCGCCTAATGTTTAAACGTCAGATTGTTTATTCTTATAATTTGAATTTTATTGTGTTTTAATTGAAGTGGCGGAAGATCGCCTAATGGTTTCAATAAAAAAATGAGTAATACATTTTTCCGTCTTTTATCCTATTTCCTCGTAGATTTTTCCCTTACAACTTCATAGGTCAACATCTGACAACATCTTCATAGGGTTACCCGCTTTAAAATTAATGTACTCTAAAGAAATAATAACTATAAATTAAAAAATTTAAAAACCCCCAACGCATTATGTTACTCGTATATTTAAACAAGTCAATGCCCGTTATGCGTCTAAGATCCCTTCCGCAGCTAACAAAAGAGCTGATAACTTTGAAACGGCTGAACCGATTTTGATGAAACATATCAAAGAACCAAACATAACATATTAAAAAAAAACCGCATCCAAATCGGTTCACCCGTTTAAGAGCTATGATGCCACAGACAGACAGATAGACAGACACACACACATAGCGGTCAAACTTATAACACCCCTCTTTTTGTGTTGGGGGTTAAAAATAGAAACATTTAAGCTGAAATTTGGTCAACCATCCCCGGTCTCCCCTAGTGTAGGTAGGCTACTAGGCTAACAGTATCTCGTCAGCCCATTAAAATGAATACTTCCATTCATTTTCTTTCCACCTTTCAGACTATTCGCAGAGTTCGAGTTGTGCTACGTGAGCGCCATGGTGAATGTGAAGACTCCCCACGAGTTCGAAGCGCAGCAGCTAATATGTGTTCTGTTCTCTGAGAGCCTACGGCGGGCGTTGAAGCAGTCGCTGCTTACTCAGGAACAGGTGAGTCGTTTGTAAATTAACTGAAACAATTACTTTGCTCACCCGCGACCTTACGATAGTTACGTTTATGTAAGAAATGCGTGTTCATGCAGTTCCTCCACCTCCACACTGCACGAACACACAAATCACACAAACCCCAACCATCACCACCACCAAACTACACTGACGCGTTTCGAACTCAAGGCTGCGGGCCCAATTGCATAACAAAGTACAACTTATATTACAAGCGGAATTCCCTTTCTAGTTAATATAACTGAAGCGAGAGTTCCGCTTGTAATATTAGTTGTACTTTGTTATGCAATTGGGCCCAGAGCTCATCTTCAGAGTTGGTACCACAACCGTACGCTATGCTACCAAATGTACATTGAGTTCGAAACGCGTCAGTGTAGTTTGGTGGTGGTGATGGTTGGGTTTGTGTGATTTGTGTGTGTTCGTACAGTGTGGAGGTGGAGGAACTGCATGAACACGCATTTCTTACATAAACGTAACTATCGTAATGTCACGGGTGAGCAAAGTAATTGTTTCAGTTCATTAATATGGACCTCCGCAAAGTAACGCCTTATTCAGTAAATTATTTGAGTCGTTTGTATAAATTCATCGTGAGACTGACAACTATACAGGGTGGCACATGTAAGCAGAGTTTAGACCAGGGGCTCAGGGGTTCAGGAACGGCCCAACACGGTTTGCGAGCGGTAATTCGATCGTTTGCGAGAGGATAGGGAACGCCAAAAATCACTGGTTTGCGAGAGGTTTGGGCTGAGATTGGGATGAGCCTTATTTTTTTCCTCTCGCAAACCAGTGATTTTAGCAGTTCATCCCTATCCTCTCGCAAATGATCGAAATACCGCTTGCAAAGCGTGTTGGGCCGTTCCTGAATTTAGCCCCTGCAAGTAAAAACGTGTCAATTGCATTACATTGTGCAGCGCGTGAGCAAAGTAATTGTTTCAGTTCATTAATATGGACCTTTGATTTAGTGTTGCCTATCGATAGTCCAATATCGATAGACTATCGATAGTCTATCGATAGTTAAGACAAAACCAATAGTATCGATAGTCTATCGATAGTATCACCACGTGTCAATACTATTGATATTATCGATAGTATTGATAGTGATTTATAAGTAATACTATTGATAATGGCAATACTATATCGATACTGTCGATAGTTTTATGTCCAATACAATCGATAGTATCGATAGTATTGCATAATTAGGCAATAATGACCGAAAACAATCGATACTATCGATATTATCGATAGCTTTGTACTATCGATTGTACAAAACTATCGATACTTTATACATGAAATATACTATCGATACTATCGATAGTATCGATAGTATTGACATGTGCGATGCTATCGATAGTAATATCGATATGCTGAATAGTTCGCGAGGTCAACGATCGATAGTCAAACTATCGATAGTTCTGCAACACTGCTTTGATTCAATAAATTATTTATTACCGTTGTTAATTTCAGGTGGACGCATACGATCCAGCGCTGATGTTCGCTGTGCCTCGGCTCGCTATCGTCAGCGGCCTCCTCATCTACTCGAGTGGACCCTTGAGTATAGACAAGTCGCCAGGTAAATAGGCGTCTGCCAATACTTCAAAGCTTTCATAGAAAGTAAGAAAATACATTTATTTACAACATCACAAGACACATCATCAATATTTTCACAAAACAAAAGACAACACAAAATCTAAAGATGGAATGTCATAGTACATACCGTTATGTCACGAAAGTTATGGTACGCAGTTAAAAAATAAACCAAGTGCAAGACTGACTCGCGTACCAAGGGTTCTGAGCAAATTTATAGGTCTAAGTCTGTGGAATCGTTTGTAGCACTAATTTTAAATTTAGACCCAATTGTCACCAAATCTAAGACGCTAACTGAAAAATTTTCTAATGTAATGTGCGGGTGTACTAATGACGAAAATTAGCCCACATTTTTCACTCACTCACACTCACATTTTTCATTATTTTTTAACTATTAATTTTTCAAACATTTTCTTTCATAAAAGCCTTGTCGTGGACATTGCAACATTTGCAACTCAACAAAAATTCATGAAGTAGGAACAGCCGTTCAGAAGTCATGCGCTTACATACACTCGGCAGTTTTTTATTTTTTATTTTATTTGTTCTCATTTCAGAGGAGATGTCAGACATGTTCCGCCCGTTCCGTACCTTGTTGCATAAGATCCGCTCTCTCCTCTGGACACTGGACAGACGCGAGCTGGTAGCACTCGAGCGTTTGCTATGCACCAACGAAGACGTGTCTAGCTTAGCCACGCTGGACATACCGCAAGGTAGGTCAATTAAAAAGAACATAACTATAAATAAAAAAAATTTGAAACCCCCAACGCAATTATGTCACTCGTATGTTTGAACATTAAGTTAATGCCCATTATGCGTCTAAGATCCCTTCCGTATCTAACAAAAGAGCTGATAACTTTAAAACGGCTTAACCGATTTTGATGAAACATATCTAAGAACAATCGCCAAGAAACCTGCTTTCTAGTGAAAAAAAAACCGCATCCAAATCGGTTCACCCGTTTAAGAGCTATGATGATGCCACAGACAGACAGACACACACACACACACACACACACATAGCGGTCAAACTTATAACACCCCTCTTTTTGTGTCGGGGGTTAAAAATAACTTTCAAATAAGGAAAAAATCTGAGGTGAAAAGAATTAAAAGACAAAAGAACTAGCTTTTATTAGGTAGAGTAGATGTTAATAAAAAAAAGATATAAAATTAAAAGCAAAAGTTTTATTTTTAATTTTTAGTGACCACCTTCCAGTTCCGCATCAGACCCTGGTTACCATCTGGGACCAAACTACTCGTCGAGACGAATCAAACGAGTCCAAACTCGATGTGGTAGCCTCGTATCATTATGGAGTGCCTTTGGCCACCTTCCAGCTCCATCATCAGACCCTGGCTACCGTCTAGGATCAAAGTACTCGTCAAGACGAATCAAACGAGGCTAAACTCGACGGTTATGATGATTTTAATACTGGACGTGTTGCAATGATGAATACTAAAGTTTCATGTTGGTTATATTGCAGGCACCGATCAGACGGAGGATCCGTCGTGTCAGTACCCGGATCTTGGCGAATTCGTGTCCCGGTTCTACGCCGACCACGCACACTGTCGCGATCTCTACACTCAGAGGTCAGTGGACAAGTTGCCAAATAATAGCTGAAACATCGTATAATGAAAACAGTTTTGATATCAAAGTCTCGCGTGGTTTAGTCTGGCAGCTCCATGATGCAGTTTCTTAGCACACTTGGCGCGTATAGCCAGAAAATGCGGATTCGAATCGAACTTTTTCGCTTTGAAAGCAATCTTACATTTCGTTACGGAGACTTACAGCTTGAAACTTGAAGCAAAACACTGGTATTATGCCACAACCCATAGAACTGGGAACTAAAAATTACTAACTGTTTTAACAATAAATGTACAAAAAAAAAGCAAAATAGCTATATCATCTAAGTCCCGTGTTAATTACGTCAATTAACGACCTCTCCGACGTCCTTATCTTTATTTTGTTCTAAATCTGTTACAGCTCTAGCGAACCCACAATTACGGACAGCGACTACCTCCCGGACTACATAGAAGTGATGACCCCCATCATCGACGGCCTGCGTCGTCTCAGCGAGACCACAGTAGAGACAGAACACGAATCCGACGACAACAAAACGACCGACAGACACTATTCCACCGACACAGCCAGCACAGATACATTCCAAACCAACGACAACTACTTAGACGCCAACCCCAAAACAAGGAAAACGAGCAGAGCTGAAAGCAGCGACCTCTCCTCGTTAAGAAACCTCTCGACTAACGGTCTCATGATGTTTGATCCTTTAGTCATAAACGCTGGGAACTCGGGAGACAACGCCAACAGACAGCTACCCGATCATGACCTGGTCACGTCACTCAACGAACAGGTCACCGAAATAGCTGATAGGCTCTCATCAATAGTCGCTAGCGATGTAGATATACTAGAACACAATCAAATACATTCGTACTCAACTAACGATGTGCCTACGCTTATTTCCACTGAGCCTCCGGAACCGTACGGATTCAGCGGACCCAAAAACGAGCAGTTAAGCTGCATGCCCTCAACTAGTCACGGATATCTCATACCAAACGCAATAAGCCAAGAACCCGTAGTCTTAGCCTCGTTATCGCATAACAACTCCGCCGTCTTCAACCAAGAGGAAGACGACACCAATGGTGCAATATCAAACACTGATCTCCCACTGATTATACCAGACAATATCGACGCTGACATTGTAAATACTAACATATGTATAGCGAACGCTAATTTGAGTTCATTATTACTAACAAACGAAGAGTTTCGGCAGAACTTTATTGATAATAACGAAGTGATGGACGACACTACGAGTTTCCATTCAGCAAATTCTCATTTGGAAAAAGCGAACGAAGAGGATAGGGTCAAGTTTATGCTCGGCTACGAGAGTGAGCACGAATCACCGGTCGATTCAGGCGTCAGTACTGAAAATACTAGCTTAGATAGATCGCCTGACACCGACCAGAGCAAAGAAATCAAAGAAAACCATTTCATGCAGCAGAACAGGGTACTAAAGAGTCCCGAAGACGACAGAATAGAGGACAAGGACCGAGGTACGCTAGAAAGTTCCTTTTCAAATGTAAATAACGGTGACGTTAGTGTAAATATAAATTACGTGGAGCAAGATACTCAGAAGAACGAAGCGTCGTCATCGAATATAAATATAGATAGGCTAGACGAAGAGGCGAGTTCAAATGTTAATGATAAGTTACAAGATTGGGGTGCGAATGTTCCCGATGAAGAGTATGCGACGATAGACGAAGTAATTACGGAATTAAGAAGACATAGGGTACCAGATAGGAATGTTAGTTCGCTAGAAGACAATAATACCGATCTGCCTAACTGCTCGCACGGCAGCAGCTCGAGACCGAAAAAGACGAGGAAGTCGGCTTCGAAAAGCAAGAAAAAGAAGACCAAAATGTGGTCTCCAGGGACTGTGATCTTGGACAATCGGTCCTCTCAGAGCCGGATTCCGCTGAGGTTGAATTTGGACCATTTAGTTGACGAAAGGTTGGTTTTAAGACAAAATTCATTCTTCAGACAACAAAGCTTCCAAATGAATCCCTATTTCTCTTGGTCATGTAGAATTCTCTTTGTAGAATTTTGTTACGAAAAAAAAAGAAAATTGGAAACTTACGGAGAAGTCAACGATTATTTATTATTATTTATTACTATTATGACTATTAAATAAATAAATAAATATTAGCTAAGGCAGGACAAAATCTGCTGGATCAGCTAGTCTTCAAATAAATAAATAAAAACTAAGTTAACTGTAATGGAACGAGTTGTAAAAGATATATTTGTCCTTATCTATAAAGGCTAAGGGTCATAAAGCACGCTTTCTCGAAACATGCACTCCTCAAAAGATGCCTTTTCCTCAGATTGTATAATTTTCAAAAATGTTCAATATCCAAAACGTAATTTTTCCCAAAAAACTTTTTTTTTCACAAGTCGCGTACATGCCCGAAATGGTCGGACTAACGATATTTGCTTTTAAATTTAAGGAAGTGCACCTTCTGGGGAAACGATTTGAAAAATATACCCATTGGGAAGTACACTCTTTGAAAATAACATTTTCATACAATTTCAGCGCTACCTCAGAGTGCGCCGACGACGAGCAAATTGCACTAGCGTTGCAGGCACAAGAACTGGCTGCGAGACAGCAGGCGAGGGGCAAATTCAAGTAAGTGCCTATGCTATAGTTAGATGGTCAGATTGGGGATGCCTTGAATAAAGGTCAGATTGAAACCGGCGAGCATGTATGAAAAGAAACGAGTGTCGTGGAAGCGAAGTATGTCAGGATAGTAGAAGGTAGAAACACAAAGTTTCTGCCTACCCCCTTGCAGGGAAGGTGTGATTGTATGTATATAATTATGTACTAGAATAGGTATTGATAACGTCAATTACAAATATCGAGGGTTGAAGCAAGGGTTTTGAAGTGTTAGAGCCATGTTGTAGCTAGCCGCTGCATCACGAATGGGCCGGCTCGTCCGGGGCAGTACCACCCTCTCACAGAACACCGGCGTGAAGCAGCAGTACTCCTGCTGCGTTTCGTACGGTCAGTGAGAGCGCCGGGGGCCCAATACCTCTCCCCCTCCTCTATTACCTTTCCTTTTTCCTCTCCCTTTTAGGGCCGACAACGCACTGGCATCGCGTAAAGCGCTGCGGGTGTCTATGGACCGTGGTGATTATTTAACATCAGGTGACCCACTAGTTCGTTTGCCTGTTCTCTCTAACACAAAAAAAGAAAAAAAGTCGCGACCTGTGCTAGTTGTGCAGGTAAAAGTGCAATGCGAAAGAATCGACAGTGATTTTGGTAATTTTTTTTCCTTCAATGAATAAGGAAGGACAATGAACAACATTATTCAACAACTTATTATTATTTAATTAAAATATTGACATTTATTCCATTTATTTATTCCAGATCGAGCGAGGACCTGATCCACCGCCTGTTCGTCTGCATCGCGGGCGTGGCCGACCAGCTCCAGACTAACTTCGCGGCCGACCTCCGGAACATCCTCAAGTCCGTGTTCCTCATGAACCAGACGCCGGACGAGCCGGAGCCCGAGCCGGAACCGGCGCCGGAGACCAAGTGCGATATCGAATACGCGGCCACGGAGGATCAGGTCATACAGAATGGTGAGTTTTGTGCTTTCGTCCAATATACCTCAGTACCTAAAGGCCTGGATTCACTTTGATTAGTGCTTAGTGCAGGTGATTAGTGTTTAGGAGAAAACAAGTGTGGACAGCGACTGACTAGTGCAGGTGATTAGTTGGCTGCGTATAGAACGTGATTAGAAGCGTGTTCTATTTTTTTGCGAGTGAACTGCGAGTAGCCACGTCCCGCGCGCCCTCCCTTCCCCCTCACTCTCAGCGTGCCTGCCACTAAACAGGTCTGGTTAACAGAGCCAGAACAAGAATTGGACACTACTTGCACTACACACCTGCACTAATCATCCTCAATTACTAATCACTTGCACTCGCACTAATCAAAGTGAATACAGGCCTTTATTAAGGCGAAAGTCTTTAGCCAGTGATGACATATATAAAAAAAAACATTTATATAGATCTGAGATGTATCTTCACTATAGGCCTAATGAAGAGGCTCAGAATCGCTCAACGAGCTATGGAGAGGGCAATGCTCGGGGTTTCTCTACCGAATAGAATCAGGAATGAGGAGATCCGTAGAAGAACAAGGGTGACCGACATAGCCCAACGGGTTAACTCGTTGAAATAGCAATAGACAGGCCATATAGCACGCAGCACAGGTGGCTGTTAGGGCCGAAAAGTTCTCGAATGAAGACCACCGACTGGCAAGCGGAGCGTGGGACGTCCACCAACGAGATGGAGGGACGATTTGGTAAAGGCCGCAGGTTCAGGTGGATGCAAGCCGCTTCGAACCGTAATGATTAGTTATCATTATCAATGAAGGAAGCCAATGTCCAGCAATGGACGTCCTTCGGCTGAAATGATGATGATGATGAGTTTTATATTTGTAATAGGGTCAAGCTTGCAGGTTCATATACTCACAAGTACATACTTACACTACATCATCTCATGCGTTTTATGTCTGAGTAAATAAGTAATGGTTGGGGGACCAGAATGAGCTCGCAGTTCGAACTGGTAAGTTTTTCACTGGCTTAGTCGTCTTACAGGGACGTGCCGTAAAAGTTTTTTTGACGTAAGGTTTGTCCGTTCCCTGCTTAAAAAATGTCTCTCAAATAGTATTTTCTTCCTACAGGCAGTTCGTTCGACAGCGTGTACTCGGCCGAAGAAGTGTACGCCGACAGTACGTCGGACACGCCGTCGGAAGGGTCCCTGCGCCGGCGCAACACGGTCAACAGCAACGCGGGGCCCGAGCCGGGCAAGACTGCTGAACGGCCCGCCGGCCTACAGAGCTCGGTGTCCACCGGCGATCTCACTTACAGGTATAATACCAATATTGAATTAAGGTAACCATCAATATTGAGGGTGTAATTACTTACAGGTATAATTGAGGAGGGTTGTGAAGATGTTAGGGTCACAGACAGCGTTAAGGTGTTCGATGGAATTTAGGTAGACCGCGGCGGCTGCGCGAGGCAAGCGATCCAGCTCGATCAGCGCGTCCGTCCCAACCGTTAAAACCCCACACAACCGTCCAAACTGCGTTCGAGCGCGGCAATGTTCCAGCTGCCGCGCGCGAAAACCCCGTCCCCATTGCGCGCGGCCGCCGCGCGATCCAATGTTCGAGTGATTGCCGCGCATAATCTGTACGCGCCTTAAGAATCATTAAGTTCTCTCTTCTGTGGACGTTAAATAAGAGTGTACGGTCGGTCAAGAAAATGGTCTAACAGTTTTGATAACCGGTTGTCTGTAAAGTCGGTTTACGGACGATAGTTTAACGTGACAACGTCATAACAAAACATTCAAAAAACAAAAATGAAACCAGGCGGTCACCCATCCAAGTACTGACCGCGCCCGACGTTGCTTAACCTCGGTGATCGCACGAGAACCGGTGCGGTGTTTTGTCAAATAACTTGAAAACGGTGCATCCTACGGCAAAATCAATGAAATTTTCATCCCCCCTTTAAAGTCCCCCCCATTAATAATTACCCGTGCGCTAGTTCCTACTAAGATTGTATATCCTGGCCTTCATTGCTTTGTACGGGACATGTACGTACATGCACGTTACATTGCGTCATCCTTTTTCGTGCGTGCAGCCGGCGTTCATCGATTTATTAGACGTTGTCACGTCAATAAAGTTTCGGTAAGATTTTATATCGCTATGTTCTATCTGAGTGAAGTCATTAGTCACGTCATCATACTATTGCAGGGGAAAATCGACCTAGTATCATGACGTGCAAATTAACTTCAACCAAGTGGTAGACTATATTTTTGGCCGACTATACGTCGGACACGCCGTCCGAAGGGTCCCTGCGCCGGCGCAAAACGGTCAATAGTAACGCGGGGCCCGAGCCGGGCAAGACCGCTGAACGGCCCGCCGGCCTACAGAGCTCGGTGTCCACCGGCGATCTGACCTACAGGTATAATACCAATATTGTAATTGAGGAGGGTTGTGAAGATAAACTTTGGGTCATAGACAGACAGCGTAAGAAACAAAAGTTCTTTGAAAATGTTACTGTAACTTTTTTAAGCCAAACTAAAATGTTTCTTGTGAATTTCTAGGGCCAATTTTTATTTTAACCCTTTATAAGGCAGAGGCAATTTAGCGACCACATGCATTGAGTTGGAATTTCAACTTTATTGATTACAAGATAAGTCACAATTTCCATTGTAATTATTGAATATACGACTAGCTTTAAAAATATCGTTTGTCAGATATGCATTCATTCGATAGCTGCTTTTGATTCTGTGGTAGTATGCTCCAATAAATGGGGCCTTGTAAAGGGTTAAGTATGTATGTCTTTTTTTCTTAATTTGGATTTCGGCTCAGAGTCACGAGCTTTTCCGATCCTATCAGGAGAACAAAAGTGTCTTAAGTTTTTTTTCCGTGAAGTTACCATTTTTCGTACGGCGTTATATGACCGTAACTAAATGGAAGAATCGAAAATTATTAATTTCTGAGCAGAAATCACATAACATTTTACAAATTAAAAAAAAAGTCAAAACATCCAACAAAATAAAAAAAATCCCTCTAACGTGTGCAAAACCGCAGATAAAATCTAGTAGACACAATAATGGCAGTTCGCCATCACTCCATATAAATAAATAAATATCATAGGACAATTCACACCAATTGACCTAGTCCCAAAGTAAGCTTAGCAAAGCTTGTGTTATGGGTACTAAGCAACGGATAAACATACTTATATAGATAGATACATACTTAAATACATATTAAACACCCAAGACCCGAGAACAAACATTCGTATTTTTCATACAAATATCTGCCCCAACACGGGAATCGAACCCGGGACCTCAAGCTTCGTAGTCAGGTTCTCTAACCACTTGGCCATCTGGTCGTCTAATATATTACTTCCCCACATCTTGTCGACACTTTATATTCTCGATATACGACATTATATTATCTTTGGCAGCAGGGAGCGTGAAGCGCGCACGCCGCCGCTCGGGCCGGAGCGCGCTCCAGAGTGGGTGCCCGACATCGCGGCGCCGGCTTGCATGCGTTGCGCCGCCTCGTTCACCGCCTTCCGCCGCCGCCATCACTGCCGTCACTGCGGTAATACCATAATACAAATTATTCAATGAATAATGAACTTCAAAGACTTTTAAATAAGTTCCAAAATTAGAAAACGTATGACTCTTATCTAGGTCTTAACTTCAGCATTGATTAGAAAAGGCCGGGACTCAGGAGGATACAAAAAAAGTTCTGATTGACTGACTGACACGGGGATACCTCGGGGTTTTCGGTGCGAGAACGTTTGACATTAGCCATAGAGTAGGCATTGGCTTAAAAACAGAATGTACAGTCAACCAATTTGATTTCTAGGCCACTAGAACCTTGTCGCATACTTTTAGATAATTACAATGTCAGTGCGGGTCAAAGGATTATCAACTCTCCGATCATAACATGCAATAAACGTAGAGTTTATAAACGTTTTTGCTCTATGACATGAGAAGAAACAGAAGTTAAGACAGACGGACGGTGACAATTGACAACATTTCATATTTCCAAGACTATAATTTGATTCGTTCTCTGTATTCTGTTTGGAAAGAGAAAGACGCTGATAGTTTTAAATTTTCATTAGGATTATTAATTAATTTGTTACAATTTTTTAAAAATGTGCTTATTCTAAAAGAGCGTAACGATAGAATAGATCCATTACTTTTGTCTAGTCTCTATTAAAAAAAGTGATGACGTAAATTTGACGTTAAGGTTGTTATCAAATTTAAAATTATGACAGCTCTTTTTTCTAGTGAAAAGGGTAAAGGAAACGTGGCGAGGCGTGAATTTTTTTCCAGGTAAAGCCGGACGAAAAAAAGCAAACAAAAATCATACCCCATTTCTTAGTAGTTATACTAGGTTATATTCTTGAAAACTAGTACTTACGTGCAGTAATTCGGTCCATAAGACTGCAGCATATTTATCCTTTCACTGATATCAGTATCAAAACAATATGTTACTTATACATGAATTAGACACTGAATTATAATCAGATTTACAACCTGACAGACGATAATATGTACGATTAAATTTCACCGATATTGCGTATCAACACTGATCTAATATTGTGTTTTTATTAAAATTATTTCACATAATTTTATTATAATATAAATAAACAAACTACAAAACACTGAGCTATTGACATGACATTACCTAATGTTGTCATTTCAATAAATACCACACCACAAACAAATCGACCGCGCTAGCGGATCACGTCCGGCACGTTCTATGGCTCCGAATCGTACATACAGTGACACATTCCGGCAGCGCGGTACAGCGTATACGATTTGGTGTTGTGCAGCGCGCTGAGCACAGCCCGTGGCGGTTTAATTTTGTCTGTTTATAAATCTTATTATAAAAATAGATAAAATATCGTACTTTCTGTTTTACACTAAAACTCGATATTTTAAAATTAAATTTCGCTCCAGTAATTTTAAATAAGTCTACAAATGGCTGCATGAATGTCAATTCCGTCGGCTATTCCAAGTGGGATAAATTAATTTAAAAAAAGCTTCTGTCAAAGTGAAATTAAGCCTTATGCACAACGTTGAAAGTCTTTTTTTAAATGTGATAAGCCGATAGAGACCGGGTTATCTTCAGCCTATTCCATGCCTATTCTTACGGTAGACGCTTGTAGTGAATCTATGGTTTTATGAATGAATATTTACATGTGTGAGTGTACAATTCCTGCCGGAATACTGAATTTATGAATGACTGATTGGTCTTGTGGATATTTTGATGCGTTTTGTACTGCACCATTTTGAAAAATACTTAAAAGTTTATTATGGAAGAGTAAGTCTCTATACAAACAATCGGTTACTAAGATAAGCGTTTGGTTACTTCAAAATTTTAGGCAACCCGCTGGGAATCGAGTTGTTAGCACCCTTCGCCACTGGGAAACATATCTATTCTGTGGATGTATTTGCAAGTACATATATGTTTTTAAATTTGTTGTATTTTTTTAAATATAGAGAAATAAATTATAATAAATATTTTTCCGTGTTCGGGAGGCGAAACTCTTTCGATTCCTGCAGTAATTTTCAGGTGTTAAAAAAATGAAAGGTTGTCAATTCAAGTTATTGTACATAATCAAAGTCCTTTCCTTTCATTATCGTTGACACATGTTCGCAAAGATTGAGATGTCGTCATGACATACTTCACGCAATAATCACTGTCGTAGAAGATAAACAAATTGATTCACTATGGCAGGGTTCTATAGTGGCCTAGGAATCAAATTGGTTGACTGTACTTTAGCAAATAATAATGATAATATAAATATATAAATGAATAAGGTCAGTCATTATCAACCTTTTCAGTTAAATCCCTAGAGGTACTCATTTAATTAAATTATAGTTCACAGATATCGGACGTCAAGATTTATATTTGACATTTATTGAAATACTGTGTCTTTGCCTTATGTAATCTAATCATCTATTGAGTATAATGGATATTTACAGCAAGACGCCGCAGCTTAACTGTTCCAAATATAGAAAAAACTTACTGTAGGCAATTAATAACTACAAACAAGCAGCTCAAGCTCAAACTTCTCCACAGGCAAAGTATTCTGCGCATCGTGCAGCTCGAACTCCATCCCTCTTCCACGCTTCGGCCAGATGAAGCCAGTCCGCGTGTGCGAAGAGTGCTTCCGATCCATCGCGCACAACTGTCGACGCACACAGCAACACCGGTGAAAACTGTCGCTGGCCTCATAAGTATGGTTTTAGGCACTGTTAAATAGGCAGTATACTAGTGGACAGTCTGCTTAGTGATTGGTCTATGATTAATTAAACTTTAATTTTTTTTTCTAGTAGAGCTTGTCTAAGCTAAAATGACGCGCGCCCCTACTAAATCAGTTGATTTTGATGTGTACGTGCAATTTTGCCCCTATGCTATGAGAAATATCGTTTCACAGAACAACAATATTTTAATGATTTGATCAACAGTATTTTCATCATCATCATATATTTAAGAGCTAGGTTCTTGTCGGTGGAGTAATTTCCAGCTTATTCTACATTTCGCTTTTTCCTTCTTTATATAATGAAATAATGAAACATTTATTTTTCTTTTATTTGCTCCATATATTATGTCCTTCTGGGTCTTCCCCTTTTCCTTTTTCCCTCTATATTTCCTTCTATTATAGTCTTAATGTAATTATCGTGCCGTAAGAGATGACCTAACATCTTCACTCTCCTGTTCTCAATTATTTTCAACAAAGATCTTTCGTTAACCATGTTTAAAACTTCCTCATTACTTTTATTCTCTGTCCAGCTGATCTTTTCCATCCTCCTCCAACACCACATTTCGAACGCTTCCTATCTCTCTCTGTCTCTTTGGGTCAAGACTTTCACTAGTTTCTTCCTGACGCAGCTTGATATTTTAGCTGAAAATAGGCTTCATTTAGTGTTAAATACCTTTTTCGCCATGGCTATCCTATGTCCTGTATTTTCATCACAATATTGATTAAAGTATATTTTATATAGATCGCCGTCATTGGTTCTTGCAGCTCGAGAATCAGCCTTATTTATTCAGTGCCTAAAACCTAATTTTGTACACGAGTTTGAAAACTTGTGTGCTTTGCTTGTATGCTGTTATAAGCAACCTGAAATCGTCCTGGATTTTGACACTCACCGACCATGTTAAGTCAAAATGGCATGACACTATTTTGACAATTTGTGACTGCTACATTGTCACGATGTCGTGTTATAAATCTACCAATATTATAACATACATTTATTACCTTTATCATATTCAAAGTTTATTCCAAAAGTAACTTTAAAATGAAAAAAATATTTTAGTACCTCCTAGATTGTTGGATAAATTGTAAATGATATTCTGTTTTAAGAAAATTATGGATAGGTAAAATTCTTCAATATTGACTGATATAAAACAAAATATTTAATAATTCTATAAAAGTTTTCGATTGTCATAGGTAGCTCTCTAATAAATGAATATTTAAAAGTGTTATCGATGCATGATTGATTATACCTATTGCATAATATACGAGAGCGATATTCTTTGCAGTCACTTTTACAGATCAAAATAATCATTATTTTCATTAAATTCATACATATCAATACGCGCGCTTCGGAATGTTATATTTTTGTACCAGGGTGAATCAACTTTTTAGTGCCATCCGTTGCTATAGTTACACAAGTTTTGTCCCTTGGACAACCGTGGACAGAGTATAAACAACACAAAAAGTTGATGCACCCTATGGCACCATGCTGTCTGTAGCCTGTCATATTTAGAAACATGTTGTTAGTTAGTTGAAAATCAGCGCTGGATGCATGCTACCATGTATCCTAGGGGTGCGTCCACATCTGGCGAATGCCCAGCTTAAGAACAACTCATGAACGGGTTGAATAGTGAGCGCGGCATAGTCTCGTTCGCTTTCATACTCTTAGGCTCTTAGGCTCAGTTGTATTATTCCAAGATGACTGACTATAAGGGCAAAAATGCACTATGCGGTTAGCAGCACGGTTGGCCTCGCGCCATCCTTGGGAGTATCGCGTGAGAAAGAGACGGAGAGCTAAATCGCTGTGGTTAGCCGCTCAAGTTCCAAACCACAGAAATAATAATAAAGAGGATAGAAATGCCTTAGTTCCTATTTTCTTCCGGAACTCGTGTCGCTGCTTCATCCCCTCCACTTACTGTGTTAATGCGCACATGCAAAAGACCGGAACCGTACTACGCAATCACGCACACAATTACTAATATTTTTGCTTACAAACAATTATGAACCTTACACCTTAGAGATAGCGTTGAATAACACTCAACGTAAGTCATACCCACATTTACACAACGGCGCCATTTATTGGCCGCGTCGGCATTATGTCTGTACTAGTCGTAACCTGTTTTTTTGTCCGTACCACGAACTTTTGTGCAAGACGGAAGGGTTATCAGAAATTACTTTACATTGCTGCGTATAATTCAAAACGATCTGCGTTTTTATGGGCATGAGTAGCAATGGTATATGAAGTTTCGTGTTAATAACGTGTAAACCAATATTTCATAATTAAATATTTTCTCAAGTTGTATTTTGATATAAACCGCATTATTACATTAAATCAATACATACCAATGAAATGTAATCCCCTTATTAGTGTAATTACACAGTGTGGACGAGTTTCCGCAATTGCTAATGCTGCAAAACACCATTTTAAAGCACTTGTTGTCATACCCACGTTTCAAATAGCACTGAGCCACAAGTCGCGCGCTTGTGACCTACGAGTCACAAGCGCGGCGCCAAGGTCACGCGTCTAAGGCACTTCTATCCTCTTTATTATTATTTCTGTGTTCCAAACGCAGACAGCGGAGGCGTGGCGGTGCAGTGGCGGTGGCGGTTGTAATATTCTAACTTGTATGAATGAGTTCGCGGTATGGTACAGCACAACCGTTCATACAAGTGAAAATATTACAACCGTCACCGCCACCGCACCGCCACGCCTTCGCCGTCTGTGCGTTTGGAGCTTTAGTGCGTAAGAACCCCGCTTTCAACAGATGTGGACCCACTCTTAGCACTCGCTGAGATTTGTACCTATTCCCGTAACATAGTTACGAATTGAACTGAATTTTTATTTTTGTAATGTCACTACTGCTTTTGGTGATCAATAAAGAATATTTGTATTGTATTGTAGTTAGTTTATTATCGTTTGTGTCTAATCTTGTATTATGAATCTGCTGCTTCTGTTTTGATATTCCTGTACCTATTATGTTGTGGCAATAAATTATTTTTATTATTATTTGTCGTTTAGTGCGCCTCGCTGTAACCGGTCTCGTTAGAAAAGGGCACAGCTATGCGATATTGTTTTGAACTTTTGTGACTAACGCAGCTAGTGTATTAGGAACCGGCCATTAGTTTTAAGTGCTACTCCTTTCGTGACTGCAAACGAATAGCGCCGAGCCCCAAGACAGAATTCAATAGGCTAAGTAGCGATGTTAGAAAAAAAAATACTATTTTATGAATACATTAAAAAAAAACTTTTATATTTTTAACATAAAATACACCTCCTTTAACTTTAAATAAAATCCCTTTTAAATATTCCACTTTTGTAATCGACGGTGTTAGGATTATTTTAAGTTAAGTAATGTTAATATGTGGATGTAAATTTTGTAAAAGTTATGTATTTCTAGTGCTCAGACACCCGGAACGGTGTGTAGACTGTTAGCGTTTGTATTTAAGTATTCGATCCTACGAGAAATATTCCGGTGACCACGAAAGAGTAAGTGATAATCAACAGTTACATATTTTAATCGTGTATAATAAAATAAATGTCAAGATTATTAGCTAGCTGGATGTTTTTTTTAGAACACCCTATCCTTTTTAGGGTTCCGTAGTCAACTAGGAACCCTTATAGTTTCGCCATGTCTGACGGTCTGTCTGTCTGTCCGCGGCTATGCTCAGAGACTGTTAGTACTAGAAGGCTGTAATTTGACATGAATATATATATCAGTCACGCCGACAAAATGGTTAAATAAAAAAAACTAAAAATATTTTTTTTAGGGTACCTCCTATAGACGTAAAGTGGGGGTGATTTTTTTTTTCTCGACTAACCCTATTGTGTGGGGTATCGTTGGATAGGTCTTTTAAAACCATTGCGGGGTTGCTAACATGATTTTTGTATTCAGTGATCTGTTTGCGAAATATTCAACTTTAAAGTGAAAATTTTCATTAAAATCGACCGTCCCCCCCCCCTCTAAAATCTAAACTGTTGGGTGGAAAAATTTGAAAAAATTCAGAATGGTAGTAAATATATCAAATTTACTAGGAAAATTATAGCGGCTAAGATTGCTTGGAAATTATTTGAAGTTTAAGAGTAAATAGTAGCCTAAGGTATAAAACATACCTAAACTTGGATGATTTCCGTACACATACGAAATCCTTAGAAAAATATTACTTGATTTTTTTCGTAATGGCTACGGAACCCTACCTTGGGCGTGTCCGACACGCTCTTGGCCGGTTTTTAAAAGCTGTATAGTATAGTGTCATTGACAAGAAAACCTCTGGGCAATATATGTTTGAAATAAATGAATTATTATTATTTATCCTTTGCACGGCCAACGACAATTTTGGGTCAATTTGTGTAAGCACTCTATGGTGAAAGGCGATCGATACAAGTAGCAAAAATTGGCCAATCACGAACCGGACGTTCCGCGTGTAGTGTTAGAACAACAAGGACAGGGATGTCCTTTCCGCTCGTTCCCTAAATACTAGAATTGCAAAATACTAGATTGATGACTTACCCTATTTCTAAAATACGAAATTCCCCGAATACCTACCAGACTTTCCTGTCACCGTGTTTTTCTCTATATCGGATTGCCAAAACAGCTTGTTTTCAATACACCATGTTCCATTCAAAACCGAATTCCCATAATACCAGATAATGAAATCACCAGGCTCGTAAAACACGACCCCCTGGCCTCCCCACGGCGACCATGACCTGCCTGCCGAGCCTGGTGATGTCACTATCTGGTATTATGGGAATTCGGTTTTGAATGGAACATAGTGTATTGAAAACAAGCTGTTTTGGCAATCCGATATAGAGAAAAACACGGTGACAGGAAAGTCTGGTAGGTATTCGGGGAATTTGGTATTTTAGAAATATGGCATGTCGGAAACCTAGTATTTTGCAATTTTGTTTTTATCACTAACAAAATTGATTCTTATGCGGATGCGGGTAGGTTAATTTTTGAACTACCGTATTGTCGCTATAACCGACACTGGTGTTCAAAAGGTTAAGCTTTAGAGAAGTGGTCGGAAAGGTTGCGTTTAATATCCACTAGATGTTGCTCGCGACTCCGTCTGCGAATAAATCCTTTTACCTCTATCCCGCGGGAACTACGAAAATTTCCGGGATAAAACTATCCTATCTTAACCCGTGGAACGTCCCGCGCGCCGCTATGGCGCGTAACTTTTTCGGGCCGGTAGCGTCCCGCGCGCCGCAGTGGCGCATAACGAATTGTTCGTGATTGGCCAATTTATTTTATTAGTTTCGTTTAACTTTCAGGCTATTGGCTATATTTTTCCAAGTCTGTTGTCATTTTTACCTCAAACTAATTTTTATTGGTCAAAATTCAAGCATCCATTGATTTTTGGTGAATTAATAAAAATGTAACGTAACAAAAATGTAATGTAACGGCAAACAAATTTTGCACCAGTCCGATACATCTGTTACGGGTGCGAGTTGTGCGGGTTTGTTTTTGTGGAATGAAAAGTATTAATATGGTAAACTAATGTGTGTAATCGATTCTTAAACTAATTATGTTCAAAATAGTGTAGTGGCAGTAGTGGAAATGTGGAATGTGTCAGTAAATTTAGCTATGTGGCAAAATGTTTTGAGGTTAGAGTGAAAATAATTGAAACGAAACAATAATACATTATTTTCGTTACCATCAGGTGAGTTAGAAATAGCAATGATATTTTAGAAACCTAGTGTGTAATCTCAGCTTTGACCTATGATCTCGAAAGCAGGGGTTCGTGGGTTCGAGTCCGGGCTCGCACCTCTGAGTTGTTCGGAATTTATGTACGAAATTAAATTTGTAATTTACCATGAGCTTTACGGTGGAGGAAAACATCGTGAGGAAACCTGCATACACCTGAGAAGAAATTCAATGGTGTGGGTGAAGTTCCCAATCCGCACTGGGCCCGCGTGGGAACTTCGGCCCAAGCCCTCTTATTCTGAGAGGAGGCCTGTGCCCAGCAGTGGGACGTATATATGCTGGGATGATGATGATGATGAACCTTGCTCCCTTGTCCCCCCAAAGCTAATGTACCACTGATGTAAGAAGCAGTCACGAGTACCTACTGCGCCAATGTCATATAAGTACCTAACAATACAATACAATTTGACTTATACCATCAATGTTTCCACTGTACCGTGTTATTAGTTATTGTGGCTTTAGTATTATAGCTTTATGCGTCTGCACCGATCAGCTTCATAGCGATTAATATTAAAAACGTCATGTCCACAGGATGATAATGTTATTGCGTCGCGCATTCATTTCTGCTATTATAAGTTTGTTTTTAATAAAATGTGAGTAACTTTTGTATGGGTAAAAAGCAGAATAGATGCACCTACCTACCTATTAAGTTAAGAAAAGTCGTACTATGATGGTTTCGTTACAATTTCAGTTTTACACTGTTTTAAAATTTCGTGGTTTTCACTCATAATTATTATACTAAACGGGACTGACCACGCAAACAATATTTACCTCGACGTTTCGCCCATATTGCAGCAGCCGTGGTCACGAGCTGACTCCCAACTCGTGACCACGGCTGCTGCAATATGGGCGAAACGTCGAGGTAAATAATGTTTGCGTAATCAGTCCAGTTTAGTATAATAATTTCAGTTTTAGTGTAGATTTACTAAGTTAAGTTCATGTATTTTGCATTTATCGCTAATCTAAAACTCAGTCGTGTCCGGCAGTTAGGTAAATGATTGATTAGACATGGTAGGTTTTAGATAGAGGCAGTACTATTAGTTATTCTGTGATAGAGGTAATGACGAAGTTCAGATGCGATTATACAGCCAAATTTGGTGGGTGAATTCCCAATCATCATCAACCCAACGTCCCACTACAGTGCACAGGCCTCTCAGAATTGACAACCTTTCATTTTTTTAACACCTGAAAATTACTGCAGGAATCGAAAGAGTTTCGCCTCCTGAGCACGGAAAAATATTTTATTATAATTTATTTCTCTATATTTAAAAAAATACAACAAATTTAAAAACATTTATGTACTTACAAATACATCCACAGAATAGATATGTTTCCTTTACCCTTTTCACTAGAAAAAAGATGTGTCATAATTTTAAATTTGATAACAACCTTAACGTCAAATTTACGTCATCACTTTTTTTTAATAGAGACTAGACAAAAGTAATTAATCTTTTCTATCGTTACGCTCTTTTAGAATAAGCACATCTTTAAAAAATTGTAACAAATTAATTAATAATCCTAGTGAAAAATTAAAACTATCAGCGTCTTTCTCTTGCCAAACAGAATACAGAGAACGAATCAAATTATAGTTTTAGAAATATGAAATGTTGTCAATTGGCTTGGCCGTAGTTCCCACGTGGGCCTAATGCGGATTGGGAACTTCGCACGCACCATTGAATGTTTTTGCAGGTGTGTGCAGGTTTCCTCGCGATGTTTTCTTCCGTAAAGCTCATGGTAAACTTCAAATGTTTTGCACATCAGTACGCTTAGTATAAGTTTTACTTCACCAAAATACTTCTCGATCGCGTTTACGTGAAAATTTCAATTCTATGGGAACATGGACGCGCGGCCGCGGAGACGCTGTCCATGTTTCCCTAGTAATTGATTTTTTTACGTAAACGCGATCGAGAAGTATTTTGGTGAAGTAAAACTTATACTAAGCGTACAGTACTGAAAACTCGCAGCTGCGAGCTCGGGCTGGAACCCACGACCCCTGCTTGAGAGATCATAGGTCAAATCACTAGGCTACTACGGCAAATAACCACAGTATCTAGTAGGTATCTATATTTCAATTTTCTAACTGCTTTGTGGGTAGGTATCTATGCATTTTGCATGTAACATGCGGTGACCGCAACAGTGTAGCCACATGGTCACCACCTCCTTAACCATATACGCCCCCTGATTCGAAAACTATCAACATCAAAATCTAAACAAAATGTAGATTTTAGTGGACGCCAATAACACCATTTTTTTTGTTTTTTTTTTGATTCGTTTTTTAACTAAGGGACCCAATACATCCCTGTATTGTGTTTTTATATATATATTTTTTATTTAATTCTATATTTGTATGGTTTTTTAGTTTGTAATTTATTATAATATTTTAATTTGAAAAGATGATTTCCTGCTAAGTTTCTTGCGGCGCATTCTTCTTGACAATGATGGTCCTTACGAAAGCGCTAGTAGTTTTTAAAAAAAAGTGACATGTAAAAGAGCCCTTTGCGGCCTATTTGCAGAATAAACGTTTAAATTTTTTTATTTTTATTTTTCTACCTCCATTTATGCTTATTTTCCGATTCTAAACACATTTAAGAAACCAATGAAAAACATAGTTCTGGGCTTACTATATGGGTGTTAATATGGCCGCCGCAGACTAATGTGAAGACGACGTTCGTTGGCCGAAGTACTTTGAAACAAGTTCGGCGAACGTAATAGGTGCAAAGTAGTATAATTACCGCATAAGTACCTACTTATATAATAAATTTGTTTACAGTAACCAAGTGCCAACGTAGAATAGTGAATGGTGAGATAGTGCAAGAAGATAAAAGATATATGGTGAGATGTTTTTATTAAGGCTACTGAATTGTAATTAGAGCATTTCTCAAAAACTTTGTAAGTAGGTAAGTACCTACATTAATTTTGGACTCTGACTTTCATAGAAATTCACAGGCAAGTAGAGTCAATGCAACTGGGCCTAACTAACGCACCCTCCCAAAATGTATTGATTCATTTGTATGGCAATTTCCTATTGGGTTACCGGAATTTCCTTGTTTTTTGGTAACACACGCACTGGTTAAAGACTTTCGTCTTAAGGCACTGAGGTATTTTGGACGAAAATCCGAGTTGGATTGGGTGATTGACCTCCTTGAAGTTGGACAGTTTGCTCTAGTGAACTAAATGAACTAAAACAATTACTTTGCTCACCCGCGACCTTACAATAGTTACGTTTATGCAAGAAATGTGCGTTCATGCAGTTCCTCCACCTCCACACTGTACGAACACACACAAATCACATAAACCCAACCATCACCACCACCAAGCTACACCGACGCGTTTCGAACTCAACCAGAGCTCATCTTCAGAGTTACCACAACCGTATGCTATGCTACCAAATGTTAAAAAAAAAAAAAAAAAAAAAAAATTGCTCTAGGTTACATACACGTCAACAACTTCAATAGCCGAGTTCTCGACCATAACAGGCGTAACTAATATTTACAGTGTATTATTGCAGGTCTACTTAGTAAAGGCAGAAAATTCAAAACAGGCTTACAAAGCTTGGCTCTGTGGAGGAGCCCTTGTTACTAATTTGTACATCGTGACGTCAGCAGCGTGTGTTGAGGACGTCGTCCATATGTATGCTATAGCTGGCTACACCAAGTATGTCCCGGCCGACCAGCTTGACTCAGACCCTTGCACTAAGGAGAAAAAGAAGAAGGTCATTTATGTGTGTATACCTAGAGGTAAGATGGGCAAGTAACTACAGTACCCGGCCATAAAGATTGCACATCGGTCTTTGGAACAAGACTCGGTAAAAAATGTCGGCTTCGTAGAGCTTTGTCACACATTACTTGTAAGTAGCGTGCGACAGCGCTCTACGAAGCCGACATTTTGCAGAGTCTTATTCCAAAGACCGATGTGCAATCTTTATGGCCGGGTACTGTAAGCTAATTGTTGCCCCGTTTACAACATCAATTTTGTCAATAAGGGTTTCTGTGACAGATTAGTTAGCCTGCCCAGCTTGTATACATCCCACTGCACGACACAGGCCTCCTCTCAGAATGAGAGGGCTTGGGCCGTAGTTCCCACGCGGGCCCAGTGCGTATTGGGAATTTCACACACATCATTGAATTTCTTCGCAGGTGTGTGCAAATTAACCTACAAACGATGTTTTCCTTGACCGTAAAGCTTATGGTAAATTTCAAATGTGATTTCACACAAAAATTCCGAATATCTCAGGGGTGTAGCCACTGACAGCCAAAGAGGATGAAAATTCAAATAAATTGTTCTCTATGGAAAATATTTGCACGCCTAGCTAGCAATTAGGTGAGCTGAAAATATAAAGCACTCCACTGGTTTAGAGGTTTAGAAGAAATATCATAAGACTCAACTTAAAACTACTGGCTGGCTACAGTCGACACGATGCTAATGCGAATGATAATTTTTAGCGTACACATTCGCCTATCCTGAAGTTCAAAAGTGGGCAAATTTGGACATGGCAGTGGCGAAAGTGGAGTCCGCTTACGACTTTAACGACGAGTCGTTCAAGAAGGTGTGCTCGTACATTCCGAATAAGATCGAAATCAGCTACGAAAAGAAGTACCAGCAACCCGGTGTTGATGCTTTGGTGTTAGGGTGGGGGCACAGGGACAAATGGAGGGATGTGAGTTTGAGAACTATTGTTATTTATTAGACTAACCCCCTGTTTCACCATCCATTTTATCAAATTTATTTGACGAATAAATGTGATGCCGTCTCTGTTTGTTTTGTTCGAATAGACAGAGACGGCATCACATTTATCCGTCAGTTAAAATTAATCAATGGGTGGTGAAACAGCCCCTAAACATTTTAAACTTATTTAACTATACAATTAACCTTCTCTCATTCGCTCCAGTGTACCTAACCTTTGTGTTTTTTCACTCCAAGCCATGATACTAATAAAGAGGATTAGAAATAGGTCACGTGAGCTAAAAGCGCGACGTGCCCATATGGCTTAAAAGCCATACTTATTAATTTTCTCGGCTCATTAACGAAGCACCGCTCGATTGACTAACGTGAAAAAGGATTAAGTACGTTTAGTTTTAGTGAGTATTGTAATTGAGTAAATTCTATGAAAATACAAAAACAGTGTACTTACGCGTTAATAGTAGGAGAGGCAAAACGATGGTGATGAAATGGGACGTTTAGCGTTCCAAACAAACAAAATAATGTTCCAAATCGGTTCAATAATTGGCTAAGTAAAGCTTTTTGAAGAGATGCTAATTATATTTTTTTTCGACAGTGGTCGACTTCAACACCAAGAAACTGCAGCTGTTTTATTTTTATCTGCTTTCATTTATTGGAAATATTTTTTTAAGTGTTCGAGATGACATTTGTGAGATTTTATGGCTGACAAGCGGTCTGTGCTCAGTACTAAGAAGAAATAGAAAAAAAAACGAATTCAACTGTCGCTTCTGTCAATGTCAAATGAAATCTAACCGTTTGCGTTTCGTTTGCTTTGCGTTGTCCAAGAAGCAGTTCCAAAATAGTGATCGAAAGTATTCAATCGTGATCCAATTATTGTGCATAGGTCGTGGAGAAATGCGGTAAAATTGAAAGTCCGGATTTTATGCGGAGGTCGATAAAAATAGTCAAAAAATCACACTGAGCACACCAAAACGCAAAGCAAACGAAACGCAAACGATTTGACATTGACAGCAGTGACAGTTCACTTCGGTTTTTTTTTCTGTTTCTACTAAGTTCTGAGCACGAACGACTTGACCATAAAATCTCACAAATGTCATCTCAAACACTTAAAAAAATATTTCCAGTAAACAATAGGAGATAAAAATAAAACAGCTGCAGTTTCTCAATCTCCAGAACGCCGACTGCCGAAAAAATATATAATTAGCACCTCTTCAAAAAACTTTACTTAGCCAATTGAACCCAAAGTACCTTCTGAAGTCCGTTAAAAATTCGCTAGGTTACATTCAGTCGCAGTCGGTAAGTCAGTAATTTCACATGTTTGAAGCGGCAATATTGACGAATGAAAAAGCTACGTTCCAAAGCGCCAAAAGATATTCAAGGCTTGTCGTTTTCCGAATTTTATGTATTAACAGATATAACACGAACACACATGATACCAGTAAGTAATGTTGTAATGGCATCTCGTTAATTCAAAAAGCCAGTTGAAAACGTTGCGACATAAGTATTTATTGCTTTTGGATACGAAATCTCGTGCTGCCTAATATTTTATTTCATATATTTGACCCTGGTTGACTTTCGGAGCCCTCGTGAGGTCGGACTGAAAGTAATTTCTCTTTGAGCTAAATGGACGCTGCAATTTTAGCTTATGTGACATTTCTATTCGTCATTTCATTACGTTAGAAATATAAGCCAGTTAAAATTGAAATTGCGATCTCATTCAATTTTTATTATTTTCTATCTATAACTAAGGGTAAACTACCTGATCTGATTTTGACATTTCTTTTTTATTATACCTATCTTTACAACTTTAGACTAAAGATCTTGGAGACCACAATAGCGAGGACCTCCTCTACGGCCCAGTAAGGATTCAGGACAAAGAGACGTGCAAGGAGCAGTATACCGGCCATTACAAGCAACTCCACGCTATTATTGACAAGTACATGATCTGCACGATGAGCCACGGAAACATAGACTCGAAGGGAGAGCTAATAGAGAAGAATTACAATATGACTGATGGGTGTGTGGATGCTTACGGTATAAGGAGTGAAAGGGTATGTTTACCATAAGATATCAATCTTACGAGTATCTTTACCGTATAGTGCTCCGTTACTCTATGCAATATGAGTGCTCCGCCCTCGCTAGTGTGTGATTCTATTCACCTTGGAAATTGTAACTCGAAAATTTAGTCTGTGACACCATTCTACTAACACCATTGGCGATCTGCCTGTTGGAGGCTGAATATTATTATAACGGTTTACAAACACGAGTTTCGAATCTGTTAGAGATTAACAATATAAACAATTAGATACGTTTACCCGTGAGAAAATAGTTTACTCACTAATTATAGCTAAACCGTTTAAATGAGAACATGAGATCCGATTTCCGGGATCCGATTTCTGTGAGATTTAGTACTTAACACATTGAGTGCCAAGAACATGCCAGGCGTGTTCTGCGTTCGTCGGTAGTTTTCGCTGCAAAGCGGAAGAACGCTGTTAAATACTGGTTACGAGCGTAGCGCGTAGCAATGCGTGGAAGCGAAAGTGCCGAAAGTGGTAAACTACAAACAAATAGTTCTGTGGCTCTCCGGGCCGTATTTTCCCGGATTCGAATCGAATAGTGCAGAATTGCTCTTAAAGTCATGTAAAGTAGTACTTTGTGGCATACTTATTAGCAAAATAAAGTTTTGATTTAGTTTTTATGTAGGTATTTCAATACAAATAAAACTAGACATTAGTACTTAATTAATCATAATAATCACTTTATTTTAGTGTATGGACGTGGATGAGTATGATTATTATCTTGTAGACAGAAGAAACTCAAAAACGGGCAACGGAGCTACTGAAAAAACTTCTACAAATAATAAAGTCAATGGAACTACTATTTATAAAAAAGTCAACAGAACTAAAAGCGCACGTAGATATTTAACAAGAAAAATTGGCATCTGTCAGGTAATTGAATCTATATTTTATTTTAAATTCCAAGATGTAAATGTTCTCGAGTGGCGTCCACGGAGTGGAAGACGCAGTAGGTATAGGTAGGTAGGCCTCTATGGACCGACGACCTGGTTATGGTTGTAGGAACGCGTTGGGTTCAGATGGCATAGTACCGGTCTATTGGAGAACCTTGGGGGAGGCCTATGTTCAGCAGTGGACGACTTTCAGCTGAATTGATGACGATGACAGCTCATAAAAACCGGCCAAGTGCGAGTCGGACTCGCGCACCGAGGGTTCCGTAAAAAAATTATATGTATCTATGAATATCCAGTCTTAGCAGACCCCTGCTCCTAAGCAAAATGTGCGCAGTGTGGGATCATTGTAGATTGATTACTGATATAGACAGACAGACAAACTAGATCTCGTTCAAACCAATTTTCGGTGGAAGTTTACATGGTAATGTACATCACATATTTTTTTTAGTTTTATCATTCTCCTATTTTAGAAGTTGGAGGGGACACACATTTTACCACTTTGGAAGTGTCTCTCGCGCAAACAGCATAGCTCTTATAGTTTCGGAAAAAAGTGGCTGTGACATACGGACGGACAGACAGACATGACGAATCTATAAGGGTTCCGTTTTTTGCCATTTGGCTACGGTACCCTAAAAAGAACATCACTTAATTGGTGACGTCAAATACTCATGACTGGCCAGTGTTACAACTAATGATTCCTCGATGGGCTTATCTTTCAGAATGACCACGGAGGACCTCTTGTGACGTGGATAGGGAGCCATGAAATGCTCATCGGTGTGGCTTCGGTGTTTCGGATCAACTCTACCACCTCTGAATGCATCGGACCTTATCTTTTCACTAGCACGTGGTGCAGCAGTGCCTTTTTACATTGCATTGTGTGAGTTACAAGTAGTATTGTCAGTGCTACGTTATGATGATCAGTTACAGAATATTTTAGGCTATCGCGGTCATTACTAATATTATGAGTTGAAATCGGGTTTTGTCCCGCGTACCTAGATTTCAGAGAAGCCCGATATTTCGGCACAGTTGCATGCGCCATGATCACGAGACGACTGGAGAAATTCTCAAAACCCGATTTCAACTCATGATGATCAACTAAATGAACTAAAACAATTACTTTGCTCACCCGCGACCTTACAATAGTTACGTTTATGCAAGAAATGTGCGTTCATGCAGTTCCTCCACCTCCACACTGTACGAACACACACAAATCACATAAACCCAACCATCACCACCACCAAGCTACACTGACGCGTCAGTGTAGCTTAAAACTGTTAACTGTAGCTTAAATGTTAAACTAAAAATGTTTAACATTTGGTAGCATAGCATACGGTTGTGGTAACTCTGAAGATGAGCTCTGGTTGAGTTCGAAACGCGTCAGTGTAGCTTGGTGGTGGTGATGGTTGGGTTTATGTGATTTGTGTGTGTTCGTACAGTGTGGAGGTGGAGGAACTGCATGAATGCACATTTCTTGCATAAACGTAACTATTGTAAGGTCGCGGGTGAGCAAAGTAATTGTTTTAGTTCATTAATATGGACCTCCGCAAAGTAACGCCTGATTCAATAAATCATGATGATCAGTTAGCCATAATTTTCAACCGCCTTTGTTATAAATAATATCTGACCGTTTAAATTGGTAACACAGTACTGAGAAAGAAGATGACAATCCAGACCCAAGCCGACGGTGGGAAGAGTGCGATCGTCCTCTGAAAGAGCAGGGGATAACCCTGTCAGAGCGGGACGTGTCCTGGAGAGAACACCCGGATGGGTAAGTACATAATTTACAAGCATCGGAAATATCTGTGCACCGAATTACTTGACGCCGCACAAAATGGAGGATTACTTAGCAAATAATGTCACAATAAAATAACAATATACAAATTCATCTGCAGTTCCATAGCTACCGTTGATTGATGAATTGAGGTATGGGACATCGGGAGGGACTGCAATACAGCAACCGATCCGCACCGATGTTTCCACTGATCGAACCTTTTAACTATTTGAACAGTGCTCTCTGCCTTTCCATTTGTCAGTGGATGACGTCGATGCCACGAGTGATGCGTGTGATGAAGTTTGTTATTTTATTCTGTATATAGGTATAAAAGACAACCGTTACTGACTGATCTCAACAAGCACAGCTCAAACCAGAGAACGGATTATACTGAAATTTGGCATATATATAACTATTGTGACATAGGCATCCGCTAAGAAGGGATTTTTCGAAATTCCCACGGGATAGGGAATAAATGGGATTTATATTAGCACCTTATTTTTGCTTTAAAGAAGACCTATCTGCGTAATTATAATTATTAGAGACTTCAAATTTGGCATAAAAGTAGGTGGTTATAACAGTAAAAAACTAATTTTAGGATTTTCGGAAAATCCCACGGCATAACAGAAAAACGGGATTTTTATATTAAATTCAATAGGCATCCTATCTCAGTGACCATTCCTTTAGGTAGGATCGTAACTAATCTGGAACCTACGGTGTAAAAGTTATATCTAAATCTTTTTCAGACCCGCTGATAATGAAAACATACAAGTAAGACCACAGTTGCCGCTACACAGTGTATCGGAATATCGTCGTGATGATGAAATATTAGACTAAGGGCCTGTTTCCCAACTCTCTGTTATGTTACATTTACACGCTTGCCAAGCTCCAACAACCTCCACATGCACAAGCATGTGAACAGGAGAGAAAATTTCGGATGTCGTTCGAATTTTGACATTAAATAGTCACTGGATTCACGATAAAGGGAGTCTTAGAAAGACATTTTCCGTAATCTCTGAACTAGGCGGCCAATGAATCTACATGGTATTACTTATTGCAATCACTGCTGGCGTAAATTGCATGTTTTAAAGCAAGCGACAAAATATTTAAGTCGACACCTTAACTAAGTATCAAAAGAATCGCAATATTTTCTTAAATAAGCTAATATGAACGATTGTTTAAATAAATCATTTTTAAAATTAGTAGTGAAATAAGTGTTTTATTTACATATATACTACATGTACGTACCTACATACATATGTAGCTATACACCACATAATTATACGTAGGTAGCTAATTTCATTCAATAAAGTTTAGTGAGTAAACAAAAATACTCCTCTTTGCCCTTCATTCCCCATTATGCAAGTTTGTGTCGTTGACATATATTATGTTTATTTCCCAATATAAAATCAAATATCAACCAGTAAACATTTTAACCAAAAAGCGACATAAAGAACTTTTCATTTTTATCGTCAACATTATCGAATTTCATACCTTTATTGGAAAGCCATTGACGCCATCTGGCGGGCCAATAAATAAAATAGGAGTAACGAGATTGCTCGCTGCAGACTTATTGCTATTTCCTTTGGATTATGGTAATTTTGAGTGATAAGGGAAAACGTACTTTAGTTGATTGGCGGGAGGCACAATATTTAATAAAATATTAAATATTTTTTTATCCCGAATGATGTGATTGTGTTAGTTAGTGTGTGTGTTAGTTAAATAACATTTCAGGCCTATATGTATATACCCCACTGTTACGCACAGTCCTCCTCTTAGAATGAGAGGGCTTGGGTGGTAGTCCCCACGCGAGCCCAGCGCGGATCGGCAACTTCACACACACTAATGAATAACTTGTAAATCGTGGTAAATTAAAAATGTAGATAACTTTGCAGTCTAAAAAACTCAAGAGTACAAGCCCGGGTTTGAACCCACTGCTTGGAAAGCCTTTAAGTGTACCCACTGCGTCACCACGAACTACTGATAAACAACACTGGTATTTTAACAAGAAACAAAGTAAAGAAAATCATAATGACTCAATCAATACGAAATAAAAAAAAAACACATTAAATCAGGCCCTTATTTTCAAATACTTCGATCTGCATCTACACTGAGCAGTCGACACAACAAATAATTCAACAACAACTCAAAAGTTACACAATATAAAACAAAACTGTTCAACACGTTTACCCCTTCTCTTTTGCACCAGAACGAAACCCTCAAGTACGAAAGAAACAAAATCATCGACATTTCTGGTCCCGCATCGGAACGCTGGACCTTTTCCGATAAGGAACATGAAGGCATGGCTTTTGAAGTGGAATTTTCGAAGTAAATTGTAACAGGCCATTACTCTGAAATAGGCCAATGGATTTTCAGTACCGTGTTTAGTTATAAAGAGGGCAACGGAGTTTGAAATTTCATAAGAGAATTCTTATCAGCTGTTGTAGCAAGGTTATTGTATTGTACACGGTTTCTTTGGCGAAGCAGCTTCTATGCAAGCTTTAGCAAAATTAATCTGGAATTTTTTAGGCAACGTTTGGGTGAATTCTACTGAAAACCTCTGTGTAAGATTATCTATTTATAAAAACAAAAGTCCTGATTGACTGACTAACTCATCAACACCCTTGGCCCTAGAAGGGTGAAATTTTGCATAAAGATTGCCTAGCAACTATGAAACAACATTAACATATTAACGATTAACTAGGTAGCTAGTTAACTAGCAAGTTCCCAATCCACACTGGGCCCGCGTGGGAACTTTTATTCTGAGAGGAGGCCTTGTGAACTGCAGCGGGACGTGTAGGTATAGGCTGGGATGTTTTTTTTTATCTACACTAACATTATAAAGAGGAATGATTTGTATTATTGTATGTAACGAATAAACTTAAAAACTAAAGGACCGATTTCAAAAATTTTTGTTGCCGTTAGAAAGCTACATTATCACTGAGTGACATAGGCTATATTTTACCGCGGCAAAATACCTTTTCCTACGGGAAAATTAATTTATCGCGGGCGGGCGAAGCTGCGGACGGAAGGCTAGTATACAATATAGGCTTGCGTTTGACCACAATACGCCTAATGATGATGATGAATAACTAGCATCAGTCGAATTTGTAACAGTTGAGCTAATTTGTATCAGTTGAGCTAATTTGTATCAGTTGAGCTAATTTGTATCAGTTGAGCTAATTTGTATCAGTTGAGCTAATTTGTATCAGTTGAGCTAATTTGTATGTAAGATATTACCTGTGCATGATAAATTTCGATATTTGTTAGCCATTAGCCAGTATAAATGCCCAGAGTTCAAAACGCTTAAAATATACCCCGGTAACCTAAGAATGTTACCACTATCGCGCAGAAAATATACCGAACCGAGAGCAAATAATTATTATGGGAAGCGGACTCTGGCCTACCTGATACCGAGAATCCTAAACAATATCCCTTCGGAGGAAGGCTGCACTAGTTAGCGACGAAATTTTTCCCATACATCGTACACTTCAGTCTGTTATAATCACATTAGGCAGTGATAAAGCGCGCATCTATGTTATGCCCTCTACCGAGAGACTTCAACACTCCTTCGGAGCTACCCGCTCACCTGGACCAAGAGATGGCGCTACTAGACCAGTGATGGTGTAGGGGTAAGCACGCAGCACGGAACGCTGAGGACCTGGGTTCGATTCCCAGCATTGGTCTTTTTTCTGGGGTTTTTTCTGTGCATCTATATTTCAGTTTGTATTTAGTTTGAAATATATGGTTTCACGGGATGACCGTAAAAGTAATAAAAAATGAAGTTGAAGAAAATAAAAAAATAAATAGAAAAAGATACTTCATACTTAACTTGTAATTTGTATCAGTTGAGCTAATTTGTATCTGTTGAGTTAATTTGTATCATTTGAGCTAATTTGCTGGTTTCCCCAACCTGCATCGACGTGTCGAGCGAAAGCCGCCCCCTTTATCAAGCTGTGGTCGTGTTTTGGCTGATATTATGATGATGACGACTTGAAATTAATTTAATAAAGAATTCCATACATACATACAACACACACACGTAGCGTAGCATACATACGTAGCGTGGGACGTCCTCAGACTCGGTGGAACGATGATCTTCGCAAGGCGGCTGGCAACAGCTGAATGAGAGTGGCCGAGGATCGTGCTCAGTGGCGTGCTATGGGAGAGGCCTATGTCCAGCAGTGGACGAACATAGGCTGATGATGATGATGATGATGATGATACGTACAAGTACTTAGTATCGAAATCGCCAAGGGGCAGTATAGAGTGCGCTACTTCATACATATATAATACGGACTACAAACTTGTTTTAAATTCAGCGATCTTTTACTATATAGGACTAAAAGTTTCGAAACGGTGGCAATATATTCCAGTGTAGGTACAAACTCAATCAGCTATAGTGGAGCTCGATATATACGAGTGTCTTGAATATTAGGTATATGAAGTTGAAATATTGCAAGTATGGATAACCAGGAGAAGTTTGTTTGAACTTTTACTAAGTATAATAAGTATTGAATTTTAAAGAATTTTACTCACAATTTAATGATACGCAGAAAATAAGCTGGCAAGACGTGACGTGTCATCAATTCAATGATTAATCGTTAGTTTTAGGTCAAATCTTGCAAATCAAATTTATTTGGGCATTTCTATTTTTCGTTGTACCTACCCAATTAAGAAATTGTTAACAGGGAGTTAGGCCGGGGCCGCACTGGTAAAGCGACCGGCGACGCGACGCGACGGCGACTAAATCAAACATAGTTGATTTAGTCGCCGCTGCCGCTGCGGCCGCTGCGGCCGCTCACATAACTCGAACTATGTTTGATTTAGTCGCCGTCGCGTCGCGTCGTCGGTCGCCTTACCAGTGCGGCCCCGGCCTTAAAATTAGTCCATTTGGTTACGCACTTTTTCAAGCCTTTACAATAAAAAAAAGTAGCAAATCGGACAAGTTTAACAATGTGTAACAAGAAAGAAGAATGGTCCGGTTTGTTAAGTTTTTTTTATTATAAAGACTTGAAAAAGTGCGTAACCAAACGGACTAATTTTAACTCCCTGTCAACAATTTCTTAATTGGGTACAAAGAAAAATAGAAATGCCCATTTAGCAAATGTTATGATCATCATCATCGTTAGTGAAAAGACATCCACTGCTGGGCATAGGTCTCCCCAAAAAAAGTCACAATTACCTGTAGGTACTACGCCGCTCGCATCCATCAGACTCCTGCGGCTTTTATCAAGTTATCAGTCCACCTTGTGGAGGGACTATCCACCCACAGTGGAGTCTCTAGGGAATTTGATAAAATGTATTTAAGAATTACGTATTAAAACACTGCTCTCCATAAACGTTTCATACCAAATTTCTCTGGAAGTTCCGTTCGTAACCGCGTCAAAGGAAACTGTTAGTTTGTTTGTTCGACGCTTAATGAATGGAATTTCGGTGGATCTAGTTTCGAATAGTTGTCTATATTTAACTATCGTATCGACAGAGAATGGTTTGAAAGCTTTGTATAGACTTGATGATATTGTTATTACCGTGTGAATATAAAAATATACGTAAGTAAATATCAATCTCGTAATTATCCCTACTGTTTCCCGCGACTTCGTCTGAAAAGCATTCGTTTATCGCTATTCCGCGAGAATTTTCCAATTTTCCTGTACCTATAAAACTGTCCTATATCCTTCACAGGGTGTTAAACTATCTAAATATCGGGTCACCGCTTCAAGCGTAAAGAGGTAAGTATAATAGATAGGTAAAGTTAGGTACTTTCCCAATTTACAATATTAGTAAAGTATGGATGTATGATATTTTTTATTTCTGTTAAGTATCTACTTTTTAACTAACGCTGATTAAAATACGCACAAAAATATTCATGCCTGAGATATCAATTATTAAAATAAATGACATGTTTAATTATTTACTAACATTAAAATATCCTAAATTCAATATCTTTGGAAATACTAAAGCGCAGTGGCGAAAATATTCATAAATAGACAGTTTAATTTATTACTGTCAACCTGAAATTGAATTAATAAATCTTTTAATCGATGCAAAATCGTCATTTGCCATGTCACGAGTATGGCATCTGATGCGATAGATTATGGGCGGAAAATGTGACTATTGACTTTGAACCATTAGTAAGTATATTTGAAAGGATTTAGGTATGTTAATCGATAATCCTTGACACTACAAGTAAACAGTCAAAATAAGTCGGATATTCTAGAATATTCCTACTATAGGTACTTAGAAAATGGGAAAGTGTGCGTGTGTGCGTGGTTGTGTAAAGCGATAAGACATAATTTCGATCAAATTTCGTATGTAGATAGCTGAAGCTCAGGAACGGGCTACATTTTAAAACGATATTCCTACGGGATGTAAAATACCAAAATATTAACCGCTAAACATAGTTATGAAATTTTGCATGGGTAGCTTTGTATACTCCATTACATTACATCTACACCTATACGTATATAGGCTGACGTTAACATTTATAATACGTTGTTTTCTTTGTAAGACAGCTTAACAAACTGACCCTGACACACCTCAGCCACAATATCAGTCGTTCACCCGCTCATATAATTGGGTGAATGAAATAAGTCCATCCCCAGACCCGACAGCATAATTCAGCTTTGATATGGCCGCCCCTGAATTAACAACGACGTGACAAATGGTTTTAATTAAGAAATCACGGACATGAACGAATAAAAGAGGGCCGTAGCATCGTGAAAAAAAGCGATTAATCGTTATTCATATTTAAAAGACAAAGGAAACAGGCCCATACAACATGTGCTGTTTGTTATTTTTACCCGACTGTTTATTTATTTATGGTAAAAAAAGTGTTCGTATCAGGAAGTCAAGCAGCTGGCCGGAAACCGTGCGAAGTGGCGGTTAGGTACCTACTCCACTGACAAGAGCATAACTTTGAATTAAAGAAGGAAAAAATGTATTAGATGTCCTTTTCACTAAATGTTTTTTTTATGGTGTAAAGTATTAACCTGATGGTCTCAACGGATGACTAGTGCCGGCATCAACATACAAGTTGGGAGCATTTCGTAACAATTAGGTTTTTTTCTCCGATTTTTGTTTTAACTCCTGTAATGTATTTTTTTAAAGTTAATGCACAAATTCACACAACCAGAGAAAATGTTCTAAGCTTACCATCAATCAGTTGTCCAATTTTTTCAATTAAATTCCACTCGACTAAAAATTTGTGTTAATATTATACCTAGTGCCTGCGAGTAAGTAATGGTCATTGTAGCATAATGGTTTGACTTATGGCCTCTCAAGCAGAAGGTCATGGGTTCGAGCCCGGGGTCGCACCTCTAGAGTTTTTGACGTGACAACGTCTAATAAATCGATGAACGCCGGCTGCATACACGAAAAAACATAACTCATTGTAACGTACATGTTACGTTACGTAACGTACATGCAACGTTACATTGAGCGGCAAACGATGAGCATGCACATGCACAATACATGCTCATCGTCGCCGCTCGGGTAGTACTTAGAGTTCTCAATTTGTTTGTTCCACTTGTGGCGCAGACTACTGGTTGTCGGGGTTCCCAGGCAAAACTTTTTGACGTGACAACATCTAATAAATCGATGAACGCCGGCTGCATACACGAAAAAGGATGACGCAATGTAACGTACATGTGTAACGTCACGTAATGTTACATGTACCTCAAGAACAGTGAAGGCCAGTTGCAATATTACATAATAATACAATCTTAGTAGATACTAGCGCTCGGGTAATTTGCAATGCGTGGGGGTGCGGGGTGCGGGCTGCGGGGGGGGGGGGGTTGAATGTTTTGTTATGACGTTGTCACATTAAACTATCGTCCGTAAACCGACTTTACAGACAACCGTTTTTTTTTTAAGACTTGGGGCGCCGACTTCGTGAAGCTGCGTACGGACTGCGCGCACTCGGGTACGCGTACCCGGGTTTGCGTGTCCTGGAACGCCATGTCCGTACGCCATGTACGCGTACACTGTACACATACACGTACACGTACACTGTACGCGTACATGGCGTACGGACATGGCGTTCCAGGACACGCAAGCCCGGGTACGCGTACCCGAGTGCGCGCAGTCCGTACGCAGCTTAAGAGAGATCTTGTCCCTCGCTCTGGATCGTTTCTCGTGCAAAGGTTGTCCATCGCGGTTAAGCGGGGCAATGCAGCTAGTGTGTTGGGCACCTTTGCGCCAGGTACGATTCAGGGGGGGTTATTTGACTGACATGACTGACTTTTTAATTGTATTTTTTAAGGTTTTTAGTTTCAGGATAGTTGTACTTGTATGTGACATGTAAATATTGGTCTTATTTATTTTATATTAATAAGTTTTGTATTATATTTTGTCAATAAACATTCTATTCAACAAGTTAAAAGTTTAATTTTGTAAGAATAAGTACTTACTTTCACAGATTTTTAGCAGTTTACTTCGGAACTGGAGGAAATTGTTATCCTAGCTACTTTATGAAAATAAACAATCCGTCATGATATCATCCACATATCCTTAGGTAGGATACGCATCTTATCTTATCACGTTTCTATAATAGAAAGTAGCCTTGACGGTATCATGGATTCATTACAGTTAATTGACGTCTCTTAGTGCGCCAGTTAGTATTGCTAAACAATTCGATTAAACTTGAAACCTGTTTCTGACTAACTAGTTAAATATTTGACACGACATGTTAGTTAAAACTTAGCTAAGCGTTGCATTTAGATTTAGGTAATCGTGTCCCTAAACTTGGATGCAACATAATAAACTCTCTTTATGGTGTGAAAAATGCGCCTTATGCACCCAGCTCTATTTGGGAAAATAGTGGGTAGGTACGTGGGGCTCGTCCGCAAGGAGATATTAGCCAAAGGTTAAATCATCATTATCATCATTTCAGCCGAAAGGCGTTCACTGGACACTGCTAAACATAGGCCTCCCTCAAGGCTCGCCAAACAGATCGGTCCCGTGCTCTCCGCATCCGACTCGATCCCGCAACCTTAACCTACCTACACTGCGTCTTCCGGTCCGTGGACGTCACTCGAGAACCTTTTTGCCCCATCGGCCATCAGTTCTACGAGCGATATGCCCTGCCCACTGCCACTTGAGTTTGGCGATTCTTCGAGCTATGTCGGTGACTTTAGTTTTTGCGCGGATTCCATAATTTCTAATGCGATCCCGCAGCGAAACTCCGAGCATAGCCCTCTGAGTGACTCTGAGTTTCCATACGAGGCCCATCGTTAGCGGCCACGTCTCAAAGGTTAACAACCGCCTTAGCCTAGTTGGTAGTGACCCTGCTTACGAAGCAAGAGGTCCTGGGTTCGAATCCCGGTAAGGGCATTTATTTGTGTGATGAGCACGAATATTTGTTCCTGAGTTATGGATGTTTTTTTATGTATTTAAGTATTTATTTATCTATATAAGTATGTTTATCGTCGTTTAGTACCCATAGTACAAGCTTTGCTTAGTTTGGGACTAGGTCGATTTGTGTAAGTTTGTCCCCTAATATTTATTTATTTAATATATAATTTATTTAAATGATTCCCTAGAAAATAATTAAACGTTGTTGCCCAGGGTGCACCAACCCAGGCGTTACACTTCACCACCCCATGAGGTCTAACGCCTTGGTTAGAAGGGAGTTACTTGTAATGGTTGAGCTCTGTGGGAGGTTTCCGACGTCGCGGCGTCTCGGGAGAGTCGCGAAAGTTAAAAAAAAGTTATTCTTACAGATTTTAATATGCGTATGATGTCTGTATGGTACATGCCTTGCCGGTTTGATAACCAAGTGCTGCATTTCGTCCTAATGTACATAATAATATCTGCGATTGTCACAATGCAATTGGGACAATATCATTCTTCGGTTTGTTTTTGGACGTAATTACCGATATCCTTAGCGAAGTTAGTTCGATTCAATGCAACAAGCCTCACCCCGCGAGCACTAGATGGCGCTATTATCAAACTTACCGCTGCTATGATTTTTGGGCGTATCTATTTAATATAATTAAGTAAATACGGACAATATCTGAGCTCTTGTCTTTCCTTAATATTTAATTAATTAAATAATGAGGAAAGCTAAATAAATTAAGTACATCGTTTTGTTGCGCAGTGTCTTCTCTGTGGCACGAACTGTCAAACCACATAACACAAATTACGGTTAGCGTTATCTCGAGGGGCGTGACTTAATTAAGCCTTTAAAACCCAGTGCCGCCAAAAATTCGACACATTTTGAATCTGAACACAGCTATCTAAAAACAGTACATCTACCATATAATAATCCTGTGGATACTCTGCCCGTTTATTGGTAAGTTCTCTCCAAAAGCAAATATCAACATTTTACCTTGTCTAATTTTATTTGTTTATTTCTAGCTTTCTATCTACAAAATTATTCTATTACTATCTCCTGTTTCTTCACCTAGCTAACTCCAACGGTCTGCATTTATTGTAAAGTATGTTTAAACTTCTTAGACCGTTAGGCAGTTTCAGTTAGTTCAAATTTAAATTTAAAAAAAAAAGAACAGTTTTCGTTTTCACTAAATCATTTTATTCTTTTGTATTACATTTAGCTTCATCTTTCTCTTTTTGTAAATTCCGTATGATTGCTCTGCCACACAGCCAGCGTTTAAATTCGGACCTATGGTCAGGGACCGTTATGGACGTTGGGCCGGTGGACAGAGCAATTGTATGGGCCCCTGCTGACATTAACCAAATTCCAGGGCAACCAAGTCGGGGTTAAACCGCCGAACGGAACTGCAGTCTCCACCACTTGGCTCTACACCACCAGCACACTCTGAGCCCTGAAGCACCCTGGTCTCAGGCCTGCAAGTCAGCAGCGTCTCTGGAGATCCACCTGCAACGCCCGCAGCGCGTCCTACGGTCTCCTGAATCCAGGGCAGTGTCTGTCCGGAGAAAGCGAATCCCACTCAAGTGCTTAGAACCTACGACCCTCTAGTCTCTTGCTTGCTCACAGTTTAGCGTTCCTAATAAACGTCTGTACTTGTTGTTTATGGTTTAATTCCTCTCCGCAAGACCAATACCTATACTGTGACAAGTGGCGCCTCTTAACGTGGTCTTGAGTTGGGAAACGTTTTTTTTCTGGTTTTATTCGTTGTGTTTGTGTTGGTATTTTGTGCACTTTCCTACTACTTGTGTCTCGCAGTAAGTAATATTCTTTTTATCACTTTTCTAATCACCGTGTGGTTCCGGTTAAGAATAGTGCCACCCTTTTGCACCTAGGTTTCGTAAGAGGCGAATAAAGGGCATTACGTTGCCCAGTGGTTGTCATCTTAACGGTTTTTTTTTAAATTTGTAACGTTTTTTCAAATTTAACTACCCAATTTAAATTGAACTACCTACCTAATTTTTAAACTTAACTGCCAACCGTTATTCTACAACGGTAAATTTCATACAAAATCGGAAGTTAATAACCAACGGTTATTTAACCTACAACCACTGCATGCTAAATTTCATCCAAATCGTTCTAAAATATAGGCAACACTACTCTACTTATTTTTTTTTGTAACTTCTATCTACTGCGAGGATATAATTGAGTGGGAAGGTACATACTTAGATTACTCCATGTTTGTAACGTACGGAATAGTCAAATTACTTGATATTTGCTATTGGAGACTACCCCAGTAGGCATTTTACTTAATCACCTAAAACCATACCTTACATTTTAACGATCACTATCACAAAGTATCGTTAAGACTGTTTTTTAGTAAATTTAACTTCAGTACAGTACTACATCCTTTTTATAAGCTGTCGCTTGGCACGCGCCTTATAATTTGTTATTTTTCTAAATTTCATTATCAGCTAATTATTAACTTCAACGCGATCACTTAATCTAAATATCTAATATGTACGAAATCAAGTATTTGTCACTTCAAAAGAGTGAGCTAACTTATGAAGTCTTAATTCGTGGTTCTACACCCGCAGACTCTGTGCAAGAATTACGTAAACAAATATTAAAGCTACCGCCATCTATGCTCGCAAGCGATATTCTAGAATCAGGTCTCGAAATTTCCTATTGTTACTATTTCTTATTATTATTCTATTTATTAATTTGCCTTCCACGCGATGTTTACGCGCAGAATGCAGGTTTCCTCACGAATTTATTCGACAAAGTACAACATTCATTATACTACGCGCACCAAAGAAATGTGCGTCGTTATAACTTACGACGTAAGCCTGCAAACTTTGAAGTAGGAGACATTGTATGGAAGCGAACCTTTTATTTTAGTGATAAATCGCAGTATTTCAGTAAAAAACTTGCACCTAAATTTATGAAATGCCGTATTTCCAAGAAAAGGTCACCGTTAATATTTGAACTACAAGATATGTCTGGCAAGGATTTAGGCGTATGGCACATAAAGGATCTGAAATTAACTCCAGGCAATAAATAGTAATAAACTTCAACATAACCTTTAAATAACGTACGAATAATTAACCTCGTTAGGAACGATTTAGCAACAATTAGTACTATTCCTAAACAGAAGACTTAATTTTCATCATAATTATAAAATGTACTTTTATTATTGTAACAACGTTGCACTCTTATTACGTTAATGTCGTGGGCTCGGTCCATGATACCTTAAGTTAAAAAAGAGGGTGGCAGTAATTGTCGCGCTGCGCTAACTACCCTGTTTTATGTTCTCAATCGTATCGTCAAGTTTGTTTACCTTAAACAACGCTACTGCATAGCAAGGTCAACGACTTAACGTTACTTATAAATATTTTGCGCCTGCTCGTAAAATACTCTTCTGTATGATTAAATCTAGTTTTAAAATAAAAACGCATCGACTCGTTCGTGATCGTTGTGACTACCTTAGCGTCTACCTCGTCAGAGTGAGACGCACTAATTATAGTTAACTACTTAAATTTAACAAATACTAGCCGCGTGTTAGGAATAAACTATACACATGGTTTCCGTGCTTAATTCTATTTATCTCTAAGTTATAAAAATTCTAGTTGCTTTGTTTACGTACACTAGTTTCTTAGGTCGACACAATTACTTCACTACCAATGCTAGTCTTAATCCAAAGCCTTTGCCGGAGCGGTCTTTACTAATTTCAACTCCTTAAAAATGCCTAATGAAAGCTATACCTAGCGTTGCGCGGCTAGGCAGCTAAACCTTGCGCGTAGTGCTGGATAATCTTATAAGGGCGGTTGGCAACCCTTGTCTAGATTGGCGACTGTGTCTCCTAATAACTACCTCTTTACCATCTCGCCATTTTTCTCGTAGCGTATGGTCTTGCAGTGTCTTAAACGGCAGACCTGTCTGTGTTAGGTTGAATGAATGAAGTATGTTAGGAAGTATGATAGGATTGATAGGTTATTTTGAATGTGTTACGTTAGGGATTTTTCTCAGGCGGATTTTTTCGCTAAGACGAAAAAATCCTCCGCGGAGAGGGAGGTACTGTCACAATGCAATTGGGACAATATCATTCTTCGGTTTGTTTTTGGACGTAATTACCGATATCCTTAGCGAAGTTAGTTCGATTCAATGCAACAAGCCTCACCCCGCGAGCACTAGATGGCGCTATTATCAAACTTACCGCTGCTATGATTTTTGGGCGTATCTATTTAATATAATTAAGTAAATACGGACAATATCTGAGCTCTTGTCTTTCCTTAATATTTAATTAATTAAATAATGAGGAAAGCTAAATAAATTAAGTACATCGTTTTGTTGCGCAGTGTCTTCTCTGTGGCACGAACTGTCAAACCACATAACACAAATTACGGTTAGCGTTATCTCGAGGGGCGTGACTTAATTAAGCCTTTAAAACCCAGTGCCGCCAAAAATTCGACACATTTTGAATCTGAACACAGCTATCTAAAAACAGTACATCTACCATATAATAATCCTGTGGATACTCTGCCCGTTTATTGGTAAGTTCTCTCCAAAAGCAAATATCAACATTTTACCTTGTCTAATTTTATTTGTTTATTTCTAGCTTTCTATCTACAAAATTATTCTATTACTATCTCCTGTTTCTTCACCTAGCTAACTCCAACGGTCTGCATTTATTGTAAAGTATGTTTAAACTTCTTAGACCGTTAGGCAGTTTCAGTTAGTTCAAATTTAAATTTAAAAAAAAAAGAACAGTTTTCGTTTTCACTAAATCATTTTATTCTTTTGTATTACATTTAGCTTCATCTTTCTCTTTTTGTAAATTCCGTATGATTGCTCTGCCACACAGCCAGCGTTTAAATTCGGACCTATGGTCAGGGACCGTTATGGACGTTGGGCCGGTGGACAGAGCAATTGTATGGGCCCCTGCTGACATTAACCAAATTCCAGGGCAACCAAGTCGGGGTTAAACCGCCGAACGGAACTGCAGTCTCCACCACTTGGCTCTACACCACCAGCACACTCTGAGCCCTGAAGCACCCTGGTCTCAGGCCTGCAAGTCAGCAGCGTCTCTGGAGATCCACCTGCAACGCCCGCAGCGCGTCCTACGGTCTCCTGAATCCAGGGCAGTGTCTGTCCGGAGAAAGCGAATCCCACTCAAGTGCTTAGAACCTACGACCCTCTAGTCTCTTGCTTGCTCACAGTTTAGCGTTCCTAATAAACGTCTGTACTTGTTGTTTATGGTTTAATTCCTCTCCGCAAGACCAATACCTATACTGTGACACGATATGCTAAACGTATTGCTAACGTAAATGTAGTGTGACAATGAGCGACGTCGTAGGCTCTAGTGTCCTTTTTCTACTCCGCGGGCGCCCAACATAAGCCACCACAAAATTGACAAACGGCCTAAACTTTGGCATCGAAAGAACAAAGATCAGCATTTACACAGACAGTTACAAACGCAGTGAATTAATTCTCATTTGCGGGAGCCATCAATCTGCGAATAACTCTGCGACGTGCCCCATCGCTTCGTTAACGCGACTCATCAATTAGAGTTTTCTTGTCCGTGTACCGATTCTGTTTTGGTACAGTGATTTTTGCCCCGAATTTAACGGCATGCCGCTGTTTTGTCATTGCTTCCTTTTTTAACTGCAAGGATTTAGATGAAATTTGGTATAGAGATAGTTTGAGCCCCGGGAAAGGATAGATTTTATATCTAAACAGATCATTCCTCCGCCATCTGCATCCAACGCTTTCTTGCAAACTTAATCAGCTAGTCGCTCGGTCTTGTTGGAGGCCTACCTACACTGCGTCTTCCGGTCTGAGGACGCCACTTGAGAACCTTTTGGCCCTATCGGCCATCAGTTCTATGACGACGTGCACTGCCCACAGCACTTGAGTCTGGCAATTCTTAGAGCTATGCCAGTGATTTTAGTTCTTTCGCCGATTTCATCATTTCTAATGCGATCCCGCAGAGAAACTCCATCGCCCTCTGTGTGACCTTGAGTTTTCCATACAACGTGAATAAAATACTAGTAAGTATAAAATTTTTGAAAAAGTCAGTTAAATCTCGGAATTCCATTCCAGACTTAATGGTTCACCCGAGCAAACCCTGGGGTAAAGGTTTGTGGGGCGTCTATTCGAGCGTTTCAACCGCCTCATATATCTGGTCACTTTTTTAAAGAAATGACTGTAGATTTTGATGGGGCTTTTGGTTATAATAATAGAGGGCCTGTACGTCTACCATATAACTGGAAACTGTATCAGAATTTTTTACCTGTTCTTAAAAAATGTGTTCAGATAAATGCGGCGGTTGAAACGCTAAAATAAATGCCCACTGTTATATATTCACTTCGATACGCGATACTGAATACAGGTCGTAATTCTAGAGGCATTTGTCAAATTCTCATCTCGTGGGACGAAGGGCGAATAAATAATTCATTAGTACGATTTGAGGTCATAATTTACAACTAATTAAATTGGAGTTCTTCATAATTTAGTGTTAATTGAACTGTTACAGAAGACATTTAGATTAGAAAAGTAAATTATTGAATCTGGGGTTACTTTTACTTTAGTGGGTATGTCTTTGTGATTAGTTTGTTTTTAACACAGCTATCGAATTTTATCATCATCATCCTAGCATAATATATACGTCCCACTGCAGGGTGCAGTCTCCTCTTAGAACGAGAGGGCTTGGATCATAGTTCCCACGCGGGCCCAGTGCAGATTGGGATTTAAACACACCAATGATTTTTTTTTCAAGCTAGAAAATACCTAAATACACGCGCGGTCTGAACAAACTATCTTGAGCCGTCGTGCTTCCCCCTTTACTCCCAGTTTACTCACAGTTACATCTTCGTTAACTTGGATCTGCCTTGACCCTATTACGAGTAGTCACAGCAAACACCGCCGCCGCATAAGTCTCGCCACAAGAGTTGAGTTAAATGATTACACACACGGCTACATAAAGTACTGATTGCAAAAAAGTGTGATTGCAAAAATGAATGAAATGAGTGAGTGAATGAAATTGTGAGTTATAATGATCTTATGGCCTTACCTTTATTTATAACCTTTATTTTTTCACATATCTAATCTATTTTTGAAATAAAACGATTTGAAACTGATAAGAAATATTCGTAACAAAAGAATCGGCCATTTTATAAATAGCGGAAAATATGCTTATCTGATGTAAATAAAATAGATCAAAATGTTTTATTTTCTGTTTTGTTTGAACTAATACCTACTTAGATTTATTTTCTTAAATAATTTCTTAACGAATTAGGTTCAAGAAATTTTTAAACAATTTTGCAATCCACTGTTGTACGAATAAATGTCAAAATCCATGACATGTTTTAGTGTGCGTGACCTTAACTCTCGTGGCGATACCTATACCTAAGTCTGCTACAATGTCAGGGCAACGCGAGCCCTGTCTTTTTGTTGGATTCGGGACCCTGTAACGAGACCTCGAACCCCTGTAATAATCATTTTCTCTTTAAATCGCTCGGTTTACGTTTCAAATCTGCCTTGAAGTTTTCGAAGAAAAAATCCAAGTTAGTTGAATTACAACGTGTGTCACAGTTTAAGTAAAGGTCTCGAGGTGAGGAATTAAACTATAAAAAACAAGTCTAGACGTTTATTAGGTACGCTAAAGCTGTGATCAAGCAAGAGACTACTTAGAGGGTCGTAGGTTCTAAGCACTTGAGTGGGATACGCTTTCCCCGGACAGACACTGCCCTGGATTCAGGAGACCGTAGGACGCGCTGCGGGCGTTGCAGGTGGATCTCCAGGGACGTTGCTGATTTGCAGGGCTGAGGCCAGGGTGCTTCAGGGCTCGGAGTGTGCTGGTGGTGTAGTGCCAAGAGGTGGAGACTGCAGTATCGTTCGGGCGGTTTAACCCCGACTTGTTTGCCCAATAAACGGGCAGAGTTTCCACAGGATTATTAGATAGTAGAGGTAGACTGTTTTTAGACAGTTGTATTCAGATTCAAAATGTCCCGAATTTTTGGCGGCACTGAGTTTTAAAGGCTTAATTAAGTCACGCCCCTCGAGATAAAGCTAACCGTAAGAATTATTGTTTTTGACAGATCATGCCACAGAGATGACACTGCGCAACAAAACGATGTACTTAATTTATTTAGCTTTCCTCATTATTTAATTAATTAAATAATTAGGAAAGACAAGAGCTCAGATTTTGTCCGTATTTACTTAATTATATTAAATAAATACGCCCAAAAATCATAGCAGCGGTAAGTTTGATAATAGCGCCATCTAGTGCTCGCGGGGTGAGGCTCGTTGCATTGAATCGAACTAACTTCGTTAGGATATCGGTAATTAAGTCCAAAAACAAAACCAAAGAATTATATGTATTGTCCCAATTGCATTGTGACACTAGCAACGAAGTTTCTTTAGATTTTGTATATCTTGAGGTTTATGATGAAGAAGTCTATATCGATTTAAAATTGATTCAAACACCATCCTGGGTGATAATTGAATTTTATACATTACGCTGACTCCAATTAGGTATAACATACATGAAAATTAAGTCGCATTCAAAGTTCAAAACAACATTTTAACGCAAAGATACTAAGAAAGACAGAAAAGAAAGAAAGAAGACACTTATTCACTTTTACAAGACACACATACAAGAAAGTACACACAATTTAACACAAAAAAAAACAAAGATAACATACAATGAAGTAACAAACATGTACATACACAGCTCTGCATGTGTGTCCCCGCAAAAGTGAAACGGTCGCTGACTCAGCATTATGCTGAGGCGTTAAGACGCCTGCAGCGCTGATTTTCTGTCAGAACCGTCTGTGACTCACGGAACGATACACAAATATACTATAATAAACCACTTACTTATATAGAAACAAATTAATAAAATGATAAAGAATTGATAAATAGTATAGATTTATTATAGAGTAGCATAATAAGTTAATAAGTAAATAAATAAATTAAAATAAAGAAAAAGTAAACGAAGAAGATATGTTTAAAAACAACAGGCTGGTATAATCAATGTGTGGGTGCTGGTTTTTACGGATAGGATTTTTGGAGCGTTAAGAAGTGATCCTTCAGCTTGCGCTTGAAGGTGTACTTACTTGACGCTCCTTGGATAGGGGGAGGAATATCATTCCAGCACTTAGACGCCGCGAACTTAAAACTTCCACGGAATGCCGCGGTCTGGTGTTTAGGCACAAGAACCATAGCACTCCTGCGCTCACTCTTCGACCAAACAATTTTATTGAAGAGGTACAATGGTGTCCTGCAGCGTCTCACACCGAACAGTAAAGTGGTGAGGTGCATGCGCCTGCGTGCAGGCATGTTCAGCATGTTAGCGGCGTTCAGGTACGGAGTGATGTGGGACCGGGGAGGGACACGGAAACAAAAGCGAGCGCATGCGTTTTGCACTCGCTGTAAAAGCCTCTTGGAACGACCAACAATGCAGCCGTCATAAACAACATCACAATAGTTTAATCTGGATAATTTAAGCGATTCACAAAGGTTAACACGCAAATCAACACTAAGGTAATCGCGTATATTGTACAGAATCTTGAGGCGGTAGAAACAGTTACTCACAACTTTTAGGATGTGGTTCTCAAAGCTCAGCTTGCCGTCCATAAGTAGACCAAGGTTATTGGCTTCTACCACCCGTTCTATTGGTTTACCCATAACGGCAACATTCCCGGTAGTCAGAGCATCAATAGTATTCCGAATTTGATGCCTCGATCCAAAAACTACATACTTCGACTTGCTGGGGTTGAGGACTAAACAGTTCCTCTCCGACCAAGCTGAAATACGATCGAGATCTGCGTTGATGGCGTCCACAGCAATAGAAGTTTCCGACGGTGCGCAGGAGACATACAGTTGCAGATCGTCTGCGTAGAGATGGTATCCACTGCTCTCTATACTGCTGACAATATCAGAACTGTACAATATAAAGAGCAGAGGACCCACTATCGAGCCCTGCAGCACTCCCCGTATCACAGGGCAAAGAGAGGACCGCAGAGCACCACCATCCACCCCACGCAGTACGATAGTTTGCGCACGGTCAGTCAAATAACTGCTAAACCATTTTATCGCCGTGACATCAAATCCGTAATACGACATCTTAGACAATAGCAAGGGAACGCTAATGCAATCAAAAGCCCTGGAGAAATCTAAAAGCACTAAAATAGTACTTTTACCAGCATCCCTAGCCTGCAAAATATTATCGACTACATCGAGTAACGCAGTAGCTGTCGATCGACCCTTGCGAAAACCCGATTGCAGTTCAGGTAGGATGCTGTATCTCTCCAAGTATTCCGACAGCTGTTCGCAAACTACCCTTTCCACTATCTTCGATGCACAGGGAAGGATACTAATAGGACGGAGTTCGGACAGATTAACAGGATTAGGTTTTTTAGGTAACGGGGTCACTTGAGCGATTTTCCAATCAGTCGGGAAAGTCATAGTCTCAATACTCCTATTGATGATGAATGTTAGTATCTTCGAAGTCACCGGAAGAGTCATAAGTAACATGTCGATAGCAATCGAATCATGCCCCTTTGCAGTTGTTTTAATAGAGGTCATAATTTTTGTCACAGTTCCTATTGTTGTTGGTGAAAGAGTAAATTTTTTGTCACTATGTCTATCGAATTCATACCGTTTCAGGTCAGATATAGATACGGCCGGTTTACCAGGTATATTTAAGAAATGCCGGTTTATTCAGTCAGGGTCGTTAATGTGTTGGGAGGTCAGTATGTGTCTGTGAGTCTGGAAGGACAGTGCGCTTTAAGTTTTTCCAGAGAGTCTTTGAGTCGGTAAGGTCGTTGATGTGGTGCTCGAAGTAGGCACGTTTCTCGCTATGGATGGCTGCGATCACTAGGTGTTTCAGGTCCAGGTAGTACTGCTTATGAATATCAGCCTTGGTTCGCTTGTATTTGTCGTGTGCTTTGTCCCTTAGACGCATCATAAGCTTTACATTGCTCGTCAGCCATGGTTTAAGAGCCTCCTTCACCACAATTGTTTTTTCAGGCGCGTGTTTGTCGAACAGTTGGAGTATAAGGTCATTAAATGTTCGAACCATATTATTCACGTCGTTAAGTAAAAGTATTTGGTCCCAATTTAAACACTCAAGGTCATTGTCGAAGTCACTTAAGTTAATGTCTTTAAGAGGTCGGTAAGTAATACGTCTCGGTGTCGGTTTCTGTTTTTTAATGTCAAACTCGGCTGTAATGAAAGCGTGTCTGCCCAGGCTGGGAATGTGCTTCACTTCGACATTCACAACGTGAGCGTCAGTGCAAATCAGGTCTATGGTCGTCTCGCTGTGGTCAGTAAAATGCGTTGGTTCACGTACGTGTTGAGTTAAATTAACTGATGTTAAGAAATGCATCAGACAATCAAACTTTGTGTCGGTTTTGTCAGTAAAATTTATGTTAAAGTCACCAAGTAAAATCAAACGGTCGTAATTAACAAAATACTTACTCTATTATAACGCGTGAAAAACCAAACGTGAGCGCCCAGCGAAAGCTCTATAAAGCTTTAAAATCCAAGAGAAACTTTTACCAAAGCTTCAAAAGCTTAACGATTAAAAAAAGCCCGCATAGTTTGAAAACAAAGTGCTCTGGGCTTTGAATTTCAACTAGCCTTAGGATCAACTCGAACTTTTTTCACTTTTAACTTAGTATCACTTTACAAAAGAAAATTTTAGCCCGAGGGAATTTCCAATAAAAGTAAATCAGTCAATCTTTTAAAGTCTTTGGTTATTAACCGACTTAAAAAAAGAAGAGAGAGAAAAAAGGTTCTATAAAGGTTTACGCAGGTTTTCAATTTTTTCTTTCTATTTCGTAGTTGTAACGATATCAACATCTTTGTGTGCCACATCTTAGGGATTTGTTTGGTTTTTTTTTTAAATCCATAACATGATAATTGAACTTGCTAACAACATCAACGGTAGGTACTTATACCTATCAATTTGGAATTGAACACTGTTATCGTATCTAAGGTATCGTTTTATTATCATCATCATCATTTCGACTATAAGACGTCTATTGCTGAACATAGGCCTCCCTCAAGGTTCGCCAAACTCGGTCCTGCGCCGTCCACATCCAGTGCGTTCCCGCAACCTTAAACAGTTAGTCGCTCTATCTTGTTATAGGCTACCTGCCACTGCGATTTCGGTTCGTGCCCGCCATTCGAGAACCTTTTGGTCCCATCGGCCATCAGTTCTACGAATTCTTAGAGCTATGTCGGTGACTTTAGTTATTGCGAAGATTTTATCATTTCTGATGTGATCCCACTGAGAAACTCCAAGCGCAGCCCTCTCCACCGCCCTCTGTGTGACCTAGAGCTTTCTTATGAGGCCCATCGTTAGCGGCCACGTCTCACGATAATTCCACGTTTTATGACAATTATTTCCAATTATTGGAGGTGCCTGGCCTTCCGCAACCAAAAATTGTCTATTTATTTACACACCATACTCACTTGAATCTGAATCAATCAATGAAGTCTTTACTTTTTGCCATACTGTTGGTAAACTTACTGCGCGCTGTTGACTGATGGCACCATTTACAGAATAATACTGCTATTTAGCGCGAGTAATGTTGTCTTGAAATATGGTTACTACTTTCTCGCTTGTCGGGACATTATACTTGCAGAAAGAATCCGAGGGTTTGATAATGTACTGTGTAATGTAAATAATGATACGTCACGCATATAAGAGTAAGTAAGTACTTATTCTACATATTTTGCATTAATCTTGCTAATGTTTTAGCCCACTCAATGTTTTGTTGTGAAATGCGTAGCCGAGAAAAGCTGGTACGTGCAGAATTATCACTTTAAGTTGCCGCTTCATAAATAAATGCGTATTAAACAATAATTTATTTAAAGAAGAAAGTTTTTTAAATCTATATTAGTAATGAAATAATCATGTATGTAAGAAAAAACATATGTGATTTTCCCACTAACTTCGATAAGCCAAAGGCTATTAGAAACACAGGGAAGCTTAAAATTCCATCTTACAGACTGGCTAAAACCAAAAAGTCGTTTCTGGGAAGATGCATACGTTTTTATAATAAGATTCCGAAAATAATAACCGACCAAACGGATACAAGATTCAAATCCATTGTGAAGAAAACAATATCTAAGGTGTTCTATAAAATTAATGACTATATCTGTAGGTAGAGGTATGAATTTTTGAACTTCGCTATATCTTGAGTATACTCGTGCATTATTGTTTCCAATCTTTTATTCTCCGACAGGACGTAAAGCCGCGGTTTGTACTAGTACTCGTTAAAAATAAAGTGGCGCAAATTAAAATGGAATTTAATCAAATATTTTAAGAGTCGACATTTAAATGTAATTACGAGGCAAAGAAAACACTTGGCGCCTTAGAAAAATTCAGTGTCGATTGAATGCCATGGAGGTAGGAAAGAAGCGGAGAGCATCAACAGTAAATTATGCAAGGTTAATTGCAATTTAGGCGACGTTGGAAAAAAAAGTGCACCCACACACCTTTGTGGCCCCTGTGAGACCTCTCATGTGTCATACAGCCAATGGGTGGGTGTCAGACACAGGGCAGGGCTGTCGAGGCAAACCGGCAAACCACAAAGAAGATGGAAGTATTTGGACGCGTATTTAAGAAACTAGCCAGAAATCGCGCTAGACCAGGAGTTGTGGAGGTCAAAAGAGGAAACTATTGTAGGCTAATTAAAATAAAAGCAAGATTGCAGTAGCATTAGTTACCTGTGTTTGTTATGTTCATACCGAACATGAACTTTGCGTTTATTTCATACATACCGTCGTGACCAACAAATAAGGCACTACTATTTTGTATATTTTGGAATAGGTATTTAGTTTCCTAAAGTATCTGCCTCATTGATGGATAGAGTGAGAGCCGGTAGTAACAGCATTTTAAGGATACCTACGAGTAATTAGTAGTTTGGATTGTCTGTCATATAATGTGGAAGCTTGCTCTAAAGACGAAATCTAATTATTTATTGTATACTAACGTAGCCTAAGAATAACTAACACAATTGTGGACCTGTTTGTTGTTTTGATAAATAATGAAAAATATAACGTTCTAAATTATTAAAAAAAGACGTGTAGCGGTAGCGGTTCAACTTAACCTCTAATCAAAACGAAGTGATCTTGTAACTTCAATTACAAATAACACTGGATAAGCAGCAGATAAGTATGTATATTTAATTTTAAAATGCTTTTCACTGAATATCTTTTTCGATGATGCGTGTTATCATTATATCGCGCAGGATTAAGCTTTCTATTTCTAATATTAAAAGGTCCGACAATCTTTTGACGAATTTCCACATCTCGACATGATGCCGCGCTACTTTGGCAATAAGAATTTCGATTCACACCTCATTTCATCGTACAATCGCGCGCAGCAAAGGTTTTAGGGTTCTATAACCGAAGGATACTTTAATAGGCCTGCTGTGTCTCATGTCTGTATGTCTCTTCTACCTTTAAGTATTTGATTCTTTTGAACCTAAATAGGCATGTGGATAGAATTTTCACAGAGTACTGTTTATTACCTATATGTACCTGTTTAGTTTTGAGTGCAATTTTTGATTTAATTCTGTAAATTTTTATTGTATTTTTTTCCCAGATTCATATATTTTAGGACAATGTCAGTATAATAAACTTTTGAAATTTGACATTTACTTTAATTTACGACTTAATTTTTTACCAAATGATCAATAAAGTACTTCCTTAAACTTACTTTTTAATTTTTACCTAATTGTAAAAAAAGGGTTAGGTTAGGTTAGGTTAGATTACTTGCTTATTTTGTATTAAAAATAGAGCAATAAATTTATTTGCGTTTAATTAGGGCACAAAGGGCTTGCGACCAGGACTCGCTAAAATGTCTGTTTCCACTTAAAAAAAGAAGAAACTTACGTTCCAACGGACCCAAAATTTTTGGGTACCTAAGGTTCATGCCCAAAACGGCTCTGTGTCCTTGTTCTAAAATAAAGTATCTAATAGTAAAAATCGATCAAGCTCGCGTCCGGAACCTCGGCGCGCGAGTTTGACTCACACTTTACCGGTGCTTCATCTCCGCTCGCATCCCCACTCCAAGGTTCCTTAGTTATTGTATGCGTTATTGAATTTATTTTCAATCTCGACTCCGTCCAATTTTACTTTCCGTGAATAGCCGGCTTAATAAGCGCTGTGGTGTGCGGTCTTCCTTTCTTATAACGTACGTTGAGGTATCTAAACACTTTGTATGAAATAAATAGGAAAACGTTCGGAATCACATTCAAATTCACAATAAAAAACGGAATCACTTTTCAGCACTTCTTTCTGTCGCATGGTATAGGGTGAAGGTAGAAAGAGATTGCTCGCGCATTAGACAATACGACCTCAGGTCCCTTGATAGTCACAGGCCTCATCAAAACCAGAGGAAATGCAGACAGTTAGTCATAAAGCTATGCTACAAAATAATAATAAAAGAATTTCTTCTGTTTTTACCCGACTGCCGGAGGGTTATTTGAAACATAGTACCTACCAGACTTCCTTTGATCTAATTTATAAAATCAATGTACTGAAAAAATTACTCTGCTCACCCGCGACCTTATGATAGTTACCATTATGAAAAAAATGTGTGTTCATGCAGCTGCTCCACCTCCACACTGTACGAACATTTATACCCACCAAGACTTTTTTTTAGCAAATCAAGCAAGCAACAAAGTTCATTTGTTTTGAAGTCAGTAAAAGTTTGATCCAAAAATAATTTAATGATTGAATAAAAACCTAATCAGTACCTACTTCAATACTTCAACTTGGAAAAACAATCCCGCCATCTTTGTTGTTACAGGTTCAAATTGCCTTTTTTGATAGCCTAAATTAAAAAGTAAAAGCCATTTTTTTATGTAAATACTACTTATTTCGTGAACTGAAGTGCTGAATACCACGTAAGTTTTATATAATTTATTATTCAGGCGGAGTTAAAATAAAATGTAATAAGTTTGTGAGAAATTAAATTTTCAGACGTGTTAGCCCAGTGGTTTGACCTGTGGCCTCTCAAACAGAGGATTGTGGGTTCAAATCCCGGGCTCGCACCTTTGAGTTTTTCGGAATTTACGTGCACTTTTGAATACCTACCTAATAAATAAGTAATACAAGTAACACAAATATTTTTTGTTGAACTAAATGTATTGAGACAAAAACGCAATTGTATTTCTTTCTTTATTTTACCGATGAAACTCAAGTAGTCCTCATTTTATTGTACTAACTTTTTGTGTAACAAAATCGTAGTCGTTTATTCGAATACTTAACCCTTATTGGGGCATTGCTGCTGAATTATTAACGTGGCCTGATACTGGACCAGGAATTAGGACGCAACTGTGTCAATTCAAAAGTGTTTACTTAATAATTTATCAGGAAAATCGGTGGGACGTAAAACGTGGTTGTATAAGCAAAAGAAATAAAAAGAATTTCACGAATTTGATCGTTAAATAAAAAACATATTTTTTTCATTGAATAATTAATAAGAATTCACAAAGTGTTGTTTTACTTATTACTAACTATTGCCAGAGATTTCGTCTGCGAAGAATTCATCATCATCATCATCATTCCAGCCTATATTATACGTCCCACTGCAGGGCATAGGCCTCCTCTCAGAATGAAAGGGCTTCGCTTCGTTTGTTTATTGCTGTCACGGAAACTACGAGGGGCGTTCAATATAAAGTGAGAATGAGATGCAAACTCTTTTAATATTACGAAATTAAATACTGGCCGGTAAAGCTAATCTATCTAGCTGATTGCTATGAGAAAAAAAACTAACTGTCTTTTGTTTAAAAAAATATACGGTAATTTCTTTGCAATGCTGTTGAGTACGTTAGCGAAAATGGAGAAAATTGAACTGCGCGCCGTTATCAAATACTTGTATTTGAAAAATTTTTCTACGGACCAAGTCAATTTGGATTTGCGGGACACTTTAGCGTCTAATGTTCCTCCGTATTCGACAGTCGCACGTTGGTGCGCCGAATTTAGACGTGGAAGAACATCGACAATGGACGACCCCCGCTCCGGACGCCCTACTACAGCAGTAACTGAAGAAATTGTGAAAAAAGTCGAAAACCCAGTTTTGGCGGATCGTCGTGTCACAGTTCGTTTTATTGTTGAAAATGTAAAGATTTCAACGGGGAGCGTGCATAATATTTTGCATGAACGCTTGGGTATGAAAAAGGTATCTGCGCGTTGGGTACCAAGAATGCTTACTGACACGCAAAAACAAACTAGAGTCGAGATTTGTCAAGAAGCTTTGAACCTGATGCAGCAAGACCGGGAACTTTTTTTGGCGCGATTTATAACAATGGACGAAACATGGCTCCATCATTACGACCCTGAAACGAAACTGCAGTCTATGACATGGAAAAGGCCATCATCTCCAACTCCGAAGAAATTCAAGGTGAGCCCATCTGCCGGTAAGGTCATGGGCTCTGTTTTTTGGGATGGTAAAGGGGTATTAATGATTGAGTATCTCGAGCATGGAGCCACTATTACGGACACTTTATACGCCAAACAAATAGCAACATTGCGCAATGAGATCCGCGAAAAACGGCGAGGTAAACTCACGAAAGTTGTGCTGTTCCACCAGGACAATGCCCCGGCACACAAGTCCGCCGTTGCAATGGCTGCAATTCGTGATGCTGGGTTCGATATCCTTAAGCATCCTCCGAATTCACCAGATCTCGCTCCCAGTGATTTCTACCTATTTCCGAGATTGAAACAATACCTGAGAGGCCAGAAATTCGAAGACGACGACGCGGTAGTCGCTGCAGTACAAGATTTTTTAAGTACTCAAGATGAGACCTTTTTTAAAAATGGAATTTTAAGTTTAGAAAAAAGATATACTAAGTGTATTATGCTAAAAGGTGACTATGTCGAAAAATAAAATGACATTTAGTAAAAGTTGTGTATAACATACTCATTCTCACTTTTTATTGAACGCCCCTAGTATGTACTTTTCCGAGATAAAAACTATCTCTGTCCTTCAGGGTATCAAACTATTTTTATACCAAATTTCGCATAAAAAGAGGACTTGAAGGTTAACATATACAGGGTGTCCAGGTATAACCTGGTACCGAGTAGAGGCCAAGTTATAGCAGTTTAAAAAAAACCGGCCAAGTGCGAGTCGGACTCGCGCACGAAGTATTTCGTACCATGATCTATAAAAACGGCAAATAAATCACGTTTATTTTATGGGAGCCCCCTTAAATATTTATTAAATTCTGTTTTTAGTATTTGTTGTTATAGCGGCAACCGAAATACACCATCTGTGAAAATTTCAAATGTCTAGCTATCACGATTCATGAGATACAGCCTGGTGACAGACGAACCGACAGACAGACGCACTGTAGGTGGATTTTTTATGTACATAAACAACAATATTTAGATACAATACATAGAATAAATGGCGAATGCGCGCTCGTGTGTCATAGATAGGTACTATGTGGTCCCAGTACTCGTATAAATTGTTCCAGTAATCCACGGAAACTTCAATTTCCGGTGTAACACACATTGCGTCGAAGTTTGTTGTTAAAATTTAAATAACCCTTCGATTCTCCTCACGTGATCTTCGTTTGAGGGTACTTTCTCTTGTTTATCTTCCACCACTCTCAAACATGCTTGGTTAACGTTCAAACCGTTCCTTAAGTTTCTTACGTGACACAGTCGATGAAGAAGCAGTACGAATGGACGATCAAAAGTGAAAAGCGCATTGGGCTGAGTTTACTTTTAGTGTGAGTTTCAAAACGAGTTTAACTCGACATGTTCTGGGCTAATCCAAAAAGAAATCGAAAATCAAAACGTTTATTCCGCAAATAGGCCGCAAAGGGCTCTTTTACATGTCACTTTTTTAAACTACCAGCGCTTTCGTAAGGACCATCATTGCCAAGAAGAATGCGCCGCAAGAAACTTGGCAGGAAGTCATCTTTTCAAATGAAAATATAATAAAGTACAAACTAAAAAACCATACAAATATAGAATTAAATAAAAAATAATAATTATTATATAAAAAAAAACAATACAGGGATGTATTGGGTCCCTTAGTTAAAAAAAAAACTAAAACTATACCTACATCTTAACTAACTATATCTATGTTCAGTGGAAGTGTAGAATGCTTCCACCGTCAAAAAAAGAAAAAAATAATAAAATAATAATAATAATAATATTGGAGAAACCTAGTCTTCCAATGTCACAATAATTAAAAATGAATCTGTTAAAACACATTTTAGGTCAAGTAACCATTAAACTTTTGGATTCCAAAGGCAAGCTTACGCCTGCCGCCCCCAAAGTTGGCTCACACGCACTCATGTCATGCTCAGTACCTCTACCATGAGTTTACACTAGTTTACGTGACCGTACGCGCTAGCGACGGCGTAAATTATTTGTATGGAGAATTGTAAAGCGCCTCTAGCGGTCACTTGCGGAAGTACAATTCTCCATACAAATCATTTACGCCGTCGCTAGCGAGTACGGTCACTGTGAACTAGTGTAAACTCATGGTAGAGGTACTGAAAGCAGAGCGGTACCGAGGGCATGTAACGCTTCCGTTCCCATAAGCCTTCCGTAGCCCTTCCTCTCGGACAAACACGCTGCGGTTGCTGCCAAACTCACGGTAGTTTCATGTTTAAAGTGTGTTTACTATGTTAAGACCTACCCTTTGTGGGGCAAACAACACTCCAGAGGCCATTATTGTTTAACCCGCGGGGGCTTTTTATCGGATTCACTACCTCTTTCTGTCACCATTTGACAGAAAAGAATGCGAAAGCAAGCGACCGCGCGCTAGGCACGGCCTCTGGATCTTCCGCTATAATAGAGTAAACATTTGAAAACTAATAATAGAAATGTTTAGGTATGTACCTATACATACTTAACTAAATGTTAACAAACATGAACAACCAACAGTTTTGGCGTCGGGTTAACCAGACAAATGCAATATTTATAATTGACTTTCCCGCGTCGCATTATCGCCGTACTCTTTACTCTTTCACGCGTCGCATTATCGCCGTACTCTTTACTCTTTCACGCGTCGCATTATCGCCGTACTCTTTACTCTTTCACGCGTCGCATTATCGACGTACTCTTTAGTTTATAATGCGACGCGTGAAGGTCAATTACAAATCAATATGGCAAAAGAGTATGTTCAAATTACTTGCCACATATCCTAAACAGCTTCCCTAACAATACCATAAATTGTATACTTAATAAGCCAACACAGCAGACTAAGACTATTGTAAAAAAGTATCTATTAACAAATATTAACTAATTATAATAAGTTAATGTAGTGTTAATGAAAGTAAGTTGTTAGTATATAATCTTAAAATTTAAAAGATTGTACTAATAATATTAATAATTAATTTTGTATTTCTTATGAAAGTAATAAACAGTTTAAATTTTTTTTTTTTTTTTAAATATTGTATTTGGCCGGTTAACCCCCGCCATAACTGTTGGTTGTTCATATTTGTTGACATTTAGTTAAGTACCTAAACATTTCTAGTATAGGCAATGGTAGTTGTAATCCTTTAACGTTAGCATACTGTTTTCAATTATACTGCAAGTATATTTACAGTTGCTGGTTTACCAACAGCTGGTAAAACTTTATAATGCCGTGTACACACGTCCCGTTCGTGCCGGTTCTAGACCAAGCTAACTTGACTTAAAATATTGTTACAGACTTTATAGATGTGCTTGTAGCTTTAGTAACGTATGTGTTTTGCGATGCTCATAATGAAACAGAAAGTTGGAACAAATTCGTGTTCGTAGTTATAGAGATTGGCTGGAAGAGACCGCTCTGAAGTGAAACCACCTAAGTATTGCTTGCCTTGTATATTTTCACATAGAGCACCTGGATGCCTAACACCTCATTATAAAGACCCGTCCGAGACCTACCTACACTTACACATATATTGATAGTGCTCAATTACATTTCGCGCCTTGTTGTCGTGCCGATTAAAGTTGGGAAAAAACGCGATTGTGAACATAAGCTTCAGTAGAAAACCATAGTAAGAAAAACAGTAGAGTGATAAACAAGGGTCGAAAGTGATCAATTACAGCCAAGATATTTAGACGCACGAGCGAGCAAAGCGAGCGAGGGTGCTTATATATAGTTCGCGGGTGTAATTGATCATTTACACTCGAGTTGAACACTCTACTTTTCATCACAAATGCGAGGAAATAAAGAAAAACCTACGCAATTTGTAACAAAGCGGAAGCGTCAGCATTTATCGCGCTGTCTTTTGTTTTTTTTTTAAGGGCCTCACGCTCTTTGGCTTTGGCACATTCAGCCAGCACTGGCCAGCAGCATTGTGCCAGCATGGAGGTTTGGAGGTAAGTATTACGCATTAAAATCTCCTTGTTTACCGGTTCGTGAATAGAAAGGACCACCATTCGATTTTTAAATTTACTTACACATATAAAGATGTAAATCGAATTAAAAACACGGATTTCTTGAAATCCGTGAAGCTCTGGAAGTAGGTTGCATTTAACTTATAACTTGCATGAAAAGCATTTGGAAAAAAAATCGAATGGAAATTTTGCTACTAGGATATAATGATTTTGATAAATTGATCTAACCAGTCTGTAATAAAAAAGATGTATTGCACATACACGCAAGCACACACCCAAGTATGCACGCACACTCTTTAAGTTGTAGATAAAAGGCATTTTTGAGGCGTGTATTGAGGATGGTTGCTTCGATCTGATTTGTATTCAAGGCAGAACGTTGTCGAAGTCTTCAATACAAAACTAACATACCGAGTAAATTCCTCCGATAATATTTGGATTAAAGATATCGATCGACTGCCTACATAGGTACCTTTTCAGAACCACATAGCTAGTCTGTACTTTGAGTGTTTGTTTCACATGAATAAATACGGAGCAGAATAAAAACTTCCGAGCAGAGCTCGAAATTCTTACCTATTATCATAGGGTTGTCACTCGGTAAAAAAAAACTTAAAAATCAAAATATTTTATTCAAACAAGTACCTACCTAAGTATCTAATATCTGTATATCTACAAACACTACAACAGGTAGGCATCTTTAAAAACAACCGAACACCCGAACTATGTAGCTAAACGCTAAACGGTCGCGTCGTCGCTGGCGGCACACCTGAACTTTGTCTACTCACTGAGCTAGTTCAAACCGGTTTGTCTCCGAGCGGGCGCCGGTGCACGCCCCCCCCGTCCTGTCTGTGACAGGTCACGCACACATATGTTGTGCATGTAGTAGTGTAATGCATGCGCGGCGTTGTTTGAAGTTTTTATTCCGCTCCGTATTTATTCATGTGGTTTGTTTGTTCGTGTACAAGCCATATGGGGTGTAATCATTTATTTATTAAGTTTTGGACAAAAGCTATCCTACTAATAATTATAAATGCAAGAACTGGCGAGTGCGTGCGTACGTGCTTGCTTGCTTGTATGCGTGCTTGTGTGCTTGCTTGCGTGCGTGCTTGCGTATTTGCTTGCTTGCTTGCGTGCGTGCGAGTGTTTGTTAGGTACTCCTTCACGCTAAAAGGGCTGGACGTACATGAACGAAATTTGGTACGTAGATGGCTGGATGTCTGGAATAAAACATAAGCTACCTGCTTTTTATCCCGATCTCCAACGGAATACAATATTTACCCCTTGTTTCACCATCTATTGATCAAATTCATTTGACGGATAAATGTGATGCCGTCTCTGGTTTTGTTCGAATAGACGGAGACGGCATCACATTTATCCGTCAATTAAAATTAATCAATGGGTGGTGAAACAGCCCCTAAAACTCTCAAAATTGTAAATGCTTATTCTAGAAGCATGAAATTTGCACGGGTGTTCGTTCTACAAAGTTAATGAAGATCACGATGCATTCTTTGGGAATTCCCGTGGGAATTTAGTAAAATCCCGGAATTCCAATTCGGCTGCCAGATTGTAAAGCCCACGTTAATTTTTACGATCACAATTTGAAACTTATCGTCAACCAAGAAAAGTCATTTGCTTTGACGTACATAATAAATTTAGTATACTGGGCCTTACGAGGCTAGTGGTTTAGGCGAGCGAAGCCGCGGGAAAAGGCTAGTAAAGTTATAAATTATGAAAACCACTCGCCTTTCAGCATAAGTTATCGTTAACTGCCAATGCATGCCAAAACGCGAGGGTGTAGGTACATTGGGCGCAGCTGGTACTTAAATCTTGAAATTTAAGCTTGATGTCTTTTGGCATCCCGCCAGCGAACCCGCGCGGCGGCTGTAATTGACTTAAGTCTATTTTGACAGGTTTTCCTCTTAGTCGGTGCTGAGGTTGCGTTTGACGTAAAAAATAATTCAATGTCATTTTCAGCATTACACGAATTTGAATATAATTACGAGTTACGAATATCGACGGCAGCAAAGATTGAACGTTTTTCAATTTTTTTTACACTACAACTGTAGGTATAAAGAAAAAACTTATTTGATGTTTCTGAAAGTAATGGACCGTTTTTGGTAAAATTTGGAACAGTGCTTATAAGAATTAGAGAATAATAATTCTGAGAGGAGACCTGTGCCCTGCAGTGGGACGCATAGGTCAAGATGATGATGATGACTGTGATAAAATAGAATATCAGAATTTACAGGGTACTTCCAGTTGACTTAACCTTGGTTTTCAAAGAGAGTCCATTTAATACAAAGCCAGCCATTACGGTTCCAATCGAGGTGAATATAGTGCTTTTGTCAAAAAAATAAAAAGGAGACAACACACAAAAACTATGAAAACATTTAGTATTGTATTAAGTAGTAACGAAAATATCCACCGCTTTTTTAACAATGTCACTTGAAAAGATGTCTGTTTTAGCCAAAGTTCGTAAATCTTCTGCAGCTACAGATAAAAACGTCGTGCTAGTTTTTTATCTGTAGTATAATGTTAGCTATGAAGTATCTTTTTTTGTACTTATTTTTTCAACTTCATTTTTTTATTACTTTTACGGTCAATGAAGTTGAAAAAATAAGTACAAAAAAAGATACTTCATAGCTAACTTGTTTAAAAGTTGCACAGTAGCGCCATCTCTTGTCCAGGTGAGCGGTTAGTTCCGAAGGAGTGTTAAAATCTCTCGATGAGGGTGTAACATAGATGTGCGCTTGTCACTGCATAAGGTGATGATTTAGCAGATTGAAATGTATGATGTATAGGAAAGATTCGTGTCTAATCTCTAGACCAGTGGTGGTGTAGGGGTATGGCACGCGGCACGGAATGCTGAGGACCTGGGTTCGATTCCCAGAATTGGTCTTTTTTCTGGGGTTTTTTCTGTGCATCTATATTTCAGTTTGTATTTAGTACGAAATATATGATTTCACGGGATGACCGTAAAAGTAATAAAAAAATGAAGTTGAAAAAATAAGTACAAAAAAAGATACTTCATAGCTAACTTGTTTAAAAGTTGCACAGTAGCGCCATCTCTTGTCCAGGTGAGCGGTTAGTTCCGAAGGAGTGTTAAAATCTCTCGATGAGGGTGTAACATAGATGTGCGCTTGTCACTGCATAAGGTGATGATTTAGCAGATTGAAATGTATGATGTATAGGAAAGATTCGTGTCTAATCTCTAGACCAGTGGTGGTGTAGGGGTATGGCACGCGGCACGGAATGCTGAGGACCTGGGTTCGATTCCCAGCATTGGTCTTTTTTCTGGGGTTTTTTCTGTGCATCTATATTTCAGTTTGTATTTAGTACGAAATGTAGTATAATGTCTCATGCTTTCGTTTTAAACTGGTGTTTTTACAATGCAAGCAATGTTTGCAGCAATGTTGTGTTTGCAAGCAATGTTTTTATAGAGCGACCCTCAGCAATGCACTTCGCCTTCTGATATGAAGTTACAAATTGTGACTTGTGTACGGACATTTTTAAGAAAAGTCTTTTATTACTACGCGGGGAAAAACAAATTAAAACATTGTTTGTGATTTTTAAATTTGTACAGAGCTCAGTACAATGTTGTGTATCTATATGTATGGTTGTCTTTATTTAATGTTTGTTTATATTAGGTACTATACCTACCTATGTATGTTTTAAATTGCACCACCTTCGGAAATCCATTCCTTACGCTTCTTTCCATTGTCAAAGGCTGCCTGAAAGAGATCCCTCAGAAGCAATAAGGCCGCCTATTGCTTACCTTAGGTATATTTATTTTTATGTTACCTAGTACTTGTTTTTCTGTAAACATATACCTATTATTTTCTAAGTGGTGTACGTACATTAAAGTGTCGTTATATTGTATTGAACTCTTAAAGTGAGAGTCAAACTCTTCCTGTATTTTTTTTTTTACTATGAAGTGGATAAAAATCACATCCCATGCGTCTGGTCGTAATGTCGTCACTATTTTAAAAAGCTCGTATCTCAAAGTTGTTAATCTTCCTGAGTGGATTTTACATGGTCAACTTTAGGGTTCACTTTCGTTTACCCGTTGATTTAAGATATGAGCTTTTTCAAAGTAGCGACGTTATACAAACATGTAAGCAATAGCCAATCCAATTACAGCATTATTTCCTTCGGCAAACGATCGTTCGATTGGAGATCGGTTTTGTTTTTATTTGAACTATCGGATTTCTGTTTTCACCGTTGGACTGAGTACCAATTTATAAGCACAGTTTTAATCTGCGTGAAAAGTTGTACACGTTGCGTTACAATTCTGTCCTGGGTCAAACATTTTTAAACCGTTCGCTTCATAGTCACGCAATGTGCAACCTACACAAATTTTTTGCTTGTGTACGCGCTAGATTCAACAGAAATTGTACGTGTACGATTTTTTTATTGCAATCACAGAGTTTCAAATTGTATGAATTGTAAGAAATATACGGGATGTATATCCGAGATACTGTATCAGTGAGACAGGTGTGGATAAACGCATTATTTAACAAAAATACCAGTTTGCCAACTTACATTACATTTTGGTGGAGCCTTGGTGGCCTAGTGGTTTGATCTATGGCTTCTCAAGCAGAGAGTCGTGGGTTCAAATCCCGGCTAGCACCTCTGAGTTTTTCGGAATTTATGTGCGACATTACATTTGTTAAATCAGTGTATTTCCTTATCTTTCTTGTGTAACATTGATTTATTCAAGACAATACGAACCTACGTCACGTACCTACATAAGAACGTACCTAAATCAGGCTAAACCGAATCCTGGAAGTGCGTAGGCAGCTACGCAGTTTTAGGCTAAGTAAATTTCGATCAGGGATCAGGTAGTTAAGCTGAAGTTTGTTTCGATGTGTAACAACTGAACGGGATTACGGCCTTAATTGGAATAAGCCGAATGTATGAATAACCAGTTGAGAAAGTGATTTATTGTAGTTTGGTTTGTAAAACATGGAGGATTTGTTTTGTAGGAAATGGGCTCGTCTCTCCTGTGTACATGGCAAAAGTCTATAGACCAGTCTATAGCCAGTATTCTTTAGTCAACTCTACATCGGCGTGTGGGACGCCTGGCCAACTTTCGGCCGATTTAAATAAATCTTAAGTTTGATGACTCGGAGTCGCTAGTGTTATGTCCACAGGAGAGACAACTTTTGTTTCTTACGCTGTGTATGATCCAAATATAGGAAAGTGAAATAGGTTTGGATACAATATGCTTTGTTTAGCAAAAAGTATAATTTTTCTAACTTATATTAATTATTGGAGATAAACTACGATAACATGGCCCGCCCCTCCACATTAGGCACTATATCAATCAGTTTAGTCACATATTTACGAAATAATTTTTATTAAGTAGTATCTGCTTTTGTTTGACGGCTGTCTCAACACGCACACATGCGTTGAAACTTTTGGTGTGCTTTATAAATACTTTCACAATACATTGAAGATTTCTTGATTTGTGGAGGGGCGGGCCATGTTATCGTAGATTATCTCTACTTGTAACTAAACCGTAAAAACATTCAAATAAAATATTTCAAACTAAATACAAACTGAAATATAGATGCACAGAAAAAACCCCAGAAAAAAGACCAATGTGACAGACTGAAGTGTACGATGTATGGGAAAGATTCGTCGCTAACTTCTAGACCAGTGATGGTGTAGGGGTAAGCACGCAGCACGGAACGCTGAGGACCTGGGTTCGATTCCCAGCATTGGTCTTTTTTCTGGGGTTTTTTCTGTGCATCTATATTTCAGTTTGTATTTAGTTTCAAATATATGGTTTCACGGGATGACCGTAAAAGTAATAAAAAATGAAGTTGAAGAAAATAAAAAAATAAATAGAAAAAGATACTTCATACTTAAATTCAAATAAAAGTTTGAAAACTATACATCCCCGTGCCTTCGCCTGAGTTAAAAATTCATGTAAAAAGGTTAACTACTTACGGTATCATAGTACGAGTACTTATTTCGGGAACGCACGAGTGTCTACGTGGTTCGTTCGCTAAGCTTCTTAAAATAAAAGTTAAGTTACACAGATTTCCTTCTTTTAATACAGTTTTTTAATTAAATTACAGATCAGAAAAAACCGCGGAAAAAAACTAAAATGCCTAATCAAGGCAATTATCACCCTTTAAAATGTAGAAAATTAATTCATTCCCTCATTCATAAATCGTTGGCTGCTCCAATTAGCGTGTAAATGGCCTTTTCGCTTAATTCATGCACCTGCCACGTTTAAGTCGACCTCTCTAATAAATTTGCTTGAACAACATAGTCTGGTCGGAACGGGCGCTAAGAGTGAAAATTCTGTATACGCTCGGGGTTCATTTAATAGGTTAACTAAATAGAAAACTCGAATCGCGACTGCTGAGCCTAGAAGCTTCGAACCTTAAAGCCTCCAGCGTAATAGCCTATAATTAAAAATTTCTTGTTATTATGATTAATTGACTTATGACTAATATTCCCTGAAGTTGTCACTTGTGAAACCAAAGGGTCACAGACTTGTTTGTGTCTAGAACGCTCATTGTTTGAGCTCGTTACGCTTTAATTAGGCCTTCGAGGTTTGGGAGGCTTGAGCTTTCAATAGGCTCGAGATCTCTGGGAAGTCCGAGTCTCCATCTCCTTGGGGCCTTCGAATCTACATATGTACCTAGAGCAGTCAGTACGTCAGTCTAGATCCTTACTGCCCCTTCAGCCGTGAGTCAAGCGTCAAGCTAGTCTATACTCTATTCTAATATAATAAATAGGTAACCAGTGTGTAAATATGTTTGTCTGAGTAATTGATTTTTTAAATTATTTTGCTAATATAAGGATAATTCCAGAATTAACCATTAAATGATACTTTTATCCAAGAAAAATGCGAAGTTCCCACGAGATACAGACAGCAGCTAGTTATGAATAAAAATCCATAATCTGAAGGTGGGTTTTTAGTGTTAAGACCGCCTATATTTTATACCTGAATTTTTATTTTTGTAATGTCACTGTACTGTACTGTTTTTAGTGTTCAATAAAGAATATTCGTATTAAATTGTGGGTCATTTCCAAATTTTGCGCAGAACACTCTGTTAATAGTTATTTGTATGGATCTACCACTCTGTTACCATGTATTATTCTAAGTGTTACGTAAATACTACTTCTTTTTCCGATTCCGATAATCAATCTGTGATAAATAGCTGATTGCAAATCATAAATCATTTCACTCAAATAACCGCAGAAAATAGACCGTGTAAGTAAGTAAAGGGAAACAACTTTCTTTAGGTTGGGACAAGTTTACCTGCGCCAAATTTGAAAATGTCTCAGGTACGTGAAATATTTTGTAACAACTTAACTTTCTGCAGCTTTTCTTGTTATGGGGAAAAGCTATAGCGTCCCATGATATCTCCTGAAAATGATAACAGTGGCTAAAATTTTCACTTTAAGTATTACCTATGTATCTGGCCAGATTCTATCTTTTTGCACGGAAGAAAACACAAAGTAACCGTTGTTCAAGTAAAGTTTAAACCTATAAGTTACGAATAACAATTAAAGTAGGTACTTATACAAAAAGCAAAAAAAATAACTTTTTTCTCACGGAACCCCAAAGGCCCTTCGTGTATAAATTAAGCCGTGTGCAAAGAAATTGAAATAAAAATTTTTGAAGCGAAAATGTAAATTATTTTTTTAGCTTTTATGAATAGGTTTGTTATGTTATTTGCAATGGCTCTATTTGGTATCCGGTGCGAGGAAAAAAAATGTTCTTTTGAAATCCATTGGGTAGTGCCCTGGGTTAAAAAATAGTATTAAGTATTAGTCCGTTGTTAGATTAGGTATAAAAAATATTGGATAAGTACTTATTTTGTATTTTTGACAATGATACATCTCAACATTTTATACATTTTGGCATTTTTAACAAAATTACCCATTAGGCCATTTTCACTTTAAAGTGCGCAGATTTTTTTAATGCGGAAAGTTTGTATTTTCTGACTCAGAATCAAGAGCGCTATTCATTTTGATGATAAAAAAGTGTCCCTAATTTTCTATATAATTTTTTGTGTCCGTTTCCTAACGCGCCACACAAACTACATGAAAAAAAGTCACAAAACTGACTCAAAAATAAAGAAGAAAATACCTATATGATTTGATTAGTGCTCGTGATTCTGAGTAAGAAAATACCAAAATTTCCTCATAAAAAAAAGATTTTTTCGCACTTTTATGTGAAAATACCCATTAACCTTGTTTATTTATCGCAACCATTTTTAGGGTTCCGTACCCAAAGGGTAAAAACGGAAACCCTATTACTGAGGCTCCGCTGTCCGTTCCTTCCGTCCGTCCATCTGTCACCAGGCTGTATCTCGGGAACCGTGATAGCTAGAGAGTTGAAATTTTCACAGATGATGTATTTCGGTTGCCGCTATAACAAAAAATACTAAAAAATGGAATAAAATAAATATTTAAGGGGGCTCCCATAAAACAAACGTGATTTTTTTGCTCGTTTTTGCTCGATATTGATAACGGCAACAGGTAGACCACTTCAGCTTCATCGTCATCGTCATCCCAGCCTATATACGTCCCACTGCTGGGCACAGGCCTCCTCTCTGAATGACAGGGCTTGGGCCGTAGTTTCCACGCCAGCCCAGTGCGGTTTGGGAACTTCTCAGGTGTAAGCAGGTTTAACCACGATGTTTTCCTTCACCGTAAACCTCATGGTAAATTACAGATGTAATTTCGCACATAAATTCCGAAAAATTCAGAAGGGCAAGTCCGGACTCGAACCCACGACCCTCTGCTTGAGAGACCATAGGTAAAACCACTAGGCCACCACGGCTTTCACTTCAGCTTAAAAAGCAAAAAAAAACGGGTTGCACTCCGGGAGTGCCGGCAGAAGTGAAAACTTGAACATTAACGTTGTGGTTGTGCCGTCTTACGAACCCTCCTCACCCCCCTCAACTACCTCACCCCCTAACCCCCATCCCCTCACCCCCGCCCCCCTCGCCCTCACCCCCTCACCCCCTCACTTCCCCGTCTTACGAATTTTGGATCAGAGTCACGTGTCCTGTCGCGAGTTTAACATTTTTTACCCAACCCTAAAGTGCACAACGCCGCTAAAGAAGTTTTCACTTCAAAAACAGTAAAATGTTTGAATTTGAGTTGAATGCCCGAACCTGGCGTTAGTAGCCTAAGCTATTTTTAAACATCTCAGGTACTCATGGGTCATGACACAAAAGCCTAAAGTAACTTCGCTATATTTCTCTTTTGCAACGCAAAACGATAAGCTATGATGGATGATGCTAACAAAAGGTGTCGAACGGACGAGGGTGGCCCGATACTGTATTTAAGGTGGGCTAAGAGCTAACACAAAAGGGCGTATCTTCATAGAAAACTCACGGCAGTTACGTCCTTTTGCACTATGGACTAAATAGTTAAAATTGCGAGATTAATGTGGGGTCGTTGTACGAGTAATACAATGTATAATCTAGCTTGTACTCGCGATTCCCATGGGAATTCCGAAATATTATACCATGGTTTTCATTTACGTAGTATGAAAAATGTCGTAAGTCCAGATATACCTATATGTCGGAGTATAGCTATAGACCATGGCGGTCGGAGTATAGCCATAGACCATGGAACTACAAGCGCAAGTAACACAATATGACAGCCATAAGTGTTGCTTCGACAGAGTCTCGGTACAGACAGTGAAGCATTGGAGTGAGCTTGAGACAGACGCATACCGAGGAACTGTCTTACGTTTCGTAGTGTCCATTAGAATAATTAGTTGACAGTAGTTAATGATAATTAAGACATTTACAGTAGCTTATAGTGTAATTAATAAGAAGCCATAGTGAAAGACAAAACTGTTATTTAAGATTACTGTGTTTGACAATATGAGTGATAACCAGCAAGAGAGACCTCCTTCTCCGTCATATACATAGACTAATGCATATAAATTGTGTCAGCCGTTTTAGCGTGAAAGAATAACAAACACACGCATACACACACGTACCTACGCACGCACAGATACACTCACGAACTTTCGCATATATAATACCTATATTATCTAATACCTTTAAACGAGCAATTCTTGTATATATATATATATAATCAGGATCTCGGAAACAGCTCCAACGATTTCAATGAAATTTGGTAAGTGGGGGTTTTCGGGGATGAAAAACTGATCTAGCTATGTTTCATTTTCAGAAAATGCATTTTGTTTGCATTAGAACACAAAGCTAAATTTCGCCGGCTTCGAGCAGAGCATAATAGCACAGTAGAAATCGGGTGGTCGCGGATCCAGCCGACCTCGGTTCGATTCCACGTTTTTTTTAAGGATTTTAGTTTTTTTTTTAAGTTTATTTTTCATGAGAAAACGAAGTTTGTTCTTTTGTGAGAAAAAGTATTATAGGGAACGTGCAGTAACTATAGGCGGCAGCACTAATGCGACAAAAGAGACACTATGCGGACAGTAAAACAAACTTATCAAGGTAAAGCATTCAAATTGATGGCACCCTTATGACACCAGTTGGCAGCACCGTCTATGTGCACGTTCCCTATTGGGAGCAAAGAACAAGAAAAACCGGTTGTCTGTAAAGTCGGTTTACGGACGATAGTTTAACGTGGCTCACCCCCCCACCCCCTCCGGCTTTTTTGTCAAATATCTTGAAAACGGTGCATCCTACGGCAAAATCAATGAAATTTTCATCCCCCCTTTGACACCCCCACGCTCCCTCCCACGCATCCCCCCGCACCCCCTCCCCCCTCTCACCCCCCAACCCACAGAAATAATTATAAATTACTTCTGTGCCCCAACCCCTCCGGTGTTTTTGTCAAATATCTTGAAAACTGTGCATCCTACAGCAAAATCAATGAAATTTTCATCCCCCCTTGAAACCCCCGAACCCCCTCCCCCGCAAATATATAATCAGGATCTCGGAAACGGCTCCAACGATTTCGATGAAATTTGGTATGTGGGGGTTTTCGGGGATGAAAAATTGATCTAGCTTGGTCTTATCTCTGGGAAAACGTTTGGTACCGAGTTTCTGCCCGAGCAGAGCTCGGTCGCCCAGGTACTTAAGATTTATGCACGTAACTAGGTCTCGTTTTCTGTCTCACAACATACGCGTAAATATTATATATCGCTCCATTTTCAATGCCGATCTATTATCAGGTTAGCTTGAAAAGATCCCTTTCAGGAATAAGTTCGCCTTTGTACTCATTTCTCTTGTTTTTTTGCATTATTTTTGTTTTTTTATGTATGATAAAGTATTTAAATTCTTACATACATACAGAAGTATTAGCCTAAATAAATAATAAATACATTATAGGCATAAATTTAGGCCTTTAAATACCTGCGGCTTTGCTCGCGTAAACAATTAGAACCGGCTGTCGAAATGAAATTCCGGGATTTTACTAAAAGGATTGTTTTCAAAAAAATTGTACACAGTTAAGGCCATCAAAACAAAATCACAATCGCTTCCTTTGTGTAACGAAAGCTAGCCACACAAAATATATTGGTAACTTTCGGTACCTACACAAAGGAATCAATTAAGTTTATACTTTTTATACTTAAAAAGAGGCACCAACCTGTGTTACAATGTATCCATAAGTTAATGATTAAGTTTTGTTAATATTAAATCAATTAAGGGAGTATACAATTTTTTTAAAACGACTCAAATTCCCAAGGGTATTGTGCTAAGCCTTAGGCTCCGATAATATTTATTTATTTTGTTTTGGCATGATCGTCTTAATTTGGACCGTATATACGTTGTGTAGTTTTAAAATAATAATAACCAGGGTTCACAACTAGGTGAACTATTAGACTTTACATACTTATGTAAATAAATAGATTATAGCGAATATATGTATAAATTCTTAAATATAAATCCTCAGACAGAAATGGACAAAGGTTTAATAATTAGTATTATTCATTTGCCCCAGAAGACATTCTATAGAAATATGGTCTTATAATCGTAAAGGAGGAGCCCTCTCCCCGCTCTCTCCAGTAGAGTTCGACGCCTTACTGGTCACTCTCTCTCGATCCTACCACGACCATTTCAAGAGGGAAGAACAAACTATGTCGCCCGTCTATAGATCGTATGTATCGGTCACCAAATGAATAAGAGGACAAACAAGGATGTAGTTACCCCTGTGGTAGGATTTTATTACTCCTAAAATTTACACGGAGTAACTACTCTACTCACTTGAGACTACTTTTGTTCCCCCCTTAGACTCTAGTATAATAAGAAGGTACTTCGATTAATGTATGAGTAAGCTGAAGGACGCTCCTTTACTTGGTCTACAACCCAGATCGAGTAATTGGCCTCCCCCCACGTACCTCCCTAAGACACCCAATTCTGCACGGATCGCCTCTAGGGACGTTTTATCCTTAGCCGCAACCTCACTAACGACACCTATTGCCGAGCGAGTAAGTAGACACCCCGTTGGATTACGCATAATCACTACGTGCCGATTGGTCAGACCGAACACTAGGGGGCAACCTTCAGCACGCCAGAGGCAGAATTGACCCTTGGAGACCATACGTATATCGCCAATCCTCGCACACAAATAATAATTTTGATAATCTACAGACCGCATAATGAAAGCTTCACATCAACCGTTGCTTAGCCTAGCCATCGCAACTGTATCGTCTGTACTATGGTACGTGATGGTGTAACTGCGTGCTATCAGGACCATTTCACTTGGTCGGTCGTAACTATACTGGCATTTGTGCCTACCAGTATTGTCACTTCCCAACTCTCAGAGTAATAGTACGGATAGAAGTGTGTGAAATACTTTCTCTATGCTGGTCTGACTAAATCCAAGGCTAATATTGAGGACTGGTAAGTATTAGTGGTTTAATTTAGTCTCAAGTATTATGAAAACCCCATTCTAGGTTCTAATAGGTTAACAGATTTTATACCAAAATCAAGGGATGAATTTTGAAAATGATATTCTTTCACTGGAGCAAATAAAATAGATAATACAATACACCATAAGTCTAAATGGACTTGTATAACAGCACAACAAAGGTAATAAACAGTAATAATATGGCCGTCTATCCATTTCTATCAGTAATTGATCAATTACTTCCCAAAAAAAAATTCATAATAAAAACACAAGGTTAAATAATAATAAACCCTATTAAATTATACTGGGAGTTCTTACCTAGAAGGTACAACTGTTTCACTGTTTAAATACTCTGTGGTATTATCGAAGATAGGTTCCCCAGTAGGTTACAAGATCTCCGGTTGTTCAGATAATATTCAATTCAACTATTATCTCAAGACAAGGTCTTCAGTAGCTCAGTTAATATTCACTTCAAATATTACTTCAAGACGAAGGTATGACAACATAAACGCACAAGGTTCTCAGTCAGAATATTGTTCAGATCCACTGTCAATTATCGAAGATAATTCCTTTCGGATTTCAAAAAGATTTAAATTTAAATAATAATTCCAAGAGAAAAGACAATAAAAATAAAATCAATTCAAAACATTGTATAGCTCAACTCAAAGTGGTTTCTCGATATCAAATGCCAATAGACATTCTAATTTATTTAAACAAAGATTCAATTGGCCTGTTCTAAAATTTAAATATTTAAACCTATTGTCATGTTTATTTGTATTAGCAAAATAGAACCCTATTACTCATCTTGACATTAACTGTCAGTCATCAAAATCTTGTTTAAAATTGAACCTTAAATTCCATTGACCTAAACATCTATCTTACTATGTAATTTGGTTCTATATGTATGATTTCAATAAATGTTTAGCCGCGAGAGTCAACCCCGGTAGGTTTAAGTTAAGATCGCGTTTGATTAAAATATACGGAGGGCCGATATAGCTGATAGAAGTTCTTAATATTCGTATAAGTTCCTACTGACACGTTAAATAAAATTATAAAGACACTTAGCTAAGATTATGGTCCAAACGCATCGCGTTCCCAGCATACAGCCCCGAAGTCTGCATCTCCATACTCCAGCAGCTCTCCTCACAGCTTACTGCATCTCGCAGCTCTCAGCAGAACTCCAATCAGGAACCCGCCGTCATATCCAGTGAATGGATATCCATGTCAAACAAATTATATATTAATATTGCATCAAAATCATTATTCAATCCTGATATGGTTCAGGAGGTTTCATAGATCATGTATCCCTGCGATGTCTATTATATTGGTCCAATAGTTCCAATGCCTGACGAATGACGCATATAATAATATACTGGAAATAAGTCCATTATGCTTTGGTTTAAAATATAAATTATTGTTGAATTTCCAGTCGTCACTTTGATCCCTGTCATATTTGTATGTAATTCATCACTACTCCATTATCTAAATTCCCCATAGTTCCCCAATAAGACATCAGTATTTTGACTTACGCGTCAAATGATTCCTTTCGATCTTCACTCCATCAACCCTTGACGTAGACTCCTGACTTCTATTCTTCTACTCCACATGACAGCTGACGTCACGCGCCTCTAGGCTCCCACTATTTCTGAAAATAGTTAAATTAGCCTGCGAAATATCATTTTGGACTCACGGCAGTACTTCACACTGATACACCATTTAATTCTCTACACAATTCTCATTATTAGAACACTCCCGATTCAATAGACACTGAGTTATAGTCATTTTAATCCCAAACACATTATCACAAGTTTGTTATTATTATAACTTCACTCGTATGTCCCGTAGATTAGACATCAAGTTGACAGCTCTCGATGCTGCTTTCTTGGAAACCAAATTTAGTTATCTTTGACTAGGCGAAACCTTTCCTTCAGCTCTATACGGTCTCGCTATATGATGATTGATAAATAAATCGACTGTTGTTTATAACGTTTTCGTTGTCGTAATTCCCAACGCCGTAATTCATAGTCATTTCAAGTCGTCGCGTTTGTGGAAAGAATGAGGAAATAACCATAGAAAAATACACACACACACCACACGACACTTCACTCGCACAATCATGGATCAAATTATCAGGATTAACTTTCTCCTTTTCGATAAAATTATTTTGGTATCCCCGTTTTCTTTCTCCGACATCCCTCCTGTCAATTTCCATTTCTTTTTCTTCTTCCCTTTTTGACCGGTGTCATTAAACAAGGTTTGTTATTGAAACTTTTTCAAAAAAAAATAATACCTATATAACGAGTTCAGTACAATTCCCCCCTTAAATATTGATTAGTTTAGCTATATCAAGATTTAAACACCCTCTATACTTCATATCTGAATTCAAGCCTGACTAATTTAAGCTTAATTGACTGCAATCATAATTTTATTTAATTTTATTATTAACTAAATTTTAAACACCCTGTATACTATGTTCATTTAACATTCTATGTTGTAATTACTTTATTTAATTTAATTTATTAGTTAACCTTCACTTGCATTTTATCTAAATTTTGTTTCCGACTGTACTTTATACACCCTGTATATTCTACTTATTAACCGCTCTATTTTATATTTCATTAATTTAAATCAATTTAATTTAATTTTCAATTTAATTTTATTTTAATTTAATTTCTCCCTATACACTATACTTCCTGTATATTTTTATCAAACATCCTAAATCGCAATTCACCGATTCAATTTAAATAAATTTAACCTCAATTGCATTTTACTTTAACTCAATTGCTACCTGTACTTTAGACTCCCTGTATATTTTATTTACTAAAATTCTTATACCATAACTCCTTTAGTTCTGTACTAATTAACTTTCCCCCCACAATTAAACTTCTCTTGAATTACTTTCCCCCCAAAATCAGACCCTCATTAAACTCGCTTCTACTCCTTCAAACTATCATCCTTTAGATTACTTACTTAAATAAAGTGAACACTCTGTTAAATTCAATATAAATTTATTTTTCTCTTGGAATTACCTTAAACACCAGGTTCATAAACAATAACAACTCCATATTGTCAACTTTACGCTAATTTAGTAAACATTATAATAAACATATCACTTCTTTTCCTGGTTTACTTAGTACAATACATTAAAACCTCTTTCTCTACCTCAATTAACAGAACACCATCTTTACGCATAGTAACGTGCTAAATGTACTGCATTAAATAATCCTTTCTCCTGCAATGTCTCTGGTTTCACTAACACATATACATTGTCATAGAGCCTATCAGCAACTATATATGGTCCATCATATATCAATTCAAATTTCTTTGTAACCCCGCTCATCGAATCAGATTTATTCAACCTACGAACTTTAACCAACTCCCCTATCTGATATTGCGTTATCTTATTAGTTATGTCAAACCTAGCCCGTCGCTTCTCACTAGCACTACGTAAATTTATCCTAGCCTGTTCCCGAATCTCCTCAATACTTTTCTTGTTCACAACGTACTTCAAATGTTTATCAACCGATAATTTAGCCGGGCTTCCGAAAAGAACCTCATTAGGTGTGAATCCTGTACTTAAATGCAAGGTGTTATTATATAAATCTTCAATTTTCTTTAGCCAAAGTCCCCAACTTTGGTGATGCCCATGACAATAAAGTCTAAAAAACTTCCCTAACTGTTTATTAACACATTCCGCAGTGTTTGGTCTTGGATTTCTAATAGACGTGTAGATCGTCCTTACCCCAATTTCGCGTAAGCCTAATCTCCAAATATTCCCTATAAATTGCTTTCCTCTGTCAGTCATAACAGTCTTAGGTTTTATTGTTAAAGCAAAATTTTGCATTCCTTTTAAAACGCCTCTAGCTGTCGCTGCCTTCAATCCATACAGCCTAATGTATTTAGTGAAAGTATCTTGTATCACAAATATATGTTTAATTCCTCCTCTAGATTCAGGCAACGGCCCGTAAAGATCTGCCATCACTACATCTCCTGGATTTTCTGTAATGATCGACTTACAAGCACCGACATATTTAATGTTATCTACTTTGGATAACTGACAGATATGACAAGTTCGGACGAACTCCTTAATTGTTTCACGCATCTTTACCCAATAAAATCTATCTTGTATATACTTCATCATCTTATACACCCCTAAATGCCCTAATTCTAAATGAACTTGTCTACATACCTCGACCTGTAAAATTTCTGGCAAATATATAACCTTTCCAGTACCATCTAACTTATTAAAATATAAAATCCCATCAACTAACGTACAATGATTTGCAATCCGCGTTAATCTATCACTGATTCTCATTTCTCTGGAGTTTAACAATCTTTCTTTAATACCTCTTATCAAATTATCCGCATTTTGGAAATGGATCATTTGGCTAAATTTACTCTCTAACTCTTTGTTATCCTGTACACCCATGTACATTATGGCTGGACACCAGACCTTTCCTTCCTGTATTTCCCCATCATTTGGAAATCGAGACAAAATATCTACTCCTACATTGTCAGATCCTTTAACATGTTCTATTGTATAATTAAACTGTTCTAAGTACAATATCCATCTAGTAATCCGGCTATTATAAAATTTAATGTTCTTGACAAATACTAACGCCTTATGATCAGTTCTAATAACCAATTCAGCTCCCCGTAAGTACGTTTCGAATTTCTTTAATCCATAAATTATAGCCCCAAACTCCTGTTCAGTAACTGTCCATTTCAACTCAGACCCACGCAAAGATCTACTACAAAAACTCAGAATTCGCATATTTCTATCTTCATCATACTGATACAGTACACCGGCTATTCCTACTCCTGAACTGTCTGTCTGTAAATAATATGGTTTATGCACATCCGGATGAGATAATAGTATAGTAGTCGAAAACTCTTGTTTTAGTTTTTGAAAAGCTTCTCCTAATTTTTTATCCCAATACCAACGCTGAGACTTCTTCAACAATTTAGTTAGTGGACTTATTAAAACACTATAATTTGGAATAAACCTTCTATAATAGTTACATAACCCTAGGAATGCCCGAACATGTTTTACCTTCTTAGGAACAGGGAAACCTTGAATTGACTCAACTTTAGCTGGATCAGTTCGAATCCCGTCTGTTGACACGATATGACCTAGCATTTTCACTTCTCGACATGCAAACTTGCACTTTTCTAAATTACATGTCATTCCTGCCTTTTCTAATCGATCCAGAACTAAATCTATTTGTTCTAAATGGTCTTCCCACCGTCCGTCAGTTAGTATGGCCAAATCATCTAAATAATTTACACAGAAACTTCTAACCCCTTGCCCTAGTATTACATCCATAGCTCGACTGAAACTACCAACTGATGTTTTTAATCCTTGAGGTAATACGTTATACATATATGATTTTCCATTTACTGTAAACCCGGTATATTGCCTACTTTCTTCTGATATGGGAATTTGGAAATAGGCATTATTTAAATCTATTATAGTTATGTATTTAACCCCATGAAATGCGTTTAAAATATCTACCTGCATTGGTGGGGCTTCTGCTTCAGCCACCATATATTTATTTACCTCTCTAGCATCTAACAAAATCCGAATAGACCCATCTGCTTTGGTAGTGAACGTCAACGGGCTACTATAAGGAGTAGACCCCCTCGAAATAATTCCCATCTCTATCATCTCCTGTAATTTTTCTTCTACCTTACTACGATAAGCATAAGGAATAGGATAAGATCTATTTATCCGAGGAGTATGTTCACTCATTTTTATATGATGAACATAACAATTTGCTTTTCCTAATCGTTTAGTGAACACTAATTGGTGGGACTGTAATACGCGTTCTAAAGATTTCTTCATTCTAATTGTCATCGCTATACCTATCTTAATTTTGTCTAGGAAAGTCATATCACATATTTCGGAACTCACATAATTTTCCCCTGTTGTTTGTATTGATCTTATGTTAGCAATTTCATAATTTTCCTCAATAAACGGTACAACAATTCTTTCTCCCCCCAATTCTAAAGTTACCGATTTAGGGTCTTGCAATTTAATAGTTGCTCCATACGATATTAACCAATCTATCCCAAGTATTACTGGCAAAGTTAACTTTGGTACAACCAACAACCCCACATCAAATCTAACTCCTTGTATTTGTAACTCAATAGAAGATAATTGTTGTATTCTTAAACTCTTTTGACCTACTGCACCCCTAATCTGAATGGGCTTTACTGGCAGTGAAGAAAATTTAGTGTTTCCTGTAACCTGCAAAGATTCAAATAACTCTTCAGATATACAACTTACTTCACTCCCAGTATCTATTAAACACCGTATCTTATTCCCTAAGATTTCTATCCAAATTTCTGCCTTAACTTTGTTTCCTACATCTTCAAAAGACACTTCTTCATCAAATAATGATGCGACAACGAAATCCTGTAAGTTTTCTACAATTACGGGATGCCCATCTATCCTAGATAACGCGTCAACGCTATTATCAAATGTGTTTAAAGGTTCATCGGCTAATAATTTAGAATTGAAACCAACCCCTGCTTTATCTAACTTTACGACAGGCCCCTTTGCAGAAATTGGATGTAAATTTCCACTCTCATCTTTCCCTAAACCCAATCCAGGTGACCAACCACAATGCAGCATATGGCGTAATGCGAATTTAAAGTATTTGCCCCTATGATTACAAGCTAACTTTGGGGCGCCGAAATTAGCCTCTCTTAGTTTAAATTTTCGCTATCTACCCTATCTTCATCATGAATTTCTTCTTCCTCTACTTCAAGGTTTGCAACTGTCTTCGGTTTCTTGCTTAAAAATTTCGGTTTCATCGGAGTCGACATTGTCCGCTTCATCCCTGTAGTCATTTGGCTAAAAGGTTTATCCATTACTGCACGGCTCTGCTTGTCTACATCATCTAGATCTCTCAAGAACTCTGCACCTTCTATAATCGTGGTTCCCCTTCTCATTCTCCAGGCATACTGCACTTCTCGGGGAAAATGATGCATTAAATCATTTACCAGCTGACTCTCCAAAATTGGTATACTTAACATCTTAGCTTGCCCTGCTAAAGAGACAAAATAACCCATCATAGATTTATGTGTTTCCTTTTTCCAAACTCCGCACACTATATTCTTCCTCAATAAATTTTGTTCCGGTTCTCCCCAATATGTGTCCATAAAGTCGATTTTAAAGTCTTCCTCAGTACTCCAGCGTTGTCTATAGACTCGCGCCCATCTCCTCACATCTCCTTCCAAACAACCAATGATGTTATCAATCACATGTTCCATAGACGGTATTCTCCTCAAGTAAGAAGACAAATCTTCCATGAATGACACCGGGTGAATATCATTTTTCCCTGGGTATTTGGGTTTATCTAGTCTCCCATCCAGTACTGGATACATGGTGGGTTGAGGCTGTATTTGGCAGACCTCATCTCTTGGTTGTCCATCGTGTACCTGATCCTGCAATTCTGCTACCTTCAAATGCAGACGTCCAATAGTTTTCCGCATCTCCCTCATCATCTGCATCATCATTGTCGATGTTTTAGAAGTAGGCATAGTTGGTTTGGGTCCTCTCACCGTCGTTCCAGCAAGAGCAGTCTCGGAGCGTGTCCTTTTTTCATTACGGATCATGCGACTCATAATTTCAGTTCTGTAATAGGGTTAAGATTTCACTGTTAGATTTCATAACAATTTACCACTGTTGCCTAATCTCTTCCTCTATAGAGGTATACTGCTGCACAATACTTTCGGGACTACCATTTCCATTTATAATACGGAGGTCTTTAAAGGAATTTTTCCACAACGGGCTTCTTAACCATTCCTCATGTTTCAAATGTAATTGCTCTATATATTCTAAAGTGACAGAATTTTCTTCCGCTCTATCTCGACTTCTAATTCGTCGTAAGGCCACTTCCGGAGAAGTTTGTATGTAAATCCCCATGTCTACATCAATTAATCGGTTTTCCTTCATGAACGCTATCCACTGCTCATGAATAGCCATTTCTACGGGATGGACTATCGCATTTTCATATAGCAATTTCATAAAGCAGTGATTTGCACTAAACACTGATCTTTCTAGCATTTTGATAGGCGTTTCTACCGTTAGAGCGTGATGTTCTAGCATAGTTACTACGACATATGTCTGGAAAATGTTTGCCCAACGTTTTGGATCATCTACCATCATTTGGAAGAGGTTTACCCCCTTTATATCTCTCCATTTCTGGACAGGTTCTGGTAATACAGTTACAAATTTGTTGTCCAGCATTGCCTCTAGCAATGTTGATTTCCCTGACCCAATATTTCCCTCTATAGCAATCGTGAACTGTTTTTTCTTTGTTTCCATAGCATTAGTCATTTCAATCTGAAAATTATGTCATTTAAGAATTTATTTTCAACAAATATATATATATATATATATACATATATATATATATATATATATATATATTTATATTCGCTATTTCTATAGTCCAACAGCTACTTGAGACCCAATTATCCTGGTCACGGCACCATTTTGTGCTAAGCCTTAGGCTCCGATAATATTTATTTATTTTGTTTTGGCATGATCGTCTTAATTTGGACCGTATATACGTTGTGTAGTTTTAAAATAATAATAACCAGGGTTCACAACTAGGTGAACTATTAGACTTTACATACTTATGTAAATAAATAGATTATAGCGAATATATGTATTTAAATAAATAAATAAATATCACGGGACATTTCACACCAATTGACCTAGTCCCAAAGTAAGCTAAGCAAAGCTTGTGTTATGGGTACTAAGCAACGGATAAACATACTTATATAGATAGATACATACTTAAATACATATTAAACACCCAAGACCCGAGAACAAACATTCGTATTTTTCATACAAATATCTGCCCCGACACGGGAATCGAACCCGGGATCTCAAGCTTCGTAGTCAGGTTCTCTAACCACTAGGCCATCTGGTCGTCTAAAAAAAAAAAAAATAAAAAAAAAATAAAAAAAAAAATAATAAAAAAAAAAAAAATAATAATAAAATAAATATAAATCCTCAGACAGAAATGGACAAAGGTTTAATAATTAGTATTATTCATTTGCCCCAGAATACATTCTATAGAAATATGGTCTTATAATCGTAAAGGAGGAGCCCTCTCCCCGCTCTCTCCAGTAGAGTTCGACGCCTTACTGGTCACTCTCCCTCGATCCTACCACGACCATTTCAAGAGGGAAGAACAAACTATGTCGCCCGTCTATAGATCGTATGTATCGGTCACCAAATGAATAAGAGGACAAACAAGGATGTAGTTACCCCTGTGGTAGGATTTTATTACTCCTAAAATTTACACGGAGTAACTACTCTACTCACTTGAGACTACTTTTGTTCCCCCCTTAGACTCTAGTATAATAAGAAGGTACTTCGATTAATGTATGAGTAAGCTGAAGGACGCTCCTTTACTTGGTCTACAACCCAGATCGAGTAATTGGCCTCCCCCCACGTACCTCCCTAAGACACCCAATTCTGCACGGATCGCCTCTAGGGACGTTTTATCCTTAGCCGCAACCTCACTAACGACACCTATTGCCGAGCGAGTAAGTAGACACCCCGTTGGATTACGCATAATCACTACGTGCCGATTGGTCAGACCGAACACTAGGGGGCAACCTTCAGCACGCCAGAGGCAGAATTGACCCTTGGAGACCATACGTATATCGCCAATCCTCGCACCCAAATAATAATTTTGATAATCTACAGACCGCATAATGAAAGCTTCACATCAACCGTTGCTTAGCCTAGCCATCGCAACTGTATCGTCTGTACTATGGTACGTGATGGTGTAACTGCGTGCTATCAGGACCATTTCACTTGGTCGGTCGTAACTATACTGGCATTTGTGCCTACCAGTATTGTCACTTCCCAACTCTCAGAGTAATAGTACGGATAGAAGTGTGTGAAATACTTTCTCTATACTGGTCTGACTAAATCCAAGGCTAATATTGAGGACTGGTAAGTATTAGTGGTTTAATTTAGTCTCAAGTATTATGAAAACCCCATTCTAGGTTCTAATAGGTTAACAGATTTTATACCAAAATCAAGGGATGAATTTTGAAAATGATATTCTTTCACTGGAGCAAATAAAATAGATAATACAATACACCATAAGTCTAAATGGACTTGTATAACAGCACAACAAAGGTAATAAACAGTAATAATATGGCCGTCTATCCATTTCTATCAGTAATTGATCAATTACTTCCCAAAAATAAATTCATAATAAAAACACAAGGTTAAATAATAATAAACCCTATTAAATTATACTGGGAGTTCTTACCTAGAAGGTACAACTGTTTCACTGTTTAAATACTCTGTGGTATTATCGAAGATAGGTTCCCCAGTAGGTTACAAGATCTCCGGTTGTTCAGATAATATTCAATTCAACTATTATCTCAAGACAAGGTCTTCAGTAGCTCAGTTAATATTCACTTCAAATATTACTTCAAGACGAAGGTATGACAACATAAACGCACAAGGTTCTCAGTCAGAATATTGTTCAGATCCACTGTCAATTTTCGAAGATAATTCCTTTCGGATTTCAAAAAGATTTAAATTTAAATAATAATTCCAAGAGAAAAGACAATAAAAATAAAATCAATTCAAAACATTGTATAGCTCAACTCAAAGTGGTTTCTCGATATCAAATGCCAATAGACATTCTAATTTATTTAAACAAAGATTCAATTGGCCTGTTCTAAAATTTAAATATTTAAACCTATTGTCATGTTTATTTGTATTAGCAAAATAGAACCCTATTACTCATCTTGACATTAACTGTCAGTCATCAAAATCTTGTTTAAAATTGAACCTTAAATTCCGTTGACCTAAACATCTATCTTACTATGTAATTTGGTTCTATATGTATGATTTCAATAAATGTTTAGCCGCGAGAGTCAACCCCGGTAGGTTTAAGTTAAGATCGCGTTTGATTAAAATATACGGAGGGCCGATATAGCTGATAGAAGTTCTTAATATTCGTATAAGTTCCTACTGACACGTTAAATAAAATTATAAAGACACTTAGCTAAGATTATGGTCCAAACGCATCGCGTTCCCAGCATACAGCCCCGAAGTCTGCATCTCCATACTCCAGCAGCTCTCCTCACAGCTTACTGCATCTCGCAGCTCTCAGCAGAACTCCAATCAGGAACCCGCCGTCATATCCAGTGAATGGATATCCATGTCAAACAAATTATATATTAATATTGCATCAAAATCATTATTCAATCCTGATATGGTTCAGGAGGTTTCATAGATCATGTATCCCTGCGATGTCTATTATATTGGTCCAATAGTTCCAATGCCTGACGTATGACGGATATAATAATATACTGGAAATAAGTCCATTATGCTTTGGTTTAAAATATAAATTATTGTTGAATTTCCAGTCGTCACTTTGATCCCTGTCATATTTGTATGTAATTCATCACTACTCCATTATCTAAATTCCCCATAGTTCCCCAATAAGACATCAGTATTTTGACTTACGCGTCAAATGATTCCTTTCGATCTTCACTCCATCAACCCTTGACGTAGACTCCTGACTTCTATTCTTCTACTTCACATGACAGCTGACGTCACGCGCCTCTAGGCTCCCACTATTTCTGAAAATAGTTAAATTAGCCTGCGAAATATCATTTTGGACTCACGGCAGTACTTCACACTGATACACCATTTAATTCTCTACACAATTCTCATTATTAGAACACTCCCGATTCAATAGACACTGAGTTATAGTCATTTTAATCCCAAACACATTATCACAAGTTTGTTATTATTATAACTTCACTCGTATGTCCCGTAGATTAGACATCAAGTTGACAGCTCTCGATGCTGCTTTCTTGGAAACCAAATTTAGTTATCTTTGACTAGGCGAAACCTTTCCTTCAGCTCTATACGGTCTCGCTATATGATGATTGATAAATAAATCGACTGTTGTTTATAACGTTTTCGTTGTCGTAATTCCCAACGCCGTAATTCATAGTCATTTCAAGTCGTCGCGTTTGTGGAAAGAATGAGGAAATAACCATAGAAAAATACACACACACACCACACGACACTTCACTCGCACAATCATGGATCAAATTATCAGGATTAACTTTCTCCTTTTCGATAAAATTATTTTGGTATCCCCGTTTTCTTTCTCCGACATCCCTCCTGTCAATTTCCATTTCTTTTTCTTCTTCCCTTTTTGACCGGTGTCATTAAACAAGGTTTGTTATTGAAACTTTTTCAAAAAAAAATAATACCTATATAACGAGTTCAGTACAGTATTCTCAAAAATTACACCGTAGGCTCCATTTACGTTACACAAAGAACATCCGTGTAAAGAATTATGTTTCTACACTTACCGGTTAAGATTTTAGGATTTTATCCCGTGGGGATATCGGGGTACAAAAGTAACCAGATATACAGCTGGATGTTTGGACTGATTTGTTTTAAATTTGGAATATAAATAGTAAAGTATTTTATTATGTTTAACTTTTTTTAGCTATTTTAGAGAGTTAGTAACGCAGAGTGTGTGCATGAACGCTCACACACACGGACGCACGTAACGTTACACAAAAGTAAAGTACTCTTTGACGTTAGGTACGACGTTAACGTTTCAAGTGAATAACGTTCTTATGCCCAATCAAACATTGGCCCAAACATTCGCCAATTAAAGGCACCAACACACGTATCTCAAACTTCGTCAATTTGTATTATTACATATCGCATGTTGGGAACAAAAGTGACCTAACCTAAAATTTCACAAAATTTTGTTAATTACCTATACAACCTTTGAAAGCATACTTCACAACATAGACTGTTGAAAACAGCCCTTTTCTAGTTAGAAGAGTATACAGGGTTATTTGTAATTCACTGACATCCTCTTAACCCTGAATTTTCGTTTTTTAAATGCACTCTACTTTAAGTTTAAGATAGTGGTTGGTAATTATTGTATAAGTATCATTACATTAATAAAAAGTTGAGAGTAATTACAATATCATTTACGACAAAAGTTCTAGCTAGAAGCAACATGAGCAAACTAAAAATTAAATTACTATTTTACGACTTTCCAGTGACTGACTGACTTTGTTTTTCCTATGGACACGGCAAAAGTTAAGGGTCTATCTATAGCCAATATTTATTACTCAAATCTATAGCAACGTGTGGGGCGCCTAGCCAACTTACGACCTATTTAAATAAATCTTAAGTTTGCTGATTCGAAGCGACATAAGAGATCTTTTGTTTCTTAAGGAGTATATGATCCACAAATCGTCTTTCTGGAGTTAAGTCAGTTTCGTCCTCAACGTGCGATATCACACCCGCGCATTAACTTGTAGTGCGGTGTAACTGAATTAGACTGCTCGAGTTGAGGGTGGAATGGTGATAGGTTTAGCGGATTACATTTAACTTTTAGTTCTCTCTCATCATCGTCATATCAATCAAACTGGATTAAGGGCTCCTTTAAAAAGCTCCACAACGATCAGTCTTTTGCTGCCCTTGCATCTTGTTGGGGCCTACCAACGCTACTTAAAATGCAAAAGTTATCAAGGTTTATGTATCCTATCGACTCAAACCAAATGCATACAATTGCACGCAAAAAATTCCACTCACAGCCGTGGTGACCCAGTGGTTTTAAGTGGGACCAAGCAGAGGGTCGTGGGTTTGAACCGACCTTGAGGTCGGGCTTGCACCTCTGAGTTTTTTCGGAATATGTGCGAAATTACATTTGAAATTTACTTTGAGCTTTACAGTCAAGGCAAACATCGTGAAGAGACCAGCACACACCTGAGAAAAATCAATGGTGTCTGTGAAATTCCCAACCCGCATTAGGTCCACGTGGACATTCTGAGCTGAGGGGAGGCCTGTGACTGCAGTGGGACGTAGGCTGGGATGATAAATAATAGACGTTAATGAGTCAGTCAGTGAGTGAGAGAGCGAGTCAAATTAGTCAAGAATTTTATTTTTATATGTATAAATCATGTATGACATTGGAAGTACATAATAACCAAATATAATACCTACTATACTAGTAATAAATAAGGTCGATGGTGACATCCATTTATATTTAGCTCTTGTAATGTGCCCTATATCTTAACACAGAGAATCCTACTAAGACAACCCTTATGCTGATACGTCTCAGTTTAATTACATTCGACAGTTAGAGCAAATCGCTTAATTGTATGCTCAATGAAAAGGTCTTAAGACCCAAAGCCGTTTAAGGCACTTACGACCTTTCTCAACGTCGAATTAGCCCCATAGTGATATCCTGATATTACTATAATTGATAACGTGATGGTTTGCAGGTTACTGGTAGTTAAGGGGGGGGGGGGGGATTGTCAATTTCCGTGTAGGCGTTTTGGTTGTTTTCCCATTGATAACTAGCAGGAGTATATACACTTTGTATTAAAACTAATCCGCCATGTTTCAGTAGATGATTGATTAGGTAAGTTTCACTGAACACTCCAATATTTTTTTTCTGTTTTTAGTGTTTTGTAGTTCCTACATTAGTCTGTTCATATTTATTAATTTCTGAATAAGGTGGTTGTCTGGAGGAGATCGCTTTTTAGCGATAAGACCGCCTAATCTCTGCCTAAATTTTTATTTTTATAATGTGGCTGTACTGTTTTTGGTGTTCAATAAAGAACTTTGTATGTATGTATGTATGTAAAACTCTTTATTGTACGTAAAACATGAAAATTAACAGTTAACAAGATAAACAGATGTACAAAGGCGAACTTATCCCTTAAAGGGATCTCTTCCAGATAACCTTTGAACGATTGACAGGACACCAGAGACAAGAGTAGGCATACAATGCAGATTAAAAAGAGTCGAAATCAAAAGTAAACCCAAACCAATAAACTTAACATAATCAATACACAAACATACAAAGAATACACGCAAGTACATACTTATATAATATATCATGAATACAGAAGACTAATACATATCATATCAACATAAATAGACTAACTACATAAAAAATTACATAAATACATTAATATACGCATATACACTAAACAGAGAACACAATAGAGGATGTCTCTATTTAAGAGGAACTGTCAAGCCAGTACGCCCCCAAGCGACTCCGGAAGATGGCTACCGACTGCGACTGCCTGATTTCACTCGGCAACCGATTCCACAGACTAACAGCAGACTAACTTTTGTATTGTATTGTATTGTACCAGAAGGGTGAAAGAACCCTATGACCAGGGTTCGGATTTTTCATCGCACGGTAAGATGAAGAAAACTATGGAGTCGATATTAAAGCTAAAATTTAATTCATATTCATACTCACACTCACTCATTTTCTTAGTCCCTTAATACTTTTATCCCTTAATAAGGCTGATAGATCGAAACCATCAATCGAAAGTTAACCTTACTTATTTGATTATAATTAAATTTTGTAGTATGATGTGGGAAGTCTAAAATATATTAGTAATCTAAGGTCCTTTGATATAGAACGATATTTTTCAAGTCACAAGTAGATTTCAACCAATATAGAACCTGTTTTACTCCAGAAAATATGGAAAAGGTCGCCATTATTATACTCATTTTACAATACACACACCATACCTTGTCAAGATTTTGCGCGCCTATTCCTGTATATGGATATTACAAATTAGGAGCTTTCTTAATGTTCTTTTTTGTTGTTTTTTTGTTTGATTTAATTCAATTCAAATTATTTACTTCATTTACAATTTACTTTCGGTATTAATTAAATGAATGAGTATGGGTATGAATATGAATTAAATTTTAGCTTTATATCGACAACATAGTTTTCTTCATCTTACCGTGCGATGAAAAATCCGAACCCTGCCTATGACTATCACTAAGCTGTCCATCTGTCTGTCACTAGTCTGTGTCTGGAAAACCGTAACAGACAACTGATTCAGCTGTCTAACTCAGCTGAGCTGAAATTTATCATCACCACAGTCTATATACGTCCCACTGCAGGCAAGGCCTCTCAGAATAACGTATCAAAATATAGTATAAAGTTTAAAATGAATAATGGACGAAATACCTACATAATGGTCATAATACATACTAAAATATTCCATGAAACTATTGATTAAACGAACTTTTTTAATCGTGTAATCTACAGATTGGTTTAGGCTAGGTTAGGTTTATTTTATGAAAATCCTCTAGAGTTGAGAATTTCCAAGAAAATTGCTTTATATCAAATGACCATTATGTATTTCGTCCATTATTACTTTTATCGTTATATATTTTGATACGTACCCCAGAATAAGAGACCTTGGGCCGTAGTTCCCACGCGGGCCCAATGCGGATTGGGTACTTCAAACTCACCATTGAATTTCTTCTCAGGTTTATGCGAATTTCCTTGCGATGTTTTTTTCCTTCACCGTAAAGCTCATGGTAAATTTCAAATGTAATTTCGTACATAATTCCGAAATAGTCAGAGGTGCGAGTCCGGGCTCGAACCCACGACCCTCTGCTTGAGAAGCCACCACGGCTCAGGATTAATCTTGTAATTCAAGCATGCTTTTCAATTCATCTAATGTTATCTGCAATATAGTTTAAGTACTTTCAGGACGGTAGGTTATTTAGTAGGGGTCACACAGACTTACCTCTGTCAATATGGACTGCATAAATGACAGGTGCCATTCGGTTCTCTCGATGAGGGTAAAGCAAAAGGGCAGTAAATCTTAAAGATTTTTTTAGATTAAAGAAAAATCTTTATCTTTATTTGAAGGTATTAGTTTTCGTTACATGCGACACGAACAAATGAAAACCGGCCAAGTGCGAGTCGGTCTTACGCACCGAAGGTTCCTTGCAAATAATGGTGGGCTATAGTATTTCCAATCATTTATTTTCTCGACGACAGCTCCCGTAGAATGTAAATTTGTTTAGTTACGCATAAATTAACTTTTAAATGCGAGGTATGAAAAATACGACAACTGCCTAATTTTGTTCCTTGATCCTATATGAATATTAATTCATCTAAGATAAATTGAGTCCATATATGCAGTAGTTTTTTTTAAAAGTACGATAAGTAAAACACGTTTTAATAAAGTTACATTCTATGGCATTCAAAACATGACATTTGTATTGCTATAGAATGTAACTTTATTGAAAAGTTTATTATTTATCGTATTTTAAAAAAAATACTGCATCTATGGACTCAATGTGTCTAAGATGAATCTTATATGGGATCAAGGAACAAAATTAGGCAGTTGTCGTATTTTTTATATCTCGCATTTAAAAGTTAATTTTTAATACTCAAATACTCAAATACTCAAATTTTTATTGCTTTTCCATAATGTGTGTTACATGTGTTAAATTAGGGTACAATTTAGATCATCATGGACCCTGTTGGGCACAGCAAACATGTGACGAGAGGGCAGCCTTATAACTAGATTTTATACATTTATAATTTGCATGTACCTATTTCGTATATTTACTTATATCTATTTTACATTATAACTTATCATCTAGGTATTCATTTATGGAATAGTAACTTTTTTCTAACATAAATTTTTTAAGTTTACTTATAAATAATTTTTCATTGTTTTCATTCTGTATAATATTCGGTAATTTGTTATATATTTTAACTGACATGATTTGCGTACTAGCTGAAAGGATTTTAAGTTTTGATTGAGGTAAAATTAGTCTATTTTTGTGTCTTAGAGAATATACTAAGGGCAGTTTACGTAACTAAACGCAGTTAAATTCTACGGGAGCTGTCATCGAGAAAATAAATGATTGGAACTACTATAATTGTCCTGTAGGTATATCCAATATCCGTATGCATGACAAGTGAAAGCTGTGTACTTACTCAAACTGGAAACAAACTAAGAAAAAAACCCGGAGAATCAAGTTATCAGCCCTCAAAATATGGAAGTAAATTATCTTTATAAGCTTTTTATTAACTTGCAGTGTAATGCATCTATAGGCTTTGATCAATTATAACTGTAGATCCACAGACGCGCGCCCGAAAATGTCCGAGCCAAATGAGCGCCACTTTGATAAAAGTGGCCTTCTTTTTTCTCAGTACGTTGCGTGAAATTGTCAAGTTTAGCTGTCAAGTGTCAACCGAAATTCGACTGTAATGAAGTGAAGACTAGGTTCAAATTTCTGTGTAGGTGATGATTTTAATTGTTATGCGAACAAATAAAAAAGTTCGGACATTCTTTGAAGGGGATTTTGTTCGGCAATGTGTATCTTCAGTTATAATTGATCAAAGTCTATAGGTATGTATGTACGGGTCAAATCTTGCAAGTTAAATTTGACCCACTTCCCGGTTTCCGATTGAGCTGAAATTTTGCATGCATGTGTAAATCGGATGACAATGCAATAGTATTATGACATGGAGCTGATCAGATGATGGAGCTGGAAAGTGGCCATAGGACTGCGTAGTAAAACGACATAACCCCATCGAGCTTGCGGTCGCTTGAATGGCCTTGACGAGTACTTTAGTAATCAGGGGCAAAAAGTACAGTTAGCAAAAAAGCTTGTATTCAAAATATAATTTGTAACAAAATCTCATTGTTTTTTCAGTGTGTTGCGACCTACAACTATGTCGATACCATAACCTTCACAGTTTAGTCGTCTTAATAATAATTACAGCAGCATTATAATTGTATTGGTGATCAGGCAGTCCCCTGGAAAAGTATTATTTTAAAAGTTATCTATGAAACAGTATAAAGATGTCACTTTGACAACCGGGGACAGAGTACCTAAACAACACAAAAAAATGATTCACCCTTAACGTTATAGTGAAAGTAAAATAAACGGATCACTCACGTCTTAAAACGAGTTTAACTCGACATGTTTCGGGCTAATCCGTAGCCCTTCTTCTTGGAGTCACCCGTCACGGCAGCTGCCAAATCCCTATCGCAATCCAGCGGGATGTTATTTTCTGGGATAAAAACTATCCTGTGTCCTTCGAAGGGCCTAAAACTATTTCCAAACCAATTTATGCAATATTTTCACTTCAAAGTGGGTCCTATCTTCGTAATAGTATTAGGGATGTTGACACCTCCAATCAACTGACGTACTTTTTATGAGCTGTCAAAACACATTTCTCCCATAGAGTTTGAATGGCAATAGCAACATATGACGTCACTTGTTCGCATACTCAATTAACTAACTATTTATTTGTTTTAAAGCAACAATAAATCTAATTTTGCAGTTAATCGAAAATTAATCTGGGTTTTCAGGGCTAAAATGAAGCGTTTTTTTACTGGAGTCGTGTCTTTGAATTATTTTTTAATGGTGTCAACATCCCTATTGTTAAAGACTTTAAGTTTAGCATGCAAGTAGGTGATTATAACAGTAAAATAATATTTTTCATTTTATTCAATGGGACTTTAGCTTAATAACCCTTCCTTTGGGATCATAAAGTAGCAAAATTTTTTTTTTTGGGATATCCCGTGGGTTAGAGATTGGGAGTAGGCCATAGATTTCCTTTATACGCGGACGACTCACGATGTTTTCCTTGACCGTAAAGCTGAAATTCAAATGTAATTTCGAATATACGTCCAGAAAAACCCGGTCCATGTCCGGATTTGAACCCGCGACCCTCAACTGGAGAGGTCATAGGTCAAACCACTAGGCCATCACGGCCCTCTCTCTATTTGTATTAAATTTTTACATAGTCATCAATCCTATTTAAAACTTGTCCTTTGTCAGTAATAGGCAATCTACGAGTATATCGTCATAAGTAGCCGATACAGGAACGGTATTCAGGATTTATCGATATCATTGACCGGACAGCCCACATAACTAGGTTATAAGCTCTACGTAGAGATGGGACAGTCGTGATTCTATCGATAGAAGGATGAGTTCAAGAAGTTGGACACCTTAATGCTGGTAGTTAAAATTATGAAAGTTTACCGTTGTGACCCAAAAATAGCCGTACAATCGCATGTAATAAAATCTTTCTTGTGCATAAAAATTTAAAGATGTCAATGGTACACAGAAAGGCGAACTTATCCGTAATAAGTGTACTTATTCGTAAATTTATAGGTGAATTTAGTGTCATAATCGAATCTTTTTCTTAAGTTAGATGGTTTTCAGTACTTTGGAGGACAAAACAACAATTTCGAACAATTTCAATTCAGGACAATTTCGCCAAATAGGTTGAGATTGGGCAGCTAAAGAAAAAACACAGGTCTGTTATTGTAGACTACTCTCTGACGTATATATATAAAGCAAATCGGAGCCGGACAGTTGGGTACCCTTCCTTGTAAGCCACAGATAAACAGTCGGAGATAACAAAAATATAAGATTTCCTTCAAGGACTACGGAACCCTAAAAACTAAGGCCAAGTGTGTGTCAGGCCAGTGTGCCAGCCCAGGTCAGGCAATATGCGCGGTAAATATTTTTAGTTAGATTTGCCTAGAGAAAGACATTTCTGCTGTTTTATCTCTCACACTAAAATGACTAATGGTCGAACATTCCTCGTTAACTATAGGTATGATTGTCAAATTTATATCTACCGAAAATATAAATAATAATATCCTCTCAGAGTCGTATCCGGGCCAAATATGTTCGAATAACACAAACAGAAATTGTAAAAAAAACATTTTATACACAAGCTGTTTTTGCTGGCCTGCCTTGCCTGCCCGCTGACAAATTTTGCTCACTGAAAGTGAAATAAATTGGCCTTCTAAGATTTAACCTATACCAGGGCACGTTAGATAAAAGCTTGTAAAAAATTCATTGTCAAATGCTCAATACAAGTGCGGTCGCTGGTATAGTCCTTGATACAAAACAGTGCTTGTTTTTTCTCCAAATACGAAATATGCGAATGGACGATTTGCTTCAAACCTTGGAATATCATCTGCACTCGTAAACTCTGAATCAGTTCGTGGAACAGCAATTCCTTCTTCACTTACTTCTATCACAGCTTTGTGTAAAACTTTTGCAACGTGCATTGGGTATCGAGCCATCCGTCCTAAATTAGCTCGGTCGTCGAACAATCTGGTAATACCAATTTGCTCCAAAGCTTCTTTCAATTCAAAATTAGACTCGACTCTGAATCGTGGTATTAAGCAGTCTACTTTTTCTCGACTGTGCACCTGTTGATGCAATTTCAACCTGGCAAATATGACTTCCAGAGGCACGTTCGCGAATTTTCTATACATATCCATTAGGGAAACTCCTGGGTATGGTAGCATTACGAGCAATGATACTTGTTCTTCTGCACCGTATGCTAATTGAATAACTTTGCCTTGTATCCCCGGTACATCTATAAATGGATAAGTATGCCGATTATACATCATATTCACTTCGCCTATTTGGGCACCATTGCCATCATAAAATGGTTGTTTCGAAGTAAATAAGGCATTAAAAGCGGCAGTCCACAGCCCTGTAAAATAGGCAGCGCTCGTGACAAGTACCTGTTCCTCACTGAAATCACTTTCTTCAGCCAATTTGTTGATCCGACTATAGGTGGCGATAACAGCCGCCATGTTGACACGCATGGCCGCGTCTGCAGAGTCTGTAAAGTTTGCCATGTAGAGGAATGTGTCGTAAAGTCTTGCTATCCTTCGATATTCACTTTCTAGAACGATGGATTTCTTGTGAAGGAATATGCTGTTGAACCAGTAAAGTTTTATCGTAGTTGTGTTCAGGCCGAACTCTCTGGAAATTTCTTGGTACGCGGATCTCGTAATGGTGTTGTTTCTACTAACAATCCGAAGAGCACTCTTGAGTTCTGAACGTGTGATTCCTAATGCGCCTTCCGCTGTCACTGCGAGCGCAGACCATATATTAAATGGTGACATTATAACATTGTCCGTCTGCGATTTGGTAGTAAAATACAGCAACTCCAAGGAGAAATTGCCTATACCTTCGCTTATTACCTTAGAGTACGTCACATTTTCCCGTGTTGATGTCATCTGTCCGATACACAACACTAAGCACGTTAGTAATTTAAACACAGTTAATAACATGGTAATAACTAATAATAATTTATAACATTAGTTGTAAGACATTCTTTGGCGAGATGCCGGTATGAAGTGGCGTAAACTGAGCAAAATTAGTAACAGAATTATATTTTATCGCATTGAAATAACATTGTTTAGAACAACAAACAGATAATACCTAACCGGGAATTCACGATTAGTCAGTGGTTTTTTTTATCGCCGTTCTGATTACGTCAGGCCGTGGTATACTGACCAACAGAACTTTTAAGATTTAAAAATGATAATGATAATGATAATGATAATGATAATGTTTATTATAGCACCAGGAGATTACAATCATTCATTATACTGTGGATCCCAAACTAGGCTGTGCCTGTATCTTGGGACCCGGAGTTGATATATTGACTTGACAATAACAATGTTTACTGTACCAATGCGCAATAAACGAAATTCTTAATACATACTTAATATAAAACTAAACATTTAAAATTAAACAAGATTCAAACTAATTATACTAAACGAGACTTATCACGTCAGTACAATAAAAAAGAAAAAAACACGAAATTTTAAAAACAGTATATAAGATTAAAATTGCTTCGTCACTTCCACCCTCACATTGTATAGTGAGCATGCAAATTGTGCGTGTGTGTGCGTGCGTGCGTATGTGTGTGCGTGCGTATGTGTGTGTGTGTGTGTGTGTGTGTATATGTGTGTGTGTGTGTATATGTGTGTGTCAGTTAGTGTATGTGTATATGTGTGCGCCTGTTACATGAGCGAAGAAATCTACGAACAAATCCCAAGCAAGTCCTCCGTTTGGGAGTAGGACAATGCAACCAACCACCTCTTAGTAACTGCTTTTACCTCGGATATACTACGGTTCTTTAAGTCCACCCTTCTGCACACAGCATTATATGCAAAAGGGTGGACGAAATACGGTGACCGTCTGGCGAGAGCCGATCTGACACGTGGGACGGGTGACCTATACATACGTCTTGCCAGAATCTGCCTGTGATATGAGGATTTAGTAAAGGAACTATGCGTACGGACGACCGCTCCAAGAATGAAAAGCTGTCTCACTCTAAGTAACCCAGCCTCTCTATACAGAGCATCCGTTGGGAAACGATATGGTTTTCTGAGCATAACCTTGATGACAGCACGTTGCGCCCTTTCGACTGCAATCATATAGGTCTTACACGCACTACCCCAGACTGATACACAGTATTGTATAACAGACTGACACAGCGCTTGGTATATGGTGCGAAGCACGTTTGGCGGAACGCAATCTCGTAGCCGCTTCATCACGAAAATCAATTTTCTTACTCTTTTTGAAAGAACACTAATATGTTCCTTAAAAGTAAGATGTTGATCAATAAGCAGGCCTAGGTACCTAACAGAGGAGCATCTACTTAAGTCACTACAGGAACAAGACGAATGAAAGCTTCCACAAGTATGCAATAACAATCGTGCATCAACTGGAGGGGCAGAGACCTTGGTTTTAGAAAATGGTATGTAGCTTGTTTTCTCAACATTCAGAGTTAGCAAATTTTTATCCAGCCACATAGCCACCCTAGACAACCCCATTTCGGCTATATGATACGTTTCCTCCCATGACTTGCCACTGAACAAGACTACTGTATCATCAGCATAACAAATGACTTCCGCGCATGGTAGGGAAATCTGGAGAAGGTCATTCATGTAAATTGTAAAGAGTGACGGCCCCAATATGCTACCCTGCGGGACACCATAAAACACTTGCAGTTGACCACTGACTGACTCCCCTATCTTGACCATTTGTCGTCTGTTGGTCAAATAACTGCGAAACCAATCCAAAGCCACTCCCCTCACTCCCACTACCTCCAGTTTTCGCAGTAGTATGTCAATTGACACGGTGTCAAAAGCCTTAGCGAGATCTAAGAAAACCCCAAGGCACTTCTCACCGTTGTCCAAGCGATTTGAGATCTGGTTAATGAGGAGAATGGCAGCATCTTCCGTCGATTTGCCCCGTCTAAACCCGAATTGCCTATCAGATAGTAGCGCGTTACTCTCTAGAAATTTAGTGAGGCGATTGTTAACAATTTTTTCCAAAACTTTGGAAAAAACACATAAAAGGGATATCGGTCTATAATTGGCAGGAATATTCTTCGGGCCATTTTTATAAATGGGTGAAACTACAGCCAACTTCCAGCAGTCTGGAAAGCATCCCTTTTCAAGACTGAGGTTACAAATATGGGTTAGCGGTTCAATGATAACGTCTTTGATTTTCTTTATGAGTAGTGGCTTACAGCAGTCGTAACCTGGAGCACTATCAGATTTTAGTTGGCTTATAAGCTGGTCCACTTCGTGAGGATCTGTAGGCAGCAGGAAGAAAGAGTAGGGAGCGGCCTCACCGGAAGAGAACGCGCCGGCCAGACCAAGCTGTAATTCAGAAAGCTTGCTTAAGATACGGTCAGCCAAGACGCCCCCCGCTTTTGAGAAATGTTGGTTGCATATGTCGAGAGATTCTTTCACTGAGCTACCAGTTTTTAAGAGCTCAGTAAGATCTTTATTTTTGCTATCCATTTCACAGAGGGTTTTTACAGTCTTCCATAGCTTTTTTGGATTGTCTTTATTTTCTGTGACCTGATTGCGTTGATATTCAGTTTTAATATTAAATAGAAGATTGTCACAAAAGTTTCTATAACGCTTATATATTTTAAGTTTTATCGGATCATCTGGCGAAGCCTTTACCTGACTATGCAACTTGTCTCTATGTCTCATACACCTGATCAGACCTGGAGTTATCCATGGTTTTAGATTAAACTTGGCACGACTAATCCTAACCCTCTCCGTATTATTTTGTATTGCTGAACATATGAAACTGTTAAAATTAGCTGCTGCTAGATGCACGTCAGAGCAGCCTGTAACCCTAGTCCAGTCCACCGTACCCAGCTCCAGAGCGACCCCCGAGTAGTCAGTCTTGTGGACCCAGCGATCCCGAACCACACGTTTTGGTGCCTGAATACCTGCCATTATAATATCATGATCTGTGACGGAGCACTTACACACAATACCAACCGACAAAACATTTGTTTTAATAAAAATATGATCAAGACAAGACCCCATTCTCGTTGGCTCCGTAATCGCCGGAACCAGACCGTGCGCAGACATTAAACACATGTAGTCGGCACATTGCTTGTTACTATTGTCACCCAGAATATCTATATTAATATCCCCGGCAACCAGGACCTGCCTGAAATTATGCTGGCCAAGAATTACATCCAAGGAAGTAATGAAATCATTAGTATTAGCAAAGGACGGGATTAGCAAAAGCGTAAAAGTTTCCGGGTGCGCCGGTGGGACTTGAACCCACGTCTCCCGGGTATGCGCCCCAACGGGTGTTCTACCAAATGAACCACGTCGCATCCAACCGACCTCCCCGAAATTCTTAATCGCTTACATACGCCAACAGTGGCGTGTGGTCAAATCTTAGGTTCGGTGAGCAGACGTAACTGCTAATAAAATAAATAATATTTGAACTAAATAGAAGTGGTACATCATTTCTTACGCATTTCCAACTAATTTGGAACGTAGGAGTCATAGCTTCTAATAGTTGTGATGGATGTTACCACACGCCACTGTTGGCGTATGTAAGCGATTAAGAATTTCGGGGAGGTCGGTTGGATGCGACGTGGTTCAGTTGGTAGAACACCCGTTGGGGCGCATACCCGGGAGACGTGGGTTCAAGTCCCACCGGCGCACCCGGAAACTTTTTCGCTTTTAAATCTTAGGTTCGGTGAGCAGACGTAACTGCTAATAAAATAAATAATATATCAGAACTTTTAATTTGAGTTAAAAGGATCTAGCGAACGGAATTTTTAGCAATAATATTATAATCGCGTTAATAATTAGATCTGGCATTTGAATTAAAACACAATTGAAACCGAGAATTACCTAAACTTACATCGTGCTCTTCATTAACATCGTTTATAAACAGACATCGGAAATTAGGGGCAAACATTATAGACGGATAGGGAGTTCCTAGTTTTATCGATAACGTCAGTTATCAACGCTTTTCCCGTATTGTAACTATTTTATAGCGCAATGGTACTCATTATTTAGCTATCATTTTAAAATACTGTTTGAGAATGAATAACAATTGGCATATGAAATTGAGGCAATTAATAATGTCCCACCTAAAGCTGGTACTTCAATCAATTCATCGATATTTGTATTTAGTTTAGCCACATCCCTAATTTGTATAATGCGGGCGTAGGTAACGATTTCACCCACTCCTACACATCACTAGCCTTCCAATATACTATGAGCTTCGATGTGATCAATCGATAGGCCTTAGAAATAAATTATTCAAGCCAGAAAATTGGGATCACAATCACAAATAGCATTACCGTTGTCAACATTATTAACGACCGGATAACGTAATGCAGTGGCGGCGCAGAACCTATTAGTAGGAGAGCTGATTGACATTTTTGGGGAGGTATTTGAGGCACACTGAAAACTTGTCTAATGTTTCCTAATTGTCTATGATACGCAAGCACAGAACCACAGATCTCGCTGTCGGGTAGCGGGGCTAAATCGACCCTCATTTTTTTATTGGCAGATCGATTGTCCATCCAAAATTATCCATATTTTATTTGAACCATTTATTATTAATTATAAATAATATTATCATAAAATTTCATCGTACCTCGAAAACATTTTCTTTAATATTTTGCAAAATTGTTTTGCAAGCATCTGCCAAAGTTTAATTCCAGACCAAATGGTCTGGCTTATTCTTTTCTCACTCTTTTATATATCAAAGTCGGGTTTCCATAGTAAGTCGGCCCTAACATCAAATGGACTCGAGTTTTTTTTCTGAGTACCTCTTGTAATGAAGAATATTTCAGCCGAGTATATAACATCCTACTGAGAAGTGGATTATTTATTAATTATACAAACAAGTAAGTACTAATTAACGATAAAAGTAGGTATAAAAACAGAGACTAAATATAAAATTAACATAATTAAAACTAACTTAAAATAGCTAAACAAAAATTAAAAACTAAAAATTACCATCTAAATTTGGACCCTTAGGTAGGGTGCCCATCACGCAGGCGGCATTCCCACGTTGAATTGCTATAGCAAGTCTTTGTGCGAGAAAGCTGCCTGCGCGAGGGTCACCTGTTGCCTCTCTCAGGCGCTTGCTTAGTGCTCCGTGGAGCCCTCGTGCGCTCTTGCCCCACGAACCGAGTGTCTCGACACCGAATGCGACGAACTCGTACTGGGCGCCGAGACACTCGTATTTAATAGCCTTGAGCCGTTCTCGGGTATCCGCCGCTGCACCGGCACGTCTGCTCGTCGTTGGGAGGTAGGACGCTGCTAAGGTGTCGGCGCAAGTGGCGTCCCATACCAGTGCACGGCCCATTCTCCACGGGATTAACGACATCCCGTCAGGGCGCTTGCCGTCACTTCGCACGATCTGGGGCTCCAGAGCAGCAGGAACGTTGGCACTGACGAGCGCTCTTCTGAGGATGTCGTTTAGGGCGGCATGGCGGGACAGGCGACCGGCACCCGAGGAGCAAGCGAGTCCGTGGTGGCCGAGGCGATCTACGGGGGCCCCACAGGAGGCACAACTGTGGTCCACGCAAACCTCAACACCAAGCCGGAGACCGACGGCTATTCGGAGTGTGCATGGGTCTATAAATGTGCCGATGTTGGGTGACGGATAGGCATGGAGCCAGTGGCCTGCTTCAGGTCTAGAAACAGCCAAGAGTCTGGCACGTTCTCTGTCTGTGGCGGTATTAATCAAGGAATTCAGCGTTGACTCTGAAGCTATGGTATCCCAGGCCCTTTGAATTTTGAGTCTGGACGGAAGATTTGGGCTCGGTCCAGCTAGCCAAGCATTTGAAGCTTCAATCAAGCACGCAATCTCGCAGTTTGTAGCCGGTGAGGCTTTAAGGATTTTACCTGCGAGATGAGAGGTGCTATGAATTGAAGCCAAGAATGCCGGCAGAGAAATATTTGATATTTTGCGGGTTCCCAAACCACCGTACCTTATCGGTAGGGAGGCTTGAGTCCATGCCTGCTCGCTAAAACGGATATTTAAGATGGATTCAATTTGGGATTTTAAAACTAGATCGATAGGTCCTACCAGATGGGGGAATTTCCAAACGGGACAGCAGCGGAGCAGGTAAGTAAATTTAGGAACGAGTAAACAGCACTTAAGAACGAAAATAGCAGAGTGACTGCTAATTTTAGTAAGGCGGTCCGAAAAATCCTTAAATTTAGACATCGATTTACTCAGAAGGGGAGGGATGGCTTCATCGAAAATGGGTGACCCGAGGAGATGTAAACTGTCTTTATGTAAGATTTTAATGTTTGGGGCGATGTCGTTAAAATTTTGAATAATCTGTGAAGCCAAAGAAGAATCTACTTTGTCGGAAATATACAACTCGCATTTTTTGAAATTTAAATCTAGGCCAATAGCCGTAAATTTGTTTTTAATAAGTGATAAGTCTGTCAGAACAGTTTGTGAGTCACCTCCTAGGGTGCCATCATCGAGGTACCACACGTTTAATTTTGAATTTAGACTGTGAATGATGGAATTAATGCTGCTGACAACCCACGGCCGAAAGGATCTCACTGTTTTTGTGCATTAATTTAGAGGGAGAGTGATAACACTGAAGTAAAAAGTTGTAAATTTCCGGAACATGAATTTTAATTTCGTTTAGCAGGGTGTCCCTGTTGACTGAATTAAAAGCATTTTTGACATCTAATTTTAATTTTAATCCTACTTGTAATAGTTTTTGACTTATGATTTTTTCAAGTTTTTTTTTAATGTTTGGTTTTTCAAGATGTATTCAAGCGATTTGCTTCAAATTTTGAAATGATGTTCTTTAGATAGATTTGCATAGCTACCCAAAATACTAATCGTATAAAAAAAAGAAAAGATAAAAAAAGACTAAATTAAAAAAAATATACTATGTGTTTGTGAAGTAGAGACACCTCTACATTTTTTTCTCAAAATAGACCATACATTGGCCTACTACTTGCCTAAATATCAAAATTTTCCAAGTGGTACTTCCTACTAAATATCAGCAACATGTGTGGCCAAGTTCTGTATTCAATCGGTGTTTTTCAATGTAGTAATACAAACTCTTCGATTATGTTTGAGTTTTCTTATCAGTTTGTCTTATTTAAGATTAAAATGCTAATATAATCGAAGAGTTTGTATACTACATTGAAAAACACCGATTGAATACAGAATTTGGCCACACATTGACAGACACGGGCCGTGTCAAGCCAGTATGCGCGGTTCATATCTGTACAGCCAGGTTTATACAGGGTCAGTAACTGACTTCGAATTCGAGACAAGTCAGCGCTGACCCGAGAAATACCCAATGCAATTTGATTTGAAGTCAGTACAGTGGTGGGGGTCAGCGCTGACTTTCAATTTACATTGGGTATTTCTCGGGTCAGCGCTGACTTGTCTCGAATTCGAAATCAGTTACTGACCCTGTATAAACCTGCCTTGTTGTGTCTGAGTGTCTGTGGCTAGACAGCCGGTCAGTGTGAATAGGGCACCGGCACCGTGCAGACGACTTTTATTCTTGATAACGGCGGCACGCTTCTGCTAGATGTGAATGAAACGGAATCTGTCCGTGTGACGGTGCGTTTAATGTCTGTAGATATGAATAAACGGTGTCTGTCCGTGTCTGTTGGTGTCTGTAGATATGAATTAACCTTCAAACTGGCAACGTCGCTTACCGTGTTTCGTCTGTTACGAGCCCCTGTCTGCAGTGCTGCAATCATAGGGTTTTTTTGATGAAACCTAATGGTGACAGTACTAATGTTACACCGTAGTAAGCTTTCACTCGTTTCACTCACATTATAAAAATAAACTTGAATAGGAAAACCACAGAATGAATATTATATAACAACTCAATAAGTTTCAAGTTTCCTGAGTGTTCTATTCAAGATAGATTGTACCATTAAGCTCACGAACTTCTGTCAGTCCGCTTGTAATTCACAAATTGATCTCGGTTAGGCCAAGCGCCACAGTATAGCTAATTTTAACAGTAGAACAGTAAACCTAGATTCAATGGGAATACACTTGCTACTTAATTAAATACGCGTTACTACTACAACATGGTTTGACCCATGGCCTCTAAAGCAGAGGGTCGTGGGTTCGAATTCCGGCTCGAGCCTCTGAGTTTTTCGCACTTTATGTGCGAAATTACATTTGTAATTTATCATGAGTTTTACGGTGAAGGAAAACATCGTGAGGAAACCTGCATACACCTGCGAAGAAATTCAATGGTGTGTGTGAAGTTCCCAACCCGCACTGGGCCCGCGTGGGAACTACGGCCCAAGCCCTCTCATTCTGAGAGGAGGCCTCTGCCCTACAGTGGGACGTGTGTGGGCTGGGATGATGATGATGACTACAACATGGGTGCGATAACGCTCTGTAAAAAACGCATGTACAGTCAGCAACAAAAATATGAATGCACCCAAAGTACCAAAAATATGCATCCAAGACTCTATTACAAGGGCATAAAGGCGTATATATATATTTTTGGTACTTTAAGTGTATTCATATTTTTGTTGCTGACTGTACATATAACTAGCGAGTGTATATAAACTTTTTAGCAATTTAAACATAATAATAAAACAGTTCAGTGACTGACTGTCTGACTAACTTACTTATATAGAACGTACCTAAAGCCTAAATAACTAAGCCATTGGCGCTAGAGACTTGAAATTCGACAGGTAAAGTATTGTTGACCACCACGGCGGTACCTACGCACCGAGGAGAGATTTACTGAAATTCTGACAGGAAAGAGGCTAGTACCCTATTTTTATTTTTTCACCCAACAAATTTACACAGACCGAAGGAATCATTGTTAGTTAAATTTTTAACGACAGACAAGACATCAGTAACAATTACATTAAAAATAAGTACAGTGAGTTAGTAAAACAAAGCAGAACAGAACAAAGTAGGTTGCGAAAACAGATAAAGAGAGAAACGGATATAAGTGGTAATAGAATTAATTAAAATGTAACAAAAAACAAATGCAAATCTAAATTAAAGGTAACCGTAGATAAACAAAACATTCTAAAACATAACGGGCCCCGGTTCCATCTATCCCTACCGCCATATCCCCCCTGATAGAGATAATTATGTCGAATATTTTTCTTTCTTCTCCACCGGTAGGGATATGTGGAAATAATATGTCCATGTCCATTAGTCTAGATACAAAAAATTCCACAAGTCCCTACCGCAATTTATTGTAGTAGAGATACATGGAATAATATCCCTACCGGTGGAGAAGAAAGGAAAAATATTCTACATAATCTCTATTAGGGGGATATGGCGGAAGGGATAGATGGAAAAGGGGAACACGGGGAGGGGAACCACGTGTAAGCGTGCGATTTGCATGTATGTTGTTGTATTTTTGACCTTTCCTACTGACCCTTTTAATACACTATCACATCACAGGTACAATTTCGCGGGTTCTCTTACCTCTAATAATGCTTTAGGTAGTTAAAGTTTGCTCTGGCATTGCGAGACAAAGTTCAATAGAACTTACTGGCAATGTGGCAGTGCCTAGACGAAGGCGTTAATTCAATGAATCGTCAAAGGAATCGTTGCTGATCGTTGAAACTTCAAAATGCCAGCGGAATTCATAAAAGTAAAAGAATCTCAAATTTCCTGACCCGCCATCTTTGCAGTGCTAGATATGTACGGTAGTGGAGAGGTGACTTTGTAAGTAGGTATGGACAAAGAAAATCATTTGAAAGTACACATTTTGATTCTAAAATTATTTTACTTAGTACGTCGGTCGCTTGCCACCGCGTCAGTGCCTTCGGCTTTAGAGCCGGCTGGCATGGCAAGGGACGATGGCAAGCGTCCAGACGGGGCACACTGGTGCCGTGGAAGCTCGGTAGGGCTCTGGTGTGGGACGCTACATGCGTTGATACTTTCGCTCTGTCCCACATCAAGGCAACTAGCTCACAAGCCGGCGCTGCGGCTGATCAGGCCCAACTCCTCAAGCGCCGCAAGTACTCATCTTTATTAAAGGATTACGAGTTTGCAGCGCTTGCTGTTGAGACCTTAGGGCCTTGGTCAGCCGACATGAAGTCATTTATGAAGGCCCTTTCTTCCCGGTTGGTCGACACCTCTGGGGACCCAAGAGCTGGCGCATATTTATCCCAACGGATCGCACTTGCGGTCCAAAGGGGTAATTCGGCCAGCATCATGGGAACCCTGCCACAGTCAGATCTTTTGGACGGGGTATTCTTTTTATAATTTTTATTTTTATAGTGACATGTACATATTTAGTTAATTTTACTTAGGTAGGTTCTAAGTTAGATATTTAGTTTATAATTAAGTTTTATTCATTGTTATTTTTTCTTCATATTTGTATTCTTAGTTTCAATAAATGTTTTGTATATATTAAATTAAATTAAAATCTTTGAACATAAAATTAGAAAAAGAAAATTATTTATTTGCCAAGATTAATGTACATTACATAAGTGTTTACACAGCTACTTAGTAAGTTAAGTGTTTACCTAGGAACAGGAGTTTAGCAGCGGTTCTCACTAGGTCGGGCCTGTATCGTGAGAACCGAAATTGACAGGCAACACTGAGTGTTGGAGGGTGCTGCATTTCTGTCTCCTAAAGGGTCGGAGATTCATCATCATCATCATCATATCAGCCAAAAAATGTCTCATCATCATCATTTCAGCCGAAAGACGTCCAGTGCTGAACATAGGCCTCCCCAAGGCTTGCCAAACAGATCGGTCCTGTGCCATTCGCATCTAACGCGTTTCCGTAACCTTAACTAGATCGTCGCTCGTGTTGGGAGGCCTACCTACACGGCGTCTTCCGGTCTGTGGACGCCACTCGAGAACCTTTTGGCCGCCACGGCCATCAGTTCTACGAGCGATGTGCCCTGCTCACTGTCACTTGATTCTGGCGATTCTTCAAGCTATGTCGGTGAATTTAGTTCTTGCGCGGATTTCATCATTTCTAATGCGATCCCGCAGAGGAACTCGGAGCAAAGCCCTCTTCGTCGCCCTATGACCTTGAGCTTCTTATGTGGCCCATCGTTAGCGGCCACGTCTCACCACCGGCAACACATACTGGTCAAAGACTTTTGACTTGAGACTTCGAAGATGTCTACAGCTAAGCAAAAGAGGGGAAGTACAAAGATCGCTCCTGCGCTGCCCACAAAGGACATAGAAATATAAAGACTTGGGTTTGAACATCGTTAAGGACACAACTTTCTTGGGATATAGCATTGACAGTAAATTAAGCCATTCACTTCACACAAACCATGCTTGTGGTAAGATAGCTAGGGGTAATTTCGCGTTACTTAAACTAAAACCACTTCTAGATAGAAAATCTCTGTTAAAAGTTTACTATGCTAATATTCATTCAAATCTTAGCTATGGTGTAATAGTTTGGGGAAATGGATGTGATATTCAAAAACTGCTTATACTAACAGAAAAGAGCTGTGACAATTATGAATGGTCTTTGTTCGGTTTTCAACCTTGATAGGAAAATACACCTCTCTGTATATTCCTTCAGAAATACTCTTCTGACCTGTCAAGGTGACAGTTCAAAAGCTCACGAGATTCGGTCGGCACGCGCCTAGTGGTCGTGCGCATCATTAATTATAAAAGTACGGATTTCGGGCTGTATTGGATATAAAACATACATACACACACCCATACACCAACCCAAAGGTGGATCGAGCTGAAGAGCGCCGTGGAAGCGAGCTGGGCCCAGCGAGAAGCGGTGCAGTGAAAGCCAGGTACACTTTCTTCACATTATTATATATATGTATTTATGCCTACTCAACTCTGCCTAGCGCAGATCTATACAGTCTTCGTAGGTTTACATCAGCGAGAATTTATTTTGTAAAAGACAGTATAATGACAGTAGACTCATTGTATCTATTTAATAGCCTAGTGGATGTTCATCAGGAAAAGGAAAATATTAAAAAATGGTCAGATGTACAGTCAAGTATAAAAATATGGGTGCACACAACTTGCTCATAAATATGTCCCATAGCTCTTATGTCGTCGAATTAAGGTATAGGTATATAACGATAGGAGGATTAAATCGATACTTATTTTTGCACTTGACCGTACATAATTTTCAACACTAGAAACAAGAATAAAATTTATATGCCTAAATCAAAGTTAAAGAAAACATTTAAACAAGGCTTGCCACTAAAAATATATTATTTGTATTTTTTATTTCCTTTAGAAATAACATCATTAGAGTTAAATAAGTTTAAAAGAAAATTGAAACAGTTTTTTGAAATGCAACCTTTAAGTATACAATAAATGATTTTATAGACTTGTTAAGAGGACGATCCAAAAATCATATCTTAGAAATGTTTAATTACCTAGAATAAAGTTGTTCGCATGCATTTAGTATTAATCTTGAATCTTGAACCTTGAGTTTTATTATAAAATATATATAATTCCCCAAAAAGGACTTTTTGGTATTATTTTACTATGGCAGTGTAGACGGTGCTATCGCCCTGTTTGTAGATCAAATCAGTTTAGCGCTGTATTCCTGTGATCTCGAAAGGATTAAAAGCAATCACCTGCTTGCTCCCACGACCTGGCAACCTTTGTCGATGCATCCGTCCTTTTCTGAATAGTTCGATTGAAACGGGACGGAGTGAGTGACCTAAGGACAACGAACTGATGATACTGTTGGATTTTAATTTAATTTAACTATGTTATTTACCAGGTGCCGAAATCATAATTAAAAACGTGATGAGCAATTTTAAACCCCCAGGTAGGTTATGTCGTTTACTGCTCATATTGAAAATGATGTTTTGTAAGTGATAATGACTGATCTTAATAAAATGAAATTGCAATTATTACAAAAAAAATACTTACAGTAAGATACTTTAAACATGAAACTACCGTGAGACTCACTCATAGTGAAAATAAACGGATCACTCACGTCTCAAAACGAGTTTAACTCGACATGTTTCGGGCTAATCCGTAGCCCTTCCTCTCGGAGTCGCACGTCACGGCGATTGCCAAACGTGCACTGCGTGCTAACGCCCTGGTCGCGCGGCTACTCGACGCAACGGACAGCGACACACAACTACACCCGTTTTCATCATCACTTTTATTGTCATTGTCAAATGTAGGGTAGCACACAACACTAACCACATCACTTTGTAAAGGTTCGCTCACACTCACCGTTGACGCAGTACGAACATTCAACACTGTTTTCCAACTCGGGGGTACTGACCAACCACTATCCCGGTTAAAATTTGGATGACGACCAATCTCGATGGCTTCACGCACCTTCCGTGGAATGAAAAACTTTTCTCTCGCAAGTAAGGAGTTTCGAGAGGAAGGGCTACGGATTAGCCCGAAACATGTCGAGTTAAACTCGTTTTGAGACGTGAGTGATCCGTTTATTTTCACTACAGTAAGATAGTTGAAGCTTCGATAAATTCAAAACCAAAATATCTTTATTCTATATTTAATCTACCACCGGTTCGGAAAAACCTTTGTTGAGAAGAATCCGGCAAGAAACTCAACAAGGTACAGGTCAGAAAAAACTAAGTTATGAAATAAACATAGAGAAAACAATAAATAATATTGACAAGGGTTACGTTACGACATTACCAGTATTAGTGGCTTTTAATGAAATAATAAATTATCAGGGTCATACACATTTTTTTGTTCGCGTCTCTCCTGTGGACATTGCAAGAGTTATGGGTCTATAGCCAATATTTTTTAGTCAAGTCTATATATCGGCGTGTGGGACGCCTGGCCAACTTTCGGCCCATTTAAATAAATCGTAAGTTTGCTGACTCGAAGTCGCTAATTTTATGTCCACAGGGGAGACGACTTTTGTTTCTTTTGCTGTGTATGACCCATCACCGAGTACACCTTTATTAAAATTACCTGAAATATATTGAATATACAGCAGCAGCAGTGGACGGCGTTCGGATGAAATGATGGTGATACCTTTGATTACTTTAAAAAAATCTAAGTTAGCTTACGCTTTGCTAAATATTGGCAGGAAAAGACAAAACCAAAAGTTAATCAATAAATTCGGATTTTGTTTTTAAGGTTTTATAATTAAATTCCAAAAACTATAATCGACCAAACATATTCAAAATTCAAATCCATCGTCAAGAAAACATTGCTGTCTATATCAATAAAATCATTGTTTTTTATCATGGATATTGATGTTTGGAAATAGTTCCGATTCGCGTTAGCATTGACGATAGTAATATACTTTGTTCTTCTTCTTAAATTTAAGAACTATAAAACTACCAAAAAAACACGGATAACTCACAACATAAACATCTACCTTGAGAAATATTTCTGTATTGTGGCATGCATAACGTCTCTGGCTGGAAAGAGCTAAGGTCTATCTCCACATTAATCTACTATCGGCGTTTGTCAGCCGCCGTGACGTTAACTCCGGGAAGAAGGGCTACGGATTAGCCTGAAACATGTCAAGCTAATCGATCATAGACGTTACCCGTATATTTTCACTATGAGCTATGCTCTTGTCGGTGGGGTAATCACTTTACTTGATAAGATAATAATTTGGTACCATCGCGATCGAGCTGATTTAACAATGAAGCCGGAAGCTTGATAGTGGAACTCCAAGACAGAACAACATAATCTGTCGTATTTGGGCTTGACCGAGAATTGCATCCAGGCTATGTTGATGGAGCAGTCAGATAGGTTTACAGTAGGATTTATCATAAAAGCTTGTCTTTAGTATTTTTAAATGTTATTTTTAACGACCAATCAGCCTTTTTTTCAGTGTCCGAGTAATTTCATATTCGTATCATGCTGATGGCAGATGTTGATTGCACCCTTTTGAAGTTGGATCAACATTTTAATAAATCTGATGTATCTCCTATGAAAGGGATTCATTTTGTGTATATTTCGTAAACATGAAATTACTAACATTTAAGCGCGGTTTCAGTCTTTGGCCAGTGTGTGTTGCCACTTACCAGTGATGACTTATGGCACTGAGACGCGGCCGTTAACGAAGGGCTTTATAAGAAAGCTCAAAGTGACTCACAGGGCGATGCAGAGGGCTATGCTCGGAGTTTCTCTGCGGGATCGCATTAGAAATAATGAAATCCGCGCAAGAACTAAAGTCACCGACATAGCTCGAAGAATCGCGAGATTCAAGTGGGACTGGGCAGGGCAAATTAGGATGATGAAGCGCGGTTTACAGATAAATCTGCCTTTTAAAAAACAGAGGAATTGAGTAAGACGAATAAGACGTTTTAATTAGTAGATGTTTATTAAAACATATTTATTACTACGAAGAATAACGGGTTTCTTTTCAATTTACAATTCCACAATTTGAAATTTCAGTTTACAGTAAGATTATTTCCACTTTGACACTCGGGACGTCTCAGTTTTAACTGTAAAGGTTCGTGCTGTGGTTCCCATGCCAGCCCAATGTGGATGGCAATTGACACGCAACATTGAATTTTTCACAGGTGTGTGCTTGCAGGTTTCTTCTTCATGTTTTCCTTTACTGTAAAGCTCATGGGTAAATTTCCCACGTAAATTCCAGAGGTGAAATGTGATTAAATGTATAAAAACATAAAACTATTCATAGTTACCTACAAAGAAATTCAATGGTGTGTGTGTGAAATTCCCAATCCGTATTGGGCCCGCGTGGAAACTACGGCCCAAGCCCTCTCATTCTGAGAGGAGGCCTGTGCCCAGCAGTGAGACGTATATACGCTGGGATGATGATAATGATGATTCATAATTATTAGTAGGCACCAAACTAAACAGGCTCATGTACAGTTAGCAGCAGAAATAAAGCAATAAGAGGTTGCAGGTCATTTTGAGCTCCACCGCCGCTCATCCACTTTTGCTGCCGGCTGTACTCGTACCTACAAGCTTTTATTTGGATAGGTATGTTTGTTTATTTGTGCTATAATTGAATCGGCCCCCGTTTGATGTTCTCCAATTCCGGTTAATTAAGTTTCAGCGTATGTTTAAACGTGTCTTAATGGCTGCCAACTGGTTTATTTGGTTTATTTTAGACGGCTATATCTATATATCTATCTATATTTAAATCGGTTATTTTTAAGTAGCCCAGTTATTTGACCTACGGTCTCTCAAGCAGGGAGTCGTGGGTTGCCCGGGCTGGAGGTAATTATGTGCGATTTTTTTTTTAATATAATTCGAGGGTTCCGTGCAACCTTGCATGTAAATAGTTCGTTAGTAGTAGATTAATCGCATTTTACCTGTGACGGAACAACAATTTTCAAATTTTCAGATTGTTTCCTTTACTTTTGTGCTGTAATATCTTTCTTCGTGCCAAATTTCATGATTCTAGAATTTCTAGATCTATGGGAAGTACCCTATAAATTTTGATTCCCTCGAGAGTCAAAATATACATTTTTGCGGCATAAACGGACGTATCTTTTTTTACGTTAACTTAGAAGTTTTATTCTTTCACAGCTTCAAGGGACTGCAGACTTCAGTATATGATTTAATTTCAACTTGATACCTCCATGCGTTCCCGAGATAAAGAGTCTCGACTGAGAGACGAACGGACGAACGGACGGTAAACAAAGTAATCCTAAAAAGGGTTCCGTTTTTTTCCCTTTTGAGGTGTGGAACCCTAAAAAGATATGTAATTGAGCCCCTAATAAAATAATAAATTTTTGATTTTGAACTTTACTCCCCCAATATATTTTTGCTTGGAGTGATGTAGCCTGCCCAATGCCACTTCGACTTAAATATTACTACGAATAAAAAACAATGGAGTAAATCAGCATAGCCACCACATTGAGATGTTTAATATTTATTTTCATTTCATGTGGTATACGAGTGACACATTCATTCAGCGGAATGAATGAACGAATTGATGAATGCCTGTCTCTGTCACTCATTCTGACAGATTGTTCGCTGGGGTTTCTGTTCGAAATGTCGTAGTTTATTACTTTGTTAAGAGGATTCGATTTCTAGCATTCGAACATGGCGGATGTAGACAGTATCTAATTTTGGTATTTCTGTTTCTTTGGCTAGTTGAAGTATAATTTTGATAGTGTTTTATGCGGCGATTAACCTTAATTAACAGTGATCACAAAATTCTATATTGCTCTCGAGTCTGACATTTTTTAATGCGCAAGTTGTTTCCACGTGGTTTCTGGAATTTTTCTATCAAGTTGCAGAAACTACAATCACCGTACAACGTCGCTCCCAAGAGAGCTTACTTCGACACTGGCGAAATTGTCCTACCATTAAAGTGGGGCAGAAGCCATATTTTAAAAAAAAAGAAGAAGAAGAAGAAGATACTTTGTTAAGAGATTTTATTTTGTTGTATCTTATTTTTTGCATCCCATTGTTCTACAAAATTTATCACATTTACGGAAAAAGTAATGGAAATCATAACGGGTTTTTCATTTTTAGGGTTCCGTTCCTAAAAAGTACCAACGGGACCCGATTACTGAGACTCCGCTTTAAGTCCATCTGTCTGTCCGTCCGTCATTCCGTGGGTCACAGGGTTCTATTTCTTGAACCGTAAGTAATAGTGGCCGCATTAACAACAAATAGGTACCTACTTAGGTACTCAAAATAAAATAAAGTTAAAAATTAAAAGGGGCCGTCACACAAGAAACGTGTTTTTAAAGCGTTTTTAACTCGATATTTATCTAGGTATATTCTTTTATTGAACTATTAAGTACGGTACGCATTGGTACGAATCCTACATGCACAATTCCGACTCGCACTTGACCGATTTTTTTCTGGTTAGCAAAAATACCTTGTATGTGGACGTAGCACTCACACACGCGCGCGCAATCGCTCACCACGCTTTCACGCACACACGTACCCCCTCACACTCACACACGCGCGCACGCCACGTACACACGATTTTATAGAGATAATAGCAGAATTTATTTTGTTTTGATTTTAAATTAATTTATTTGCCTACATTCGAAAGTAATAACAACCTGAACCTGACAAATATACAAAGATCATTCAGGTCAGTTGAAGAGGTCGCCGTTGCGATAAACGAAAAATTAAATTAAATAGGTATGAATTGAAATATGTCGGATATTTCCACGAGTTCATTCTAGAAGCACAGTTTACATATATAAGTAGTTACTATGTAACAGATACGGCCCTTGTTTTATACAGCTGCAATATTGAAGCAGCTGGCTCACCGTCGGCGGTGGTAGTGGCAGTCACAGAGTATATTTTCGAGCAACAAACGCCGAAGAGAATATAATCACTGCGAGTGAGTGACAGAGGTGGGGAATTAGTCTATTTTATGGACCGAAGAAAGAAAGACAAGGCTACGTGTGAACAGTTTTTTACCCTTGGTATTTAGTCCATATGAAACTATAAGCATTTTCGTAATACTGTACTATTACTATATTAAAAGACTACTTGAGAGATATGGCCAGTCCAATTTTAAAGAAAATTAAAGTAAAAAAGGCTAAGTACATATAGAAAAACAAAAAGCCATGGTTTCACCTACGGCCTCTCAAGCAGAGGGTCGTGGGTTCGAGCCCCGGCTCGTAACTCTGAGTTTTTCGAAATTTCTGTGCAAAATTATATTTGAAATTTACCATGAGTGAGCTGAGTGGAGGCGTGTGCCCTGCAGTGAGACTTATGTCGGCTGGGATGATGGTGATAGAAAAACACGACAGTACTTTAAAACACAAATGTATTGAAATATCATAGAGAAAACTTTCTTACAGAAAAAATCACCGCTTAAATTATTGCTTACGCTGAACAGCGCCACTCAACATGAAAACCCGAAAACTGAATGCATAGAGTTTTTTATCTTTAGCGTAAAAATGAACTAAAGCAGGTTGAGGTGCCAGCGCGGTTAAAGATACCTCTATTCTTTCAGGCAACGTGACTATATTCTGGTCGCCTTTTAAAGCGTACAACATTTTATCAGCATACAACATGACACCTTTTGTACTGCCACGAGTTGGCGACATCAACACAGCTCCATCCATGTTGGCAGGCAAACCTGTTATTTTCTTTGGAGGACCGCCCGCTTCGACATCTACTACATAGAATTCCTTATTAGAATCATAGTAGTACAAGTTGCCTTCATAGCCAAAAGCCATTTCTTGAACGTCCATCAGACCTGATACTTTGACGCTGGCTGTCGCATCTTCATTAAGTTTATAGACTTCATTATCATCAGTTATATAGTAAATTAAGTTGGTTTTGTTATTATATGCCAATTGACTTATACTATCATTGACGGTACCATGTCTTGTTGCTGTTTTGGTTGCGCTATCGTACTTGTAAATACCATCCTCGGCTCCAAAGTAAATTGTGTTCGTTTTAGTTTCTATAGCGTCTCTGCCATTATCAAGTAACTTAGTAACGTTATTTCTATTAAATACATACAATCCCTGGTTAATCACCTCTTCATTTTTATAATCACCTTCAACGAAGAACAGTGTGTATGGTTCCCTTTCGCGATTGAATTGGTTCAACGGAACGATTATTCTGACTATGTCATGTTTTCCAGTGTGAATCACGAAGTTATCTTTGAAAAGATCTTCTGTCAGTACCATCTCAAAATCTTCTTTGGTTGCAGAGCAGCCTACAAAAAATAGGCCGGCGATGAATGTGAGCAACATCATTTCTGTAACAAAAAACGCACCTATAGAATATACAAGTTGCTGTAAAATTTACTACGTAGTTTTCAGCAGCTAACTGGGTAAGTGTAAATGAATGTCCCTGTAAGGAGCCGGTCGAGATGGACCGATGAAATAAAAGACTCGTCGTCCGCCAAATTCTACACGATTACTACCGTAGTTACCGTAGTAGTTAAAAAATACCTGACTACAAAGCTTGAAGGCCCGGGTCCAGGTTTTGATTAAAATGTGATTTTATGTGAGGAAATGGTTAGTAGTCGAATGAAATAAACTAACAGATTTTCTTTAACTGGAATAACGTGGAACATTACTTACTCACTCAACTGCTAGCGCTTCAGTAAACATCATTTTTTAGTGATAACTATATATGTTTTGATAAATAAGTTCAAATGGCATGTTCGTTAAAAATGTACATTACGATAACATTGACACTATTCAAAAGGCCACGATTAACGGGATGAGATATTACTCTACCGAATAGCAGAACAGGTGCTAGAAGAAATTTGTATGCAAGAATTTTGTACCGTTCCTCCTATACTTGTTGAGAATCACTCAAAGATTAATAAAGAAGAATGTAGCACATGATTTGTAATTTACTATTTGAGACCTGTACTATGTGGATAAGCGACGTCGAGATATTTGCGGAGAGTTGTCAATGTCATGTACATTATAATGAAGACATTATTATGAGTAGAAAGAGTCATATATAATAATTAACTAATAAGTCTAATAAGTAATAACTAAATTACTATAATAAAATAGTAAAAGTAGAGCTCTGTCTGTCTGTATGTACCCGCTGATCTCCGGTTTTCGCAGATAGATGAAGCTTAAATTGGAGCAACATATAAGCTTTGTTTCATTAAAATTGGGGTACAATGAAAAAGGTTATCGTCGTTTTAATCTTAACTGTTCGGGCATTGTAATCTTTTAATATGAGGGTAAGTCACAATATTATGGCCGGTTGGTGGCAGAAGAGCTGAGGCGCTACTACGAAATTCGAAAATCGAAGTTCGTATCGTATTATCCCTCTCACTCTCGTGTTAAATCATATTAGCGTGAGCGGGACGGCACGAAACGAAATTCGAATTATGCACTTCGTGGTAGGGCCTCTGTGAAGAGAGTTCGAGGTAAACGAACGTACTGATCACACGTGTTTTTGGTGTGTACTGTTCTTTTAACCAAAGTACTGGTTTTTTGGTGATATTATTTCGCTCATCGGGGACACTATTGTGTGTTTGACAGTGTGGACTCTTGTGTAAACAGAAGCAGGCGTCTGAGAGCAGACTAAGGTGAGTAGCTTTCCTTATATTGAGAGAGTACAATGCCAAGGACCCTGGGGCTATCCTAATAGAAAACTAGAACAAGTGATCTCCAGCTATCGAAGGGTTATTCATACGAACATATACCTACTTATAAAACAGTACCGTGACTAGCTGACTGACTGACAAGCAACGCACAGCCTAAAAAACTGGTGCTAGAGACTTGACAGTACTAACGAAATTATTTTTCGAAATTCCCGTAGGATAGGAAAATATCAAATTTTTGTGGGTTTTCTGTCCGTGCGATAGAAATATGTAAGTGAATTCAACTTCAGGCTTGATTTTAAAAATTCTTTCACTAATAAGTATAACATTACCTAATGCTCCACATACCGTAATACGGGGCTACTTTAAAATGCAGGGGCTAGTTTGTACAACAGTTTTTACGCCGTGTCCTTATTTTTTTAGAGCATCTGTGGCAGTGAAATAACTACCTTGATAAATTACCTAACTTTTTACGTCATTTGCTCAATCGAGCTATGAATATTTTCGTTTTTATAACAATTTAAAATCTATCAAGGTAGCCCCAAAATTTCCTAAAGTAACCCCAGTTTACCGTACCTAACATGTTTTGTACTAATATAGCAAAACATAAAACTAACGAGTCATACAAAACTATAATTATAAATGCTATACTAAAGCAGGCATCGGCAAAACTCGTTTTTTGTATGGGAGGGCTCTTTCCTCAGAGGCCCCTCTGAGAAGAAAGTTTTTATTCTGGCTTAGTTCATGTTTGCATGTTCCTTTAGTTGAACATCAAAACCCCATTAAAACCCGGTCAAACATTTACAACTGCAGTACAAAGCTCCGTGGGACGAGGATTTCAATTTCAGATAAGTACGAGGAAAACTGGGGACGTAATAGTGTTGTGGAATAATCTCCAATTGCTATTGAACGACATCCGGGAAAGGAAATTGCTACACGTATTTTGATACTTTACGCACGGTGCAGTTATGAAGGAAGTTGCCTTTAGTTTATTTTGCTGAATCACTTCGTTTCCTATAATTTCATTTGTCATAATTTCACTTGTCATACTGTTTCGGGATTTTTTAATATGTCATTTGACAGAATACAGTAGGTTAGGTTAGTTTAATAACAATACAAACTGAAATATAGATGCATAGAAAAAACCCCAGAAAATAGCTAACTTGTTTAAAGTTGCACAGTAGCGCCATCTCTTGTCCAGGTGAGCGGTTAGTTCCGAAGGAGTGTTAAAATCTCTCGATGAGGGTGTAACATAGATGTGCGCTTGTCACTGCATAAGGTGATGATTTAGCAGATTGAAATGTATGATGTATAGGAAAGATTCGTGTCTAATCTCTAGACCAGTGGTGGTGTAGGGGTATGGCACGCGGCACGGAATGCTGAGGACCTGGGTTCGATTCCCAGCATTGGTCTTTTTTCTGGGGTTTTTTCTATGCATCTATATTTCAGTTTGTATTTAGTACGAAATATATGATTTCACGGGATGACCGTAAAAGTAATAAAAAAATGAAGTTGAAAAAATAAGTACAAAAAAAGATACTTCATAGCTAACTTGTTTAAAGTTGCACAGTAGCGCCATCTCTTGTCCAGGTGAGCGGTTAGTTCCGAAGGAGTGTTAAAATCTCTCGATGAGGGTGTAACATAGATGTGCGCTTGTCACTGCATAAGGTGATGATTTAGCAGATTGAAATGTATGATGTATAGGAAAGATTCGTGTCTAATCTCTAGACCAGTGGTGGTGTAGGGGTATGGCACGCGGCACGGAATGCTGAGGACCTGGGTTCGATTCCCAGCATTGGTCTTTTTTCTGGGGTTTTTTCTATGCATCTATATTTCAGTTTGTATTTAGTACGAAATATATGATTTCACGGGATGACCGTAAAAGTAATAAAAAAATGAAGTTGAAAAAATAAGTACAAAAAAGATACTTCATAGCTAACTTGTTTAAAGTTGCACAGTAGCGCCATCTCTTGTCCAGGTGAGCGGTTAGTTCCGAAGGAGTGTTAAAATCTCTCGATGAGGGTGTAACATAGATGTGCGCTTGTCACTGCATAAGGTGATGATTTAGCAGATTGAAATGTATGATGTATAGGAAAGATTCGTGTCTAATCTCTAGACCAGTGGTGGTGTAGGGGTATGGCACGCGGCACGGAATGCTGAGGACCTGGGTTCGATTCCCAGCATTGGTCTTTTTTCTGGGGTTTTTTCTATGCATCTATATTTCAGTTTGTATTTAGTACGAAATATATGATTTCACGGGATGACCGTAAAAGTAATAAAAAAATGAAGTTGAAAAAATAAGTACAAAAAAAGATACTTCATAGCTAACTTGTTTAAAGTTGCACAGTAGCGCCATCTCTTGTCCAGGTGAGCGGTTAGTTCCGAAGGAGTGTTAAAATCTCTCGATGAGGGTGTAACATAGATGTGCGCTTGTCACTGCATAAGGTGATGATTTAGCAGATTGAAATGTATGATGTATAGGAAAGATTCGTGTCTAATCTCTAGACCAGTGGTGGTGTAGGGGTATGGCACGCGGCACGGAATGCTGAGGACCTGGGTTCGATTCCCAGCATTGGTCTTTTTTCTGGGGTTTTTTCTATGCATCTATATTTCAGTTTGTATTTAGTACGAAATATATGATTTCACGGGATGACCGTAAAAGTAATAAAAAAATGAAGTTGAAAAAATAAGTACAAAAAAAGATACTTCATAGCTAACTTGTTTAAAGTTGCACAGTAGCGCCATCTCTTGTCCAGGTGAGCGGTTAGTTCCGAAGGAGTGTTAAAATCTCTCGATGAGGGTGTAACATAGATGTGCGCTTGTCACTGCATAAGGTGATGATTTAGCAGATTGAAATGTATGATGTATAGGAAAGATTCGTGTCTAATCTCTAGACCAGTGGTGGTGTAGGGGTATGGCACGCGGCACGGAATGCTGAGGACCTGGGTTCGATTCCCAGCATTGGTCTTTTTTCTGGGGTTTTTTCTATGCATCTATATTTCAGTTTGTATTTAGTACGAAATATATGATTTCACGGGATGACCGTAAAAGTAATAAAAAAATGAAGTTGAAAAAATAAGTACAAAAAAAGATACTTCATAGCTAACTTGTTTAAAGTTGCACAGTAGCGCCATCTCTTGTCCAGGTGAGCGGTTAGTTCCGAAGGAGTGTTAAAATCTCTTGATGAGGGTGTAACATAGATGTGCGCTTGTCACTGCATAAGGTGATGATTTAGCAGATTGAAATGTATGATGTATAGGAAAGATTCGTGTCTAATCTCTAGACCAGTGGTGGTGTAGGGGTATGGCACGCGGCACGGAATGCTGAGGACCTGGGTTCGATTCCCAGCATTGGTCTTTTTTCTGGGGTTTTTTCTATGCATCTATATTTCAGTTTGTATTTAGTACGAAATATATGATTTCACGGGATGACCGTAAAAGTAATAAAAAAATGAAGTTGAAAAAATAAGTACAAAAAAAGATACTTCATAGCTAACTTGTTTAAAGTTGCACAGTAGCGCCATCTCTTGTCCAGGTGAGCGGTTAGTTCCGAAGGAGTGTTAAAATCTCTCGATGAGGGTGTAACATAGATGTGCGCTTGTCACTGCATAAGGTGATGATTTAGCAGATTGAAATGTATGATGTATAGGAAAGATTCGTGTCTAATCTCTAGACCAGTGGTGGTGTAGGGGTATGGCACGCGGCACGGAATGCTGAGGACCTGGGTTCGATTCCCAGCATTGGTCTTTTTTCTGGGGTTTTTTCTATGCATCTATATTTCAGTTTGTATTTAGTACGAAATATATGATTTCACGGGATGACCGTAAAAGTAATAAAAAAATGAAGTTGAAAAAATAAGTACAAAAAAAGATACTTCATAGCTAACTTGTTTAATAACAACTTTGAAGGAAATGCCGTTTCAGGGATAAATAACTTGGGTAAGTAATACGAGCAATTACATATTAAACACCCAAGTCCCGAGAGCAAACACTCGTATTTTTCATACAAATATCTGCCCCCACACGGGAATCGAACCCGGGATCTCAAGCTTCATAGTCAGGTTCTCTAACCACTAGGCCATCTGGTCGTCAACGCCCAGTAGATGACACCCATCTGTCACCTCTCTATAACATAAGACTGAAGGTGCCATGTATTGGGTCAGTGTCGAGCACAGGGAAGTTTATCTTACAATTTGCTATTTCCAATATGTAATGTAGAAATACGGTATATTATTTGTGTCGCATTTGACGAGTTCGAGTCCCTGCTAACTACTAAGACAAGCGATTTTTGAAAAATCCGTAAATGCAGTATTTTTTGGTTTTAAAAATAAAGGAAACTCTTCTTTAAATACATAAATATGCTATTTCCAATATTTAATTCCCTTCATGTCACATAGCCTTAGGACGCCATGTATACATACACCTAAACACACATATACACGTACGCGTCAGCTAAACTTTTATTTTGTTCTTTTAACCACAGGCTTCAATCTAGCGCTCCGAACGTTGTCTGCATACATAACTGAACCATAAACGCGTAAAGAACTCCAAAATACATTCTTGAAAAGCGTAACAACACGCGTAACAAACACCTTTGCGAATTGCCTCAGAAGTGGATTAGCAGAGACAACAGGAGCATTCGGAGGGAACGTATCGGGTATCAACTTTGTTACACAATACTTTGTTTCCCTTCAAACCTTTTCATCATTATACCTATGTATCACGTACCAGGGTGAACCCTTTCCATTGCAAATATCATGTTGACATTCCAAACATCTGCCAAAGAAATCATCGTGAAATTGATTGTGAAAAGGTTCCCTGGTGCGCGATTCAATTTCCTTGACCGTACGTCCCACTGGTAGAGCACAGGCCTCCTCTCAGAATGACCCCAGCAATGAATGGGTCCGTGTGGACTGGGAACTTCACACACACTGTGCAGAGTTAGCTCGACATTAATATTAAGCTGATGATGCTGCACCCTCCGTGTACGTCACACCGTTTAAGTAAAACCGTGTTATTTTTACATGTTTTTAGTGCAATAAATAAATAAATAAATATCATGGGACAATTCACACCAATTGACCTAGTCCCAGAGTAAGTAAGCTAAGCATAGCTTGTGTTATGGGTACAAGGCAACGGATAAACACTTATATAGATAGATACATACTTAAATACATATGAAACACCCAAGACCCGAGAACAAATATTCGTATTATTCATACAAATATCTGCCCCGACGTGGGAATCGAACCCGGGACCTCAAGCTTCGTAGTCAGGTTCTCTACCTACTAGGCCATCTGGTCGTCTAAATAAAAATAATGGTATTCAACCTGAACGGTCACATCTTTTAATTTATTATAACAGTTACAACGTAACACAACATAAATACTAGGGGCGTTCAATAAAAAGTGAGAATGAGTATGTTATAAACAACTTTTACTAAATGTCATTTTATTTTTTGACATAGTCACCTTTTAGCATAATACACTTAGTATATCTTTTTTCTAAACTTAAAATTCCATTTTTAAAAAACCGGCCAAGAGCGTGTCGGACACGCCCAAGGTAGGGTTCCGTAGCCATTACGAAAAAATCAAGTAATATTTTTCTAAGGATTTCGTAAGTGTACGGAATCATCCAAGTTTAGGTATGTTTTATACCTTAGGCTACTATTTACTCTTAAACTACAAATAATTTCCAAGCAATCTTAGCTGCTATAATTTTCTTAGTAAATTTGATATATTTACTACCATTCTGAATTTTTTCAAATTTTTCCACCCAACAGTTTAGATTTTAGAGGGGGGGACGGCCGATTTTAATGAAAATTTTCACTTTAAAGTTGAATATTTCGCAAACAGATCACTGAATAGAAAAATCATGTTAGGAACCCCGCAATGGTTTTAAAAGACCTATCCAACGATACCCCACACTATAGGGTTAGCCGAGAGAAAAAAAATCACCCCCACTTTACGTCTATGGGAGGTACCCTAAAAAAATTATTTTTACTTTTTTTTATACAATCACTTTGTCGGCGTGACTGATATATATATTCATGCCAAATTACAGCTTTCTAGTACTAACATTCTCTGAGCTTAGCCGCGGACAGACAGACAGACAGACAGACAGACGGACAGACATGGCGAAACTATAAGGGTTCCTAGTTGACTACGGAACCCTAAAAAGGTCTCATCTTGAGTACTTAAAAAAATCTTGTACTGCAGCGACTACCGCGTCGTCGTCTTCAAATTTCTGGCCTCTCAGGTATTGTTTCAATCTCGGAAATAGGTAGAAATCACTGGGAGCGAGATCTGGTGAATACGGAGGATGCTTAAGGATATCGAACCCAGCATCACGAATTGCAGCCATTGCAACGGCGGACTTGTGTGCCGGGGCATTGTCCTGGTGGAACAGCACAACTTTCGAGAGTTTACCTCGCCGTTTTTCGCGGATCTCATTGCGCAATGTTGCTATTTGTTTGGCGTATAAAGTGCCCGTAATAGTGGCTCCATGCTCGAGATACTCAATCATTAATACCCCTTTACCATCCCAAAAAACAGAGCCCATGACCTTACCGGCAGATGGGCTCACCTTGAATTTCTTCGGAGTTGGAGATGATGGCCTTTTCCATGTCATAGACTGCAGTTTCGTTTCAGGGTCGTAATGATGGAGCCATGTTTCGTCCATTGTTATAAATCGCGCCAAAAAAAGTTCCCGGTCGTGCTGCATCAGGTTCAAAGCTTCTTGACAAATCTCTAGTCTAGTTTGTTTTTGCGTGTCAGTAAGCATTCTTGGTACCCAACGCGCAGATACCTTTTTCATACCCAAGCGTTCATGTAAAATATTATGCACGCTCCCCGTTGAAATCTTTACATTTTCAGCAATAAAACGAACTGTGACACGACGATCCGCCAAAACTGAGTTTTCGACTTTTTTCACAATTTCTTCAGTTACTGCTGTAGTAGGGCGTCCGGAGCGGGGGTCGTCCATTGTCGATGTTCTTCCACGTCTAAATTCGGCGCACCAACGTGCGACTGTCGAATACGGAGGAGCATTAGACCCTAAAGTGTCCCGCAAATCCAAATTGACTTGGTCCGTAGACAAATTTTTCAAATACAAGTATTTGATAACGGCGCGCAGTTCAATTTTCTCTATTTTCGCTAACGTACTCAATAGCATTGCAAAGAAATTACCGTATATTTTTTTAAACAAAAGACAGTTAGTTTTTTTTTCATAGCAATCAGCTAGATAGATTAGCTTTACCGGCCAGTATTTAAATTCGTAATATTGAAAGAGTTTGCATCTCATTCTCACTTTATATTGAACGCCCTTCGTATACAATATTCGTTCATGTCAGGCCTATTAAACTAGTAGAAACTACACACACTATTGAATTTCTTCCCACAGGTTTCATCACGATGTTCTCCTTCATCGTAAAGCTCATGGTAATTAAAAATATGACGTAACTTCGCATATGAATTCTTAAAAATTCAGAGTTGCGTGGTCGGACTCTAACCCACGACCCTCTTGAGAGGCAATAGGTCAAACCACTAGGCCACCACGGCATTTGTAAAAGTATGTGTTATTTTTAATGGTGTGTGCGAAGTTCCCAATCCGCTGGGAACTGCGGCCCACTCTCTCTCATTCTGAGAGGAGGCCTGTGCCCTGTATTGGGATGTTTAATAGGCTGGGAAGATGATGATTCATTTAAAATAAATGCGAAAGAAAATAAAATACATCCGTTTTCTATTATTCACCGTATGATCGTTTTTATTCCGTAAAAACAGTGCAAGTTTTTTTTACTGACTGTACTTTTTGTTTATTTATTCTTTCACTGTCGCTCGTACTAGATGCGCATGGCAAATTTCAAGTCAAACTCAACTACACAACGCCAGACAGAGTTGATGTTATAAACTCCAAAGCAATAACCAGTCCTTCAGACAGACAAACAAACTAGAACATCCAGACTATGCAAATCTGGGAGTAACTGTCAATAACTCTGCAGCTGTTTGGCGTTGTCATCCAGCCTTGCTAAATACCGTTGGCAGAAATAAGAAACTATTGCAGTAACGTCGACAGTCGTCCATCATCATTTTACATCGCTTCGCTCGCGTAACGCATTTTTAACCCCCGACACAAAAAGAGGGGTGTTATAAGTTTGACCGCTATGTGTGTGTGTCTGTCTGTGGCATCATAACTCTTAAGAGGGTGGACCAATTTGGATGCAGTTTTTTTATTTGAAAGCAGGTTTCTTGAAGATGATTATTAGACATATTTCATCAAAATTGGTGCAGCTATTTCAAAGTTATCAGCACTTTGGTAAGTTGCGGAAGGGATCTTAGACGCATTTAATTTATTTTCAAATATGTAATGTGACCCTTAAATGCGTTGGGGGTTTTCAAATTTTTAATTTTATAGTTATTTAGGTCTGCGATTGAATTGAAATTCGGGGATTACACTAAACTGGGGCTAAATTCAGGAACAGCCCAACACGGTTTGCGAGCGGTAATTCAATCGTTTGTGAGAGGATAGGAATGGACCAAGCTTGGTATGAGCCTTATTTTCCTGTTAATTCGCTTTGTAAATAAATAAATGAATAAATAAATAAATAAATAAGGCTCACCCCAATCTCAGCCCAAACTTCTCGCAAACTAGTAATTTTTGGCGTTCCTGAATAGCAGAACTAAGGCATCAAAGTGGCCTCGATTGTATGAAAGTTGTATAACAAGATATCAGAAAACTTTAAACTGATATCGAAAGTACGTTACCTAATGAGTAAAATTACATCAATAAATAAAACGAGAAATATCCAAAATTCGGATATTAAACATGTATGGGACATTTAGTACGAGGTTTATAGAAAGGTTTTAGATTCTTTATTACAGGTTATTTTCTAAGAAGCTTTTATCGTGTTGTGTTGGCTGACGTTACGACTTCAAGACACTGGCGGCAGTCGCCCCCAAGGTATTTAGGCAGGACATAGATGGAGCTTCGGCATTGCGCTGTCACATTAAACACTGTAATTGTTGTACCGGCGGCAAGGGGAGAAAACTTCATTATGGCTAACAAAGAGTACCTAATAAAAATTAATAAAATTAAAAACCCCCAACGTAATAGGTCACACATTATGTTTTAAAATAAAGTAAATGCCCATTATGCGTCTAAGATCCCTTCCACAGCTAACAAAAGAGCTCCTAATTAAAAAAAAATGCATACAAATCGGTTCACTCGTTTAAGAGCTATATAATGCCACACACACGCACGAACACACACACGCACACACGCACACACACATATACACACACACACACACACACACACACACACACAGCCGTCAAACTTATAACACTCCTCTTTTTGTGTCGGGCAAGTGGTAGTTGGTCTGCTGGGCACAGACTTCTCGGAATTAGAGGTAGTAGTCGCCACATGGGCCAATGTGGATTGGGAACTTCACGCACACTATTGATTTTCTTGATATGTGCCGGTGTCTTCATGATAGTGAAATAATACACTTTATATCTTTGAAACAGCTATATTTTCATTAATGTCTTTTAAATAAAGGCAGTTTAGACCAAGTGGGATGGTTTCTTTCAAAGTCTAAAAGAGACATACTTAGGTAGAAAAAAAATCATTGCATAAAATAAATCCAAATTTTAGATCCAAATATACGCGCTTAAAATAACTATTACACATTACAGTTGCAATAATAAAGCCTTTTACTCAACTTAAATCATTATTTGAACCTCAAACAGTAGCGAAACCCAACCTGAATAAACAAACAAAGACAAATAACTAAGTTAGGAGTTAATTACAAGAAGATAAGTTTTGCCGCGTTGCCAGCCGGCTAAGGAAATAAACATTAATAGCGACTGTCTGGTAAAAATAAATCTAGATTAGCGTTGAGGTCAGTTTATTAATGTGAAAATGCGTGAAACTGTCATGCTTAAACCATTTTTTTCAGAAAGGGGCTATTTCATTTTCATGAAATAAATAAATAAATAAATAAATTTATTTGCTAGAATACAGTTATTAAGGTGTTACAAGAAAGTGGTACAGTGTATTCAGCCTGCATGCAAGCGTGCAAATATTTGTTGAATTTAAATAATGAAACATGTCAATTTATAATTCAATTAATTAATACAAGTATATTTTTGATAAACGCAAATAATAATTAATAATCATTCGTTTCCGTTATAATACATCGTCAGTAATAATAATAATAAATTATAATTGATTTATCTTAAATTCTAAATAATCCCTAACACTATAAAAACATTTATCCAGAAGCCAGTCAGTCAATTTACGCTTAAAAAGGTTCCCTTGAAGCAGCTTTATGTCATCTGGTAGATGGTTATAAATGCATGCATTTAGGCACTACTAAACTGAGTCCCGCAACCTTAACCAGGTCGTCACTCCATCTTGTTGTAGGCCTACCTACACTGCGTCTTCCGGTCCGTGGACGCCAATCAAGAACCTTTTTGCCCCATCGGCCATCAGTTCTACGAGCGATGTGCGCTGCTCACTTCCACTTGAGTCTGGCGATTCTTCAAGCTATGTCGGTGACTTTGGTTCTCATAATTTCTAATGCGATCCCGCAGAGATACTTCGAGCATAGCCCTCTCCATTGCCCTCTTTTGAGCTTCCTTATGAGGCCCATCGTTAGCGTTCGCGTTGGACGCGGGTGGCACGGGACCGATCTGTTTGGCGAGCCTTGGGGGAGGCCTATGTTCAGCAGTGGACGTTTTTTGGCTGAAATGATGAAACTGAGCCCAACGATAACGCATTCGCTGACGGGATTGGTTCCTTTTTCGTCGGACTCCAAGTTTGTCAGATTCCAAACACGTCGGATTCCAAGTTCGTCGGACTCCAAACTGGTCAGTTTATGTACGGTCAAAGACATAAAAACTGTGTCTGAACAGACTGTGTGAAACTAAAAATACCTACTTATTTGTTTTTAGATCGCTTTTTATTGCTCATAATGTTTAATTTTGGTTGCTCTCAGTAAGAAGAATGTGTTTAAGTTAATGATGAAAGGCACCAAATAAATAAAAAATCTTTTCATGTACCTCACCTACCTATCCATGATTGGGAAATCCCAAGTTTATAAACATGGGATTAGTTCATTTGTCATCGAATCAGGAACAAAACGAACATGAGTGTATAGCGACAAACTTATAATCCGGCGAACTTGGAATCCGACGAGTTTGGAATCTGACAAACTTGGAATCCGGCGAAGAACGAACCAATCGCTGCCGGCTGTCAGACTTGAGATTTCTTCAGATGCTACAAGCGCATATGTGCGTTCAAATAAATTATGTTAGCACATACAAATAATTACAAATAAATAAGCGTTATTCCCAATATTTTAAAGAGACGATGTGAGCCTCATCTTCAAGCCTTCCCTGAACGAGATCATGGAGATAGTTTAGTAATGGTTGTTATATTAGTAGAACAGACACCGCGTATACTGTAACAGTAGCAAAATGGCGTCGATTCGGGTGGTGATAGGTTGATTTACATAAAGCCGTAGTCACAGTAGCTAAACTATTATATTACTAATAATGTAAAATTTTACATAAGAACGTGTATGCGAGTTTGACGTTAAGAAAACCGTGAAAAATCATTTTGAGTCCTAAATAGACAGCCAGCCTTTGATTTTTACATTTCAATAATACAAAGAAGTAGAGCAGAAATTATCATTATTATATCATTACTAGCTGTTGCCCGCGACTCCGTCTGCGAAGAATAAGGGTAGGTATAAAAAATAGCCTCCGACCTATTCTCAGACCTACCAAATATAGAGAAAAAAGTTGAGAAAAATCGATCAAACTGTTTCGGAGGAGTTCGATAACAAACACCGTGACACGAGATTTTTATACACCGTGAAATTTTAGTGGTTGTTTTCCTGAAACGAGGTGATTTAGTATCGATTATACAATCGATTTATAATAACTATTTTGACTAGAGTCAAAAATCCAATTGTGAAAAACGAAAGTCGAAAATGACCGCAAACCAATAGTAACGCTTCGTTGGTACTGTGCTAAGCCTTTGGGCTCCGATAATATTTTATTTGTTTTGGCGTGATCGTCTAATTTGGACCGTTTTCTACGTTGTGTATTTTTTTTTTAGATGATACTAGTGACCGGGGTTCACAACTAGGTGAACTATTAGACTTTACATACTCATGTAAATAGATAGATTATAGCGAATATATGTATAAATTGTTAAATATAAATCCACAGACAGAAATGGACAAAGGTTTAATAATTAGTATTACTTATTTGCTCTAGAAGACATTGTATAGCAATATATGGTCTATATTCGTATAGGAGGAGCTCTCTCCCCGCTCATCTCCAGTAGAGCTCGACTCCTCACTGGTCACTCTCCCTCGAACCTGCCACGACCATTGCAAGGGAATAACAAGCTATGTCGCCCGTCTATAGATCGTATGTATCAGTCACCAAATGAGTAAGAGTACAAACAAGAATGTAGTTACTCCTGTGGTAGGATTTTATTACTCCTAAAATTTACACGGAGTAACTACCCTACTCACTTGAGATTACTTCTATTCCCCCCTTTAGACTCTAGTATAACAAGAAGGTACTTCGATTAGTGTATGAGTAAGCTGAAGGACGCTCCATTACTTGGTCTACAACCCAGATCGAGTAATTGGCCTCCCCCCACGTACCTCCCTAAGACACCCAATTCTGCACGGATCACCTCGAGGGATGTTTTATCCTTAGCCGCAACCTCACTAACGACACCTATTGCCGAGCGAGTAAGTAGACACCCCGTTGGATTACGCATAATCACTACGTGCCGATTGGTCAGACCGAACACTAGGGGGCAACTTTCAGCACGCCAGAGGCAGAATTGTCCCCTGGATTGTACTAGGGGCGTTCAATAAAAAGTCAGAATGAGTATGTTATAAACAACTTTTACTAAATGTCATTTTATTTTTCGACATAGTCACCTTTTAGCATAATACACTTCGTATATCTTTTTTCTAAACTTAAAATTCCATTTTGAAAAAAGGTCTCACCTTGAGTACTTAAAAAATCTTGTACTACAGCGACTACCGCGTCGTCGTCTTCAAATTTCTGGCCTCTCAGGTATTGTTTCAATCTCGGAAATAGGTAGAAATCACTGGGAGCGAGATCTGGTGAATTCGGAGGATGCTTAAGGATATCGAACCCAGCATCACGAATTGCAGCCATTGCAACGGCGGACTTGTGTGCCGGGGCATTGTCCTGGTGGAACAGCACAACTTTCGAGAGTTTACCTCGCCGTTTGTCGCGGATCTCATTGCGCAATGTTGCTATTTGTTTGGCGTATAAAGTGCCCGTAATAGTGGCTCCATGTTCGAGATACTCAATCATTAATACCCCTTTACCATCCCAAAAAACAGAGCCCATGACCTTACCGGCAGATGGGCTCACCTTGAATTTCTTCGGAGTTGGAGATGATGGCCTTTTCCATGTCATAGACTGCAGTTTCGTTTCAGGGTCGTAATGATGGAGCCATGTTTCGTCCATTGTTATAAATAGCGCCAAAAAAAGTTCCCGGTCTTGCTGCATCAGGTTCAAAGCTTCTTGACAAATCTCTAGTCTAGTTTGTTTTTGCGTGTCAGTAAACATTCTTGGTACCCAACGCGCAGATACCTTTTTCATACCCAAGCGTTCATGTAAAATATTATGCACGCTCCCCGTTGAAATCTTTAAATTTTCAGCAATAAAACGAACTGTGACACGACGATCCGCCAAAACTGAGTTTTCGACTTTTTTCACAATTTCTTCAGTTACTGCTGTAGTAGGGCGTCCGGAGCGGAGGTCGTCCATTGTCGATGTTCTTCCACGTCTAAATTCGGCGCACCAACGTGCGACTGTCGAATACGGAGGAGCATTAGACCCTAAAGTGTCCCGCAAATCCAAATTGACTTGGTCCGTAGAAAAAATTTTCAAATACAAGTATTTGATAACGGCGCGCAGTTCAATTTTCTCCATTTTCGCTAACGTACTCAATAGCATTGCAAAGAAATTATCGTATATTTTTTTAAACAAAAGACAGTTATTTTTTTTTTCATAGCAATCAGCTAGATAGATTAGCTTTACCGGCCAGTATTTAATTTCGTAATATTAAAAGAGTTTGCATCTCATTCTCACTTTATATTGAACGCCCCTCGTATATCGCCAATCCTCGCACCAAAAATAATAATTTTGATAATCTACAGACCGCATAATGAAAGCTTCACATCAACCGTTGCTTAGCCTAGCCATCGCAACTGTATCGTCTGTACTATGGTACGTGATGGTGTAGCTGCGTGCTATCAGGACCATTTCACTTGGTCGGTCGTAACTATACTGGCATTTGTGCCTACCAGTATTGTCACTTCCCCACTCTCAGAGTAATAGTACGGATAGAAGTTTGGGAAATACTTTCTCTATACTGGTCTGATTTTATTCAAGGTTAATATTGAGGACTGGTAAGTATTAGTGGTTTAATTTAGTCTCAAGTATCATGAAACCCCATTCTAGGTTCTAATAGGTTAACAGATTTTATACCAAAATCAAGGGATGAATTTTGAAAATGATATTCTTTCACTAGAACAAATAAAATAGATAAGACAATACACCATAAGACTAAATGGACTTGTATAACAGCACAACAAAGGTAATAAACAGTAATAATATGGCCGTTTATCCATTTATATCAGTAATTGATCAATTACTTCCTAAAAATAAATTCATAATAAAACACAAGGTTAAATAGTAGTAAACCCTATTAAAATTATACTGGGAGTTCTTACCTAGGAGGTACAACTGTTTCACTGTTTAAATACTCTGTTGTATTATCGAAGATAGATTCCCCAGTAGGTTACAAGATCTCCGGTAGCTTAGATAATATTCACTTCAAATATTACTTCAAGACGAGGTCTTCAATATCTCAGATAATATTCACTTCAAATATTACTTCAAGATGAAGGTACGACAACATAAACGCACAAGGTTCACAGTCAGAATATTATTCAGATCCACTGTCAATTATCGAAGATAATTCCTTTCGGATTTCAAAAAGATTTAAATTTAAATAATAATTCCAAGAGAAAAGACAATAAAAATAAAATCAATTCAAAACATTGTATAGCTCAACCCAAGGTGGTTTCTCGATATCAAATGCCAATAGAAATTCTAATTTATTTAAACAAAGATTCAATTGGCCTGTTCTAAAATTTAAATATTTAAACCTATTGTCAAGTTTATTTGTATTAGCTAAATAGAACCCTATTACTCATCTTGACATTAACTGTCAGTCATCAAAATCTTGTTTAAAATTGAACCTTAAATTTCGTTGACCTAAACATCTATCTTACTATGTAGCTTTGTTCTATATGTATGATTTCAATAAATGTTTAGCCGCGAGAGTCAACCCCGGCAGGTTTAAGTTAAGATCGCGTTTGATTAAAATATACTATAAGTTCCCACTGCCACGTTAAATAAAATTATAAAGACACTTACCTAAAATTATGATCCAAACGCATCGCGTTCCCAGCATACAGCCCCGAAGTCTGCATCTCCATACTCCAGCAGCTCTCCTCACAGCTTACTGCATCTCGCAGCTCTCAGCAGAACTCCAATCAGGAACCCGCCGTCATATCCAGTGAATGGATATCCATGTCAAACAAATTATATATTAATATTGTATCAAAATCATTATTCAATCCTGATATGATTCAGGAGATTTCATAGATTATGTATTCCTGCGATGTCAATTATATTGGTCCAATAGTTCCAATGCCTGACGTATGATGGATATAATAATATACTGGAAATAAGTCCATTATGCTTTGGTTTAAGATATAAATTATTATTGAATTTCCAGTCGTCACTTTAATCCCTGTCATATTTTTATGTAATTCATCACTACTCCATTGTCCAAATTCCCCATAGTTCCCCAATAAAACATCAGTATTTTGACTTACACGTCAAATGATTCCTCTCGGTCTTCACTCCATCAACCTTTGACGTAGACTCCTCACTTCTATTCTTCTATTCCACATGACAGCTGACGTCACGCGCCTCTAGGCTCCCGCTATTTCTGAAAATAGTTAAATTATCCTGCGAAATATCATTTTGGACTCACGGCAGTACTTCACACTGATACACCATTTAATTCTCTACACAATTCTCATTATTAGAACACTCCCGATTCAATAGACACTGAGTTATAGTCATTTAATCCCAAACACAATATCACAAGTTTGTTATTATTATAACTTCACTCGTCTGTCCCTTAGGTTAGACATCAAGTTGACATTTCTCGATGTTGCTTTCTTTGGAAACCAAATATAGCCCTTCTGGAATATTTGAGACATTTCCTCAGCTCTGTCGGGCTCACTATGTGTTGTTTAGCAGGAAAAGTCAATTATTGTCTATAAAACTCTCCTTCTATCACCGAAAATATCATTGTTCGTAGTTGCCGTAAAACCGTGTCTTAGTTGTTACGAAATGCACACATAAACACCATAATACACTACACTCGAATAATGGCACAACCTAAACTATAACTGTATTCTCTAACACCATTAATCTCTATTTTCAATCACTTTTCCCCATCTTTTTCTCATGACGTCCCCAATGTCAATCCCCAAATTTTTCTCTTTTTTCTTTTTGACAGGTCTCATTAAACAAGGTTTGTTATTGAAACTTTTTCAAAAAATTTAATACCCATATAACGAGTTCAGTACAGTACCTAACCTATCGTACGGTCGTACGCTACTTATAAAATGACCGCAAACCAATAGTAACGCTTCGTTGGTACCTAACCTATCGTACGGTCGTACGCTACTTATACCAACGAAGCGTTACTATTGGTTTGCGGTCATTTTCGACTTTCGTTTTTCACAATTGCATTTTTGACTCTAGTCAAAATAGTAATTATAAATCGATTGTACAATCGAAACTAAATCACCTCGTTTCGGGAAAACAACCACTAAAATTTCACGGTGTATATTAGAAGAAGATAGCGTATCGAGTCTGCCAATGTGGCTAAGCCTGCCACTATTCCCTAACTATTGCCAGGCAGGAAGCGACTTTCTAGGTTAGCTGGAAGAGATCCCTTTTTAGGGATAAGTTTGTCTCTGTCTCTGTGTACTTGTATTTTTATTTTTATGTGCAATAAAAAGTTTACATACATACATACATACTTTAAATGGGCTATGGGGATAGGAGCTCTGAGCATTATTAATTATTAGGTAACGGACATTATTATTAAATATAATCATTATTATCGTATCCAGTTATACCAGTGTGGCTAAGCCTTCCTCTGTTAACACCGCAAACACGAGACCGTGACTCTATTTTCCGCCCCTAAGCAAATATTTTTGAGATACCCAACGCCGCTTGTATTCAATTTGCCACGATGGATGGCCGTCAGCTGTATCAGTGTGGGCGCATGTACTTGTTTAGAACCATATCACACGAAGCGAACGCGAAAGTATAATACCTGGTTTACACTCGCGTACGAGTGGCGAGACGAACTGCGGGACGAGCCACGAGACGAGAGTGTGAACAGGCGCGCCTCGCGCCTCGTCTCGTGATTTGCCTTGATTTTGAGGCTCACGTCCGGAGCGAGACGACGAGACGAAGCACGAGGCGAAGTAACGAGGCGAGAGTGTAAACCAGGTATTACAAGCGGAGCGAAAGCGCGCAACGGATTCGCCGCGAACGCTTAACGTATTCGCTGCGAACACGCAGCGAGTTCGTCGCGTTTCTAGAGCTGGGACGCCGTGATGTACACTCACGTACGCCAGCTAACATCTACTGTATTCACTTCAGTTTTTGTACATTATGCCCTATAGACGCAACGAGTTCGCTGCGCGATCGCGGTGAATACTGTGGGTAGATTGTTATTGTGCATGCATGTGGGTAGCTCAGCTTTTCGTAAAATAAACTAGTCTGCATCCTGCGTCTGTGTTTGACTTACGTCCTCCAAGTACCTAAACATGGCGCAGCCGGGAATCGATTACCTATTTAGTCAATTTCGATCGTTATAAGTGTTACGTAAACAGTATAAAAATTACGTAGAACATTGAACAGTGTGCAGTTAAATGAGGCAATATTTTGTGTAAAAATGGAATCTGTGTTACCTCCACCGCCGCCATTTACCTTTTACCTAGAAAATGTGACGTTAGGAAACGTATCTAAAGACTGGGAAAAATGGAGGAACTCATTTCTAATATATTTTGAGGCGTGTGAGTTAACCAAAAAAGACGCAAAGGTGCAAATTAACATACTCTTACATGTAATTGGCGAGCAAGGGCGAGAGGTTTATGAACAATTCCAAGAAAAGCCGGTAGATTTAAAAAGTGCACTAAATAAATTCGACACGTATTTCTTATTAAAAAAAAATATCACAGTACAAAGACATTGTTTTTTCACACGTAATCAGAAAGAAAACGAATCGATTGAACAATATTCCTTCGAATTAAAAAAGTTAGCCCATAAGTGTGAATTCAAAGACTTGTGTGATGATCTAGTGCGGGACAGATTAATATGTGGAATTACAGATAGTGCTATGCGTGAACGTCTTTTAAGGGAACCGAATTTAACTCTGCAAAAGTCGATTGAAATCTGCAATATTGCACAGATGTCGAGAGTACAAGCTGGCACAATAAAAACAGAGAAGACGGAGCAACACGTCTATTGTATTGGCAATAATCGTTATAGTGAGGATGAAGATCAAGATTTGGATTACGCATATTTTGTGTCTCGGCGCGGGGCAGCAGCGGGCAGAGGCCGAGGTGGTGGCAGGAGCTGGCGCGGGGCGCGCTCGGCCCGGCCGCCGCCGCCCGCGCGCGCGCGCCCCCCGCCGCACTCCGCCGCGTCAGCTGATCGTCGGCCGGCTTATCAGGCCCTTGATAACGCTAGAGGTGCTTGTTGTGAGATGTGCGGGATGACTCATACTAATCATCAGAAGTGTCCAGCGTATGGGAGACGGTGCTTGCGTTGCAATAGATTAAACCACTTCTCACGTGTATGTAAAGTATATGAATTGCAGTTGGAGGACACCGATCAGGTAATCTACTATTTTAATCAAAACAATAATGACTGGTCAGTAACAGTCGACATAAACAAAGCGGAAATAACTTTTAAAATTGATACGGGGGCGGATGCGAATGTTCTGCCTAGTAGATATTTGCAGCAAATAGGTTTAACGGAACAAGACCTGATAAAGACAGAGACTAAGTTACGTGGGTATTCTGGAGGTGATATTAAAATTTTAGGGAGGTGTTATCTTAAGTTGAAACACAAAAATTTAGACTACATTTTAGAGTTTTTAATAGCGGATGTGAATTCACCTCCTATCTTGGGACGTCAGTCGTGTCAAGAGTTAAACTTAGTAAAACTAATTTGTACACTAGATAAAGTTGGCCATAACGATATAAAATCAGCAATATTAAGTGAATATGCTGATGTTTTTAAAGGAATAGGGTGCATGCCAGGCGAGTACAGGATATGCACTGATGAGAGCGTGCGACCTGTAGTACACGCTCCAAGGAAGTTACCGGTGGCACTTAAAGATAAAATAAAATTAAAGTTAGATGAGATGGAAAAACAAAATATAATTGCTAAAGTTGAAGGCCCTACTGACTGGGTAAACAGTATGACGGTTGTGAGAAAACCTAATGGAGACTTGCGTATTTGTTTTGATCCAAAAGATCTCTAAACAATGCCATTAAACGCGAACACTATCGATTACCAACTTTAGACGAAATAACGGCAAACTTATCTGGTGCGAGATTTTTTAGCACACTGGATGCGAAGAATGGATTTTGGCAGTTACGATTAAGCCCAGAAAGTACAGCCTTATGTACTTTCAATACGGCGTTTGGTAGATATAAATTTCTTAGACTTCCATATGGTATAACATCAGCGTCAGAAGTATTTCACAAAAGATTGTACGAGTGTTTCGACGATTTGGGGGTAGGAATTTGTTTGTTTGTGGATGACTTACTTATATATGGTCGTACTAGAGAGGAACATGATTCGCGACTTAGAAAAGTGCTTGACCGATGTCGCAAAATAAACTTAAAGTTAAATATAAATAAATGTAAATTTGCCTTATCAGAAATCAAATACCTTGGACGTTTCCACGATGCTCGTCTGGTTTTTCAATAGTTGTAGCAAATAGTTTTCGTTATCTTGGATTCTTACGATGTCTTCTTGATACTTCGTTGCGAAATTTTCATCTAGTACGCCGAATAGCGAGTGGGCTAGATTTCCGACTCCGTTGAAGTATCCTCTCTTTTTCCTGTTTAAATGTTGGCTTAATAACAAAGTGTTATATTCTGTAATTTGTTGTAACTCATGTTGCAGTTGTGCTATAACTGGTTTGCATGGTTGATTTTCCAATCTTTCGCAGATATTTTCTAGATTGTTGATGTACTTCCCAATTTTCGCTGTTCCTTGCCAATAGGTAGTTAGATTGTAGTATACGATAAGTGTCCATTCGTCATGAATAAGCTGAAGATTTCCAATTTTGTCGAAATACATAGGTTTATTGCCTTCAATGGGCGTAATGTTGAAGTATTGGGCTGGGTACGCGTTTACACAAGTAAATAAGGTCAGCAGTGATAACAGCATTGTTGTCACGTGACTCGTGAGTTTGCCTCTGCGTGTTCTAGTTTCACGTTTTTGTTTACTTGAGGTTGTGGTTTTGTTTGTTTCAGCGTTTGGGTTCTGAATTTTCTCGTTTTCTCTGATTGGTGGCGCTATTTCTTCTTTTGGAAGTGGGACTAACTTCACTATAGGGCGCTTGAAGTTCCCAGTTTGTGTCTTGAGTGTCACGACACGGACGTATCCATCTTCTCCTGGATGCAGTGTCAACACGCGGCCCATTGCCCATCTTCCGGGGGGCACGTTGTCCTCCTTTATAAGAACCAAGTCCCCTTCTTTTATGTTGTCTGTTGGGTTACGCCATTTGCTTTTAGTTTGCAGCTGATGTAGATATTCTTTAGACCAACGGTTCCAAATGTGCTGGTGCATGAGCTCGATACGTTTCCACTTGTTGCGAAGATCTATGTTTTGTTCGGTGTGTTCTGGTTGTGGCAGTGACATCATCGGGCTTCCTGTTAGGAAGTGTCCTGGGGTCAGGTAGTCCAAATCTTCTACGTCTTCAGTCAACGGGCACAGCGGTCGGCTGTTCATGCAGGCTTCTACTTGTGCTAACAAGGTCGTGTATTGCTCGAACGTTAATTTCTCATTTCTTGTGACCCTCATCAGGTGTTGCTTCATCAATTTAATAGCCGACTCCCAAATTCCTGCTGCTGAAGGCCATCGGGGACACAGGAAGTGCCACTGTATGCGCCGATTGTTGACTTCTTTAAAAAACTCGGGTGATGTTAAAGTTTCGTACACCTTAAAATCATCCTGTAAGGTTTTGGCAGCTCCTTTGAAGTTTGACCCGTTATCTGAGTAAATATGTGTTGGTGTGCCTCTTCTAGCACACAAGCGTTTAAGAGCAGCCAAGAATGACTGGGAAGTTAGGTCCGACACCAGTTCGATGTGGACGGCCTTCGTGGCTAAACATATAAACAAGGCTATGTAGCCCTTGCATACTGTTACGCCCCGTCCTTTGTTCAATTTAACTTCCACATGACCTGTGAAGTCTACGCCAGTGTGCGTAAAGGGACGTGATGGTGTCACTCTTGCGCTGGGTAAGTTTCCCATTATTTGCTCGTTCTTCATAGTTTTGTACCGAAGACATTCAACGCAACGCCTTATGAATCCTTTAACGGCGCGATTCCCTCCTAAGATCCAATATTGTTGCCTTGTTTGCCCGAGTGTTAGGCGCGCTCCTCCATGTAAAACTTGTTTGTGAGCTTGATTTATTACGAGCCGAGTAAGGAGGCCGCTATGTGGCAGTATAGCGGGATATTTTGATTCCTCCGGGAGAGCTGAGTTTCGTAATCGTCCCTTTACTCGTAGTATTCCGTTTTCATCGAGAAATGGTGTTAAATCCAGAATCTTGCTCCTTTTACACACCGCCTCTCCTTTTTCCAGTCGTTCTATTTCCATGGAGAAGGATTCCCGTTGAACTGTTTTGATAATACGTTGAGTGGCTTCCCCCAGTTCTTCAATATTTAAATGAGTCATGCTGGCTGATTGTTTCTTATTACGTAGCTTTGTTATGAAACGCAACACCCACGCGACGCACCGAGTCGCGCGTGCCATAGTGCTGCATCGGTCTAATATTAAATTAATTATGTCATTATCGCTTTGTTTTTGCGTAATATGACATTCAAACGTTTTCCCGGTGTCTGTTAAAAATGCTTCGTGTTTCGTAGTATGATTATCCGTCCATGTTCTAAGCCACTGGGGGCCTTCCCACCATAGTTTAAAGTTCAAAAGCTGCGCTGGTAGGAGTCCTCTCGATGCACAGTCGGCCGCGTTTTCTTTACTTTTGACATGTCTCCACTGCTTTGCTGGTACTATGTTGTTTATGATCGTTGTTCGGTTGGATATATAAGATTCCCACTTGGTGGTGCTTCCCTGTAACCATGCGAGTACCACTTGAGAGTCTGTCCAGCAGTACACTCGCAATTCGTTCTTAACAAGAGCGCCCTTCACTTTCGCCATCAGCTTGGCTAATAAAAGGGCGCTGCAGAGTTCTAAGCGTGGCAAAGAAGTCTTTTTCTGGAGAGGGGCTACTTTTGTTTTAGCTGTAAGTAATGTAGTTACGAGATTGCCTTGTTCGTTTTTAGTTCTAGTATATATGACGCAAGCGAATGCCTTTTCGCTCGCATCGCAAAAACCGTGTAGTTCAATGACATTATTGACACAGTTTATCCACCTTGGTATTGTTATGTTTTTAATGAGTTTCAGTTGAGATCGAATTTTATCCCATTCTTTGGTTATATCCTCCGGGATTGGGTCGTCCCATGAAATCTTGCTGCTCCACACCCTTTGAAACAGTAGTTTACTGCCAACAGTTATGGGTGCTAACCAACCAATAGGGTCAAAAATCCTGCTAATATCGGCAAGCATCGTTCGCTTCGTGTAGTATGATTTGTTGGTCTTGGGTGGTTCCCAGTCAAAGCAAAACAGATCCTCCGTTTTGTTCCATCCTAGGCCCAGCGTTTTAATTGGTTCATCAGGACTAAAGTTGAAAATATTTTGTTGGCTTTTATCTTCATCAGCTAGCTCCTTCAAAACGGCTGGTTCGTTACTCGCCCACTTTCGTAAAGTAAATCCGCCTTTTTTCAGTAGATCATAAAGTTGTTTTTGCAATTCCTTCGCGCCTTCTAATGTGTTGTGGCCGGTTAAGACGTCATCCATATAAAATTGGTGACGCAACGCCTCTGCAGCCGCAGGATAAGCGTGCCCTTCGTCCTTTTCTAATTGTTGTAAAGTACGCATCGCTAAAAAGGGCGCCGCTTTGGTTCCGTATGTCACGGTGCATAGTTGCATCTCTTGCAGCTGCTCTCGCGGTGATGATCTCCAAATAATCCTTTGAAGGGACTGCTGATCTTCGTTCAGAAAGATGGCTCTAAACATTTTTTCTATGTCCGCTGTTAGGGCGTACTTGTAACTTCGCCATGTGAGAATTAATGTTACGATATCTTTTTGTAGGTTAGGTCCTTTCTCCATTAAATCGTTTAAGCTGTGTTTGGTATCAGATTTCGATGAAGCGTTGAATACTACACGTAGTTTCGTTGTTACAGATCCTTCACGTATAACTCCGTGATGGGGTAGGTAGGCCTCGAGCTCCGAGGTCGTTGACCGTTTTGCCTGTTTCATGTGGCCCAGTGCTTGATATTCGTCGATAAATAGCTTATATCGCTCGGCGAAATGTTTTTGTTTAGCCATCTTCTTTTCCAATTGCAGGAATTGCGAAATAGCTTGAGGTCTAGTTTGACCTATTTTAGTTTTTATGTCGCTCTTTAGAGGCATTTTTACGACATATTGACCGGTGGATAGTCTTTCTGTAGTTTGTTTATAGTAGCTTTCACAGTACTCGTCGCTGACCGTTGGTTCTGAAGCGCCGTCGATTTCTTCGGTTTCCCAAAATCTATTCAAGTTTTCTAGCTCGTTGAGCGTTACTAGACAGTTAAACGTTCGTTTGTTCACGTGGCCGCATAGTATCCATCCCATTTTCGTGTGCTGTGCAACTGGGGAGTTACTACCCTGCTTCAGCACGCCGTCTTCGATAATCATAGAATAGACGTCCGCTCCCAGCAGAATGTCGATGGGTCCTGATACATAAAAATTTGGATCTGCCAGTTTTAAGTTGTCTAAATGTTCCCATTTAGTCTTTGTTATTGTTGCGCTCGGCAGGTTGTTGATAAGTTTATTCATAATGAGAACTTTCGTTGTGAACGAGTAATCCGAATGAATTGATTTACATTCAATCGATATGCATCCTTTGCTGTTCCCTTGGGATGTTCCGACTCCCGACACGACAGCACTTAATCTCTGTCTGGGAAGCCTCAATCGTTGTGCTGCGTTCTCAGTTATCAGGGAAACTTGTGATCCCTGATCTAGTAGGGCTCGTAGAGTCACGTGTTTTCCCTCAATGTTTTTCACCATCAGTTTGACGGTCGTTAGCAAGACCTCTTGATCATTGCTGTTGATGTGGTTTGCCGATCGATTGGATGAAGTCGCAGCTTGCTGGTTAGAATGTCGTTGACCTTTAAAATTCTCCGAGTTATCTTTATGAAGTAGTGTATGATGATCTTTATCGCATAATTTGCAATTTTTGCGTGACATACATTCTTTTCCATTGTGACTAAACAAGCAATTTCTACATAATTGCAGTTTAGCGACGTTCTCGGCTCTTGTTGCGACATCCATATTTAAAAACAATCCGCAATACATTAATACGTGACCCTTTTTGCAGAGTGGGCACGTTTTAAATGTAGTATGAAATGATTTTGCCCACATTTCGGGTTTCTTGTAGTATGATGGCCTCGTGTCGTTGACCTTGTTTTGGAAATGAAAATGCTTTTGCATAGGTTTCTGATGCCAGGGTGCTTGTTTTTTCGGGAAAATTTCTTGTTTGTATATACTTTGTTGGCCTTGATTTTGTTTGATTGATTCAAAGGCAATGAATTTAGCTTCAAGGAAGTCAGTTAGTTCTTGTAATTTTGGTAACTCCCTTGGGTCTTCCAGACTATGGGTGTACTCGTTGTACGTCGTAGTGTCGAGTTTCGGCAGCAGTAAATGAACGAGAAGAGGGTCCCACGTGGATATGTCAACTCCCAAGTTCGTTAATCCATTAACACACTCCTTTATCGTGTCGTGCATCTTTTTAATGTTAAACGCATTAGGTTGCTGGATAGTTGTTAGACCGAGAAGAGTATTAACATACGACGAAAACAACAGCCTTTTGTTCTCGTAGCGATGTTGCATTATCTCCCAGCAGGAATCGTAGTTCTCCGCGCTAATAGTCAGATGTTGAATCAGCTTTTCAGCTTCTCCCTTCAGCTTCGATTTTAGATGCTGCATCCTCTGAGATTTTGATAAAAGTGGGTTAGTGTGTACCGTTTCTACAAAGAGGTCCCGAAAAGACACCCATTTACTATAATTACCATCGAACTCGGGTAATTCCATCTTCGGTGTTGCTTTTTGATAATGCGTGTTAGCCCATATCTTTCTGTTTATGTTTTTCTTAAGTGTCTCGTACGTATTTTCCCATCTCAGATACTCCTTATCGTAGGTGGCGATAGAACCCCCAAGCCCGAAGCTTAACTCCCAATGCAGTTTGTCTATGGCGTTCCAACGGGTTTTCAAAGTGTTTAGGCAGTCTTCTAGCTCCCATTTCTCTTCCATGTTGACCAAGTTTACCTTCGAAACTGCTCCCTCTAAAGCGTTGAAGTTTAGTAGTTGTTGGCGTAAAAGATTCTTATTTTCTTGCGACAAAATTCCCCCGCTTTCGTTGGTACAGTCGGCCTGATTTTTCACCAAATCAGCTAGGGTGCTACCCTGGAACGCTGCCGCTCCTTCTGCCTTCCTTGGGCTTCCTTGAGGCATTCCAAGAGACAACTGTAGTTGTGAGGTCATTATTTCTTGTTTGATCGAGTCATACACCGCTTTTGTTTTGTTAAAAATGTCTTCGTTGAAGTATTCATTCTCTTTATCCTCCATCCGTAGTAACAAGTCGTTATTAGCTTCAAAGTCAATCCAGTGAGCTTCCAAAGCATTAAGGCGTTTATTCAAGTAATCTAAGGTTCTCCAAGAAGGGCCATCTTTTTTAAAGTTACTCTTAATCGTTATAATAGCTTCAAAGCATCTCCTTTGGCTTTGAATAAGATTTGACCAGTTGAGGCCACTTGGTGATGCTGCACGGCTTCCTTCGCCCTGCAGCTTTCCCGTCGGTATCATGTTGATTGTAGGTTACAGGTAGATACACTGAGAGGGTTTCTTAGTTCGTTGAACTAGTTTACTGGCAGTTTGCCGAAGTTGTGTTGATATGCAGACTGTTGATCCACTGGCGTTGGCTCTTATCACCAGAAGCAGTTTGCTTCGCTTAGTTCACGAGCTGGACCGTTGATCCGTCGCTGCTGGTTCCGGGCACGACGACAATTGGAGTTTCCACCGTCTCGGCCGTTGCGTATGTTCAGTGCAGTTGCACTCTATATACGATATATACGCCTTCTCAATTCACCGGTGAGACCCGCTTGTGGGAAGCCAGCGAACCGATTCGTTACCGCAATAGAATTACAACCGGCACTAAAACACACAAAGGTTCGAAGGACCAAATTATGTAGGGGCCGCTACCGAGTTTCCGTAGGGCTCCTTGTTGAGATTGTAGTCGAAGTAGATAGTTAAAGTTATGACTCTTCTAATAATTTATTGGTAAGTATAAATAAGTTAAACTAATAAAGTAGTATATCGAGACCGTGTATCTTTGACGTTAGTTTCAGAGATTAAGAGTGAGAGCGAGTGAGCGAGAGAATGGGGCCGCGCAGTACGTGTTGAGATTAATTTATATTGTAGTTTTTAGGTAATTATTGCTGTGGTCGGCACTACCACGCAAATTAAAGTAGGGCGCGCGTTAAGCTAGAAATGACTGTGCGGTGTTGAACCGTACAGAGTCAAACGGATTTGACCTGGTCGATTATTCATAGTATCTACGTTACCAATGTAGAATTCGTCAACAAAATTAGATAGATTTAATGAGTTTGTTCTTAAAGAGACAGAGACAGAGTGGCAAAACATAAAAATGCCAACGAATAGATAGATAGATAGATTTGATAAAGACGTTTATTTGGTACTGCAAGCACAGAATCAAGATTAAAAAAAATACAGAAATCAGTACAAACCTAAAAGTAAAACATTTTATATTGTCTGTTTGCGCTGCTGTAGTGCAAAAGGGCCATGGCACATTGGTAAACATTGCTCATAGAAGCATAGAATCTTATAAAAAGAGGGGTGTTAAAAGTTTGACCGCTATGTGTGTGTATTTTGTCTTTCTGTCTGTCTATGGTATCATTGTTCTTAAACGGGTAAACCTATTTGGATGCGGTTTTATTTTATTTGAAAGTACGATGTGGTGCCACTTTTTGGTGTCTATCCAAATGGCACTTCATTTTACTAATATGCATGTCACAGTGTCACTGTACAGGGGCACTCATTATTCAGGTCGCATCTGAAACTTTTTCATTTATGTTATGCAAAAGTAAAATACCAGAAATGACGCTCCAAACCGACAAATATAATTAGTTTTGTAACTGAAAGTTTGCTGTGTATCACGTTCACAAGGGTTTTCTGTAATTTTGATGTGGCTTTGAGAGAACTAGCTGTTGATAGTGTTTTTGTTTGGTAACCTCCCAAGTCCCGACTTATTCTAACTGATATGAGTCAAGAGTCGTTTGTAATTTTGGGAATTATTTTTTATTATTTTTCATTGAAAAAATTGTACTTTATACACCGTGAAATTTTAGTGGTTGTTTTCCCGAAACGAGGTGATTTAGTTTCGATTGTACAGTCGATTTATAATTACTATTTTGACTAGAGTCAAAAATCCAATTGAGAAAAACGAAAGTCGAAAATGACCGCAAACCAATAGTAACGCTTCGTTGGTACAAGTAGCGTACGATCGTACGATAGGTTAGGTACCAACGAAGCGTTACTATTGGTTTGCGGTCATTTTCGACTTACGTTTTTCACAATTGGATTTTTGACTCTAGTCAAAATAGTAATTATAAATCGATTGTACAATCGATACTAAATCACCTCGTTTCGGGAAAACAACCACTAAAGTTTCACGGTGTATAGTACGCAGTTCGTAGGAATTGTTACAATTGATTTGTTCTTTATTAATTACTATATGATTCACGAAGATATCAAAGGAAATATGCATTTGTTCTCCAAAAAACAACTCTTAAAACGAAATTTAAAGATTTATCCAACGTCAGATTATAACATACACACGCAGCTCACACATTTAGTTTAGTCAATTCATTCAGTTTAGGTTTAGTCATCATCATCATCCCCGCCCATATAGTATTATACCTACGTCCCACTGGAGGGCACAGGCCTCCTCTCACAATGCTATTAGTATCTACGATTACTTCATTTCATAGATGGACAACTCACAATAGCTTGGCGGGCCGGAGTTTAACAATAGTTGACCTTAAACCTCATAAAATCTCTTTAATCTAAATTCCCTGTCTCAGGAATCTCAAGCGCTCAAAATTACACCTAGAAATCCAGGAACTGAGGGAACACGGATTTATGTCTCGCAACAATGTTCCTTCCAACACCGAATAAAATAAATGTCGGTAGCTCAGACTACGTTCTCACCAAATAAATGTAGCTGCATTTTTATAGTACACGTAATGGTACCTAGACTCGATGTTAACGGGCTGGTAACAGGTTGAGGTGACAGCGAGCGGTAGTAAAGGGTTTATTGTACCTAAATTTTAACCGAACTAGAAGGCGAGTTGGCAAGCCACTCATTAGGAGTGACGACATTGTGAGAGTTGCGGGCTACCGATGGATGCAAGTGCTGGTTCATTATGACGTTCTGAGGGGGAGGCCTTCGTTCAAAGTAGACGATTTCCAGCTGATGATGGCGGTGGTGGTGATGTTGATAATGATGATGACATTTAAAAATAAAATTGGAGGAAAGTTGAAAACTGCGTAATATAATTTACTTTCTTATACAAAAAAATATATAAAAACCACTGGTATTTTTTTTAGCAATTCCCAATTGTGTTATATTATAATGTATCGTGTTGCCCAGCAATAACGGAGTTACAAATAAAACTACCTTCGCGCGCGTTTGGCAGCCGCCACCGCGTGTGGCACCGAGAAGAAGGACTAAGGATTAGTCAAGCGAAACTCGATCATAGACATGAGTTATCCGTATTTTTTCACTAGGAAAATGCTTATTTTGTATCACGATTAAAATTTAACTCTGTACAAAGAGATTTAATGACAAACCCGCCCTCTTAGAACTTGATATGCACAGTTGATAAGGTTTTTATTGCGCTTGGCAGTCGCACGCGAACGCGCTGAGTTTAACTCACTGAACCGTTGCTTTGAACCCTGAAACTACCCGTAGATCAATAGTACATTACTGAAGAGACCAGTAAGTAAGCCATACTGGACAGTGGACAAGTACGATTTGTAATCCGAGCCATAGGCAAGGATTTCAATGTACTAAGTAAGTAGTCCAGTATGGCACTTATTGGTCGAAGCTTGTATGGTGCTTTCTCAAAAATAATACCGAAAAACTACAAAGATAAAATAAATTACATGACAACGAAATATTGCTAAAGTTAAAAATTTCCCGCCCTTTTTGAGGTATGAACGCTCTTGTTTTTTTTTAATACAAGTGTATCCATATAAAAACTTTTTTACAAAAAATTAAACCGCCGAAAAAACTGAAAAGCAAAAAATAATACCTTTTTTTGTTTGACCTTAATCTAGGTACCAGTTTGAAGTCGGTGCCTCAGCACTTAGCCAAGAGGAGTGGACCTATAATCGTCTACCTGATTGGCTTCTACGAGCCATCGTGCTGAGGCACCGACTTCAAACTGGTACCTAGATTAAGGTCAAACAAAAAAGGTATTATTTTTTGCTTTTCAGTTTTTTCGGCGGTTTAATTTTTTGTTAAAAAGTTTTTATTTTATACCTTTTTTCCATCCTTGAGGTAATTTTTTTTCCAAATTTATAATACCAACTTCAAGGTATACCCTATCTATCCAATAAAAAAGAATTATGAAAATCAGACTACTCTGTAAAAAGTTAGTCAATCATCCCCTGTTTTCCTACCCTTAGAGTAAGAATATTATTTCCAAATTTAAATGGGACCACCCTTGGGGTATACGCTTTCCAATAAAAAATGAATCATCAAAATCCGACTACTCTGTAATAAGTTATGCGTGGTCATATAGTACAATCAGTAACTGAACAATCAATCATCCCCTGTTTTTCTACCCTTAGGGTAGGAATATTAATTCCAAATTTAAATGGGACCACTCTCGGAGTATACGCTTTCCAATAAAAAAATAATCATCAAAATCGGACTACTCTGTAAAAAGTTCTGCGTGATCATATATTAAAAAAAAACAAAAAAAAATATATACACGTCGAATTGAGAACCTCCTCCTTTTGTTTTCGTCGGTTGATAAAGACAGTATATTATGGTATAAGTAATAAAATTTCATATTTAAAGGTATAATAACATTTATGATAAAAAAAAGTTTATTTATAACATTTTAATGACCCAAAGATAAGGCTTTTTGCACTTTTAAAACCTCTACTTGCCGGAGACTTTTGACCATTGTCCGGTATTATTAACTTACTGCCCCTATTTCACCAACATGACAAACGTGTCTGTCTGTATGTTACGTCTTCACGCTTAAACCACTGAACCGATTTAGATGACATTTGGTATGGAGATAGTTTGAGTCCGGGGACAGGACGTAGGTTAGTTTTTATCCTGAATAATTGCATAGCTCCCGCGGGATAGCAATAAACAGGTAGTTTATAATATTCGTAGGATAAGATATTAGTAGAGTGCGATATACACGGTGAAATTTTAGTGGTTGTTTTCCTGAAACGAGGTGATTTAGTTTCGATTGTACAATCGATTTATAATTACTATTTTGACTAGAGTCAAAAATCCAATTGTGAAAAACGAAAGTCGAAAATGACCGCAAACCAATAGTAACGTTTCGTTGGTACAAGTAGCGTACGATCGTACGATAGGTTAGGTACCAACGAAGCGTTACTATTGGTTTGCGGTCATTTTTGACTTTCGTTTTTCACAATTGGATTTTTGACTCTAGTCAAAATAGTAATTATAAATCGATTGTACAACCGATAATAAATCAACCACTAAAATTTCACGGAGTATTATACACCAAAGGATAATTTGGTTACACACACTACGAAACTCCTAATGCGTAAGTACGCATTGAGTAGCTCTTAGACTAATAACCAGTTCATTATTCACTTAAGTAATCATTTTAATTATCGTATTAGAGTCCCGTTACCGAAAGTATTGTGGCGTATGGTTAATCAGTTGTGATGGAAAATCTAACCACGTTGACGCAACAGTGCCCAATGAACCAGCAGAGTTAATTAAACGGTGAAAATGGTTCGCAATTAAATTGTATTTGAATTTAATTTTATCATCATCCCAGCTTAAGCCGAGCTTACACCTGCAAGAAGAATCGTGCAAGTTGTATTACATACATTTCGGCGTCCGCCTGACGAATTTAAACTTGTTCGCTTTACGACCCCGAACGAATGTAATGCAACTTGCACAATTTTTCTTGCTGGTCTAAACTTCGCTTTATATACGTCCCACCGCAAGTCACAGGCCTCCTCTCAGAATGAAAGCGCTTGGGCCATAGTTCCCACGCTGTTCCAGTGCGGATGCGGCGAAAATGCTCGAATCACCCTTTTCTTATTTTCAGTATCTATAGAATCTTCTTTCTAGGTGGCGTTAAAAAAGCCATCCTATATATTCATACATGGTGATTTTTGATCGGTGTTCAGGAGTTGAAAAATGTTAATCCCTGGTCCTTGGCGTAATTTGTTGCGGTTTAATGGTTCAGATACGATTAAACTGATCAAGTGTTGCCATACATACTTCCGGTTTGTACCTATCTAGGTTTTGTTGCGAACTACATTTTCCGCTGGCGTTCGTGTCATCACAATGTGTTGTTTTTTTTTTTGTGTTTAGTTTTTAAATGGGTCCCACTGAAAAACAGCGTTGCGGCTTGCCGCAACATTATGCTGAGTGGGGCCCAATTTATACTATTCGATGATTTTTATTTGTTTCTTTTCCTGTCAACTGTATTTCCTGTGTATCGAATATGTGTAAATAAACATCTCTCTCTCTCTCTCTCTCTCAAATTGAATTTAATAGATGAAGTATCAAGCGATCAAGTCTCTGTATAAATAAAATAAAAATGTTATTTTTAAAAATTCCTCCATCCACCTAATGCAAGGGCATCCTACATCTGTTGAAGTCGGTCAGTGTCGTCAAGTGTCATCGCTTTGGAGGTAAATTGGACAGGTGTCACGTCAAAGTTTGTTTAAGAAACTGACTTGTCAAAGAGGTTTTAGGCTCATAGACTAAACAGACTAAACGATGTGTAAGGTGACAGTGATTTCCCTTCTAAATATTTATTATTTAAAAAAGTTGATATATTGTTTCACGTAATTGCGTCTAAAACGTGATCGCCACTGAATAGGTACTGATCTAGAAAACCTAGTTCTTGTAGTCCGACCAGCTCGTGCGCGACCCTCCGCGGAACTCTGTCACAGCCAGCGTTTGCCCCACTTATTAAAATTACTACTTATTATTAGCAGAGGCTCCCTGCGACAGGGTTCCGCCGAGCGCCGCGCACGAGCTTGTCAAGGTATAATCACCGATTTTAAATCATCGTGCATACAGAGACCACGACCGCTACCGACGCGACCGCTTTAGCCTAGTTGGTAGTGACCTTGCCTACGAAGCAAGAAATCCTGGGTTCGAATCCCGGTAAGGGCATTTATTTGTGTGATGAGCACGAATATTTGTTCCTGAGTTATGGATGTTGTCTATGTATTTAAGTATTTATTTATCTATATAAGTATGTTTAACGTCGTCTAGTACCCATAGTACAAGCTTTGCTTAGTTTGGGACTAGGTCGATTTGTGTAAGATCGTCCCCTAATATTTTTTTATTTTTTTATTTTAGAGATGTAGATTTATCAAAATTCAGAATTCACCAGGCTAAGTAAATAAGACGTTGACAAAACCTCTCCTTACCTCAAAGTCCGCGGACAAATGCATTGTGAAGCTATTCCCTGAGAAACTTATATTATTATCTATTATTCCCATTAATATCCTCTACTTGAAAATTGCAGACCATCGCTTAGAAGCGTTCTCACTTACACGCAGCGTTGAAAGATACGAGTGAGTGAGTAGGATCACGTTAAAAGTTTATGGCAGTGGTTCCCAACCTGTGGTCCGCGGACCACCAGTGGTCCGCAGAAGCCAAAATAATTATGGTCCGCGAATGATTTTAAATTTATAGCGGGCGTTATTTCCTATTGATTTTTTTATTAAAGTTTCAGTTTGATTATTACGGTTTATTATTTTTATTAAGTAGGTATACACCTACATAGTGGTCCCTGTTAACAAGAATAATATAAAAGTGGTTCCTGACCAAGAAAAGGTTGGGAACCTCTGGTTTATGGCATGGTGGATCTTCAAGCGGGTATTTTTATTAAAGTTTCAGTTTATTATTTTTATTTAGTAGGTATACACCTACATAGTGGTCCCTGCTAACAAGAATAATATAAAAATAGTCCCTGACCAAGAAAAGGTTGGGAACCTCTGGTTTATAGGGTTGCCTGGAAGAGATCGCTCTTAAGCGATAAGGCCGCCTATTGCTTACCTTGTAACTTACTCTCTGTGTACCTGTTTTCTGTATCGCTTACTATTTCTGGTGTACAATAAAGAGTCATTGTATTGTATTGTATTGTATTGTTTATGGCATGGTGGATCTTCAAGCGGGTATTTTTATATACTATGTACAAAAATGTACATTTAGGAGGTATAGTCTTTATCATTTGTGTTACTACATATTACCCGCGACTATCTGCAAAGCCCCGCGGTTTTTCTTTTGCTAATTTAAAACTATGTCACGAATAAATGTTTTTCTTTTATTTCCTTTAAAAGAGTTCTTTTCCGTGGGAACTATGCAATTTTTCGGCATAAAAACTCTTGTCCTATGTCCCATGATTTCAAACTAGCTCCATTCCAAATTTAATCCAAATCGGTTCAACGGTCAGAGCGCGAAGCGATAAAGAAAGAGTTATGTTCGAATTTATAATATCTTCTAATTCTAATATATAAAAATCTCGTGTTCGTTATCGAACTCCTCCCAAACGGCTTGACCGATTTTTATAAATCTTTTTTCTCTGTATTCGGTAGGTCTGAGAATAGGTCGTAGGCTATTTTTTATACACCTATTCTTCGCGGACGGAGTCGCGGTCAACAGCTAATTATTAGTACAAATTTGGAATACTTACGGCTCGAGATTGGACTGATTTGCATTTGCATTTTTAGGGTTGCGTACTCAAAGGGTAAAACGGGACCCTATTACTAAGACTCCGCTGTCCGTCCGTCTGTCACCAGTGATAGTTAGAGCCGTGAACCAGAACCATGATAGTTAGACAGTTCAAATTTTCACAGATGATGTTTTTCTGTTGCCGTTATAACAACAAAATACTAAAAATAAAATAAAGTTAAAAATTAAAGGGGGTCGTCAATACAAGAAACTTGTTTTTTTCAGCGAATTAATAAAAATATAATTAAATTAAATATTAAGGGGGTTGACTAACCAATATAAAATTATCTCACACTGCGTAGGTACATTTTATCCACAACACACACAACCAAATCACCAAAGTCAAAGTGTGTGTGTGTGTGTGTGTGTGTGTGTGTTTGTTTGTGTGTATGTGTGTGTATCAGTCGTCAAAGTGTGCTTGCTAATACTGGATTATTATAGTGACGGCTGTTTACGGCGTATATTTTGACATGGGCGCGAGTCCGACTCGCACTTGGCCGATTTTTTATGAGTTATATCAAATAAAAACTCGCTATAAGACGAGACCCGCGCGGCTGCAGCGCCGCAAACTGCAAAAGGAAGGTTCGCAGGAATTATTAATGCTTCTGAAGCGAAGTCGTGGCGCAGCGGTGTCTGTAAACTCATAATTGACTAGCTGGTAACCAGCTTACGTGTTTTTTTTATTTAAAAAGCAAAATTACTCATCGCCGTACCCAGATATTCTAAGGCGTATACAGGCTGTTAGGTAATGAGTGGATAATCCTTAAACTACGGATAGAGGGCACTAAGGACGTTATAATAAAGCTAATATAGGTTCCGTAAAAGTGGCACGGTTTTCGAGATATTTTTACTTTTAGGTTTTTTTCGTAAATGAACACCCTTGTTCAATGTTTTGATCATAGAACCATTTTAAACTAATTTTAAACTAAGGATTATCCACTCATTACCTAACACTCTGTACATGATCCACATCGACGTATGGTGGCAGATTAAATTTAATAGTAACTACGTAATAGATTCGACACTTGTATTTTGACGGCCGCATTACCTACCAATACAGGAACATAAATGAAGCGGTAAAATGCGAGTGGGACTCGTACATGAAGAGTACAGACGTTGAGCGTGCCAGACACGTGCCGTGTCAGACACCGTCAATAGTACATTATTGTCGTGGCCTGGAAGTAGGCAATTGCTGGCTGAGTATGAGTATTAAACGGACGAGCTTGCGAGTCCGTTTAACTAATACGAAGCCAGCAATTGCTATTCCAGCCGAGACTAATATAAAGAATTTATTGAATCAGGCGTTACTTTGCGGAGGTCCATATTAATGAACTAAAACAATTACTTTGCTCACCCGCGACCTTACAATAGTTACGTTTATGCAAGAAATGTGCATTCATGCAGTTCCTCCACCTCCACACTGTACGAACACACACAAATCACATAAACCCAACCATCACCACCACCAAGCTACACTGACGCGTTTCGAACTCAACCAGAGCTCATCTTCAGAGTTACCACAACCGTATGCTATGCTACCAAATGTTAAACTAAAAAAATGAAAATGTTAGTGTGGAGTGTGGAGGTGGAGGAACTGCATGAACGCACATTTCTTGCATAAACGTAACTATTGTAAGGTCGCGGGTGAGCAAAGTAATTGTTTTAGTTCACTAATATAAAGCTTTTCTCAAAAATGGTGAAAAAAAATAGAATAAACTTTTATTAACTTAAATAGGTACAAAGAATTGCAAATCACTTAAAATTAAATGTCATTAAAGCCTTTCCCGCCTTTTTTCATTAAAAAAAACTGCAGGTGTATTTATCTACCGAAAACACCACAAGCTGTTTCAAACACAATAAAAAAAGTCTGGAATTCCAACAAAACAACTGATACCGGTCAACTTATTACCATGGCCGTTTTAAATTTTTAAAAAGTTTGAGACATTCTGCCCTCATACGAAAAAAAGCCGCTAAGCAGCTTAGCGGCTTTTTCACATTTATTTAAGCATATAAATGTACGGACGATTTCCTTTCGACCCAACTGAGACCCATATTTTTATCTCTATTAGTTTCCGAGATACGTTAAGCATTTTAGCCGCTAAATGCAGCTTTTTTGATCTTTTCATAAGAAATAAGGCAGTTTTCTGATGGCAATACGCTTTAAAAACGTTAAAGTACTTTGACGGCGGTTTTACTTATTGATTCCCCGAAAAAATAATTTTTAATACTATACAACAACGTCGTTAACTACCGTTACTTACCTAAAAGGCGGTTAAGCGACTATAATTGCCTTATTGTTTAGTATAGTTTAAAAAAAAAGTATTGGATAAATAAGCTAAAAAGCCGCTATCATATTACCATACGCTAAGATGCCGCTAGGTACCTTTAACGGCTATGATGTGTAGTAAAGCTGACCATTTTATAAACAAAATACGAAACTAAAAATGTTCAACGGCTTTTTTATGTATGAAAGTAATAAAAATATATGATCAAAAATTCTTACTAAACGCCGTTAATCTACAATACTACTTTAAAACGCAGATAAATGACTATTTATCGATATATGGCTGGATCGAATAAAGGAGCGCGGGGTGCGGGGCACTTCCCGTTGGTACCGAGAATGGAGCGACCCGGCAGTTAGTTGCAGTTAGTGCGTCCTTTGACACTGTATATGCGATACCTACTCGTGTATGTATATCCTGGAAAAAAGATCCGGATGCTATATTAATTATATAATATGTGTATACGATACTTTGGAAACCACATTTTTTACGCTTTTCCGACATTTTCCATAATGTCGTAATGCGTCCAAGAGTTTATTGAGCACAAAGCAACCGGCATCATTATATTTCCAACCTGGCCATCATAGTCGTGGTACCCACTTATTCATAGAAATCACATAATCGATTCCGAAATAATATATTTAAAACCTAGTAAAGATTTGTTATATTTTCCTTTCAGGAGGATTTTGAAAAGTTATGAACTCTTCAAAATCCTTACCCTGGATGCCGCGAGGTGCTGCGGATTGCGTTTTCATAACAGGGCACTGAGGGCACCCCAGCACCCGCGGTTGACTTGATGATATTATATATGGTTCATAGCTAAAGCTTTGGGTGGATTTTTGTTATCAAGTAATATATAATATAATATATATTTTGGTTGTTCTACTGAATCGATTATATCTCTTTTGTCTGCGCAGTTTTACTCATATAAGGAAGGGGGTTCCTTATAGTACTTACTATAAATTTTTATTGTTCCGCTTTGTCGCATAAAAGATGCAACTTTAAATCGGTTCCTACGTCGCTCTAAATCTGAACTAAAAGGTCAGTAAAGTAACTTGCTTCAAACTCTTTAATTAATATACTTAGACTGAAAATATCAATTTTGATAGCAACGGGGCAAAGATTTTCATCCTTATCATGATAAAAAGACCAGACCCAAATGGTGAGCAGCCAGCGTTAATATTACCTTGCTTCACGGAAGGTAAAAAATATCTGTCTTGTCACAACTTCGCAAGATTATTTGGTCATGACTAAAGATATCAGATCAATAGTATTTGTAATCTATTCATGAACACTAAGCGACCACCACCACGTCAGCGGCGAGCGCGATCGCGTCGGCCAGGAGGCGATCCGCAAAATCGTAGGCTGTTCGAGCTCGTTGCATACTCTTGCCAAGTTCTAATAACAAGCCTGTTATAGATGACAGTAAATTTGCTTGGTATGTTTATTTCGCAAATAATACAAAATAGTAGAACTAATTTTGGGTTTTATACTTACTTATTTTATTTTTTTGGTTTAAACTATTTTACCATAATACTTAAGTGTCAATTAGTTGAGCTGAAGATTCTTTCTCTCAAGTAAAGTGAAAAGAAACGTTGAGAATGAAATGACGAATTATAATACACCGTGGTATATTAGTGGTTGTTTTCCCGAAACGAGGTGATTTATCATCGATTGTACAATCGGTTTATAATTACTATTTTGACTAGAGTCAAAAATTCAATTGTGAAAAACGAAAGTCGAAAATGACCGCAAACCAATAGTAACGCTTCCTTGGTACCTAACCTATCGTACGATCGTACGCTACTTGTACCAACGAAGCGTTACTATTGGTTTGCGGTCATTTTCGACTTTCGTTTTTCACAATTGGATTTTCGACTCTTAGTCAAAATAGTAATTATAAATCGGTTGTACAATCGAAACTAAATCACCTCGTTTCGGGAAAACAACCACTAAAATTTCACGGTGTATAAGATCAAACGAACTTCTTGAAGCGAAGTTCGATCGATATTATAAGAGTCATTTCATTCGAAGATATAAGATCCCTCCCACCCAGTAACCCCATGGAAAGTTTTGGTATTGAATATACTCTAAAAAGAATGACAAATAATATGGCGGCATACCGAGGCGCGGCGGTTGCCGGAAGTGGTTTAAGGAAATAGTCAAAAATAAATCTTTTTTAAAATGTGCGAATGCTACCTAGTAGGTTAAAGTACTACTTAGTAAATATTTATATCTTCGAATGAAATGACTCTTTTAATATCGATCGAACTTCGCTTCAAGAAGTTTGTTTGATCTTAGGTATATTACATATTGTTTAATAGTTTATTACTTGGTAGGTATAACATTAAGTAAATATGTTGAAAATAATTGTTGATGAATGTACCTCGTAGAGGTCTTTTTTTGGAGTTCCATGCAGTATTAATAGGTTTATTTTTGCTACACAACATGTTAGCATAGTGCGGAACTCTCGGTGTCGGTACTCGTATTTGGCCTGTTTTTTATAGTATTACTATTTGATATTTTGAAAAGAAGTTAACCTTATTTGTTAGTCGTTTAGTTAATTAATATATTCTCCGGAAAATTTAATCGCCCTCCTTCCTTACGAGCAAGTATGTATAGTGGGCGGTTAGATTTGCCGGTAAGTATATTTATGTTGATTTTATCACAAAGCGTCATTTTCTGATACTTAATAACTGTATCTCAGATAGAACTTTGACTGAATCTATTTTGTACTATTTTTCATTAATAAAAGTTTAATTAACGTCTTATTTCTTCAGACTTCTTTTTTCTTAATGTTCAGGACCGACTGAGAACTTTGCCATAACGGCTTTTTATCTATATATATAAAAGAAGAAACTGACTGACTGACTGACTGACTGACTGACTGACTGACTGACTGACTGACTGACTTATCAACGCACAGCCCAAACCACTGGGCCTAGAGATTCAAAATTTGGCATGTAGGTTCCTTATAAGGTCTAAGGGTGCACTAAGAAAGGATTTTTCAAAATTCACTCCCTAAGGGGGTGAAACGGGGGTCCAAAGTTTGTATGGGGAAACAAGATTAGTTCGACTATTTTATTCGAAACTTCACAGAAGTACTCTTAATGATAAATGAGTAAACACGTGTTTCAGGTTTTTTGAGAATTCAACCCCTAAAAGGGGGAAAGGGGTAACAAAGTCTGAAAATCAACATGGGTGTTGTTTCTATGGTTTATCGGGTCGCTGGTTATGAAAACAACAGCGGTTTTAAAATTCGACGTGGCAGACGTAAAATACCATCTCCCTGGATGGGGTGCGATGGGGTTGAAATATCTAAATAAACTAAATGACTATTGATATATCAACGCACAGCCCAAACCACTGGACCTAGAGACTTGAAATTTTGCACATAGATACCTTATACAATGTAGGCATCCACTAAGGAAGGATTTTTGGGAATTCCTACGGGAAAGGGAAAAAACGGGATTTATATATTCGATTCCGAGTGACCCTATCTCAGTAACTATAATAACTAGACTCTTCAAATTTGATACACAAGTAGGTATTACATTAGTTAAAACATTAATTTCAGGATTTTTCAAAATTCCCACGGGATAAGGAAAAAACGGGATTTATATATTCAGTTCAACGGGATCCTATGAACTATAATTACTAGACTCTTCAAATTTGGCATAGATGTAGGTAATTATAAATTCCCATGGGATAAGGAAAAAACGGAATTTTTCGTTTTACTGGTCGTAGAAAGCTGAAATTCGGCATGTAGGTTGTTTGGGGAGTGTTGAGCTGGATTAAGAGAGGACTTTCCAAAATTCCTACGGGAACGGGAAAAACAGGATTTTTCGTTTTACAGGTCGTAGAAAGTTGAAATTCGGCATGTAGGTTGCTTGGGGAGTGTAGATGAGCATTGAGAGAGGACTTTCCCAAATTCCCACGGCAACGGGAAAAAACGGGATTTTTTGTTTTACTGGTCGTAGCAAGCTGAAATTCGGCATGTAGGTCGTTTGGGGAGTGTAGAGGAGTATTGAGAGAGGACTTTCCAAAATTCCCACGGGAACGGGAAAAACGGGATTTTTCGTTTTACTGGTCATAGAAAGCTGAAATTTGGCAAGTAGGTTCCTTGGGGAGTGTAGAGCTGGATTGAGAGAGGACTTTTCAAAATTCCCACGGGAACGGGAAAAAACAGGATTTTTCGTTTTACTGGTCGTAGAAAGCTAAAATGCGGTATGTAGGTTGCTTGGAGAGTGTAGAGGAGCATTGAGAGAGGACTTTCCCAAATTCCAACGGGAACGGTAAAAACGGGAGTTTTCGTTTTACTGGTTGTAGAAAACTGAAATTCGGCATTTAGGTTGTTTGGGGAGTGTCGAGGAGCATTGAGAGAGGACTTTCCAAAATTCCCACGGGAACGGGAAAAACAGGCTTTTTCGTTTTACTGGTCATAGAAAGCTGAAATTTGGCAAGTGGGTTCCTTGGGGAGTGTAGGGGAGCATTAAGAAAACATTTCCCGAAATTCTTACGGGAACGGGAAAAAACGGGATTTTGCGTTTTACTGGTTGTAGAAAGCTAAAATTTCAAAATTCATAAGTTTATACTGTAAGTAGGCCGCAAAGGGCACTTTAACCGACTTCTAAAAAAGGAGGAGGTTATGCATTCCACTTTATGATTTTTTTTTATGTAGGTATGTTAACCGATTTCTCAGTCAACCGAGACAATTCCGACGAAGTCAATTGTGGACCTGCTTGCTTGCTTGCCTGTATGCTTGCTTGCTTGATATCTTGGTTCTTTGGAATACTCATAGTACACGCGAGCGAAGCCGCGGGCAAAAGCTAGTATCAAATAAAATTAATAAGTTAACAAAACGTGCTAAGCAAAGAGGTCGTTACATAACGTAGGTGTGCCTTTAACTGCGTTTTAATTTAGTATTAACCATAAATTTAGTAATAGATTCAGAGTAAAACTAAGTTAAAAAGCAGTTGTTTTGCTTAGCGGTGTTATTAGTTAGTTACGCTTAAAAAATCAAATACTTTAACAGACGTTAAAAAGCCGCTAAGTTTACTTGCGGCTTTTTTTCTTATGATCGCTGAACAGTTGATAGGAACCATAAATATGTAAAGGATATAATAAGTAAAAAAGCCGTTAAGGTATATTTAACGGCCTTTTAGTCTAGGAATTTAATAAAATGTAGAGATAGTATACTGAAATAAAACACAAATTGATTGTTTTTAAATACTTTACAAAGCACTAAACTCCTAATTTGTATGTAAATCATACGGTCGGTATGTACGTCATACGGTCTTCTACCAAACTCAATTCACAGACGTGCAGAAATGCTTATAGAATTCTAGAAAAATACATTCCCACCTTTTTTCCATTTTTCTCAAAACTACCTTTTGTCACTTAGCGGCCTTCTCTTGTATGAGGGCAGCATTGTTGTCGAGTTTATCGAGCCTGCAATGTTTTTAACTTTTTATTTTTTTTACTGACCATAAACTATGCACTTCACGTTCTGATATGTAAAGAATATTATCAACTTTTACGGATATTTTTGAGAAAAATATTCTTTCCGCGCATACTGACCGGGCGGCGAGCACCGCCCGTATCTGTCGGTGTCGGTGCGGCCGTGTTACGAATGTTACGATAAGATATGAATTCGTTAGTAGAAACAGTACGCTTAGTATAAGTTTTACTTCACCAAAATACTTCTCGATCGCGTTTACGTAAAAATTTCAAATCTATGGAAACATGGACGCGCGGCCGCGGAGGCGCTGTCCATGTTTCCCTAGTAATTGATTTTTATACGTAAACGCGAACGAGAAGTATTTTGGTGACGTAAAACTGTAAGCGTACTGTATAAGAATAATATTTTGTCTGTTGCACGTGTCTAGCGCACTCGGTGTCTGTAGATATGAATCAACCTCCAAGCGCGCCGCGCCAAGCATGGCAACACTGGCGTTTCACGAGTTTTATTACCGATATGAGCTTATTAAAAAGCTTTTTTATTAATTGTAAATATTCATCATTCGTCGTTATAGATTATTAAATAACGAATGATGCCAACATTCCAGAAGTATTTATTATCAACCCGACAAATAAACAAAGTTCATGCAGGATATCGTCATTGTGATAAATAAATTGAAAAAATATGTATGTAACCTAAGATAACGATTGGCCTTGTCGTTTATTTACTTATACCTTAACATTTATAACATTTTTGTTTGTTATCTTGTAGGTCAAAATTCACCCACGCTTGCAGCTGGATTGCCTTAAAATTTGGTACAGATATGTAGTTTGGATGTCAGGCAAAAATAACTGTAACAAAAACATTATTTGTACAAATGTACGGTGAAGGAAAACATCGTGAGGAAACCTATAGGTATAAACCTACGCATACACCTGCGAAGAAATTCAATGGTGTGTTTGAAGTTCCCAATTCGCACTGGGCCCGCGTAGGAACTACGGTTCAAGCCCTCTCATTCTGAGAGGAGGCCTGTGCCCTGCAGTGGGACGTATATAGGCTGGGATGATGATGATGATGATGATACGAAATAAATGCGAAGATGGTTTTAGACTACTACGATATTGCATTAGGCACATTAGGTCCATTCATACGACGATTACACGGACGAAGCCGCGGGCAAAAGCTAGTGTTAGTTAAAAGAACTATCTATACTACATTTAATTTAGAATTCTAAATGAAATGAACACCAAAAAAAATTAAATGAAGTATATACGAGTATAAGTAAGTCACTTAGTAACATGACAAGCTCAATCTAAAAGAAACTTACGACGCATGAAAAGAGAAATTATTAAAGCGAAATTTTGGTCTAAATAGAGTTTGAACTCAAAATGTAAATACATAGTGTATATAATTATACTTTATTTAGCGTAAGATGTTGCTTAGACAATTTCTCCTTTCGAGCGTCGAAAGATGTCGTAGTAATAAAAGAAACACTATAAGCCATATCAAAAGAACAGTGTATTTAAATCAAATTAAAATATGGTATTTTTTAGAGAAGAAACCAAGTTCTTGTACTCATTAAATGTTTCTCGCATTTCTTCAATAACGTTACCCAAAACGATAGCAACGATATTAAATTCATAGATTTTTTTGTCTTTAGCATAAAATTGAATGAAAGTAGGTTGCGGTGCCGGTGCTGTTATATTGACCTCTATTCTAAAAGCAAACTTTTCAACTCGAGTGTATTCCAGATTGTAGACCATTTTATCAACGTACAAAATGACACCACGGCTCAACCCAAAGAACGGCGAAATCAATACTGGGTTATTCATGTTTGCAGGTAAACCTGTTATTTTTATTGGGGCACTACCCGCTTCGATATCAACTATTACATAGAATTCCTTATTGGAATTGTAGTAGTATAAGTAGCCTTCAAAACCAAATGCCAACTCTTGAACGTCTGTCAGACTTGGTACTTTGACACTAGCTGTTGCATCTTCATTAAGTTTGTAGACTTCATTATCGTCAGTTAAATAGTAAATAGTATTAGTCTCGTTATTATATGCAAACTGACTAATGCTGTCAGTGACAGTGCCATGTTTCGTTGCTGTATTAGTAGCATTATCGTACTTGTAAATGCCATCTCCAGCTCCTAAGTACATTTTGTTCGTTTGAGTAGCTGTAGCGTCTCTGCCATTGTCAAGTATCTTAGTAGCTTTACCATTTTTAAATACATATAATCCTTTATTCATCACTTCATCATTTTCAAAATCACCTTCAATAAAGAACAGCGTATATTGGTGTTCCATTTCCTCACTGCTACTGCTGCTGCTGCTTATATCGTTGAACTTATCTTCAAAGTGAAATTGGTCGACTGGAACAAATATTCTGACGATGTCATGCTTCCCGGTATAAATTACGTTGCTTTGGTTGAAGAAGTTTTCCTTCACTACAATATCCGGAGTACTTGAAGGTGCTGCAGAGCAGCCTGCCAGAAAAAGACACGCAATGGACGTTAGCAGTAACATTTCTGTAACAGAATGTACACATTGAAAATTATTACGATTTTAATATTCCTTCTAAGGTAACGATAAGTGAAAAGATACTAAGGTGGTTCATTTAGATGGAACTGTATGGGTTACTCTGAAATAAGACAAATATCTGATGCCGTATTGTTTAACGTTTAACTAGCGAACTCTTTCTATCGTCATCCTATACCGTATGACAGAGAGAAGTAGTGAAATCAATGATGATGGAAATTGTGTTAGACAATAAGCTCTTAGCTCAGAGGATGTAAGTATGTCAACGATTTTAGTAAGAATAAAAACTGCGTTCACAGATTTAAAAAACCTCATGGTTTAGAAATCGAACCCGGTCTTACTAAGAAAAAACACTTAATTTGCAATCTCGGTGTTTTTGTGTCGGTAACCAAATCTTGAAAACCCATTTGTAGCTTCTGATTGATTTGAAATTCAGTATGAAAGTACAATACAGTTAGCAAAAGTACAGCCAGCTGTGTAGTGTATGTCGTATGGTTAATTGGTTTTAGTAATATTGCACACACATATTACGGAAGAATCATAATTTATAATTTTGAACAAACAAAGTTTCCTAATAACTTAAACGAACAAGAAGTGTCCTTGGTGTTATTTTAAGTACCTAAATTAAACTAATTCAAACACAAAATCGTATTTGATAATCTTCAATAATATTTTTTTCCTTAGAAAAATACAAGCTAAGCAAGATTTGGACGAACCACTAAAGAACATTACTTACCGACACTGATGATCGCACCTTAGTAAACTAACTTTTCTGGTGTTTACTTTATATGTATATGCACATATTATCTATCTAGATAACCTAAGTTCAAGTGTCATATTTATGTGACATTTAGATAGCGACATTAAATAAAATAAATAAGTAATTGAAAGAGGAGCAAGACCAACACCTGATCAGTGGCCAAGCTGAACGCGTCGGAATGTCACACCCCCTGACAGCCCTCAGCACCTCCTCTCTCAACAAGACCTAAATAATAAATGGCATAGTCCCAAAGTAAGCTAAGCAAAGGTTGTGCTATGGGTACTAGGCAATGGATAAACATACTTGTATAGATAGATACACATACATACACACTTAAATACATATTAAATACCCAAGACCCGCGAACAAACATTCGTATTTTCACCCGACTGTCAAAGGAGGGTTATTCATACAAATATCTGCCTCGAGACGTGAATCGAACCCGGGACCTCAAGCCTTGCAGTCAGGTTCTCTAACCACTAAGCCATCTGGCCGTAAATTTATAGTCGCGGAATAAAAAGGTTCGTCACTTTTTTACCTTAACTCAATGACATAGAGTCGCAAAGTGATGAACCTTTTCATTCCGACCACTTTTCATTTTCGACGACCAGGTGGCCCAGTGGTTAGAGAACCTGACTATGAAGCTTGAGGTCCCGGGTTCGGTTCCCGTGTCGGGCGGGGCAGATATTTGTATGAAAAATACGAATGCATGTTCTCGGGTCTTGGGTGTTTAATATGTATTTAAGTATGTATGTATCTATATAAGTATGTTTATCCATTGCCTAGTACCCATAACACAAGCTTTGCTTAGCTTACTTTGGGACTAGGTCGATTGGTGTGAATTGTCCCGTGATATATTTTTTTTATTTATTCCGCGATTGTACATTTATTTGAGGTATTGTGTCATGATCATGACGCATCAGGACAATATCGGTTTCATGCATTTAATAATGGTGGGGTGTATTTCTCTGATGCAGCGAGTTGTAACGGCTTGTTTTGGGCCGTATTAGGAGCTTTTTTTGTATTCAGTCTGCGTGTTATTCTAGGCAAAGCAGTTAATGCCCGAATAATTAAATAAACTCGAGCTTCAAGGGATCTAGATCACTTTGGCATAGAAACAATTCTTTGCTAAGTGAAAATAAACAGCGGCAACGTAAGCAGATTATGCGGATTATCATAATCGTGATGTAACAGCGATTTTTGGGTGCTTCGGCAATTTTATTATCCTGCAAGCCGGGAAATTCGTTTAGACATTGAACAACGAAAGACCGTGGACGTGCGATAGTCTATGTTTGGCGAAAAGATCAAATTTTATTTGGGTTCTGTACACGAATGGTCACGAATCGAAGCCTATTATTATCGCTACACTACCCGTCCGTATATCCCAGCCTATACACGTCCCATTGCAGAATGAGAGGGGGTTGGGCCGTAGCTTAGTTCCCACGCGGGTCAAGTGTGCATTGGGAACTTCACTCCGAATCTCCTCACTATTGAATTTCTTGGCAGATGTATGCAGGTTTCCTCGCGATGTTTTCCTTCACCGCAAAGCTCATAGTAAATTTCGAATGTATTTTCGCACATAAATTCGAAAAGCCAGAGGTGCGAGTCGGGATTTGAACCCATGACCCTCTGCTTGAAAAGCCATAGGTCAAACCACTAACTAGGCCAAGCACAAGAACCATAGCATATTATTATTATTATTTTATTAGCCTATAATTGTATCCCACTGCTGGGCAAAGGGCTCTCCTCTTGACTTCCACATCTCCCTATCCAGCGCTATATTTGGCCACTCCCTCAGTTCCGCGTCTGGGTTGTCTCGCCATCTCTGCCTCGGCCTGCCTTGCTATTGGTGCCCATCGCGCGGCCCCCAACACGTAGTATAGACAGACAAAATACGGGACCAGCAACTCGACCTTACCTTCTATGGTGAAATTTCTCAATGTGTTCTCGAGACAGTTACTTACTCCGTTGGCTCAGCGACCCAAAGTGGATCTTGGCCTCCAATACGAGTTTGCGCCAACACGCCCCGTTCTCTACGATCTCCTCCCTTGTGCGTGCAGAGCGCGTAGATCTTTTTCCACTTCATCTTTCCAGCGGTACTTAGGCCGGCCAACCGGCCGCCGACCACCAGGCCATCCCACGTACGCTCTCTTTACCGCCCTGTCTGCTGGCATTCTCTCAAGGTGTCCTAGCCAACGGAGTCTTGCGCATTTTTAAATTGCGATATTTTTAATTCCCTTTTAATTTTTAAAGTGCTAGTTTTTAAATTGCGAATTTATCGTGGCCAAGCACCATTAAATCTATTTTTGAGTCATAAATGAAAAAATAATATAACGCATTCGTCCAATTCGTATTTTTAAGTTAAGATCTTTCTGAAACACTCAATAAAGCTTTGTGGTTAATTTGGAGCGGATTAACCTTAACGAAATATTGAGTGTTGAACCACTTAAATATGGAGATTAGGCAGAGTTTTTATTGTAGCCGAAGAAATTTGATTAAATTAGTAAATTTGAATTTGAAATACAATAAGTGTAAATCTGACTATAGACTGGCAAGAAAAATCGTGCAAGTTCGTCCACCGCGTTGGTTGGTGGTTGGTGGTCTATGTCTAGTGGTCTAGGTCTCTAACTTTTTGGTTACAACGGCGATCTGTTCTGCGTGGCTATGTCGGTGACCCTGGTTCTTCTTGATCTCCTAATACCCATATAAATATAAATCATCATCATCATCATCATCATTTCAGCCGTAGGACGTCCACTGCTGGACATAGGCCTCCCTCATTGATGCCCAATCATTACGGTTGGAAGCGACTTGAAAAAAAATAAGTTGGATGCACCCTAAACCGGCGGCCTTCACCAAATCGTCCGTCCATGTCGTTGGTGGACGTCCAAAGCTGCACTTGGCAGTCCGTGGTCTCCATTCCAGAACTTTTGGGCCCCAACGGCCATCTGTTCTGCGTGCTATATGGCCTGCCTATTGCCATTTCAACGAGCTAATCCATTTGGTTATGTCGGTGGCTCCGGATCTTCTACGGATCTCCTCGCTTCTGATCCGATCCCGTAGAGAAACTCCGAGCATTGCCCTTTTTCTCAGGTCGTTAAGCGACTCTGAGCCTATTCATTAGGCCTATAGTGAAGCACCACGTCTCGGATCCATATGTCATCCATCCAACACACACTGGTTAAAGACTTTCGTCTTAAGGCACTGAGTTATTTTGGACGAAAAGGCATTGCTGAGTTATTATTGTGTGTAGTAGGTACATAAACATCTGAGTACTCTTTCACCTTCAAGACCTCCAAGTACTAGACTGTTTAGATGAAATTTGATATAAAAATAACTGGATCTTTGGAAAAACACATGGGCTATGTTTTCTCCCAAAATTCCCACGGAATTGAGATTTGAAAGATGAAAGATGTGAAATTCCAAAATCTCAACCGCTTATTCATATCATTCTCTCGCTACCTCTATGGCATTTGCACGGTTTTTCATAAGTCAAAGTCAAAGTCAAAGTCAAAATTCTTTATTCAATTTAGGCATCAATTGATGCTCCTATGAACGTCGAAGAATCTACCACCTGTTCGGAAAAAACCCTGTTGAGAAGAAACCGGCAAGAAACTCAACAAGGTATATTTTTTTCAATCAGATCTACATTTTTATTAAATTACATACATCGAAAGTATTTAATACAATTAAATTTTTTAACACAGTAGATACGCTATTTGAGACTAGGGATCGCCAATGCGGATCGGAATTATTTCCAAACATCCCTGTCCATGATATAGTCATTAATTTTATAGTACGAGATATTAATGTCTTCTTCACAATGGATTTGAATTTTGTATCAGTTTGTTCGGTTATTGTTTTCGGAATTTTATTATAAAAACGTATGCATCTTCCCAGAAACTACTTTTTAGTTTTAGCCAGTCTGTAAGATGGAACTTTAAGCTTCCCTGTGTTTCTAGTAGCCTTTGGCTTATCGACAAAGTAAATCCATACTAATAGGTAATATTAGGGAACTCCCATAGGAATTTAGTTAAATATTTGGGTTATTTTACTGTCTTCGATTGTTTTTTTTTGTTATGGCCCGAAAAGGTAAAGGAGTCTGGCCTATACCTATTTGAGTAGTGTAATGTTAGTGTTACATTTGTGTTGTTCTGAGTCTAAACTTGTCGGTTTAACTTTAATTTATTATGTTTTTTTAATGTATGATGACTTGATGGTTCCAAAGGAAGAGCGGCGCCGTTCGCAAGATCGGCAGTTTTTGCTGATTTGGGAACATTTTGTGACACGTCGTTATTTCATTATTGTTTTTTTTTTATTGTTTTTACTCATGTTGTCACAAATAAATGTTTTCTTTCTTTCTTTCTAAATCGCAGAATTTAAATTCGATGATCGAATCTAATCGTTTACGCAAGCAAAGCCCCCCCGGCCGGCCAGTAGATAAAAATCCCCGCTACTTTGAAAAATCTCGTATCTAGAAATGTAAAATCTTATTAAGCGAACCTTAATTGGTACGTTTCAAGGTTCAGTTTAAATTACATCACTCATTGAAGATAAGAGCTTTTTTCGACGTGGTGACGTTAGAGTTAGAACTCTCTGTAAACAATGAATGCAATCCTCTTTCCTTCTCATTTATAAATACCGGCCGTTCAACAAGCTGGTAAAGTCAACAGCATTTACTTTACTGAAGCATCAAAGACTCTTTTGACTCAATTGACCGCCTCCTCTGACTTTTAGTGTCCGACCAAAGCATCAACTGAAATCGAAACCAACACCGAATTTCCTTATTAAGCGAACCTTAATTGGTACGTTTCAAGGTTCAGTTTAAATTACATCACTCATTGAAGATAAGAGCTTTTTTCGACGTGGTGACGTTAGAGTTAGAACTCTCTGTAAACAATGAATGCAATCCTCTTTCCTTCTCATTTATAAATACCGGCCGTTCAACAAGCTGGTAAAGTCAACAGCATTTACTTTACTGAAGCATCAAAGACTCTTTTGACTCAATTGACCGCCTCCTCTGACTTTTAGTGTCCGACCAAAGCATCAACTGAAATCGAAACCAACACCGAATTTCGGTTTTTGCTACAATTTCGGCCAAAACTGAAAATTTGTTTTAACTGAAACAATTACTTTGCTCACGCGGGACCATATGTATGACAGTTACGTTTATGAAACAAATGTGTGTTCATGCAGTTCCTCCACCTCCACACTGTACTGTAACGTAACTTTCATAAGGTAAGTGAGCAAAGTAATTGTTTCAGTTCATTGATATGGACCTCCGCAAAGTAACGCCTGATTCAGTAAATTAGTTTGACGCGATTCTAGTTATATTTTTACACGCTTTTTACACGCTTTATATTAGCTTCACCTGTATGTTTGTATGTATGTTTGTATGTTTGTTTGTAACCGACTCCTTAGGGCGCGATTTTGACCCACTTCCCGGTTTCCGATTGAGCTGAAATTTTGCACATATGTGTAAATTGGATGACAATGCAATATTATTGTAACATGGAGCTGATCTGATGATGTTGCTGGATGGTGGCCATAGGAACTATGTAATAAAACAACACAATCCCGTCGAGTTTGGGCTCGTTTGATTCGTCTTGACGAGCACTTTGATCCCATATGGTAACCAGGGTCTGATGATGGAGCTGGAAGATGGCCAAAGGCACTCCACAATAAAAGACACAACCCCATCGAGTTTGGGCTCGTTTGATTCGTCTTGACGAGCACTTTGATCCCATATGGTAACCAGGGTCTGATGATGGAGCTGGAAGATGGCCAAAGGCACTCCACAATAAAACGACACAACCCCATCGAGTTTGGGCTCGTTTAATTCGCCTTGACGAGCACTTTGATCCCATATGGTAACCAGGGTCTGATGATGGAGCTGGAAGATGGCCAAAGGCACTCCACAATAAAACGACACAACCCCATCGAGTTTGGGCTCGTTTGATTCGTCTTGACGAGCACTTTGATCCCATATGGTAACCAGGGTCTGATGATGGAGCTGGAAGATGGCCAAAGGCACTCCACAATAAAACGAAACAACCCCATCGAGTTTGGGCTCGTTTGATTCGTTTTGACGAGTACTTTGGTCCTAGATGGTAACAAGGGTCTGATGATGGAGCTGGAAGGGGGGTAGGTGGTGGGGTGGGGGGGGGGAATGGGGTATGGGGTAAGTAGGTCGGGGGTTTAGAGGGTTGGGGGTTAGGGTGTGGCGGTTGGGGTTAGGGGATGGGGGGGGGTTACGGGAAATAGGGTGGGAGTGTTGGGAGGTTCGAGGGTAAGTGATTTTGGGAGGTTGTGGGAAATGGGGAGGTCGTAAGAAGCCTAGATGGTAACAAGGGTTTGATGATGGAACTGTAAGGGGGGCGGTAGGTGACGGGGTGGGGGGTGTGGTAGGGGTTGGGGGAGCAGGTGGCGGGGGGGGGGGGGGGGGTTTCCGGGGGTTTGGGGGGTTCGGTGTTAGAGGGGTTGGGTTTAGGTGGTTCCGGGTTTGTAAAATGAGGAGGGGTGTAAGGGGGGTTTAGGGGATTGGGGGTAAGGGTGTGGGGTTTGGGGAGGGTTTGGGGAAATGGGGTGGGGGATGTTGGGGGGTTGGGTTTAGGGGGTTTGGGGGTTGTAAGTGAGGGGGGTAAAGTTAGAAAGAAAAAAAATGCAACTAAAAAATAGAAAATAAATAATAGTTTAAAAAAAACTAAAAAACACGCTTTAAAAAATAAAAAATAAATTTTAATAAATTTCAATTCACTATTCTTATAGTGCAGTAAAAAATCTTAATAACCAATTATTATATTGTTATATCCAGATCAAAATTTGTAAACAATTCTAAATATTGATAAAATAAATAATAATAGTTTAAAATATTTTATTGTAAAAAAAGCGTGGGGTGCTTTTTAAGATGTTATCAAAATGATAATCCTTGACAATTGACACCATGCACCCCACGCTTTTTTACAATAAAATATTTTAAACTATTATTATTTATTTTATCAATATTGCTTATTAAGATTTTTTACTGCACTATAAGAATAGTGAATTGAAATTTATTAAAATTTATTTTTTATTTTTTAAAGCGTGTTTTTTAGTTTTTTTAAACTATTATTTTAAACTTGCGTTTATTTTAATATGTGTTTCTGTAACGGTTACTCGATAAATTGATAAGTAGTTTGGTAGCTGTAAAAACTATAAAAATATTGTTCTAAAAAAGTTAGTATCAATTCTATGCACTGTGGCCGACGAGTAACCCGACAGATTTAAAATATAAATTCTTCTGGTTATTTCAAGCCAAAAATGTAATATGAAGTCTTGATCTAAGTACTTTGAAAATTTTTTTTTCTAAAAACATGTTTTTAGGAATAAATAAATAAATAATCGATCGAATAAATAAATAAGGAATCGAACCCGGGACCTCAAGCTTCGTAGTCAGGTTCTCTACCTACTAGGCCATCTGGTCGTCATAATTCTGGACTAATTCGTGCCGTTCCGCTCACGTCAATAGTATTTAATACGAGAGGTAGCGAAATGGTATGATACGAACTTCAATTATCTAATTTCGTTGTTGTCCCTAGTCCACTCGTGACCACTGAAGCTGAAGTTTGTGATTGAAGAGTTTAGATAGTTTTGGCAAGAAATTGGCGTCGCGGTTATGTAATACTAGGAGTGAAACTGCAGAACAATAATTCCAATGTTGACGATAGTCTAGTAGTTAGTGACTACGAAGCTTGAGAAGTCGGGTTTGATTCCCGTTCGGGGCAGATTTTTGGTAAAAAAAATATGAATGTTTGTGTATTTATCGAGTCTTGGGCGTTTAATATCTATTTAAGTAGGTATTTATCGACATAAGTATGTTTATCTTGTACTCATAACACCTCGATTAGTTTAGGACTAGACCAATTGGTGTCAATCGTCCCATGATTTATTTATTCACATATTTAATGCTGAAAATCGGCGAAACCGAAACCGAAAATTTGGTCAGACACTAGTGACTTGATACAATCCTAACTGGTTTCCTCCGCTCAATAATACTCCATTACTTAATGCATAGAATTCTAATGCACTGCCTTTGAACTATACCGCTCGCTTCACCGGGTAAAGATTTTCTTTGACGTTAATTTGTAGGTAGAGTTATCTGTGGGACGTCTTTAGAGTTCCGCACCTCGAAAGGAAAAGGGAACCATTGTAGGATCACCATCGTTGTCTGCCTTTCAAGACCCTTTTCCCTAGAACGTGTGGAGGCATCAAGTTGTAATTAATATTAAATACTCAGGTCTTCGTTGCTTTGGAACAGTTCATTTGTTCAAAATATACAACATTTAGAAAATGTGTTTTCTACAAAAACAGTTACTTAAGTGACTCGAATATTACAATCGTTTTGAGAATCGGAATCGACTCAAGTCTAAATTGTTTATGAATTTAAAAGATATATAATGCGAGTCATTTTTTCGAGTTCACACTGTCAAGGAACAGAAAATAAAGTTATTTAATATTATGCTGTGACTACTATCTGGTGAAAAAATGAGTAAATGTAGATAAAATTATGTATGAGACATGTACATTATTAACATTAAAACACTCGCGTGATCTTATTATGGTACTTTCAAAAACCACACATCTAATTATTATATTAGCCGTATCAGCCAATTTTTGATATTTTGTCAGTCTAACACTAAACGTTCTTATGTTTAATTTTTTGTTAAAAGATGATTTACATACATACATATAATCACGCCTCTTTCCCGTAGGGGTAGGCCGAGACCACTTCTTTCCACTTGCTACGATCCTTACATAGGTACTTGTTTCGCTTCGTCCACTTTAATTATTCCCTTCATACATGCTCTAGATGATGATTATACTGATGAAGATGATTTCCATGAGCAAATATAAGAGTTACTACAAAATGTACCCAAATAATAAATGAAAAACAAAACACTTAACATAATTGATAGCCTTTTCCTTTATCTGAAAACGGTTTATAAAAGCTTATAAAAACACTCGTACAACGAAACAGAGAATGAATATACATACATATTTAGCAAACGTTATAAGAATAAAATTAATCTATCGAAATCACGAAAACGATTGGAAAAGATTTTTCTCCAGCACCGTTAGAACGGTAAAGCATAAATTATCCAATATGTTCACGCTACTCCAATTCGGGGTGGCCAGTGAAGCATGAAGTCATTGCTTATTGCCGAACGTTTCAAACATTCTGCCCTTTAAATTATAAGGGAGGCAAAAATCTGGTAATTGATTTGTCTTTTGAATATTGAAATTCTTTTATGGATGCCGTGAAGTATGCGTTTGGACGTGATTTATTTTTATCGTCAGAATTCTTATTCTCGGTCGTGGCTGCGAATACCATTCGAGGTTGAACTATGATCGCCAAACTTGTGAAATGATTTGTGGTATATTTGCGACCAAATAGCGAGACTTGTCTATAAGACGCAGGACTCTAACTTTACATGTACGCATATAATCTCATGTTTCTGGACTTAGGGCTGTAATTTTAGGATTTTACATGTGCACTTACCAATATCGTGGGAATCATCATCATCATCATCCCAGCCTATAGACGTCCCCCTGCAGGGCACAGGTCTCCTCTCAGAATGAAAGGGCTCGGGCCGTAGTTCCCACGCGAGCACAGTGCGGATCGGGACCTTCACACACTCCATTGAATTTCTTCTCAGGTGTGTGCAGGTTTCCTCACGACGTTTTCCTTCACCGTAAAGCTCATGGTACATTTCAAATATAATTTCGCACATAAATTCCGTAAAACTCAGAGATGCGAGCCCGGATTTGAAACCACGACCCTCTGCTTGAGAGGCAATAGGCCACCACGGCTTTTTTCCACAAGGCTTTTTCCGTGGGATACATGATCAGAATAAAAACAACTAGCGTTATTCGTGAGTCTCGTGAGATTCAGCTATCTATATAGCAACATTCATCGTAATCAGTCTATAAATAAATACTGCCAGACAATTGACACCAATTGACTTAGTCCCAAACTAAGCAAAGCTATGGGTAATTTGTATACAGATGAATAAATAAAATAAATAAATATCATGGGACAATTCACACCAATTGACCTAGTCCCAAAGTAAGCTAGGCAAGCTTGTGTTATGGGTACCAGGCAACGGATAAACATACTTATATACATAGATAGATACATACTTAAATGCATATGTCAATTTATACTATTCGATGATTTTTATTTGTATCTTTTCCTGTCAACTGTATTTCCTGTGTATCGAATATGTGTAAATAAACATCTCTCTCTCTCTCTCATATTAAACACCCAAGACCCGAGAACAAATATTCGTATTTTTCATACAAATATCTGCCCCGACACGGGAATCGAACCCGGGACCTCAAGCTTCATAGTCAGGTTCTCTAACCACTAGGCCATCTGGGCCCAATTGCATAACAAAGTACAGTCAAGGTCAAAAATATGTATACACTTTAGTACCTTGTCACTTTAACCACTGTGACAGTTCACATATGGCAGTTCAAATATGACGAAAATAGAAAGTTGAAAGGTAAGATAAAGATCCCTTTAGTGGATAAGTTTATCTCAACTGTTTGTCCTCAGAATAGTGGTTTCTTATTCTTTATTTTCGTACTACAAACTTTTTACATACATAATTAAATAATATGAAACATCCAAGACTCGAGAGCAGTTACTCGTATTTTTTTACAACTTTTATTCATAGAAATATCTACCTGCCCGATCGGGAATCCAAGTCGAAATAAAGACAAACTTTCGCGTTCACAATATTATTAGTAGAAAATCACATGACGCCTCTCAACAAATCTCACTAACCAGAACTCCTGGTCCGGTTAAAGATGAAACGGAACAGCCCCTGGAAATTCGTCAACCAAATTTTTGGGCAAGTTGTGTACTTATTGCGCAACACGACCCCATTTGCATATAACAAAGCGCCGCCCCGATATTGTTTGCGACTCTGGAACATGGACATGGTATTTTGGGAGATTTGTTTGGAATGTTTTAATATTAAAAGGGGACTGAAAGTACGTAATAATATACAACATTCGATGATTATTACCACAACCGAAGGAAAAGTCGCAGAAAATTTGATCAAACTAGATTCAATGCCTGTCGGCACTGTCTTAAGTTTTCATAAAAAATTGACCCTAAGAATCATCCTATTTAATAATATTAATCATTTTTTTTAGTAATGAGAAAAAAAAGGGTTCCGTAACATTATCTATAAAAACAGCAAAAAAATCACGTATGTTGTATGAGAGCCCCCTTAAATATTTATCTTATTCTGTGTTTTAGTATTTGTTGTCATAGCGGCAACAGATATATGTACATCATCTGTGAAAATTTCAACTGTCTAACTATCACAGTTCATGAGATACACAGCCTGGTGACAGACGGACAGACAGACGGACGGACGGACAGCGGAGTCTTAGTAATAGGGACCCGTTTTATTCTTTGGGTCATCATCATCATCAACATTTCAGCCGAAAGACGTCCACTGCTGAACATAGGCCTCCCCCAAGGCTCGCCAAACAGATCGGTCCCGTGCCCTCCGCATCCAACGCGATCCCGCAACCTTAACCAGGTCATCGCTCCATCTTGTTGGAGGCCTACCCACAATGCGTACCTTTTGGGTACGGAACCCTAAAACCGCTGTAAAAACGCTGATTATTCACCCATCACCAGTCGGGGCTGATTTTTATTATGAAACGAATGTTTGTTCTATAACGGTGTATTTAGGTGTAAACGTGTATAACGGTGTATTTAGGTGTAACGTGTATTAACGGTGTATTTAGGTGCGTATCTATCTATTTACGTAAGTTTATCAGCCGCCAAGTACCCATGACACGAGCTTTGCTTACTTTGGGACTAGGTCAAATTGTTCCAATTGCAATAAAATTGTCCCATGATATCGGTTTATTATTTCGGTAATACGAAAATTCAAAAATTAAACATGATTTTAAAAACTTCATCGTCGAAACGTTTCACAGGATAGTCGAAGAAACTGAATTGTATACCTTGATGGTAGCTTTTCGTTGCAAATTTTACGTTGAAATTGTATAAATTTGCCAAAGAAATCATCGAGAAATTAAATGAGAAAAGGTTCTATCCGTTTGCCGAACGAGAATTATTTATTTTATCTCCTAAGGTATATCGTTTCCCATAATTTTCATTTATCATAAAGTAATTTACTTCTTAAACAGTATTTTCTGCGGAATTGCTATTCAACTAACCTAACTTAACCTAATGCATTCTTTATATTCGTACGACGCCATTAAAAAAAAACTCTGATAAAAGCACGGTTCTATTATTTTATGCCAAATCAAATTATGGGAAACGAAGTGACACCGCAAATGTGAGATTAAATGTCATCTTGAATAGGTTATAACATAAATTATTACACACGAATATACCATGTAAATAAATGGATAATACCCACTCCATAATACAGTGACGCGGCGCCGTAAATCTCAGTGTAGTGAATATTTTAACGTTCCCGAGTAGAGAACATTGTCGATTAGCTAATTCCGAGGCAGCCGTTTCTACCGTTTTGGCCAACACAACATTCAAGATATTATTGATTCCTTATAGAACATGCCATATCACAATAATGTAGACAAATTTAACGGACCAACAACTTTAAAAAGTTGTGCAGCAAAAAATACATTTTACACCCAAAACTAGAAAGTCATCACCAAAATTAGACAGCTTTTTTAACAAAACTTTAACATGTTGCTGCGGTTTTATAGAAATATCACCAAACTTAAAAATATTAGCCACCAAAATTTCAACTATTTTGATTAAAACTATTAAAATATTTTAACTATTACCACCAAATAATAGGGGTGATTGATGACACCGTGAAACCAAGACGAAACTCTAGTAAAAAAAAAAACTTTTCTTTAGCCCTGAAAAGCAGATTAATTTTCAATAAACTTATAAAAGTAAAATTTTGCCTTATATTCAGAACATTAGATAGAAATGATGAAATTCGCGCAAGAATTAAAGTTACCGGCATTGTTCGAAGAATCGTTCTCATTACCAGTGAGCAGGGCACATTGCTCGTAGAACTAATGGGCAGATGTGCTAAAAGTTTAGGTAGGCAGTATAGGTAGGCCTCCAACAAGATGGAGCGATGACCTGGTAGCGGAAACGCATTAGAAAAACTGATGAAAAAATTCAAAATAAAATTTATTGAAAAAGCTGACAACAGCTTGTCATTGCTTTAAATGTCACGTACTTACGTTGACGATGTAATGCCCTGTCATTACCGTTCAGCTGAGCTGCGTGTTTATTTTATAATAATGAAACTCATTTGCGGGCCGACAGCACGTAACGCAAATAACATTAGTGAAATTAAATGCTATCCATCGGCAAAGTTTGCACTGGCTTTGTTTTAGTGTGACTAGCTTTTACCCGCGGTTTTCCTCTTGTAAAGCGTAAGATCTGACAGTGGAATTAAAATTCCAGGATTTTGCTGAAATCCAATTCAAAATAAAACGTTTAATTCTTTAAGTAGGACGTTAAGGGCTCTTTTACGTGTATTTTTTTAGACTACCAGCGCATTCAGAATTACCACGATTGCCACGAAGAATGCGCTGCAAGAAACTTGGCGCTAAGTATTTTTTTCTGAAAAACAAATTACCTACAATTTCTCTTAGAAAACGCACTAAATACAAGATAGCATTTTACGAACAAGTACAGTCTGTCAATTATATGGTCTACCTACGGAAGTTCATTTACAGGTCGTGATTCAACGAGGTCGATTTTCCCTTGCAATAATATTGATGACAGTGACTAATGACTTCACTCAGAAAAGTCAACCTTAGCGAATAATAACTAAAAAAACTTAATTTTATGTAAAAAACAAAAACTTATCACGAAAAACTAGTGCTGGTACGGTAGAGGTGATAAATCACTAATGTGTTGCACAATTCAGTAACCCGTATTACCAGTCTACTGGGAAATATATACCTTAGCGATATTTACCTAGATGTCACAGAAACTTTTATCAAAACTTTTACACCACATTCTTGGCCGACCGTACAATACATATTTCTCAAACTTTCGCTTTTATAATACGTATTTTAAGACAATGTCAAAAAATTACTATTATTTGTTTTTTTTTTTACTGTTCACCCGACTGTCGAAGAGGGTTATGTTTTTCGAGCGTATGTATTTATGTATGTATCATTTTTTGGCACGCCCTGCAGCCTAAACGGCTCAATGGATTTTGAAGTGTGAGGTGTCATTAGATTCATCTCAGTTCTGAGAGTGACATAGGGTATATATACTCCCCCGGAATCCCAATTGGAAGGTTTTTTTTCATCTAATAGTATTGAAATTAAGTTATTTTCCAACTTTTTACTGATTGCTGTAACCAGTTCTAAATTATTTCAAAATACACATCTTACTAAGATTTTTTTAGTCATTTTAATAAAAACTTTAAGGTCGAAATTGTATAGATGAGGTTTTCTCTAAGCTGCATTTTCTCGAGCCAAAAAGGCGCAATCTGCATTCAAAATCAAATAGGTCGCCGTATTCTCATGAAATAAAAATGAGCGAAAATTAACTTACCGCGTTTTGCATCTCAATTGCAATTAACATTATAACAGGTGGGTATTATTAAGCCGAATATTCCCGCGGGATGAAGATTTGTATTAAAAATTGTGCACCTAGGAGCCGCGGGCATTCAAAGGTGAATCAAACTGATTTGAATATGTATGAGAGCGAGGCAGTACTAAAGTCACTCCCGTATGAGTGATTGATGTTCTGCTAAGAATTGTTAATAATACCTCACATTAACATATTTATTATGTAAGACGTATAACTACGTAAATTTACTACATTAATTTTCTTAAGTACAAGCGTATGTATAGTTTGCTTTGAAGGTTTATTATAAGGCCTGGCTGAACATAGAAATCTAAATTTAAGTGAGAACGAAAATAATCGGCCGTATGCTGAGGGCTTTATATAAATTTGACGTAGTTTCGCAAAAAAATTGGATGTAGTTTCAGTACCAACAAAAGCGAAATTAAAGAAGAAAATGCCAGTGGTTTGGAACGTTTTTGCAAAACTAAGTCCAATTAAAATCTAGTTACGTCTAATTTCTCCATGCATCCCAATTTTGAGCGGTGTCCTTCCAGTTTCTAAGGTCCCGCCAACAAGTCAAGTTACGATATATTTCTAAGTATGAAAAAAAAAAAGTTTGATTTTGTAAGTCAGTGATTTTTGGGTACCTACTTGCCTCAAACCCTCTCATTGGAAGATGATGATGATGGCGTCCAAGAAAAAGGATCTTGAAGGAAAAAGAAATGATAGTCACGCAACTCGAAAATAAAAAATGAATTGGAACACTTTTTATATTTTACTCTACAAATTCGAATTTTTAACCCGAACTCATTCAAAACCATCTACCAAACCTGGCTTAAAAAGAGAATTGCGGTAAAAGCACTGTCAAATCGAATCAAACGTCCACGTTGGACCGGAAACCCCGCCATTTAAGTAAAGTTAAACGTAATTTGTTCCGATCTCGTCCATTTTAAAAGTTCGCTTTAACCGGCATAGAATGATCTGTAAGTAATGAATTTTTCTCAAACATGCTATGTAATATTGACGTTATGTTCCTTATAATACGCCACGAAGTGTCACAATGCAGGTGCGGCTAGACGAGAGGTCAATAATGGAATTTCGTACAACATTGCTGGCCAAGGCCAGCAAAGTGATCGTCTATTGTTTCATACCATGACGTTTGTAGGTCTATGGAATCATAGCATTTAGCCATTAAAAAAAAACTATAAGCAATATTTGCGTTTTGGTACATTATGACATTCTGCTACTACGCTTATTTAAGGTAAGGTAAGATGGTGATGGTGATGATGGTAATGGTGGTGGTGATGATGATGATGATGGTGATGATGATGATGCATGTTTGAGAAAAACTCTATACAAGCCTTGGCCACGAACAGGGATTGCCGGCCTCGTATCTCTAGATGGCCTCGTTCACACTCGGCCATCTATAACTACTCGGCCGGCAATCCCCTATTTCGCGGCCGCTGCAGTAATGTACTATTAGACCAAGGGCTCACTTAAAAGGATTTGCCACACTGGATGCATACTGCGGTCGCGGTCAGGTCAAATTGAATGCAGCCCGCATTATGTATTATCAAAGCGCGTTTAGAAAGGGATTGAGGTCATATGTCATTTTTGAACTATTGCATGATATGACATTGTCAGTGGTAGAGTGTGCAGACAAATTGTTATTTTAGAATGAAGTTCTAAGGCAAGGAAAAAAACATCAATCGCCTGTGGTTCGCGCGTTAGAAAATAAGGCATCTCCAGCAGGCTAAGTGTCTAACTCCCTCGCAATCGCCATCGCGTTCATTTTGACAGTTCTTCTATGGACTGACAATTGGTATCGGAAACAGCCAGCTGTCACAGCCATACAAAAACTGTCATTTCAATCCGATACCGAGTGTCAAAAAGGTTACACAATTACCTTGCTGGAAGCTATTATCCCAGAATTATTCTACTTTTTTATCACAGGAAGTCCCAAGAAGCACAATGTAGATACAATTGTATTGAATAAATTTACCAAAAACAGAAAAATATATTCCTACCTAAGTTTCATCTCATCATTGTAGAAATACCTAGGTTCTATTGTCTGCTAAAGAATAGTTCTAGCTTTCAAAAAGAGAGGTGACTATTGTTAAATCCTGAATACTACTAATTGGTCCTACACCTATATGGTTTATATAATATATTAACTAGCTTTAACCCGTGGCATCGCTTGCGTTTGAAAAACTTTCGCGAAAACCATCAGACAATAAAATCTAGAGTTTTAAAGCACAACTTTCGCTCGAACAACGCCATCTATTGAAGGTAGATGAAGTTAACTCGTCACCTCGAAAGCCTAATTCTTGTTTAAAGTTCAAATGTCCCGGGGGAACGCATTACTGGAATATTAAGTAAGTATCTTATGTCTTAATCCAGATTTTTATCTACCTCTATGCCAAGCTTCATCTAAATCCGTTCTTCCGTTATTGCTTGATTGACTAACAAATATCCAAACATCCAAATATCCGAACATCCTCACAAAATTCTTCATGAATAATAATACTATTAGTAGGATGGAAAAGGATGATGTACGACAAGCGAAAAACGGGTCACATTGTAAGTAACTTTCCTAACAAAGCTCCTCGTTAATTTTCCTCGTCGGTGTAAATCCCAAAAAATAATTGAATGTAGCTAAATCTATCACAAAATCGTCAAAACGTGCGCTAACAGGGGCTTCCGAAACGTACTGAGGCTATTAAATACAGAATAGATTAGGGTTGCCAATTGAACTTCCATCGGCGATTTACACGATTTTATTCTGTACGTGGGGATAAACGAACGTGATACGCTGGTTGGCTTTGGTAGTAACCCTATAACGCTGTGCCATGACAAAATACTGTATCTTATAACTGCAAATTTACAAAAGTTGCAAATTGTTCAAATTAAGTCAGTAAGTCTTAATGTTTACAGTATTGCTATGATATTTCTCAATAATTTTAATACAAAATGAGTCAACTGTAAATATTATAAAAAATACGAAAGTATCCATCTTGTTAAACCCTAAGAATAATATATAGGATCGTTTTATCCAGGAAATTTCCATGGATTTTTACACGCATATAATTGATTTTTAGAAAAATAAAAAGCCGTAGTACGGTGGTAGCCTATGGCCAGCAGAGGTCGTGAGTTCGAGCCCAAGCTCGCTACTCTGAGTTTTTCGGAACCTGTGTGCGAAATTACATTTGATTTATTATTTTACCGTGAAAGAAGACATCACGAGGAAACCTGAGGCGTATTGCCTAACGCGCGGGCGCTTGCCATCGCTTTCATCCATCTCTTTCCCATTCCCCATCTTTACCATTTGACAAGAAGAAAAAGTGAATATGATAGCAAGCGACAGTTAGATAATACGAGGGGCGTTCAATATAAAGTGAGAATGAGATGCAAACTGTTTTAATATTACGAAATTAAATACTGGCCGGTAAAGCAAATCTATCTAGCTGATTGCTATGAAAAAAAAACTAACTGTCTTTTGTTTAAAAAAATATACGGTAATTTCTTTGCAATGCTATTGAGTACGTTAGCGAAAATGGAGAAAATTGAACTGCGCGCCGTTATTAAATACTTGTATTTGAAAATTTTTTCTACGGACCAAGTCAATTTGGATTTGCGGGACACTTTAGGGTCTAATGCCCCTCCGTATTCGACAGTCGCACGTTGGTGCGCCGAATTTAGACGTGGAAGAACATCGATAATGGACGACCCCCGCTCCGGACACCCTACTACAGCAGTAACTGAAGAAATTGTGAAAAAAGTCGAAAACTCAGTTTTGGCGGATCGTCGTGTCACAGTTCGTTTTATTGCTGAAAATGTAAAGATTTCAACGGGGAGCGTGCATAATATTTTACATGAACGCTTGGGTATGAAAAAGGTATCTGCGCGTTGGGTACCAAGAATGCTTACTGACACGCAAAAACAAACTAGACTAGAGATTTGTCAAGAAGCTTTGAACCTGATGCAGCAAGACCGGGAACTTTTTTTGGCGCGATTTATAACAATGGACGAAACATGGCTCCATCATTACGACCCTGAAACGAAACTGCAGTCTATGACATGGAAAAGGCCATCATCTCCAACTCCGAAGAAATTCAAGGTGAGCCCATCTGCCGGTAAGGTCATGGGCTCTGTTTTTTGGGATGGTAAAGGGGTATTAATGATTGAGTATCTCGAGCATGGAGCCACTATTACGGGCACTTTATACGCCAAACAAATAGCAACATTGCGCAATGAGATCCGCGAAAAACGACGAGGTAAACTCTCGAAAGTTGTGCTGTTCCACCAGGACAATGCCCCGGCACACAAGTCCCCCGTTGCAATGGCTGCAATTCGTGATGCTGGGTTCGATATCCTTAAGCATCCTCCGTATTCACCAGATCTTGCTCCCAGTGATTTCTACCTATTTCCGAGATTGAAACAATACCTGAGAGGCCAGAAATTTGAAGACGACGACGCGGTAGTCGCTGCAGTACAAGATTTTTTAAGTACTCAAGATGAGACCTTTTTTTAAAATGGAATTTAAAGTTTAGAAAAAAGATATACTAAGTGTATTATGCTAAAAGGTGACTATGTCGAAAAATAAAATGACATTTAGTAAAAGTTATTTATAACATACTCATTCTCACTTTTTATTGAACGCCCCTAGTAAATAAGCGTACTGGTTTAGGAATACCTCTGCTAAAAATGAAATTCAATAGTGTGTGTGAAGTTCCCAATTGTCGGTGTCTCGCGTGGTGGCTACGTCCCAAGAATCGGCGTCGGACTTTTAAGAAAAGAGTTTACACTTCCTTCAAAGGCCGGCAACAGATTAGAGACTCTCCTTGAGTTGTTTATATTTATGGGCGGTGGTGATCATTTCCCATCAGACCCGCTGGCTCGTTTACCTCCCTCTCATAATCTATACCCTGCAATAAACATCTCTCTCTTTCTCTCTCTCTCTTAGTGGGACGTATAGTAATCCCTGTATAGGCTAGGATGATGAAGATAACTGATTTTTTAACAAATTATTTGAACTGAAACCATTACGTTGCTCACCTTAAGTCGCGGGTGAGCAAACTAATTGTTTCTGTTCATTAGTATGGACCTCCATAAAGTAACGCCTGATTCAAAAAATATTTGGAAACATGTACCCTATTCAGCTTATACCATACAGTACTCGGTATTAGAGCTCCGTACTTCCAAAACTATTCAGTAGAGTTATGAATCCTCTACCAGATTACTGAAGTTTAGAACTATGCTAAGTCGAGATACTAAGATCAAAGTTGGCTTTATGACTAGACGGTTCCAGCATCAGGACAATGCAAAACAAATCGGGTACTGCCTTTTCGGCAAAAAATATTTTCGCAAAATGATTAATTTGGCAAATGTTTAATTTGGCAACTGTTTATTTTTTCTGAAACTGTAAACTATTCAGGATATATTTCAGGACTATCCTGTAGGTTAGGTTAGATTAGGTTTGTTTTATAACAATCCTGAAAAGTTTACAGTTTCAGAAAAAATAAACAGTTGCCAAATTAAACATTTGCCAAATGAATCATTTTGCGAAATAATTTTTGCAAACCAAAACAAATGGATAAAATAGGAAACTTGGCTAATTTTTTTCAAATATGCAACTATAGGTAAATAAATAACATTAACTTTAGTTTCAATACTAGATGGAAAAAAACCGCTTGTAAAATTCCCGTTCCCATGAGAATCCCGGGAAAATATATACCCTATGTCATTTTCGCAACCGAGACGAATCTAATAACACCACACACTTCAAAATCCATTCAGCCGTTTAAGCTTCAGTGCGTGCCAAAGAATGATAACATACAAACATAAATACATACGCTTGAATAACCCTCCTTTGACAGTCGAGTAAAAACAGTGCTTAATACAGAAGGGGGAGGTAGGTAGAGGTTGGTCGATAAACGTACAAATACAGATATTTCTTCCTTCGCTAGGTCACTGGTGAATGTCTCGTTGATCAAGTACAGTATCAAAAAAGCCAAGGCTCGTTACCTGCAATTCGTGATCTGGTACTCCTGGGCGGCCACTCCTGAAGGTCCTTGTCTTCCTTGAGGCACATATAACCAGCACAGCCACAAATGCGAATTAATTTGAATAAAATCAGCGGATCGAACCTCAACGTGTGTAGCGGTTGCAAAAAAAAATGGCGCCTGGGGTTCACACAACAGGAGCGCCTATTACAGGTTTATACGCGACCCGCGAAATTACAAATAAAGAAACCTTAGATGATTTGACACAACAAGATCAACGAATTTTACTTATTTAAATAATATTGATAAATGGCGTAACCATTCTCCCCCCCTTGAAAGGATCCCTTTCAAAAGTACTTAACTCTCTACCTAAATTGAACCTTATCGCTTAATCATACGAGCAAACTTATAATATAAACCTCCACCTTGCATTTTGTTATTATCTAACTTAACATAAAATATTATCTAGATAGAGTTGCAATAGCAATACTCACTGTTGTGATGGTAAAGGACAAAGTTTGACAACCGGTCTCTGATATAGACCCGATTTTGTTTTTACCAAAGCAACGCGTACAACACCGTCCGTGCCCTTAAAGGTTTTAACTATAAGACCAAGAGGCCATTGTAGTGGCATTAAATTGTCCTGCATCACAACAACTACCATGCCTTCCCGCACAGGAAAGGCAGGAGTGTTCCACTTCTGCCGAGCCTGCAATGTATGCAGGTATTCGCCACGCCAACGCTTCCAAAAGGACCTCACTAATTGGTCCAAGAGTTCATATCTTTTAAGAAGATTGGGGGGAGACTCTAATCTGTCTGATGCTGGGAGGAGTTGCAGCGGCGCAGTATTTAAAAAATGCGCTGGGGTTAAAGCCTCGGGCTCCGATGGATTGGAACTTAAAACAGTCAATGGCCGAGAATTCAACAAACACTCTATTTGCGTGAGAACGGTCGACAGTTCCTCAAAGGTTAAGATTTGAGCTCCAATCACCTTGTACAGATGGGATTTAATGCATTTTATATTGCTTTCCCAGCAGCCACCGAAGTGGGGCGCATTAGGTGGGATAAGCTTCCACTGAATTCTATGCTCAGAAAGTTCTTCCTTCCAGACTACGTCGTACTCCTTTTCTAAGAAGTCGTAAAGCTCTCGCAAATAAGACCTAGCCCCTAAATAATTGGACCCATGGTCGGTATACATGCATTGCACGGGGCCTCTACGCGAGAGGAAGCGCTTAAAAGCTGCCAAAAAGCAAACCGTGCTCATCTCGCTCGTCAGTTCAATGTGAACGCAGCGCGTCGTGAGGCAAGTGAACAAGCACACGTACGTCTTACGACTCCTAATCCCTCTACCGCGGTACGGGGTCACATAGAAAGGTCCGGCAAAATCACTGCCTGTATGAAGGAACGCCTTTCGAACTTCCTTGACTCGTGCCTCTGGTAGGTCTGCCATGATAGGTGACGGTGAGCGAGGTTTAAACCTAAAGCATATGTTACATTTTGAAATAATTGATCTAATTCTGTTTCTAGCGGCAAGAATCCAATATTTTGTCCGCAATATTGCCATTAATAATTCAGGTCCGGTGTGCAAGTTTTTATTGTGACAGTTAATTATGAGCATCTCGACTATATGGTCCTTAGCGGGAAGCAACACCGGGTGTTTATAATTATAATCCTCGTCAGAGTTAGCCAATCTTCCGCCTACGCGTATAATATTATCCTTTAAAAAGGGTCTTAACTTGTTGACTGCCTTGGAACATGGCTTGTCCTCCTTTATATTTTTCAAGTCTGTGCCAAAATGTACAGATTGTACCGCGCGAACTACTTCATTTTCCGCGACCTCCATATCAGAGCTGGTGATCAACCCACGGGGTAGTTTTTTAATGAATTTGAAAATGTAGCACACAACTCGTAAGAACTTAATCCACAACGAAAATCTTTTGGACAGATTATAAAGGAAGGGCTCGCTAGGGGTAACCGTAACGAGCGCGACAGGTTTCAATTCTGGGATATCCACGTCATTGTAAGCCGTGAAAGGCTTAATAGGCCAATCAGCCTTGGGAAGCGATGCCCATGGGGGTCCATGAAGCCATAATGGATGGTTCGCTAAATGAGCCGGCGTTAGTCCACGCGATAGGCAGTCGCTTGGGTTTTCCTTACCACTTATGTGATAAAAATGGTCAGGATTTAAATTTTCATGTATCTTCGAGATACGATTGGCGACAAAAGTGTGCCATCTGTGTGGAGAGGAATGAATCCAATTCAATGTTACTGTGGAGTCCGAAAAAGCATATATCGACTCAATGGCATAACGAGGCGCATACGTGTCCGTCACGCGTTTTATTAATTGCGAAAGAACCAACGCTGCGCAGAGCTCAAGCCTTGCGAGGGATATTACCTTGAGGGGTGCTACCTTAGACTTGGCGCAAACCAAGGTAATCTTACTGTCACCTTTTGAATTTGTCACATGGAGGTACACGACTCCACCGTAAGCACCTTGGCTCGCGTCGGCGAAACCAAGAACACTAACAGAACACTGATCAACAACGCCAATGTGACGAGGAAAATCTATGTTTGAGATCAGTGGTAATTCTTTTTGGAATTGCGACCAAAGGCGAGTTATGCGTTGGGGAGGCATATCGTCCCAGTCCAGTTTCAGAGTCCACAGCTCTTTTATCAACAATTTTGCGTAAAGTATTAGGGGGGCCACGAGCCCTAGGACGTCAAATAGACGAGCGATACAAGACAAGATGTTTCTCTTAGTGCAAGGTCGGTCATCAGATACGACCTTGAACGCAAACACGTCACTATTTGGATGCCAGCAAAGCCCTAGAATCTTCAAGGTGTCAGTCTTATCAAACTCGACACTCTGCGATAATCGATAGTCCTCAGGGATTTTCTGAAGTACTTCCTTGCAATTACTAGACCATTTGACTAATTGAAAGTCTCCAGCCTCAAATAATTGTACCAACTCTTGCGAAGCGTCAACAGCTTGCTCCAGATGCATGACAGAGCTCGCAATATCATCCATGTAAATATCTCTTTTTACTATTTCACAAGCGATTGGGAAACGCGGGCTCTCATCATCTGTCAACCGGGATATAGTTCGCAGTGCCAGATATGGACTACACCGAAGTCCAAAGGTAACGCGGTTAAATTCAAATATCTGTATGGGATCATCAGGATGGAAACGATATAATATACGTTGGAAGCGGCGATCTTCCTCGCGGACCTCGATCCTTAAATACATTTGTTTGACATCAGCCGAAAGGGCAATAGCAAAAAGTCTGAGATTTAGTAAAATCGTAAAAAGGTCTCTCTGCAGATTAGGGCCTGCGTGCAATAAATCATTTAATGAATACCCGCTGTGTGATTTCGCACTGGCATCCAACACAGGTCTTACCTTAGTGCTAGCCTTGTCTTCACGCACAACAGCGTGATGCGGTATATAATAACCAGGATTGTTTTGCGCATTTGCCTCTGGCACTGGCGTTAAATAGGATTTTTCAATATAATCCTTGATGACGTCATCATACAATGCCTTTAAATTAGGTTGCGCGGAGAACTTGCGCTCCAAACATAAAAATCTGCGTTTCGCGACATCGTGAGAATTGCCAAGCAGATCTGGGCTATTTTTGAATGGTAGTGCCACCTTATATTTACCCGAGGGATCGCGAGTAGTTGTCGCTACGTAAAAGTCTTCACAATGTTTGTCATCAATATTCAAACACGTTTTATTTTCAATATTCTCTATTTCCCAAAATTTTCTCACTAATGACTCCACTTCACACGTTGCGGTGGAACACAACGCAAGCGACGCGGCGGGCGGGGTGCACGCGGGCGCTTCTCCGAGAATTATATAACCTAGCACGGTCTCCAGCGCGTCGGGAGAACCGGGCGGGCTCACTATCTTACCGGGAAGTAACATTTCAGCGAATAGGTTTACTCCAATTAACAGATCGATTTCACCAGGTACGCTCCAGGTATCGTCGGCTAATGGTATATGTTTTATTTGGTCAATCAAAGAAGCGTTCACATGACAAGTCGGCAAGGAGCAGGTTATTTGATTTAGCACTATGGCCTCAATATTGAATTTGCCATAAGCATTAAAACGCGATTTAAATTCTACATGTACTGACCCCTTAACCACTTGCGAAGCCCCACCTATTCCTTTAACTACAATAGGTGTGCTGCGGTGAATATTCAGTCCTAACCTCGAGCAGCATTTAGCTGTAATACAATGTTTCTGTGAGCCAGGGTCCAGTAGACAGCGGACAACAACATCCCTGCCATCACGGCCGGTCGCGTACACTTGAGCAGTAGCTAACACCTCCGTAGAGCGCGTGTGTCGCGGCGCGAGCGCATCACAATTATTCGGCAACAAACTACAAGTAGCGCTGTTAATTACGGTAGGCAAAGGTGAATTATTTACGTCCTCATCGGTATAAAGCTCTTCACTAACTGCTACGTTTGCAGCCAAAGCATTTTGATCATCAGATTGAATGGCATTGTTGTCCTTACCAAAATGAAGTAATGTGTGATGTTTAGCATTACATTTATGGCAGGATGATTGCGAGTTACATTTAAACGTTGTGTGTTGCGAGCTCAAACAATTAGAACACCAATGATTATCTCTTACAATGTTAAACCTATCATAAGGTGTTAGTGCTAAGAATTGGTTGCATTTATAAAGGTGCGAGTGCGAAGTATCCTTGCACAAGGAACATGGACTACCATTGTAACCAGGTGCGGATGCGGATGCGAGTGCGGGTGCGGATGTGGGTGCGGGTGCGAGTGCGGGTGCGGGTGCGAGTGCGGGTGCGGGTGCGGGTGCGGTATTAGCCGAAAAATGTACGCGCGGCGCGCGAGCGGGAGGCGGCGGGTCATTCCGAGCGCCAGCAAAAATACCAGCGCGCGGATTAGTGCGATATAATATTTTAACATGTTCGCGAACAAATTTCACAAACTCATCGTAGTTCGGCATATCACTACTGCTTCTAATCGATGATTCATAACTCTTAGCGGTATCAACATCTATAAGTTTTAAACCCAGGTGAACAAAAATAAATCCACTTAAATCACTTATTTTAAGTTGTTTTAATGCGGCTATTGCGGATGCATATTGATCTATGGTGCATTCTAAGTTCACTGCCGAAGGACCATTAATTTGTTTTAAAGAAAACAATTGATTTAAATATGATGTCGCTAATGCGCGTTTATCTTGGTACTTATCAATAAGCGCCTGCCAAACTATCTTGTAGTTCTCGGCCGCTGGCACGATACCCGCGCATACGCTTCGGGCCCGGCCTGACAGGTGGCTCAATAAATGATGAATGCGTTCCGAGTCTTCCAACCCTTTATTATTATGGATAACTCGTTTAAAAGTCTCATAAAAAAACGGGAAATTTTGTATGTCACCATCAAAGGTGGGAAGATCAATTGGCGGTACTTTTATATTATTGGATTTGTCGGCGACAGCGGCCGCGGCCGCCTGTGCCGACGTCGATGCGGTGGATTTGTCTACCGCTGCGAGTGTGGATTTCACTGGGTAAAACATATCGTCAAACGCGGTTAATGATTGGTAATTAACTGTAAAATTCTCCTCTAATTCTAGGCTCAATAAATTAATATTGTCAACTATCGTTATATAATCTGAGCGGAGTTGGTCTAATTGACGCGCCTTTAAAACAAATAATTCGATATTTTTGCTACTTTTTAAATTGCCAGCCAAGTGAAAAGTTGACTGCAGTTGTGAGAAAAACAAAGCGCGCTTCGCTTCGTATAATTTCAGTTTATTAGAAGCGGCAGCTTTAGCTATGTTTTCCTCGTCAGGCATTTTTAATAGTTAAGTGTGTCTCTGTTGACTTAATTGACCAAGTCAGAAAAAACATGAACACAAGTTGCAGCCTTATTAACCTGCTGCGTTATGGATAAGTAGGTACTAGGTATGATAGATAAAATGTTGACAAACAAAGGATGCGGGCGGGCGAACACATGCAACACAACAGCTGATCGACTGACCTAATTAGCGTTAGTAAATATTAAAACTTATTTTTGTAAACAAACACACACGTTAAGTGAACGGAATTCAATAAATAGCGTTTGGGTAAATTAGCAGATGAGCAGATGTATTTCGCTTTAATAAGTAAATCCGTTAATCAATTAAATTAAATACTAGTTGTACACAAAGTTCAAGCGCAATTTAAGGTAATAAAAGTGGGTAAGTGTGTATAACTACCGCGGCGCGTAATACTACTGCCCTGCTGCCAGCGTAATTTACAAAACCTAATAAGTTTATGTAACGAAATAATGTTATTTTTAATAGTATATATTAATTATATATAACCTATGGTTATTAATGACAACTTTTACGACAAAATGTCTATTTTTGTTCGAGGTAACGACAATGGTTTTCAACCTAATAACCGCCTTAAAGCTAACGAGATAAGGTTCAATTTCGGTTTAGCGGTAAATTCAACGAGACTAAATTGTATTTGAAAACTAGCTTTTGCCCGCGACTTCGTCCGCGTAGAATTCTAATTTGTGGTAAAGCTTCTTCATCTCTTTCATTATAAAACAAAAAACCGGCAACGGCAACATCCATTATTATTATCATTTCATCATCATCAGTATCAGTTAGTGAATATTATAAATCCCGTTTATTCACTATCCCGTGGGAATTTCAACTAATTTGTCCTTATTCTATGCAAATTTTCGCTTATATTAATCCCGCTCGAATTTTTCATTTTCCCCGAGAAAAAGTAGTCTATGTCCTTAAAGGTGTAGATTTCTACCGGTAAAAGAAGTTTTAAAATCAGCCCCGTAGTTGAATTCAATTTTTTTTTCCCGTGTGAATTTTGCTTTTTCACGGAGAAAAGTAGTCTATGTAAATAATGGTTGGTGTAACTTCCTAATGGTGAAAGAAATTTTCAAATCAGCCCTCAAGTGATGTTCACTTCTTTCTATCCTACGGGAATTTTGCATTTTACCGAATAAATAGTAGGTAACCTAGCCTATACCAACAAAGGATAGTGTAGCTTTCTATTAGTCATTTTTTTTTAAACTCAGCCCCGAAGTTAAATTTACTATTTTCTATACCGCGGGAATTTTGCATTTATCCGGAAAATAGCATCCTATGTTAATCAAGGACTGTGTATCTTTTCTATTGGTGAAAGACATTTTAAAATGAGCTCCGAAGTTGAATTTTTATTTCTATCCCTTAAGAATTTTTTCATTTTTCCGGAAAAAAGTAGCCTATGTCAATAAAGGATAGTGTAACTTTTTACTGTAGATTTTTTTTTAAATCGGCTCGTAAGTTTCAGAGATTATCTGATTTAATCTGTATATAATAATTATATTATATTATAATATATATTGAATATTAATTATAATAATATTAATTGTAGTTACGGAGATAGGATCCAGTTGATTTGAGTATATAAATTCTGATTTATCCTTATCCCGTGGATATTTTCAAAATTATTGAAATTAGCTTTAAAACCTGTTCTAATAGTGTACTTGCAGGCCCAATTGGAACAGTTTAGTAATCTTCGTTATGGGGATAGGGTCACTCTCGATTGATGAAATATATACATCCCGTATATTCCTTATCCCGTGGGGATTCCGGAAAATTCTTTCTTATCGGATGCCTACGTCATACAAAAGACACATCCTCCAAGTTTCAGATCTCTACATACAGCGGTTTAGGCTGTGCGTTAATACGCCAGTCAGTCATTTAGGACTTCAGGACAAAGCATTTTATATGTATTTGCATTGCACCAAGCTTTTATGCGAGTTCAACAATGATGTTTGAATACTCAATTCGATTTTATTCGAAAAAGGTTGAACTCACATAAAAGCTTCATCATTATCATCATCATTTCAGCCGTAGGACGTCCACTGCTGGACATAGGCCTCCCTCATTGACGCCCAATCATGGCCTTCACCAAAACGTCCGTCCATCTTGTTGGTGGACGTCCCACGCTGCGCTTGTAAAAGCAAAAGCTTGGTGAAATGCAAATACTTATTATAATTAGTTATTATCAGTGATCAGATCACGTAGACAAATGGTTTGCAAAATTTGAAGTTTCGTTTCGTTTACATTGTGTCAAAATAAAAGTAATTTAAATCAAAAGCACTAAGGAGTATTGATATCAACTTCGAAGCAAATCACCCCCAAAATAACTTTCTACTCCTTTTTAACCCCGTCAAGGGATGAATTTCAATAAAATACGAAACACGTCTTCCATCAATTCTGTTATAGAATGTTTATGCAAAATTTGAAGTAGATTGGACCAAGGAATCACGTTGTCCCATACAAACTTTGCCCCCCTTTTTTACCCCCTTAGGAGTAGAACTACGAAAAATCCTTTCTTATCGGATGCCTACGTCATACAAAGAACACACCCTCCAATTTTCAGGTCTCTACGATCTGCGGTTTAGGCTGTGCGTTGATCCGTCAGTCAGGACAAAGGATTTTATATGTATAGATTATTATAAAAATTATTCCAAATAGCAATCCCGGTTCGTAGGATCAATTCTATGGTCGATAAACGTACAAATACATATATTTCTTCCTTCGCTAGGTCACTGGTGAATGTCTCGTTGATCAAGTACAGTATCAAAAAAGCCAAGGCTCGTTACCTGCAATTCGTGATCTGGTACTCCTGGGCGGCCACTCTTGAAGGTCCTTGTCTTCCTTGAGGCACATATAACCAGCACAGCCACAAATGCGAATTAATTTGAATAAAATCAGCGGATCGAACCTCAACGTGTGTAGCGGTTGCAAAAAAAAATGGCGCCCGGGGTTCACACAACAGGAGCGCCTATTACAGGTTTATACGCGACCCGCGAAATTACAAATAAAGAAACCTTAGATGATTTGACACAACAAGATCAACGAATTTTACTTATTTAAATAATATTGATAAATGGCGTAACCAGAGGTGTTTAATGTTGAATCAGTTTAATAGGAAATAAAATGAAATGAGATAGGGAGTACGTCAAAATACATAAACTTTATAAAGAACAATGGACGAAATACATTATGGTTAATTTAACCCTCAAAGATACCTTTATACCAAAATAAAGCAGGCTTATGAAACTTAGCGAAATGCGTGGTATTAACTCGCTGAAATAATTCAAGTAAATTAACTAATCAGATACGTATTTTCTGAGTAAATATCCATCAAAAACGTCAAAGTGTTCCAAATCATCTTGAAACAATAAGGTAAATCGAAGAACGTGAATATCGAATATTAATCAAGACGCTCGTCTCCACAAAACAATACCAATATTTACTTCTGTTTTACATAAACGATCAGTCAAGAACGAGTTGGAAGAATAACAGAGATTTTATATTAACAGTGTTTTGTAGCAATTATTTTGAACACATAAGATTCACTTCACACAAATATTCATTCAAATTGAAAAATATTCATATTTTTTTTTTCATTTTCTCAAGTCAGTTAAAAGTAAAAATTGTTCAGATTGATGCGTAAAATCGATACATTTCGGCTTCGTGCTAAATACAAACTTTTTAAAACGATTTACTTATAGTCGGCGCCATAATTCGAGAGACAAGCTTGACAAGTAAAGGGTTACCAGGGTTAGACGAAATTAAATATTGATGTGGCCGATATCGATAATCAGTGTCGACTGGACTATATGATTTGATATAAGACGGGTTTATTTACTTCCTTTAATGATATCTTATATTGAAATGTAAATTGTTAAATTAATTTAATCGTATCACCGTAAGTAATGAATAAATACCACAGGTAGCCAAAGCCGTAATGTTTTTTTTTATTATCGACACGAATAGCACTACCCTGTCTGTGGCAACATTTGAGCAAAATGAATTGTCAAAGTTGTCTCTCGAATTATGGCGCCGACTATAGTCTCAACTGTGGGAAATTTTACACTAAAAACTGGTATCATCAATAAGAATGACAAACAATACTAACCTAAAAAATTAAATATTATGAATTCTAGAATATTTAACGATGGAAAGTAATTTAGTTAGTGGATTTTAAACCCCCCCTTTGTAATTTCTAGACTTTTATAACATACTAGCTTTTGCCCGCAACTTCGTACTCGAATACAATAACGTTAGTTGTTTGCATGAAATTTGGCACACAGGTAGTTTATTACGTAGATTAACACATAGGATAATGTCAGGAAAATGCAAAGTTCCCGCGGAATTTAAAATAAGTGAATTTTAAAGCCGGTAAGCCGCGGTGGCCTAGTGGTTTGACCTATGGTCTCTTAAGCAGAGGGTCATGGGTTTGAGTCCTCTGAGTTATTCCGAATTCGTGTGCTAAATTACGTTTGAAGTTTACCATGTGCAAGTTTACAGTGAAGGAAAATGTCGCGAGAAAAGCTGCACACACCTGAGAAGAAATTCAATGGAACACACCCGCACTGTACAAATCGTACTGGGTCCAAGTGATTTTTTCACAGCTCCAAAGGACAGTAGACTTTCAAATTTCAGCTTGATAGGCACGCGTACCTGAGAAAAAGGGTCTTGACAGACGGACGGACGGGCGGATGGACAACAAAGTGATCCTATAAGGGTTCCGATTTTTCCTTTCGAGGCGCGGAACCCTAAAAAGATCAATAATGTTAGGACAACGCAATTTGTCGCTAAATAGTTTAAATTGATGAAGTTTTAGGTACTTAATAAAAAATAACTTTCGCGTTATTAGGATTTTCACATAAACGAATTAATACATTAACTAGTTACAGTAAAATTACATAAAGTTTACCACTGACAGATGGTTTGCCTTCATTTCATATTCATCTTTAACGACCTACAAATAAAGCCAATTATAGAATACTGTTACCCACCTTTGCAGATTTTGTAATAGCTACTTTATTTGTATGGCGTTAAAGTTGGAAATGAAATGAAGGCAAGCCATCTGTCAGTGGTAAACTAAAAGTAAACGTATTGTAAATTCCTTTGTCATCATCATCTGAAAGACTTTAACCGTAGAAACAAACGAGGCCCCTATTAATTAATTTTTTTTCAGCACTACTAATATCATAGGATTGTTACAAAAATACTAACGAACAAAAATAGGCAGCTTTGTATGGAAAATGATTCTTTAGTTTAGCTGTCAGTGATTGAAGCCGTGATGGATGGCCTAGTAGTTTGATGTATGGCCTCTCAAGCAAGCAAGCAAGCAAGCAAGCAGAGACCCGGGCTCTCATCTCTGAGTTTTTCAGAATCTATGTATGTGCGAAATTATATTAAAAAATTACCATGAGTTTTAGCGTGAAGGAAAACATCGTGAGGTACAAACCTGAGAAGAAATTCAATGGTTTGTGTAAAGTTCCCAATCCGCACTGAGCCCGGGCAGGAAATACGGCCCAAGCCCTCGCATTCTGAGTGATGATGACGAGTGATTAACGGTTTTAGTTCCTGTTTCAGTCATTTCCTTTTTCATTAGACACTTGTCTTTAGGACCGTGGTCATCCGACACCAAAAAATTAGTTCGCGTGGTATCGGATAAGCATGTTAGCGTCTCTGGCGACCTCAGGGCCGGGTCTTTTTTCGCCCAGAGGCTGATCACAGCCGTACAGCGAGGGAATGCCGCAAGCATGCTTGGCACGCTGACCCGGGTGGGCGCAATACAGGGTTTCTAAATTTTTTAATATACATAATTGTCATACTTTTTTTATTTATTTGGTGTTTGTTGTTTATTTCTAATTGTCACGAATAAATACTTGTTATAGTCGCATATTGTTCCAATTATTATCAATAACTATGAACGTATATCAACGTACATCGTCTGAAGTCTGATTTCGAGATCTGCATCGGGCATCCCATTGACAAAGGCTTTGTGCACCGAAGACAATGGCCGTTATGGAAATCGCACTCATCAAGGACTGAAGCTAGATCTTATAACTTCAGATCTACAGGTGTAATCTCTACTGTAACAATAGGTATACTTACTAAAGGCAGAATTTTTTTGAGATACCTACTAAAAAACCCGGTCAATTGCCAGTCGGACTCGCGCACCGAGGGTTTCGTACAAACTTATACAATTTTCGGTTTTTTAATTTACCTGTGCTGTAAGACCTTCTTTCAAATAGGTGAAAAACTTAAATGACCATGATGTTGTACGTAGTAGTAACGTGTCTGTATAAACAAATTGACGTTCCAAATTTAAAAACTGACTTAAGCTCCATAAAAATTCTGTGTAAAATCGCTGTCAATTGAAATTGCGAACAATGTAAACAAACCATCTAATGAAATATCCATATTCTAGCACTTGTTTATTGTTTTATTGGTTTAGGATAGTATTGTGGCAAGTATTGATTAAATAACACACGGATTTAGCAGTATTTGATGAGGGAAAATGGAAATTAAAGACATTTTAAATACAAGGTTTGTTTACATTGTTTGCAATTTCAAATTGACTGACAGTTTACTACTACATATTTTCTTAAGTTTTTCACATATACCTTTCATGATTAAACTCATTAATTTCATTAATTTGTCAATGTCATAAAGTATGTACCTACTAAGTCATTCATACTATTCTTGGACTAGTAAATTTTGATGTCTGGACACAAAATGGTGGTATAAATTTTCATAAGAATTCCACATTAAACTGACATAGACAAAGAAAATGCATTTTATGAATAACGGTGTGCAATTTCGTATCATCTCTAACCGCTATACGCTATGGTACCAGTGCGTTAGAAAATAAGCGTACGTGTCTTTGTTATTGCAATGAAATTCCGGAATTTTACTAAGTTCCCAAAAATTACTTATCGTGGTCTTCATTAGAGTTGTAAGAGCGTCCTCACTGAGAGCATTCTTACCCGAGCAATTTTATTGTAAACGAGCAAGCGCCAGCGCCAGCGTGTAAGCTTTGAAGAGATAACCTACGATAACAGCTTCAGCGAGGATCACCTACCACCGGGGATGGAAATTGAGAATGTGATAGACGCTCTGGCGAGACCACATCCGTCAAAGACCGTGTCTATCGACTATGTCAGCCTGGAGGAATACAACCAGGACATGGTGGATAGGTACAGTCTGGGAGGCCCACAAATTTACACCGACGGTAGTAAAATTGAGGGAAAGACGGGGGCGGCGCTCACATGGTGGGAAGGTGGAAAAGAAATCCGCCACTCAACCTTTAAATTAGCACCTTACAACACAGTGTATCAAACCGAGCTGTACGCGCTGTTCAGAGCAGTGCAGATCGCAATGAAACACAGAGTGCAAAGCGTCAGCATTCTCAGCGACTCGAAGTCCTCGCTGGAGGCACTCAAAACGCCACACACGACGCACCCACTGGTCCAAGCAATAAAGACCCAAACTGTACAAGCGAGGGAGGCAGGAGTGGACATAAAATTCTATTGGTTGCGAGCTCATATTGGAACGCCAGGAAACGAGAGGGCAGATGAACTGGCAAAGCAAGCAGCAATTAGGAAAAAGACCGCTCCGAATTACGACGAGGTGCCGATATCTTACGTCAAAAGGTCAATAAGACTAGAGACGGTCGAAAAATGGCAGATCCGCTACGAGGCCTCCGGGACCGGTGCAATAACCAAAAAGTTCTTCCCACAAGTGAGAGATGCAAACAGCATCGTAAAGAAACTCAAACTCACAAATTTCTTGGTTCAGGCCTTTACCGGGCACGGAGGATTCGCAGCCTATCTACACCGTTTCAAAATCAAAGACGCACCCTCGTGCATATGTGACCCGGCTAAAGACGAGGACGTCTGGCACATTGTTTGTGAATGCCCCCGCTTTGACACACAAAGGTTCGAGCTAGAGCAAAAAACCGGAGTCAAGGTAACTCAAGATAGCTCGACCTGGAGTGATTTGCTTGGATCGGCAAAGAACAGAGACCACACTAAAGAGTTCCTGGAAAGAGTGGTTCGCGTGGCATGTCTTCGAAATAAGTAGCACACACACATGCACACACACACGTAGACAAACACACAAACACACACACACACACAAACAAACACACATTCAATATTCCCTCCTTATAAAACCATTCTCTTTTCGCTTCCCCTGGACCTAGACACTGTTTGCAGTATATATAAAAAATTGTCAAACCTTTTTTAGTGATTGGATTGTATTGTAGTTTCTGTATAATTGTGGTTAGTGTATAATTAGATCTAAGAATTCCTGACATAAGCATCTCCCGCTCATACGACAGGTGAGCTCCGGACGGAGGACGCACCCGGTAGTTTCGGTGGGGAACTCGTGGGAGCAACGGCGGAAGCCTAAACAGAGAATCGAGACTAAAAGTTTCTTCTCTGGCCCTTCAGCATTGGCTGGGGTATGGATCCGCTGGGCTCCACATGACCCTTGTGAGACACTGGGGCGTCCAGCCGTCCGGGGGACACTCCTTATCCCTCCGAATTATTATAGCAGGAAAACTATCGATGGAAGCGGTAACGAAAAGAGGGTAGCGCTAGGAGACAAGCGCAAAAAAACACACAGCATGCCAAAAAACCATCAGGCATAAAGGGTAGCCCCACCCAAAAGATGGCATCCAAAGCCACACAATGGGCCCAAAAGATCTCCGACCCACCCTTCCATCGCAGGGCAAAAGAAAGGAAGCCCGTAGTTATAGATAAATGCATATGACAGGAAATCCCACCAACCCAACCAAATAGCTCTAAGTAATTGTACAGAAGCGGGCGAGGGTCGGTCAAGGAATAAACCAACGGGTAAAAACATAAAAGACCGACCTAAGCACCCCCCAGTGCCCAGCGGGAGAATGCATGCTCCTCTCCCGGCCTTCCAGCAAATGGCTGAGGCAGGACACTGTGGCTAGATTAAGTCCCCTCCCTACCCCTCCCCTCCTCAAAATATAAAGCACACGTTTTTTGTATTAATCATCAATAGACTTGTGACCGGTTTTTTTAGTCCGTGCAAGTCGGACACTGTCTGGGCCCTCCATTCCCAGTTCGTCCGAAGGGATTTTTCCCGAGCACAAGTCACTCTTCCTACCCTAAAGTAAAAAATAGCAAAGACGTCGCGTCTTTGGCCCCTCTGGCGACTCATTCAAAAAAAAAAAAAAACCTACGATAACATGGCCCGCCCCTCCAAATTACTATTTCAATGTGTTATATTACATCCATACGAAAGAGTGTGTGTAGTACAATACGTTTACTTTTAGTTTACCACTGACAGATGGTTTGCCTTCATTTAATTTCCAACTTTAACACCATACAAATAAAGTAGTTATTACAAAATCTGCAAACGTGGGTAACAGTATTCTAAAATTGGCTTTATTTGTAGGTCGTTAAAGTTAAAGTTAAAGTTAAGTTAAAGTTATGAAATGAAAGCAAACCATCTGTCAGTGGTAAACTTTATGTAATTTTACTGTAGTCTGCTTTTGTTTGATCACTGTCTCAGCCAGCACGCATACATGCGTTGAAAGTTTTGGGTGGTGCTTTATAAACACTTTCACAAATACACTGAAGACTTCTTGAATTTTGGAGGGGCGGGCCATGTTATCATAGTTTATCTCTACGCTCGGCTCAATGTCTTCACCATTCGAATATTCAACGCCAAATGCTCATTACACGTGAATACTTTCAGTGGGGACTTTTTTGGGATTTCACAATCACGTTGAAATATCGGGGTAAAAAGTTTTATATGTTATTCCCGACGTTCAGGTACTTAATATTTAATTTCATCTAATCACACGCGCACACACACACACGCACACTATTTTCGCATGTGTAAATTATTAGTAGGATTAATTTACTCAAGTAAATCACTATGAAGCAAAATAGCTCGTCTAGTTCGTTTCTATAATAAAGTCAACCTCTCTGCCTCGACTGTGTTCACTGAAGAGAAAATGCAGAAGGAAATCCCATTCAAGTTAGTAAAGGGTTTGTTTTTAACATTTCCAGGAAAATGCACTCGTTCCAATGCCCATTGAGAATTTAAATAGTTTCAATAAACATTAAACACGCAGAGGCTGCCTAATAAAGGAATTTCGATTTGAATTTGGGTCATTATTTGAGCGTTTTTTTCGGAGTCACTTTCGTGGTTATAATAATACTATTTTTATAGCAATGGCAGAAGATTCTCGTACTGAGGCACCCTCTGCAAACAGATTAGTACGAAGATATTTTCATGTTTTCTTTTAATAGAAAAATCAGTCTTCAAAAACTCCGAGGAAGTAAAGGCAAAAAATTAAATTGAACCGACTACAAAAAAACATGAAAATATCTTTGTACTAATCTGTTTGCAGTGAGTGCCTCAGTACGAGAATCTTCTGCCATTTCTTGTATTTTTAGCATTATTAGAAAGAAGATAAACGATCTTGACGTGTAATTTTAGTGAAAAACACATTTGAAAAATAAGTCACAGCCAATATGTAACAATTAGCAGGGACATTATTTTCATTTACATTCTTTTGGTTTCATAAATAAAAGTAACTATTTGAATAGTACTTAACTATTTTTTAAAAACAAATAAATAATTCATTTATTAAATACAATTATACATTAATTTCAGGTCAATAAATAATTAAATTACAGCAAATAATACTAAACTAACAATAAAACATTAAATACCAAATATAACAATAAATCATTAAATAAAAAATAACAACAAATAATCAAAAATATAACAAAGTCAAAAAAACAAAACACTAAAACTAAGTACCACCACCCCGCACCATATATTTTTTATATTTTTTAAAAGCGTTTTTCAATAATAGGCTCGTCAAGATTGGTTTACCCTTTTTCTAATGCTAAATAAAAACGAAGTATACCTAGTGTCCAATATTTTATAATAATTATCTCTGTTTGTAATTGCTTTCTCGCTACTTCTACCACTATTCATGGTATTCCAGCGTGTTTACAAATAACTAGCTGACGGGTCCGCCTGCACCTAAATATGTTTGTTTTAAAAATTATCCATCAATCCTATCAATCCTATCCTAGCTGCAGGATGGATATCTTCAAGTAGTACGTTTCGGAAATTCTCAAATTGTGTTAATATCGAGATGAAAAATATTTCATAAGTCATAAAACAAGACAATTTAAAATGTTTGTGTAAAATCGAGTAGTTTTTAAAAATCACTGTCGTATTCTTTGTTGCAGCCAATCTCTTATTTTACTTGTATTTTTTTTTTTTAATAGCCTATACAGTGTCCCACTGCTGGGCAAAGGCCTCCCCTTTCTCCTTCCACTCGTCCCTGGCTTCGGCGGTGTTGCCAGTCCGGCTGGAATCGCTCCAAATCGTCCCACCACCTTCTTTTAGGCCTACCTCTGCTCCGGTGCCCGTCGCTTGGAACCCAATCAGTAGTGATTTTGGCCCAGCGATCCGGGTGCATCCGGCAGACATGACCTGCCCAGTCCCACTTGAGTTTGGCGGTCTTTGTCCCCACATCAACAATTCGGGTTTTGGAGCGCAGTTCAGTGTTTCTGATTCTATCAGCTCTTCGAACACCTAGGATACTGCGCTCCATAGCCCGCTGGCAAACCTTGAGTTTGGACTTCTGGGCCTCAGTCAAAGACCAGGTCTGAGCACCGTAGGTTAGGATGGGCAGAATACACATGTCAACAATTTTACTTGTATAGTAAAAAAAAATCATATGCTTTATTCAAACATTGAGTAGCTCATACTGACGAATTGTGCGAATGAACAAGGTGTTATTGCTATTTCCTTTATCTCTTAACCTACAAACCGATATCGATCCCCTAAACAAGCAAGGATTGGACACGAGAACACTTTATAGATGAACGCGTTCTATTGTACCTCAAAACTAGAGACAAAAGTTGAATAAACTGGTTAAATCAACCGTCCATTTAATTGACGGTTAACGGTTAACCCACTGAGCGTGTTAATTTATTCGTATTCTTAATACTATAAAAAAGATGAGCAATTAAATTAAAGGCATAACTTCTGGCTCGGATATAAAAAAGGACCCAGTATTTGTCGACTTGGGTAGGATAAATGTTAGTATATGGAGGTGAGGCTGTGATCGCTTTTGTGTCATGACTCATGATTTATATTTATTTGTTTCATCCCTTCATGACTTCGATCATTCGCTCATTCATTCAATTATTCATTCATTCGTTCATTCGTTTTTTTTTTAATTCATTCATTTGTTCGTTCGTTCATTCATTCATCCACTCTTTTATAGGTACATTTAATATACGCGCCTCACCTCAAATCCTGTATCCATCGCATAAATTGAAGTATATCTCCTCAACGAGCTATTTCTCCAGTATATTGGACGATCCAAATTTATTAGACGGGAACCATTCAATCAGCTCTGTACACTAGTGCTAGGTTCACACTATAGTAACGTAGAAGCAGTGATGGTTTACGGTGTTGTTTGCGGTGTGAGCGAGGTTTTAATTAACATGCAGTGACACCGAATTTAGATTGTAATCTAGCCATGCAAGGTTTGAATAGAGAAAATTATTATTATTAAAGCTCGGACAAATAAACGCTTAATAAATAGGGAAATAGAACAAGATGCAATATGTAGAGTCGTCATCATCATCATCATCATCAACACCTCAGCCTATATACCTACGTCCCGCTGCAGGGCACAAACCTCCTCTCACAGTGTTTATTTTATGACAACTAAAATTAATAAAACTGATTGATTGATTGACTGACGTTTTTTTTTTAATTTATTCAAGAAAAAACAAAATTAAGTATACATATTAATTATAAACAGCGAGCGAAAATCGCGAATGATTTATCTGTCGCTGATTTTAACAAGCTTCCAGCGCATCATCAACATCATATGGCTAGATAGTAACATACCTACTTATATTAAGGTGTTATTCTATGGTCTCACAAACAACACTTACTGATCTAAACTACCTACTTATTTGTCTAACAACATTAATTTTATTATTTGTTTACTTTTTAGTGGGTTAATTGCTAGGTTCTCACAAACGTTATCAGGTCATTCATTAAGAATCTGTGGAACTAGGATGGATGTAATTTTCTTAAAAATTAAACTAAAAATGGTCAAGTGGCTCGAAAACTATTCTGATGAGGTGTTGTACGGTGATTTACATAAATTTAATTAGAAAATATAATCAAGAGTATTTGCACATTAATGGCCCCCATCATTTCCGCGTTGCAATTGTTTTGTCATGATTAGTCCGAGCTCCTGGTTCGATTAGTTTCCTGCATGAATGGACGAGATTCGAATCCGCATTTCTTGGCAACACGCGTTGAATATGTTACCAACTGCATCACGTCGCCTTTAACCAACCCATCTGAAAATATTGGTAGCTTGCATGCGCTATTACACCAATGGCTTGTGGAATCGATGGTCGTCTGAAACCACCCCGGGGAAATCGAAAAAAAAATTGTTTTAAAAATAAAATCTTAAAAATCTTTATTGAATCAGGCGTTACTTTGCGGAGGTTCATATTAATGACACAATTACTTTACTCACCCGCGACTTTACGATAGTTACGTTTATGCAAGAAATGCGTGTTCATGCAGTTCCTCCACCTCCACACTGTACGAACACACACAAATCACACAAACCCAATGTTTAACATATTTTGGTAGCGTAGGGTACGGTTGTGTTACCTACTCTGAAGATGAGCTCTGGTTGAGTTCTTAAGGCGTCAGTGTAGTTTAAATTAGTGGTGGTGATAGTTGGGTTTGTGTGATTTGTGTGTGTCGTACAGTGGATTTTTTTCATATTTAATGCGGGATAGCGATAAACGAATTCTTGGCAGACGGAGTAGCGGGCAACAGCTAGTGTTAAAAGTTAAAAATTTAAACAAAATTACGTCAAACGAGTCAAAATTATAGCGCAGCTATATGCCTACTAGTACTATCATAGACTATCATGTTCTGGCGCTACATAACAATGCAAACTCAGGTCAAGCCAGGCTATGTTTGCTTGTGTTCGGCGTGCAATCAATGCACCCTGTGTTAGATATGGTAACGAAGCCGCTCCAAGATGCTCGACATGGTTTCCAAGTGTTCGGTCCAGAGATTTAGACCGTAATAAGTTACAGATACGGATCAGCTCGTTGAAATGGAAATGGGCAGGCTATATGGGCCATATTTCTATTTAGTTGTCCCTTTTAACTTTTGTTTTTGTAAAATTTTGTAATTTCTGCTCAGGATCACGATCTTTTTCGGAGAAAAACCGGCCAAGAGCGTGTCGGACACGCACAAGGTAGGGTTCCGTAGCCATTACAAAAAAATCAAGTAATATTTTTCTAAGGATTTCGTATGTGTACGGAATCATCCAAGTTTAGGTATGTTTTATACCTTAGGCTACTATTTACTCTTTAACTACAAATAATTTCCAAGCAATCTTAGCCGCTATAATTTTCCTTGTAAATTTGATATATTTACTACCATTCTGAATTTTTTCTAATTTTTCCACCTAACAGTTTAGATTTTAGAGGGGGGGGGGAGCTCGATTTTAATGAAAATTTTCACTTTAAAGTTGAATATTTCGCAAACAGATCACTGAATAGAAAAATCATGTTGGCAACCCCGCAATGGTTTTAAAAGACCTATCCAACGATACCCCACACTATAGGATTAGTCGAGAAAAAAAAATCAGCCACCCTTTACGTCTATGGGAGGTACCCTAAAAAAAAATATTTTTTTATTTTTTATTTTACCACTTTGTTGGCGTGACTGATATGTATATTCATGCCAAATTACAGCCTTCTAGTACTAACGATCTCTGAGCTTAGCCGCGGACAGACAGACAGACAGACAGACAGACGGACAGACATGGCGAAACTATAAGGGTTCCTAATTGACTACGGAACCCTAAAAATGGCTCATTTCCATATAATTTTCGGTTTTTCCATTTAATTATGATCATATAAAAGTCTATGAAAAAATGGTAACTCAACGGAAAAAAAAACTTGGGACACTTTTGTTTGACAGTAATCACAAAATATTTTTTTATAAAATGTATATTTAATAAGCCAACACAGCAGACTAAGAGTATTGTCAAAAAGTACCTACTAACAAATAGGTAATAACTAATTATACTTAATAAGTTAATGTAGTGTTAATGAAAGTAAGTTGTTAGTATATAATCTTAAAATTTAAAAGATTGTACTAATAATATTAATAATTAATTTGTATTTTTATGAAAGAAAACAACAGTTTTTTTTTTTTTTTTAATTTTCCAAATAAAAAAAGTCACAACAGACAGCAAAATAAAAATTGGCCCATAACACGCAAAACAGATGGCCGTTTTTGGAATAATGCCTGTTGAGGAGATAAATATTGGGATGACTTCTTGATGCCACATCTATTTAATTTCGTCTGCTAAAGGTAAGTATTTATGTATTTTTTCTGTGTTTTATTATTATAATCCCAAATGAGCATCACTCAAATTCGCACCGCATCGTATCTTTCTGCGCGTACTCACATCGCCGACTTTATTTTCGTTCACAACAAACAGCCTTTGCGCTTCCCACCTCCACGCTCAACTGTTCTTGAAGCATCCGACGTTTCAATGGCAACTCTCAGAACTCTCCCATTGACGTTTTACGCTCACGTTTCCAAGGATTTATATTTACAAGTTTGAACGTCGTACAATTTACAATTTCAATTTCCGTTGTGTAAAGTTTGCGAAGGACAGGTTATGGAGTTTGCATAAATACAGAGTGATTAATGTGATTATTTACGTGATACGAAATTAGTAACTTATATTTTTCGGGATTTAATCACGAACTATTGATAATTGTTGTGTTCACCTCGACGTTTCAACGGCATATAAAAACTTACTTCTAGCCGAAACATTTTTGTTCTAAAAACGTTTGAACATCCAAATCAGTTATAATTTAATTATAAATAGCATTTCCACTCAGTCTCGAGTAGTTTCTCTGTAAAAAGTAATTAAATCCGTTATTCGGTCGATTAATTTAATAAAACCATTCGTGTTTCTGCGAAGCAATTTCAAAGCTATTAATAAATATTTATCTGGTTTGAGCGGTAATCCTCAAATAAAACGAAGGAGCGACTTAGAAAGTTTTAATCATTATTAATCGGCTAAACATTCGTGCTGAATAAAAGCTGACAAAGACGTACTTTGCCGAATTAACTTCCTTTACAACTCCGCAAGTTAACCTTAAATGAAGTCTGAGCTGTTGTCCGAGTCTTTTATATGTGTGTAATTAATTTAATTGAGATGGTTGGAGATTTGTTAATTTATTTATCGGATAGTGTCCGACTGCAGTATTTGTAATGGACAAAGAAACTGATATTCGGTTATGTTTCACATTTGGCCAATTAATTGGAGGGTGATACTAGTATACCTATATATATTTTGTCAACAAGCGTTCATTTTAGCTTTATAATTATGATTTTGTGTTTGTAGAACCACTTTTTCGGTAAATTAATAGTTTGGTAACTCTAAAAACATAGCATATTACTCCGTACACCGCATTGAAGCGGAAAATAAATAACGTAGCCACGACCAATTAGTAGGCCTTAAAAATATCCTACTAATAAGGCCTAATAATTTGTCGTGGCTACGTTATCTATGACATTCTGCTCACGCTAATAGTATAGGAGACTAAGAAACTATAAACTATTGGGTATAAGGAGGGAATACAAGCTATTTCAAACACAATACCTGTCTTGTTTTTTGATTTATTTTATACAATATAGGGTTGCATTTGACCAGAATCACGCCTGATGGAAAGCAAAGATGAGGTCTAAGATGGAGCACGGCATGAGACAAATTTCGAATTTCGGAGTACCCCCTTTAGTCCGAAAAGCTCGTGCGCGAACCTCCGCGGAACCCTGTCGCAGTCAGCGTTTGCCGCACTTATTAAAAACAATCTTGTTAAGGACAGCAGAGGCTCCCTGCGACAGGGTTCCGCCGAGTGCCGCGCACGAGCTTGTCAAGGTATAGACGCTCGGTTGATAAAGCCACTCCACATCAATTTGTTGGCGCATTTGAACATAAATTCGAAGAATAATTTTCTTGTATTGAATACGAGAACTTTTGGTGCCAATAAGGGCTTAACCTTTTCAACGCCAACGACACGTATAGGTGTCACAAAGTACAGAGTCAAAGTGATCTTGACACAATGACATAAGATTCAAAGCCGGTTTACGTTTTGCCGAGGCGTGGCGTTGAAAAGGTTAAAACTGATACCAAAATAACGCAACATACAGTTTTAGTACCGAAAATACCGGTACGAAAACAGTATATACAGTATTTTTGGTACCTTCTCTTTACATGGTTTTCATATTTGGGGTAAAATTACCCTCCATTGAGTCAAAGTACCTCGATCTTACGGTCCAAATTTGATTCAAATATGGGTGGACTTTAGTTTTAGCGTGAAAGAACAAACATACACACACACACACACACACACACTTTCGTATTGCCAGATTAGGGTTAGGTTTATATCTAACGCTCTTTTGTATACAAATAAACAATCGACAGTCGGAGACCGTACGAACAAGATGCAAAAGGCTTCACCGACAAGACATAATATAATATGTATTACGTATATTGTATACGTCGGCCTGCAACCGGCGACCCGGTTGTGCATTCAACTGTCACGGAGTCGCCCGTGCTATATTTAGCTATTTAAGCGCACGCAGTCTGACCCGTGCTTATAAATTTAAGATCAATCGAGCGGTACTTTGCTGTTGCGTTGTTTGTTAAGCTTTGTTTACGGTGGATTTGTATCATTTTGGTGTATCGTATCACAATCGCTTCTTTCTCTATTTATTTTTGTTTATATTGTTTCTTTAATTTTCTTTTTATTTAAATCCTTTTCTCACATGAGGCCTTTTGTCATTTTTCCATTGTTTTTTTCTATTAAGTTGTATATGTACTGTATAAGTATTATATTTAATGTATTTGTTTATTTATATAGTTTATATTATATGAAAATTAAAAATAAACATCAAAATAAAAATTTAAATTACAAAATACATTTCCTTAAAGCTAAAATAAAACAAAAAATATATAATATATCATATTTGTATTGTTTTTAATATTTATTGTCTATGAATTCTACGTTTCTCCTGTCTGTTGTTTCTGCCACCTACATTAGTCTGTTCATATTTGTTAATTTTTGAGTAATTGTTTGTCTGAAGTAATTTTTATTTTTGTAATGTCACTGTACCGCTGTTGGTGATCAATAAAAAAAAATTGTATTGTATTGTATTGTAATCGCGCACTGGGTATCAAGATCGGTAGTTTGGATTTGAAAAGATACGAGATCGTGGAACACGCTGTATCTGATAAGACGGATCCACGTTGCACTGTGGATCTTAAATACTAATCTTCCCAGCCTATACACATCCATGCAGGGCAAAGACCTCGTCTCAGAGTCACAGGGCTTGGCCTATAGTTCCCACACTGGCCCAGCGCAGATTGGGAACTTCACACAAACCTTTGAATTTCTTTGCAGATGTTTTCTCCCGTAAAGCTCATGGTTAATTTTAAATTTCGAAAAACTCAGAGGTGCGAGTCTGGGGCGCACCCACGACCCTCTGCTTGAGAGGCCAGGTTGAACCACCAGGCTACCATGACGCGAGCGGAGTTACAGATTGTGTCTGTCCATGTTAGACAGCGGAGCAATAACGTTATGCGGAGGAGTTGTGGACTGTGCTTATCCATATGCGGAACTAGCCCTAGGGTTGCAAAATTACGTAATTTTACCGAAAATGCTGGTAAAATACGGGTATTTTACGGTAATTTATATAAATTATGGTAAAATTACTGGCTACTTATGTATGGTGAATGGTGGTAGTGGTGGTATGACGGCGCGCGCGCGCGAGCGTATAGTTGCGTGCGTACTGCGTGCGTGCGGCGTTGCCGATTAGTGCAGTCTGCCATAATATTTTGCGCTGTTGCCGTACTCGCAATGAGTGACTGCCATCTGTTGCACGGACTCAGAACTTTTCTTAGTAGTAGTTTAATTCTTTTTTACCCAATCTTACCGTATTTTACCGTAAAATATAATATTTTACCGTAAAATATAATATTTTACGTAAAATATCGTATTTTACCGAATTTTACGAAAGTAATTTTACCGCTTTACATCCCTAGCTAGCTCTCGGTCGTTTCTCCGCCCACTTCCCCGCTTCTCATCATCGCTCCGCTTTCCGGTTTTGTATGAATTTTTAACTAAGTAATTTTTGCAATTCCCTGCCCAACTAACCTAACCTAACGCAACTCACAGGACATTTTGTACCACCACCTAAATATACAAGGTCTAACATTTATATCGGTCAGTATGGGAAAGTCTGAAACTATAAGACATACGAAGATCTGTTCTTAGGAGCCATGCCATTGATTTTAGTAACAAGAAAAAACTGCATTCATACATTTAAAAAAAACTTTTACTCAGCTCGGGAATAGAATCCGCACGTTTTGAAGAATAAAACTAACACTATTTCTAACTACAAAACATGATGTCTAAAATGCATTGTTTTCATATCCTTTCATTTATTTTAGTATCGAAATGACTACCATTTTTTTTTCAATTCAACATTCTTATAGTTTCAGACTTTTCCATACTGACCAATCGAAATGTTACACCCTGTATATAGATATAGATCTATATCTCTTAGATAGTAGGTAATTTCTTTTAAATTCCCAAGTTCTAAATTTATTCACCGTGAACTGAAAACTACCTTTTCTAAAGTTGCCGTTGCAGAAATGGATGCATCTCGGGATAAATTCCTCACCTAACCGGACAGGAGTGGCGGCAAAATAAGAAAATACGAGTTTATTTTTCATTCCGTAGTGAATTGTAGTTGTCCGTTTTCCATTTTATATAATGCAGTCGAGCGGAACGGCTGATAGTAAAATGGGTAGTTTTATATTTGAAGGTTTCTCAAGATGATATTTGTATTTTAGCGAATGTTTTTACACATGCCTTACTAAACTTATACGCGAGTTTGAATACCTTTCCTTTTGTTAGATTTTAATTTTAGGATACTATTTTTGGTTAAATTATATTTGTATTGTAATTTGAGAGAAGTTTTTAATTGTGTTTTTCATTTTTTTTTATATGTTAGAGAGGCCAGACTAACGAACTGGTGGGTCACCTGATGTTAAATGAACACCATTGTTTGATTGTTTATTTATAGCTCAATATTTTAGCTCTTTCTTTATGAGTTGCTTACTTAGGTTTAGTATAAGTAAACTCTGTATCTATTTCGTTATTCGTAAAAATCAAATTTTCAATAAATTTATCTTATCTTTTTTTTAGTCATATTCTCTTCAAAAAATTTTCTATTTTACTGTCTCAGAACCAACTCTGTGTTCATTCAATTTACTACAGTAACCACAAAAAGCAAATTTCATACTTAATAATATTAATAAGTTTTAAACTTTTTCGAACAACGACCACGGGGGATTTAACTTTAACGGTTAGTTTATAAAGTTTATAATTTCAGTTTTTGTACCTACTTTGAATCTTATTGTGATGGATATTAAGTCTACGGAATTGTTATTTGTGATAATAATATAGGGGTAAGGGCTTCACATGTTTACTTTAGACGTTTAACTAGCTTAATTATTGTTATGTCCTTCATGTAAGAATTTTAAGAACTATATTTTAATTCTAATTAAAATGTACTTTTCTATATTAAAAACATATAGTTCGATTCTTATATTTGGGTTCTAGATTATGACTGGATAGCCTAGTAGTTAGAGAACCTGACTACGAAGCTTGAGGTCCCGAGTTAGATTCTCGGTCGGGGCAGATATTTGTGTGAAAAATACGAATGTTTGTGCTAGAGTCTTGGTTGTTTAATATGTTATTTATCTATATAAGTATGTTTTATCCGTCGTCTAGTATCCATAGTACTTACAAGCTTTGCTTAGTTTGGAACTAGGTCAATTAGTGTCAATCGTCCCATTATTTATTTATATATGTTGATGAAGAAATTTTAAGAAATTTCCAGTTTGTATTCAAACACAAAGTTTGGCTGGATACTTTGCGAAACAAACCCCTAATTACGGGGTATAACTAGGCCTAAACCACAAACAAGCGAGTCGAACTTCGTTACAGATCATTCGAGAACCTTCTACGCCCTTTTGTTTGATTGGAACACAGACTAAGTTCTTCCCTTATCTTTAGGACTAGGCTACATTTGATATAGGCAACTGAACTGTGTGGGATTGTTGTTTCAGCGAATTAAAAGTTTGGGAGAAAATGACTTATGTATCTTGTTTAATCTAGGTCATCATTTCAGCCTAAATATAGACCACGCCACTGCTAAAGATCGGTCCCACGCCATCCGCACCCAACGCGATCCCGCTACCTTAACCAGGTCGTCGCTCCATCTTGTTGGAGGCGTACCTGCACTGCGTCTTCCGGTCCGTGGACGCCACTCGAGAACCTTTTTGCCCCATCGGCCTTCAGTTCTACGAGCGATGTGCCCTGCCCACTGCCACTTGAGTCTGGCGATTCTTCGAGCTATGTTGGTGACTTTAGTTCTTGCGCGGATTTCATCATTTCTAATGCGATCCCGCAGAGAAACTCCGAGCATAGGACTTTGAGATTTATTTATGAGGCCCGTCGTTAGCAGCCAATACAATCAAGACAGAGTAAATAAAAAGTATATAATACTTAGAAGACCAAAATGACATAAGTATATGGAAACATATTTCACTATCATAATATATATTTTTACAGGGATGTGTGTCCCTTATTTTTACTATTTAAATTTACGTTCAGTGAAGGTATAAGATGTATAAACCCCATCAAATAAACGAATTAAAGATGTATGAAGTTTCCCAAAGTCTAAAATAACTAAAGAAACTAAAAATAATTGCAAAATGGACTTTTGAAAAATATTTGTTCAAGATTTTACTTAAATAATGTGACAATTACTGCTCCAAAGTTGCGTGGAAACCGCCAGCCAGTTCACTTCATTCAGGTTATTTTAACTGAAATGTAAAAGGTTTACCCCATTCCGTTACCTTTGTCTCGCCCCTACACATTAGTAAAGATAACAAATGGTGTTATTTACGGGCACTAAACGGAAAGGTCTTAGTTTAAGAGCAGTTGATAGATAAAGTCTCAGATGCATTCTGAAACTCTAAGCTTCTAGACTCGCATTGTACTTACATAACAATTTAGAGTTTACAAAGTGGCATTCTTTTTTGTTTGATTATTTTTGTTTCGGAATGAAAATATTACAGACGAGCTTTTGCCCGCGACTCCGTCCGCGTGGAATTAGTAATTTGGGCAGCTTATTTTTTTATCCAATTTCCTTTTTCATCAATTATGGCTCTCCTTAGTTCCTCGATATGATATAAAAAAATAACCTTATAATTGAAGGGCCGCCTAAGAAATCGGCCCAACCCCTCACGTTCTGAGAAGATGTCTGTACAGTCAAGGAATTTAATTCCCTATCCATTTCGTAAAAAGATCGTTAAGCATTCGCAATGCATTAAGGTTGAATTGTCAAACGCAACACGTCAAAGCAACATTGTAACTAGCTCTTATAGTGACAGTTTGCTGTACGATATTCAAACTTAGGTGGGTAGGAAATTAAATTCCTTGACTGTACTAGTACATGTATACACATACGTATAGATAAATTAAGAAATAACAACGGTCAAAGTTAATTACTAAGATTGCCTCGTTTGACTCGTCTGCGACATTTTGCTTAGGTTTTTGTGATAATCCTGTTTCATCTGATTAGGCGTAGTTTCTCTCATTCCCTTGGGTACATCAGACAGGTTTAGTATTTGTAATGGGATGAGCCTCCTATACTAAGAATAAGTTATTAATAGTTGTTACGTAAATGTGTACGTACTTAAGCTTTTTAATAAGTACCTATTTTCATACGGAGATCTGTTCTTTAAGAGCTATGCTCTTGTCGGTGGAGTAACTGCTACTCCTCACGGTCTTCGGCCAGCTGTTTAACTTCCTGATACACGACACCCATTTTCTCCTTCACTTCTTCATCTAGGCCTTCCTCTGCTTTTTATTCTTTCTACTTTTCCTTCCAGCAGGTTTAAAAAGAAATCGTTGTGTCGTATCATGTGTCATATTGTATTCCTCTTCTGCTATTTGTGGTCTCCAGTAACGTTCTTTACTCCACGTTCTTTTTTTTGACCTTAGAACTTAGAACTTATTTGTTGGTTTTCTTTTGTATCCAGCTAATTCTTTCCATCCTCCTCCAACAACAAATCTCAAAAGCTTCTAGCGTTTTGCTTTCCCATTGGGTCCACGTCTCACTTCCACGTAACGCAATGCTCCAGATGTATACTTTCATAAGTCGTTTTTTAGCTTTTGTGGATATTTTGGCTTTGAGTAGGTGTATTTACCGAGATAGTCTAACCAAAATTCTATCAAAATATGAATGAATTGCGGTTAATTACATTAGACATACTTGCTACTGGGATGTAGACCGTGATTACCATTATTGAGCTCCTGATATTCTGACGCTGTTTTACGATGACAAGGTAGAGTCTACCCAGTCTAAGCAGAAGCCTACCTGTAAACAGGATTCTGTGGGGCCTAACTCAGTGTAGAGTTCTACGGTACCATCAAACTGTTTTCTATTTAAATGGAAACTTACACTTCAAGACTTGATTATTTTATTACAAGTTTTAAAATATACAACATCACTTCAGCAAGACCTATCGAAAAATAGACCGTGTTATGACCGCTGTTCGTTTCTTTATTCAAATTCTAGAAGAAACATACTCAAATTTACGAATTGGCAACACGGTCTCAGTAGCTAGTGTTTACAATAGAAAGAAAGAAAAATATTTATTTATAACAACTATAACACGTACGCAGGCTAAAAGCACCACTAAAAGCAAGAGTATTGTGTCGAAATATTGGGATCTCACCACAAGTAGGTACATAATTATGGTCTTCGTCCCGAAGAAAATATGTCAAAATTCATAGCTCTTGATCCTAGAAGAAAGTTTTCGAGTAAACAGTTTTAATTTATAGGTACACTAGCCTTCCGCCCGCAGCTTCGTGGGCGATAAATTAATTTTCCCGTAGGAAAAGGTATTTTCCCGCGGTAAAAAGTAGCCTATGTCACTCAGTGATAATGTAGCTTTCTAACGGCAAAAGAATTTTTGAAATCGGTCCGTAGTTTCGGAGGCTATTCAATGCAAACAAAGAAACAAACAAACAATCAAATCTTTCCTCTTTATAATATTAGTATAGATTAAATTCAATAAATGTTATTCTTGCAACGAACTATAATATATATATAAGGAAAAATATTTTATCCTAATTAAAGGAGTTTTATACAGCTCAAACATCCTCCTATCCTCCTATCCTCCTATCCTCCTATCCTCCTATCCTATTTATTATGCACCTTTATCATAGTTCCTGTCAACAATGTAACTGTAATAAATTGGATGCACATTGCACACGTGTATGACTCATTGTTTATTTGTCGGGTTAATTTGCAATATTATTGTCATAATTTTATAATGTCTCAATAAATAAAAAAGGCCAAGTGCGAGTCGGACTCGCGCACGAAGGATTCCGTACCATTATCTATAAAAAATTGCGGTTTACGATTTATGACGTATTAAAAAAACTACTTACTAGATCTCGTTCAAACCAATTTTGGGTGGAAGTTTACATGGTAATGTACATCATTTTTTTTTAGTTGTATCATTCTCTTATTTTAGAAGTTACGGGGGGGGGGACACACATTTTACCACTTTGGAAGTGTCTCTCGCGCAAACTATTCAGTTTAGAAAAAAATGATATTAGAAACCTCAATATCATTTTTGAAGACCTATCCATATAGATACCCCACACGTATGGGTTTGATGAAAAAAAAAAATTTGAATTTAAGTTCTATAAGTATGGGGAACCCCCAAAATTTATTGTTTTTTTTTCTATTTTTGTGTGAAAATCTTAATGCGGTTCACAGAATACATCTACTTACCAAGTTTCAACAGGGATCCTATTGATGTTTAGAAAATTATATTTCCGAAGGTTTAGAATCCCGAAAACTTCATTTGTCTGAAAGCATTTTTTTCTGAAACTGTAAATATTTCAGGATTTATTTCAGGACCATTGTGTAGAACCCTTTAGGTTAGGTTAGGGTAGTTTTATAAAAATCCTGAAATATTTACAGTTACAGAAAAAAATGCATTCGGATAAATGAAGCATTCGGGATTTTAAATATTCGGAAAAAATAATTCTAAATTTTGATAGGTAACCGTTTCAACAACATAGTTCTTATAGTTTCGGAAAAAAGTGGCTGTGACATACGGACGGACAGACAGACATGACGAATCTATAAGGGTTCCGTTTTTTGCCATTTGGCTACGGAACCCTAAAAATGTAAAACGATGGATTCAAGACTTTCCCGAATTAACATATAATAAGCGTCACAAATTTAAAAATGAAAACCTAGAATAATATTTCACTATCCATTATCATTATGTATCATCATAAATCCTTTGTGTTGATATATGACCTTTGTACAGTTGATATAAAAAATAAATACTTACTTGTAAGTACTATTCTTATCCATATTAAACTTGTAATCGTTTCTTCAAATCCGCTCTCTATTTATGACAAATGGAAATTGTAAATCGATACATTATGGCATAAGAAATTCAGGCAAATGATACCCTGTATTTAGTAATTTAAATTTGTACATAACAAGTTAATAGAAACGGAATATTGTTTTTTAGTCCAACGGCAAAAATAACGAGGCCAGTAACGCCAGGCTAACTTAGTTGCTGTGAGTCGGGATTGCATCAATTTTTCAATTTAACTTTTCAACCATGCTCGCGTTTCCATCTACGAGCAATTTTTATGGGCCCGCTTAACAAAAAGTTACAGGCCTGTTGTTAAAAAAATATATGTATGGCAAATGTCGCAATGCTCGACATGCTAATGCCCAAAAGGACACCTTTCTGTCACCTCTATTGCTAATGACATTAAATTAAAGATTGGAACAACTGGGACAATGACCATCACTCCGACGTTTACCTTATCGTTGTTTCTTTCTCTGGTAAAGGCAAATTGTAGCGACGGATATACTTAGGAGTACCTATATACTACCTGGCTTTTCCGCTACAAACCATGCTATCTTATATGTTAATACTAGCTACTGCCTAAGACTACGACTATTACTTTTTTTAGGTACGATCAAATGCAAAAATATATACTTCTATTTATCTATTCTATTTAATCCCCTCATAATTATGCACCGATACCTCAATCCGACGACATAAGAGTTACGGGACATATTTATGAGCACGTTGTATGCACCCATATTTTTACGCTTGACTATGTTTATACATCGTGAAATTTTAGTGGTTGTTTTCCCGAAACGAGGTGATTTAGTTTCGATTGTACAATCGATTTATAATTACTATTTTGACTAGAGTCCAATCCAATCCAATTGTGAAAAACGAAAGTCGAAAATGACCGCAAACCAATAGTAACGCTTCGTTGGTACAAGTATCGTACGATCGTACGATAGGTTAGGTACCAACGAAGCGTTACTATTGGTTTGCGGTCATCTTCGACTTTCGTTTTTCACAATTGGATTTATGACTCTACAAGTTAAGTATGAAGTATCTTTTTCTATTTATTTTTTTCAACTTCATTTTTTATTACTTTTACGGTCATCCCGTGAAACCATATATTTCAAACTAAATACAAACTGAAATATAGATGCACAGAAAAAACCCCAGATAAAAGACTCTAGTCAAAATAGTAATTATAAATCGATACTAAATCACCTCGTTTCGGGAAAACAACCACTAAAATTTCACGGTGTATTACATTACTTCTTCACACGGAACCCGACTTCAAGCTCCCAATCGCACTTGTCAAATTTCCCATAATTTGTCGACCGGGCACGACTCTGATTAGACTAATCTCGTTCTTGTTGCGATATTCTTTTTCTCTCCTGCTCCGACGGGCTAATAGCTTTAACTTTCTTACTGCAATTGAACTTAAGTTTCCTTTGTTTTATTGCCACTGCTGTCTGCAGCCTTAATTTTTTAATGAACCCAGCCAGTTAAACTCGCCCATATTTCTGAATCGTGTTATGGACGACACTAGTTAGTAGACAGTAGTTAGTAGACAGTAGTTCGGTCTAAAATTTTCATTTCAGAATCATTCTTAATTATTGTGATATTGGAAGAGCATCTATCTCCATTATTATTATTGTTTCCTTTTTTGGGTTCCGTACCCAAGGGGTAAAAACGGGACCCTAATACTGAGGCTCCGCTGTCCGTCCGTCTGTCTGTCTGTTCGTCTGTCACCAGGCTGTGTCTCATGAACCGTGATAGCTAGACATTATAGCTACAACCACAGAAATATATTGAGATAACAACAAATACCGATCTCGAGCTCGTTTTTGCTCGATATTGATAACGGCAACATGTAGACGCTTGAAATATTCACAGAATATATTATGTAGTTATAATATTCAAATTAAAAATAAATAATTAAATTAAAATTAAACAAATATTTAAGGGGGGCTCCCATACAACAGACATGATTTTTTGCCGTTTTTATAGATAATGGTAGTTACGGAACCCTTCGTGCGCGAGTCCGACTCGCACTTGGCCGGTTTTTATTTTTTGACGGTGGATGCATTCTACACTTCCACTGAACGTAGATATACTCGTAGCTTATCAGATATAGTTAATAATTTCATCGGAATTTGCAGTTGAATTGAAATTGCAAGATTTTTTACTAAACTCACACTGATGTAATGCACAAGTTAAGTATAATTATTTCCACAAGCAGCGTAATCACTTGTAATGTAATGAGCTGCGCAGTAAGTGGTTTCCCGTGACAATGGTCGCGCATTACAATACCTATTGTCTGTGTATCAGCGCCAAGCAGTCAGCACAGTGGAGTCAGGCAGCAGCTGTTGACGATTTGAAAACTGTCATTTGTAATTTTTGGGTGACCCTATTGGAATAAATTTTTTAATCATCATCAACCTACCTCTGTATATCTACGAAAGGGTCCTGTATCACAGGGTATCCTAGCGCAAGACCCTTAGTTGTACTTAACTTTTTTTTGCAAAAAAACTATTAAAATAAACGCTTTCATTTTCTTCATTGTCACCCTACTGTATCGGTAACCCCAGTTCTTCTACGGATCTCCTCGTTTCTGATTTGATCCCGTAGAGAAACTCTGAGCATAGCCCTCTCCATAGCTCGTTGAGCGACTCTGAGCCTATTCATTAGGCCCATAGTGAAGCACCACGTCTCGGATCCATATGTCATCACTGGCAACACACACTGATTGAAGACTTTTGTTTTGAGGCACTGAGGTATTTTGGACGAAAAGATATTACGGAGCTTCCCGAATGCTACCCATCCGAGTTGGATTCGCCGATTGACCTCTTTTTCGAAGTTGGACCTACCTAGTTGGACGGTTTGTCCTAGGTATACATATGCGTCAACAACTTCAAGAACCGAGTTCTCGACCACGATGGGGGCAGAGACAACATGGACATTAGACATAACTTTCGTCTTGTCCATGTTCATTCTGAGTCCTACCCGTTGAGAGACTCGATTGAGATCTTGGAGCATCATGCTGAGTTCCTCCATCGATTTTGCCATGACCACGATATCGTCGGCAAACTGAAGGTGAGTGATGTATTCGCCGTTGACATTGATGCCTAGTCCTTTCCATTCCAGGAGCTTGTAGGCGTCTTCCAGAGAGGCAGTAAACAGTTTCGGAGATATAACATCTCCCTGTCTCACGTCTCTTTTCAAGGGAATCGCCTTCGAACTCTGTTCCTGCACTCGAACCGACATAGTGGCATTCTTGTACAAACACTTCAACACTTCAATGAACCGGTAGTCAATATGGCACCGCTGGAGAGACTCGAGCACCGCCCATGTTTCGACAGAATCAAAGGCTTTCTCGGAAAAACGGCAAAACGGATTAGCTCGTTGAAATGGCAATGGGCAGGCCATATAGCACGCAGAACAGATGGCCGTTGGGGCCCAAAAGTTCTAGAATGGAGACCGCGGACTGGCAAGCGCAGCGTGGGACGTCCACCAACGAGATGGACGGACGATTTGGTGAAGGCCGCAGGTTCAGGGTGGATGCACATCGCTTCCAATCGTAATGATTGGGCATCAATGAGGGAGGCCTATGCCCAGCAGTGGACGTCCTACGGCTGAAATGATGATGATGATGATGACCTTACTGTATAGATTCAGCCGTCACTTTGCAGAGTTCCTTGTCAAAATAAAGGGTATCTATGGTTCCGCATAATTTAATAAGTCATAATGAATCTTTTTCCATAATTATCATTAGTCATAAAGCCAGTTAAAGCATAAAGCGATTTATTTCGGAAATAATATTTTTTTCGGAATTGTTATTAAACTAACCTAACCTACTGCATTCTATAAGAAAGCATTTCAAAAAATCCTGAACAAAAGATTGTTTCAGAAATAAATCACTTTATGTTATGAGATCATGATCAAAAAGATTGTGAATGCCGTAATTTACTAAAACTTTGTATATATTACACATATTAATTTTCTGTAAATGATTTATTAAGTATAAATTCCAAACTATCTTATTATTATTATTAAACACATACAAATATTAAGAAAAAATAACAATAATAAATTAATACTATAACTATAAATAAAATAAAATAAAACTAACTTAAACTAAAACTAAATAAAATTAACAAAAGGTTCCCCCCGCGGCATGGACCCAAAGGCACTGGCAGCATTACCTCGCTGTATAGCAATGCTGATACGTTGTGCGAGGTAGCTGCCAGCTCTTTGGTCTCCTGTAGTGAATAACATAATAACATATTAATTAACATGAAGAAGTGTTTCCCTGCTAGGTAAAAGCATCCCCCATTTTCTCCAGTCGTTACACCAACGCATCCTGGGCCTTTCGTCACCGTCATGCATTTTTAACCCCCGACACAAAAAGAGGGGTGTTATAATTTTGACCGCTATGTGTGTGTGTGTGTGTCTGTGGCACCATAACTCTAAAACGGGTGAATCGATTCGGATGCGGTTTTTTTATTTGAAAGCTGGTTTCTTGGCAATGGATCTTAGACATGTTGTATCAAAATCGGTTCAGCCGTTTCAAAGTTATCAGCTCTTTTGTTAGCTGCGGAAGGGATCTTAGACGCATAATGGACATTTACTTTATCGTCAAACATTATGTGCGACCAAATCGTGTTGGACGTTTTCAAATTTTTTAATTTATAGTAATGTGTATGCAGTCTGCGGCTATTTTAACCCACCTATTTAGATCTATTCGACTGTCCCACTTCAGCTTGATGCTAAACTTAGGTACAGTCAAGGAATTTAATTTGCAACCCACCTAAGTTTGAATATCGTAAAGCAAACTGTCACCATAAGAGCTAGCTAAGAGGTTGATTTGACGTGTTGCATTTGACATTTCGACCTAAATGCATTGCGAATGTTATATGCGAAATGGGTGGGGAATTAAATTCCTTGACTGTACATATGAAAATCGAATTCGTAACGAAGTGATCCGACAGAGAACCAAAGTTATCGACATAGCCCACCGCATCAGCACGCTGAAGTGGCAATGGGCAGGCCATATAACCCGAAGAACCGATAACCGTTGGGGTAGACGAGTTCTTGAGTGGAGACCACGGATTGGCAAACGTAGCGTGGGACGTCCTCAGACTCGGTGGAGCGATGATCTTCGCAAGGCGGCTGGCAACAGTTGAATGAGAGTGGCCGAGGATCGTGCTCAGTGGCGTGCCATGGGAGAGGCCTATGTCCAGCAGTGGACGAACATAGGCTGATGATGATGATGATGACATATGAAAATACAAAAAAACATTATGGATATTAATTAATGAGGCGTACAGTTTCTATCCTACTTTTTACTCGGTTTATACGTCTAACAATTATGTATTTTCTTCACACATTTTGCTGCGCGGAACATAATTGACGTACTGTTGTCAATTTCTTTATGAAGACAGAATGTTTTCGTATAAAACATTTTATAAGTATAGTATGTCGGTGTCAATTAAGGGAAGTGACTGCGATATGGCGGTTAACGCGATGTATTATCAAAATGCCGAAAAACCAAGTTGATATTGGTTCAACTTTTGCGAGTTCCGTAACCTGGGACCCTGTTAGAAAGGTTCCAGTGTTTGTGCGTCCGTTAATCCATCTGTATACAGAGCTGTATCTATTGAAGCGTACTAATTTTCACGTTATAATGCCAGTGTTACATTGCTTCTAGAACCGACGGCCGGTTGACAGTAAAGTTCTACAGTGGCGACTGCGAACCAGAAGACGTCACGTAGGAAGACCCCCAACCAGATTGACTAACGATTTGTAAATGTCGCAAGAACCACATATGGTATATAGTTGTGGAACTCTTTGAGGTGAGCTTTGTCCAGCAGTGGTCAATTTTAGGCTGATATGATGATGATGACACTTGATACGACACGACAATTTCTTTTTAAACCTGCTGGAAGGAAAAATAGAAGGAAGATGAGGCAGAGGAAGGCCAAGATTGACCTATTTTAACCAGATGAAGGAGAAAGTGGGTGTCGTGTCGTATCAGGAAGTCAAACGGCTGGCCGAAGACCGCGCGGAGTGGCGGTTACTCCACCGACACGAGCATAGCTCTTAAATTTGAGAAGAAGAAGATGATGATGATGATGATGATGATGATGATGATGATGACAAGTGCTAGTACAGTTAACGTCATAAATAAGTGATCACTTTTGTATCTGGTCGCTTTCAGTCGTTACATTATAATTTCGTATGAATTTTCAAACATGAAGTTAAAGTGGCAAGGTACAAAAGTGATCACTTATTTGTAACATTGATCCTACTGTACAATATGAACTGCTAAACAATCGGCCAGTTTACGGCCAAGCGTTTCATAATATGATCAATTGATCACTAATTCTTGGCTATACCATCAGCAAACGCTAAGTATTGATAGGTCTGGCCAAGCCACATCATAACATGGACAGTAGAGGGTACTGCTCTTTATGATAAAATGCTACAACACTACATATCATATAAATAAATAAATAATAAATAAATATCACGGGACAATTCACACCAATTGACCCAGTCCCAAAGTAAGCTAAGCAAAGCTTGTGTTATGGGTACTAGGCAACGGATAAACATACTTATATAGATAGATACATACTTAAATACATATTAAACACCCAAGACCCGAGAACAAACATTCGTATTTTTCATACAAACATCTGCCCCGACACGGGAATCGAACCCGGGACCTCAAGCTTTTAATTATCATAAAATGGCCAAATACACAGACACTCAGCATATTGAACAAAATATTTAACCATAGTTCCTAGATAAATACTCGAATAGTCTAGTGATATGCTAGGTTCACAAAGATGAGAGTGGGCTTCAAATAGTCCTTAACACCGGTAATATAATCATAAGTATGAAAGTTTTCGGTTTTTTAACCACCGACACAAAAAGTTATAAGTTTGACCGCTATGTGTGTGTGTGTGTGCGTTTGTCTGTCTGTCTGTGGCATCATAGCTCTTAAACTTGTGAACCGATTTGGGTGCGGTTTTTTTAATTAGAAAGCAGGTTTCTTGGCGATGGTTCTGGTTTGATCAAAATCGGTTCAGCCGTTTTAAAGTTATCAGCTCTTTTGTTAGCTGCGGAAGGGATCTTAGACGCGTAAGGCTGCGTTTCCACCAGAGATGTGCGAGGTAGCTAAGCGGTGCGAGGCTGTGTAACGAGGATGTGTAACGGTGTGAATGTTTCCACCAAAGATGTGCGAGGTAGCTGAGCGGTGCGAGGATGCGTAGCGAGGATGTGTAGCGGGCTCTTTTCAAATAAGCGGGCGGGGTGCGGTGAGGCGGGAGCCGGGCAACGCCGCCTAGCAACACATCCCTCGCAACACATTCTTCGCACACATTCCTCGCACACATCTTTCCCTTCTTTTGTTTTGTATGTACAAAAACCTCGCTCCGCTGAGCTGATTCTACCAGAGCTGAGCTGAGCAAGGATAGGTGAATGAAGTGTTTCTATTAGTTCATGACAAAAACATCCCTCGCAACGCATCCTCGCACAGTTCCGGTGGACAAGTTAGCTATGAAGTATCTTTTTTTTTTTTTTTTTTTTTTGTACTTATTTTTTTTTTCAACTTCATTTTTTTTTTTATTACTTTTACGGTCATCCCGTGAAATCATACATTTCGTACTAAATACAAACTGAAATATAGATGCACAGAAAAAACCCCAGAAAAAAGACCAATGCTGGGAATCGAACCCAGGTCCTCAGCATTCCGTGCCGCGTGCCATACCCCTACACCACCACTGGTCTAGAGATTAGACACCGGAAGTTCCGGTGGACTTTATATCCATTTTTAATTTATAGTTATTTTAAGGGTTAATTATCGTGATATAACAGAACTTATTCCAATCTGTACCATCCAACGTAATCCAACTTTTTAGTCTCCACACTAAGCCAAAGGATAAATATGCCTATACAAATATTATGCTTGAGTGTAGCGCGTTTCTAGAATAGGTATTTTGCGAGATATCTTCCACCGCATAAGCGATATAGGCCCAAATAAGGGTCTGAACAAATACCGGTATCATTGTAAGGGCAAATACGTGAGAGTCGGCTATTATTCTTGTCTTTAATGGAATATAGTTGGTTCGTTTCTTGGTATTGTGGTTATAATTCGAGTAATGAATTAGGTATTTTAATGACTTTGAATCTGAAGTTGATGTATTTCACATCAAAACGTTGGCGAAGTCGTGGTAGCCCAGTGGTTTGACGTATGGTCTCTCAAGCGGACGGTTGTAGGTTCGAGCCCGGGATCGCACCTTTTTTTATGAGAGGAAGGAAAGCGAGCAAGCGGCTCATCTGATGGAAAATGATCACCACCGCCCATAAGTATCAATAACTCACCGAGAGTCACTGATTTATTCCCGGCCTTTAAAACATGAGAAGGAATAAGGGAAGGGGAGGAGGAGAGGTATTTGGGCCCCCGGCGCTCTTACTGACCGTACGAAACGCAGCAGGAGTACTGCTGCTTCACGCCGGTGCTCTGTAAGAGGGTGGTACTGCCCCGGACGAGCCGGCCCATTCGTGATGCAGCAGCTAGCCAACATGTCTCTACCACTACAACTACCTCTGAGTTTGTCGGAATTTTCGTGCGAAATTTTATTATATTAGAAATTTACCATGAGCTTTACGGTAAAAGAAAATATCTTGAGGAATCCTGCATACCTACTCCTGCGAAGTTATTCAATGGTTTGTGTGAAGTTCCCAATTCCCGCCTAGGAGTTACAGTCCGCCTTAGTAGATTTAATAGTTTGCCAAATAAGGCTCCCGTGGCGCGATGCCAAAGAAGTCTGCCATCAGTTCTCGCTCAATAGAAACTGTAACTTGTAAGGATCAGCCCAGCCCTCCGGCCACCTGTTGAATATTTTTAACAAAGAGAAAAGCCGTTTGTAGATAAAGAAAATGCGGCGTAGACTTCTACAAGATGAACTGACGACTAAAAAGGGCTATGAAGTTGAAATTTGGCAAAACGCGTGCTTTATTTCAGTCGTATATTTGTTGAATTATGAGTTACCATGAAAAACGATACTATCACAAACATGCCCTGGGCCCAATTGCATAACAATTAACAACTAACATATAATACAAGCGGAACTCTCGCTTCAGTTAAGTATATTAACTAGAAAGGGAGTTCCGCTTGTAATATAAGTTGTACTTTGATATGCAATTGGGCCCTGATGGATGAAGGAACAAAGTACGCTTAATTTAAGGTAGCAAAAATCATTAGAAGCCGTGGTGGCCTAGCGGTTTGACCTATGACCTCTCAAGCAGAGGGTCGTGGGTTCAAATCCCGGCTAAGTCATTCAGTAGATGGTCGCCACTCAAGCTCCCACTAGGCAAGGTATCAGTATAAAACTGTGCTCATATCATAGGTACTTTTTTTTCAAATTACTTAAGTATCACGATATACTATAAAAAGTAGTCACGCTTGAAGTACTTCAGGCTATTTCCAGCTCGTACTTAATAAGATCCGGCCTTCAAATTTTATGTTAAAGGTACTCATTACACTTTACCGGAACTGTGGCTGTTCGAAAAGCCTATAATATCTTCGGGTTTTTCAACAAATTGTAATTCCAGCTTTCTAATAAAAGGGTCCGAAAGCTCCACAAAAAAAGTGCCAATTACTCTTAAGCTTTGAACTTCTAAAAGTTAGCAGCGTTTGCTCGACTTAAACCCTAATTAATATGTAATTTATTTCTCGCTCAACTGTTCTCAAGTGCTGTAATATCGGAGACACTTTGACAAAAAACTTAAACAAACCAGCCAGCCTTCCTTGGAATACGACCTTATCTTCTTAATTTAAGGTTGAGTTTCCTTGGCTGTTATGTTACCTGGAAGTTCGATTTTAAGCGAGAACGATCGGGGGTATGAGAGAGTGACGTTATAGGTTCTACGTGAGAAATTTTAGCGTCGGTTGTTGCTTGAAGGGTGCAGGGGTCTCGAAGGTAGCGTTGATTCAATTCTGCCAGGTCGCTGGGCTATTAGGGAGAGGGTTTCCGCTTATCGAATCGATCGGCGGTTGCCGAAAAATTTAAATTGAAAATGGATAGAGTTACCTCGCGATACAAGCCGGTTTTGTTCTTAAAGTTATTTATCGATGTCATGAAAACTGACGCACGAAAATGTTATGATGTTTTTATTACGGTACTTTTTAAACAAAAAATATTGGACCTAATCTTGTTGTTGGTACTTACGTGTTAATCATGTTGAACAACATTTTTTAAGGAAGCCTCGATGCAGATTGAATACTGAATTGATAGATGTTTTTTGCATGAATGGTTTCAAATAGCGCACAAACAGTTGTACCAAATGAAATAAATGTCACTTAACTCACTGACTGACGGAATCGCTACAAAAATATCTGTGGGGCTTGTTTGTCATTGTTACTTATTTGTATTTGTTATGAATTCCTCACGTCTTCCTTAGCAGTCAATGCAGCAGCCATTGTTTTGTTCATTATGATACTCACTGCGAAAAAAAATCAGATTGTATCAAAGTCTTAGCTACACAGCAAAATTCTGTCATTCTTATATAAGGTTAATATGTGTTTAGTGTCTCTATATATTATTTTATATGGATTATAATCACGTAATGCTTCGATATTTGATTTTATTCGGTAGCATCAAATGCAATATGTCAGCAAAAATGAAAACGCGGCGCGACCACCATCACACTGACTATTACAAGGTTCTATCACCCACTGCCAGTCACATCAAATTTGAACCCTATTCCTTCTAACACAGCAGATATAACTGAATAGCCAAAGATCGGTCAGCCAAAAATACCAAAACCTCGACCCGATGCATATTCAGATTTACGACGTGAAGATTGACAGATTGACAGGGAGAAAATGGATAAAACAAAGGACCAACGGTCAGCGCTGCTTGTTATGCTGCTGAACAAACGTTGACACAATTCGATAGCGACCCGCAATTTGGAATCCGAAAACTACAATTGTAAAACAACGGCGTTGCGTTGCCATACCTACAACGAGGAAACGCAGCCGGCATTATGGGTATGCTATATGTATGCTGCCCATTACCAGCGATCTGGGAGATATTTGAAAATACAGGTTTTTTGGTTTAGATTAAGTTAATTTAAGTTTTTATTTTTGTCTTTTAAAATATGTTTCGCAAATATACATTTTGTGTAATTAAAATAGTTTATTGTAAAAGAATTTAAATATTTTGAGCTGGATATAGGTTCATTCCACGAGACTAATAATAAATTATATTATTCTAATCTCTGAGTTTTTCGGAATTTATGCGCGAAGTTACATTTGAAATTTACCATGAGCTTTACGGTGAAGGAAAACATCGTAACGAAACCTGTATAAACCTGCGAAGAAATTCAATGGTGTGTGTGAAGTTCGCAATCCGCACTGGGCCCGCATGGGAACTACGGCCCAAGCCCTTTCATTCTGAGATGAGGCCTGTGCCCTGCAGTGGGACGTATATAGGCTGGGATGATGATGGTGGTTATCCCACAGGAACGTATTACCGGGATATTTAGTATTCTAAGTCACAGTACCTATAAGTTTTTGTCAATCTGTACGCCAAGTTTCATTCTAATCCGTTTAGCCGTTATTCCGTGACTGACTAGCAAACAATCAAACCTCCAATCAAATCTTATCAAATTTTCACTTTCATTCTTCCATACCATACTTAAAATTAAAAATGTGAAAGTGTATTTCTTTGTTTGTCCTTCATTCACGTCGAAACCGAGCGACGGATTGCCGTGATTTTTTTTATGGACATAGTTGAAGGACTGGACAGTGACATAGGCTACTTTTTACCACTGGAAAATATCTCTCTCCCACGGGAAAACACGCTTTAATCTACTTCAGCGGGGGCGACGCCGCGGGCATTAGCTAGTTTATAATATTAGTAGGATAATAATAAGTGATACAATGGTAGGTACAGGAATTGTATAAACAGTGGGGAAAACCGTGAACGGCTTATCTGTCGTTGTTGGTCTACAACCAGCTTGTAACCACGATGCATTAAACAATTAATCACCCGACTGTCGAAGGAGGGTTATTTCATACTACGTATACTAAATGTATGGTAATAACATTACTTTTATTATTTGTTTTATTAATTGCGGTTTATTCTTATCACCCGACTGTCAAAGGAGGGTTATATTTTTCGAGCGTATGTACATATGAGTACGAGTATGTATCATTCTTTGGCACGTGTCATCCTGCAGCCTAAGGCTGCGTTTCCACCAGAGATGTGCGAGGATGCGTTGCGAGGGATGTGTCTGTCATGAACCAATAGAAACACTTCATTCACTTAGGACCTTTTAAATGAAGTGTTTCTATTGGTTCATGACAAACACATCCCTCGCAACGCATCCTCGCACAGCTCCGGTGGATACGCAGCCTAAACGGCTCAATGGATTTTGAAGTGTGAGGTGTTATGAGATTCGTCTCAGTTCCACGAGTGACATAGGATATATATATATATATATTTTCCCGGAATTCCCATGGGAACTGGAATTATACAGGCGGGTTTTTTTCACCTGGTATTGAAATTAAAGTTATCACATAGGTACTTTATTGAGTCAATTATTAAGAATGTAAAGCTACCTCTAAGTCCGTTTACCATCTTCACATCCGTTTACATATCTTTTTCTTCTAATATATAAAAATCTCGTGTCATGGTGTTTGTTATCGAACTCCTCCAAAACGGCTTAACCGGTTTTTATGAAACTTTTTTGTCTATATTTGCTAAGTCTGAGAATAGGTCGTAAGTAGGATATTTGTAATACCCCTATTTCCTCGCGGACGGAGACGGAGTAGCGGGCAACAGCTATTAATTGTATAATACTAAGATGTATGTAAAATAAATTAGTTAGTTCTATATAATCAGAGAACAATTATTTTGTCAGTCATCATATCAGCCATAAGACATCCACTGATGGACAGAGGCCTCTAAAAAGATCCACAACAGTCGATCCTGGCGATGACGGTATACAAATGGTTCCTGCGACCTTCACCAGATCCTCGGTCCTTCTTGTTAGGAGCCTTCCTAGGCTTTCAACGCTTCGTCTTGCGGTCTTTTCACAGTGCCTAATGTCATCATCATCATCATTTCAGCCGAAAGACGTCCACTGCTGAACATAGGCCTCCCCCAAGGATCGTCAAACTGATCGGTCCCGTACCATCCGCATCCAACGCGACCCCGCAACTTTAACCAGGTCGTCGCTCCATCTTGTTGAAGGCCTACCTACACTGCGTCTTCCTGTCCGTGGACGCCACTCGAAAACCTTTTTGCCCCATCGGCCATCAGTTCTACGAGCGATGTACCCTGCCCACTGCCACTCAAGTCTGGCGAGCTATGTCGGTGATTTTAGTTCTTGCACGGATTTCATCATTTCTAATGCGATCCCGTAGAGAAACCTAATATCTATCGTCGTTATTCGGTAAAAGAAATTCTAGAAAACGGAGAAAAGTAATGGTGGATGAATGATGATAGCGCAAATATGGCATAGAAATGTTATCGTGTGTAATTTTATTTCCACAAAATGACGTCGACAGTTTTTTTTGCTTCTCATGCTGTTAAAGTGCATTCGTTATTTGTGTCTTTATAGGTTTTAGTACATTATACGGCGCTCGCCACCACAATCCTGCCTATAGTACAGTACAGCTGCAGAGAAAAGGTGGGTCCCTAGAATAACGGTAACCACACTAGGGGGTACCTTTTTTTTGCAGCTGACCGCACACCCCACTCCAGGACACATGCCTCCTCTCAGAATGGGAGGGGTGGCTAACAAAACCACTGCCGGGAACGCATAAATGCGTTTTCGTGACTTTAGCACCGGTGCGTAGACACCGGTCTACGACATAGTTTGGCAGTCATTTGAACGTACTTGTGGGATCCTATCGATGTTTAGAAAATTTTATTTCCGAAAGTTTAGAATCCCGAAAACTTCATTTGTCCGAAAGCATTTTTTTCTGAAACTGTAAATATTTCAGGATTTATTTCAGGACCACCGTGTAGAGCCCTTTAGGTTAGGTTAGGGCTGTTTTATAAAAATCCTGATACATCTACAGTTTCAGAAAAAAATGCATTCGGATAAATGAAGCATTCGGGATTTTAAATATTCGGAAAAAATTTTTTCGAGAATATGATAGGTAACCCACAAAGGTAATTAAAACATGTGAAATTTAAATTAACGCGTTCAACCTGATCATTATCAGATCAACATCATTATGCAGTTTAATTAGTGGTGCAGTAAATTGGGACAGAATTCACCCCTGTCGTCTGTTTTTCCAGATAGGGTAGGTACAATTTTAGGCCTTCTGAAGGCCAGAGTGGATTGATTGTTATTGAACCAGTGAGCTACAGCTTCAGCTTCCTCTGCATCTGCATTTGAGCGTACTAATCGCCTCACTTTCGTGGTTATACTTAGTTTTTACAAATTGGCTGTAAATCTTGATGGCGTTTTCGGTAATACCAAATAACTGGAAACTGCATCAGAATCTTCTCCCATTTCTACAAAATGTGCCCACGAAAGCGATACGCACCAAAAGTTTGAATGAGACGTTTTAACGTAAACGACAAATTAGTTAAGTCGATATTTCAGCTAAGTACACAACGGATCGCAATATTTTCTAAGTTAATATTAGACGACCAGATGGCCTAGTGGTTAGGGAACCTGACTACGAAGCTTGAGTTCCCGGGTTCGATTCCCGTGTCGGGGCAGATATTTGTATGAAAAATACGAATGTTTGTTCTCGGGTCTTGGGTGTTTAATATGTATTTAAGTATGTATCTATCTATATAAGTATGTTTATCCGTTGCCTAGTACCCATAACACAAGCTTTACTTAGCTTACTTTGGGACTAGGTCAATTGGTGTGAATTGTCCCGTGATATTTATTTATTTTTATTTTATTTTTAATATTAATCAAAGATGGCCAGTTTAAAAAAGTCAAAGTCAAAGTGATTTATTTGCAAACATAGGTATTACTATACACCGTGAAGTTTTAATGGTTGTTTTCCCGAAACGAGGTGATTTAGTTTCGATTGTACGATCGATTTATAATTACTATTTTGACTAGAGTCAAAAATCCAATTGTGAAAAACGAAAGTCGAAAATGACCGCAAACCAATAGTAACGCTTCGTTGGTACAAGTAGCGTACGATCGTACGATAGGTTAGGTACCAACGAAGCGTTACTATTGGTTTGCGGTCATTTTCGACTTCCGTTTTTCACAATTGGATTTTTGACTCTAGTCAAAATAGTAATTATAAATCGATTGTACAATCGATACTAAATCACCTCGTTTCGGGAAAACAATCACTAAAATTTCACGGTGTATACTGTTTTAAACTTTCGTGATTTTCACTCATAATTACTATACTAAACGGGAGTCTATCATGCAATAAATATTTATATATTTTTTATTTTTGTTTTAACTCGTGGCCGTGGGCGTGGCGTGTGTGGCCGAAACGTCGAGGTAAATAAATAAATATTTACTGCGTGATAAGTCCCGTTAAGTTAGTAATTATAGGTATTACTGGGTTACAGTGGTGGTCACAAAATATGTAAATAATACCAATAAAAAATAAAACTATCAATTTAATAGAAACTTTTGCAAAATAAAGAAACGTTCACAACAACAGAAGTCATAACGCTCGCGAATGGTAAAATATTGCCAAGTCACCCCACATTGTTCACGCATATTTTTGCTATACTTAGCACGGTAATTATGAAGGCATGAACCGTGACTCGCCCGTTTATTGTGGGCTGCGACAGGTTGATAAATCGTTCAAATCACGCGTTATGCTTTAGCATTTATGCTGAGTTTACACCAGGGGACTTTGATCGTTTTTTGCGGGGTGGCGTTAATCGAAAGCGACAGAGATTAACTTTTTCTACAGCAAAGTCAGGCAGATATCTGAATTTTAGGTAGGTACTTATGTCTAGCTGGTTTAGTATGTCACCGCCCTCAAAGTTAAAATGTTACTCCATGGGTACTCATTATGCTTGAAATGTTAAGGTACTGAACTAAATGTAAACAAACATGAACAACCAACTGTTATGGCGACGCTTTAACCAGCCAAATGCAATATTTGTAATTGACTTTCACGCGTCGCATTATCGACGTACTATCGCCCCAAGCGCCAGATAACCACCTTAAAGGCCCAGTTTGCGTGCAGTGGCTAGACATCTGTCCATAACAAAACAATCCATAGCAATAAACATCAACGGCTGCAAGCAAATTTGTTTTGAAAATGGGTATCTGGCGCTTGGGGCGATAGTACCTACTCTTTAGTTTAGTTAGTCGCATAATTGGGGATGTCTAAAAAAAAATACCCATGGTTTTTATATTTTTTTTGTATAGAAAAGTCAATTATAAAAAACTAATTTCAATGTTTTGTCATTTAGTTCTCTACTCTTTTCAAAATTAATTATTGAAACTATTTTAGTTGATGACGTCAGATTATAATTGAGGGCTCCCACAATGCCAAATTTCTAAATCTATCTAAATGCGTACGATAAGGCAGCCCCTTTGATTATTTTTTGCGTAGTGGTACACTATCCACTGTGTCACTTTACTGGCGCTGTCAAAGTGCTAGATGTCAGGCAGTGGGTCCAAATCAAACTCCGTAGTTATAATCCACGCGTAAATTTGTGAAGAATTCTAACCACACAGAATAAGTACGACTTGGACCGGTCACGCAATTTACACCAAAGTCAAATGAAGGTCATTGCTTATTTGTTATGTAATAAATTCATTATATAATGTTAAAATTAAATAACTACAGAAAACGAGTTAAAAAGCATTTATCTCGAAATGGTTTTCGATTTACTATACATTGCAAAAAAATAGACATCCCCAATTCTCAGGCGCCTGAGATTAGACCAAGGCGAGTGGCTTTCCTTATATTGAGAGAGTACAATGCCAAGGACCCTGGGCCTATCCTAATGGAAACCTAGGGCCAGTGATCTCCAGCTATCGAAGGGTTCTTAACACGAACATATACCTACTTATAAAACAGTACCGTGACTAACTGACTGACTGACAGACAAAACACAGCCTAAACAACTGGTGCTAAAGACTTGACATAACTAAAGAAATTATTTTTCGAAATTCCCGTAGGATAGGAAAATATCTAAACTTTGTTGGTTGTTTTGTCCGTGGGGTAGAAATCAGTGAATTCAACTTCAGGCTTGATTTTTAAAATTCTTTCACTAATAAGTATTACATTACCTAATGCTCCACATACCTAACATTTTTTATACTAATATAGTAAGACATAAAACTTACGAATCATACAAAACCATAATTTTATGCTGTACTAAAGCAGGCATCGGCATACAGCAGCTTGCGAGGGGTAGGTATGTACAAGATTTAGATTTTTTTTGCCAAAATGTTGAAGAAACCGGCCAAGTGCGAGTCGGACTCGCGCATTAAGGGTTCCGTACTATTATCTATAAAAACGGCAAAAAATCACGTTTTTTGTATGGGAGCCCCCTTAAGTATTTGTTTTATTTTAATTTAATAATTTATTTTTTAAGTGAATGTATAACTAAATACTCTGTGAACAAGTATTTCAAGCGTCTACCTGTTGCCGCTATCAATATCGAGCAACAAAAAAGGATAGATTTGTAGAAACTCCCACGGGATAGTATAGATAGTAGGGAATAAACGGGATTTATTATATTCACTAAGTAATACCAATGATGATGAGAGATGGATTTTTGGATATTGCCGTTGCCCAATATTTGTTTTATTCAATGACAGAAATGGAGAAGCTTTACTGCGCGGACGAAGTCGCAGGCACCAGCTAGTCTTAACTATACGAACTTGGTACATACTCTAAACATTTAGAGCGGTAAATGCAAATAAAATTATGGTCAGTAAAACCCACCCGATAAAATTATTACTAACGCATAAAAATGAGTGAGTAATAAGTTTATAAGTTGCCTATACGGCCAATGTCAAGGAAAAGGGTCGACCACATCGGTGCTCAAAATACACTGACGCATTAAACGTATGGACACGCCCCATGTGGAGGTCCCTTGGTTTCCCATAATATAGTTTGTCATAAAATATACAGCAGCATAATAATTGAATTGTAAATCCGATAAATTAAATAATTTCGAACAAAATTCAGTAAAAGTTTGTTACAATGAGATAATAAGAATGTAAAATTACATAATACAAAAACTTTTTAACAAAAAAATTAAACCGCCGAAAACACTGAAAAGTAAAAAATAATACCTTTTTTGTTTGACCTGAATCTAGGTACCAGTTTGAAGTCGGTGCCTCTGCACGAGCCAGGAGGAGTGATAGAAGCCAAACAGGTAGACGATTATAGGTCCACTCCTCCTGGCTAGTGCTGAGGCACCGACTTCAAACTGGTACCTAGATTAAGGTCAAACAAAAAAGGTAGGTATTATTTTTTACTTTTCAGTTTTTTCGGCGGTATAATTTTTTTGTTAAAAAGTTTTTATTTTATACTGTTTTCCTACCCTTAGGGTAGGTATATTATTTCCAAATTTAAATGGGACCACCCTCGGGGTATACGCTTTCCAACAAAAAAAGAATCATCAAAATCGGACTACTCTGTAAAAAGTTATGCGTGCTCATACATAAAAAAAAAAACATACGTGTATATATATATATATATATATACAACCGACTTGACTTACGACTTGAGAAACTCCTCCTTTTGTTTTCGTCGGTTGGAAATAACAATTGGTGCATTTATTCCACTAGACGATATGAAACCCTACTCAGGCATTCTGGATGGAACTATCAGGCTTGTCGACAATGACCTTAAGTTTTGCTGTTGACGCTGTCCTGAATCCTACATATTAGAGATGCCGCTACATTTGACGGCGTAGAAGTCATATGTGTGCTTGTCGGCAAACATCCCCGGACCCTGATGCGCTACAGAATCGGGGCAGCCCCAGCAGCACCCTAAAGCCATTTTTGTATTGAACCCGGAAAGCATTATACTTTTAGTAGCTGCTGGCCGCGACTCCGTCTGCGAAGAAGAAATAGCCTACGACCTACTCTCAGACCTACCAAATATAGAGAAAAAAGTTTGATAAATATCAGTCAAGCCGTCTCGGAGGAGTTCGATAACAAACACCGTGCCATGAGATTTTTATATATTAGATAAAATAATTATGTAATTACCATAACCTCGTCAAACAAATGTCAACTTTTCTTGTTTGATAAAGGGCGTTCAATAAAAAGTGAGAATGAGTATGTTATAAACAACTTTTACTAAATGTCATTTTATTTTTCGACACAGTCACCTTTTAGCATAATACACTTAGTATATCTTTTTTCTAAACTTAAAATTCCATTTTTAAAAAAGGTCTCATCTTGAGTACTTAAAAAATCTTGTACTGCAGCGACTACCGCGTCGTCGTCTTCAAATTTCTGGCCTCTCAGATATTGTTTCAATCTCGGAAATAGGTAGAAATCACTGGGAGCGAGATCTGGTGAATACGGAGGATGCTTAAGGATATCGAACCCAGCATCACGAATTGCAGCCATTGCAACGGCGGACTTGTGTGCCGGGGAATTGTCCTGGTGGAACAGCACAACATTCGAGAGTTTACCTCGCCGTTTTTCGCGGATCTCAATGCGCAATGTTGCTATTTGTTTGGCGTATAAAGTGCCCGAAATAGTGGCTCCATGCTCGAGATACTCAATCATTAATACCCCTTTACCATCCCAAAAAACAGAGCCCATGACCTTACCGGCAGATGGGCTCACCTTGAATTTCTTCGGAGTTGGAGATGATGGCCTTTTCCATGTCATAGACTGCAGTTTCGTTTCAGGGTCGTAATGATGGAGCCATGTTTCGTCCATTGTAAATCGCGCCAAAAAAAGTTCCCGGTCTTGCTGCATCAGGTTCAAAGCTTCTTGACAAATCTCTAGTCTAGTTTGTTTTTGCGTATCAGGAAGCATTCTTGGTACCCAACGCGCAGATACCTTTTTCATACCCAAGCGTTCATGTAAAATATTATGCACGCTCCCCGTTGAAATCTTTACATTTTCAGCAATAAAACGAACTGTGACACGACGATCCGCCAAAACTGAGTTTTCGACATTTTTCACAATTTCTTCAGTTACTGCTGTAGTAGGGCGTCCGGAGCGGGGGTCGTCCATTGTCGATGTTCTTACACGTCTAAATTCGGCGCACCAACGTGCGACTGTTGAATACGGAGGAGCATTAGACCCTAAAGTGTCCCGCAAATCCAAATTGACTTAGTCCGTAGAAATTTTTTTCAAATACAAGTATTTGATTACGGCGCGCAGTTAAATTTTCTCCATTTTCGCTAATGTACTCAATAGCATTGCAAAGAAATTACCGTATTTTTTTTTAAACAAAAGACAGTTACTTTTTTTTTTTCATAGCAATCAGCTAGATAGATTAGCTTTACCGGCCAGTATTTAATTTCCTAATATTGAAAGAGTTTGCATCTCATTCTCACTTTATATTGAACGCCCCTCGTATATTAAGTTAGCTATGAAGTATCTTTTTGTATTTATTTTTGCAAGTTCATTTTTTTTTTTACTTTTACGGTCATCCCGTGAAATCATATATGTATTTCGTACTAAATACAAACTGAAATATAGATGCACAGAAAAAACCCCAGAAAAAAGACCAATGTTAAAATCTCTCGATAGAGGGTGTAACATAGATGTGCGCTTGTCACTGCATAAGGTGATGATTTAGCAGACTGAAATGTATGATGTATAGGAAAGATTCGTGTCTAATCTCTAGACCAGTGGTGGTGTAGGGGTACGGCACACGGCACGGAATGCTGAGGACCTGGGTTCGATTCCCAGCATTGGTCTTTTTTCTGGGGTTTTTTCTGTGCATCTATATTTCAGTTTGTATTAAGTACGAAATAAAATATGTATATTTCAAATTATGATAGACAAAATTTGATGTGGCCTTTACGAGGTTGAGGGCTTGAATTATCAGATCGTGCGTTATTGTCGTACATCCATTCCGGATCGACAAATACAGTCGCGTATTTTGAGCAGCGTGCAGCGATGTCAACGGTAGGCTTCAAAAACTCCATGCATAAGGCACATCCTAAACGTATTTTAAGCAGCAGTCTCCAGCAGCAGGCTTTAAAAACATGACGCTTGACGTACATTTTACGTTTGCGATGCGCCAGCGTTCTTTGAGGAAAGGTGTCAATAGTAGGCTTAAAAAACTTGACGCATGCGCGTCAGCGTATTTTGATCGGCGGTGTAGTCGATCCTTAAGTAAGTGATTACTTGTATTTATTTATACGGGATGTAACTGGGGAGGTGGACTGGACATACTAAGCTATAGGGTACTTAAAAACACAGAACTAATGAAAACAAAAATCTATACATATAATAAATCTGTAACAAGTCGGTGTCTGTACATTGAAGATATTTGAGAAATACTGACACTAGGGCTATTTATTAGCGCAATAGAACCCAAAACAATGATTTTTAGAATTATTGTCTGTTTGTCTGTTTGTCTGTGCGTTTGTGCGCGCTAATCTCAGAAACGGCTTAATCTAGAAGGATGCGGTTTTCACTGATATGTTGGTATTTTCTTGGATTAACATTTAGCGTTTGTTTCATTTGAATCGGTTCACAAATAAGAAAGATACGTTTATTTTAAGAATTTATCGAACTGTTTTTATAAGAGTTGTTATTATGAACGCGCTAATCTCAGGAACTACTGCTCCGATTTGAAAAATTCTTTCAGTGTTAGATATACCATTTATCGAGGAAGGCTATAGGCTATATATCATCACGCTAACACCAATAGGAGCGGAGCGGAGCGGAAGAATGTTTCCAAATTAGGGGTTTTTGAAGTGAAACTTATATATCTCGGGAACTACTGATACGTTTTGAAAACTTCTTTCAGTGTCAGATAGCCCAGTTAGATAGGGCGGGTTGGGAGCGGGTGGGGGGCGAGTTGGGAGCGGGTTGGGGGCGGTTTGAGAGCGGGTTGGGGGCGGGTTGGGAGCGGGTGGGGGAGCGAGTTGGGAGCGGGTTGGGGGCGGGTTGGGAGCGGGATGGGGTGGGTTGGGAGTGAGTTGGTGGCGGTTTAGGAGCGGGTTGGGGGCGGGTTAAGAGCGAGTTGGGGGCGGGTTGGGAGCGGGTTGGGGGCGGGTTGGAGGCGGGGTGAGAGCGAGTTGGGGGCGGGTTGGGGGCGGGTTGGGAGCGGGTTGGGGCGGGTTGGTTTATTATGAAGTTTCACTTCTTCCGGAAGGATCTAAGGAGAGCCATAATTGATGAAAAAGCAAATTGGTTAAAAAATAAGCTGCCCAAATTACTAATTCCACGCGGACGGAGTCGCGGTCAAAAGCTAGTAATAAATATATTTTTTTGTATTTCCTTCCAGAACCAAATTGGGTCTGGAAGTAGCTACAATTTTTTTGCGTTTTCATAGCTTTTAGTAAACTTCTGTACAACCAACAAACCAAAATCACAATCTCTGCAATTATTAACTCTCCTTTTGAGCAATTGATTTCGTTGCAAACTGTCCTGCGAAAATAAATATGTGCCTTTTTAGCCACAGAAACGTCTCGCTTCTCATTTCTATTCCCTTTAGTGATAATAACTGTGTGTTAAACAGCTATTGAATACCCGTTTAATCATGTTCTACGATATTTGTTACTTTGAAAATGTGCTTTTCCTGAAAATTGTGTAGGTACCTAAGTTCAAGATTTTTGCTTAGTTTGGGACTAGGTCAAATGTACATTCCGTACTAAATACAAACTGAAATATAGATGCACAGAAAAAACCCAGAAAAAAGACCAATGCTGGGAATCGAACCCAGGTCCTCAGCATTCCGTGCCGCGTGCCATACCCCTACACCACCACTGGTCTAGAGATTAGACACGAATCTTTCCTATACATCATACATTTCAATCTGCTAAATCATCACCTTATGCAGTGACAAACGCACATCTATGTTACACCCTCATCGAGAGATTTTAACACTCCTTCGGAACTAACCGCTCACCTGGACAAGAGATGGCGCTACTGTGCAACTTTAAACATACTACTAGACCAGTGGTGGTGTAGGGGTATGGCACGCGGCACGGAATGCTGAGGACCTGGGTTCGGGCAGTATGCAGCTTTTGTCTCGCCATGGCAAGCCCACTTGCCACCTGCCGTCGACCAACACCGCCGTTCGCTCCAGCTGGGCTAACGCGCGGATGTCTTCACTGTTTTGGCGAGGTTTGCCACATGTACCTAACGACTCAAAGGAAAAGTATCGCTTTACCTGGTCATGGAGATCACGCAAGTCCTGCTCATAGTCGTGGGCACGCGCCGGCGCCGCTGCCAGCAGCAGGCTCGTGTGCGCCGCGCGGGCGCCCGGCGGCTCGTGGGCGCCCGGCGGCGCGAGGGCGCCCGGGGGCGCGCGCATTACTCCGTGCACGCACCAACCTAGGGGAGTCCGCGTAGCGACCGGCTCATAAGGTTTACCTACACTCAACTCTAACGGTAACAATAAGTGGTTGTTATCTTGCCCGATCAGAATCTCAGGTATACAACACGTATTACAAAACAATTTATCTTTTAATTTGTTTAAATGGGCATATCGATTACAGGAAACTGCACCCAAGTCCTGCTCGGGGAGCTTTAGATTGTCAACACTTCGCAAATTTATATTAAATACATTGCTATTATTAACATCGGATATATTTAAGGACAATACAGCAGATGTGCACACTAATTCGCTATCGCTCCACGCACCACTAACGCGCATAGTTTCGGAGCGGCCGCGCAGGCCGGCGCGCGCCGCGAGCGAACTACTAATTAAAGTTATTGTCGACCCGTCATCGAGGAGCGCGGTTGTAGTTAAAGTTCCACTTGGTCCATGTATGTTGACGGGTACCACTTTAAGCATAACTTTTCCGTCACTCGCATTTATGTGCGTTAATGTTTCGGGCTTAAGTTCCGGGTTTTGCGGCACTGACACATAGGACGTAGAAGCGCTCGGGGTAGGCCGCGGCGACGCACTAGTCGGATTTTTTACCTCGCTATTCTTGTTTACTATGAAGTGCAGTAACCGGTGATGTTTCTCGCCGCAACCATCCTTATCGCACGCGGGCGCTTGGCATGTCTCTCGCTCGTGCTTTGATATTAAGCATTTGTAACACAAGCCATTTTTTCTAACAAACTGCCACCGCACCTTACGCAATGCCTTTTTAAATTGTTTACATTCCGTACTAAATACAAACTGAAATATAGATGCACAGAAAAAACCCCAGAAAAAAGACCAATGCTGGGAATCGAACCCAGGTCCTCAGCATTCCGTGCCGCGTGCCATACCCCTACACCACCACTGGTCTACCAGTAGACTGGTCTTTTTTCTGGGGTTTTTTCTGTGCATCTATATTTCAGTTTGTATTTAGTACGAAATATATGATTTCACGGGATGACCGTAAAAGTAATAAAAAAATGAAGTTGAAAAAATAAGTACAAAAAAAGATACTTCATAGCTAACTTGTTTACATTCCGTTAATTTATGCATGGAGGTACGGCAAAACAGACACTTGTTTTCGTTTCCGTCGGCTTGTAGTAGCACGGTATGTGAGCGTGAAGATGCATTTTCGCTAATTCTAATTTTTTGAAAATCGTTTCTTGTAGCAGTCAAAATACTCGCAGTGGTGGAAATCTTAACGGCTTTGTTGTGAAGAAAATCAGCTAAAATTACTAATCTGGATTTCGTTCCTTCTTTAATTAAGTCATAGCTGTAATCACACCACTTTGAGATTAACACAGTGGGCAGTTTGGATAGAATGATGGACACAATGTTGACTCCCTGTAGGTACTCTTCTCGACCCACTGCTCTCACTGCTTCCACAAAACTTTGCACTTTCACGGCGAATGTTACGATTTCCTTGTGATAATCTTGATGTAAAGGTTGAAGCTTTTTAAGGTCTTGTAGAATGCGCGAAATGATGCAATCGGGATTACCAAAACGTAGCTCCAAGGTCGCCATCACTTTATCGGGCGACGTGGCGCTTATAAACAAAGCGGCGACTGCATCCTTCGCGGGTCCTCGCAGACACTTTCTTAACCTCCATAGATTTTCCTTATCAGTAAATTTATATATCTCGGTCGACTCCAAATAAGCCTGTTTAAATAGCAGCCACTCCAATTGGTCGCCGGAGAAGTCAGGTAGGTCCTTCGGCGTACTAATACGGCTGAGCAGACTTACGTTAGGTACATTATTGACGTTTGTAGAGGTGAGATCCTTTAGTGCACCGGCTAACACATGAACCGCGCTGTTCAGCGCTGCGACCGCGCCGTCTGATGCGGCGGGCGCGGGCCTGCGGCCGGGCGCGGGCCTGTGGCCGGGCGCGGGGCCGGGTGCCCCGCCCTGGGCCGGCTCGGGCGCGGCGGGTGCCCGGCCGCGCGCCGCGCCGGCCGCGGGCGTTGAGGCTCCTGGGTGCTGGGGCTGCTCACCCGTAAAAAAACCATTCTCGGGGGTTCGCAGCTCCTCGTGCGGTTCTTCGTTACCACTGTGGCGCTCCAGCCACTTCACCACTTCTTGATGAGGAGGCTCATTTCTATCGATTTGTGAACTGTATCCCTCTAGGTCCTCCTCGTCGCTGATTGCGGCTAGTTGCATCTCCAGAGTCTTGTCTATAATATCCATCTCGATCTTAGCCTTTTGCTTGGCGGCTTCTAATTGTAATAACTTGCGTTTTGCTTCTTTAGATGCCGATGACTTTCGTGAGCCCTTGCTGCTCGAAACCATGCTGGATTGTGAAATTGCTGTTTTTCTTTGTTCGACGTGAACTTTTGGTAGAATCGGTTCCGATTTTATACTGGCGGGTACATTGTTCATGTTCACGAATTTCGAAAAACCATCCGTTTGTCGCTGCGCGGGGATATCTGATGTAGTAGCAGTATGTGTTTTTTCTTGTTCTGCTGCTTCCCGACGCGCTTTAGCTTTTCGCGTTTCTACGTGACTCGGCATGGGGAACATTATGATCCGGTTGAAGTGACCACTTTGTGGGCGATGCGGATGGTTTTTTAATGAATCTTTTGGATCACAACGAAAAACCCAGTTTATTGGAAGAAACCGACACCAGAGCGTACAAATTATAGGAATAAAAAATTACAAAAGGGCGTGTGCGTGTGTGTCGCGCACGGTTGGCTAAGGTAGACTCACGTACATACGTTCGTTAGTTTGAACGTCCGATCGCGCGTCACACACGCAACCTACCTGAAATAAATAACATAAAAAAAGAAATACATTTTTAGAATATAGCTTATTGAACCCTAATGAGCACGTCGCTAACACATCCATCGATCCATCGATCCATCCATCCATCCATCCATCCATCCATCCATCGATCCATCGATCCATCGATCCATCCATCCATCCATCTATCCATCCATCCATCCATCCATCCATCCATCGATCCATCGATCCATCCATCCATCGATCCATCCATCCATCCATCCATCCATCCATCGATCCATCGATCCAATCCAATCCAATCCAATCCAATCAATAACGATCATGAAACGAACAATAAGAACTATGAAAAGTGAGAATCACATTACTTCCCAGCGGGTTATAATGAAATTCAGTACAACATTACTGCCCGGCGAAAGCCAAGGGCTATAATGATTTACTTTGAGAAAGGTTTGCATGATATATAATAAGGCATTGTCGAGCAGGTGGTGTGAAAAGATAGTTATGTACATATTAATGCTGTCACAAAAGGGACCCATATTTGTATGTATGTATGTAAAACTCTTTATTGTACGTAAAACATGAAAATTAACAGCTAACAAGAGAAACAGATGTACAAAGACGAACTTATCCCTTAAAGGGATCTCTTCCAGTTAACCTTTGAACGACTGACAGGACACCAGAGACAAGAGTAGGCATACAATGCAGAGTAAAAAGAGTCGAAATCAAAAGTAAACCCAAATCAATAAACTTAACATAATCAATACACAAACATACAAATAATACACGCCAGTACACACTAATATAATATATGATGAATACAGAAGACTAATAATACATATCATATCAACATAAATAGACTAACTACATAAAAATTACATAAATACATTAATATACGCATATACACTAAACAGAGAATACAATAGAGGTTGTCTCTTTTAATAGGAACTGTCAAGCCAGTACGCCGTACGCGTATATTTAAGGGGGGCTCCCATACAACAAACGTGTTTTTTTACCGTTTTTATAGTTAATGGTAAAGAACCCTTCGTGCGCGAGTCCAACTCACACATGGCCGGATTTTTTAAAAGGTACACTTTTTATTGAAAATGCCCTTCGTCAGTCTGTCAGACGAGAAGAAGCGAATAGACAATTTTGAGATTTAGTGCAGGTTGTTGGATGTAGATTATTTTGAGCTCCATAACTAATACTTCTGCAGCAGATTGTACCCTAAAATATTAATAACGTATGTGTACTTATTTTCGTGTGCTCTGCGGATACCACGTGGCCAGTGACTTCAAGGCATTTCGCCTGAATCGATCAAAAGTAATAATATCACAACAAAACTGTTCACTCAAGTATATATACAGGGTAATGAAATACTTAACCCATGAAATTGCCAATTTATTACGCACAACTTTTTTCAATTTCCATCTTGTGATAGCTGAATGTAACTGAAGAGAATATTTATTGCTATTAATTATACATTTGTAATTATAATATTAAGGTTTTTGAAAGAAATATTTCATCTACATTGGCATTTTTTAGATTAACTATGTTTTTTTCTATGGACTATTTTGTGTTTATTGTATGTTATTTTATTTAGGTACAAAGTACATACCTACCTAGTCTAGTCCTGTACATCCGAGATAAAGACTGTTTTGATTCATAGAAACCTTGTCATGAGTGATGGTTTACTATCTTTGCATGACTGAGTGGGGAAAAAAAAATAAAAGGTTCTTTAGCCAAATAATTAGGTGCCTAGCGCTTTTAAGTATTTAGCTTATGTGACATAGCGCATATTAAATAGTGGTGAATAAGTTTTTGACAATAATTTAATTTAATATAAGCTTTTTTGCTAACTGTACTGGCATTAACAGTCCAAATTACATCATCATTTTCATCATTTCAACCGAAAAACGCAGTGGACACTGCCAAACTCTTCTCTCCTCTCTGGCCTCCCCCAAGACTCGCCAAACAGATCGGTCCCGTGCCATCCGCACCCAACATCTCAAAGTTTCTCTGCGGGATCGCATTAGAAATGATGAAATCTGTGAAAGAACTAAAGTCACCAACATGGCTCGAAGAATCGCCAGACTCAAGTGGCAGTGGGCAGGGCACATCGCTCGTAGAACTGATGGCCGATGGGGCAAAAAGGTTCTCGAGTGGCGTCCACAGACCGGAAGACGCAGTGTAGGTAGGCCTGTAGATGGAGCGACGACCTGGTTGAGGTTGCGGGATCGCGTTGGATGCGGATGGCACGGGACAGAATTACATATATTCGTAATAAATTTAAATCAAGAAGTTGGTGAAACGTGAATTGAAAAACACTTACAAGCGAAAATTGCAAGTCAAAAGTCCGTAAAAATAATCTAATGACAACTATCTTTTAAAATACTTGGTTAACGTAATGTGTACAAGAGTGTACACCAATATATTTAATCTATATTTCGTCAGTTGGGGTCACGGAAGGTTAGCCATTCATTAGTGGATGATCCGGCTAACGAATGGGCTTCTCTGCTAATTGCAACCAATCAGAAGAGGATAATTATGGGTTTGTTTACATCAGTCACGATCGCGGACGTTCATTGATGGATATACTAATATTGAAAGAGGTTACTGCCATTCGGACCAGTGTGTTAATTGTAGATTTTCATCGCCTTTACCGACGTTATTAGTTCAGCTAGCCGTACATTGCAACAATAACTTTGGAGACAAAAAATAACCGCATAACTATACGTAGTTGTAACAACAGGAATTGAACCCACGACCCTCTGCTTGAGAGGCTATAGTTCAAACCACTAGGCCAACTACTGCAAAAAAATGTATAAACATATAAAACCCAAATGCCTATTTACTGACAACCTTACGGACAACACAAAGCCTTCATCATCATTATCTTAGCCTATATACATTCCATTGCAGGACACAGCTTCCTCACAGAATGAGAACGCTTCTCACACCTTTCGCTTTCGCTACTTCAATACAAAAGGGAGACCAATAATAAAAATCGTTATTTTAAATGCTTTTTCTGCAATAAAAACGATTTTGATTTTTTTATTTGTGACCCTTTTGTATTGAAGCAGCGATTTGTAATTTACCATGAATTTTTGTGAAGGAAAACATCGAGTGGAATCCTGCATACACCTGTGAAGAAAGTAAAAAAAAGTAATTCAATAGTCACAGTCGATAATGCCCAGATCGCCATTGATCATGGCCACGGTTTGGTCCAATCGTTCCCGCCCGCAGTCGATCCCTTCCGTTCTCCGCACTCTTTGATACAAAATCTCCACAAATGAGATACGTTTTACCAAATATCTCCGATTGCATTTTGCCAAAGCGCCATTTGCCTTTTTGCTTTGTGGCAGAGACTTGCCGAATTGACATTTGATTAGGGTGAACTTGGTTTGTATTTTAGGGTTCCGTAACTAATGCCCCTCATTCGGACCCTGCAAATAAGGCTTCGCTGTATATCCACCCGATAGGTACCTAAGTATATCAGACAGATAGGTACTTAAAAATATCACAAAGCTTAAAATTATTATAACAAAAAATAGTAAAAAACTAACTTAACCTCGTGGATTTGCCCCTGTGAGATAAAAAATAGGCTGTTTGACTACCGTGAGAATTTTAAAAATCCTTTCTTAGTACACCTCTGTGATCTTCAAGTAACGTTTGCTGAATTTCAAGTCTTTAGCTCTAGTGAATTAAGCTTTCGTCCGATGTCTATCTATCAGCCAGTCAGTCAGTAATTTAAGGGCCTACCGAGTTTGTCGCGATAATCGATTTTGGGTGGGCGATTTCAGGCGTGGAGCCGCGTGGGGGAGGCACGATGGCTCAATATAGGTTGGTTGGACTGCGCGTGTTTTTGGATATTTTCATCTTATTACTAAAGCAAATACATATTTAAAAAATGTAGCAAAATTTCGCCCTAGATAACATCTTGTTTTATTAACATTCAAAAAGTCATGACCTTCCGTGCAGTATTAGCGTCGTACTACGAGTTTATTTTATTTTTTAGAGACGACTTTGGATTTTTTTTCTATCGAGCGAACTATAAGTAATCGTGTTTCGATAAGTACTTGTTACTAGAGTGAATCCTCAAATATCTTACATATGAATTTCAGGACTATAGCATTGCTAGTTAGTAATGATACAGCACGAGTTTAAATGATAGCAATAAATGCGCCAAAAACACGGTAGGGCCTTAACTCTTTTACAGGTATAGACAATAGTATATTATATTATAGAATATAATAGAATAGAATAGAATAGAATAGAATAGAATAGAATAGAATAGAATAGAATAGAATAGAATAGAATAGAATAGAATAGAATAGAATAGAATAGAATAGAATAGAATAGAATAGAATAGAATAGAATAGAATAGAATAGAATAGAATAGAATAGAATAGAATAGAATAGAATAGAATAGAATAGAATAGAATAGAATAGAATAGAATAGAATAGAATAGAATAGAATAGAATAGAATAGAATAGAATAGAATAGAATAGAACAGAACAGAATAGAATAGAATAGAATAGAATAGAATAGAATAGAATAGAATAGAATAGAATAAATAGAATAGAATAAAATAGAATAATTTTTATTTCGGGCTGCATAGGCCCATATAAAAAATACCTTAAAGACTAACATACATATTTATATTATAACTTAATTACTAACACGAGAAGTCTGTGACGTGGGCACTTTCGCGGTGTCAGTTAACCGGCCACGAAACCGCCGCCGGTAAGCGACACCTTTCGGCCAAAACTCTTCTTTTGTGAAGGTCGACAGTAATTGATCAGTCGGAACCCTCACCACAAATGAATTAAAATTCACATCATGGCATGACTCCAACCGCTCGACCCTCAGAGTGAGCTTGGTCTTCACACGCACATATTCCACGATGTCCGCGACTTTCGTGGAGTGATGCAGGCGGGACACGTACAGCTGTGTCGTCGGTGTCGCGGGACGCAGCAGGTGGTTCAGTCCGGTCAGGGCGGTGCCGCACTGATTGCGACAGGCATTATTGTCGTGGCTTGGAAGTAGGCAATTGCTGGCTGAGCATGAGTATTAAACGGACGAGCTTGCGAGTCCGTTTAACTAATACGAAGCCAGCAATTGCTATTCCAGCCGAGACTAATATAAAGCTTTTCTCAAAAATGGTGAAGGAAAAAAAAATAGAATAAACTTTTATTAATTAAATAGGTACAAAGAATTGCAAATCACTTAAAATTAAATGTCATTAAACCCTTTCCCGCCATTTTCCATTAAAAAAAAACCAACTTATTACCATGGCCGTTTTAACTTTTTAAAAAGTTTGAGACTCGACAATAATGGAATTTGTATGCGACATTGTTGTAGAGTTTATCGAGCCTGCAATGTTTTTAACTTTTTAATTTTTTTACTGACCATAAACTATGCACTTCATGTTCTGATATGTAAAGAATAATGTCAGCTTTTACGGATATTTTTGAGAAAAGTAATTATCTAGTTAAAGAGGGGTTTTGAGCAAGACACGTGTTAGTATTTTGGTGTACCTAAAGGACCTTGTCGTGGTGGCCTAGTAGTTTGACCTATGGTATGGTACTACGTAGAGTTCACAAAAGTGTAAGGACACTTCAAATTTAATAAGATTAATGAGGGTTTTCTGACAGGTGGAATATCGCTAGATGGCGTTTGCATCGTAAGGTCTATTCGTAAACCCATACAACAAATGTCAAAGTTGACAAACGGACCTGACGATACTAGCGCCAAATAGCCTCTCATAGAAAACCCTCATTAAAACCTATGAGTTAGTTAGATACAATATTTAGTTTCTGCTCACGACTTAGGATTCAAGCCTGTATAGGCCGTGACGGTGAAGGAACTCGTTGCGTACGAGTCTCAATTGCACTTGGCCGGTTTATATGTATACTTTCATTTGGTGAAGGATTTCGCGATGGCCGCCTGGAGAACGGATAACGAAGTAAACACAATGATTGATTGCTGTGAACGAAAATAAAATCAGTCATGGATACTTCGGAGTACAGGTTTCGTGCTTTGGTTTTAATGTGGGAAAATAGAAGGGTGCCATAATTTTCTGGAAAGAAAACTTTTTGATTGTGACGACCAGATGGCCGCCGATGGATGGCCGGGTTCGATTCCCGTGTCGGGGCAGATATTTGTATGAAAAATACGAATGTTTGTTCTCGGGTCTTGGGTGTTTAATATGTATTTAAGTATGTATCTATCTATATAAGTATGTTTATCCGTTGCCTGGTACCCATAACACAAGCTTGCCTAGCTTACTTTGGGACTAAGTCAATTGGTGTGAATTGTCCCGTGATATTTATTTATTTATTTATTATTGTAGGGGTAACTTACATATCATCATCATCCCAGCCTATACGTCCCGCTGCAGGGCACAGGCCTCCTCTCAGAGTGAGAAGGCTTGAGCCGTAGTTCTGGCATACCACACTTACACACTTACATATACATACAAGGTATAATTTTAAACGTCGTACCAAATTATTGTTTTTAGCTCAGTTGATGCTGTATAATATAACGAAATAACTCAACTAAAACAATTACTTTGCTCACCCGCGACCTTCGAAGGTCGCGGGTGAGCAAAGTAATTGTTTTAGTTCATTAATATGGACCTCCGCAAAGTAACGCCTGATTCAATAAATGAAATAACTCAATTGTTTTAATTAGAGCTATTTAATTAAGGCGTCCGTAGTTACATTGAGTCATTAAAATAATACTTTTAACAATTGAGTTAATGCTTCCAATAAGATAAAGCGACGACCAGAGACCGTATTGTCTAACGTGCGGGCGCTTGCCTTCGCTTTCATTATCTCTTTCTTTCACCATCTTGTACCGTTTGACTGAAAGAAATTGTGATTGCGAAAGCAAGCGTCAGCGCGTTAGGCAGGCAATACCCTTCAGACCGTTTCGGAGCCAGCATTCGGAGCCAGCTACCGTATGGGAATTTAAAATCCCGTTTGGCAGCTGGATACGAAGCGGGCATTTTTTTACCGTTTCGGAGCCAGCATTCGGAGCCAGCTACCGTATGGGAATTTAAAATCCCGTTTGGCAACTGGATACGAAGCGGGCATTTTTTTACCGTTTCGGAGCCAGCTACCGTATGGGAATTTAAAATCCCGTTTGGCAACTGGATACGAAGCGGGCATTTCTTTTACCGTTTCGGAGCCAACTTCGCACCGTTTCGGAGCCAGCTACCGCGTGGGAATTTAAAACAGCTGGTTAAGGCTGCCGGAACGCGTTGGATGCGGAAGAGTAGGACGTCAGTTTGACGAACCTTGGGGAGGCCTATGTGCAGCAGTGGACGTTTTTGGTTGATATAATGATGATTATGAGTAGGTATAAATTTATCCAATACGAAGGTAATTTAGAAGTTGGTTTTATATTTTAATAATGGCAGGACTGGTCTATGAGGAAATGAAAATGAATTAGTACAAGAACTCAATTAATACCAACAGTTAAAATAATTATGAAGTGAAATTTTTACGTGAAATAATTTGTCTTATATTCAAACGTTGTAACGATCCATTTTCATTACTGCTAGCGCCATCTATCGCAGCGTTCTACAACCACTGCAAATTTGTTTTAAGAGTCATCTAGCGGAAGTGAGGTGAACTGTTATCGACGTTCGGAAGCGATCAATGATTCTTTCGTTACAAACATAAATACAAAACCTCCCATTTTGCTTTCAGGAATACTAGAAGGGGTTCCTCTTTTGTTTTCAGAATTTATTTTAGTCTTTTTACAAATCTTTTGGAACGTCAGGAAGAGATTTTTGATCAAAAGTTCTACTTTGTCTATGGCAGTAGGACAAGTGATGAGCTGTAGTTGCTTCATTCGGTGCACGTAAATGTCGATGACTGAGAGGTACTTTCACATGGTCAAAGGCGAACCAGGAGTGTGTTTAGTGTTGTAGCTCTCAAAATTTACGAACACTCGAAATGCATAGTCTGTTTTCATATTGACTCCCGCAAGGTTCTAGTAGTAGTATTACGACATTTGCATCTTTAAAATGAGCTGTTGGCTCCGTTGATTTTATTTCTTTTTGGCCTCAAATCACTACCACAATCTCCTGAAGTGCCCCAGCTGCTGTTCGGAGCCCTGCCTGGTGAGTACAAGGCTGCACACAAGTGATTTCGTGTCTCGGCTACCCTTATTTGCTTTAGAAGAGTTTTGTAACCTGGTTTATTTTTTTACAGTATATTTCGCCGGCTCAATTTTTGGACAAGAAACCCAGCATATTTGTTTGCTTGCGTCTTTTCTTTTGAAAGCTTTCTACGTGTTTTCTTCTTTTTCCGAGTGAGTATTTAAGCCTATGCTTAGTGATTCGTGGCAACCCAATCTTCTACATTTCTCTGGAATGTTCTTCTTTCTTTTTTTGAGCCTTCCTTCGCTTCACAGACTTTTTTCGGTGCTTGGCGAGGGCAGAGAGCACCTGTCCGAGAGTCTATAGTACCCAGGGTGGTGCTTAAGATCGCTTGCTGCTGAACGGCTGTCTACGGATGCTTTGGTTGAGCACGGCTTACCATCTTCCGTGTCACAAGCTCCGTGTTGGACACCTTGCAAACATCCAAACACAGGTGATACCAATTCATTTCTCGATCCCGGAGTTCTGCAGGCTTATTGTCTAACGTTTCTGGCGCGTGCCTTCGCAATCATTATCTCTTTCTGTCAAACGGTATAAAAGGATGACAGAAAGTGATGGTGAAAGCGAAGGCAAGCACCAAAAGCGTTAGACAATACGGCCTAAAAAAAATCCTAAAATCCTAAAATTAAGGTTTTGATCTTATTTTTTTTTAACTACATATCGTCGTCCCTGTTCGAAGGTAGTTTAATTTTTTTATTCAGGCTAAGACTTGGGTCAATTTTAATTGGTGTTCTTTCTATTGCAAATTTAGTATAATTTTTATTACAAACATTGTTCCCGAACCCAACTATCCACGACTCCTGTAATGTTTTTTTATAATATAATTTATTTGAGTGCAATAATATTTTAATTCATCTCTGTAGTTAAGTACCTTTTCCTGCTTTAGGTTTACAAAAGCACGATGGCGCCCCTAGAGCATTTCTTTTAATTTTTTTGTGATTTCATTATTTTCTTTTCCTTTCTATTTTTTTTTAATTGCTATTTGTCAAACCGAGCCCCAGCTGAACCTTCACCCTGAGCAGCTGGCCCGGCATATCATCTCGTGTGGAAACCTCTGCAGCCACCTCACACATTTACAATGTTACTCATCAATCTTTAAAAAGGTATTTCTCAGAGTATTACATAAAATATTATTTATTCTAATGACAGTTTAGTGGATAAACCTATAACATAAGTTTTATCAGCTGTATCTACTAGCACACCGACGATAAACAGGCAAACCCAATAAATTCTATGCACATAACTAATCTCAACTTAAATTAGCTATCGACAATTTAGTAAATTATTCTTCGTCTTATACGATTTAGTTCAATTAAAACTTGATCAATTAAGGCATTAATTTGCGGAGATCCACTATGCTAATAAACTACAGCTTTTTATCTTATTTCTCTACTACCATACGTCACACCTCGCTTCCTCCGCTACGCTTTTGCAAGCGGAGAACAAACTAAAAAGGTTTTAGTTTATGTTAAAACTTATCGATTAAGCCATCCCAAGATATTGCGATCGAACGTGTATCAGCAAGATTATTCCGAGTGACTATCACTTTTCGCCACCATATTTCACAGCATCATGCGTATATGAATTACTTTTTCCAGATACAAAAATAAGAAGGAAAAGATTTCCTTTCTCCCAGATTAACGGAAAGGGAATTTGACACGTTTTCCGTTCGAAAGGGAGCATTCAATCTTTGCGCCCATAAAACTATCGTGGCCGTTAGAATGTTCGCCAAACTATGTTTTAATCCAATAAAAAGGCCATCAATCACTTAGATGAAGTGATAAAAGCGACTCGCTAATGCCTCAAGCAAGGGTTTGGATACACCCCGCAGTTAACGAATTTTTGTAATCAGATTTGACTAACGTAATTCTAAAAACTAGACCATGCTAATGATGATGAGTGTTTGTAATTTGAAAACTGTTGCCCGCAACTTCGTCTGCTTCCCGCAGGAACTTTGCATTCTCGCGGGATAGAATGTAGCTTATGTCAATCAAGAATATTGTCATCATCATCATCATCATCATCATTTCAGCCGAAAGACGTCCACTGCTGAACATAGGCCTCCCCCAAGGCTCGCCAAACAGATCGGTCCCGTGCCCTCTACATCCAACGCGATCCCGCAACCTTAACCAGGTCGTCGCTCCATCTTGTTGGAGGCCTACCTACACTGCGTCTTCCGGTCCGCGGACGCCACTCGAGAACCTTTTGGCCTCATCGGCCGTCAGTTCTACGAGCGATGTGCCCTGCCCACTGCCACTTGAGTCTAGCGATTCTTCGAGCTATGCCCGTGACTTTAGTTCTTGCGCGGATCTCATCATTTCTAATGCGATCCCGCAGAGAAACTCCAAGCATAGCCCTCTTCATCGCTCTCTGAGTGACAAAGGACAAATATCGTGAAGTATCGCACACACTTACGAAGAAATGCAATGAGTGTGTAAAGTTCCCGATTCGCACTAGGTCCACGTGGGAATTACGACCCAAGCGCTCACATTCTAGTTAGGATAGAATTCTTAGTTGGAATATTTAATAAATTCAAATACAAAAATGGAGCAACATTAACGACCGCTTTAGCCTAGTTGGTAGTGACCCTGCCTACGAAGCAAGAGGTCCTGGGTTCAAATCCCGGTAAGGGCATTTATTTGTGTGATGAGCACGAATATTTGTTCCTGAGTTATGGATGTTTTCTATGTATATATAAGTATGTTTATCGTCGTCTAGTACCCATAGTACAAGCTTTGCTTAGTGTGGGACTAGATCGATTTGTGTAAGATTGTCCCCTAATATTTATTTATTTATTTATTTATTTATAAAGTCCTATATAAAGCTTAAAAAACAGAGGTCAAACTTATCAATGCAGAATGTGGTCTAGGCCTTACCAAATCGCAATCCGTTAACTGCCACACCGACATTGTTGCCATTTTTAGAGGTCAGATAAGCCAACAAAGGAAAGGCATTAAGCTTAGTTTTAATTTGGATACCGTTTAATGACCTTTTTCCTGTCCATTATTTTGGCACACTCTTCAAAGTCAAAATTCTTTATTCAATAGGGGGATGTTGATACCATTAAAAAATAATTCGGAGACACGACTCCAGTAAAAAAACGCTTTATTTTAGCCCTAAAACCCAGATTAATTTTCGATTAACTGCAAAATTAGATTTTTTGTTGCTTTAAAACAAATAAATAGTTAGTTAATTGAGTATGCGAACAAGTGACGTCATATGTTGCAATTGCCATTCAAACTCTATGGGAGAAATGTGTTTTGACAGCTCATAAAAAGTACGTCAGTTGATTGGTGGTGTCAACATCCCTATTGAAGCTTCAATTGAAGCTCCTATTAACGTCGAAGAATCTACAACCTGTTCGGAAAAACCCTGTTGAGAAGAATCCGGAAAGAAACTCAACAAGGTATATTTTTTTCAAACAGATCTACAATATTATATCCAGACATCTTCACAAACTTTCACACTTATAATATTAAGTAGGATTTGTAAGATAAGTAAAGATTTACATATAGTGACTCTGTGAGCCATAGACAACGTGAATTTTTTTTAAATGACATAAATGTAATATTTTTTCGTTTGAAACTCTCATGGCCGTAACTTAAAAAAGTAACTACTAAGCTATAAATAGAACTATTTCTAAAACAGAATCTCCGTGCAGCTGGGTACTACGGTAATCCGTCAAAAGAAATACTTTTATCACATAACAACAAGCATCCCCCAGAGACATTAGGTACCCTTGATCTTAAGGTACGTCTCTAAGGCTTCAGATGACATATAGATAATGTACATAAAACCCCGTATCAACCAATACGACTGCAATTTAGTCCGATTATAAGCACACACTAATTTAAACTGAGCGGTGAAAAAAGTACACATATAAATACATTCTAAAACTTATTAAATTTGTTCCTTTATGTTAACGTTAATTTGTACATAATGTAACTTAAAGTCAGCAAATTTAAGATTTATTTAAATTGGCCGAAAGTTAACCAAGCGTCTCACACGCCGATGTAGACTTGACTAAAAGATATTGGCTATAGACCCATAACTTTTTGCCATGTCAACAGGAGAGACGCAATAAAAAAATAAATAAATATATTTTTATTTTGAGTGTCATAAAGATACACTAACAAGTGATTTTCCGAAATTCCCAGGGGATATGGAACTCTGCAACTATAATTATTAGAGACTTAAAATTTGACACGCAATTATTATTATCAGTAAAGACTAACTTTAGGTTTTTTTCCAAAATCCCGCGGGATGAGGAAAAAACGGGATTTATATTTTGAATAGGACTCTACCTCTGTAAATCATTCCTTTTGGATCAGAGAGGTGCGTGCAGTAGAATGGGCTTTTTAGGATTTCCCGCAGGATACTGATCGGGAGTTGATCATAAATTTTATTTGTGCGTGGACGAAGTCACGGGCAAAAGCTAGTAAATAAATAAATTGGTCTTTAACATTCATTCAGCCACCGGCCAGACTCATTTACACGCAAGCGAGCGTGAACACATTACAGAGGAGATTATTGTCTTAGATAAAACAGTTTACCTCATAGCAGTCGTATCGGGGTTAACACGTCTTCATTCTACACCAAAAGTATGCGTATTACAAATTACACTTTTACCTCGATTCAGAGATCGTGTGACATTGAATTTCTGAGAAAATGAGTGAAGCGAGTGCTGTTTCTTTACGATAGGAATAAAACAACCGTAAAACAGGATTCACAGGGTTGAGAGGCGCTCAAAACCGGAAATTCTTTGTCGACATCGATGTAGATTTGTCACCATCATCATCATCATTATCATTTCGGCGTACGTGAATGTGAGGGATTAGGCTATTAATAGTTTCCACGCAGGCCCTTTACGTAGGCTCCTGGCTCTTTAGGTAGAGTCAATGTAGCCCAATTTGCGTTTTTAGATACTTAAAATTAGGACGTCGTGAAATCGCTTTACAAGCATTTATTTAAGACACAATGTTTGTATTGTTCTGACGATTAGATAGCGTAGTGGTTAGGATACCCTGCAAATATTTAGGTAGCGTGTTCGGTTCCCAGTCAGGGCAGATATTATAGACTTCGGAAAGGATATGGTACAGGTATTATCTAAATAAATTGCATAATTCCTGCGGGATACGATAAATTAATTCCTCACAGACAAAGTCACTGGCACAAGCTAGTAACATAAACTAAAAATAGTTTGATAGTATATTTTTTATCGAGGGACTAAAAGAAGCCAATATATACCCGAGGTGGTTAGCCACCCGAGCTTTAGCGAGGGTGTCTATTTATCCCAGGGTTTATATTGACTTTTAGTCTCCAGGTGAAAACTCTATTTTTCACTTCGATATTGCGAGAAAAAATCCAGTCCATAAAACTTTCATAGGTTTTTAAACAAATCTTTCTAGATTTCGGCGGCAAAAGATTATCAATTATGTCTTTTGCTCTTTGCTCGACATCATAATTTTCACAATCACTTGACGACATAGTGAGAATAATCGATTTATTTTAATTGTTTACGATTTACGCTCTACAACAATTTCAAAGTTTTCGCGGTAAGTATTTACACATTTACACAGATATAACAAAATCGCATCGGCGAAATGGTCCATACACAAACTGGAAAAAACAGAATGGCGCCACCTTCTTTGCGGAAAAAGCATAGAACTAAGACCACGTAGACTAAGAACGTAACATTTTCGTTATGAAAATGGTTCACACAATCTTATTTTTTTACATATATTTTGTTTTGCCAAGCAAGTACTGGCTGTTTGAGTTTATCTAAGTCACTCGAAATGAATTAAAAAATTAATTACTTTTACTCCCTGGGGACTAAAGCACTCACTTTACTCCCGCCTCGTAAGGCTATATTGACCTACTTTTAGAGCACGAAAGTGAAAAATATTATGTAGTGTAATGAAATTGACCTTTGGTATAAATCCTGAATATAAATCTGTTTTGTGGCACCCCTATTTCCCATGTTGGTACAAACTCGCGGCACGGGCGGTAAATCATGACATTTATGCTTCATAAAGTATGGAGTGCATTAGGTGTTGCGTAACACACATTACATTGACTTCGGTATTTCTTCCCGTCTCGCTTCGGCCCATTGCTTGATTGCTTTTATACATGCGCGGATCCAGGCTTCAGATCCAATCACCTAACCCATTATACGGTCAAGTGTGAGTCGGATTCGCTCATTAATAATGCAAAACGATTAATTTATTTGTGAACCTCGCATCTGTGATTGCTAAAGATGGTGGTTATTACCTGTCTGACAAGCCCGTGAATCCTTAAATACTTTTATATAAAAAAACCGGTCCAATGCTAGCTAAACAAGCGCTTCCAAGTCATTCGAACGTTTTGTTCCTCACGTCTTAGTAGTCAAAGTACAACAGTCAGTAGTACTATAAGTTTCGAAACAATCTGTGGTTTTCTTTCAATGGTTTGAACGGAAAGCCAACCGTGAATCGATTGCTTCCCAAAACATTTCGAGGATACCACGACTACTAATACGTGTGTGTTGAACAAGATTTAACGCAATAGAGAATTTGAATTTGCCCCAAGTTTATCTGGTTTTTGTAATAATGACTGTATCTTACACCTTTTTAAATCAAACACCTGATGCAACACATTGCAGAACCAACTTTTGTAACACAGCAAACCTCCGTGGTGCGCAACTGGCCACTTACAGAAGAAAAAAATTCTAAATTATTGATTCGTTTTTGTTTTTCTCGTCATTCGCTCTACTATTTAACATGGCAAATAATGGTCAATCTTCTGTATGATAGAGTCTCCCCTTATAGACTTGGAGACTCTAGCAGAAGACCAACCATGATGGAGGCACACGGGTGTATACTAAAGTGTGTGACTTTGAGACTAGTTTCCATACCGTAAGACTGCTAGAGTCTCCCACTTGGAACTGTCACATCAATGAACCTACAAACGCCGGTACCTCCTAACTTGCATCATAAGAATCGTAACCCCAGCACCGTGGAATGCTTAGATAAAGGTAACAATTGAGATGTACTCGAGTATAGCGGATTGCCAACCCGAACGGTGTTATCTCAGCTTCCGAGGGGAAGTTGAGTAAAATGCTTCCGAAAGCCCTTCGGCAGATACAAAAGCAATAAAAAATACTCGCGGCACGTTTTTGGAAGGATCCAACGCAATGGTGTTACATGACGCTCTAATGCGTAACTTTTTATTGGAGTCACATTTCGATCTAGTAAAAGATTGCTACAGGATGCCACGGCGGGATTTAAAGCTACGTAAACCTATAGATTAGCGTTGGGGGAGGCCTATGTTCACCAGTGGACGTCTTTCGGCTGAAATGATGATGATGTGGGTCATGTTATCATGTATTAATTACGTTGGCGTGTAAGCCTTTTCATTGGGTGGCATCACTGGATGACAGTGGCAGTCAAGAGGTTCAGTAAATTTCTGCAACCAAAAGTTTACTTATCTGGAGATTTAATGCCTGGTTTGATACTACACTATAGCAACTTCGTGCAACTCGCTGTTAGTTTTATTATGTGCGCATAATTTTAGTAGTGCTTCTTGAAAGGTTACCTATCATATTCTCGAAAAGCTCAATTCCGAATATTAAAATTCCGAAAACGAAACTCCTTTTTTTCATTTTCCAAATTATTGTTTGTCCGAAATTTTATTTACCATATTTTCTGTTGCCGAATGCTTTAAAATCCATTTTTTTATTTGACAAATGATTCAAAATCCAACTTTATTAAATTCCGTAGGATCATTTGCCATATATTTATTTACTCCGCAAAATCATTATCCCGCAAAGGTCAGGGGTACAAAAGGCGACCATACAATTATATGTGAAGCGTACCTAATATTCATTTTGTTGTTTAATGTTTCCCAAATATTTAATTGAATTTGCTATGTGGGTAGAGGGTTTTCTAGGTGGTTATAAAAAAAAATAACTAACACCAAAGGCTTTGAACCTAATCTATCCGAGTCGCTTCCGCTCCGTACCGTCTTGCTCGCTCGCTTCGCTCACTCGCTGAAAATTAGGCAATGTTGTCTTGCTCTAATGTTAGGTTAGGTAGGTAATAAAAACATAATTTCGGCTTTTCTTAACATTTAGATTATTATTTAGATGGCAACTGATTAAGTTGGCAAATAGAAAAATGGATATTGTTTTTCGGGATTTTGAATTTGTTGGCAAATAACACTGTGATTAAATGAATCTGTGGCATTGTGTAGTTGTGGAAAAACTAAACATATGGATTTCAAAAAGTTGGTGAACTGTTTTCGGATAAATGAAATTCGAGTAAAGGAGTTTCTAAACATCGATAGGATAGGTTACCTTCTTGAAGATAAACTAGTATCTACTGATGCAACTTGCGGATCGGGAACTTCACACACACACCATTGTAATTCTTCTCAGGTGTGTACGGGTTTCATCACGATGCCATAAACCGTAAACCTCTAGTACATTTAAAATTTAATTTCGCAAGTATCCGAAAACTCAGAGGTGCTAGTACGGGCTCGTATCCATGACCCTCAGCTGGAGAGGCCCTTGGTCATACCTCTAAGTCACCACCACTTCACGGGGCGAGATTTAACTTGAATAAATACACAAGTAGTCCAATGCCGACTTCTAACAATATAATATTATAGTAGACTAGCCATCCGTCCGCAGCTTCGCCCGCGATAAATTAATTTTCCCGTAGGAAAAGGTATTTACCCGCGGTAAAAAGTAGCCGGTCACTCAGTGATAATGTAGCTTTCTAACGTCAAAAGAATTTTTGAAATCGGTCCAGTAGTTTCGGAGCCTATTCAATGCAAACAAACAAACAAACAAACAATCAAATCTTTCCTCTTTATAATATTAAGTATAGATTTAAAGTCAACTAGAGTTTAACAACTTAGCTAGGTACGTACGTATCTAAGTAATATCGACGATGAGTTGCTGACAAATGGAACAGGCAAAGTTCCGCAATCATCTATCTGGAAGACAAAGGACGGATCCTAATCCTAAACTAAGATTTGACAGCAAAAACGTACGTGCGTCGCCTACAAACTACCCACATAACATCTGACTCAGAAACTCCAAATTTACTTACTAAACTATCGAAATAATCAGTAAATTTTCATCTACAACATTTTCTTAACAAAGTTGGTGCGCGTACTGAATTCCATAGCTACGGCATTCGATTATTATTGGAATTCCGAAGTTACCCAATAGATTCCGGCGGGAGGGAAATTCGGGATAGATTAAACATTTTGTCACGTTTGGTGACGATAAATAGGTTTTAATAATTAAAATATACTGTCGTGAAGCGACAGTTAAAATGAAAAGAAACCTAACCTAAATTATTAAATGAAAAATAATAATAATTAATTTCAAAATTAAAATTTTATTTAAAATATATTTAAAAGATATTTACAGACGAGTATAAAAGGAGGAGATGGGTGTAGAGTGGTGTACTGTAGTAAGTGGATGAGTGTGTGTGTCGGTAAGAGTGGAGATGTATAGGGAATCCGCGGTGACGATGAAGGGCAGCCTCGGAGGAAGCGCTGTTGGCGCTTGGGCAGGCTGCGCTGATAGCGCACGATGTGGCAGCAGGCAAGGAGTAGGAGCGTCAACAGAGCAGGAGCAGGACTCTCGGAGCAGGTTCGGGCAGTGCCCGAACTAGGCGCGACAGCGCGCAGACCAGGCGCGGTCAGCAATACACGGAGAACAACAGACTTGCAGACGAAGCAACGCACAGACTAGGTGCGGGCAACAGGCACGGTGTGGTAGAACGGTGCACGGCACAGATGCGGATACAGATGGAGGCAGATAAGGGCGGAGATGGCGCCTGGTGAAGGCGGAGACAGCGCTTGGTGAAGGCGGAGACGACGCCTGGAGATGGCGGAGGTGGCGTCTGGTGTAGACGGTGACAGCGCTTGATGAAAGCGGCGATTTGGCACTCGCGGAGGCTTCGGACAGGTCACGGAGACTTTGGACAGGCCGCGTAAACTTCGGACAGGACTTTGACGTTTGACGCGAGGCTTGCAGGACTCCGGGACCACTTCGGCCCCGGGATTAGGCCTTTTTGACTTGTTCCTTATTAGGAAGCTGACGATAAACTGACTAAATTCGGGATTTGTATGGACTTATATAGCCGTCTGACAGAGCTCCGCTCCCGAGGGCTTTTCGAGAATCAGAACATACAAAATTTTGAATTAAAAAGAAATTTGTACACGTGGCCAAGAATAATTTCTAGTTTTAGAGGGAGGTTTGCTATAAAATATATTTTTTTGACATGAAAAACGAAAATAATTGTCATGACAACCGGATAAACAAGCTTGTCATAATACGTCAATTTTTGCATAGAAGAGCATAACATTTATATCGAGTGAAAAGAATAATAAATTTGGAAAGTATTCTACAGGAAAAAATAGCACGCACCAGCCTGCGCGAAGCCCGAATCTCCAGAGTACTCGCAACACATAGAAAAAGGCCGAAAAAGTTAGTGTCTACTTTCATCGCCCCAAAAGTGATTGTAACGTGAATATACGTAGTGAAAACCCACTGAAACTGTGTTCTTTAGCTTTTGTGATGTTGCAGGACCCTGCAGAAATGAAGGTGACGCGATTCTAATGATATTAAGATCGATAACAGGACGTGAAAAAGATACGATAAGGGAGCTAAAACACGATATAAATTGTAAGTACAAAGTAATAACGCTACGCTACAATATATATTATATAATAGTGTTTGATTACCTGTTACATTTCGTTGAGAGATAATTTCATGATAGCAAAGAGGTTAGTCGCCGATCGAAGAGCTGGCAGTTAGATCGGACGACGAATTAGCTTTAGCTATTCATATAGGGAATATTGCCAGTATTTTCGGAACCTTGCCAGGGGACTCTTTTTTTCATAATATGTTTTGGATATTTTATGTTTTTTTATTAGACCCTTCATAAAAAACATAAAATATCCAAAACATATTATGATATTATGGTTTTCAAATGGGGCAAAGTTACCCCCCTTTGGGTCAATGTACAGTCAAGGGCATAAATATTATGTATGTACGTTACCAAGGCATCAAAAATATCTCTACAGCTCTATGCCACTAACCATAAGGTTGGTGTTTGCATATATTTGACGCGATGGCTGTATAGATATTTATGCCTTTGACTGTACCACGGTAAAAAAACTTAAGGAAATGACCTGAGGCTGTACTGTTTAACGCGGGGACGCTGCCTTCGCTTCCACCATCTCTTTCTGTCACCATCTCGTACCGTTTAACAGAAAGAAATAGTGAATGCGAAAGCAAGCGTCAGCGCGATAGGCAATAAGCCTGCTGTTGTGTGTAGTAGTAACTGGTCCGTACAGGTCGATTCACAAGATCTGGCACGAATGGATCGAATGAGTGAATGAAAGTATGTATGTGTTATCTATTTGAATACACTTCACACAAATATGAAATGTCATGCATCAGTCATTTTCTTACAAAAATTTCAAAGTGACTTTACTTTCGTTCAATCCATTCGTACCAGCTCTTGTGAATCGACCTGTATTTATAAACAAATTGACGTTCCAAATTTGAAAAATTACTGAAGCTCCATATCAACTCTGTGCACTACTACTACACAGGTCACCACCTTACACCTACACCTTACCTAGGTACACCTTATGTTTTTCACCTATACTAGGATTTTCTTTCAAATGAAAATGTGCTGTTGCATTTAGTTGCAGTTTAGTTTGCAATATCGTTAGTGCCGTGAACTGGTCACATGCCGATATTATAAGAGCTTTTGGTATTGGATTCCATTTTCGACAGAAATTCAATTTGAGCAGGAATCAAATGGCTGTACACGTTGGTTTACGCTTGCACCTAGTTCCAGTTCCAGTGCAATCAGAATTAAACTCTGTAGTGTTTGGTATGAGGTTAAATTTTGAATGGACAGAAATTGGAATGTAGAATTTTATCGTAGACTGTCAAATGGCGATTGGGGTTTGATCGTTTTGTAGCTCTAGTAATGAAAATAAAATTTCGAAATATCAATAAAATTATAAATTTAGAGGCATAAAAAGACCCAATGGATAACGCGAGCGAAGCCACGGGTAAAGACTAGTATAAGAAATCCCTAAATTGGAATAAAGATAAGTTTGAAAGTCTTTATTTTTTCCAAAAACACAAAATTTTATATTTGATTCATTCAGGTGTTACTTTGCTGAAGTCCATTATCAACGAAATGCAATCATTTCATCTCCGTTACCAAGTAGGGTAGTGAAAGAGTAAGATCAAGTAGGATTGTGGTTCATGAGTCCCTTTAAGGTGAAGGGATAGGCAAACGACCTTGCCCCGTTGACACGTGGCTAGTGCCGACTATACCTAGACTGTTTAAATGAGCGCGGGCGAGGACTCATTTTAACGGTTTAGCTAAGTATCATCATCATCATCATCAGCCTATGTTCGTCCACTGCTGGACATAGGCCTCTCCCATGGCACGCCACTGAGCACGATCCTCGGCCACTCTCATCCAGCTGTTGCCAGCCGCCTTGCGAAGATCATCGCTCCACCGAGTCTGAGGACGTCCCACGCTACGTTTTCCAATCCGTGGTCTCCACTCAAGATCTCGTCTACCCCAACGGTTATCGGTTCTTCGGGTTATATGGCCTGCCCATTGCCACTTCAGCGTGCAGATGCGGTGAGCTATGTCGATAACTTTGGCTCTCTGTCGGATCACTTCGTTACGAATTCGATCTTGAATTTGATCTTAGCTAAGTATACGTAACACGATATCTGCTCAACAAGAAATGCGTTAGCTCGATCTCATTCTTTCTTTCTAAATGTTCTACAGTTCTACACCTAGTAATATTCTAATTCTATATTTTAAGAGATTTCGTCGGGCGTTACTACACTAGCAGTTTCAACAGTACCTACGAGTACTAGCACTTCCATCCTCACCATCTGGATGGTTGGCAGTCTTCTACTTTGCGTTTTTCTAGAATTTTCCTGCGTCGCACAGCAAAGCTCTGGAATGGAGTACCTGCTGCGGTATTCCCGGACCGATATGACCTTCAAGCTTTCAAAAAAAGAGCGTACTCCTACCTAAAAGGCCGGCAACGCACTTGTGACTCTTCTGGTGTCGCAGGTATCCATGGGCGACGGTAATCGTTTACCGTCAGGCGATCCGTCTGCTCGTTTGCCCCCTATACCATAAAAAAATAATAATAGGTGTCCATGGGCAGCGCTGATTACTTAACATAAAGTGTAACGCGTTTTCAGGTATCTTTTTTTAATAAAACTATCAGTGAAGTCTTTGAACATATTTATTTTTGACTAGAACCTTATGAGTAACATACCAAATACCAGCTTTGGTAACCAACCCATCAAGGGCTCAGGAAGCTGCAGCAAAACACGTAGATTTTGGAAAATATAACTAACACTGCCTTATAGCTATCATATTTTACAAATTCATTAATGTCTTTTAAGTCCAACAACAAAAATAACTTACTGGGACAACATCTATTTTTACTAACACCCAAAACTATATTCCGACTAAAATTGCATTGGCCATCTTTGTAGTTACGAATGGTAATGAAAATTATACAAATTAACGTCATCCTCAACATATTTGTCACTCACTCTAGCTTGAGAGGACAACCTCTACAGTGAGTATAGCTAAAAACTGTAATCCAACTAAAACAAAACGACTTGATCATTGTTATGCTTCCGAGTGGTAATGAAAATTAAGCCAATGAGCGTTATTCTCGCCATATCGGTCATTCACTAAGCTTGAGGTCAACACACAAAGTAAAGTGAGAACTAAAACCGTATTGCAACAAAAAATATGTAGCAACTTCGTTCACCTAACGCGTTCGCCGAACTTGTTTCAAACTACTTCAATGAACGAACGTCGTCTTAACATTAGTCTGTCCGCCTACTGCGGTGACTATAATTGGATCATTATTCGAGTGTTTGTTCCAAAATCACTTTTGTTGAAATGACAGAAGATAAAACAATTTCTAGTTATCTGCTATTAAAAGTACAGGACACCCTAAAAATAACCAAAAACGCTACCAATTCGTGACCACGACAAATATATGACCACGAAAGTAAGGCGGTTGAAACGCTCCACGGTGTTTTTTTTAGGCCAAAAAATTACATTTTCAGCCAGAGCTTCTACTTCGACTACGAAACTAAGAAAAACCAATATTTCTTCATTACCGTGTGAGTTTTAAAATAAAAGCTAATTTATATGTCCTCAAGAGTGGTCTATACGCACACATCTGAACTAAATTCTACCACACGCACTTTTTGCCAGATAAATTGCTTTCGGATTTTAACCAGTCAAAGTCACAAAACCTTTAAGATTTTTAAAAATCAAATATTTTAATTAGTTTGCTGGGTGATTTACTTTTGCATTTCATATGCATAGTTGAATCACTTTTTGCAATAAACTGAAAATGTCATTTTTTTTGCTTAAAAAAACCGTGCGCTGGAATAGTGACCCTAATAGGCGGTGATACCTGTCACTTGCCGAATGCGGACGACTACTGTGCGGCGATCGACATAATGTAATTGCCGCATTATGCGCCTCGACCGTTCGTGCTGATAATGGACGATAGCGTCCATTATCACCACGTCTGTCACTCACTGAAGCTTTGGAGGTCGTAAAGCATTTACAAGAGATGGTAACACGTACTTTCCTCTCAACCAAAAAATTTTACGGGCAGTGATCACGTGTTGGTCGCGGAGAATGTTTAGTGTATGTTTCGCATTCATGTGACAGATTTGGATAACTCGTTACACAATATGAGTTGACAGGACCAAATTTGGGCATGACTGTACAGGTAGGTTTGATTTAAATGCTGTTGTAATTTAGAAACCAAAGACTTTCAAGGCTCATTATATTTAAGTCTGAATATTGACAGCAAATCACCGAATAACTTGAATTTATGTGCTCAAATTAAAAGGTAAACATGCAAAATAATGAAATTTACACACATTTGCAATTTTATCCCGTTAAAATTGTTATATGATGCTTTCAACGAAAGCATTTTTCGGATGTCGCCGATGCCGAAATGATAAATGAATTTATATTGAATATTGAATATATTAAAAGCGCAATCATGTATCGAAATCAGAGTTTTCCGATAGCCATTCTGAATTGAACAACGATCGATTTTTGCATAAAAATGTGTGTGTTTTATTTAAGGAACTACAGAGTGTTATTAATTTGTAATAAGTAGCTTGAATGAAAATATGGGTCATTATACGAGTATTTGTTCTGGACTACTGTTGTGAACACGTTTTTGTAAAAATGGAAGAAAATACTGATACAGTTTTTAGCTATCTAGTTGAAGTACAAAACCTCTAACAAATAACCGAAAATGTCACAAAATCAACAGCAGTGGCCACGAAAGTTAGCGCTTGACACGTTCAAATAATGAAAAACCCATTTATACTTAAACTTCTTTAGTATAAAAACTGGAAAACTTATAATAGAATAAGAATACTGCAGAAGTAAAGAATAAGTAAAAAAAGGGTAAAAAAGCAGCAAAGAGATAATTATGATGTATATATATATATATATATATATATATATGGTACATGCCTTTCAAATTCAAATTGTACTTATCACAAAAATTGCATCGCATATTAAAATATAATTGAGAAGTCATAAATAAACGGGACCAGAACACAATTCAGTCACGTTTTTATGTCATTAAGTTAATTCCGCTAATAAAGTTTACAAGTGACTGCTTTTCAATTAAAAACTTTGTATAACAACACAATATAATTTAACAATACAGCATTTTATACAGATACTTAATTTACCTACTACTTAAACTACTTTTTTCTTCAAAATAACATTTTCATATAAATTATTTACAACAGTTATAAAACTTTTTATGTACTTATTGCTTCAAGTCAGCTACTAAATAATGACTAGTATAATATTTACCCATATACTTTAATCTAGTTTTACACAATTATAATCCGGTAAATTTATAACGACAATTCATTAAGTCCGTGACATAATTTGATATGTTCTACGATATCGACAATACTTGACCACTGTAAATGATACTACGTTATCTACAATCTAATAATTACACAATTTTAAGTAAAGTTCAGTAGCGCTTTTCCCCATTTATTAAAATATCATCTATATAAACATCACCCTGTGTGCTATAATAAACATTGGTGCATTTATATGGGAAAACGGAAAACATTTAACGTTTATATAACCAACAAGTTATTTTCTATACGCGTGCAATCACAATCTTACTCACCATCTTTTTCTACCATTTCCTACCATTAGAAAGAAAAAGATAGCGAATGCGGTTGCGATAGCGCGTGTAAGACAATAAGCCAACTGGTCCAACATTCAATTCAAGACGTAATAAAGCGATATGCTGACAATTATTGCTCTCGTTGATAATCAAGGATCGGAAAAACGTGCATCGTTAACATTATGTGCTTATTAAATGTTATATATGAAACGGAATATTTTAACTTGATTTTCACGCACTTTTTATTATAATATTGAGACGAAACTTAGCAATTATGCGTAGTTCTGATGACAATTACTATAATATGGTACAATTGAGCTGATCTGATGATGGAACCCGAAGCTACGAGTAGGCCCTTACACCTAGGCCTTTAGTAGTGGTAGAGCCATGTTGTAGCTAGCCGCTGCATCACGAATGGGCCGGCTCGTCCGGGGCAGTACCACCCTCTCACAGAACACCGGCGTGAAGCAGCAGTACTCCAGCTGCGTTTCGTACGGTCAGTGAGAGCGCCGGGGGCCCAATACCTCTCCCCCTCCCCTATTCCCTCTCCTTTTCCCAGGGCCGACAACGCACTGGCATCGTGTAAAGCGCTGCGGGTGTCTATGGACAGTGGTGATCATTTAACATCAGGTGACCCACTAGTTCGTTTGTCTGGCCTTTCTAACATAAAAAAAAAAAAAAAAAAAAAAAAAAACTATTTTACAACACAGAACAACGTAACCTAGCCGTCTTTGGAGGTTGTTAAAATATTTTTAAGGTATATTTTTTGTCCAAGCATGGTATCCAGGATCTTATGATGAAGTATTCAGGTAGGAACTAGAAAGCCAAGAAAGAAAAACGCAATTTAGCCGTGTTCAGACTTGTTAGAAAAGTTTTAAGGCGTTCTTTGACCAATAATGGTACCGATGACGATCATTAACCCGTGTTTTTAACCGACTTCAAAAAAAGGAGGAGGTTCTCAATTCGGTTGTATGTTCTTTTTTTTTTTTTTTTAACGTGTGTTACCTCAGAACTCCGTCCTTAATGAACCGATTTGGAAAATTTTTTCGTTGTTTGAAAGCATATGCTTCAAGGTTGGTCCCATTGTTACCAAAATCCAGTTCTGATGATGGGATCCATGAGGAATTGAAGAAACTCCTCAAAAATTCAAGAGAAACGTATAGCGATTTTAGTATTTTCGGTGACAAATCGAGCATTTACATTCAGAAAGTATCATGGAACTCTGTAATAAAACGACACAACCCCGTCGAGCATTAAAAATAGAATTTTCAACATAAACTTATTTCGAAGTCAAACTGATGATTTTAACCTACGCATCTATTTTAAACAGAAACAACTAAAAAGCAAAAAATAAAAAATTTTAAATAAAAAATTAAACCTCCTTCAAAAAACATCCAAAAAACTATGAAATAATAATTGAACCAAACCGACCACAATAAGCATGAAAATATCTTTCTTCTAATCTGTTCGAAGTCGGTGCCTCAGCACAAGCCAGCAGGAGTGTGAAAGCCCTATAGATAGTAGGTATGTAGGTAAGTTAGATTACTAGGTCCACTCCTGCTGCTGGCTCGAGCTGAGGCACCGACTTCGAACAGATTAGAAGAAAGATATTTTCATGCTTATTGTGGTCGGTTTGGTTCAATTATTATTTCATAGTTTTTTGGATGTTTTTTGAAGGAGGTTTAATTTTTTATTTAAAATTTTTTATTTAATCAACGTTGATTTTAAAACCTTACAATTTGTCTTACTTGACTTCCTCGTCATGTTTCGATATGCCCCAATGATGTTCGTAAACTGTGAATGAACTTTTTCATCTTATAAATGGGTCCTGTAATGTCGTCGACGTACACTCACAAATGAAACGCCTGGCGTTTTTCCGTTCCCTGAAAATCATGCGAAAGAGTAATATTATAACATCACAATTTACGTAGTTCGCATGTTCCAAATAGAAACCCTAGTTAGTTAATTCAATAAGCATAACATTAAATATAGTTAAGAATATAACTAAAGAGTGGCAAGAGTAAATTTGTTTGAACATACAAGAGTTAGTTTCGAAACTATAAATTTCGTATGAATCTACACCGTGAAATTTTAGTGGTTGTTTTCCCGAAACGAGGTGATTTAGTATCGATTGTACAATCGATTTATAATTACTATTTTGACTAGAGTCAAAAATCCAATTGTGAAAAACGAAAGCCGAAAATGACCGCAAACCGATAGTAACGCTTCGTTGGTACCTAACCTATCGTACGATCGTACGCTACTTGTACCAACGAAGCGTTACTATTGGTTTGCGGTCATTTTCGACTTTCGTTTTTCACAATTGGATTTTTGACTCTAGTCAAAATAGTAATTATAAATCGATTGTACAATCGAAACTAAATCACCTCGTTTCGGGAAAACAACCACTAAAATTTCACGGTGTATAATTTTTTATAATAGTTTAAGTTTCAAGTTTGAATTGAAGTGTGGGATTATTAATTAGTAAAGCAATAGAGAGGTAATATAGTGTAAAGTATGAGGTATCAGTCAATGGGTAGACACTAGGTTAAGTCATGGAGATATAGTTTTAAGCTCATTTTTATGCACGGTATTTAGATAAGTGCATTTTACGACAAATACATACGTTGACTATTACCACTCTATGTAGGCTGGGTTTGTACTAAGGAATGAGACCTTTCTACTCTTACATTTAGTATACTTTATATCTGATTACTGAATTACATATCTGTAACAGTTGGAAGTAGCATAAAGCTATACTATAATTTTATTAAAACAACGATAGATTTCAACATGAAAATGAAGTACGTACATATATTTACAAAAAAAAATGTAACAACGGCTCTCATACACTTATTTCTATTTCAATTAAATTGATATTCTTAAGGAAGTATTTGCTTCCATATTTTTTATTTACACTTTATTCATAATAGACTAAGTTTATTTACAAAAGTATCACAGGAATTTCGAAAGCAGAACAAACATGGTGCAACAAGTGTTAAAACAAAAAAAAATGACAATAATAGCTCTTAACTTTTAATGACGACTCTTTAGAAACAAAGTTTCATAAAACCAACTTCGACACTATTAACTCACGATTTGAGAATAAATTGATCACAACTCAACAAGGAGCACAATTCGTCAGCCAAGAATGTTGGTCACTGTTCTCTACTACTACTAGTATTTCCAAAAGGCTCAGAGATGTGTATGTTGATTTATCACTTACGAATTAACGTGCTTAGAGCCAATGTGGACAAAACCGCATTGCACCGGTTTGTTTAGTAGACAATAACAGGCAAACACACACACCTCCATGAATCGGAGAAGTAGACTTATTTAAATGGTAGATATTGATTTTATGAAAACTCTTTACTAAAGACAAGTGACAATCCAAATCCATTACAATGAACAAAACATCTCTGAGTAAGTCGATTAAACAAACTAATATAAAACTCATTTTAATCAACGTTATCTAAAATTAAATCAGGTTTAATTATAAACAAATACGTTAAAGCTCAAGCTCTTTGGGGACTGGGTTTAATTTACAGTAAAATTTCGTTCCTCATTACGTTATGGGTATTGGACAAAATCTGTTCAAAAGCACACTAGTAATTACCGCTGGTATGCCACATTTTGTATCATCTTCGATCAATTATTACAATTTCACAGCCTGAAATTTTCGAGATATTCAAATTAGGATTTTAGGACGATTTTTGCAGTCGTTGATTGTGAGGGCGCCCAGCAACAGTGCTCCTTAACTCTGTACAATAAAAGAATATTGCTCCGCCACTTTCGTTGACAAGTAATGATTCTGCTGTTTTTGTACTTGTCACTCGAAAATGTACCTTGCAACTGCTTCTGACACCGTTCGCAGTGTGGCATCGCGCTGGAAATACTAGAATTACGACTGATGGTGCCATATTTGTTTCACTTTGACTTAGTATGTCATCTACTTGTATACTGATCGAAGCTAAAAAGAAGTACTTCATGACTTTTGATCCATGAAATCATTGATCAAGTGATCGTTTCACGTATGTTTGTGAAGCTTTTTCGACAGTATGTGTTGAAAAGACTTTGGTAAGACTGAAATCGAGACAAAGAGGTTACATAAGTCATAGAATAAGGGAGAAGCCTGATGAAAGAACTGGTTAGTCTCTTATACATTTCAAACTGATTCTAGAACTAAGAGATGAAGAGATAGTGGAGGAAGTTGAATGAATAAAACAGAAAGCCAAGAATGTGCCAAATAAAATTTGTGTGGACAGGGTCGGGCTATAAGAGGAGTTGTGGAGGCCCGCGCTGCTTTGTAGATACGAAGGTCTGTAGTCGTCTCAGTTACTAGTAGAGAATGTTAAATACAATCCTAAAGACTTCAATACCCATGGTTACAATTTAAACGTTACAGATTCTTTACCAGCGATAAGTACTAGTGCGCTAGGACACCAGAATGTTTGAGCAACCTTAACTTAAACCACGTCGCTGCCATCGAGTAGCTGGTTGTTGCTACCCCCGTCTTCTTGTCAGATGTGGTGATCCCTGAGGGGCCGCACAGATTCAGCTGAAGATCTAGGGGTCGGATCCACCCCCGACAGCCCTAGGGAACCACTTCTACGCACCACTAGAGTCTTTGTCCCATAGTCAGTAACGAAGTTCTCGTTTCGAGTCGGTGTGTTCGCTCTCACACTTTGGTATCCACAACAAAGGGGATACCTTGATGTGAGAATCTTCTTGAATGCCTCTCGGAATTCAGTGTTGAATATTGAATAGATGATCGGGTTGAAGGCCGAGTTTGAGTAACCAAGCCATGTCAGAATTTTGAAGGCTAGGTCTGTAACAATATTTAATAATTTAATAAGTAGTAGAGCATATAATTTAATCTCGTGAGGACCCAGTATCCTATATATATAGGACATTATTGTAATGTGACATCGAACTCACTCATAACTGACATAAGGTTTAAAGTTCATTGAAACAAAATTTGACGTAGGCTGCAGGAGGTTAAAAAAACCGTTATAGCTTAGTGGTGACTTAATGTCCCTCAACCGGAGGGTCGTGAATTCAATCCCGGAATTCACGGGAATTTTAATAATTTAATTTCTGTACTTTTTAAATTTACCATGAGCTTTACGGTGAAGGAAAACATCGCGAGGCAACCTGCAGTCACCTGCAAAGAACTTTGATGGTGTGTTTGAAGTTTCCAATCTTCACTGGGTCCGCGTAGGAACTACGCGGCCCAAGCACTTATATAGGCTGGGACGATCTAGTTATTCGTTTCAATCCACCAGTTTCGTTTAGAAATATCTTTTATAAAACACCCATTTGTGAAAGTGTCTCCAGTTTCAACATGTTCAGAAATATATAAGTTTACAAATTGATTTAATCTCTGCACGATATGAAAAACGGATTTTCCAGGGTTGGACGGATAGGACGAATTATTAACGGCTAGCTGCACGCCCCGGCTTGGCACGAATGCTCGTTTTTTTATTATTTTTTCAAACGTATTCTATTAATACAAATCTTGTCCTAACAATAACATTCACAGCAAAAAAAATAGCCAAAAAGTGCGGGCAGCCCTCCTAAAGTGATGCTACTAGAGTAATTCGGCAATTGATTTTTTATACATAAATACTACTAAGGAATGGAATACGCTCCCGTCGTCTTTATTTCCAGATTTCAGGGCTCTTCAAGGCTAGAGTGAATAGGCTGTTACAGAACCAGAGATATACACTTTTGACCACACCTGCACTTTTCATCAGGTGAGATAGAGGTCAATCAGGTAGTATTTTATTTATCATTTAAAATAACTTTACCATGACCTTTACAATGAAGGAAAAATCAATGGTTTTTGAACTACTGCCCAAGCCCTCTCATTCAGAGACGAGGCCTGTGCGCTGCAGTGGAACGTAAATAGGCTAGGAAAATGATGATGATGTAAAAATATTTTTGCTCACACAGACACACAGATTTTTAAATTTGCTGCTATTTTCTAGTATCAGCTTTCACTATCCAGAGTCTACCAAACTTAAGCTACATGCTCGTTGATAGCACAAAACATACTAGTAACGAGCAAATGCTACCTACTAACGTGTGTGTATTAGGACATGCTACTATTAAGCATGCTTTTTAGAGGTATACTGGCTAACAGCACGCCCAATGCTATCTTTCAGCACACTAGTTGACGCGGGGGTGAAAGAGGGAAAGGTAGCAAGTGTGAACGCGTTTGCTTAATGAGCATGCTATAGTATTTATTTTTTGAAGACCAGATGGCCTGGTAGGTAAAGAACCTGACTACGAAGCTTGAGGTCCCGGGTTCGATTCCCGCGTCAGGGCAGATATTTGTAAGAATGGGTTAGTATCTATAAGCCCAGATCTCGATTCGACTAATTATCGATAGGACTAAATCGCGATTGGACCAGATATCTATAAGCCCAAATCTCGATTCGACTAGATATCGATACGACTAAATCGCGATTGGACCAGATATCTATAAGCCCAAATCTCGATTTGACTAGATCGCGATACGACTAAATCGCGATTGGACCAGATATCTATAAGCCCAAATCTCGATTCGACTAGATATCGATACGACTAAATCGCGATTGGACCAGATATCTATAAGCCCAAGTCTCGATTTGACTAGATCGCGATACGACTAAATCGCGATTGGACCAGATATCTATAAGCCCAAATCACGATTAAATAAACATGAATTATAAAATAAATTGACTACAAATAAATATGACGCACACATAGGGTGAAGTCACATCTATCAGCATCGAATCGCATTTTGTAATACAAAAACGCAATATTGTATGAAGTGCGTCCGCATGCGGAAGGGTGAATTGATGCGGACGCATCTTCATACAATATTGCTTTTTTGTATTACAAAATGCGATTCGATGCTGATAGATGTGACTTCACCCATACGGCCACTCGCAGCAAAAAAAAGTTTGTTATTATGTAATCCTTCTTTATCAAACAAGTGTACTGGCCACTTGAAATATAAGATTTTCTTTGCGTATTTCAAAGTGAGAACAAACTCATTACAATGTCATGTCATAATTGTATTTGACAAATTAATTTCTGTTCAATATGAATAATTCAAGAGAAGAGAAAAAACTAATATTCATTAATAATAATAACCGTGCCAGGGCGGTAGCACGCAGTGCACGTTTGGCAGCCGCCGTGACGTGCGACTCCGAGAGGAAGGGCTACGGATTAGCCCGAAACATGTCGAGTTAAACTCGTTTTGAGACGTGAGTGATCCGTTTATTTTCACTTTTCGATTAGGTATTTAAATTACTTTAACTTTCGTTTTAAGTTACAGTTCTGCAAAAATTCCACAGGTGTTATCTCTTCCATCTCAAGACTGTTTACTAACTGTCGATATTCGCGATCAAATATTATGTCTTTCTTTTTGCGATTGACACGTGCAAAAAGTGAATTTCTCATTTTAGATTCTTGCAGTGCGGCCTCTTTTTTTTAAGTTAAACATGAATAAAATCAGTGTCGATTTATATTGCATTCTCATGTTTAGTCGACGGTGCCAAGCCTCCAATCCGTTATTTGTTCGGTGTCTTTCCTTTGCACACGAAATCAGATTAGGACTCCTTATCCATTGTCGTTGGAAGTATTTCACAAAAGATTCCATCTGTGGGGAAGCTTCAGCATCTGCCACTATTGCTTGCCAGGCATTTGTTATATATGATGCTGGTATCAGAGGCAAATTCGCTGTCATTCTTGTTATTTACCGTCCTTTATGAGTGTTGGTTAAACCAATATCATTGGCCTTTTTCCATATCGCCCTGTTAAAATGAAAGTAGCAACCGGTAATTTTGCTACTTGGGAAAATTTTGTTAAATGCATTAATAAGTGCAATTTCGTAGTCTGTTTTAAATATCTGTATCTGTACTCCGAGGATATCGCGAATTACAGTAAATAAAGCTACATATGTTGTTTATGCGATGGCTATCGCTACAACTGGGTGTCAGATAATAAAAATGGGAACTCGTTTTGGCGTTGTGCAAAACGAGAAGAGTGTTGTACTTCCGTAACGTTAAATCGTGAAAAGGCACAAATCATTCGAGGGTTTGATAGTTTGCACTGCTGTGAACAAGATTTCGACAAGATGCATCAAGACTTCGTGATCGATGTAACAAAAAAAAATGTGTGTGAAGATATGTCGGCGGTGAAAAAAGTTTATGAACGTACCGTAGCTGACTTTGAAGACTCAAATCCAAGCTCCCCGGCCCAAGAGAGACCTTACAATTCGGTAAAAGATGTCCTGTATAGAGCACGTAGAAGATATCTGGGTGTTAATAAAATAGAGTTTCAAACGTCAATGGATGTTGTAGTGCCAAATACTATTAAAAAAAATTTTTTAGTCGCGGAACATGAGCTTAATGATGAAAATGAAAAACTCCTTGTATTTTGCTCTCAATATTGCATCGAATATATGCAACATTATGCAATGCAAAAAAAATGTTCTTTGCTGACGGGACATTTAAACGGGTGCCGAGTCTTTATTATCAACTGTTTTCGATAAACGTTGATGTATACAGTTCTCAAAATTCTACAAACATCGTCCCTGTAGTATTTGCCCTGTTGCCGAATAAAAGAATAAATAAATAAATAAATAAATATTAGGGGACAATCTTACACAAATCGACCTAGTCCCAAACTGAGCAAAGCTTGTACTATGGGTACTAGACGACGATAAACATACTTATATAGATAAATAAATACTTAAATACACAGAAAACATCCATAACTCAGGAACAAATATTCGTGCTCATCACGACCGCTTTAGCCTAGTTGGTAGTGACCCTGCCTACGAAGCAAGAGGTCCTGGGTTAAAATCCCGGTAAGGGCATTTATTTGTGTGATGAGCACGAATATTTGTTCCTGAGTTATGGATGTTTTCTATGTATTTAAGTATTTATTTATCTATATAAGTATGTTTATCCGTTGCTTAGTACCCATAACACAAGCTTTGCTAAGCTTACTTTGGGACTAGGTCAATTGGTGTGAATTGTCCCATGATATTTATTTATTTATTTATTTATCACACAAAATAAATGCCCGTACCGGGATTTGAACCCAGGACCTCTTGCTTCGTAGGCAGGGTCACTAACAACTAGGCTAAAGCGGTCGTTAAGAGAAACAACATATGTAGCTTTGTTTACTGTAATTCGCGATGTCCTCGGAGTACAGATACAGATATTTAAAACAGACTACGAAATTGCACTTATTAATGCATTTAACAAAATTTTCCCAAGTAGCAAAATTACCGGTTGCTACTTTCATTTTAACAGGGCGATATGGAAAAAGGCCAATGATATTGGTTTAACCAACACTCATAAAGGACGGTAAATAACAAGAATGACAGCGAATTTGCCTCTGATACCAGCATCATATATAACAAATGCCTGGCAAGCAATAGTGGCAGAAGCTGAAGCTTCCCCACAGATGGAATCTTTTGTGAAATACTTCCAACGACAATGGATAAGGAGTCCTAATCTGATTTCGTGTGCAAAGGAAAGACACCGAACAAATAACGGATTGGAGGCTTGGCACCGTCGACTAAACATGGGAATGCAATATAAATCGACACTGATTTTATTCATGTTTAACTTAAAAAAAAAGAGGCCGCACTGCAAGAATCTAAAATGAGAAATTCACTTTTTGCACGTGTCAATCGCAAAAAGAAAGACATAATATTTGATCGCGAATATCGACAGTTAGTAAACAGTCTTGAGATGGAAGAGATAACACCTGTGGATTTTTTGCAGAACTGTAACTTAAAACGAAAGTTAATGTAATTTAAATACCTAATCGAAAAGTGAAAATAAACGGATCACTCACGTCTCAAAACGAGTTTAACTCGACATGTTTCGGGCTAATCCGTAGCCCTTCCTCTCGGAGTCGCACGTCACGGCGGCTGCCAAACGTGCACTGCGTGCTACCGCCCTGGCACGGTTATTATTATTAATGAATATTAGTTTTTTCTCTTCTCTTGAATTATTCATATTGAACAGAATTTAATTTGTCAAATACAATTATGACATGACATTGTAATGAGTTTGTTCTCACTTTGAAATACGCAAAGAAAATCTTATATTTCAAGTGGCCAGTACACTTGTTTGATAAAGAAGGATTACATAATAACAAACTTTTTTTTGCTGCGAGTGGCCGTATGGGTGAAGTCACATCTATCAGCATCGAATCGCATTTTGTAATACAAAAAAGCAATATTGTATGAAGATGCGTCCGCATCAATTCACCCTTCCGCATGCGGACGCACTTCATACAATATTGCGTTTTTGTATTACAAAATGCGATTCGATGCTGATAGATGTGACTTCACCCTATGTGTGCGTCATATTTATTTGTAGTCAATTTATTTTATAATTCATGTTTATTTAATCGTGATTTGGGCTTATAGATATCTGGTCCAATCGCGATTTAGTCGTATCGCGATCTAGTCAAATCGAGACTTGGGCTTATAGATATCTGGTCCAATCGCGATTTAGTCGTATCGATATCTAGTCGAATCGAGATTTGGGCTTATAGATATCTGGTCCAATCGCGATTTAGTCGTATCGCGATCTAGTCAAATCGAGATTTGGGCTTATAGATATCTGGTCCAATCGCGATTTAGTCGTATCGATATCTAGTCGAATCGAGATTTGGGCTTATAGATATCTGGTCCAATCGCGATTTAGTCCTATCGATAATTAGTCGAATCGAGATCTGGGCTTATAGATACTAACCCGTAAGAAGGGTTAATACGAATATTTGTTCTCGGGTCTTGGGTGTTTAATATGTATTTAAGTATGTATCTATCTATATAAGTATGTTTATCCGTTGCCTTGTACCCGTAACACAAGCTATGCTTAGCTTACTTTGGGACTAGGTCAATTGGTGTGAATTGTCCCGTGATATTTATTTATATTTATTTATTATAGCAAATGTAAGCATACTCATAGCACGCTCTTTAGCATGATATTCTAGAGCACAACTTTAATCAACTTACCAGGTATGCAGGTTTTGCAGAAGGCTGCAACGATGTTGACGCAGAAGAAAGGGACCCAGCATAAGAGGAACACTCCCATAATGATCCCGACTGTGATGGCCGCCTTATGGTCCGACACGTGGTACGGCGACGACTGGACGTGCGTGTGGACTCTGGTCCGGACAGACTTGGTCCTGTTGTCCGGCAGTTGGACTGTCCGGGTGACGGCCCGGATGGATTTGACGTGCTTCTGAGCGTAGCAGTACAACCTGCGCAAAAGACATTATATTTAACATCTTATCCTGACGTCCTACTGTTGAGCATGTCCCACAGGCATAGGCCTCTCAGAATGAGAGGGAATGGGATGTAGTTCCCACGTCGGCCCGGTGCGGATTAGGTACTTCACATACACACCATTGAATTTCTTCGCAGGTGTGTGTAGGTTTGCTCACGATGCTGTCCTTCACTGTAAATCTCATGGTAAATTTTAAATATAAAGACATATATTAAAAGCCAGAAGATGTGCCAGGAAATGTGTGTGTGTGGCAGGAGAGGGGTGTGGTAAGTAGGTATACCTAAATTGTAGTGTATGTCGTAAGCATTACAGTGCACTTAGAAGAAATTGAAAATGGTGCCAAGTTTTCTAAAATAAATCAGTGTTAAGACTACATTTAACTTCTTTTTAAGACGTCAAGTGGTTGGGCACCAAATTATTGTTTATATTGAGATATCTTTTTAAATGTTTTTAAATAACTTAACTAACATCAAATAAGGCTCAAAAATCGAACTACATACCAGGATTTGATCCTACAAAAAAAAGTCAGCTAGTGATTTTCTGTGCTGTCTATTTGGCACAAAATCAAGATTTACATTTGACGTGAACATTTTTAGATTTTACAGAAGAGTTTTATTGCATGAAAACTTATTCGAAATCTCCATCTACCTTAAAACTCAAACAAGCTATGCCATTTCCGTTAGATATTATTAGATACGAGTAACTCGTAAAAGCGAAATGCTTTTATCATCGTTTCAATAGTAAGTACAAAAGATAATATCGAGCGAAACTTTTGCGAGTTCTTAACAGTTGTTTCGAAACACGTCTCTCTTCAACTTACACATTCCGTAGTATTGTTCTAGACGAAGTCGCTCCAACACAATTATGACAGAGAAAGATCTCCAAAATAATGAGACCTGGGACCATGTAAAGAGGACTTAATGAAGAATAGGAGTAAATTTACAAATTAAGTGACTAGGGACGTAAATAGTCCGAGAGTTAATAAACAATTTAGAGTCGGTATTCGAGACCGAATCGCTTAGAAATTATGGAAAACGACATTATTATTTCATATGAATTTTAGGAGAACGATAGAGATCCATGTCAAACTAAACTACCATTCAGCTATTACGTGTTTTTTTAGTGTTAAATTACCTACCATGGCGGAAGCATTGTATAAGGTTTAAGCTGCCTCAAATACATAATTATTAATTATCTATTTACTTCTAAAACGGCTACGTCCAGGGCTACAATCATTGACGTACAATAAAACAACTAGACTCCCAATCGCTTAACAAAAGTTCCTCAAAAACGTCCGAGCGGCGTTGTGTGTACGTATACATCAATTTATACAGATAACATTAACAGCATTCATTCAAAGTAACACCTTATTTCGTAGCAGTAATATTTAATGTCAATTGAATACGATCGTTCGAAGTAGTGACATGACGTCACGCGCTGGAAACCGCCTAAAGAGTAAAGAATGCAGTGGAGTGGTCATGCGAAGCAGAAGCTAGACTGTCTGTCTCTTTTTTTCTCGTGAGTTTGATTACGGTGCGAAAGAGACATATACGAATACGGGGCGAGAAGTGACGTTGTAATCAACGCGCGGTCGAAACACAACTGAACCAAAACTCTGCACAATAGACGCGTGTGCAGACTTTTGCTTCGGACAATTTTTGAGCGTGATTGGGAGTCTAGTTGTTTTATTGCACGTCAATGGCTACAATATTCAATTTTCAAACTTCGTATCATGCCATCCCTTTCACTCTTCTATTTAAAACTATTAGCGTGAACGGAACGTCATGATACGAAGAAAGATAAAGAATATTTATTTTGTATTGTGTTGTATTGTGAATTTTTGGTTAGGGCACGTGATTTCATTTATTTTCTTTTGTTTCCTTACAATTGTATTGTCTAGAATGGCTTTAGCCAGGCTACACGCTGAGACGTCTCGTCTCTCAAATCTTCATGTATGTTAAGGGTGATTCTTCAAGGTCGTGATTTTTGTTTTATTCCTCTGTCGTATTTTTTTTTTACTTAGTACAGAAAAAATCATGCTCCCATGAAAATAGATTTGTTCAGTAACATAAATTTATGGTTGGTCTGATGATTCATTTGGTTCCATAGTATGTTAAACTTCCATTAAAATGAAACAGATTGTTTCCTGAACAAATTTAAAAAATCTTTGATCATTCAAGATTGTAATGGTAACTCATATAAACGTTTTGACCATATTGCAACCGGCCATTAAGAGGATACGATGGCTGAGAGACTTTTGAGAAATAGGTATTTTAATGAAATGTCGCTGTCTCGCCCGAACCCCTCCGTGTCAGTACAGCGAGAGTGGGACAACTGCAGCTCAGACCGTTAATAGGCGCGTAAAATTGATCAAAACAGCATTTCGTAGTCCCCTGTTTTCTTCTCAAAAACTGGAGCAATGAAAGATATTAAGAATAGAAAAATTAGAGGACAGATTTAGCTATGCCCCTATGTTTTCCTTTTTTTGTTTATATATGGGATTATTTTCTGATGAGTGTCTGAAAATGACGTTGAAATTGGGCAATTTTTTCAGTTTTTGAAAGCTCATATTTCTTATGTTAATTGAAATATGGAAAAAAAACGAAACATAGGTGTGGTAGATACAGATTACACAGTAAAAACAATTGGGCTCTAAAGCCATTATCCAGGGAGGAAACAGGGGACTACGTTTGTATGGAGAAATGGTGCGCATTGTATCCTCTTAAGTCCCGGAAAATATTATTTATGAGTTAGAATCGCGGAATTTTAAAACATTATATTGTAATTGTGTGGTTTAAAGTGATATAGATTCTTACCTGCAATATATACTAATCATCACAATACAAGGCAGGATGAACGATATACAACTGGAGACGACAGCGTACGTCGGAGTCAGCACCAGGGCGCAGGTAGGGTAGCGAGGAGGCTTCTGAGTGGCCGTGGCTTCCTCATGAGGACGGTGCAAGCCCAGTGAGATGGGCAAGAAGCTGACCAGCGAAGCCAGCAGCCATATCATAGCGATGGTGACCACGGCTACGCGACGGGTGACCCAGCGGCCGTACCTGGTGGATAAAAGCTTCCTTGAATCTAGATAAGAGTAATCATGTATGTACAGTATCTTCCATCTGCTTTCTTTCAACTCTCATTCCTTAATCATTGGCAGTTCACCACCGTTCGGTTCACACGAATTTTTTTGACACTCATGGTGGAATTTTGGAGTCAGCTTGCAGTGCCGATGTTGCCGGACCGATGATAGTTACGGATCTTCAAAAAACGAGTCTACTCATTCCTGTGTCCCATGCGTGGCGGTGATTACTTTCCACTAAGTGACTAAGTGAACCCCCTTATTTACCACCGATTTTATTAAAAATTCTGCAAAATATTAACTGTTGAGAGTAATAAATATTGTCAGACTCAACCAAAGTAAAAATTGAGCAACTGTGGAAGTATTTGACGACAAAATGGCTATCTTTAATATTTTTGATAAAATCTTAAACTAATATGATCGCTGATGAAAAAAAATTGTTCAGAGCGTCTCTGACAAAAGGGTTCCATAAATCTTTATAGTGGGTAGACACACTCTTGGACTATTTTGTAACAAAATATTCTAAATTGAACACAGTCACTTAACTAAATTCAAATTCATATTAAATATATATATTAAAAAAAAAAGTAATTTGTTTTGATTTATCATTATTAAACCATCGAAAGATTTCTATTTTTACGGATTGATGAACTTGAACCAGTATTTTTCTAGGGAAACCCAATATCGTAACACATCACGTCAAATTAGATTACCGATACTCGACATACAAAATACATTATGAATTTCACGACATGTTAATTTTGTATTGAGATATTATTTAGTGCAAAAATATACGCCGTGATTTTTTAATGTCCATTTAGCATTAAGGGGTAATTCTATTGGTCAATTTAAGTACATTTCTCTTGTTCGGTGCAATACACCTAACACACGCGTTCAGGCCGCGGCGCACTGTCAGCAATCGGCAATCGGTTCATTGATCGCCGCGACCTAGTTTTAAGTATTATAAGTGAATAATAGTTAGTGCATTTTTGGAAACAGTCGCGACCGGGTGCATTCGAACAATCATAACATTTAACATTTTCAACATTCTTAACTAACATAGTTGTAGTGGACTATATACTAGAGTTTAACATTTATACAATAAACATTTCTTTACTCCTCCAGTAGAAGTTTAAAATCTCTACCGCAATCCCCGCACCGCACATCTCTAGTGTTCTAAGTCTTATTGTAGATAATCATAACCTAGAATACCCATAATACCCATAATATTAATTATGCATAATATATTATATTACTTTATGCACAGCTAAACTGTGCTGTCGACATTAAAACACTGTCATATTATTTGAGAGCTGATACTAACTATAACACAATTATTTACTTTAAATGTACGAAAAAGAAAATAAAGATACTTAATTACCAAGTATGTAGTTTCTATTGAACCATTGTCGAAGTTAACGAAAACAAAAAAAACGCGGTGTATAAGACCGTCTGTATTCCTTCCCTGTCCGATACTACATTATATTAATTACTATTCAAATTTCGATGAATCTTAATAATTAGTTACAGGGGATGGACAAAGCTATTTTTTATCACAAAAACCTTAAAGTGCTTCCAACGAGAGAACACTTTGCGAATGCTTTATGATGCATTCTTTTTCATTTGACTTTTTATGTCAGAAAAACTCCGATTCAGTTAAATATTTATTCACTTAAAAGTCGCAAAGAGCAATAATAGAATAACTTTTAGCCCTCAGCCATAAAGTGAAAAGAAAATCTATCCGTCGGGAGTCATTTTCAGTTCTCCTTTAATTTGTTGAAAATTTCCTTAAATCTATCAACCCTCGAACGCAGAAGCACGGGAAGCTTGTAGATTGATGATCGGAACATTATGAGTCTTGTTTACAAGTTTATGACAACTTGTACTGATTGCTCAAGGGTAGTTTGTACGATCAAAGGCATTGACATCTAAGGCCTAATTATAGCAAATCATAACATGAATGAATTACGCTTTGAATCCGTGGTTGAATAGAATATTGATCCGATAATACTTAGAGGATTATCGTAAACAGTTTATTTCCCGTGTTTACAGGCTACATCTTTTAAAAGCGACACGACATAAAAGAAAATGTATGTATTCATCTTTATTTGATAATATAGTATTGAAAAATAGGCGCTACGCTTTACGTTTCTTTACAATTTCAAGATATTACTGGTTCTTTTAGCAAAATATTTGACGCAGTATTTCTTGCTCTCAAAATATTTAACTCATCATCTTCCCAACCTATACGTCCTACTACAAGGCTTAAGCCTCTTCCAGAATGCTTAGGCTGTAGTTTCCACGCGGACCCACTCGCATTGGGAACTTCACACACCATTCATACAGGTTTTCCCACGATGTTTTTCTTCGCCGTAAACCCCATAATTTCGCACATAAATTCCGAAAAACTCAACCTACGATATTCTGCTTGAGCAACCGACACTCAAACCACTATGCTACTGCAACTTGCTGTAGAGTACTACTAAAATATTATTAAAAGTAATAACGAAATGTACGATTGCAAACCTAGATAAAAATCGCGAGTGAAAAGACGCATTAATGCGATATCAGTCTTAGAAATATTTTTCTGGACGAAAGTTGATATTTTTCTTAATGGTTCGTATTAAATTTCCCGGGACACACTCCTCGATATGCCCCCTTGACAGCTGGTTTGGGAATTAAGTAGGCAAAGTGAGTTTCTTGTCAGCTTTTCTTGCAAAGCCTCCTCGCAAACTTTATAAAAGCTTGTGGCATTAATTCAATCAATGTTTCTCGTAATTTGCATTTCACTTTTTTCAATTATGTTCTTTTCAAAATTTTATTTTTTTGATTTAAAAAGCCGTGGTAGTCTAGCGGTTTGACCTATGGCCTCTCAAGCAGAAGGTTGTGGGTTTTCGGATCTCGCCCGGTCTCGCTCCTCTAAGCTTTTCGGAATGTATCGTGAGGAATACTGCACATATCTGCAAATAATTCAATGGTGTATGTGAAGTTCCCAATCCACACCGGGCCCGCGTGGGAAATACGGCTCTCTTAGTCGGAGAGGACGCCTATGCCCTGCTGTGGATCGTGTATAGGCTGGCATGATTATAATGAGGATGAAATTAAAAAATAATAGTTTAAAAAAACTAAAAAACACGCTTTAAAAAATAAAAAATAAATTTTAATAAATTTCAATTCACTATTCTTATAGTGCAGTAAAAAATCTTAATAAGCAATTATTATATTGTTATATCCAGATCAAAATTTGTAAGCAATTCTAAATATTGATAAAATAAATAATAATAGTTTAAAATATTTTATTGTAAAAAAAGCGTGGGGTGCATGGTGTCAATTGTCAAGGATTATCATTTTGATAACATCTTAAAAAGCACCCCATGCTTCTTTTACAATAAAATATTTTAAACTATTATTATTTATTTCATCAATATTTAGAATTGTTTACAAATTTTGATCTGGATATAACAATATAATAATTGCTTATTAAGATTTTTTACTGCACTATAAGAATAGTGAATTGAAATTTATTAAAATTTATTCTTTATTTTTTAAAGCGTGTTTTTTAGTTTTTTTAAACTATTATTTATTTTCTATTTTTTAGTTGAATTTTTTTTTTTCTAACTTTACCCCCTCACTTACAACCCCCAAACCCCCTAAACCCAACCCCTCAACATCCCCCACCCCATTTCCCCAAACCCTCCCCAAATCCCACACCCTTACCCCCAATCCCCTAAACCCCCCTTACCCCCCTCCTCATTTTACAAACCCTCGAACCACCTAAACCCAACCCCTCTAACACCGGGCCCCTAAAACCCCCGGAAACCCCCCCCCCACCCCTTCACCTGCTCCCCCAACCCCTACCACACCCCCCACCCCGCCACCTACCGCCCCCCCCTTACAGTTCTATCATCAAACCCTTGTTACCATCTAGGCCTCTTACACCCTCCCCATTTCCCACAACCCCCCAAAATCACATACCCTCGAACGCCCCAACACTCCCACCCTATTTCCCGTAACCCCCCCCATCCCCTAACCCCAACCGCCACACCCTAACCCCCAACCCTCTAAACCCCCGACCTCCTTACCCCATACCCCATTCCCCCCCCACCCCACCACCTAACCCCCTTCCAGCTCCATCATCAGACCCTTGTTACCATCTAGGACCAAAGTACTCGTCAAAACGAATCAAACGAGCCCAAACTCGATGGGGTTGTTTCGTTTTATTGTGGAGTGCCTTTGGCCATCTTCCAGCTCCATCATCAGACCCTGGTTACCATATGGGATCAAAGTGCTCGTCAAGACGAATCAAACGAGCCCAAACTCGATGGGGTTGTGTCGTTTTATTGTGGAGTGCCTTTAGCCATCTTCCAGCTCCATCATCAGACCCTGGTTACCATATGGGATCAAAGTGCTCGTCAAGACGAATCAAACGAGCCCAAACTCGATGGGGTTGTGTCGTTTTATTGTGGAGTGCCTTTGGCCACCTTCCAGCTCCATCATCAGACCCTGGTTACCATCTGGGATCAAAGTGCTTGTCAAGACAAATCAAACGAGCCCAAATTCGACGGGATTGTGTTGTTTTATTACATAGTTCCTATGGCCACCATCCAGCACCATCATCAGATCAGCTCCATGTTACAATAATATTGCATTGTCATCCAATTTACACATATGTGCAAAATTTCAGCTCAATCGGAAACCGGGAAGTGGGTCAAAATCGCGCCCTAAGGAGTCGGTTACAAACAAACATACAAACATACATACAAACATACAGGTGAAGCTAATATAAAGCGTGTAAAAAAGACCTCATTTTTTATTTTACTGGCCGTTAGTCTGTACCTAACCATGTTGAAGACATTGCCTACTGCCACCATTAGTGGATGATGTTAAGTCTTCCTAATTAATCAATTTAATTTTGCTACAGTAGCTCGAGCGCAAATCGACCACTTTTAGATACATCGTTAGCCAGCACAAAGTAACAGCCATTTGTTTAACGTCACCATCGGAGCAAGACAGCTGCTTTGTCATTATGGTAGCCACCCAGGAACACTATCTGAACAAACTATGTTCTAATGTAGAAAATAGAATTACCTCAATGGATCTTTGATGTGTATGTAGCGATCCAGTGAAATAGCACAAAGGTTTAGGATGGAGGCCGTAGAACACATGACATCGCACGCTACCCATGTGTCGCAGAATTGCTCGCCAAAGACCCAGTATCTGTAGGAAAAAGAAAGATTTATCATTGACATAAAACTACGCTCAATCGAGAAAATTTACTTGAACCTTTTCACAGACAATATCACGAAGATTTCTCTGGCAGATGTACAGAATGTCAACATGATGTTTGCAGCAAAAAGGTTTGACTCTGATATGCGATTCAGTTTTTTCGACTGTACTGAGGATCACCTCACCACGTAAAAGATCCGATCGAAAAGTTATCCAGGAGTGTTAAAGCAATAAATGACGTTGCTGACCATAATGATGTGATGATGATGACGTCGAAGAGACAATTTGAAGGTGGATCCTTTCATTTGTTTGCCATAATTTCAGCTGCCATAAAATATTCAGAAGCGTGCATTTTTCAGGATTTTCTGAAATGTCATCTTATAGAAAACAGTAGATTAGGTTAGATTTGTTTTATGACAATTCTGAAAAAAATACTGTTTTAGAAATAAAATAAATTATGCCAAATTAAAATTATGGAAAACGATACTTTATGGTTTACGAAATTATGGCAGACGATAGAGAACCAATTGCAGGTCTTACCCTAGTAGATCATTGACTCCAGCGAAGGTCATGACAGCCGCAGCCACCAGCATATCAGCGATAGCCAGCGACGCCAGGAACAGGTTCCCTATGCGCCGCAACCCGCGGTCGGTGTAGATCGCGATACAGACCAGGATGTTGCCGGCCACGCTCAGAAATATCAAGAGGGAGAGGAATATGCCTGGTGGAAGAACAAATGTTTATTAGTCTAATGCCTCAGATTTCGTAATTTAAAGTTGACCTGACCTTAAAACGCTGGTAGTAAAAAATAGTACGATTTTTTCTGTGGTAACAAGAATTAATTATTGTATGGGTAATTTTTGTGCCCAACGGAATTTTTAAGTCACTGTTTTTGTTTGGTTAACTTCGATTTCACGTAGTCTAACTTTTTGGATTCCACCCCTCTATCTCATCTGATGATAAAATCAGATGAGACCGAACGTGTACCTCGTTGGATCAGTAACAACTTATTACCTAATATATAATTATTATGGCCTTGAGTGGCACTCTGTCCTATTTTCGCTCGCGTAAACTCTCAGGTCTGGCACTTAAATTCCAATTCCAGAATTATACTTTTTTTTTAATTAGCCTGTACCCAAAGTACCCATGTGTTGTTAGTGTGTCCGAAATTCAGACTTGAGAAAAAGAGTTCTTGGAGGATTGGGTTCCATGCACAATGGCCAGGTCAATTGTTGGCTAACTGAGCCGTTATCATACAAAGCAAACAGCATTTACCATTTCATTGGTATGTCCTTGAATAGGGAATTGAGTAAGCACCCATGAGGCTGACATGATCACCTGTAGTGTTTAAAGCCTCAACAAAAATAAGAAAAAAATAGCCTGTATTAATCCAAGTCGCCCTGTCTGCACTTGTGTCCGGCCAGTCGTCCGAGAACGTGTCTAGGTCATCCCGCCATCTTCGTCTTGGTCTACTGCGGCACCGATAACCATCTTAGGGCATCCATTCAGTGGTAACCCGTGCCCACCTATCTGGGTGCATGCGACAGACGTGGCTAGCCCAGTCCCATAATTCCCATAATTATACCTGGGAAGTCACAAAAATTACATCGTGTTATTTTTATGTTGCTTGAAATGCTCCCGTATCTGGATGAGATTTGGTAATATTCTCATGGGATCGAATGTGCAGTCGAGTAAACTGAATCGCGTAGTTACCAGGGTGGAACCTTTTCAAAACCAATTTCACGATAATGTCTTTGATGGCAGCAGTATAGAATGTCAACATGAAATTTCCAATTTTGAGTATGTGATTCAGTTTCCTTGACTGAACCTGCGCATGTGATATACTGAAATCTCAACCACTAAGTCTAAAGACGTGCGTGCTCCTAAAGTTTAGCACGCAATTCCTTCTTGAAACGTAATATTTATCACTTCCGAGAAATCCCGAGAGAATTTAGTTTACTACCAGAATTTCAATTCAACTACAGGTCGATTTACAAGAGGTGGCACGTGTGTTACCTATTTGAATAAACTTCACACAAATATGAAAATGACATGCATCAGTCATTTTCCTACAAAAATGTCAAAGTGACATTACTTTCGTTCAATCCATTCGAACCAGCACTTGTGAATCAACCTGTACTAGACCTAATAGATCACGCGAGCAACGCCGCGGGTGAAGGCTAGACAGAAATAAAACTTCTGTAATCTAATTACGGTTTTAGAATTCAGATTCCAATTGTTTGTTTGTCCTAAAATTTTGCTGGAAATAAATTGAATAACTGGCTGGCATTGTCGTCAGTAAAATAATTTGGTGAAATGGAAAAGGTTTTCATTTCGCATTCGCCGTGTCCCGATCCCACCGTCGCGTAGTTCTATTGTGCTATATGGAGATTAGGACTGACGTCCCGACTTAGGTAACAGTTCATTTTTGGGTAACCTACCTATAGTAAGTATTAACTAGGTAATGTATTACAAATGTGAAATATTGTAAGTATAGTATATTTGTGTGTGTTGTCCTTTCATGCAACATGGTTGAAAGGATACCAGTGTAATGTGCTATCTTTACAATTAGCTAAATTTTGGAAATAACATCATCATCATTCCAGCCTATAAACGCCCCACTGCAGGACACAGGCCTCATCTCACAATGAGGCCTTGGGCCGTTGTTCCTACGCAGCTCAGTGCAAATTGGGAGCTTCACATACAACATTAAATTTCTTAGCAGTTGTGTGCAAGGTTTCTTCACCGTAAAGCTCATGGTAAATTTTTCCCCTTCCCACGACCCTCTGCTTGAGAGGCCATAAGGGCGAAGCACTAGGATATCAACACCACGGTTTTTTTAACATATAGGTAACTTTTTATTTCAATTCTCCCACAGGATTTACCCATTTAAATCAAGAAATGTCAACCGCTAAATCTAGAAACAAATCTGTCACTGTTCTTCATACAACGAAAATGAAGAGTACCATTATCAGATACCTTATTGTCTAACGCGCTCTTGATCATTTTCAACCGACGAAAACAAAAGGAGGAGGTTCTCAATTCGACGTGTATATATTTTTTTTTTTATGTATGATCACGCATAACTTGATGATTCTTTTTTTATTGGAAAGCGTATACCCCAAGGGTGGTCCCATTTAAATTTGGAGACAATATTCCTACCCTAAGGGTAGAAAAACAGGGGATGATTGATTGTTCAGTTACTGATTGTACTATATGACCACGCATAACTTATTACAGAGTAGTCGGATTTTCATGATTCTTTTTTTATTGGAAAGCGTATACCCCAAGGGTGGTCTTATTTAAATTTGAAAATAATATTCCTACCCTAAGGATAGGAAAACAGGGGATGATTGACTAACTTTTTACAGAGTAGTCTGATTTTCATAATTCTTTTTTATTGGATAGATAGGGTATACCTTGAAGTTGGTATTATAAATTTGGAAAAAAAATTACCCCAAGGATGGAAAAAAGTATAAAATAAAAACTTTTTAACAAAAAATTAAACCGCCGAAAAAACTGAAAAGCAAAAAATAACACCTTTTTTGTTTGACCTTAATCTAGGTACCAGTTTGAAGTCGGTGCCTCAGCACGAGCCAGGAGGAGTGATAGAAGCCAATCAGGTAGACGATTATAGGTCCACTCCTCCTGGCTAAGTGCTGAGGCACCGACTTCAAACTGGTACCTAGATTAAGGTCAAACAAAAAAGGTGTTATTTTTTGCTTTTCAGTTTTTTCGGCGGTTTAATTTTTTGTTAAAAAGTTTTTCACCACTTCTTTCTATTACGTGGTATAGGATGAGAGTAGAAAGAGATTGTAAATGCAGTTGTGAGCACTCGCACGTTAGACAATACGGCCTCACATGCGCCATCAAGAACAACTGCCACGGCATCTCTAAGCAATCACTTGCGGCTGTGTTCCTAAATACCAACTTGTTATCTCGAATCGGATTTTGTAGATCTACTTTCTGCACCGCTTCTATGAAAGCACCAAGTTCTGTTGCCAGTTGTATATACTGACCGACAAGCAGCACCGATAGCAGTGTAACGGCGTCCGGGTCCTCTCCATCACTGAAGTCCACAGCGGTCTCGTTGAACTCAAACACTACCTGCGAGGAACATGGTAATGCGTTACTCGTTAAGGTTATTCTCCTCTTTCTACTTACCTCTTCAAAACCCTTGGCCCAAAAGACCCCGTAGCTAAAATTTGTAAAGTATGTTTCAGTTAAATGTCCAGGGGTTTTGTTAAACATATCATTTGAATTCTATAACAATAGACTTCAGAACTTTGAACAAAAGTATCTATGGGTGTGGGGGTCTTCATGTTTGACATGCTAAAGCCCAATAGATGGTACCCCATTATTACTTCTATTTCTAATGATATAAAATTAATGGCAAAAATCCTAAAATAAGGAAAGCTTACTATAGTAGGTACAGTAACGAGCTTTAATTTGGGACCAACTAAGGTTGACAGTCCTGTCATATTGCATAGGAATTCAAAGGATATTTTTTTTGAAATGGTTCCCAAATTAAAGCATGTGACCGTACTTATTGTGCTACATCTACACGCTTGCCAAGCTTCGACAACGTTTCACAAGCACAAGCATGTAAACAAGGATGTTTGCCTTAGCTTGCGTAAACTTGCAAGAGCTTGTCGCCTTTCCGGGCCAGTGTCAGTTTTTGAAAACAGATCAAAGGAAAATCCGGAATACAATAACGCACTTGAAGGGTCCACGGAAAGAACAAGTCGCTTTTTGAAAAATGACAGTTTAATCTCAACATTTAGAGCTTGCAAAGTACTATAACTTATCATTGGATTAAATATGGGTGTCTGAAAGTAATATATATTTTTTTCACTTTTAAAGAAATGGTTACCATAGTAATTTTTTGTGATGACTAACTTTAAAACCGCTATAACTCAAAAAGTTGCTCAGCTGACTAGACATGTTCTTTCCGTGTACACTTCACTTCACCTCCAAGCGTATAAATGCCATTCAAGCGTTTAAAGAGGCTTGGACCTTGTACACGTGTTGCCAAGTCTCGGCAAGCGTGTAAAAGTAGCAAGAGGTAATGTATACACTGGCCACCGAGACCGAGTCGCTGTTTCGTAAATTTTAATTTGTGGCTTCTAGAATTCGAATCAAGAAAGGAACAACGGACAGCAGACGGTCTGGGCAGCCATTCTTGGATAGGCTGTGCTATTGAAATCATCATCATCATAATTTCAGCCGCAAGACGTCCACTGCTGGACATTGGCCTCCCTCATTGATACCCAATCATTACGGTTGAAAGCGACTTGCATCCAACTTGAACCTGCGGCCTTCCCAAATCGTCCGTCCATCTCGTTTGTGGACGTCCCACGCTGCGCTTGCCAGTCCGTGGTCTCCATATTGCTAGTGTGGGCTAGTGAAATGTTCTTGGTATGAATGTGAATTAAATCCATATCTAAGTTTTCATTTAGGTAATTTAAGTTAGTCGGTTATTTTCTGCAGCGCTACACGTTAGTTATTCTTCAGTTACACCCCACTACAGTAAACTGTGCTTGAACTATGAGTGTATGGGTATTATAAAAGTCTTACATTGGTAGGTAATAAAGAGGCGAACTCCATCTTATGCCAGTTCTAGCCCCGGGTGCATGCTGGTTCAGGTCTTTGTGTCGGCCTTTATGAGGAAGCTCTCCAGTTGGGTGCGCCAGGCGATGCGTAGCGAAGCCATTTTGTGGCAGCTTTACATGTCTGCAGACAAAAAAAAATGGTATAATTTTCGATTATTGTATGATTAGCTACTTAGCTTTGCTGACAGAGGAGGACAGTGGGTCAGGGAAGGCATCAGGGCAGGACAGGCAGCTGGCCGCTGGACCCCGCAGGCATCCGCCATCATCATCATCATCGTCTCAGCCTATACGTCTCACTGCAGGGCCCAAACCTCCTCTTCAGAATGAGAGGGTTTGGACCGTAGTTCCCACACGGGCCCAGTGCGGATTGGAAACTTCCACTCCATTGAATTTCTTTGAAGATTCCAAAAAACTCAGAGGCAAGGACTAACAGGGACTAGCTTGTTTAAAAACATTGAAACTTTGTACTTCGCTTATCAGGGCCATCGTGATAGCGTGCTTGTGGCATTCCCTCGCTGCACGGCTTTGCAATTTCTGGACGAAAAAAGACCAACCCTGAGGTTTTTGGTGTCGGATGACCAATATAATAAATGTGAAAGTTTGAATGTGTACAGATGTTTACTATTCTATTGTAACAAATGGCTGAAGCCATTTTGATAGAATTTGGCACACATATAATTTCATAACTTAGATTATTACATAAAGTACTTTTATGTTGGAATCATATAATTAGCGATTAACGAAATTTTCGCAGCTAGTCTATATATGTATATAAAACACAAGGATTGTTTCTACCTACCCTGTCCGTTATAGACTTTGAAATAAATCGATGTGCACCAAACCGGAGGCCGTATTGTTTAACGTGCGGACGCTTGCCATCACTTTCACCATCTCTTTCTGTCACAGTCTCATAACATTGACACAAAAAAATAGTAAATGCGATAGCAAGTGTCAGCGGATTAGACAATGAGCGTACGGGTTCATTGGAAATGCAAAAACGCTAAATGGTTTTAGACTAACTACTAAAACAATGTACTTAGGCACATTCGGCCTATTCATGAATCGATTTCGCATACAAAGTTCTTAAATGTATAACTTCCCGAACTTTTCTAATACCTATACAAATGTTAAGTAGGCCTAGGTTCAAAATTAATACAAAATTCATGAGCAAAACACCGGTATTCTGTCGGTTAAAGTTCTATGTAAACTACCAACTCCATTCATAATTAAGTAGGCGGCTTTATGAGGCGTTTCATTTATATCCGGGCTTTGATGAGATCCGCCTTGCGTTTGACAGCTTAAGATCACTAAAACAAAATCTTTTACAGGTTAACTGGATACTTCACGTACTTTTTTTTTAAAGAGCTGTTTATTGATCTACGAGCGATGTCCCCTGCCCACTGCTACTTAACTCTAGCGATTCTTCGAGGTATGTCCGTGACTATTTCTTGCGCGGATTTCATCATTTCTAATGCGATCCCGTAGAGAAACTCCAAGTATAGCCCTCTCCATCGCCCTCTGAGTGACTTATTTATTATTTATTTATTAATAGATATAAAATTACAGTATAATACCAATGCGCTGTAAAATTCAAAAATAAACATATTTAGATTCAAAATTTAAATACACAAGAAACTATTAAGGGATTTTTTGACTTAGAGCTTTCTTATGAGGCCCATCGTTAGCGGCCACGTTTCAGTGCCATAAGTCATCACTGGCAACACTGGTCAAAGACTTTTGACGGCAAATGGGGCCGAAATGTTCTCGAGTGGCGTTCGCGGACCGGAAGACGCAGTGTAGGTAGGCCTCCAACAAGATGGAGCGACGACCTGGTTAAGGTGGCGGGAACGCACTGGATGCGGATGGCGCAGGGCCGATCTGTTTGGCGAGCCTTGGGAGAGGCCTATGTTCAGCAGCCCGCCCCCCTTTGTCGTCGTACCCCCAGCCCCTGTACCGCGCGGGCGAGGACTCAATCAATTTCAAAATTTAGGGTCTAATGCTCCTCCGTATTCGACAGTCGCACGTTGGTGCGCCGAATTTAGAAATTGTGAAAAAAGTCGAAAACTCAGTTTTGGCGGATCGTCGTGTCACAGTTTGTTTTATTGCTGAAAATGTAAAGATTTCAACGGGGAGCGAGCATAATATTTTACATGAACGCTTGGGTATGAAAAAGGTATCTGCGCGTTGGGTACCAAGAATGCTTACTGACACGCAAAAACAAACTAGACTAGAGATTTGTCAAGAAGCTTTGAACCTGATGCAGCAAGACCGGGAACTTTTTTTGGCGCGATTTATAACAATGGACGAAACATGGCTCCATCATTACGACCCTGAAACGAAACTGCAGTCACATGGAAAAGGCCATCATCTCCAACTCCGAAGAAATTCAAGGTGAGCCCATCTGCCGGTAAGGTCATGGGCTCTGTTTTTTGGGATGGTAAAGGGGTATTAATGATTAAGTATCTCGAGCATGGAGCCACTATTACGGGCACTTTATACGCCAAACAAATAGCAACATTGCGCAATGAGATCCGCGAAAAACGGCGAGGTAAACTCTCGAAAGTTGTGCTGTTCCACCAGGACAATGCCCCGGCACACAAGTCCGCCGTTGCAATGGCTGCAATTCGTGATGCTGGGTTCGATATCCTTAAGCATCCTCCGTATTCACCAGATCTCGCTCCCAGTGATTTCTACCTATTTCCGAGATTGAAACAATACCTGAGAGGCCAGAAATTTGAAGACGACGACGCGGTAGTCGCTGCAGTACAAGATTTTTTAAGTACTCAAGATGAGACCTTTTTTAAAAATGGAATTTTAAGTTTAGAAAAAAGATATACTAAGTGTATTAAGTATGCTAAAAGGTGACTATGTCGAAAAATAAAATGACATTTAGTAAAAGTTGTTTATAACATACTCATTCTCACTTTTTATTGAACGCCCCTAGTAGGTATAAAAACTCATTATTTACACAGTAACTTTGTCGTACAAGACACACATAAATGGTGATAACTGGAGTAGATGGTCAAGATGCAGTGAGTTTTTTTCAAAAACCGGATGGCCGCTATGCCCAATGTGTTCTTGAATAGCGCCCATGTACTGGAAGATGCAGCGTGGGTTGTCTCCCACAAGGTGGACTGATGACCAGTTTGAGATCGCAAGAATTTGATGGATGCGGGTGGGGCAGAACCTGTCATTGTGGCATTTTTTAAGGAAGGCCTATGTTCAGCAGTGGACGTCTATTGGCTGACGATGACGATGTCATTTTCAATACTATACACCGGCTAGAGCTGTGCGTGCTCACTCCGTTCATAATCAGTCAGTAAGAAGCTGTGCTGGGCAGGGCTGGGAAAGCTAAGTATTAATTTTACCTATTGATGGACTTTTTTTAAACCTCTTAGCTACCAAATACAGCTTTTGTGGATACGTAGTCTATTTCGATGCAAAATATGCAATTTCTCTATGTGCTTTGGTTAATGTATCAAAAACATAAAATTCAAAAAAAAAATAGAAGTATAGAATTAAAAAATAAAAACTAATTCATTCCAAATTAATTTTTAATTTTATGAACATATAATTATAGTATTGGAATGAAGAATTTCTGGTGCTGAAAAAGTTCGTGACATTTTGATACTTTGTAACGCAATGTCTTTTGATGTACTGTTTTATTTCTTTATACTGTGTCCGCTTTTCACTGGAATTATTAAATTTGTAGCTACTTTCGTCAGTAACGTAACGTGGAAGATTTGCTTAAAAATTATCTTTAAAAGCAGTAAGTTATTAAAATAATTCAATCATTTTTACTCTAATGCGTAAATTGACGCCATTATAATTATTTAACTAAAAAATTGTAACGTCTATGAATTTAAAATGCGTTACTCTAAGTATAATATCATCATCATCATCTCTGGCATTACTTACATTCTTGTTGCTCACAACACAAGCCAGTCAGAATGAGACCACTTAGGCTGTAGTTTCCACACGGGACCAGTGTGGACGAGGAACTTCACACACACCATTAAATCGTAGGTGCAAACATGTTTTCTTGCGAATTTTTCCCTCGCCGAAACGCTCATTGATTTCACACGTGTATTCCGAAAAACTCAAATGTGCATGTCTAGGTTCAAACTCACTCTTTGCTTGATACGCCACAGACCAGACCTATGACCTAGACTGTCAGACCTATGGGTCTGAACACTAGGCTAGGTTTTTCTTCTTCTCAAATTTAAGAGCTATGCTCTTGTCGGTGGAGTAACCGCCACTCCGCGCGGTCTTCGGCCAGCCGTTTGACTTCCTGATACGACACGACACCCACTTTCTCCTAGGCTAGGTACTACAGCCTTTTGAATATGTATAGTCGGGGAATAAAAAGGTTCGTCACTTATCGACTCTATGTGGCGGTGTTAAGGTTCAAAAGTGTCGAACCTTTTAATTCCGCGACTGTACCATAAACATTTTAGCTATCAATAAATCTTTATTTCGTTTGCGAACCTGTCATCTGGATATAAATTTTTTTGATTGACGAATGGGAAATTGGTTTCGACTTATTGTGTCAAATTGCTATCGCTATCAATATCAATAAAAAATTCGAAGTAGAAATTCGAAATCGCCAATAACTGGCCACCCTTTAATAACTGGCCCCCTCATACTGAAAATGAACTCTGATCCCCTACAAACAGAATTCCATTTAGTACAACGTGGCCAGTTATTGAAGGGTGGCCAAGTAATTAACACCTTATACTAAAAATGAATTCTATTATCGGTTAATAGAGTTAATTTTTAATTATTAGGTGGCCAGTTATTGAACGGTGGCCAGTTTACCCTAGTTGATAAGATTTATATAAATAGAAATCTTTAGTGTGCGAATCTCCCGTCTTATTCAGATGACAAGTCATTAGTCTGTCTAGTACCTTGCCGTATTTGCATGATATGATGTGAATTTATTACGCAATTCGATTTACAGATGCGTGTAAAAAGTAAGGAAAGTGGGATATTATTGCGTTTAGATTTGTGTCGCTAGTGGGATTTCGCTGTTATGTATTGCGTATAAATTAAGATCTTAGATTTCTGGTACAGAAGCTTGAATGTACGTTTCATTTAACTCATCCTTTACAACATAGGTGTACACGTGTAGTTATAAAGTAAATCTAAACAAGGATAAATAACGTAAATCTATCAGTCTATGTCAAAAACTGAGACAGTATCTTTTGCAGTTAAATACTGAAACATAGATCTCCAGTAGGTATATTCAGACCGGCACATCTAATATTTTAAATATACTAGTATTTAATAATATTAGAGCGAAATGAGTACACTTTGGCGCAGACCAAAAATCATCACATATCATCATATAAAATATAGTAAGGATGCTTTTTCGTTATTTACTTTATTTGCCATAACTTGGGAAAGGACATCCTGGTTACACAAAATTACAGCCAAATAAATTAGCCCAGTCGCCCTATGGCATCTTAGCAGAGGATCGTGGTTTCAACCCGCCCGCAACAGCCCGTGCTCCTTTTTTGTTTTTTTTTTTTATTATGAGAGGGAGGCAAACGAGCAAGCGGGTCATCTGATGGAAAATGATCACCACCGCCCATAAATATCAACAACTCAAAGAGAGTCACTGATCTGTTGCCGGCGTTTAAAGAAGTTCCTCTGAGTGTTTCTGAATTTATGCGCCGATTTACATTTATTTACCATGAGCTTTACGGTAAAGAAAAACATTGTTATGAAACCTGCACACACCTACAAAGAAATTCCACGAGGAAGAGAGTTGCGCCCTGTAGTGGGACGTACCTATATAGGCAGTAATAATATAAGTTTCCTCGGTATCGTTGAAATTGGCTTTACTAATGCGTATGACTTACGTCTCTTTATGCCTGTTTGAACCAGGGATGTTGCGGATGCAGATTTTTCACATCCGCGGATGCGGATGCGGATGCGGATTTTAAGAGGCTCACATCCGCGGATGCGGATATGTACAAAAACTTAAGTGTGGGTAGGGTAAAAAAAGACAGTAATATTTAACCTTTATTTATTCAATAATAAAGTAGTGAGTGAATTACTATTACTAAATAATTATTTTAGTAATTAAATTTGAATATTGGAGCATTATATTTAATGAAAATTAGAATGGCTGCCTTTTCGGACTCCAGTCTGTTTCGCAAGGGTTCCGCCCCTTTCTTTTTTGTCGCGACCTGCTAAACATCCGCATCCGCATCAGCTCCGCATTGATTTATGCGGATGCGGATGCAGATGCGGATGTCTAAATCGATGCGGATGTTCCGCATATGCGGATGCGGATGCGAATATTCGCAACATCCCTGGTTTGAACTGACCAATCGTTTGTCTTTATCTATTGCTTCGACATTTACCACACACACACATATTTACACAGATAAAACGTGCTGCCATGGCGGGTTGGTAACTTTCAAGCATAAGAAGGCTGTTTAATAAAATAAATATACCTAGAGCCAAATCCGCTTACAACATTTCCCGGTCATTTCCTGAGGGAAGAGGTAAGTACTTAATAGGGTATCAGAAATCGTTTTTTATTGTACGTATAAAAACGGTAAACTATATAGTTGTTTCCATACAATAAAACTGGTTGGGGGTTCCTTAGTTACAAGCGAGGGAATATCAACACATTACGATTTCGTCATGATAATGCTAAAGTTGCTTTCGGAAATATGTAGGCTGATAGGTATTATCCTTTATCAGAACTAGGTATCTCCTAAATCTAGGTAAGACTAGCTTAAGAACTATAACTGGCATAATTACTGGCCATAACTTGTTAAATAGACACTTGAGCGTAATATATAAAAAGTGACCCCTCCTGTCCACATTGTGGGAAGGAGGAAACGAGTGAGCACATCCTAGCCGAGTGCGTCATGTACGCGGCAGCGCGGCGTGAGTTATTCGGGAGTGACGAGCTGAGGGAGAAGGAGCTGAAGGATGTCAGTCTCAAAGATGTCCTTATGTTCAGCAGGAGAACGAGAAGATTCGAGGAGAGTTGCTGTGTGGGAGCGCTGCTGGGACAGTAACCTGTCGGCTCCAACCACGGGGAACTGGGCTGAATGACTGTGCAAAACGATCGACAGCCCGCCTGACTCAGCAAGGCGTCCCCATACATCATCATCATTATCCTTTATCTGTATTTTAATACTATAATTATTAAGAAAATAAGCCGTAAGGTAATAAGTAAATAAGCCGGCCAACTGCGAGTCGGTCTCGCGCACGAAGGGTTTCATACCATTATCTATAAAAACGGCTAAAAATGTCTGTTGTATGGGAGCCCCCTTCAAATATTTGTTTTATTTTAATTCAATTATTTATTTTTAAAGTGAATATGTGACTTAATATTCTGTGAATATTTCATGCGTCTACCTGTTCCCGTTATTAACCTTTTGAACGCCAGAGTCAACCAGTCGTGACAGCCAATAAAATGCCTGACACGCCAGAGTCATCTATAGATGACCAACATTCAACTTTTACACAAAAGATCCTTACGGGTCGAAGTGTATCCGCTAGGACCCCTATTGTAAGATAAGATTGTAACATTCAACTCGAAAAAAATCCTTCTGCAATGGTAACAAAGCCCTATTTATTGAGTAGACAGTTTGTTCCGTGGCGTACAGAGCATGTCACTTCGTTTGTTTTGTGGCGGTCAAAGGGTTAATATCGAGCAAAAACGAGCAAAAAAATCACGTTTGTTGTATGGGAGCCCCTTTAAATATTTATTAAATTCTGTTTTTTTAGTACTTGTTGTTATAGCGGCAACCGAAATACATCATCTGTGAAAATTTCAACTGACTAGCTATCACAGTTCGTGGAATACAGCCTGGTGACAGACGGACGGACAGCGAAGTCTCAGAAATAGGGTCCCGTTTTTACCCTTTGGGTACGGAACCCTAGAAAAAGACGTGGTGGCCTAGTAGTTTAATCTATGGCCTCTCAAGCAGAGGGTTGTGGGTTCCCGGCTCGCACCTCTGAGTTTTCGGAATTTATGTGCGAAATTACATTTGTAATTTTATTTACCACTAGCTTTTGCCCGCGGCTTCGCTCGCGTGTACTATGAGTATTCCAAGGAACCAAGATATCAAGCAAGCAAGCATACAGGCAAGCAAGCAAGCAGGTCCACAATTGACCGAGAAATCGGTGAACATACCTACATAAAAAAATACATAAAGTGGAATGCATAACCTCCTCCTTTTTAAGAAATCGGTTAAAGAGCCCTTTGCGGCCTACTTACAGTATAAACTTATGAATTTTGAAATTTTAGCTTTCTACAACCAGTAAAACGAAAAATCCCGTTTTTCCCGTTCCCGTGGGAATTTTGGAAAGTCCTCTCTCAATGCTCCTCTACACTCCCCAAGCAACCTCATGCCGAATTTCAGCTTTCTACGACCAGTAAAACGCAAAATCCCGTATTTTCCCGTTCCCGTGGGAATTTGGGAAAGTCCTCTCTCAATCCAGCTCTACCTACACTCCCCAAGCAACCTACATGCCGAATTTCAGCTTTCTACGACCAGTAAAACGAAAAATCCCGTTTTTTCCTTATCCCGTGGGAATTTCCGATAATCCTTATAACGGTTTTTTAATTACCTACTTCTATGCCAAATTTGAAGAGTCTAGTAATTATAGTTAATAGGATCCCGTTGAACTGAATATATAAATCCCGTTTTTTCCTTATCCCGTGGGAATTGTGAAAAATCCTGAAATTTATGTTTTAAATAATGTAATACCTACTTGTGTATCAAATTTGAAGAGTCTAGTTATTATAGTTACTGAGATAGGGTCACTCGGAATCGAATATATAAATCCCGTTTTTTCCCGTTCCCGAGAGAATTCCCAAAAATCCTTCCTTAGTGGATGCCTACATTGTATAATGTGCAAAATTTCAAGTCTCTGTGTCCAGTGGTTTGGGCTGTGCGTTGATATATCAACAGTCATTTAGTTTATTTAGACATTTCAACCCCATGGCACCCCATCCAGGGAGATGGTATTTTACGTCTGCCACGTCGGATTTTAAAACCGTTGTTGTTTTCATAACCAGCGACCCGATAACCATAGAAACAACACCCATGTTGATTTTCAGACTTTGTTACCCCTTTCCCCCCTTTTAGGGGTTGAATTCTCAAAAAACCTGGAACACATGTTTACTCATTTATCATTAAGAGTACTTCTGTGAAGTTTCGAATAAAATAGTCGAACTAATCTTGTTTCCCCATACAAACTTTGGACCCCCGTTTCACCCCCTTAGGGAGTGAATTTTGAAAAATCCTTTCTTAGTGCACCCCTAGACCTTATAAGGAACCTACATGCCAAATTTTGAATCTCTAGGCCCAGTGGTTTGGGCTGTGCGTTGATATGTCAGTCAGTCAGTCAGTCAGTCAGTCAGTCAGTCAGTTTCTTCTTTTATATATTAAGATGAGCTTTACGGTGAATTAAAACATCGTGAGGAAACCTGCATACACCTGAGAAGAAATTCAATGGTGTTGTGTAGTTCCCAATCAGCACTGGGCCCGCGAAGGAACAACGTCCCAAGCCCTCTTAATCTGAGAGGTGGCCTGTGATGATGATGATGACATAATAAGGTTCAAAACTCATACCCTTTATTGTATTGACTGTTGTGTTGTAAAAGTCGGGTTACTTTGGTCTTGAAGAGTAACTGTAGCCATTATGATTAATTTATTATAATTATTATTAATTAGCGTGGAGAAGTGTCCCACTGCTGGGCAAAGGCCTCCCCCATTTTCTCTATTCATCCTGATTTTATTATAATATTAAAAATATGACACATTGCTATAATGGTTTGGCTGTTTTTACCTGTAATTTTGATTTTATTTGAAAAGCTTTTTATAAACTTCCAATGTATGTATCTATGTATCTGTGTATGTACGGGTCAAATCTTGGAAGTCGAATTTGACCCACTTCCAGTGTTCGGATTTACTTGAAATTTGGTATACTTATGTAAGTTGAATGACAATGCAAGTTCAGTCAACAAAAAGTACAGTTAGCTAAAAAACTTGCTCTTAAAATGAAATGTTTAACAAAAACTTATTTATGTGTCATCATCATCATCATCATCATTTCAGCCGTAGGACGTCCACTGCTGTACATAGGCCTCCCTCATTGATGCCCAATCATTACGATTGGAAGCGATTTGCATCCACCCTGTACCTGCGGCCCTCACCAAATCGTCCGTTCATCTCGTTGGTGGGCGTCCCACGCTGCGCTTGCCAGTCCGTGGTCTCCATTCCAGAACTTTTGGGCCCCAACGGCCATCTGTTCTACGTGCTATGTGGCCTGCCCATTGCCATTTCAAAGAGCTAATCCGTTCGGCTATGCGTTTGGTTTATATGTATTTATGTGTAGAGTTACACATTCTCAAAGTATGCGGGACGAAGTAATATTTACACGCAAGGCTGTTGATCCCGCGCAATTTCCCCAATTCGCATCAGCAAACCGGAGCAAAGACTTTTAAAAGTTGCGTAACTCAGGCGCTTACCATAAAATCCCCCAACAATTTTCAACCAAACACACCATTACCCGCGAAGCATAAAGGAACCACATTTCTTTGCAAATTCGCGTATTTCCCCATACGTTTTTCCCCCGAAAATTGAGGAGTCTAAGCAATTTGTCACGAGAGTGTAGACATAATAATGTGCGAAGCGTTTTTAATACATCCTGTATTATACGTATATCTAGGATTTTGCGAGGGGAATGCGAAGCAGAAAATTCAAATCGGTATCTCCATATTTACGAAATATGGAGATGGATTTGGTATGGGAATCAGGATTCATTTAATTTGTGCCTGCGCGCTGCTTATACATACGCTTATTCAATTATCTTTATTATAATGTTTTAATGAGGGTTTTACAGGTGGCACATCGCTAGATGGCGCTAGTATGGTAAGGGTCATTTTGACGTTACACTCTTGCTTGCGATTAGTTCATTTAGTTCTGTTATAAACCAATCCAAAACGTGACACAAATATGTCAAAGTTATCAAATGAACCTCACGATACTATAGGTGAAAAACTTATGTAATTGACCTGTTGTACGTAGTAGTCTAGTAGTGCACAGAATTGTCATTTTCTTAAATTAAATTTTCAAATTTGGAACGTCAATTTGTTTATACGGACACGTTTCTACTAAGTACACACATCAGCAGGCCTATGTCTAAGGCGCTGACGTTTGCTTTCGCAATCACTATTTCTTACTGTCAAACGGTATAAATTGGTGACAGAAAAAATGGTGAATGCGAAGGCAAGAGTCCGCGCGTCAGACCATAAGGCCTCAGTACCTCTACCATGAGTTTACACTAGTTTACGTGACCGTACTCGCTAGCGACGGCGTAAATTATTTGTATGGAGAATTGTACAGCGCTTCTAGAGGTCACTTACGGAAGTACAATTCTCCATACAAATCATTTACGCCGTCGCTAGCGAGTACGGTCACTGTAAACTAGTGTAAACTCATGGTAGAGGTACAGGTCTTTTACTTAAGGCCGCACCGAGCTTCTTGCGCTAAACGATTTTAGGTATTCTAAATCTAAATGCCGTGCGTAAGCGCAAGCAACACAAGTTCAGAAATACGGACAAGGCGGGAAAGCACGACGGCTCAAGATAGGTTGGTCAGACCGCACGTGTATTTTAGGTATTTTCATCGTATTACTGAAACAAATACCTATATATTTTAAAAGGTTACCTATCAAAATTTAGAATTATTTTTTTCCGAATATTTAAAATCCCGAATGCTTCATTTATCCGAATGCATTTTTTTCTGAAACTGTGAATATTTCAGGATTTTTATAAAACAACCCTAACCTAACCTAAAGGGTTCTACACGATGGTCCTGAAATAAATCCTGAAATATTTACAGTGTCAGAATAAAATGCTTTCGGACAAATGAAGTTTTCGGGATTCTAAACCTTCGGAAATAAAATTTTCTAAACATCGATAGGATCCCATTTTAAAAATGTAGCATCACTAGGCCCCAGAAAACATCTTGTTTTATTAACATTCAAAAAGTTATGACCTACCGAGCAGTATTTACGCCGTAATAAGGATTTATTTTATTTTTTAGAGACTACTTTGTTTTTTTTTTCTAACAATCAAACTATAAGTATCGTGTTTCGAAAGACGCTGGTCACTAGAGTGAATCCTCAAATATCTTACACATGAATTTTAGAACTAAAGCTTTGCTAGTAATGATACAGCAAGGGGTTAAATGAATGCAATATATATAGGTAAATGCGCCAAAAACTCGATGCGGCCTTAAGTTTTTACCTGTAGCACCAACTCGTCCATAAAGAAACCCTTATTAGGTCTGCCTTATGATTTGCGCGAGTAAGTCCACAGATAAAAGCTAGTTAATTATACATACCCACTTTGATACTGAGTCAACTTACAAAAATATTTTTTGAGAAAATGGCCGCTAGAGATTTTTATTGGGCATTCCCAACAAACAACAAAAATAGTTGACATAAATGCGTTAGATCATTATCTAACGCATTTATGTCAACTATTTTTATTATTTTTCAATATTTTTAAGGTTTTAAAGTCACACAAAATTTTTATAAAAGGAAGATGAGACGACAGGGTATTTCGTATTCAAATCTCAATTTTCGAGTTTTTGTTGGTTCACACATTATTGCTTATGAGCACTTATTATGAGCATCCTCATAATTTTAAAACGTGTTTTGGTTTGAGAATGAAAGAAGCACAACGGGGTAACAATAAAACCAACAACAATTCAAAGAAGTTAAAATGTTTTCGTTGACCTTTCAACACTAACTTCGTTAAATTCAATAGCCGTCGAACTGAATGGAGCGTTCAACAGGAGCACAACCTTTGACCCATATTTAATTAACATCAATTACGATTCTCCAAAATGGCTTAATAAAAATCATTCGCAATCGTAAAGTTTATCACGCAGAAATTACAATATCAGCCGTTTGCGACCACTGAATTCGGTCCTCGGAATACGACCCCTGTCCCTTGTAATAACGTAATTAAAAATTTGATTGTCTCTTTTATACTGAACGGTAGTCAAAAAGGTTTATCACCACTGGCCCTCATTTTTTTGTCGCTTTGGGTATTCGGTGACTTATATTCTTTATATTTGACTGTATAGAATAAAAACCGGCCAAATGCGAGTAAGGCACAGTACTGTATAGGGTTAAGATAGTTGACATTTAGACGGCCGACTGGCGACGGGCGACGGGCGACGTTTTAGACGGCCGGATAGCCTAGTTGTTAGAGAACCTGACTACGAAGCGTGAGGTCCCGGGTTCGATTCCCGGTCGGGGTAGATATTTGTGTGAAAAACACGAATGTTTGTGCTCGAGTCTTGGATGTTTAATATGTATTTAAGTATGTATTTATCTATATAAGTACCTATGTTTATCCGTTGTCTAGTACCCATAGTACAAGCTTTGCTTAGTTTGGGACTAGGTCAATTAGTGTGAATTGTCCCGTGATATTGATTGATTTATTGATTTATTGACATTAAGAGCCCTTGCAGGTCGCAGAAATTTTATCGGCCGATTCGGCCGATAGTTTAGTTGGGCACACTGTAACGATTCAGTATCGGCCAATATATATTAAGTGTGCGTACTTGCATACATCTTTATACTGATTAAGAGCCCCAACTAACCTATCGGCCGATAGAAAGTGTGCGGTCTGCAGTGGCCCTTAACCCCTCGTATGCTTAAGACACGGATCCGTGCCCAATTTAAGTTATTCATTATGTATTTTTTTTAAATCTGTAACATGGGTTTATATGAAACTGTTGTTTTTTCACTTCCCGCATAAAAAGTTAAAAAGTTACCTAAGTGAATTGTCACGAAATGTATGTTTTTAAAAAAATGTCGTTCTGCCAAGTTTCAAGCCGCACATTCTTCTTGACAAGGCTGGTCTTTAAGTATACAAAAGTGACTTGTGTAAAAGTGCCTTTTGCAGCCTACTTACAAAATAAACGCTTTGATTTTGGAATAAAGCACTTTGACAACAGGGATGTTGACACCATTGAAAAATAATTCGAAGACACGACTCCAGTAAAAAAACGCTTTATTTTAGCCCTGAAACCCAGATTAATTTTCGATTAACTGCAAAATTAGATTTTTTGTTGCTTTAAAACAAATAAATAGTTAGTTAATTGAGTATGCGAACAAGTGACGTCATAATGTTGCTATTGCCATTCAAACTCTATGGGAGAAATGTGTTTTGACAGCTCATAAAAAGTACGTCACTTGATTGGTGGTGTCAACATCCCTATTGCTCGCATAGTACAGTACAACCACGCTATAATTCCCCTGACAACAGAGACGTGTTCCAATGTACGAGGGGCGTTCAATATAAAGTGAGAATGAGATGCAAACTCTTTTAATATTACGAAATTAAATACTGGCCGGTAAAGCTAATCTATCTAGCTGATTGCTAAGAAAAAAAAAACTAACTGTCTTTTGTTTAAAAAAATATACGGTAATTTCTTTGCAATGCTATTGAGTACGTTAGCGAAAATGGAGAAAATTGAACTGCGCGCCGTTATCAAATACTTGTGTTTGAAAAATTTTTCTACGGACCAAGTCAATTTGGATTTGCGGGACACTTTAGGGTCTAATGCTCCTCCGTATTCGACAGTCGCACGTTGGTGCGCCGAATTTAGACGTAGAAGAACATCGACAATGGACGACCCCCGCTCCGGACGCCCTACTACAGCAGTAACTGAAGAAATTGTGAAAAAAGTCGAAAACTCAGTTTTGGCGGATCGTCGTGTCACGGTTCGTTTTATTGCTGAAAATGTAAAGATTTCAACGGGGAGCGTGCATAATATTTTACATGAACGCTTGGGTATGAAAAAGGTATCTGCGCGTTGGGTACCAAGAATGCTTACTGACACGCAAAAACAAACTAGACTAGAGATTTGTCAAGAAGCTTTGAACCTGATGCAGCAAGACCGGGAACTTTTTTTGGCGCGATTTATAACAATGGACGAAACATGGCCCAACATTACAATCCAGAAACGAAACTGCAGTCTATGACATGGAAAAGGCCATCATCTCCAACTCCGAAGAAATTCAAGGTGAGCCCATCTGCCGGTAAGGTCATGGGCTCTGTTTTTTGGGATGGTAAAGGGGTATTAATGATTGAGTATCTCGAGCATGGAGCCACTATTACGGGCACATTATACGCCAAACAAATAGCAACATTGCGCAATGAGATCCGCGAAAAACGGCGAGGTAAACTCTCGAAAGTTGTGCTGTTCCACCAGGACAATGCCCCGGCACACAAGTCCGCCGTTGCAATGGCTGCAATTCGTGATGCTGGGTTCGATATCCTTAAGCATCTTCCGTATTCACCAGATCTCGCTCCCAGTGATTTCTACCTATTTCCGAGATTGAAACAATACCTGAGAGGCCAGAAATTTGAAGACGACGACGCGGTAGTCGCTGCAGTACAAGATTTTTTAAGTACTCAAGATCAGACCTTTTTTATAAATGGAATTTTAAGTTTAGAAAAAAGATATACTAAGTGTATTATGCTAAAAGGTGACTATGTCGAAAAATAAAATGACATTTAGTAAAAGTTGTTTATAACATACTCATTCTCACTTTTTATTGAACGCCCTAGTAATAGTTATTTGTGCAACAAGAGAGCAAAGTTGTTTTTTTACTGCGAGTGCTGATTTTGAATCACGAGTTAGCGAAGGATTCTATAATTGAATCACGAGCGTTTAGCGAGTGATTCTAAGTTAGAATCCTGAGTGCGCGAGTGATTCAAATACACGAGATGCAAAAAAACTTTGGTCTCGTGTGACACATACAACTTTTCACCTCAGCAGCGAGAACATAATAAATTATTAAAGGTATATGAACGTCGTCTTTTTGTCTTTGTTTTGGTTTTCAACATTGAGTAAATACTTCATATTATATATATAACAATAGGTACAGTCTCCGAAAAAGTGTTTGCATTGTTTAAAAATATCATAAGCTTTTAAATATTTTTCGCGAGACTTTTCAAGTAATTAACTTACTCTGCATTATGTATTACTCCATTAATTCGTCTGGTGTTCAATTGTTGACTTCGTCACTGGACTCACTCAATTCACTCATATCATATTCAAAAATGTATTAAATAAGTACTTATTACTATTCTAATAATTTCCAAATTGCCTCTGATCGTGTACCAAACTCATAGATATCGAACTCTGTAGCTAGAGAAACAGAAGAAAATAATTAAAATTTGAATCCCGCTATTTTTTTAAAGATGCGTTCCGATACTACACCCGCTGCGTTCCGATGCTGCATCCGCTGTATTTACCACATGTTCAAGATTGTTAAAATTATTAATAATTATATAGATACATGTTTAAACTTTGTTTTCAACAACATTTTTACTATTAATTTTATTATATAAAAATATAATCCAATTATTAAAAAAGTACCTACAATAATTTAATTTAAAACCTTAACAGACGAATTACAATTTTAAGGTTAAGAACTTATTATGAGTATCCGAACGTTCAATCGTTCGTTTATTTTTAGGTCTACTAGGATAGAATTTGAAATCGAAATTCGAATCGATTTAATCTTATCTCTCGCTCTTTTCGTATCGAAATGAAAGTGACAGATCAAACTGAAGTTCAAATCTTTCGAATTCAGTAAGCAGACCCATCATTGTCTTTGACTTTTAAAAAAAAATAATTAAAAAGCTACTTTGTCTCACGCAGTGAGCAAAATCGGATTTTGCTCACTGTTTTTTAGTAGCAAAACCTGCCTGTTTGAGGTGCTGAGGTGAAAATACATTTAAGCACGTTGGCCGCTGCAACGGTCAGTCCCCGCCGTCTCGTCTTCTTAGAAAGCCAATAAATTGTTTAAGGGTCCATTGATTCTTGTTACCCTCTTCGAAGCTAAATTCTGATTGTGCCAACAACTCCCTAAGGGGTCGTTAGAGCTGACCATTTGCGGTTGGACTGCAGGATACTATTGGAGGCGATGTTATTTAAGCAGGGCTTTTATTTTGTTTGTTGGTAATAGCTTTGGGTTACATTAGGTGGTCCACACGGTTCAATGACAAACTTACTGCAATAGGGATGTTGACGCCATTAAAAAATAATTCAATGACACGACTCTAGTAATAAAATTATTTTCAGTTGCTTTAAAACATATAAATAGTTAATTGATTGAGTTGGCGAACAAGTGACGACATAAGTTCCTATTGCTATTCTAACTCTATGGGAGAATTGTGTTTTGACAGCTCATAAAAAGTACGTCAGTTGATTGGTGGCATCAACATCAATATTAAAAACATGAGACTGGTGATAGCAAAGAATTATGAAAAGTGTGTGAAGTTTGCACTCGGAAAATTGCACAGTTCATCGCATCGTAACGCAATATCGATTGACAAGTGAATCCCATACAGACAAAGTCGCGGGCAACTAGTATAGAAAATAAAATTGTTATGTTCGTTAGATGTGAGTAGTTTTACTTGTCGTTGTATGTGTTTTTTGTAGTTCTAGTGACATACGTACCATTTTTAAAAATAATTACAATTAAAAATTAAAAAACCCCCAACGCAATTAGGTCACATAGTACATGTTTGAAAATAAAATAAATGCCCATTATGCGTCTAAGATCCCTTTCGCAGCTAACAAAAGAGCTGATAACTTTAAAACGGCTGAAACGATTTCGATGAAACATGTCTAAGATCTATCGCCAATAAACCGGCTTTCCAATAAAAAAAAATCGCATCCAAATTGGGTTAACCCGTTTAAGAGCTATGCTGCCACGAACAGACACACACACACACACACATAGCGGTCAAACTTATAACACCCCTCTTTTTGTGTCGGAGGTTAAAAAAGGAGGGCTGATAATTAAAATATTGAATTTAGTTGATAATAATATGGACTTCTACAAAGCAACACTTGCATCAATCAAGGGCTGTTTATGAATTCAAATGAGACACAGACATACTACTTACTAAAATAAGCAACACGGGTCACTCACGCATTGTAATAGCCAAGTACGAAAGACCGAATTATTAAAATATCGAAAAGGTCAAACAAAACCCCGACAAGTTTCTTTCTGAAACCATAAATTTCTCAGAATTTATTAAAATGGCATCGTAGAGCACCCATTAGGTTAGATTAGGTTAGTTTTATGACAATCTTAAAAAGTTTACAGTTTCAGGAAATTAAAACCTGTTCCGAACCAACCTTGAAAAAGAACCACGTATTGGTTCGAAACATGTCAGGCATACCTCGACTACTAATACGTATGTGACCCGTGTTTTTTTAAGTAAGGGCTAGTTTTTTAAACATACTTTATTAATAAATTATTCATTTAATTGTTTAGTGTCATATCAGTAAAAAATCAGAAGTTTACAAAAATTTGAGTTAAGTATACTGCTTCGAATATTTATGGTAACTATAGATTAAATACACTCTTTGTCCTCATTGTACTTATTTAATAAACAGAAGAAATCTAGGCGATCATTTTCTGCTAAATGCGGTGTCCTTCTATGATTAATAAGGTACTTAGTCTTAAGCTGCTTATGTAAAATAACACATGTATGAGTATACTTGTTGTTGATGGTCCAATAAATAAATAAAAATAAAAATAAATCCCAATGGCGGATGCACAAGACATAAAGTTTTGCCCTCATACGCTTTGTACGGGAGAAAAATGCAGTAAAAGGCGCTTTATCGTAGCGTGGAGCCCGTAAAAGGCAAAATAATGAAGCAAAAAAACAAAGCGTCTTACACACGACTGGGAATGACGGAAGAAAGAGTTCTTAAGCTGTTTACAAAGCGAGTCGCAAACTCAATGCCGTGTTCCCATATTGAGGCTTACGCGGCAAGCGTACTGTAATAGGTAGACGGGAAGTAATACCATCATCATCATTTCAGGCGTAGGACGTCCATTGCTGGGCATAGGTCTCCTTCAATGATACCGAATCTTTAAGTAAGTAAGTAGATATACTTAGTTAAGATGTTTAGTTTTAGTTTCTTAACAAAGGGACCCTATACAGCTCTGTATTTGTATTTTTATATGTAACTAGCTGAACCCGCATACGTTATTTTGCCATATTAACACCTAGGGGTGTAAAAAATAACCTATGACCTATTCTCAGACATACCGAATGTGGAGAAAAAATATCATAAAAATCGGTCGAGCCGTTTCGGAGAGTTCGATAACAACACCGTGACACGAGATTTTTATATATTAGATTTCTTTTTAATTTTCTATTGTAGTTTATATTATGTTTATTTTTTTTGTAAATTATTTATTTTATTTTGGATTGAAAAGATGACTTTCTGCCAAGTTTCTTGCGGCGCATTCTTCTTGGCAATGATGGTCCTTACGAAAGCGCTGGTAGTTTTAAAAAAAGTGACACGTAAAAGAGCCTTTTGCGGTCTACTTGCGGAATAAACGTTTTGATTTTGATTTTTGATTGATTTTGATAATGATAACGGTTGGAAGCAGCCTACATCCAGAAGCGCTGCGGTTGCCAGGCCGTGGTCACCATTCAAGAACTTTTCGGCCCCAACGACCATCTGAAGATACACAGTCAACCAATTTGATTCCTAGGCCACTATAGAGCCATGTCATAATGAATCAATTATTTTGTTCTACGACAGTGATTATTACGTTATGTATGTCATGATGACATCGCGGTCTTTGCAAACGTTTGTCAAGGATAAAGCTGGATTTTACCAAACTTTTATTCCGAGAATAACGCTTACTCTCAGATAGTAATGTCAAATAACTATGGCGGTTTGACATTACTATCTGAGAGTAAGCGTTATTCTCGGAATAAAAGTTTGGTAAAATCCAGCCTAAATAGGAAAGGAGTTTGTTTGTGTATTAACAACTTGCATTGTCACTGTCTGTCTGTTATGTCCGTCTGACCATAGAGATGCAGTAAAAAAGGGATTTTTTGGTATTCGCCGCGGGATAGAGATCGGGAGTTGATCATACGTTGTAGTTGTGCGCGGAAGAAGTCGCGGGCAAAAGCTAGTACTATAATCTATCTATCTACCTATCTACAGCCATTGTCCGTCCACTGCTGGCTGCTAGTACTAATAATATGGTTGGCAAAAACCCTCGAAAAGGATGAAATTCGACTTGCAAGTTTTGAATCAGCTTTATATACATTCAAACATTACAAGTTAAAGAAAAGCTTTTATTAAATGGAATACTTTTTTTAAGTTACCAGCGTGTACGATATTATACACGCACCAACACTCAAAAAGATTGTAACAATGCCGTAAAGTCGAAATAAAGGTACAATAAAACCGTAAGTGCTCTTAAACGGTACTAAATGGTAGCAACACCCAGTACAGTACTCTCCTTAAATGCGACTCATAAAAGTGAAATGAATAATTCAAAAGATTTTAACAAAATCGACGATCGTGAAGGAATTTGAATTGTAATTTTGCACTCAATTGTCACTTATACAATTTTATACTACCTAGCTTAATCCCGCGAATTTTGCATTGAAACAACTTCTTAACGACTACTACTTAATTAAATTAAAGGATACTAATAATTAATAGAACATAATGCAAATGCAATGAATTCTATTAACTTTAAATATCGATTTAATTTATTGAATCAGGCGTTACTTTGCGGAGTTCCATATTAATGAACTGAAACAATTACTTTGCTCACCCGCGACCTTACGATAGCTACGTTTATGTAAGAAATGTGTGTTTATGCAGTTCCTCCACCTCCACACTGTACGAACACACACAAATCACACAAACCCAACCATCACCACCACCAAACTACACTGACGCGTGTCGAACTCAACCAGAGCTCATCCTCAGAGCACCACAACCGTATGCTAAACAAAATAAAAGAAATTTAATTTAATTTAATTTAATTTAAACCACCAAATGTTAAACAAATATGGTAAATATCGACGCTTTAAAGGATATATTGAATAAGCGACGTTTTGGCCTAAATAGTTCGAACTCTAAATATTTACATTTAGTGTATTAACTTACTCTCATTCATCATTAATTTCAGCCGAAAGACGTCCACTGCTGAACATAGGCCTCCCCCGAGGCTCGCCAAACCGATCGGCCCTGAGCCATCTGCATCCAGATTGTTCTCGCCGCCTTCACCAGGTCGTCGCTCCATCTTGTTGGAGGCCTACCAACACTGCGTCTTCCGGTCCGCGGACGCCACTCGAGAACCTTTCGGCCCCATTGGCCGTCAGTTCTACGAGCGATTTACTTACTCTATTTCGCCCAAAATAGCGCTTTGTCAATGTTTTCTTTTAAGCGTCGATATCATGTTTCATAGTAACATTTAGACCTCCACAATCGATATCCAAATAGAAATAATGTAAGTTTTATTTTTCATTACCACCAGAGGCCGTATTTTCTAACGCATGGACTTAGTCCCGTCTGTAGCCCTTACTTAAGCATATCTCACTTCGATAATAATATATACAGTACAATACAAATTGCGTTTATTTGAAATTAGAACACATTATTTCAGCGGGCGAGCCAATTTATTTCAAATGGTCATCTTTGCATTCAAGACAAAATGGCACTGTTTTGATAATCTACTTTAATAAAGTTATTTCTCTAAATTATTTTTCAGTTACTTAAACAAAATTCAATTAATAGTGTTTATTGTGACTTACGATTCCCAACATCAACAATAACAACAAATAAACTTTTACAAGTTAAGTATGAAGTATCTTTTTCTATTTATTTTTTCAACTTCATTTGTTTTATTACTTTTACGGTCATCCCGTGAAACCATATATTTCAAACTAAATACAAACTGAAATATAGATGCACAGAAAAAACCCCAGAAAAAAGACCAATGCTGGGAATCGAACCCAGGTCCTCAGCGTTCCGTGCTGCGTGCTTACCCCTACACCATCACTGGTGTAGAGGAAGGAGTGTTAAATTCTCTCGGTAGAGGGCGTAACATATAGATGCGCGCTTATCACTGCATAATGTGATTATAACAGACTGAAGTGTACGATGTATAGGAAAAATTCGTCGCTAACTTCTAGACCAGTGATGGTGTAGGGGTAAGCACGCAGCACGGAACGCTGAGGACCTGGGTTCGATTCCCAGCATTGGTCTTTTTTCTGGGGTTTTTTCTGTGCATCTATATTTCAGTTCGTATTTAATTTGAAATATAACAAATAAACTATAAAAGAAAATTTTGACCAGTTTCAATTCCCGGTTATGTATGAGACTTAAAAAAAATGTTTTAATGCCATTTTAGTTAGGTACAGATTTCGCTATCTCTCATAGTTTCTGATTTCTCTTTACTGACCCATTTGGATTGATCATCCTGTATATTTAGTATAAAAACTGATTCCAGGGGCGTCGCGACTGCGACGCGCCCCCGTCCCACGTCTCTTCTGTGTGGCGATCTACGTTCCATATAAAATAATGTTGAGAAAATCTGGTTGAATAAAAGCTTAAATTCATTTTAATGCAAGTAATATAATTGCAGGTTTCATTAGCTCTATATTTCAACTGAAATAAAATTAATTAAGCGAAAACGCGATCCGATTTGCAACCAGTTAAAAGCAATTAACACGCTCAGTTAAATGTACTATTAAGCGATGTGTGGCGAAGTGAGTGTTCGTTATTTGGATCCTTAATTACCTACAGGGTGCCCTCTAACTGTAGTATAATACACAAGACTTGATGTATGATTGGCACTATCGCCACGGTATTGTTGTCAAATCTGCAGACATTCGTTTAATGCTGGCACTCTCTAGTGCTAGATTTGAATTGAAAATTGAATTTGAAAAAGAAGGTATCGAAAGTCTCAATGGAATCGACACAGTTGTGATTGATCTTTCAGACAATAAACCATTAAATGGTATTCTTGGAGTTTATTCTTGAAACTAGTAGATCAGGCTTCCCAGCAGGATACAACAGTATCTCGCAGCCTGGCTACTTGTAGACATAAATTTGCTTTTAAATATTCACGAACGAACGTCGGACTGGGCTTGCTACATTTTACCTAACTAATTCTAGGCAGCCAGTGTAAAAGATTACCCGAAATGTTTTCACACGAAGCAAGATTTTATATTTTTTTCATCATCATCATCATCATCATAATTTCAGCCGAAAGTCGTCCACTGCTGAACATAGGCCTCCCCCAAGGCTCGCCAAACAGATCGGTCCCATGCCATCCGCATCCAACGCGTTCCCGCAACCTTAACCAGGTCGTCGCTCCATCTTGTTGGAGGCCTACCTACAGTGCGTCTTCCGGTCCGTGGACGCCACAAACAAACAACACCGCCACCGCTGCTAATAAACATTAAAAAAACCAAATATCATTATCTTCACAAACTTTTAAATAATATTAGTAGGATTGTAAAATTGCTCACAATAACTACGACATATTTGCGATCATCCTGTAGATATAATACATCGTATTCTCAGTAGAATTACCCCTCTGTGAGGGTGCCGGAAACATTGACAATACGTCATTGAGTCCGGACCCAAACCTCTTATCTCGCCGGAAATCGAAGCCAGACCCCTGTTTATAATGAAAATTATACTGCCACAAGTGGGCTGCTCTAGTTTTGACCAATAATTCAGTTTTGAAGATAGTTACAATTTTTAAACTACTCTTTGATGATCGTGTTGCCTCCCAACTATTCGTAGCACACAAGCTGTTCATACAGTATTAATCGTTTCTATACCACCTCTGTAGAGCCATTATAACTTGCCTTTACGACCAGTGTAGAGCAATTGTAGATATAAGGTGAATAATATGGTAGGTACTCACACTGGAGTATTTTACAAGAATATCATGCAACTTATCATGACCTACTTGGTGACTTCTGAACGGTCCTGTTTCCTGTTTCCCCGGTTTTGAGTTTTATTTAATTAGGATGATGTTTACGTTTAATTAAAACAAAACAAACTGTAAGTACCTTGGCGGCCGAGAGGCTTTTATACTGGGTAACCAACGGGGCAATAATTTTAAAGTTGCTTATTTCAGAATAATGCGTTGGTTCCTTATTCTTCACCGACCTCAAAAAGGAAAGTTATGTTTTGCACATAAATTCCGAAAAACTCAACAGCTTCGAGCCCGTGCGCCTTTGCTTGAGAGGCCATTGGGTGGCGTTAGCGTTACGCTGCCACTGCTTTTTTATGGTCTGTATATTTAGGAAACCGTGATGGCTTAGTGGTTTGTGGTCTGTATATTTAGGAAGCCGTGGTGGCCTAGTGGTTTGTGGTCTGTATATTTATTAAGCCTTGGTGGCCTAGTGGTTTGACATGTAGGCTCAAAAGCAGAGGGTCGCCCGGCCTCGCATCTTCGAGTTTTTCGAAATTTATGTACGAAATTACATTTGAAATTTACCATGAGCTTAACGGTGAAGGGAAACATCGTCAGAAAACCTGGGCACACCTTAGAAGAAATTAAATGGTCTGTGAAGTTCCCAATTTGCACTGGGCTCGCGTGGGAAGTACTGCCCAAGCACTCTCATTCTGAGAGGCTTATGCCTGCATTAGGACGTGTATACATGATGATGACATTAAGGAAGATACAAAATTTAAAACGCGCTGCACATTGACGCTCGTAATACAGTTATGGCAGACGCGTTAACAATCTATAGGGGTAAGAATATTGCTAATAGAGTTCAGAAGAACCCAGGTACCGAAGTTGATCAGAGTTCGTCGATTCCGACAAGTATTTACAAAATGGAATCCGCGGAGTTCGCGAAGTTTGTTGCCCGCTTAATACTTTCCGCCGAATTCCAAATTACAATATTTGCTGCGAGCATTTATTAAATATTAACGAAGTTAGGACTCCTGGTTTCATGTTGAACGTTTTACAAGACATAATAATATTTGTGTTATTTTGAAAGATGATATTTATTTAAAAGAAAAAACATATACAGGTGTAAATACAAGACTAAAACTACTATTAAATTAAAATAACTAAAACTAAACTTAATTAAAAAAAGAGAGGTGGGCCTCTTGGCATGGTGCCCATCACGCAGGCAGCATTCCCGCGCTGAACAGCGATTGCGATTCTTTGCGCGAGAAAGCTGCCGGCGCGAGGGTTGCCTGTTGCCTCTCTCAACCTATTGCTGAGCTCCCTGTGTAACTCCAGTGCACCCTTACCCCAAGGACCTAGAGTCTCGACGCCGAAAGGAAAAAAATGATATTGGGCGCCGAGACAGCTATATTTTGTGGCCTTGAGGCGTTCCCGGGCGTCCGCCGCCGCCCCCGCACGTTTGGTAGTTGCTGGTAGGTAGGACGCCGCCAGGGTGTCTGTACAGGTGGCGTCCCACACCAGCGCACGGCCAGTCTTCCAGGGTATCAACGACATTCCATCAGGGCGCTTGCCATCGCTCCGCACAATCTGGGGCTCCAGAGCAGCGGGAACGTTGGCACTAACGAGCGCCCTTCTGAGAATGTCGTTGAGAGCGGCGTGGCGGGACAGGCGGCCGGCGCCCGAGAAGCAGGAGAGGCCATGGTGGCCGAGTCGGTCCACTGGAGCCCCACAAGAAACACAGTTGTGACTTGCGCAGATCCCAACTCCCAGCCGGAGACCAGCAGCTATGCGTAGAGTGTCTGGGTCGATAAAAGTTCCAGTGTTAGGCGAGGGGTATGCATGGAGCCAGTAACCAGATTCTGGCTTGGCCACAGCTAACAGTCTGGCTCGATCCCTGCCTGTTGATGGTTCTGTTAAAGTCTGTAAGGTGGCGACGGAGGCTATTGTATCCCAGGCCCTTTGCCTATTTGGTTTGGATGGGAGATTTGGGCTCGGTCCAGCTAGCCAGGCGTTCGTGGCCTCGTTCAAGCATGCAATCTCGCAGTTAATGCCCGCTGGGGCTTTAAGTATTCTACCTGCGAGATCTAGCGTGCTGTGGATCGAAGACAGGAATGCCGGCAAAGCTACACTTGAAATTTTGCGGGTTCCCAAGCCGCCGTTCCTTATCGGTAAAGCGGCTTGGGTCCATGCCTGCTCGCTGAGATGAATGTTCAAAATGTTTTCAATTTGGGTTTTCATGAGACTGTCAATAGGTATGATCAAATGGGGGAATTTCCAAATGGGGCAACAGTGAAGCAGGTAAGTGAATTTAGGGACAAACAAACAGAATTTCAAAATAAATAAAGCTGAGTGACTACTAATTTTGACAAGGCGGTCCGAATACTTACTAAATTTTGTTGTTGATTTACTTAAGAGAAGAGGAATGGCCTCCTCGAAGATGGGGGAGCCGAGGAGGTGCAGACTGTCCTTCGATACTATTTTTATGTTTAGAGCAACGTTGTTAAAATTTTGAACGATTTGAGAAGCGTTTAGTGGATTTACTTTGTCTGAAATATATAATTCTGATTTGTCATAATTTAATTCTAAACCTATGCGATTGAAGTGCTGTTTAACATGCAACAAATCTGCTAGGACTGTCTGCGCGTCTCCGGCTAAGGTCCCATCGTCAAGGTACCAAATATTTAATTTTGAATTTAGGTTGTGGATTATCGAATTTATAGCCAAACTGAAAATCGCTGGACCGAGGGGATCACCCTGCTGACAACCGACGGCCGAAAGAATCTCATTCGATTTATGAACTAGTTTTGAGGGGCAGTGGTAGCACTGGAGAAGAAAGTTATAAATTTCCGGGACATGTATTTTAATTTCATTTAGCAGGGTGTCCCTATTGACCGAATTGAATGCGTTTTTTACGTCTAATTTTAGAAGAACCTCGCACAAATCACTTTTTACGAAGGTACGTACAGCGTGGACTGCTGCCTCGCAACCTCCGCGGGTTCCAAAGCCGACTTGTACGGGTTCAAAGAGGGCCTGTAATTTTTTTCTAGTGAGCCGGACGCAGATCTTGGCTGCTAAACGTCGGAATGTTGAGCCTACAGCTATGGGGCGTACGCCACCATCCTTTTTTGCCAAGGCAATAAGATTTGCTCCATATATAAGCGGCGTCACATCCGAGCAAACATCTCCCAGAAGCATGAGATTGACCAGTTTTGTGAGGCCTGTGGTCAGCTGTTCACCGACTACACCTGTGCCGTAGCTGGTGAGGTCAATCAGATGCTGTGGGGATATGCCGTCTAGACCAGACGCCGATCCTTTTGGAAACGAGGCGAGGGCTGTTAGTATGTCCCTTTCCGTGGCGAGGAGGCAGGCAGAGGGGTCAGATGGAGGGTCTACGAAAAACGGGGTGGAAGGGCCTGGGGGGTGCTTGGACTGTAATGCAGCTTTAGTCTCCGGTGTGTCGGGTGCTAAGGTGTCGTTTGAGAACAACAGGCGTGTTGCTCCTTTGAGATCACCGTCGTGTATTTTTTCTTCGACCTTCCCAAACAAGTCATACTTCTTTCTGCGGGTTCCAGATGAAGGGGCGCAAATAGGTATTGACGGATTTAAAATGTTGTTTTTTATTTTTTGCGTTAGGGAAATATTACTGTTGGATTCTTCTGAAACATGGAGAATTTTAAACGAAAAGGTAAGGAGGTCATGCCAAGAATTACTGTTATTGTTTCTAACGCAATTATTTATTGCGTCTGCTAAAGCCTCTGAAACCGTTGACCGGGCACCGCGTGGTATGCGTTTTATAATGGAAGTTGAAAGTTGTGTTATTATACAGGGTTTCTCAAAACTCGATGATAACGTGCTGGTACCGGGCGAGGTTTGTACCAGTTTCGGAAATTTAAAAAATAATCGTGTCACTTGGTTAAGCGATAATTTAGTAGACATCTATCAATATCACTTTTAGTATTAGATATTTTCAAAATATAATATGTTTCTGTGTGCAGGAACTTGGTAGGATATAAGAAAGGGTAATATCCATATTTTTTTTATAAAAAACGAAGAAATGCTTTTTGAATTTTCTCAAGAAGTAAGACGTAAGTAGACTCATAAGGGTTCCAGACTGACCACCGAGGCTGCCTCAAGTTTACTCCTAACTAACGCGGAAAATAAGTTTATTTAAGGAGTTCCCTCGATTTCTCTGGGATCGATTCATTAGATCCTGACTTGTTGACCCTGGGACCACTTCAGGAATTTCTTTTTCGTATTAAAAATAGAAAATCAATTCTTATTGTATTTAATTTAATTTTGTTTTTGGCTGTCATTTTGTAGATATTTACTCAATTATTGTAGATTTTTTCTTCTTTTTCTCGTTTTAATGCAATTTATAACAAGATTATTAAGTAAGTATGTACGTATGTATGTATGCTTAAGAGCAATCATTCCTGCAACATTGGCTTTAAAAAAAATTATCCTTCTAATAAAATAAATCTTAGTTGATGTAAAAATTGACTAATATAAGTAGGTACACAGTAGAATACATGAACATGATCACATTTTTCTTTCAAATTGCATGCTCGAGATTGAATCTAGAATACGGAAATTCGCCGAAGAACTAAATTTATGTACTGGCACAGAAGAGTCTAAATTCTAAAGCATTCCCTGTATCATGATGTTTAATTAAGTACTAAGTAAAATAAAATTAATAACAAAAACATTGCCATTGCATCGGAAATGATGAACTCAACTTTATATTTTTGTGCCCATGAATTTTAATTGAAAAAAGCACCTGCCTAAGCGAAGGGGTCTGAAAGGCTATATTTAGTGCAGTATAAATAGGCCACAAACCACCTCGTCACAGTATAAACCCGTAACCAATCTACAAACACCGAGCCCAAACAACATAAGCATATTCTTCTGCTTTCTTTCTCCACGTGGTCGAGAGCTGGGTTGTGATTCTCTAACTAAACGAATCTTGTCCGTGACATTGAAGGTGACATCATCGCTGCACTCGACAGATAATCATGACTTGATCTGAACGGATCGTTTTTAGGATTCCGTACCCAAAGGGTAAAAACGGAACCCATTACTGTCCCGCAGTCCCGCCCCGCCCGCCCGACCCGCTCTGCTGTCCGTCCGTCTGTCCGTCTGTCCGTCTGTCCGTCCGTCCGTCCGTCCGTCCGTCTGTCACCAGGCTGTATCTTATGAACCGTGACAGCTAGACAGTTAAAATTTTCACAGATGATGTATTTTGGCTGCCGCTAAAACAGCATATACTAAAAACCAGAATTAAATAAATATTTAAGGGGGTTCCCATACAATAAACGTGTTTTTTTTGCTCGTTTCTGCTCGATATTGATAACGGCAACGGGTAGACGCTTGAAATATTCACAGAATATTTACCTAGTTAAAAATAAATAATGAAATTAAAATAAAACAAATATTTAAGGGGGCTCCTATACAAAAAACGTGATTTGTTTGCCGTTTTTATAGGTAATGGTACGGAACCCTTCGTGCGCGAGTCAGACTCGCACTTGGCCACTTTTTTCTAATGAACGACGTTTCCGTTCCGTTTCCGACGTTTGTCTAATGAAGAATACCTCTGGTTTATTTTTTTACACTTGCTTTTGTTTCTTTTAAAAATGAGTAGTTTTCAATTAACGTTATGTTATGGTTATCTGATGGCTGTAGCCATGACTCGATTTCGATGCTACGTTCAAAGTCAAAGTCAAAGTGATTTATTGCTTATATGTTATAAATACATAGATCTAAGTATAATGTTAATAATATCTTAAACGTGGACCTTGTTAGGGTATGCAATATTTTCATTCACTTATATTTGAATTAAACAATTTTAATATCTCTTACAAATAGTAGGCATCATTTAGACATTCAGTAACAGAACAATACGCTTTTTCCATCAATAATCTTCTTACAGCCAGCTTGAATTGTGAGATATCCTTCTTGTCTCTAATACAGGGTTATTTGTAATTCACTAGCATCCTTTTAACCCTAAACTCCTACCACTTAAACAAATGTCTTTTGTTTTACGGTTTTTGTCATAACTTAATATTTTTGGTGTAATAACGTTTTGAAAATTTGAGATTACCTCTTATTTTTACGATACTCTGTGTATTTGTATGTGAAAAAAAGTGCTTCATTTTAAAAAGTCGTAAAACAAAAACATTTGTTTGAGTGATAGGAATTCAGGGTTAAGAGGATGTCAGTGAATTAAAAATAACCCTGTAGAACTTGGTAGCCGGTTATATTCTTGGGGCCGTACCAATTAGGACGCACACGGCGTTTTTTTAACGCGCCGTCGACGCGCGTTTTAGGAAAGCGCGTTTACAGCGCGTTTTTATTCCATAGAACAGCCATATAACCCGCGTGCGTATCGCGTTTGTATCGATAAAAACGCGCATCGACGGCGCGTTAAAAAAACCCCGTGTGCTTAGGCTCTTATACTTTTTGACATGAGAACAGTTTTAGAGGGGGCAGCACACAATTCATAGATTAGTTACTGGTGTGTACTGTGGCATCGTTTGAGCAAGTCGATAGCGTGCTATGTTCACAATCTATCTCCATAGATCAGCAGCAGCTCAGACAGCCTTGTGTTCATCAATATACAAATATATTGCTTAGTTTTGTATACGTTTTTAGCTTTCATTTCCAGTTTATTTTACACTAACTGTTGTTCGCGACGCCGTCTGCAAAGAAGTCTTTTATCGCTACCAGCGGGCACTATGCAATTTTACGAGATAAAAGCTATCGTTTGTCATTTTTAGGATATCAAACTATATCCGTACAAATTTTATCTAAGTCGGTTGAGCATTTATTGACTTTTAATACAAACTTTCACCCCTTTTTCACCCCCTCAAAGGGAGATTTCCGGGTTAAAAACTATCCTATGTCCTTTCCTGGGACTCAAATTATCTGTATACCAAATTTCATTTATATCGGTTTAGCGGTTTAAGCGTGAAGAGGTAACAGACAGACAGACACTTTCGCATTTATAATATTAATAATTAGTAATATTAGTAAATTCGTAATTATTATGAATAGGGGACCGTTTAATTTTCTAATCAATACATATTAACCGTTACTGCAATTTGATACCAAGCTTCACACTCGTAAAATCAGACTTTCTTAAGTGCCAGATGCCCTTTGTTTCGCATTATGTTTCTCATATTATAATTTCATAGAATAATCAATGCGCAGAATACTTACTTTGAAGAAATTCAAATCATTGATTTTTGTTTCATACAATTAATGTTCTGATATTCATATCATAGAATAACAAATCAAATAATTATTATTTTTGCGAAATAGCGTAGTAGCGTAGTGTAAAATGACAGACGGGTGGATGAATGGATACCTACATGGATTTTTAAAGAGCAAGTTCCCGAACTTGTCCGAACGAAAAACGAGTAAAAGAACTCACCAAGTCACATGTATCCAAAGATTCCTGTAACTATAATAAAATAATAGTGAAAATATACGGATCGCTCACGTCTTAAACGAATTTAACTTGACATGTAAACACTACAGGGGGTAACTATGTATGTTGTGTGTTGTAATTTTCGTGTTACAGCGGAACCTTTTCCAGTCAGCCGGCTTTATAGGGTTAATAACTATACATATAATGTAGTCCAACTTTTTGGTCTCTACTGTGTAAGGTAATGTATTTTGTATGCCTTGGACCACCAGGAATATAAGTCAAGACCAAAATTAATATTATTTACCTGTGTTGGACAAAATAAATAAATACTTACCTAAATGACTATCATTATGATTTATTCGTAGTTGCACAGGATTTATCTCGATCACGACTGAACGTAGATATACCTAGTTAAGATGTTTAGATTTAGTTTTTTTTTAATTGGGTAATGTTTGTTTTTTTTTTTATATGTAATTTCTTTTTAATTTTATATTGTAATTTATATGTTTATTTTGTTTGTCATTATTTATTTTATTTTTGTTTGAAAAGATGACTTTCTGCCAAGTTTCTTGCGGCGCATTCTTCTTGGCAATGATGGTCCTTACGAAAGCGCTGGTAGTTTAAAAAAGTGACATGTAAAAGAGCCCTTTGCGGCCTACTTGCAGAATAAACGTTTTAATTTTGTTTTTTTTTTATTTTGACGTTTCCAGAATCATAGCCCGTATTATATGCGTGAAAGTGTTCTCTACTACTTTTTGAAACAAAACGCAGAGATAAAATAGTTCACAGTAGATTCACCAGCATTATTACAAATCCGGCCGTCCAACTGGAAAAAGTGGAATAAAAACACGGCGAATCGCAAATAAACAGGGAAAAAGAATCCCCGTGGTTGTTGCACTCGGGAGCGAATTAACTTTGAATGTAAACCGGTTTTTTCTTGCATGAAAAAGAGTTCTTTATCTTAACTGGTTTTTCTCATTGCAACCGGATAACATTTCCAAATTCATAACAATGAATAAAAACTATCAGAAGCGAAACTCGTAATGTTGAATCCAGCGTAATTTTGTCAAACGCGCTCATAATAGCAGTTGCAGTCATCGTGTGTTTTTACCGCCATGTATGTAAGGTAAACGTCACTGTGCTCGAAACTGACCCAGTATATGGCACCTTCAATCTTTATGTCATAGTAAGAGAGGTGACAGATGGGTGTCATCTACTGGGCGTTGAGGTGTCGAGCAATTGGTACGTTTACTTTATACTTTTTGACTGCTAGAAATGGTAAGTAAACTGATTATAAAAAAAACCAATGCTAGAACACTGTCTACTGAGTAACTTACGGTACTTTATACTGGAAAAGTTATAATTTCCCCGGGACATAGATTTTAGGTTGCCGTATCCGAAGGGTGACAAAAGGGAGACCATATTAATGTAGGTGGGCATTTCTATTTTTCGTTGTACCCAATTAAGAAATTGTTAACACGGAGTTAAAATTAGTCCGTTCGGTTACGCACTTTTTCAAGTCTTTACAATAAAAGAAAACGTAACAAACCACACGGTTCTTCACTTCTTGTTAGGCATTGTAGAACTTGTCCGATTTGTTACGTTTTTTTTATTGCAAAGGCTTGAAAAAGTGCGTCAACCAAACAGACTAATTTTGACTCCCTGCTAACAATTTCTTAATTGGGTACAACGAAAAGTAGAAATGCCCAGATACACTGTCAGTCAGACTATCTTTCGCAGGGCTGTGTCTGAAGAACCATAATAGGTAGACATCGCTACAACAATTAATAGAAGTTAAATTAAATCAAAGCATAAAGCGATCCCAAACAACAAATATACTTAAAAATTACCGATTGCGAGTCGCGTATTAAAAAAGTCATCATTCATCATCATCATCATCATCCCAGCCCATATACGTCCCACTGCAGGGCACCAGCCTCCTCTCATAATGAAAGGGCTTAGGCCGTAGTACCCACGCGGGCCCAGAGCAGTTTGGGAACTTACTTACAGTGAGCTTAGTGAGATTGGGTAAAAAAATAGTTTTCTCTTAAAACTCAGCAATTATTTCAATATGTCAACTTTGTGAATTTTTTAAAATTATTTTTGCCATATACTCATTAATTATAATCGCATTTTATAATACTTCTTTTCTTTATCTTTACATGACTGAAAAAATCTTTGTTATTAATTAAGTAGAAGCAAAGTTATCGATTTTTGAAAATAACATAACATTATGCCGTCGTTTCTATAAAACGTCATGACAATTTAGGCTACCGTAGCTAAAAATCGCAAGCAAGTGAGTGGTTAATGAAAGGGCTTAGGCCGTAGTACCCACGCGAGCCCAGAGCAGTTTGGGAACTTACTTACAGTGAGCTTAGTGCGATTGGGTATTTGTGTAAAACTGAATTTGTATAAAACAGAATGCAGCAGAAATTACGAAAATACGCAACTCACAACTCAAAACATTACGTTAGTTTGGCCTCATCCTTAGGACCTTCATAAACGTAACGCCACTGCCTAGAGCAGTCAGTGCAAACTAGAGATGGAACGATACCTCCGAAGTATTGATACTTTTACTCGATACAGTATCGGTCGTGAAGTATCGATACTTATTTGAAATCTGTTGAAAAGTATCGATACTTACTCATATCCATCGATTTTAAGTAAGATTTCGCATAAGTAAAATTAAAACAGTAATTAATTAATATTCTTTATTCTTATAACGATACAAGTAATTAAGTGTTCTATTAAGTGGGCCCGAACGAAGGCCCAGTAAAAGTTGAGACTTTTTTTCATAAATTAAAAATATGAAAAAAAGGTTGCCAACATAACAAACATAAAACGAAAAATGCGTTCAAAAACTAATGCGTTGAATGAGTAAACGATACGAGTATTTCTGAACGATACCTACTCGGTACTCAGCTGTAAAGTATCGATGCCAATAATACTCAGTATTGAAAGAAAAGTACTCGTATTAGTAGTGGTAGAGCCATGTTGTAGCTAGCCGTTGCATCACGAATGGGCCGGCTCGTCCGGGGCAGTACCACCCTCTCACAGAACACCGGCGTGAAGCAGCAGTACTCCTGCTGCGTTTCGTACGGTCAGTGAGAGCGCCGAGGGCCCAATACCTCTCCCCCTCCTCTATTCCCTTTCCTTTTTCCTCTCCCTTTTAGGGCCGACAACGCACTGGCGACCAGATGGCCTAGTGGTTAGAGAACCTGACTACGAAGCTTGAGGTCCCGGGTTCGATTCCCGTGTCGGGGCAGATATTTGTATGAAAAATACGAATGTTTGTTCTCGGGTCTTGGGTGTTTAATATGTATTTAAGTATGTATCTATCTATATAAGTATGTTTATCCGTTGCCTAGTACTCATAACACAAGCTTTACTTAGCTTACTTTGGGACTAGGTCAATTGGTGTGAATTGTCCCGTGATATTTATTTTATTTATTTATTTATTTACTGGCATCGCGCAAAGCGCTGCGGGTGTCTATGGACAGTGGTGATCATTTAACATCAAGTGACCCACTAGTTCGTTTGTCTGGCCTCTCTAACATAAAAAAAAAATCGTTTTATCGTGGTTTTATCCCTAGTGCAAACTGCTCCAAGCGGTCGCTGTTGGGTGATCTGCAGTTTCAAACAAAATTCAAAGCATTTGGGTTGAAGTCGACTCCAACCGCAACCCGACTGTTCACGTGCCGTTGGTCTCAACTCAACTGCTCTAAGCAGTCTGTCTATGCATTGACTTAGAAGCAAGGTTCTGGTAACACAAGATTATTTTTAATCGGTGTTTAGGAGTTGAAAAATATTGATCCTAACTAAAATGGAATTTTATAGACGAGGTATTTTTAAGTCTCAGTTTCATTTAAAAAAAAACTTTATTGTTAAAACTGCCTCCATCCACCAAATGTATGGTCATCGTACATTTGTCAAAGTTAAGTAGTTTCGTCAAGTGTTAACGCTTTGGCGGGAGTTCGTTTAAGAAACTGAGTTGTCAAAAAGGTTTTAAACTGATATCAAAAAGTGATTTTCTAATCAATCATTATTAAAAAAAAAATAGACGTTTTGTTTCATGTGACCTAAACGTGATCGCTACCGAATACAGATCTAGAAAAATTGGTTCCTGATCATCGATTAATAATCATCGTGTAGATGGGCATTTTCAGAAAAAAGGGTACCCTGTACTTTTCTTAAAAACCTAACAAATTTTGGGTTATTTCTACTCAGAATCATGAGCACTATCGATTTAAGCAATAAAAAAGTTTCCCTCTCTTAATTGTCAGTTTTGTGACGCAGTTAACCTTACACACACTTACTATCACATACACTATTTCTTTCTATCAAACGGTATGGACCGTCACAAAACTGACTAATAAATTTTGTATGGAAAAATTAAGGATAATTAAGGAAAACGGGTACATTTATTTCTGAAACTCCCAGATACGGCCGTAACGTTTGTAACGTACATTTTGATACACCTACAAATTAGTAGGTACAAAATGCTACGAGTGTGAGTCCGACGCCCACTCGAACTTTTTTTTTATGTTCCACTAGAAACGTATTTATATGGGCTAGCTCGTCCTATATGTCTGTGTGTGACAGTCAAATTTCGCTTCTAACTTTAGTCTATGACCCCGCCCTGAATAATCCTGAACCCCAGAGATAATGGTATCGCGGAGTTCTACAACAATTGCGTTTGCGGAGTTATGAGTTAGTTTGCTGAAGCAATGGGAGTTGGGTGCCATTTTATTGTTTAATCAGCCAGGTCGTGCTACGACTGTGTCAAGGTAGCATAAAGTGGTCGATAGAAAAAACTTTTGAACCGATGGAAAATTATTTATACAGGGTGAACTCAAGGAAAAAAGAATATTACTGGAGACCATAAATTGTAGAAGGGGGCATATGATGGGACACTTGATACGACACGACTGTTTCTTTTTAAACCTGCTAGAAGGAAAAATACTTAGAAGGAAGACGAGGCAGAGAAAGGCCAAGATTGACCTATCTTAACCAGGTGAAGGAGAAAGTGGGTGTCGTGTCGTATCAGGAAGTCAAACGGCTGGCTGAAGACCGCGCGGAGCGGCGGTTACTCCACCGACAAGAGCATAGCTCTTAAATTTAAGAAGAAGAAGAAGAACTCAAAATGGTGATACAAAACCACGAACTCGCCCCAAATTTTATAAGACTAATTAATAATGAGTTAGCGCATTATATTGTCCAGCATTAACTGAGTACGAAACACTAATTTTGTATCACCAATTTGAATTCACTCTGTATAGTTATAGGAATATTTATTACGAGTTACCACCAAAATGCCCTAACCAAGATGGACCGACGATCTGTACGCTTATTGTCTGACGCGTTGACACTTACTATCACATACACTATTTCTTTCTATCAAACGGTATGAGACGATAACAGAAAGAGATGGTAAAAGCAATTGCAAGCGTCCGCGCGTTAGACAATGCGGCCTCTGGTGAAGATTGTAGGAACTACTTGGATGCAGGCATCGTAGACCGATCGTTGTACAGTAGTACACAACTGATATGGCTCACCGATGTACCTGCGCAGAAGACGCGTTTTAGAAGCGCAGTAAATTCTATTGACCAATCAGCATACTCCACGCATGGGGAGTCTTTTTCATGTGCCGCTATTGGTGGGTTGCTGCCGCCATGCCAGCGCGCGTCGCGTACCATGTTAGTCAGTCGCCATACATCCGAGTGAGTAAAACGGATAACAGGTACACTGTAATTTGTACCTTGTAACTATCAACATAAGACGTACGTACGTACGTAACATCACACATACACGTGCATCGTGTGCTACTGTAAAACTCTTTGGGGGAGGCATTTGTCTAGCAGTGGCTGTCTTGTGGCTGGTATGATGATGATAATCCACAAAAAATGAATTCTTCATAGGAGTCAAGAATACACCTTCAACTGAAACTGAAATCGATACAGGCTAATTTAGCACAAGAGTGTTGACGATCTTAGGCTTTCAAAAGGTCGTAACGATGAGGACTAGTCGTGCAGGGAGGGGGGTTACTACGAAATTCGAAGTTCGAAGTTCGGATCGTGCGGTCCCTCTCACTCTCTTAATAAATACCATTAGTGTGAGCGGAACGGCATGAAACGAAGTTCGAATTTCGCGCTTCGTAGTATAGGGCCAGGCTTATTAATGAACTAAAACAATTACTTTGCTCACCCGCGACCTTACAATAGTTACGTTTATGCAAGAAATGTGCGTTCATGCAGTTCCTCCACCTCCACACTGTACGAACACACACAAATCACATAAACCCAACCATCACCACCACCAAGCTACACTGACGCGTTTCGAACTCAACCAGAGCTCATCTTCAGAGTTACCACAACCGTATGCTATGCTACCAAACGTTAAACTAACAAACCAAAACAAATGTTTTAACTTGTCACTGTAACTTCTCAAGTACCCACTTTATTTTTCTTATTCTCAAACTACCCCACAAAAATTAACTTTTATTGACATATTTAAAACTACCTTGAATTTTTTTGTTTATTTATTTATAAGGCATATTTAATTAATACTAACTGTTCAAATTCGACCCAAGCCGCAGGCTTATTGTCTAACGCTTTGCAATCACTATTTCTTTCTGTCAAACGATATAAGATGATGATAGAAAGATACATAATGAATGGTGAAAGCGAAGAAGACCGTTAGAAGCGTTAGACAATATGGCCTCTGGGGTACAGTCGCCTATGCAAAAAGTGTGTGCACAAAAACGATTAATTTACTTGTACATACCTCTCTAATTTATGAAACAAGTCTTTCTTCTATGAAACCTTTAACTTCTCGAATTTTGTCTAGTTATGTTTCAATTACACATCCACGAACACATTTGAATACGTTAGTTCATTCTATTTTACATAAAGTACTTTCTCGATATGAATGTTGAATCTAGATGCAGGCTGATTGCAATATTCATACCTATTCACATTAAGTCAGCTCGTCCCGTTATGCACCCGCTGCATTTAGCTGCAGCTAAGATCATTACAATAAAATTCATATTTCAAGCAAACGATGCATAAAGAATTATCTTTCATTTCCGCAGCGTCTGCTGGTATTACTAAGGTAATAAAGCCGGTATCCGTTATGTAATACAGCGTGGATTTCTGAATGTAATTGTCGAAATATTTTGCTTCGGTACGTATCTGGTCTGGTGGAATAAAATTTTTAGTCATAATGTAATTTTTGTTTAATTTTTGTTAGTCATAATTTTTTTCCCGTCAAAACCATAAATTTTTCAGATTTTTTTATATGGTCGCCTGTAGAACTTTATTCGGTAAATTTAATTACAATACCAGCGGTGCAATGCAACATTGAAGTTTGACATTATTTTTTACTTTATGCTTGCTGTCAATATTTAAGAAACTTCATGAGCGTGCGAACGTCAAGTGCCATCACCCGATGCCGCTATTTTAGTTTCTCGATATTTTGAATACTCAGAAAGTTAAACATAAATATTTATATATAACCTTAACTTACTGAACCTGACTAGCGATGGTATTTGAATAGCGAACAAACATCGACGTGACATCACCAGCCTTTTGTTTGCATACCTGTCGACCCAAATACCAAAATCATAATTCATAAAAGCAGTAAGAAATGAAATGGTCAAGGTCGGAAAAGTCATTTGCCAAAGATGACGCAACAATCAATTTTGTTGCGGGTATTGTTGCAAAGAAACCAACTAGTGCATGAAACATTAACTCGGTTTTTAACCCCCGACAAAAAAAGAGGGGTGTTATAAGTTTGACCGCTATGTGTGTGTGTGTCTGTCTGTCTGTGGCATCATAGCTCTTAAACGGGTAAACCGATTTGGATGCGGTTTTTTTTAATAGAAAGCAGGTTTCATGGCGATGGTTCTTAGATATGATTCATCAAAATCGGTTCAGCCGTTTCAATGTTATCTCTTTTGTTAGCTGCGGAAGGGATCTTAGACGCATAACGGTCATTGACTTATGTCAAACATACGAGTGACATAATAGGCTACTTTCCTAACTAGTCTTTTAGATTATCAAAAAATATTGGACACGTATTTTTTATTTTGTCAATTAAACAAAAAATTACGAAGATATGGCGCGTTGAAGTTTCGCGTGACGTCACTTGTTCCTACACTTTGTATGAGCGTTTTAGGAACAAGTGACGTCACGCCTCGTCACGCGGAAGTTCAACGCGCCATATCTTCGTCATTTTTTGTTTAATTGTCAAAAGAAAAATTACGTGTCTAATATTTTTTGATAATGTAAAATACGGACTAATAAGAATTATTATTTTTTTACCTAGGAAACATCCCTATTGCGTTGGGGGTTTTTAATTTTTTCAATTTATAGTTATAAATTCCTGTCGTGCCCGGTGGATGTGGTGTCTCTTTCATCTGTACGCTCATTGTCTAACACGCTGGCGCTTGCTTTCGCTGTCACTATTTCCTTCTGTCAAACGGATTAAGATGGTGACAGAAAGAGATGGTTACAGCGAAGGCAAGCGTCCGCGCGTTAGACAAAACGGCCTCGGGTCTCCTCTATCTGGTTGTATTTCAAAACCGATTCTCGTAAAACAGGGATAATGACACCACCATCAACTGACGTACATTTCGTGTGCTTTATTCCGACCCTCATAATTGTGGTTAAGCTTAGTTATACCCCGTAATTAGGGGTTTGTTTCGCAAAGTACCCAGCCAAACTTCGTGTTTAGATCTAAACCGGAAATTTCACTATCAGTCAACTCTGTCGCACTTTTTATGAGTAATCAAAACACGATTCGCTCATAGGTAATAATAATGGCATCACATAAAAAAGCCGTGCTGGCCTAGTGGTTTGACCTCTCTCAAGCAGGTGTCGTGGGTTCAAACCCCGGCTCGCACCTCTGAATATTTCGGAATAAATTACATTTAAAATTTACCATGAGCTTTACGAAGAAGGAAAACATCGTGAGGAAACCTGCATACACCTGCGAAGAAATTCAATAGTGTGTGTGAAGTACCTAAACTGCACTAGGCCCGCGTGGGAACTACGGCCCAGCCCCTCTCATTCTGAGAGGAGACCTGTGCCCTTAAGTGGGATGCATGTATATAGGTTGGGATGAAGAATGGCGTCACTTATTCGTCAACTCATTCGACTGGCTATTTATCTGTTTTAAAACAACTAAAAACCTCACCTAAATCATAAAAGCAACCTCTATGAAAAGTTTCAACATTCTATAACCAAGGGTTTGGGCTGGGTATCAGTCAATCAGTCAGGACTTTACTTTTTAAATAGGGCGGGATTTTAAACACCGTATTAAATTAGTATTTCTGCATTAAGTCAATGGTTTTGTCCAGTATTAGCTGACCTATAGAAACACTAATTCTGTGTCATGTTTATAATTTCACCTCTCATGTATATGTAGATAAGTCGGGAAATAAAAATAAATATTTAGATAATATGGCTATGGTAATAACACTCATGCTTCATGCGGGGATTGCGTCAATTTTGAGTCGTTTTCAAAAAATTTGTACACAATTAAGGACGACCCTTTTAGTACAAATAATGAATTCTATCAAATACAAAGTAAATTTCGCAAACGTTGATTGCTTTCGTTCAACTTTAAATAAATTTCCTACAACTCATTATTACCTATCAAAGCAACGAAGTAGGGATAGAATGAGAAGTAAAAAATAATAATCCTCTTATGCGAAGGCAGTGCTAATTAAAATAGTTCCAATAATTAAAATGGAACTTGGTAGTCGTTTTGATATCGCATTTCATCGTAAATAGAATCCACGCTTTTTCAACGTACTTAACGCTGTTTAACACGCAATTCTAGAATATTCTGTACCAAAACGACCGCTTTAGACTAGTTGGTAGTGACCCTGCCTACGAAGCAAGAGGCAAATCCCGGTAAGGGCATTTATTCGCGTGATGAGCACGAATATTTGTTCCTGAGTTATGGATGTTTTCTATGTATTTAAGTATTTATTTATTTATATAAGTATGTTTATCGTCGTCTAGTACCCATAGTACAAGCTTTGCTTAGTTTGGGACTATGTCGATTTGTGTAAGATTGTCCCCTACTATTTATTTACCTATTTTATTTATTAAAAGCCCGTTAAAAAAATAAACCCTTCTTCTTTCCAGCCTAGAGATGAAAACGCAATTTTCCACCCGGCTATCTACCCATGAAAATAAAATAAAAATAAATAAATATCATGGGAAAATTCACACCAATTCACTTAGTTCTCAAAGTAAGCTAAGCATAGCTTGTGTTATGGGTACTAGGCAACGGATAAACATACTTATATAGATAGATATATACTTAAATACATATTAAACACCCAAGACCCGAGAACAAACATTCGTATTTTTCAACCGACGAAAACAAAAGGAGGAGGTTCTCAATTCGACGTGTATATATATATATTTTTTTTTATGGATGATCACGCATAACTTTTTACAGAGTAGCCCGATTTTGATGATTCTTTTTTTATTGGAAAGCGTATTTCCCGAGGGTGGTCCCATTTAAATTTGGAAACAATATTCCTACCCTAAGGGTAGAAAAACAGGGGATGATTGATTGTTCAGTTACTGATTGCACTATATGACCACGCATAACTTATTACAGAGTAGTCGGATTTTGATGATTCTTTTTTTATTGGAAATCGTATACCCCAAGGGTAGTCCCATTTAAATTTGGAAATAATATTCCTACCCTAAGGGTAGGAAAACAGGGGATGATTGACTAACTTTTTACAGAGTAGTCTGATTTTCATAATTCTTTTTTATTGGATAGATAGGGTATACGAGGGGCGTTCAATATAAAGTGAGAATGAGATGCAAACTCTTTTAATATTACGAAACTAAATACTGGCCGGTAAAGCTAATCTATCTAGCTGATTGCTATGAAAATAAAAACTAACTGTCTTTTGTTTAAAAAAATATACGGTAATTTTTTTGCAATGCTATTGAGTACGTTAGCGAAAATGGAGAAAATTGAACTGCGCGCCGTTATCAAATACTTGTATTTGAAAAATTTTTCTACGGACCAAGTCAATTTGGATTTGCGGGACACTTTAGGGTCTAATGCTCCTCCGTATTCGACAATCGCACGTTGGTGCGCCGAATTTAGACGTGGAAGAACATCGACAATGGACGACCCCCGCTCCGGACGCTCTACTACAGCAGTAACTGAAGAAATTGTGAAAAAAGTCAAAAACTCAGTTTTGGCGGATTGTCGTGTCACAGTTCGTTTTATTGCTGAAAATGTAAAGATTTCAACGGGGAGCGTGCATAATATTTTACATGAACGCTTGGGTATGAAAAAGGTATCTGCGCGTTGGGTACCAAGAATGCTTACTGACACGCAAAAACAAACTAGACTAGAGATTTGTCAAGAAGCTTTGAACCTGATGCAGCAAGACCGGGAACTTTTTTTGGCGTGATTTATAACAATGGACGAAACATGGCTCCATCATTACGACCCTGAAAGGAAACTGCAGTCTATGACATGAAAAAGGCCATCATCTCCAACTTCGAAGAAATTCAAGGTGAGCCCAATCTGCCGGTAAGGTCATGGGCTCTGTTTTTTGGGATGGTAAAGGGGTATTAATGATTGAGTATCTCGAGCATGGAGCCACTATTACGGGCACTTAATACGCCAAACAAATAGCAACATTGCGCAATGAGATCCGCGAAAAACGGCGAGGTAAACTCTCGAAAGTTGTGCTGTTCCACCAGGACAATGCCCCGGCACACAAGTCCGCCGTTGCAATGGCTGCAATTCGTGATGCTGGGTTCGATATCCTTAAGCATCCTCCGTATTCACCAGATCTCGCTCCCAGTGATTTCTACCTATTTCCGAGATTGAAACAATACCTGAGAGGCCAGAAATTTGAAGACGACGACGCGGTAGTCGCTGCAGTACAAGATTTTTTAAGTACTCAAGATGATACCTTTTTAAAAATGGAATTTTAAGTTTAGAAAAAAGATATACTAAGTGTATTATGCTAAAAGGTGACTATGTCGAAAAATAAAATGACATTTAGTAAAAATTGTTTATAACATACTCATTCTCACTTTTTATTGAACGCCCCTAGTACCTTGAAGTTGGTATTATAAATTTGGAAAAAAAATACCCCAATGATGGAAAAAAAGTGTAAAATAAAAACTTTTTAACAAAAAATTAAACCGCCGAATAAACTGAAAAGCAAAAAATAATACCTTTTTTGTTTGACCTTAATCTAGTTTGAAGTCGGTGCCTCAGCACGAGCCAGGAGGAGTGATAGAAGCCAATCAGGTAGACGATTATAGGTCCACTGCTCCTGGCTAAGTGCTGAGGCACCGACTTCAAACTGGTACCTAGATTAAGGTCAAACAAAAAAGGTATTATTTTTTGCTTTTCAGTTTTTTGGGCGGTTTAATTTTTTGTTAAAAAGTTTTTTGATACAAATATCTGCCCCGACACGGGAATCGAACCCGGGACCTCAAGCTTCGTAGTCAGGTTCTCTAACCACTAGGCCATCTGGTCGTCTAAAATTTAACTTTCCGAACAGGAGAGATGAAAAATACATTGTATTTATTTACTTAACGTTGATATTAATTAGAGGCATGAAATGAAACGCGCGTTACTATTTTGGTGGCAAAATAGGTGGTTGTTTCTTATTACACCGATTAATTGTTGGACATTATGAAAAATCCGAATAGCTATTAAATATGATGTATTCCTTTATGACGTTGAAGTGATCTACTTATCGATAACAGGATTGTCGATGCTATTATGCTTAGACGACCAGATGGCCTAGTGGTTAGAGACCTGACTACGAAGCTTGAGGTCCCGGGTTCGATTCCCGTGTCGGGGCAGATATTTGTATCAAAAATACGAATGTTTGTTCTCGGGTCTTGGGTGTTTAATATGTATTTAAGTATGTATCTATCTATATAAGTATGTTTATCCGTTGCTTAGTACCCATAACACAAGCTTTGCTAAGCTTACTTTGGGACTAGGTCAATTGGTGTGAATTTGTCCCATGATATTTTTTATTTTTTTTTATTTTTTATTATTATGCCGTCCGTGCCAGATAAATATCTAGGTATAAAAATAATATATATAACTTGGAAATAAAACTGCAAACACAAACGCTAAAAAACTTGTGGTGAAAGTATACGATCCGGGTATGTATTACAATACCGAAGTACGAAAAACCGAATGTATTAAAACATCGAATGGATCAAAAGACCGACACGATTTATTTCTGAAACCGTATCTCAGAATTTATTAAAACGGCACCATACAGAACCCATTAGGTTAGGTTAGGTTTGTTTTATAACAATCTTAAAAAGTTAACGGTTTCAGAAAAAAATGGTGTCAGTCTTTTGACCCATTCGATGTTTTAATACATTCGGTCTTTCGTACTTCGGTATTGTAATACATACTCGATTACTCACGTCCTAAAACGAGTTTAACTGGACATGTTTCGGGCTATTCCGTAGCCTTTCTTCTCGGAGCCACACGTCACGGCGGCTGTCAAACGCAGACGTGACGTGTAACACCGAGAAGAAGGGCGTAGCCCGAAACATGTCAAGTTAAACTCGTTTTAAGACGTGAGTAATCCGTTTCTTTTCACTATGAGTGAGTCTCACGGTAGTATAATGTTTAATTAAAGCGCTAAAAAACTGGTTGCCGTATTCAATTTTTATTCCTATTGATCTGCCACTTTCATTAAATGCTAAATGCCGGTATTGATTGAACCGTTTTGTAAATTATTTAAGTTTGTTTTCATGAAGTACCAATTACCTCTGAAATCGTTGATAACGAGCTAATCTGACCTGAAACTGAACAAGGCCCGGTTTCAACAAACCGTTACATTTCGCTTAAAATTGTTTAACGAAATCCGCTTTGTTTTTGACGTCCTTCACAAGAATTTTTTAACAACAAAGATATACAAAGTTGGATTTCTGACAGTTTTCCGAAGTTTAAATTGAGGATTTGTTTCATTTTCATAATCAACGAATTTACTGGCTTTTCAAGAGGGATATTCAAGAATATCTGTAGGTAGCAGTGGCGTGTGGTAGTAGTTATAGCTAAACCGTTTAAATATTAGGTAAGTCTTCGGCAGAGGGCCGGGAGAGGAATGGGCGGCATTCACACGAGGCACCCTAGACTCGGCCCCTTTGTCGTCTAACCCCCAGACCCTGTACCGCGCGTACGAGGACTCATTTAAACGGTCTAGGTACAATAACCCGATTACTCCGGCTTGACTAAACTTGCGAAGTAACGATGCGCTTCTCTTCTATTCATCATCATCATCATCGTCAGCCTATGTTCGTTCACTGCTGGACATAGGCCTCTCCCATGGCACGCCACTGAGCACGATCCTCGGCCACTCTCATCCAGCTCTTGCCAGCCGCCTTGCGAAGATCATCGCTCCACCGAGTCTGAGGACGTCCTACGCTACGTTTGCCGATCCGTGGTCTCCACTCAAGAACTCATCTACCCCAACGGTTATCGGTTCTTCGGGTTATATGGCCGGCCCATTGCCACTTCAGCGTGCTAATGCGGTGGGCTATGTCGATAACTTTGGTTCTCTGTCGGATCACTTCGTTACGAATTCGATCTTTTAGAGAAACTCCGCGAGCATAGCCCTTTCCATAGCACGTTGAGCAACTTTAAATTTGTGGACCAGCCCTACAGTAAGTGTTTTGGTCTCTTCTATCACTGCACTGCTTTTAAAGAAGAGGAGAAAAGGGTATGTGCAAAATTTTTCACGTCCCGCCACTGGCTAGGTGGGTGAATATTCAAGCGTTTTGATCGTTCTATTATACATCTTTACCATCCCCCGATTATTACCACGATGGAGACAAAAGTCGCAAAATATTTGATCAAACTAGATTTAGCATCGGTATTGTTTGTAGTTTTCATAAATACCTAGTTAATTCTGAGCATCATTCATTAGAATTCTGTTTTCGTTTTGTTTTGTTTTTGTGCGGTTGGCACGACTGATCTGTTTGGCAAGCCTTAGGGGAGGTCTATGTTCAGCAGTGGACGTCTTTCGGCTGAAATGATGATGATGATGATCATCTGTTTTAAAAATGTTTGCTGAAACAGTAATGGCAAAAAAACGTCGTAACAACGCTGAATATTCACCCAGGTACTTCTGTATTTTACACTTGTATACTTTGTACACGCCGTGGTGGCCTAGTGGTTAGACCTATGGCCTTTCAAGCAGAGGGTCGTGGGTTCGAATCCGGGCTCGCACCTTTGAGTTTTCGAAATTCATGTGCGAAATTGTATTTGAAAGCTTTACGGTGATCCTTTATAAACATATTTATAAACATCGTGACGAAACCTGTACAAACCTGATAAGAAATTCAATGGTGTGTGTGAAGTTCCCAACCCGCACACCAATCATTATGAGAGGCCTGTGTCCTGCAGTGGGACGTATATAGGCTGGGATGATGATGATGATGACACTTTGTACAGAGTGTCCTCAAATTAATCTGCAACATATCAGGCAGTTAAGTGGACCGATAACCGGGAGAGTCGCTGGCAACCGGTGGATATAGGAAGTAAGGTTGTCCTTTATTCTGGCATCCAAAGAGAAGACTTCCACTGTAGAAAGTCTTTTGGCTGATGATAATATTTTCCAGGATTTTTTAAATATGGATGCCAATGTTATATTTTTCAAAAATTTTGACCTAAAAATTCTAATGAAAAATCTTCAACCAAACTGACTTATTATCTTATACTTGTCCATCAGTGTACTTTGGAAAGTACTACTTTCTCATACAACGTCTTCGTTTGTAGCAACAAAATTTTTACGAATTCATATAAATATTACATGACTTTTTTTATCAACAGTCCTCGTGAAATTAAAATGTTATTGTGGATGCCAAACAAAAGCAACCCTCCAAAAATTAAATGTGAAACCAAATAATGAGACTTAATTTTAATGAGATTACGGAAAAAATTAACGAACGTTTTTCCTAACGAAGGGATTCACTACTGGCCTTTTTATCCCTACATCACATAATTTTAAGGTAATAGATACATCTAAAATTTCTTGATCCTTTAAGGATCTTATTAGCACTTGTTTGAAGTTTCCAAACCAAAAATTCCTTTAATATTTTCTATTTGATTTTTATTGCGCATAATTTTACAGAAACAAGGTAAGCGGGTATTTTCTCCCGTTACTAGGTAGTATGGTATTAACGTATTAGTCAATCAATACCAATGAAAATAAGTCGGCTTACCTTAGGACCCATGGGGAAAAGTAAATAAGTAGACCTTTAATAACCGAAAAGCTAGGTAATAAGAAGAAACCACGTCTGCCTGAGTTCCATTGGCTGGGTTGATGGTTAGGTTATACCTATCTATTTTTTTTGTTTGGGCTATGCTGGCCTTATACACCGTGGTAATTTTTTATATTTGAAATCCGGGATAAGTATCTAAGCATGGGGTTAGTCATTAATGCCGTAAATACTCGTAAAATGTATATGAGAGATTATTTTCAACGACACCTGGCGATCACCTCGAACCAAGTGGCAGGCCAACAGGCGGGGTGCCAGGAAGTAGGGTATGGACAGTAGGTACACGACGTAATTTTTATGGTGGTTAAGACCTATATTTTGTCACATCGGCTATCATCATTTATGACGTAGGTAAACTTGCAGTCAGGTCCCGAACTAGAAGCGGTCTTTTTCTAAGAAGCTTATATTTGTCTCCCTTGTATTGTATTGTAGTGTACGTAAACTTGGTACTATTAGGTCCCAATTTCGAAGCAATCCGTCGGCTTATTCTATTACGCTACGACACGGCATGTTAGTCAATATTCCGAATTGACCGACAAAGGTGCGTTAAAGAAAAACGTTTGGCAGAGCAAGAAAATAGCAGAGCGGAAAATAAGTTCAAAGCTCCGGGCGGGTGAGAAAATCCATTGAAATGGAAGGATTTTCCAGAAGGCTGGTCGCGGCGCTCCGGCCATTCAGCGTGCCATTCATGCCGCCGTTTGAACATTTTGAGAGAGCTGGAACTGCGTAGTTTTGGTTATTGCTGGAACATGTTTCAATAATTTTTGAATTTTAAATAGTTTCGTTTAATGTTTGAGCCCTTGTTAAATACTGAGTGTATTAGCCGATATTTAGTTGGTGGATGGGTTAGAGCTGCATAGTTTTGGTTATTCGGAGAACAGTTTGTTTCAAAAATTATTTTTTAATAGGTAGTTTTGGCTAAATTTTGAATTCTAAAAAATTCAAAAAATTCGAAAAAATTCTATTATACTATTTACCCTATTTTCTTGTACGTCGTTGAAGAGAGGCCTCTTTTCTTGCTTAAAGTTAACTATCACACGGGAACATCATTACCGTGATATTGACTATTATATGTCATCCAGTATTTGGAATTATGTAGGCAAAATTTCATCTAAATTTATCATCATCATTTCAACCGAAAGACGTACACTTCTGAACATAGGCCTTCCCCAAGGCTCACCAAACAGATCGGTCCTGTGCCATTCGCATCCAACGCATTCCCGCAACCTAAAACATGTCGTCGCTCCATTTCGTTGGAGGCAATAATAATAAAGAGGATAGAAGTGCCTTAGACGCGTGACCTTGGCGCCGCACTTGTGACTCGTAGGTCACAAGCGCGCGACTTGTGGCTCAGTGCTATTTGAAACGTGGGTATGACAACAAGTGCTTTAAAATGGTGTTTTGCAGCATTAGCAATTGCGGAAACTCGTCCACACTGTGTAATTACACTAATAAGGGGATTATATTTCATTGGTATGTATTAATTTAATGTAATAATGCGGTTTATATCAAAATACAACTAGAGAAAATATTTCATTATGAAATATTGGTTTACACGTTATTAACACGGAACTTCATATACCATTGCTACTCATGCCCATAAAAACGCAGATCGTTTTGAATTATACGCAGCAATGTAAAGTAATTTTTGATAACCCTTCCGTCTTGCACAAAAGTTCGTGGTACGGACAAAAAAACAGGTTACGACTAGTACAGACATAATGCCGACGCGGCCAATAAATGGCGCCGTTGTGTAAATGTGGGTATGACTTACGTTGAGTGTTATTCAACGCTATCTCTAAGGTGTAAGGTTCATAATTGTTTGTAAGCAAAAATTTTAGTAATTGTGTGCGTGATTGCGTAGTACGGTTCCGGTCTTTTGCATGTGTGCATTAACACAGTAAGTAGAGGGGATGAAGTAGCGACACGAGTTCCGGAAGAAAATAGGAACTAAGGCATTTCTATCCTCTTTATTATTATTTCTGTGCCTAACCTACACTGCATCTTCCGGTCCGTGGACGCCACTTGAGAACCTTTCGGCCCATTCGGCCATCAGTTCAATTAGCGATGTGCCCTGCCCACTGCCACTTCAGTCTGACGGTTTTTCGATGTATGACGGTGAGTTTAGTTCTTGCGCGGATTTCATCATTTCTAATGCGATCCCGCAGAGAAACTCCGAGCATAGCCCTCATCTCCCTCTGAGAGACCTTGAGCTTTCTTATGAGACCCATCGTTAGCGGCCACGGCCATGTAAATCTGTTCAGCCGTTATTTGTAATTGTGTAACATACATCCAAAAAAAATCACCAATTTTCTAATTTGTGTATCTTACGGTCAGCGAATTTCAGTTGAAGCAATTGTGACCTGACGTAATATTTCTATACCCCGTTATCTAACGCTCAGTTTGGGGGCAAGCTAAAATAGTGATGTAGCTTCACATAATTATTTGATTCACATTTACTTATAAATAGTTATTTGTCAAATTGAAATTATTCTTTTGAGAATGTTCTTGGGATAACTCATTCATTGCATCTATTTGATCGGATAGGAGGCCGACAATTGTTGAATTAACAAACGTATTAAATAAAAATCCAGGCATTAAATCTGAAAAAAATATTAATCAGTTGTTAGAAAATAAGGAAGTTCAAATTGATAAAAGTATTGTAAACAAAAGCTGCATAGAGCATTACAAAAAAGTACAGTTTTTGCCAGTTACATCTGTAGAGGTCGAAAAACCATTTTCATTTTTAAAAATAAATTTTTACAAGCAGACGACGAAGTTTGACTTCATATAATTTGGAAAAAATATTGTTAATTTATTATGAAACATACTTACAAAAATATTTTTTTTTCTTTCTTTTCATAATAATTTAAAAAAACACTATAGAAGAGCTCTGGTAAGTATGGATCTTTGTGATAATCATGTTAGTGAGTGAGTAAATGAACTTAATTTTTTATCGATTCAGATTATCGAAACTACCCCATCACTTGCCCCTAAACTGAGCATTAGATAACGGGGTCTAAATATTTCTAATCTCGCTTATGAGCTTACAACACCTAGTTATATTTTTATCTGTATGTCTGTATCGAAGACAATGTCGGCATTGTCTGCCAAGCACAGTTAAATTGTGGAATCAACTCCCTACGGTGTTTCCAACTAACTATGACATCGGGTCCTTCAAGAAAAGAGTGTATTGTTCCCTTAAAGGCCGGCAACGGACTAGTGACCCTTCTGGGGTTTCTGGTTCTCATGGGTGGTGGTGATCGCTTACCAACAGGTGACCCACTTGCTCGTTTGCCTCTCTATATCAATAAAAAAAAAAAGTGTAAACATTATGCAGACACGGGCTATGTGTAGCGGAAAATGTGTACGTAATATTTACGAAATAAACAAAATTCTTATATCCGTCCGATACCCGATATGACACGCTCCAAACTAAGGGTGATAGAACCTAGAATTTCAAATAAATACGAGCCGAAACGCCTAGGGACTGAGAAGAAGTGGAAACTAAAGTAACACACATTAAACACATAATTTAGTTCGAGGCTTTTATTTTTAAACGTACATAGGAAGAAAGTTCTTTTCTTTATTACGATTTGTTTTCAAACTGTACAGCCTTACGCAAGTTTCCACAGGAGGTTTTTAAATATAAAAATAATGTTAACGAGGTAACTGATTCCTCATAGATTATGAATACTAAAACTGAATTGCGACGTCACTTATTAGCCAACTCAATTGACTAATCTATATTACGATTAGTTAATTAAATAGTTGGGTACTAGAACTATACCCTGTTATTTACTAGATATGACAATGTGTCTTGAATTATTGATTACTAATTACGTTATTACAAATACCCTGTTGAAAGCTGTATATATTTCCGTGTATTACAATTTAAAAAACAAAGACCTATAGAACTAAGTATCTTATCCACAATGCTAAAAAATCACTAATTATTATGAACACAGTCGTAATGAGAACAAACCGTTGTGGATTATTCAAAGCAAAGTAGTCATTAGTGCCACGTGATAGGCCATAAAGTTGTGCATGAGGTCGCCCATAAAGATTTACTGGGAACTGGGCTTTGAGTGCCGGAAATTAGTGTTCACTGCTCAAGTTTCAGGACAGTCTTAGGCTGTTTGTCTTTTGATAACACATAAATATTTATAGCACTATTTTGGGTTCCGTGTCTGTCGAGAAATAAGTTCTTGTTAAATCATTCTTAACAAGTTTTTGTTCCAATTGTATGCATTGTCAGACAAACATTGGATGCATTGTATTGGATTGGAATTGGATGCATTGTTTTTGTAGTGGTAGAGCCATGTTGTAGCTAGCCGCTGCATCACAAATGGGCCGGCTCGTCCGGGGCAGTACCACCCTCTCACAGAACACCGGCGTGAATCAGCAGTACTCCTGCTGCGTTTCGTACGGTCAGTGAGAGCGCCGGGGGCCCAATACCTCTCCCCCTCCCCTATTCCCTCTCCTTTTCCCAGGGCCGACAACGCACTGGCATCGTGTAAAGCGCTGCGTGTGTCTATGGACAGTGGTGATCATTTAACATCAGGGGTGACCCACTAGTTTGTTTGTCTGGCCTCTTTAATATAAAAAAAAAACTACATGTTCGTATCGAATTTCATGTCAATCCGGTCACTTAAAGTGAACAAAATTTGGATTGCTAGATTTAAATATCCTAGGTTCTAATATTTTTATTCTTGCAATGTCATTGTACCTACTTTTTTGGTGTTCAATAAAGAATATTCGTATTGTATTGTAATATTATAAACTAGCTGATGCCAGCGGCTTCGCCCCCGTTCTATTTTTTCTAAAATTTCTTTCATAAAAACCTTCTCTTGACAATAAAAAACGCAACAAAAAAAGAATTATCCAATTTGGTGCAGTCAAACGGAAGTAATGCGCGTATAAACATATCGGTGATTCATTTTTATTTATATAGATAGATGAGAATATTTGTGATGGTGTCTGAAAGTGTCGATGTTTGGAAGGTTGTTATTCGATCACGATATAACAGCTGAACTGTACCTCTATCATGAGTAGGGTGTCCCAAAAAAATAAAAGTTATTTTTTAGTAACGCATACCCTCTTGTTTTGTTTGAATATGTCAAAACAGTTGTAAATAAATTTTCACGTTCTTAGGACCACGGCAACCCGTGCCGACTTGCATCGAAACATTTTACAACTTGCATACTGAGGCGCGCGGCAGCTAACATATCGAAGTGCTTGAATTACTCGTTTGTTTTCTTAGTAAACACTTTATTTTCGTTCAGTCAACATGTCAGTGGAGTTACGCAGATCTAAAAAGGGAATATTTTTAAAAGGAGACGTAAAACATCGAATTACCGCTTCAAAACTTCCCTCTAATGCACATGTGTACTGGTGGCAGTTTTGTTTTATAACATTCGGGAAGTGAAGTTAAGTGTCAATGTAAGCGCTAATCTTACTATTCGTGAGTGCATCATTTACTGAGAAAGAGCACGTATACCGATTAAATCTTTACCTAACTGTGTGAAAAAACTAGTAACCTTATACCAAATTTGGAGATTTGCAAAAAAATGCACACAAAACACAAGACGTGAATTTATTTCAAATTGCATATGCCGATGCGCTTCAATTAATGAAGATAAAAGAAGATAGGATGTTCGTTCAAAACGAAGAACCGGATACAGTAACAGAACATTGGGATGGCAAACTGTTGCCGGCTTTGGATGCACGCAAATCTAAAGAAGAACATCTACCAGTTGTTATTTCATATGGTAATAAAGAGCAATTAATCGCTGTGCCAAAATTAGACAACTCTACCGGAAGCGAACAGGCGCAGGCAGTTTGGAACGCTATTGTCGACTGGAATCTCAAAGAAAAAGTGCAGATTCTTTGTTGTGATACTACTGCTTCAAATACAATAATTAAAGGTGCGTGTGTGCTTCTAGAACAGAAACTGACCAGAGAAATGCTTATTTTTGTTTACCGCCATCACGTCTAGGAATTGGTATTGAAGGCTGTGTTTGTGGCAAAAATTAGTCAAGTAACTACAAGCCCTGACTTTCCATTGTTCAAAAAAAAAACTATGACAACAAATTTTAATTAATAATGTCCTTTTAATGATTAAAACTCAATAAATATAAGACTCACATTAAATAGATTTTTATTTATCGAATAAACAGTAAGTTCTAAAATCTTCTCTATGGATTCCATACTAAATTTTACATCAAACGTTTGACATCAAGTCGGCACGGGTTATCATTTTGCGATAGCGATAATATTTAGTATTTCAGTTATTAGAGTCAATTGAAAAAAAAATAGAGGGTATGCGTATCCAAAACCGAAAAAAAAAAATTTCCCTTATAGCCTGGGACACCCTAAACATGAGTTTACACTAGTTTACAGTACCTCTACCATGAGTTTACACTAGTTTACGTGACCGTACTCGCTAGCGACGGCGTAAATTATTTGTATGGAGAATTGTACAGCGCCTCTAGCGGTCACTTACGGAAGTACAATTCTCCATACAAAACATTTACGCCGTCGCTAGCGAGTACGGTCACTGTGAACTAGTGTAAACTCATGGTAGAGGTACAGTGACCGTACTCGCTAGCGACGGCGTAAATGATTTGTATGGAGAATTGTACTTCCGTAAGTGACCGCTAGAGGCGCTGTACACAATTCTCCATACAAATAATTTACGCCGTCGCTAGCGAGTACGGTCACTGTAAACTAGTGTAACTCATGGTAGAGGTACGGATCTTGGTGCGCAGATATAAAATGATCTGGATAAGACAGTTAATATCCTGGTAATAGGTTCCCAGGAGATAATATTTTAATTTCAAACGAGAAGTTAATCATTATCATCTTGAAAACCAAGGTTCTTCAACGTTCTTAAACAGCTCCTTCTATTTTCGTTGTAAGTAAAAACATCATCCCACGAGAACCCATTACCGGGTTATTAAGTATCCTAATACATAATAACCCGGTAATGAGTTCCCGTGGGAACGATATTTAAAATTTACAGTGACATAACAGTCTCAATCTAGATCTTTGTTTATCTGTACGCCAAGTTTCATTTAAATGCTTTCAGCTGTTATAGCGTGATTGATTAACAAACCTCCAAACATATTTACAAATTTTATCATTTGAACTAATATAAGTAGGATAGGGTTATTTTGACGTTTCATATTTTTTACATTAATAATTGCAAATTAATTTAATTATAATAATTTTTACTCCATCATGTAGGCTGAATAAACTGGACATGAATGCTGTATTACATTCTGTGTTCTAGCAAAAGATAATTTCTGTTTTCTAATGACCATTTTTAGACTTAGTTACCTAGCCTAGCTAATACAAATTAAAAAACACAAACACTGTAACAAATGTAACACACAGTAACTTTCTTTTAAAAAAGTTTTTAAGCTACTGTAGTGGCATCTTCACGGTGTGAGTAAACGAGCAATTCCCAGTTGTCCATAAAATTACTGGTTATATCAAATTATTAATATTTATTTACCAGGTCATAAAAATGATTAAACCCGTCCCGGTTTTATGAATTTTTAATGTTTAGGTTAGGGTTAAATAAACATTATGAGAAAAAAAAACAGAAATAAAGCCATACCGAATAATAACTACGCAAGACGATACATTCGGAACTTTAATTTCACAGCCAAAAGACAAAAAGAACAGAAAACCATCTGTATGGTGTCAGTTGATTGACCTAATAATAAGCACGATTTATATACCTACTTCCCTAATCTGTCATTTAATTGTAACAAAGACATTATACTGACTTCTTCCTCGCTCTAATAGGCATTGTGCAATAAAAAATCCTTTATAGACCACGCTAAGGGTGGACAGAGATCGTAAAGATACCATTAAAAGTGCCACTACTACCATAAAAATGGCATAAATTCTATAGTAAACTTAGTAAATGGCTTTTCGAACACTAAAGCAAATGATATTTTAGTACAATTGGTACGCCGGGCGTGTAAAGATTTCAGTGCTTTGCTGCAATCCACGCGTGTAATATAGTCATTGAATTAGCATGAGAATCTGAAAATATAAAACTCTCGTGTCACGGTGTTTGTTTATATCGAACTCCTCCGAAACGGCTTGACCGATTTTTATGAAAGTTTTTTCTCTATATTCGGTAGGTCTGAGAATATCCTATTGAGGCTATTTTTATACCCCTATTCTTCGCAGACGGAGTCGCGGGCAACAGCTAGTAATTTAATAATATATCACGGGACAATTCACACATCTTATCTTTGGAACAAAAGCAAAGCTTGTGTAATGGATACTAGACTCGAGAACAAACATCATATTTTTCATACAAATATCTGCCCCGACGCGGCAATCGAACTCGGGACCTCAAGCTTCGTAGTCAAGTTCAAATTAGGTCGTCAAATAATGCTAGCAGAGGTACCTAGCGCTTGTAATATTTCATTTTTGTCGTGTTTCGACTGAGAATAGTGTAACGGTACCTCCCCCCCCCCTATTTAAAAATCCCCCGCTACCTAGAGCTATATATCCTACATCTTTTGACGGCTGAAAACTGAATTAAATTGCTGAAATATTGAACTAAATTACCTATCTATCTTATTAAAACTATGTATCTAACTCTGAACCAAATAAATAAAGAATTTATATACTGAAATCTATACAGCGTAGAAACATAAGATTATTTCTATTGGACGTGATACGTGATATGGCCATGTGATCGTCTAGTACCTAAGAGAACCCTTCGTTGTGTCCGTGCCTAAGTAACCCTGGAACTTTTAGTGAAGAATAAAGATTGGACTACCTATAAATATTTATTATATAGCGGCTAGTAACTTTATGCTAATTTTATTTAGAGGAAATGGTTGGTATTGAATTGCATAAGAGAAGACAGTTATAGTTTTATCTATGTATTAGAGTGGGTAAGTAAGTCTTAAGATAGATTATAGCCTAGAAGAGTAAATCAGAAGTGTTTGGAGTAGATATTAGACAGAAATATGGTATTCTAACTTAATAATATTCTATCTATAATGGTAATGAAGATATATGGTTGCCCATATTTTGATTCAGGTTATAGGTAACTTAAGTAGTATTGGAGAAGAGGTAAAGATAGTTAAATGGAAGAGGTAATTTCAGATTTATAAAGTCATTGGTCAATAGTCTGTGTCATGTACTTGTAGGCAAGGCATTTTATATTGCGGCTATGTTTGAGAGCCCACTCCCCGCTCTCAAAGGTGGTCTTCGACTCCAAACTGGGACTCAAACCTCCCCCGCATGTACTCTGATGGAGCATACTACTTTTTCCTTGCAGGTAATTAGAATATAACATTATAACATTGTATAATAGAAGAGGGCAATCAAAGGGAATGTCAGTTATAGCCAGAGGCTGTCCCTGGGTCAATCCTGTGATCATAATACTCCTGCATTAGCAAACCAACTTCAGTGGTAATTGTAAACTTCTCTGGTTTATCATAATGACTAATGAGTAGCTACCGGGTCCCTTGGTACCGGTAAGCCACTAACTTGCTTCAGCCTTAGTTTTAGTCAGAGTGACTTCCATTGTCAGTTTATAAAATAAGCATTTGGTATAACTTTTACCATCAAATTTAGTTGATATAACTAGCCACTACAGGACCAAATAACCCAAGGTTGCTTTACCAGGGACGACCACCGACTTCAAAGGAGATTCTACTTTTCAACAATTAAATGTTCATAGTGAGTTTGTTGAGTTTTATTTTGACTCACTAAATCGCAGCTACTAGGGTTTACTAGATAGGACATATGGATGAAAGGGAAACCCTGAAATCTTTCATCCGTCGGAAAGTCTAGAGCGTCATAGTCAAAGTCAGTCAATGCCTCAGGCATTAGTAGTTATGTCATCAAATGTAGCCCTTTCCCACAACACAAAATAGCACAATGAAGAACTGCCATGTTTAGGTAGTAATATTAAATAAGTCAGGCGGCATAGCAATGCCCCCCAACATCAATTAGCATGATGAAGAACAGCAGATAATAATTGGTTAATGGTAATAATATTAAGTAAGTCAGATGGCATATCTCAGCCCTCCAACCCATTATAATATAATGCAGAACAGAAGATAGTTAATGGTAATATTATTAAGAGAGTCAGATGGCATATCACAGCCCTCCAACATTATTATGGTTTAATGAAGAACAGAAGGTAGTTAATGGTAATAATACCTATCCCTGATAAACCTATCCTAGCAGCTAAACTATCCATCTATTCTACACGAAATTTGCAAGCTAGGAATCCGGATTCCACATTTACAACTACCGCGGGGCCCCTCTCCAACTGATAAGAGAGGGCCTATCCTAAACTAATGCCTACGTTGAGCGGGTTGACTCGAGTCCTACTTTCTATACCCGTGTGCTTCTGGTACCCATCTGAGGGGATTGGGATAGATGAATACCAGAGTGTAATATATATATAAATAGATAAGCGGACTAGGTAGATGATGAGGTTGAAACACCGGTTATGGCGCTCCAAACCCTTCAACACCCAGGGAGAACTTGGGTCCGACTCTTGAGTTATAATACAGACCCCCACCCTTCTCCAAGGAGTGGTACCCTAGCCTTAAACGCCTCCGAGATGGGCTAAACTGTCAGTTGGCACCGTTAGGTGACCCATTTATCCCTTCTCAGAGGTCAGCTCTTACTTAGCTGAAGTCTAGATCAGTTCTCCAATATACTAATATAACACTCCCACACAGCAATCCCCCCCAGACCCCGCTAAACTCCAACTTAGCTACCAAATATCCATGTAATCTCCCAACAGTGAGTATACTATAACCATGTTTGGCGATAGATACCCAGAGCCAGGCAATCACACAGAAAAACCCCCCATTTAATTAACACAAGAAATAAATCAACACATAATAGAGGTAAAACACAGCAAAGCCACAATAAAAAAATGAGAAAGTAATAACCCAAGGAGAACCTTACCAGACCCGTAGTCAAAATGCGAAAAAAGTCCCTTCTACTCTGCGCAGTCCCTTTTATACCCTTGCCTCGACGATACCCACCGAAACACACTTTATCACAGTATAATAATGATCAGTAGGGTGTCTCGGCAGCGACCTTAATTCTACCCACCTACGCGACCTCGGCACACAACCTCGCGATAGAGCGCCACTCTTCAGTTATGTTTTGATAATGTCACATAATTATCATCATCATAATTTTTAACACTTAATTAAGATTAGAAGTTGAGATTTGTAATAACGATATGATATATATATATATATATAAATGTTCCACTGAATCTATTGCACGCGCATAACTTTCGATCGACTGCACCAAGTTCGATTATCTCCACAAACCGTATTGTACTTTTGAACGGTTTTATTCAGTTTCATAGCTACGTATATTTGCCACCTACGAATTAGCTACGGAGAAGTATTTGCACCTCTTCGGCTGGGATGCGCGAGGTTTCATTGTTAAAAATTCACATTCTGCTAAATAACTTCATTAGATATGTTTTTACATGTCTCGATTCAAATTAAGGCCGACATTGAAACGAGCCACAATACCAATAAAAAGGTTACACTACCAATCTGTAGCATATCAATTACCTCCGTACGTAATAAATGTGCGGTCCCGTGCTGATCGAACGTACTATGCTAGCCGAGCTATGCTAAGATTTCGTGGCTCATAGGTACTTTTCGCGTTCCGGCCGTTTGTATGAAAATACTCTACTGATCATTCACTACACTGTGCCCTAGATCCATCGGCATAACAACAACTTGAGAACCCCGTATCTCACGCGCAGTCTACCCGCTAGTCAGTATTGTTGGCACAGAATTCATTTCTAAATCCCCAGGGTCTTTATGTCGTTCGCATAAAGTGCAGTATTGCTTAACCCGACTCGCAGGTAATTTGGTCAGCCCGTGCATCGTGTTCTTATTTGAACATTTTAGCAATTAAAATATTTTAACATCATCATCATCATCTCAGCCGAGACCCACCCAATACTGAACATAGGCAAAAACTGAGTTCGTTTACATGAAACTGGCTGTACCAGCATGTAAAAAAAGGACTGTTGAATTCAGATCCGATTAATACATATAGGTGAATTTAAATAACCCAACGAATCCTAAGGTAATAGCTTGGGTCCTTACCAAGGTACATAAGAATACCAATTAAATATCCCAACGAATTATAAGGTAATAGCTTCGGTCCTTACCAAGGTACATATGAATACATTAATACATATAATTAATGTTTTTCCCTCTTAGACCATTTTACGGGCCTGAAAATATTATATAAACATATATTTGTGAATGAGACGGTTTTCAGAATCTGAACCGTCACATCGCCTCCCAATGTTTGCGCAAGTGAGGATCCGTTAAACTGGAGAAAACATTTAAACCAATATTCACAAATATATTGATCTAAACATCAACACCCAAAATTTATTAGCAGTTTCCCCAAGAGTGAGGCTTGTGACGTGGTGTGTACTTTAAACCCAAAGATAATGATCAGAGTAAGAAGGTCGTCTTATAACTTCTAACTTACTAATTATGGATATTTATCACATCTCCAGGTAGGTTCTAGATAGAGGAACTGGTTGTGAAGCAGTCAGCCCTAGTAGCATTACATCGGCCCTTCCACCCCAGTCTTGCCCCTGCCTGTCGACCAGAAATGGAACTGCCAATGTAACCCCTTCCAAAACCGGATTAGCTTTTCACTCAGCAAATCGTCCCTGTGGTCATAACATACCCATTAATCAAAAGTCCAGCCAAAGACGTTCACTTAATACAAAAACCATTAGCCTTTCGGTGTGGGTGCAGTGTGCTCGAAGTAAGCATCGGCTTCCTAGCACTTGCTTTGAAGCCCTACATGTAGAGTAACGATTTCCTGGCACCAGCCTCAACGCTGATGTCGATTTCGACTTAACCTATCACCATTTGCGCAAGAAAATCATTTGGTGAGTGCTGTATCAAGGGTTGACTGCCAATAAACCATCCTTGTCATCCACAGAACTACTGAACTGTTATAGCCCTTCACACTAGATTTTTTTTTTCACATTAAAACAAACTTGCACATTCACCTGCATCCTTCCTCATTCACTCCCTCAATCACTTCTTTCACCCACCTCATAACAGTCCAGTAGTTTCAACAGGAACCAAAGACGTTACTAATACCTTTTAATTAAAAGGAGAAAGTTAGGTAAATATCTTGAAGTTAAGAAAGAACAATCTCCCCACTTCCGCAAACCAACTAACTACCGTCGTGGAACTAGAACGGCACATCGCGGTCAGTAAGCGCTTCAGTGCCAACACATTGTCAAAACTTAATACTAGGCCCTACAATTGCTTCCGTAAGTGAGAAAATCCCAACCAGGCGAAACCGATCAAATAATGATAAACGAGCTTATAACCTTATCCTCTTAATTTATTAGCACTTTCCCCAAAAGTGAAATTGTGATGTAGTGTGTATTTATACCGAAGGATAACGACCAAAGCACGAAGGACCATTTTCCCACCTTCGACTCATTAATAATGAATATCCATTGGGCCATGAGGTAGTTTCAGATAGAGGAACTGGTTGTGAAGCAGTCAGCTCTAGTAGCATTACATCGGCCCTTCCACCCCCAGTCTTGCTCCTGCCTGTCGACCAGAAATGGAACTGCCAATGCAACCTCTTCCAAAACCGGAGTTAGCTTAGCTGTCCTTTATAACCGGGTCGTGGAGCACCCTTTGGCACCCCACAACCCTCAATGGGGCAATAGACATCCAATAAAAATCAATCTAGCCGAAAAACAAACCCTCAATACAAAAGTCATTAGGCTTTCGGAGATTGTGTAGTGTGTTTGTCCCTAACGTTTCCATTGGGTGTAGAGTAATGACTCTCTGGCGCCAGCTTCAATGCTGATGTCGATTTCGACTTAACCTATCACCATTTGCGCAAGAAAATCATTTGAAGGGTGCTGTATTATGGGTTGCGTGCCAATAAACCATCCTTGTTATCCACAGAATTTCTGAATTGTTATAGCCCCTTATACTATAACAGTGGTTCTTATTCCTTTTAGCTGGCGACCCAAAATACAAATATATTTGAAGCTTCGTGACCATAAAGTTAAATATTATAAAAAACATATTTTCCTTATTCAAGTGAAAGTTATCTTTAAATTAGTTATTATAATATTCGCGACCCATCTCATATCGCCCGTGATTTAAATTTAGGTCGAGACTCAAGGTTAAGAAACGCTGTACCTACTAGAACGACAAGTCCTACTCTTTCCACTTTTTTTTTTATTTTAGCAACTATCAAGTCACACATCTACCCTTGTCCTTCCTCAATCTCTGTTTCATTCATGCTATAACAATCCACCAATTCAGACAGGATACTCAGATGTGAGCAATAAATAAAATAAATTTAAAGTAAAAGGAATACTTAAACTCTCTCACTTCCGATAAACAATAACCTACTGTAATTTTGAAACGAGCTTCCCTATAATTATTTTTAATCCGATATATACCTACAATGTTTATTGCGTTTTACCCTATATTAATTTAGTATTACTCATAGACCAAATCCTAACCTTACTCATTCATTGTAAATAAAAGGAACGAGGTTTTTTTTTTAAAACTAATTTTACCTAGGTATTAAAACTAGTTTTACTTTTGAGCTTCAGAAACGTAGATTCAAAATATTGAAAAGTTCCCAAAATTATAATTACCTACTTACTCAGATATAATAAGATACTTAGTACATTAAAAAGAAACTTAACATTAGGTAACTACTAAATTTTTGCTGTAAATTTAACTAATTAGTGACTCCTTCACTAAGCAAAAACACTATATCTTCAGATTCCAGCTACTATCCACTTAAAGCAACAACTTTTAGTACGTATAAAGTTACTAAAAATAGGGAACCATTTCAACTTGGTTGCTAACCGGCCTACCTAAAACCTTTTCAACCTTAAAACGCCTAAAGAACCCTTCCCGCAGACCTCTAAAATTTCGGGTAGATGAACAACCGTGATGAGACTACCCCGCCTTTTTACTAACCAAATGCACTTATGACAATTCAAGCTAACTTTAAGTATCTAAAATGATTGTCCTTACACCTAATGAGTGTCTTAAATCGTTAACCAAGTTGACGTTACTTATAACTACACGACACGAGTACCCATACCAACATCAACCAGTTGTGGAATCAATATAAAATCGAATCAAAAACCAAGTGAAACTAATCGAACCTAATTAATTACGCTAAATAAGAACCTTTCCATCGTGACGAAACCTGCACAACTACCAAGGTCCTTTCATTACGATATCTCATGCTGGGAGGTAGCCTGTGTCACTCAAACTAACGTAACTAATCGAACCTAATGAAGTACGCTAAATAAGAACCTATCCATCGTGACGAAACCTGCACCACTACCAAAGTTATTTCATTACGACATCTCACGCTGGGAGGAAGCCTATGTCACTAAAATTAACGTAACCAATCGGACCTAATTAAGTACGCTAAATAAGAACCTATCCATCGTGAAGAACCCTGCACCATTACCAAGGTTATTTCAATACGACATCTCACGCTGGGAGGAAGCCTATGTCACTAAAAATAACGTAACTAATGGAACCTAATTTAAGTACGCTAAATAAGAACGTATCCATCGTGAAGAAACCTGCTCCACTTCCAAAGTTATTTCAGTACGACATCTCATGCTGGAAGGAAGCCTGTGTCACTCAAATTTTGCAAAGCCCGGAGTTTAGGAAAACATGGCTAGATATTGGACTTCGCGCCAAATCTACCTACATAAACCCTTTCGACGCCAACGACATATCACCTCCGCGGGTTCCACGCCAACGACCTATATATCAGTCATGGCGTGCAGAGCGATATCTACCTATATTAAACTGTTCTATCCTATCAATCTATATACGTGTGCCTTGTGTAAAATTTTACACTTGCACGTACTATATGATAAATGCATAAATTATAAATGACTAGCCTTCTGTTCGCATCTTCGCCCGCGATAAATTAATTTTTCCCGTACAAAATGGTACCCCTCCCGCGGCAAAAGTACCCCATGTCACTCAGTGATAATGTCGCCCTCCAACGGCCAAATTAACTTTTGAAATCGGTCCAGCAGTTTTTAAGTTTATTCGTTACATACAAAAATACAAATCTCTCCTCTTTATAATATTCCTGAAGTTATAAACGGTATAAAATGCAGCCAAAAACCCAGAAACAGGAACAGACCACCACGGTAATCTAACGGCTATCAACACGGCTCCCTCTATTACATCAGACTACTCTGAACTTGGCCATAACAAAAAGCACTGAAGTTTCTATAAAACTAAAGATCAACTTTACATGATACTGGATATTTCATACTAAACCGAATAAATGAAGAACACTGTACCTACCCGAGAAACCTCTACAACTAAAACAATCCTCGATCAAATTAGCTCTAATATCAAGAATAATATAATAAGTTCAATTTATCAATAATAAATTCAAATTTATCTGACCACAACAAACGTATTTAGAAGCTCTCCATTGTTATATAAAAAGGTATTTAAACACCACATCTTAAAGCGATTACTGGTCTATCGAAATAAACTCCACCGCTGACATCCACATTCCCATAGTAATTTCAAATTGCTATCGCCATAGTGATACTTAATAGGTCCCTCGAAATCCCAACGCAAGACGGGTGATATCAACCGCATGTAGCTCCCTACCCTCATTGTGATAAAATTTACTGTTGGTTTCTACCTATTTTGTTTTTAAGCTTATTGCTAATATTATTACCTAAGCATACAGAGTTAATGTTAATATTATAAAATGTTTAATTAGTTAATGTTATTTAAATAGTCCTCTGCATGCTACTGTGTCATCTAACTGCGTAAATTGTATTCCTGAACGCCAAGTGAATTTTATTCTTTTTATTGGGAACTAATGTCTTTAACCATAAGCCATCTATTCCGAACACAAAAGGATTGCGAAAATACGATACCGCAACTTTGAAGTGCAATCTTGCCATCTTCCCTCACACTTATTAAATCTCATACTCCCTATTAAAAATATCCCGTTATAAATAACATTATACCTAAGCTTATTGGTTACCTCGTAAGTTATGTAACTAATCTCCGCTATAATTACTATCTTCATTTAGTGTGAACATCACAATACAATACAACACAAATATCCCTTATTGAACACCAAAAATAGGACAGTGACATAACAAAAATAAAACCGGCTAAGAGCGTGTCGGACACGCCCAGGACAGACTTCCGTAACGAGGTTGCGACGTGACGGTTTATATCAACCAATTATTTTTCTAAGGGCCCTGCATCTGGTACGGAACCTCCCAAGTAGGTACACTTATAGATCAGGTCGCTACCCACTTCCAAAACACCAACAATTCTCAAGCTAACCTAGCCGTTGTAGATACAGATTTTATTTCATCACCTAAAACACCACATAACATCATTGCAAAAATACGCCTCCCAGTACTAAAAGTCTCTGCACCACGCCGCGAGCGGACGGACGGACACACAGCGGACAGACGGACGGACGGACGGACGGCGGACAACGGACTGACAAACTGCTAAAGGCAACTTCTTCCAGACAACCTACCGCTTCGTATTTTGGTATTATGTGACCTCGTATTTCGATCTGTAGTAGTAATACCTAAGATCTAATAAAACCCAGCAACCGATAGTCTAACTACCTACATAAAACATTCTTTGATCTACGTAATCAGAATAATTGAATCACAAGAGTTTTAAGTAACGAAGATATTTAGTGGGAAGCCTAACATGGTTTGGCCTAACGAATCTATAATAACCAGACTTTTCTGCCTATCTACCAACATACATACATTGTGCGCGTTTGGAAGCCGCAGCAACGAGTGACTCCCTGAAGAAGGACCACTGACCAGCCCGAAACATGTCGAGTCAAATTCCGTTCAAGACGCGAGTGATCCGTTTATTTTCACTACATACATACATACCTACCTACATACTTATATACCTACCCACCTACCTACCCGTCTACCTACCCATCTACCTACCCATCTACCTACCTAAACCATGCATCTGATTATTTCCCTCCATTATTAATTACAAAACTATTTACTATACAATAAACCATTTTGCTACGTATTATATTTCTGTAAAGACGCCGTGGCGGTCTAATGATTCGACCGATTCTCCCAAGCATAGGCCTATGGGTGCAAATCCGGACTTGCACTCGGAATCGTTCGAACGTCACGCGCAAAATTACCCTTTAATCTACCCCGAGCCCATGGCAAAGGCAAACATCGTGAAAAAACCCGCACACACCCGCGAAGATACCCAACGACGCGCGTCAGGCTTCCTACCCGCACCCAGGCCGCACAAAAACTATGGCCCATCCTCACTCTCTCGGTAAAGAGGCCCGCGAGCCGCAACGGAACGAATACAGGCTGCGACGATAATGATGATTATTCGCGTCCTACCACCCACATTAATTGTAACCGTACTAACACTACCTACCTTAGTAGACAAATACTCGTCACGACAAAAAAAAAGGTATTTTTTCCTTTGAATATACGCCTCCCTATCTGTACAACTTTTTGTATTTGACTAAACTATACATACACAACGACAAAATAAAGTAGGTATTATAATTTTGAATGTACGCCTCCCTAACGGTACAACCTTTTTTATTTGTATTGTATGCATACACACCCCGAATATTTCCAATACATTAAACTCTCGAAGTCACGGTATCTGTTATCTCTTTCTCGAAACAACCAATTCTTAAGAAATTCCCTCTAAGTAAATTTATCAGACCCGTGTACAGGCCACTGGTTACCCTTCATACCCTACAAATCACAGATTTATAAAACTACTAATCTAATCATTTCCCAAGTCCCTCTACTTAATTCAAAAGTACGTCTAGCACACCGGCGATTAAAACTACTTAAACAACAAAATGAAAAATTACCTACAGAAAAACTATCCATTCTGTAGATTTATACTTCTTAATTATTAAGAGTTGTTAGTGCCAACATAAATCCCTAAATCGTGTCACTTGACCACCCAAGTATTTTTTTTTTTTTTTTAATTTTTTTTATTATTAACGAACGTAGACAAATTGAGACTGTCGCAATAGAAAAACTATACCTTCTAGGCTAAAAAAGATCACTATGACGCGTTATACTATTATAAGCTAAGTAAAGTAATTTTAAATTAATTAAAAGCTAAAAAAGAACATATATATTTTTTTTTTAAGTGGGTCAATCTAAGTATTTTTTATTTAGGAAGGTAAGCGTAAGCATGATTGAAATCAATGGATCAGCTAGACTATGAAGAATACCTTTTACGCTAAAAGGTTAGTATAACTGGAGTTTTATACGCATAAATCAAGCTAACCGACTTCAATATCATAGAAAACGAATAACCTATTATAATTGGAATTAAATCTCAACAAACACAATATTCGTATTAATAATGGGAAAACGCTCAAACTTCACAATCGTACTCGGTTGTATGGACGCCAACCCTTTGCCTCACCTTTTCGTCTAAAGAATATTAAAAACCAAGCACCGTCACTATTGACTGGTTGGTTGGTTGCGCTGATCGTCAATTATCGTTCGACCGACATGGATTTTATTATTTCAAGTCAGTTTTAATATTAATAAGTCGTTTAGTCAACTTTAAGCTTAAAATGGTCGCCTACCTAATGGCTAAGGTACCCACATCAGAAGTGATAATTATCCAAAAGGTACAGTGCGTGAACGAAAGTAGTTGATAAAAACCAAGTGGAAGAACTAAGTGCTACGTAATTAATCAAACAACCATGTTTAAACGAACTCGCAATAACCGAACTACCTATGTGTGAACAAGCGGCGCATTATGTGAATAGAAGGTGGAAACAGTGACTGAGCGTAATTATTAACGGCATTACCTACAAATGGACAAAAGAAGTGTAATAAACAGTGTTTCAAGTTCTAGTTTAAAGCAAACATGTAAAAAAAAATGATTAAAACCCTATATTTTATTAATGTTCTTTTTTAATTTATCTACGTACCTATCTAATTACCGCAACCAATACTAAGTTATGACTAAACCAATCTTTATTTTCACTTATCCGTTTCACCGCAACACTGTGGCCCAAAAATTGTGCTATAAAGGACAATTGTTGGACCAAACCCTGCCTATCTATATACCAAGACAAATTCTAGAAAAAGTTCATAAATTATATCTATCTTATGGTGGAACGTTATAACTACAGTTGAGCTAACTATGAACTAACAAGTTATGAACCTATTTATCACTATACAAGTTAAACAGATCTATCTTGAAAATAATGATTAAGCTATGCTCGAATCCTGGACACGGCTACTCACTGTAACGGAACCTCCCCCCCCCCCTGTTTAAAAATCCCCCGCTACCTAAAGCTAAATATCCTGCATCTTTTGACGGCTGAAAACTGAATTAAACTGAATTGAATTGCTGAAATATTGAACTAAATTACCTATCTATCTTATTAAAACTATGTATCTAACTCTGAACCAAATAAATAAAGAATTTATATACTGAAATCTATACAGCGTAGAAACATAAGATTATTTCTATTGGACGTGATACGTGATATGGCCATGTGATCGTCTAGTACCTAAGAGAACCCTTCGTTGTGTCCGTGCCTAAGTAACCCTGGAACTTTTAGTGAAGAATAAAGATTGGACTACCTATAAATATTTATTATATAGCGGCTAGTAACTTTATGCTAATTTTATTTAGAGGAAATGGTTGGTATTGAATTGCATAAGAGAAGACAGTTATAGTTTTATCTATGTATTAGAGTGGGTAAGTAAGTCTTAAGATAGATTATAGCCTAGAAGAGTAAATCAGAAGTGTTTGGAGTAGATATTAGACAGAAATATGGTATTCTAACTTAATAATATTCTATCTATAATGGTAATGAAGATATATGGTTGCCCATATTTTGATTCAGGTTATAGGTAACTTAAGTAGTATTGGAGAAGAGGTAAAGATAGTTAAATGGAAGAGGTAATTTCAGATTTATAAAGTCATTGGTCAATAGTCTGTGTCATGTACTTGTAGGCAAGGCATTTTATATTGCGGCTATGTTTGAGAGCCCACTCCCCGCTCTCAAAGGTGGTCTTCGACTCCAAACTGGGACTCAAACCTCCCCCGCATGTACTCTGATGGAGCATACTACTTTTTCCTTGCAGGTAATTAGAATATAACATTATAACATTGTATAATAGAAGAGGGCAATCAAAGGGAATGTCAGTTATAGCCAGAGGCTGTCCCTGGGTCAATCCTGTGATCATAATACTCCTGCATTAGCAAACCAACTTCAGTGGTAATTGTAAACTTCTCTGGTTTATCATAATGACTAATGAGTAGCTACCGGGTCCCTTGGTACCGGTAAGCCACTAACTTGCTTCAGCCTTAGTTTTAGTCAGAGTGACTTCCATTGTCAGTTTATAAAATAAGCATTTGGTATAACTTTTACCATCAAATTTAGTTGATATAACTAGCCACTACAGGACCAAATAACCCAAGGTTGCTTTACCAGGGACGACCACCGACTTCAAAGGAGATTCTACTTTTCAACAATTAAATGTTCATAGTGAGTTTGTTGAGTTTTATTTTGACTCACTAAATCGCAGCTACTAGGGTTTACTAGATAGGACATATGGATGAAAGGGAAACCCTGAAATCTTTCATCCGTCGGAAAGTCTAGAGCGTCATAGTCAAAGTCAGTCAATGCCTCAGGCATTAGTAGTTATGTCATCAAATGTAGCCCTTTCCCACAACACAAAATAGCACAATGAAGAACTGCCATGTTTAGGTAGTAATATTAAATAAGTCAGGCGGCATAGCAATGCCCCCCAACATCAATTAGCATGATGAAGAACAGCAGATAATAATTGGTTAATGGTAATAATATTAAGTAAGTCAGATGGCATATCTCAGCCCTCCAACCCATTATAATATAATGCAGAACAGAAGATAGTTAATGGTAATATTATTAAGAGAGTCAGATGGCATATCACAGCCCTCCAACATTATTATGGTTTAATGAAGAACAGAAGGTAGTTAATGGTAATAATACCTATCCCTGATAAACCTATCCTAGCAGCTAAACTATCCATCTATTCTACACGAAATTTGCAAGCTAGGAATCCGGATTCCACATTTACAACTACCGCGGGGCCCCTCTCCAACTGATAAGAGAGGGCCTATCCTAAACTAATGCCTACGTTGAGCGGGTTGACTCGAGTCCTACTTTCTATACCCGTGTGCTTCTGGTACCCATCTGAGGGGATTGGGATAGATGAATACCAGAGTGTAATATATATATAAATAGATAAGCGGACTAGGTAGATGATGAGGTTGAAACACCGGTTATGGCGCTCCAAACCCTTCAACACCCAGGGAGAACTTGGGTCCGACTCTTGAGTTATAATACAGACCCCCACCCTTCTCCAAGGAGTGGTACCCTAGCCTTAAACGCCTCCGAGATGGGCTAAACTGTCAGTTGGCACCGTTAGGTGACCCATTTATCCCTTCTCAGAGGTCAGCTCTTACTTAGCTGAAGTCTAGATCAGTTCTCCAATATACTAATATAACACTCCCACACAGCAATCCCCCCCAGACCCCGCTAAACTCCAACTTAGCTACCAAATATCCATGTAATCTCCCAACAGTGAGTATACTATAACCATGTTTGGCGATAGATACCCAGAGCCAGGCAATCACACAGAAAAACCCCCCATTTAATTAACACAAGAAATAAATCAACACATAATAGAGGTAAAACACAGCAAAGCCACAATAAAAAAATGAGAAAGTAATAACCCAAGGAGAACCTTACCAGACCCGTAGTCAAAATGCGAAAAAAGTCCCTTCTACTCTGCGCAGTCCCTTTTATACCCTTGCCTCGACGATACCCACCGAAACACACTTTATCACAGTATAATAATGATCAGTAGGGTGTCTCGGCAGCGACCTTAATTCTACCCACCTACGCGACCTCGGCACACAACCTCGCGATAGAGCGCCACTCTTCAGTTATGTTTTGATAATGTCACATAATTATCATCATCATAATTTTTAACACTTAATTAAGATTAGAAGTTGAGATTTGTAATAACGATATGATATATATATATATATATAAATGTTCCACTGAATCTATTGCACGCGCATAACTTTCGATCGACTGCACCAAGTTCGATTATCTCCACAAACCGTATTGTACTTTTGAACGGTTTTATTCAGTTTCATAGCTACGTATATTTGCCACCTACGAATTAGCTACGGAGAAGTATTTGCACCTCTTCGGCTGGGATGCGCGAGGTTTCATTGTTAAAAATTCACATTCTGCTAAATAACTTCATTAGATATGTTTTTACATGTCTCGATTCAAATTAAGGCCGACATTGAAACGAGCCACAATACCAATAAAAAGGTTACACTACCAATCTGTAGCATATCAATTACCTCCGTACGTAATAAATGTGCGGTCCCGTGCTGATCGAACGTACTATGCTAGCCGAGCTATGCTAAGATTTCGTGGCTCATAGGTACTTTTCGCGTTCCGGCCGTTTGTATGAAAATACTCTACTGATCATTCACTACACTGTGCCCTAGATCCATCGGCATAACAACAACTTGAGAACCCCGTATCTCACGCGCAGTCTACCCGCTAGTCAGTATTGTTGGCACAGAATTCATTTCTAAATCCCCAGGGTCTTTATGTCGTTCGCATAAAGTGCAGTATTGCTTAACCCGACTCGCAGGTAATTTGGTCAGCCCGTGCATCGTGTTCTTATTTGAACATTTTAGCAATTAAAATATTTTAACATCATCATCATCATCTCAGCCGAGACCCACCCAATACTGAACATAGGCAAAAACTGAGTTCGTTTACATGAAACTGGCTGTACCAGCATGTAAAAAAAGGACTGTTGAATTCAGATCCGATTAATACATATAGGTGAATTTAAATAACCCAACGAATCCTAAGGTAATAGCTTGGGTCCTTACCAAGGTACATAAGAATACCAATTAAATATCCCAACGAATTATAAGGTAATAGCTTCGGTCCTTACCAAGGTACATATGAATACATTAATACATATAATTAATGTTTTTCCCTCTTAGACCATTTTACGGGCCTGAAAATATTATATAAACATATATTTGTGAATGAGACGGTTTTCAGAATCTGAACCGTCACAATAGTGTTGGCACTCTTACTCACTGTTAGAACTTTGCTGACGCATTAAATTTCTTTTCAGGTCTGTGCAGGTTTCCTCACGATGTATTTCTTCACTGTAAAGCTCATGTAATTTTGCACATAAATTCCGAAAAACTCAGAGCTGCGAGCCCGGGCTCAAACCCACAACCCTCTGTTTGAGAGGCCATAATGTCAAACCACTCAGCCTCCACGGCTTCAGCCAATGCCAGGATACCCGAACGTACTCACATTTACAATACATCATCATCATCAACTTTTTGCTCCATCATCTATCAGTTCTACGAGCGATGTGCTCTGCCCACATGAGTCTGGCGATTCTTCGAGCTATGTCGACTGTAATGATTAGGGTAATACACCAGTGCCCAGCCTTTTAATTCCTCCCGGTAGTCGGCTTCTGCCTATCTTTCGCGCGAGAGATATTTCGTACTCTTCGCACTCATTATACGGCCGACTACCGGTGCCTGGTTGACTACCGGGTATTTACCCTAAATCACTTATCATGTACACCGCATTTTCTCATTACTTCAAGCAATAGCAATCCGGAGCGGGCTTACGACGTTAATTGGTACAAATCCTTAGCCACGCTCCATTACGTGGGATCAATTTGCTGGAATTTACCATGCGTGACGTCATGAGCTGTGATATTTATTTATTTATTTATTCAAACATTTAAACAATTATCATTACAGGCGTTGCCTAATGCGATAATGTAGCCAAATATTACAATTTAAATTAAACTTAATTACAGTAAGATATCTTAAATAATGCAACCTTTGTGAACTCACTCAGAGTAGGTACAATAAAATAAGTCAACATCTTCAGCAACTATGTTGAGAGTGCGAAACGCGCGGTTCAGCGGCGCCTCGCGCTGCAGGTTGGTAGGTTGGTGCGCGCGCGCGGCACGGCGGCAGCCGGCCAGCCGGCACCGGCGCGTTGCGAGCCCGTTCGGGACACGCAGGCACACCCTCGCCAACACATCCGGATTGAATATCTTTCCTCTCAAGAGTGTAAAGATGTAAGTGACGAGCGCAAGATCCCTTCTAACTTTTAACTGATTATATCCGACCATTCCTAATATAAATAACGTCGGATACATCAGCGGATAGAATGGATAAATACCGTATTGTCTCATATATAAGTTTCAAACTAAATACAAACTGAAATATAGATGCACAGAAAAAACCCCAGAAAAAAGACCAATGCTGGGAATCGAACCCAGGTCCTCAGCGTTCCGTGCTGCGTGCTTACCCCTACACCATCACTGGTCTAGAAGTTAGCGACGAATCTTTCCCATACATCGTACACTTCAGTCTGTTATAATCACATTTAGGCAGTGATAAAGCGCATCTATGTTATGCCCTCTACCGAGAGACTTCAACACTCCTTCGGAGCTACCCGCTCACCTGGACCAAGAGATGGCGCTACTAGGCCAACTTTTACCCAGCATTGGTCTTTTTTCTGGGGTTTTTTCTGTGCATCTATATTTCAGTTTGTATTTAGTTTGAAATATATGGTTTCACGGGATGACCGTAAAAGTAATAAAAAAATGAAGTTGAAGAAAATAAAAAAATAAATAGAAAAAGATACTTCATACTTAACTCATATATAAGTACCTTATAAACTTATTTTGTACCCTCTCCAACATGAGACTATATTTTAGTTCGTGCGGAGACCAAATTTCTGCACTACACTCTAACTGACTTCTTACTAAAGCATTATACAATGCAATAATAGATCTCATGTTAGAGAATCCTTTGGCCATTCGTAGCACGAAACCGAGCCTTCTATACGCTTTTTTACAAATGCTAATTATGTGACGGCGAAACGTAAGCTCAGCGTTAAAAAGAACCCCCAGGTCCCTCACCTCGGTGACCCTGACCATCGGTATACCGTCCACCGCATAACTGTATCGGATTGGAGTGCGAGCTCGCGAAAAAGAAATGGCTAAACTAAGTATATCTAAGTATATTGACGTTCCCAACATTCTTTTCTAATAAACGCTTTTTTTTCTAAAAAGCCGTGGTGGTCTAGCGGTTTGACCTATGGAGTCTCAAGCAGAGAGTCGTGGGTTCATATCCCGGCTCGCACCTCTGAGTTTTTCGGAATTTATGTGCGAAACTACATTTGAAATTTACCATGAGCTTTACGTTGAAGGAAAACATCGTGAGGAAACATGTGCACACTTAAGAAAAAAAACAATTGTGTGTGTAAAGATTGGGTGTAAAGAAATGAGGACCCGTCAATGAAGCAGAAGCTCTATCATTATCATAGTCGTGCCGTCTCGCCTGTTTCTGTGTCAAACTCTGAAACCAGGCCTTGTCGTACCTATCTTACCTACCACGTACCTTGGCTACCGGCTTATATAATATATGTATTATCATAATATACTAAGTATTTTTATAACCAATAGATTATTTATGGACCGAGATATCAATGAATCAATCTAACCTCAGTCTTCAATAATGCCTTATTTTAATTAACTTCAGCGACAAATCAATTTTGTACCTTATTTATTTCTCATTAAAGGCTGTGTTAAATGTTCGATACTAAACAAGATAAGACCTTTCCGATGCTCGATTTAATTCCGCTCACACCTTCGTTACCCTAGAGACAGATTGACAGAGCGTTACTGGCACTCGAAATTATGCCTTAACTCAAATGTTCAAGGTTCAACGGAATAACCATACCAATTATTGTCTGGTAAATTAATTATGTGGTATTCAAAAATTAATTATGTCTGTGATACGTTGGAAATTAATGGTAAGGCTGACTTGTGACTATGCACTCATCATCGTTGTTTATGTATAAACGTCCCACTGCAGGATACAGTCCTCCTCTTAGAACGAGAGGGCTTGGGCCGTAGTTTCCACGCGAGCATAGCAAACATTGGGATCTTCACATACATCATTGCATTTCTTCGCAGGTTCTGTCAAGATGGCGTCCTTCAACGTAGCGATAAGTTTTTTTAAAATACCTAATACCTACTAAAAGTGACATGTATTTATTCACCATCAGATAATACATCACACAAAAACTCAAGTAACTAGTAGGTAAACATTCCTGGTAGATGCTTATTGCTTGCAAATAACATGTATTTTTCCTTATTTTTAATTTTATGTAGCACCACATAGATATATTTTTATTTTTGCTGGCTTATGATATACCTACTTGTATTACCTTTACGTATAATTGTTGGTGTTTGTTTTCCTCAATAAAGGAAATTAAATATTATTTATGCTGAGATAGTAAAATTCCAAAATTTCTACAGGAAATGGACCACATTTCGCAGAAACGTTTTTCAGGCAACGTAAACGAAGACCACATTTCCCAAAGAAATTTAGTAAAGCTTATTATAATTAAAATTTATTTTTACACATAAATTCTGAAAAACTAATAGGTGCCAGCCCAGGCTCGAACCCACGAGCCTCTGCTTGAGAGGCCATTGGTCAAACCACTAGGCTACCATGACTTCAAATAGCCTAAAACGACTTCAACTGAGCTATGGCTTCAACCTTAAGTAGGCTACCACAACTTCAACTAGGCTTCTACCGTAAACCGGGGTTACTTTTGTTTGATACGCTAAAAAAGTGCTTGTTTTAACGAGTTTAAACTAAGCTAACCTTTATTCGTTTCGTTTTCAGCTGGTTTACTTTAAATTGCCGATAAAAAAAGTAACCCTATTTTCATTTCAACTTTGACCGCGGAGACATTATTTTTTTAAGGAAATTATAAATCCACCTTTATATTTTTTCATGTACTAGTTAGTCACAAAATTGTTTCAAACTTTTAAACTGATAAAAGTAACACCGGTTTACGGTACGACTTCAACTGGGCTACTACAGTTTCAACAAGGCTACCGCGACTTCAAGTAGGCTACCACAACTTCAACTTCATTGGGGATTCTATATGTAGGTATAAATTCAGATTAGGTAGAGAGAGAGTGTGTGAGAGAGAGAGACTTATTTAAACACATTCAATTCACAGGAAAAAACAAATAAAAAATAGATTGGTAGGAAAAAATACAAATAAAAAACATCGAACACTTAATATAAAATTATAATTATAATTATATCAAATGAGTCTCACTCATTATGTTGCCGCAACCCGAAATTTGTTTTTCAGTGGGACCTCTTTAAAACAATCTAAACACAAAGAAGAAGCCATGGTAGCCTAGTGGCTAGAAGCCTCTCAAGCTGAGGGTCGTGGGTTCAAATCCGGGCTCGCACCTCAGTTTTTCGGAATTCATGTGCGAAATTGTATTTGAAATTTAGCATGAGCTTTACGGTGAAGGAAAACATAGTGAGGAATCCTGCACATACCTGAGAAGAAATTCAATGGTGTGTGTGAAGTTCCCAATCCGCACTGGGCCCGCGTGGGAACTACGGCTCAAGCCCTCTCATTCGGAGAGGAGGCCTGTGCCCTGCAGTGAGTCGTATATAGGCTGGGGTGATGAAACACAAAGATATACATACTTCCGAAAAACGAGGGAATATCAGGATAAAAAGTAGCCTGTACCTATAACCGTATGTTGTTAGCTCTGCTGTGAACCTAATTCCCGACAGCCAAATTTCTTATAAATTTTATATTTACCTACTCTCGGATAAATCTAACGAAGTAAAGTTTGTTCTCGCAATCTGCGAAACATAACTAAATAAAGATTCGATTTACCAAAGCTTCCGTCCAGAAACCGTAATGAATGTAAAGTGCTTTCAAGTTTATGGAAGCTTCTTACAATTTAAGGAAAGGCGTTATATCAAATATTTAAAGTTCTGATTTCTTAACGAGCCCCAAGTTTATTAAATCAGTGTGCTTTGTTGCTCTCGGGAATCAAAGGTTAAGGATTAAGGTAAGAATTTTCGATAGAGCTATAGGTATTCTGCTGTCACCGACATAATTATATAGGTAGCTCGAAAAATCGCCAGACAAGAGTGGCAGAGGACAGGGCACATCGCTCGTAGGACTGATGACTGATGAGGCCGAAGGGTTTTCGAGTGGCTTCCACTAATCGGAAGACGCAATGTAGGTGGGCCTCCAGCAGGATGGAGCGGTTGCGGGAACGCGTGAAATACGGATGGCGAAGGACCAATCTGTTTGGCGAGCCTTGGAACCTATGTTCTGCAGTGGACGTCTTTCGGCTGAAATGATGATGATGATGATACTGTGTTAGAAAGAGAGTACTTCACATATCATCATAGCAAGCGCTAGGACGTCCACCAACGAGACTGACAGACAGGTATCAATGAGGAAGGCGTTCAACAGTAGGCGTCCTACGGCTAAAATGATGATGATGATGATCATCGTCGTCCGGAAGACATCCACTGTTGAGGGCGGATAAAAAAATCATCAGGTTGAATAAGGTGTATTAAATTAGACATGTTTAATGTCTGTTTGTGGGTGAGGAACTGGCCTATACTTTGGTCATGGCCACTTTGGATGAAAGCATCGAAATCTTTAAATCCAGATGCTTCTAACGATTTTGAAAAGTTTTGAACTAATGGTTCTGTTGAAACTTCTGGTAATTTAAATCGGTTAACTGTAAATAATAACATCCGCTAAATACCTATATTTCCTTGTTGCCTTAGCCGATGTGAAATTATGTACGTTAGTAACATCCATAAAACCTGCAGTTTTATGAATAAATATTCGCGTAGGGGTAATAATACACTAAGTGCATACTTTTACATTGTAAGAACACCACAATGTATTTTTAATGTCAGACACATTTTTATAATACCGTACCTGAAGAGTGGCAAACGCAATCTTAAAAATGCCGATACATTGCATTTAGACGACCAGATGGCCTAGTGGTTAGAGAACCTGACTACGAAGCTTGAGGTCCCGGGTTCGATTCCCGTGTCGGGGCAGATATTTGTATCAAAAATACGAATGTTTGCTCTCGGGTCTTGGGTGTTTAATATGTATTTAAGTATGTATCTATCTATATAAGTATGTTTATCCGTTGCCTAGTACCCATAACACAAGCTTTGCTTAGCTTTCTTTGGGACTCGTCAATTGGTGTGAATTGTCCCGTGATATTTATTATTATTATGTTGGTACGGATTTCCGATCACGGGCCCATGGGGACCCGGTCATTTGAAAGGCATTCATGGGGCCAAAGCCAACATGAAGAGGCCTTTGGTACCATAAAATATAAATGAGATGGGCGCAACTATGGAGGTCTATCCCCTAATACACCATGAGGATGTGCAAGCGGACAGTCCTCCACAGTTGCCAATCTATTGCCAGGTAGGAATCGACATGGAATTGGCTATGGGGTTGGGATGTTGTGGACGGGATTACCGGGCTATGGGGTGAGATAACGGACACCTACCATTTCAATATCTCATAAACTGAACTTTTGGTAGGCGGTGACTCGCCATTCACTAAATGGGCCCCTCAAACTATTGCCCACTCGGGGCAACGAGGCGGCAACATTGGTGTGAACGGCTAAGGATGGAGAGGTGTTCCTGGACTTTAAACTTCAAAATTATTATTATTATTATTATTATTATTATTATTGCCCGTCCGTCTGTCCGTCACAGGGATTTTTTTCAAAAACCGTAATTGGGGAATTTTAGAAATAAGGTACCTACAACTATATATTTTTTCCGAATTTAGAAATTTTTGCTTGGATTTGCTCAAAATCAATATATCGATTAAAATGGAGTAAAAAAAATGTCCCCAGTTTTTCATACAAAAATAGGTGTCTGTTTTGTTACCTTCACATACCAATATATGAAAAGTAACAAAACTGACCTCGGGACACTTTTTTCTCTATGTAGAATCGATAGTGCCACTAATTCTGAGTAGATCCATTTTTTAAATCTTTTTATTTTATTTTTTTTATGTGAAAGAGGCCAGACAAACGAACTAGTACCCACTAGTTCGTTTGTCTGGCCTCTTTCACATAAAAAAACCTGATGTTAAATGATCACCACTGTCCATAGACACCCGCAGCGCTTTACACGATGCCAGTCTGAATCTGAGGAAAAAAATGTATTTATCCTATTTCTGAAATTCCCCAATTAGATAGACTGCTGAAATTAATACATAGTGTGTATTTCTATTGCCGCTACAACAACAAAATAATAAAAGTAAAACAATAAATAAGTAAATGGGATCCCTGAAATATAGACATAGCGGAACGAAATACCAACTGTAAACTTGGCTTTAATTAGCTAGAACTTTGCATAAGAATAATATGAAATACATTGAGAGACAAATGCTAGGTTAGGTTAGGTTAGGACAATCTTACACAAATCGACCTAGTCCCAAACTAAGCAAAGCTTATGGGTACTAGACGACGATAAACTACATATATAGATAAATAAATACTTAAATACATAGAAAACATCCATAACTCAGGAACAAATATTCGTGCTCATCACACAAATAAATGCCCTTAACGGGATTCGAACCCAGGACCTCTTGCTTCGTAGGCAGGGTCACTACCAACTAGGCTAAAGCGGTCGTTAAATGGTAAAGACAAACGTCAACATCTTGAACATCGACAATTTAGAAGACACGAATCGTATATTCAAGGGCAATCCCTTGAATATACGAAACACTCGGTGTACGAGACCGATTCGCACTTTGCCGGTTTTTCTATGAATCATATATTATTACAACACATACATTTAATACATTTTTGAAAGAGAAACATTTATTACATACCTATATTATTTTTTATGTACTCTATGTTATGTCCCACTGCTGGGAAAAGGATTTTATTTTGCCCCGCTCCCGCCTATGCTACACAATGTTCTTGCCTTACCGCTTAAAGGCACCTAAGCCTCCATATAAGTATCTATTCTTTTTCAATTTTGTACTTTACTTGAGAAAGAAAATATTTTTCACGATTTTCCCATAACATCGAGATTGTTCAGGTCTCTGTCTCACAGCAGAACGAATTAAAAAGTTTCCGCGTAAAAAGACCGACATTTGACGAGATTTTCATTATTAAACTTGTTTTGTGCTCAAAATTTGTTTAGTAGATTATTTCGATTACCCACGTCGATAAAGTTTTTTATTGTATTAAAGGAAGTTAAATGAAATAGGTTTTGAAACTCAGTGATGCCTTAAATGATGACTAAAAGTTTTTCTATAAAATATGACTTTGACATTATTTATTCATCGTTAATTAAAATTAATCGTTATGGCATCTCTAACGTAACATTTTCTAACATAACATTTTTTCAACATTGTATCATAATGTTATCAATAATATGTAATACAAGCTGTTGCCCGAGAATTCATTTATCGCTAACCCGCGGGAACTATGCAATTTTCCGGACCCCCCCTCACCCCCCCCCCCCCCCGTACCTCCTTCGCATCACGCATTGTACATCCTAGCGTTCGCCGCTCTCTTGCAACTGGCCTTCGCGGCTCTGTAGGTACATGTACGTACATTTGCTTACATGTAACGTTACATTGCGTCATCCTTTTTCGTGTGTGCAGCCGGCGTTCATCGATTTATTATACGTTGTCACGTCAAAATTATCCTAAATGTTAATCCAGGTCTTGAACTATCTGTGTGTCAAATTACATCAGAAACCGTCAAACTGTTTTAGCGTGAAAGAGTAACAAATATCCATAATATGTACATCCATACAAACTTTCGCGTTTAGAAAATTAATAATATCCGACATCGCAATCCGGATCTTTTTATACCTATCTGGACGCCAAATTTAAACTGAATCCATTCAGCAACAAACATCCAAGCATCCATTTTTTTTCTGGATGTAATTAATTTATTCAAGTCATTTGTAATTTATTCTTTGGATGGAACGACGACCTGGTTACGGTTGCAGGATCGCGTTGGATGCGGAGGGCACGGGGCCGATCTGTTTGGCGAGCCTTGGGGGAGGCCTATGTTCAGCAGTGGACGTCTTTCGGCTGAAATGATGATGATGATGATGTAGTAAAATAATAATTATTATTATTGTGTTGTATTATGTTTACCGCTTTAGTGTTAAAAAAAAAAATTAAACTGTTTAATTCAATAAAAAAAAACAAATACATCACAAAAACCAATAGCTACAAAAATCTTTAAATTTTAAGATTGTGGTAAGCTATAATGGGGGTGCACACGGTGTTAAAACTGTAAGCTTATGTGACGAAATAAGGAAATTTAAATTGAAAATCTAAACATCTTCACAAACCTATTCATTTACCTATCACACAAATATGATAGAATTCTGTCTCACAGTAAGGTAGTACCAATGCTCGACACCTCAACGCCCAGTAGACGACACCCATCTGTCACCTCTCTTACTATGACATAAGATTGAAGGTGCCATGTATTGGGTTAGTGTCGAGCACAGGGACGTTTACCTTAAACCTACAAAATACATACGCTTATTTGCACGTAAAAAGCCACATACAGATTTGACGCGGTGTTTTAAGTTGAATTACTTTTATCATACGTAATGCTACATGCCCCGTTAAGTTGAAATTTTTATTTCTATTGCCTTACACGGAGACGTGGCACTTATATACTCTCTTACCTTTATGAAATTCTTTTTTTATGTGCGTTTGTATTGTTTTTATGACCTTTTTATTATGAAAGACTGTAATATAACATCCAATATCTTGATGAGAGTGACTGAGTAGGCTGACACAGTTATTTTTTTAAATTATGCTAGTGGGTGATTGTGTGGATTCTGTAATTATACGTCCTACAGAGATAAATAGAAATAAATACAAACATACATAGACTGCTAAAATCATTATACTTTACCGTAGGCTTTACCGTAGTCGTATAAAAAAAAGTTATTCAACAAGAATGACATGATAATTCAGGACAAAGTTTAGTAGATTGATAAACAAGGGTCGTAAGTGATATTTAGGCGCACGAGCGAGCAAAGCGAGCGAGGGTACTTATAGTTCGCGGGTGTAATTTATCATTTACACTCGAGCTGAACACTCTACTTTCGCCACAAATGCGAGGAAATAAAGAAAAACCGTTATGTTAAAAATGTATACGCAATTTGTAACAGAGCGGAAGAAAATTTATCGCGCCAAACCGTATTAATTTGTTTTTTTTTTAATGGCCTCGCGCTCTTTGTCTTTGGCACATTCAGCTAGCACTGGCCAGCAGCATTATGCCAGCATGAAGGTTTGGAGGTAAGTATTACGCATTACAATCTCCTTGTTTACCAGTTCGTGGATACAAAGGAGCGCACCATTCGACTTTTAAATTTACTTACATCCCTAAAGATGTAAATCGAATTTACAACACGAATTTCAAGTTAAATGCAACCTATTTTCTGAGCTTAAGTGATGAAAACGTATATTAAGTATATGTCGTGCTAGGTCTCGGAATTGATCATTTCATGATACTAGCTAACCCCAAAAAGGTTGTTTTGCTATAATTATATCACCTAGGGGTATAAAAAATAGCTTGCGACCTATTCTCAGACCTACCAAATACTAGGGGCGTTCAATAAAAAGTGAGAATGAGTATGTTATAAACAACTTTTACTAAATGTCATTTTATTTTTCAACATAGTCACCTTTTAGCATAATACACTTAGTATATCTTTTTTCTAAACTTAAAATTCCATTTTTAAAAAAGGTCTCATCTTGAGTACTTAAAAAATCTTGTACTGCAGCGACTACCGCGTCGTCGTCTTCAAATTTCTGGCCTCTCAGGTATTGTTTCAATCTCGGAAATAGGTAGAAATCACTGGGAGCGAGATCTGGTGAATACGGAGGATGCTTAAGGATATCGAACCCAGCATCACGAATTGCAGCCATTGCAACGGCGGACTTGTGTGCCGGGGCATTGTCCTGGTGGAACAGCACAACTTTCAAGAGTTTACCTCGCCGTTTTTCGCGGATTCATTGCGCAATGTCGCTATTTGTTTGGCGTATAAAGTGCCCGTAATAGTGGCTCCATGCTCGAGATACTCAATCATTAACACCCCTTTACCATCCAAAAAAACAGAGCCCATGACCTTACCGGCAGATGGGCTCACCTTGAATTTCTTCGGAGTTGGAGATGATGGCCTTTTCCATGTCATAGACTGCAGTTTCGTTTCTGGGTCGTAATGATGGAGCCATGTTTCGTTCATTGTTACAAATCGCGCCAAAAAAAGTTCCCGGTCTTGCTGCATCAGGTTCAAAGCTTCTTGACAAATCTCTAGACTAGTTTGTTTTTGCGTGTCAGTAAGCATTCTTGGTACCCAACGCGCAGATACCTTTTTCATACCCAAGCGTTCATGTAAAATATTATGCATGCTCCCCGTTGAAATCTTTACATTTTCAGCAATAAAACGAACCGTGACACGACGATCCGTCAAAACTGAGTTATCGACTTTTTTCACAATTTCTTCAGTTACTGCTGTAGTAGTGCGTCCGGAGCGGGGGTCGTCCATTGTCGATGTTCTTCCACGTCTAAATTCGGCGCACCAACGTGCGACTGTCGAATACGGAGGAGCATTAGACCCTAAAAAGTCCCGCAAATCCAAATTGACTTGGTCCGTAGAAAAATTTTTCAAACACAAGTATTTGATAACGGCGCGCAGTTCAATTTTCTCCATTTTCGCTAACGTACTCAATAGCATTGCAAAGAAATTACCGTATATTTTTTTAAACAAAAGACAGTTAGTTTTTTTTTCATAGCAATCAGCTAGATAGATTAGCTTTACCGGCCAGTATTTAATTTCGTAATATTAAAAGAGTTAGCATCTCATTCTCACTTTATATTGAACGCCCCTCGTATACCTAGAGAAAAACTTCATAAAAATCGGTCAAACCGTTTTGGAGGAGTTCGATAACAAACAACGTGACACGAGAATTTTATATATTAGAGTAATATGACGACTTTGAACTGATACTTAAATATTGTTAAAACGGCAACCTTTAATGATATTATGTCCATCCATGTTTGGCGATATTATTATGTAGGGTTTACATAATAATATCAAAGGCTAGGTTAAATAATTTTCGAATCCTTTATTTGCACGTTATAATTAGAGCGCTTTTACGATATGAATAGGTAAACGCACGGAAACTTAAAATAGGGACAAGCCTTTCTAGATATTTCGAATGGTCTGTGGCCAGCGAATTAGCGTCATAAGGATGCCCGCCCCGCACCGCACACTTGCACTGTAGGTATTATCAAATCGCAATCAGAATGGGACTGTCAGAGCTGTCATTTCATACATATTTTGACGTAAGCATATAGAATTACTGTCAACTCCAATCCCTTTCTAATCGCGGGCGAATAATATAGATGACCGAGTTAACGCATTCGCTGCCAGCTGTCAGACTCGTAATTACTTCAGGTGCCACAAACGCACATATGCGATCAAATGTCTGACAGACTATCACAGCGGCACTAGGCGAAAGTAACGAAAACGCATAAATGCGTTCCCGGCAGTGAATGGGTTAACTCACTTGTTCATATAGGTAACGCTATGCCGATCCAAGTTATGATTAAGTAAACTTCGAGTTGAGCTTCGTCAACTTGACACTAATCTACACTAGTGCTTTTTTGGTACATTTCAGATTAAGTCATGAACATTAATAGATTAATATTACTTGTACATGACAACTAAATTTATCACAAGCTTCGTAGTCTGCCTTAAATAAACTTTATGAAACATAAATCACAAATCTTACCACATTAGAAATTTTAATCCTTACACCAGGGAGGTTTACCTGAAATTCAAGAAGTCTTGTTAATTAAGTTCAAAATTAACTTTAGCGACATTGAGAAGATACACTTAAGTTCAGTTAAGTTTCTTTTGATATTATAACGAGAGTAAGACTAGGGCTTTATTAAGTAGTATTACAGTGAATGATACCTGGAAATCTGACCTTCACCCATCTGTTTGCCAGACTGTGGATAGGTATGGCAAAAGTTAAAGAGTCAATATACAACATTTTTAGTCAAGTCTACATCAGCGTGTGGTACGCCTGGCGAACTTTCGATCTTTTTAAATAAATCTCAAGTTTACTGTTTGTTTGTGTTTACTCGGAGTCGCTAATTTTCCCTTCTTCCACGTAGTCAAACTGTCCACGATGAATTATGTTTCCTCGTGGTCAAAATTCGTTGACATTTAACCTTTTTAGCATGCTGTATGGATGCAGTTTATGTTGTACAGTTATAGATAATAATATTAATAATAAATTAATGTCAAATGCGGCGACGTTGTTCTTGTAATTTATTTCCTCGTTTAATTAAATTATATTCCTGTCTTAGTAGTCGGGTAAAGATATAAGTCGTAAATGTATGTGAACACATACATATAGAGATGATTTTATTACAAAATGTCAAATGGAGTATTTAACTTTGGACAGATTATCTGTATTTATTTTGATTAAGGTCGACTGTACACATTTTTAAATAGACATTGATACAGGGTAGGTCAAACTGGTTGGACTAAAAAGTTTGACTACGTGAAAGAAGGGCTAATTTTATGTCCACGGCACAGACAAGTTTTGTTTCTTACGATGCATATGACCCAGATAGATCGTGAAACTGTTAAGTTATCGACCCTTTTATTTATCCTCTGGTACTTGATTCACTCTGTGGTTTATAGCTAAATAACAAATTTTCCTACGTTCTTCTAAAAACTTAAGACACGCCCTACATAAAGTAATAATGGTGTAGTATGTTATACGCATAATATTAAACCCACTAACTCACTCTCCGACGTAGTTGGGGCGATGGGCAGCCAACCGATATGGATGTACGGCTATTAATACTCGCGGGATCGATGCGAAGATTACACCATCATGTAGTGCAGACAGGGCATATATTAAAAGGACCACCAAACGCAACCTGTTCGCAACTCGCTTTATATTGACTTTAGAACAAAAGTGATGATTCAGATTTCAGTTAGGGAAACTGTTCGAAAGTATGATCTTGCGGTGGAAATTAGTAGGTATAACATACCTCAGCAGAGCTGTGTTATGCAAGTGTTCTTACGTATGGAATATATAGGTATATATATTTCATCAACATTATTTATGTAGATTAAAAGATAGATAGACGACCGGTCAGCCTAGTTAAAGAATCTGACTATGAAACTTGAGGACTTGGGACTAGGTCCAATTAGTTGTCAATGGTCCCGTAAATAAATATTAGAAGTAAGATATTTTCTACATTAAAATAAAATTACACTTGTCCGCTTCCTGGTATAAACATGAAGAAATCGTTAATGTTTTTAGAATTATTTACTTAAATGATGTGGTATTCCAATATAGATATACGCTCAAGGTAAGTCCACATTTTTTCAGGTGCTTTAATATTGTTACTAACATAAAACGTTAAAAAATGCCAATTTTTCTCTCTTCATAGTTGCATTAACAAGGTTTCGAAGATTTTTAATAGTAATCCCAATTGGATTGACGATGTGAGTTCATGTACCGACTTTAAAAGGCTTTTTCGCTTTTAAAGCCTAATACATACTCTCTCGCGGACCAGAAGACGCAGTGTAGGTAGGACTCCAACAAGATGGAGCGACGACCTGGTTAAGGTGGCGAGAAAGCATCAATGCTTCTGCAACTGAACAATCAATCATCCCCTGTTTTCCTACCCTTAGGGTAGGAATATTATTTCCAAATTTAAATGGGACCACCCTGGGGGTATACGCTTTCCAATAAAAAAAGAATCATCAAAATCGGACCACTCTGTAAAAAGTTATGCGTGATCATACATAAAAAAATATACACGTCGACTTGAGAACCTCCTCCTTTTGTTTTCGTCGGTTGAAAATTAGGACACGGCGTAATAAACTGTTTTCTAAAGTAGCCCCCGCATTTCAAAGTAACCCCAGTTTACTACGTCGCTACAGACTGCCGTAGTCATAATTATCCGGCACTATGCACTGCATGTGCACTCAATGCTTAACTATAAACACTGTTAAATCCAAAGTTCCGTTGCACTTCCTTTGAAACTTTGCGAACATTCCAGATTTCTAGACTACTACCATGAAACCCTCTAGAATTCTGATGCTTGCTCTTTGTTCCACGGATATAAGTAAAACTCGGTTACGGACAGGACTACTGAACATTTGACGTTCCACAAATGATGTAGAAGATGGATATTCACGAGGTGAGTTTCTTGACATTTTTGATACCTGGTTTACACTCGCGTACGAGTGGCGAGACGAACTGCGGGACGAGCCACGAGACGAGAGTGTGAACAGGCGCGCCTCGCGCCTCGTCTTATGATTTGCCTTGATTTTGAGGCTCGCGTCCGGAGCGAGACGACGAGGCGAGGCGCGAGGTGAGGTGACGAGGCGAGAGTGTAAATCAGGTATGAGATATTACGTTATATCACAGAAACCTTAGCTTGGCTGCGAGTCTAGTTTTGATATACTAGAGTTTGTTCAAAGACACTCAGGTATCTTCTTCTTCCGTCTTCTTCTTTTTATATAAAAGGCAACCGTTACTGACTGATCTATCAACGCACAGCTCAAACCGCTGAACGGATTGTGCTGAAATTTGGCAAGCAGATAGTTATTATGACGTAGGCATTCCCTAAGAAGGGATTTTTTGAAATTCTTACGGAATAGGGAATAAATGGTACGTATATTTTCGCTTCAGAGTGGTTCTATCTTTGTAATTTAATTACCTTACATTTACCTTAAATTTAGAAAAGAAAGCAAAAACATTTCTTCAAAATTTAGCATGCAAGTAAGTAATTATAACAGTAAATAATGAATATCAGGAATTTTAGCAATTATTATTTATTTAGCCTTTGCTTCGTTCCCGTCTTTCTTAGGGTTCCGTAGTCAACTAGGAACCCTTATAGTTTCGCCATGTCTGTCCGTCTGTCTGTCTGTCTGTCTGTCTGTCCGCGGCTAAGCTCAGAGACTGTTAGTACTAGAAAGCTGTAATTTGGCATGAATATATATATCAGTCACGCCGACAAAGTGGGGGTGATTTTTTTTTTTCTCGGTTAACCCTATAGTGTGGGGTATCGTTGGATAGGTCTTTTAAAATCATTGCGGAGTTGCTTACATGATTTTTCTATTCAGTGATCTGTTTGCGAAATATTCAACTTTAAAGTGAAAATTTTCATTAAAATCGGCCGTCCCCCCCCCCTCTAAAATCTAAACTGTTGGGTGGAAAAAATTTTAAAAATTCAGAAGGGTAGTAAATATATCAAATTTACTAGGAAAATTATAGCGGCTAAGATTGCTTGGAAATTATTTGTAGTTTAAGAGGAAATAGTAGCTTAAGGTATAAAACATACCTAAACTTGGATGATTCCGTACACATACGAAATCCTTAGAAAAATATTACTTGATTTTTTCGTAATGGCTACGGAACCCTACCTTGGGCGTGTCCGACACGCTCTTGGCCGGTTTTTAAAGAATATTTGTGTCTTGTGTTGTTGTAAATAAATGTATTTTCTTTGTTTTCTTTCTTTCTTTCTTTCTTTCTTTCAATTCCCACCAGATTGGAATAAATCGGGATTTATTTATTCAATTCAGTGGGACCATATGGTCCACCACATGGTGGTGGTATATATATGCGTAACTATAATTACTAGAAACTTAAATTAACTTAAATTACTTTCTGCGCGGAAGCCAGGGACAGCTGCAGACGATGCCCAAACCGTCAAGTGCCGCAAATATGCTTTTCTTAGAGAAAACTACTTTTTTGCGGCACTTGCGGTCGAAACCTTTGGGCCTTGGTCGTCCGACACAAAAAAGTTTATTAAAGAAGTGTCGGACAAACTAATTGGCGTCTCTGGCGACCTAAGAGCAGGTTTTTTCTTCGCCCAAAAACTGAGCCTCGCAGTGCAGCGGGGCAACGCGGCTAGCGTCTTAGGTACAATGCCCCGCGCTGCCCTACCTTTGGAAGAGGAAGCCCCGTTTTAGTTAATTGTATGTGTTTTTTTTTATTTTTTCTTGTAATAAATATATGTGGTATAAAAAAAATATATATATATAAATAAATAATATAAATGTAAGTTATCATAACAGCAAAAAATTTTTGGATTTTCTCATGGGAAAAAGTAACTGATATCGATGATGATAATGGTGATGGATTTTAGGGTTTTGCTTTTTTCATAGAGAGAGAAATAAGCTTTACCACAAATTTGAATTCTGTGCGGACGAAGTCACGTGCAAAAGGTAGTTTATATAAGACTGAAGTCATTTCATAGATTAATCACGTTCATCTCGACGTTGAACTCGAAGTTTTTAAGTTTAAATTAGAGACCACCAAATTAAATCACCAAAACTCGATTGTTTTACAACTTTACCAGTGACAAACTCTCCAAACAAATAGATCTATCTTTCTAACCCAATGTTTTTCTTAGCAAAATTTTCGCAGGCATGAGCACACAACATAAAAACATGGTAATTTATTACCCCGATACATGATGGAGTACATCTGTTTTTTTTTCACATTCATTTTACTCGCAGACATATACGACGATAGCAGACGATACGAATAAATATGTACATTTATTTGCACATATCGACTAGCAATTTTCACACTCTGCTTACCTGCATTTGAAATTTTGACTTTAGTGAGAGGGGGAAAAGGTTCAAGTCATCCCGTTTGGGCGGTTTGTGGGAAAGTCTGATAGGATGTGCAAAGGCCTGGTGTGGACAGCATTTGTATGCTTGAAGTGTGAGGGTGAGAAATGTTATATTTGTAACTGATACTGGTGGAGTGCGGCTTGTTTCTGAATTGAACGCTTCCTGAATTTTGGTTGGATTTCTTGGTTGTTCTGTTATAGTGTTTTTATTGACTTTGATCTATCATTAATATTCATCTAATAGTGAATGAAGGAATTATGAGCGAGTTTACATTAGCTTGTTTATATTTATTAATCTAATTTACAAAAATCTCGTGTCAAGGTGTTTGTTATCGAACTCCTCCGAAATGGTTTGACCGATTTTTATCATTTTTTTTTCTCTATACTCGGTAGGTCTGGGAATAGGTCGTAGGCTATCTTTTAAGCAATAAGACCGCCTTTTGTCTGCCCAAATATTTACTTTTGTAAAGTCACTGAACTGTATCTGGTGTTTAATAAAAAATATTTGTATTGTATTGTCCTACTATGATGATTGTAGAAAAATGAGCTCGCCCTTGTTACTCTCCGTCTACAATAAAATTGTACTATTCAATAAAATTGTTACATGCAAGAACTTAATTTACGTAAGTACATATACGTATTAAACCCACGCGATTTTCCTACCGCAGTCTCAGACGGCGTAATTATATCTGAACAAGCACATTTCACATTTCATGGTGCGTTTAACACTCGTATATCATCGCACCAATCCGGCATGCATGCTGCGGCATCAGTCTGCCTAATTATGGCATTATTTAGCTTCAGAATTCAAGGAGTTGTTAGCCATGGTCTGTGAGTAATGTACTTTACTTAGAACACGTCCAAGATGTACAGGATGGGACCTGCCTGCTGTTGACGATCCCATTTTCTTATCAAATAGCTTTCAGTGTCTTACCAGTGCAAATTTTCCGTATAAGGGCCGATTTTTCTATCCCCAGATAAAAGTATCCGCCAGTAAAACTATCGCATTCCTTTTCTCAAGTCATAGGCAAAATTAGGACAGAGTTTACATTTATCTGCAAGATACTTTTATCTGGGGATTGAAAAATCGGCCCTTAGTCTATGAATGTTAACTGGTTCTTTTGCCATGTTACTGTTTGTGTGTGGTGTTTTTACTATGAAAGATTAAAGAATATTTTTGGAATAGATACCGAAAAAATAAATTATCTTATGTATCTTTTGCTACAACTTATTTCCAAATGAATTCGCATGATTATTTGTATTTAATTAGTTTATCATCTCTTATTTTCCCAGTCGTTACTATTCTTAGGTCCTATTTTTTGTATCGTTCGTAATCATCATTGCTGGGAGCCGTTACCTCTGCGACCACGACGATATTATGTATCCCAAGCTAATTTACTAAATGGAGCAACCTAACTTAAGCAACCTTTTTCAGTTATACCTCTAGGGGTTTGAAATTTAGTCATCACGAACAATTAATATGGGAAACCATTTCTTTAAAAGTGAAATAAATATTATTTTCAGATATACATAATTTAATCCAATGGTAAGTTACACTACTTTGCAATATTTTTCATTTTTAGGGTTCCGTACCCAAAGGGTAAAAACGGGACCCTATTACTGAAACTTCGCTGTCCGTCCGTCTGTCACCAGGCTGTATCTCATGAACCGTGATAGCTAGACAGTTGAAATTTTCACAGATGATGTATTTTGGTTGCCGCTATAATAACAAGCACATACTAAAAAGCAGAATAAAATAAATATTTAAGGCGGTTCCCATACAACAAACGTGATTTTTTTGCTCGTTTTTACTCGATATTGATAACGGCAACAGGTAAACGCTTGAAATATTCACAAAATTTAGTTGTATATTCACTTTAAAAATAAATAATTAAATTAAAATAAAACAAATATTTAAGGGGGCTCCCATACAACAAACGTGATTTTTTTTGCCGTTTTTTTATAGATAACCCTTCGTGCGCGAGTCCGTCTCGCACTTGGCCGGTTTTTTTCCTACATTTTGAGATTAAAATCTCATTTTATCAATTCATTATCATTTTATTAATTTATTTCTATATAGGTAAGTGGTTCATATAGTATATTTGTGTATCGTTTCGTGAGTCACAGACGGTTCTGACAGAAAATCAGCGCTGCGCAGGCGTCTAACGCCTCAGCATAATGCTGAGTCAGTGACCGTTTCACTTTTGCGGGGACACATATTTATGCAGAATTGTGTATGTACATATTTATTATTCCATTGTTTATGATCTTTGATTATTTGTATGAAATTGTGTGTACTTTCTTGTATTTGTGTGTCTTGTAAAAGTGAATAAATATCTTCTTTCTTTCTTTCTTTCTTTCTTTATTTTTCAAAAAAGGTGACTATACAATATTATGTTCTTTCCGTGTAACCTTCAAATATCTCCAGTATCGGGAGTATTGCCTATAAAACGAAAAAGAAAAGCCAATGGCGAATATTTAAAAGTTTCCAAACATTTCCTAACAGTCCCCAAGCGACAAAGCAACGGTGAAAGGGATTAAAAAACTTTCTTTTTTGTTTGTTTTTATTATTGTTTTTCATCGGACTAACAGTATTCTACCATTTGAAACTTTCACGTATTGCTAGCGGTATAAGATTCAATGTAGGATGTTGAGGGTGAATCTGGTTTGCATTTTAAATTATACCTGATGTTTGCTTCGTTTGTGAACTTTTCTAATGAAGTTTGGCTTGATAAAGAGATATTCTGGGAAAAAGATGGGCAATTATCGGTTATCGTGACAAAAATTGTAGACCTTTTTCAGCTTTTGTAAGTACTCATTTGGAGATATCTACACCCGAGCAAACTCTTACAATTTCAAGAAAGATTAAGTTTATTGCTGTAAATAATATTTACAACATCTATTATTATGGATTTTAAAACAAGGAAAAAATTAAACACGGATCAGGATTTCCAATTCGAACATTTCAAAATATCTCAACCGAAAATTGTTTATTATGCCTTGTTTTTCTTAACTTAAGCTTCGGTTTAATATTTCTTGTGAGATCTTAATTAAAATTATTAAATCAATATCAAGAATTCGTCTCGGTATCACAGAGATCTCGAATTTCAATCTTCTGGATCGAGAGCCAGCGAATTCTCATTAGTTGAATGTTTGACTTCAATTAAGCTTTGTCTCGAAATGTCTTGTCTCACACGTTAATAGCTTCTTACAGTTCAGCAGAGAATGTAAAGAACCTACTTAGGAATATCAAATTTTGATTTTATGATTCGCTATTAGAAGGAATAAGTCTAAAAAAATTAAATACCTAAATTACACATTCCAATGACCTAAATCAATTATTTTAATTCAGTACTTAGTTTCTTGAATAAAAATAGTATTTTAAATTTAATCTGATTTTTTTCAGCAGATAGTTAGGTTATTATGACTTAATTAATACCCCTGTAAAGGTTTTTCATCGATTTTTTTTATTTAAAATGTTTTTGAACGTCGATCAATATGTGGAACATTTGTCAACCATATTTAAAACTTCCTAAAAACCTCTTCAACGGTGTTCAGTCTAGTGAAACTGATATCTAACCACCTCCAGGAATGTTCTAGCTAGATTAATATTAAAAAATTGCTAATTGTTCGTTTCTAGGCCACAAAGAAAACAATACAGAAAAAACAAGTATATGGAAAAAATATACAAGGTAAGCAAAAGACGGTTTTATTGAGGCGATCTCTTCCAGAGGACCAATTTGTAAAAAGAAATACAGCGAGGAATTGACACACACACACTAATGTAAATAAAATTAAAAAAAACAACGCTCATTCAAAACCTTCACATCACATATACTCAATCGAATCAACTCCAACACTAAAATATTGAAATTCTATCCCAAATCGGATCAGTAATCCCTCGGGATAGATACTCGATACATTTTATTGTAACCAATCCATTTAGCCATTATTAACAGATAATCTCGGCTTAAACGAGCCGAAATGTTGATTTGTTTGTTATAACGCAATTTAGCGTGTCAGTTTCAAATTTATGCAAAATTTGCTAGTGCGTATTGTAATGGTGATTTTGATTGGATTATGGAATTATTTGGTGATTGCTAGCTTAATGTTACGATGATATTGTAAGCTTCTGCGTAGGTGTGCTAGGGTAAAAATACCCAGTTCTCAGTTAATCTTTCGCACGAGTGGGAAGAGCACGAGAGATATCTTTCGTACTCCTCGCACTCATATAAACGGCCGACTACTGTGCCTGGTTGACTACTGAGTACAAAATAATAATGATAACGTTTTGTAAAGATATTGCCTACTCTAATTTAATTCGTAAAATACTCGAAATTAGGAAACCTACCAGTCCGGTAAGAAAAACGACTAAAACTAAAACTGAATATGAAAAATTAATTTTGATAAGAATTTGTCCTGTAGGTAATTAAATAAACTTATTTAATCTTATATTTCGTACTAAATACAAACTGAAATATAGATGCACAGAAAAAACCCCAGAAAAAAGACCAATGCTGGGAATCGAACCCAGGTCCTCAGCATTCCGTGCCGCGTGCCATACCCCTACACCACCACTGGTCTAGAGATTAGACACGAATCTTTCCTATACATCATACATTTCAATCTGCTAAATCATCACCTTATGCAGTGACAAGCGCACATCTATGTTACACCCTCATCGAGAGATTTTAACACTCCTTCGGAACTAACCGCTCACCTGGACAAGAGATGGCGCTACTGTGCAACTTTAAACAAGTTAGCTATGAAGTATCTTTTTTTGTACTTATTTTTTCAACTTCATTTTTTTTATTACTTTTACGGTCATCCCGTGAAATCATATATTTCGTACTAAATACAAACTGAAATATAGATGCACAGAAAAAACCCCAGAAAAAAGACCAATGCTGGGAATCGAACCCAGGTCACGCGGCACGGAATGCTGAGGACCTGGGTTCGATTCCCAGCATTGGTCTTTTTTCTGGGGTTTTTTCTGTGCATCTATATTTCAGTTTGTATTTAGTACGAAATATATGATTTCACGGGATGACCGTAAAAGTAATAAAAAAAATGAAGTTGAAAAAATAAGTACAAAAAAAGATACTTCATAGCTAACTTATTTAATCTTTTCTCAAAATTCTCGATATATTGCACTGATTGCACATTAGTAACTTAATCTACACTTTGCATTAATGCAAATCGCTACGGGTCTGAAACTTTTCAAACTAAAACTTTACATTCCCAGAAGCGTTCCAATGGTCATTCTAGTTCATTAGAGGTGTAATTTATTTATTTTAATTATGCAGCGACACGGACTAGCCCGATAAAACTTTCGCAATAAAAGTTGCGCCGGCTGTCCTGCCCAACCTTTTTAAATAGCAGAAATTGTTGCTTACCCCTGACTTAACAAAAACCGTTCGGAATAATGACAGTTAAGTCAGGCATGCGAAACATTTTTGTTTTCAGTTATTTTTTAACTATTTTTCACGGAACGTTTTTTTTTTTGTTTGATATTTTTTTATAAGCCTGCTTTGGTATCCCACTGCTGGGCAAAGGGTGTGTGATATAAATTAAATATTATTTTGTCTCTTATAATTCCCACATAGAAATATATCGATACGGACAAAGTAACAAAAATATGTATACAAGACTTTATTGGCTTGATATTAAGGTCGTGTATATGTAAATACTTTTTTAACTTTGGTTGTATCTATATCTTTGTAGTCGGCTGTACAATCTAAGCTAGACTATGTTGTCGAAGTTAGAACAGTGTTATATTTGGTAATAACTTTTTGTGACAGTAAATTACCTTTTACAAGGCTGTGACTCAATATCAATCAATATTTAGTCAATTAGTTAAAATTGGAAGATTTCCATAGAGATGACGTACCACATGGTACACAATGGCACATGCCATTTGTTAAAGTTAACCGATGTCAAAGCAAACACTGCGTATTTTTCTTCTTGCTTGCACCGAACTAAGCGGTAGGTTTATTGAAATAGCATTTCACCGCTCCCGAAACGAGCACAAAGAACGCTATTGCTTATCTCAAAGCATTCTCAACCCGCAAGGTATTTTGTTATTTGTTCTAATTCCATAATACGGAACAGTATAACGCTTGGACAAAGCTGCTTGTTATTTTATAACAGGCCATTAGAAAATAAATTATTGTTCCGAAAAAAAATCTACAAAGCGAACACGTTTCTAGTTTTGGCGTGTAGGACTCAGACCCTTTATGATGTAGCCGCAAAGAAGTTCATAACAAGAACCGTCTTTACTTTGTCTTGACACTATATTTTTCGTCATTCCTCGAGAGGGCGACTTATAAAGCATTCATAATCATCATCCCAGCCTATATATTATGTACGTCCCACTGCAGGACACAGACCATTGAATTTCTGGGTCTCATTCTAAATCCCTAACATCGTTTGTCCTAATGTAATGTTTGTCCTAATTATCGTTTGTCCTAACACTGTTTTTCTCGGAAACCGTGAATTTTTCAGGAACTTTTTTGTGATTATCCTCTATAGAACTCTGTAGGTTAGGTTAGGTTTGTTTTATAAAAATCCGGAACAATTAATAGATTTTAAATATAAAGAGTTAGGACAAACGATCATTAATTAGGACAACTACATTAAAACAAATAATCATCAGGGATTTAGATATAGGAGAGGGCTTAGGGCGTAGTTCCCAAATCCCACGCGAGCCCAGTGCGGATTGGAAATTTCACACACACCATTGAATTTCTTCGCAGATGTGTGTAGGTTCCCTCGCCATGTTTGCCCGTAAAGCTCATGGTGAATTTCAAATGTAACTTCGCACATAAATTCAGAATGTAAGCCCAGGCTCGAACCCTCGACCCTCAGCTTGAGAGCCAATGTCTAACCGCTAGGCTACCAGGATTTCTTGTTTTATTGCGCCACAAAAATACCTATTCAGCGCTGGATTGCTATAAATGCCTCGGCATTATGCTGAGCCATTGCCTGATTTTCAACCGCAAATTTGATACATTCTATTATAATCCTTCGTGTTGTCTATTTGTAATATTGATGCGTCTTGTGTTGTGGTAAACAGGCCCTATACTACGAAGCGCGAAATTCAAACTTCGTTTCATGCCGTTCCGCTCACGCTAATGGTATTTATTACGAGAGTGAGAGGGACCGCACGATCCGAACTTCGAACTTCGAATGTCGTAGTAACCCCCCAGATGTCATTCTTTCCTTTTCTTTCTATTGTTAATGTGGAAATCCGTTTCAGTTCCAGTTCGAGCGGGATTGTGCGTAACTTAATAACCAATTTGTCGTCAGTAAGGGGCTTTATTTGAATTTTTCTTATTTCCGTGGTGCGTAATTCCGCTAAAAAACCAAATTAGCTTCGTAATTCCGAGGTGTGGCAGCCGGCGGCCGTCCAATAGGGATGTTTCCTAGGTAAAAAAATAATAATTCTTATTAGTCCGTATTTTACATTATCAAAAAATATTAGACACGTAATTTTTCTTTTGACAATTAAACAAAAAATGACGAAGATATGGCGCGTTGAAGTTCCGCGTGACGAGGCGTGACGTCACTTGTTCCTAAAACGCTCATACAAAGTGTAGGAACAAGTGACGTCACGCGAAACTTCAACGCGCTATATCTTCGTAATTTTTTGTTTAATTGACAAAATAAAAAATACGTGTCCAATATTTTTTGATAATCTAAAAGACTGACTAGTTAGGAAAGTAGCCTATTGTTTTAAGGTACAATCAGCTGTAGAGAAAAGGTACCTCTGTGGTTACCACCGTTACAGGGGGGAACCTTTTCTCTAGAGCTGACTGTACAGTAATTGTACCGTATCTTGTAGAAAATTAACATTTCTTAGGTCTTTTGCCTTCAAGCAACCGCTTTACTTCTGTGATAGTGTATTTTTTTCGGATAGTTTAAAAAAATGAACGAGATAAGACAATTTTTTTTTGTGTAACCTACTGATTGGTTATGATTGGGTTTGGTTTATTTTATAACAATCCTGAGGCCGTATTGTGTAACGCTTCTGACGCTTGGCTTCGCTTTCTCCATCTCTTTTTGTCTTCATTTTATACCTACCTTTTAACAGAAGGAAATAGTGATTGCGAAGGCAAGTGTCATAAACGTTAGACAATAAGTCTGCAGGGCCCAATTGCATAACAAAATACAAGCAATTAGTATTAGTGAATTTCAATACAAAATAAGTAATAGATACTATTAGCTTGTAATTTGTTACGCAATTTGGCCCTGGTCTTACCTACTTTATGACGTCGAACCTTTTATAATGATTGCATTGTTAAAGTATTTATTATGAATGAAAAAAAGGAACGGTTTAGCTATAAAGTAATTATCGGGTAATTTCTATCGATTTACTAACCCATTTTTGAACACAGTGTAATTACACAAGCAAACTTGGTAATCAACAAACAACAAACATAGTTATCTGAGATACTCTAACTAATTAAGCAATTTACACTAGAATAACTTAATGTTATCTAGTATATTCTAAAACATGCTAAGGATGAACACAGAAATATTTCAGGCACTTAACGAAGTTTCATATGGCAAAATACTTCGTTTACTGTTTCATATAAATTCTGCAGACAAGACCACATAATATTATTTCAAGTTTTAAAAGCTGTTTCTTTAGTCCATATTATTATGGACATATTTTTTCGGATTCAATCTTAGACATCAAATTTGACCCTCCTCTAAAGGTGCTCTTCCTTCTTTTTTGCTTTTAGCTTTGGCTTCTCAAGCAGAGGGTCTTGTGTTCAAATCCCGGCTCGCACCTCTGAGTTTTCGGAAATTATGTGCGAGATTACATTTGAAATTTACCACGAGCTTTACGGTGAAGGAAAACATCGTTAGGAAACCTGTACACACCTGAAAAGTAATTCCCGCGTGGGAACTACGGCTCCAGGCTCTCATTATGAAAAGAGGTCTAGCCCTAGAGTTATAGTGGGACGTATAATAGCCTCCTAAGGCCCACGAAAATTTTGTTTCAATGAAATTTAAACTTTATGTCACTTGTTATGTGATATCGAACTCACTCAAAAGTGACGTAAAGTTTAAAGTTCATTGAAACAATATTTTCGTGGGCCTCAGGAGGATAAGCCAAGACGAGGTATTTCTTAGTCAGATACCAGCCAAAATAATAGCTGAAAGATAAAAGCAGTGTCTTTGACCTCTCCGCGGGGCACAGGCCTCAAAATGCTCTAGAGAGCTTGGGCCATAGATCCCACTCGGGCCCAGTGCGGATTGGAAACTTCACAACCACTATTGAATTTATTCCCAGGTGTGCAGGCTCACGATTTTTTTCCTTCACACTATTCATGGTAAATGCCATTACGCACATAAACTCCAAAAAAATTTATCAAAACACCAAATTTTTAATACGGCTGAATTTTAAAATGTCATCGTCTCATAATAACTAACATCACAACACCTTCATCGCAAAACAACCAAATCCCAAAATACCTAAATATTAACAGTTATCATGACAATTAAACTAGATAAAAGCTTGTAAAAAAATTGTGGTATTTTAGTACTGTGACATTTTGCCTTTCCGGTGTTTGAAGGAAATGTACATATCAATATTTAGTCATTTCGGGAATTGGACGTTTTCGGTCAAAGTCATTATGACTTTCGTTAATTTTAATAATGCGTCAATTTGATATTTAGGCATTATGGGATCATGGCCATTTGAAATTTAGTCAAATTAGTTAATAAGGCATTATGCAATTTTGTTTTAATGAACCCTTAACTTTTTCTTGTGTAATTTGTAATTTCCGCAATAATATTGCCGTACATATGCCGTATCGTATGGCGGCGTAACGACACGTCCGACGCAGCCGCCGCGGCAACCGCACGCAATAACATCTGCGACCGCAACACTGCAGCAAGTTAGACATGTCTAGACATGTCGGACTATATGTATAATACATGTAATTGATAGGGTTTTTTCCATAGAACTATAGGTACTTAGAATAATAATAATGTCAATCGTACAATATCATAAAAGATAAACATTATGAACACGTTTTGATGTTTAAAAGTTTGTTAGTCAATGACGCAATAACGCCTTAACGGATTTAAATGAAACTTGGCTTAAGTAAGCCAAGCAAGTGCTTGGCTTGGCTTGGCTTGGTTAACTTTGTCTTCAATTCATAAATGGCGTTGTGCTTTAAAAATGTTTATCAGAATCAGAATCAGAATTTTATTTTATGATAGTGTTATTTTTCAGGCCACACTCTAGGTCGCTCGTTCCCTAAATAGCAGAATTCCAAAATACTAGATTGCCGACTTACCCGGCTTTTGCGACTTTCGCGCGAATCAAATGTAAACAAAACGTTACGGAAATCCCCGTAACCGTAATCGGCTTGGCCGACTAATTGACCGACCAGCCGGCCTCTGTACAACCGACTAATCGGCTAGTCGGCTAGTCGGCCAAAGTCATAATCGGCACATCTCTAATATACAGGGTGAAACTTTTTTGACCGTGCAAATTTTCATACTGGTTTTTCATTTTTTTCATTTTTTTTTCAGTACCCTTCAGTACCAAAATATTGATAGGTACACATCAGGCGAAAAATATCCTAAAAAACCATGCGCTTGTGGACAGCTGTGCGGAGGGTGGAGGTTAGACAGGAGAGCGCGCCCCTCCCCCCGCACCGCTAACCCCTAGCGTCACTCGGCTCCCGATTATCCACACGTTACTAATTATTTTTTCGGACAACACATTTATTTGTGAAAAATTTAACTATTTTTTTTTAGAAATGGCATCTGTAATTGATACCTAAAAAAAAATATTAGGGGACAATCTTACACAAATCGACTTAGTCCCAAACTAAGCAAAGCTTGTACTATGGGTACTAGACGACGATAAACATACTTATATAGATAAATAAATACTTAAATACATAGAAAACATCCATAACTCAGGAAAAAATATTCGTGCTCATCACACAAATAAATGCCCTTACTGGGATTTGAACCCAGGACCTCTTGCTTCGTTGGCAGGGTCGCTACCAACTAGGCTAAAGCGGTCGTTAAACCTAATGCCTGGGAAAATGTTGCACGGTCAAAAAATGACACCCTATATACAGCTAATTATTACCATACCACAACACGACTGTGGACTGTCGTGTAGCGAGCCAGCGCCTCGCTATGTAGGCTACTTCCGCCAAACTTTGCCAATATGTTGTTGTGAAGGCATTGTTTGGAAAAACGGACGACTGTAGCCTACTTGTCTACGATTACCTTACAATTATCCTATAATAATACATAACAATACATCACACTTACAATAATTTATTAACTTATAATTATTTATTTACATCTTATATCTACTTAATACTAAACACACAAAATAATTATAAATACCTACTTAATATATATTATATATGTACAAACACTATGTATATACAATAATATCAACATTTTATCGAACGGTCAATAATATCGATAACATCGATACATCGATAGGTCGATAGAATTTATCGAGACCTCCAACGCCCGTACATTTTAATTTACCGTTTGGGCGAGGCGGCCGGTGCATCGCCGGCGCAGCGCAGAGGTCAAGCCAGTCATATTCCGAACTTTGACGCGGAGCCTACGCTCGATCCTCTCGCAATACTGGCTTACGAAATTGAACCTTATCTCGCTTTAAAGTTGCTTGTTTTTACGCTACCACCTTTAAATACTTATTGACTATCTTATATTCTATAAACTTTCTGCTGTGCTTGTGCCTGTGCTTGTGAATTCTTCCGATTCTATTGTGCCTTCTGACTTTTATGTTATGTGTATGGACGTGTGCTAACGGACAATAAACTTGTAAGTTGAATATTTTGTTTAACTACAATAACACTAGGAAGACCCGTAGTACTAGGGTTGCCAACCGTACTATAATATATAGTATTGTACTATATTTTCGCTCTGTGTACTATATACTGTTGAAGAAATATATAGTACGCAAAAATACTATATTTCAGTCAGTCCTTACGCATGCGGTTTGGGTAGGCCATTTTTACTATACAATACAATACAATACAAATATTCTTTATTGATCACCAAAAACAGTACAGTGACATTACAAAAATAAAAATTCAGGTAGACAATAGGCTATACTTATGTTTAATGAATCAATTTTCGCTATTTAAAGTATTTTGTACTATTTTTTTTTCAGAGTACTATATTTTTTCTACTTTGGGCTGGGAAATACTATATTTGCTTAAGAAATAGTTGGCAACCCTACGTAGTACCCCCATACCTACACGACGAAACGTCAGCTGTCGCATTGTTGACGTCCACAACATAATGGTGATTAGCTACAGTCCGACAAGCTCGTGCGCGACCCTCCGCGGAACCCTGTCGCAGTCAGAGTTTGCCGCACTTATTAAAAACAATCTCGTTAATCGGCCTTAGGCCGTGGTCGCTTTCACCCGCCGCACGCGGCCGACAGCGGCCCGCCGCCCGCGGCGTCTGAATGGTGTGTTCGGGAATGCTCGGGAGTGGTCGTTTTCGCCCGCCGCGTTCGGGACGTCGCACGCGGCGGGCGAAAACGACCACTCCCGAGCATTCCCGAACACACCATTCAGACGCCGCGGGCGGCGGGCCGCTGTCGGCCGCGTGCGGCGGGTGAAAGCGACCACGGCCTAAGGACAGCAGAGGCTCCCTGCGACAGGGTTCCGCCGAGCGCCGCGCACGAGCTTGTCGAGGTATACATCACGGTGATTTGACCCTAGTGATTTGACCTATGGCCTCTCAAGCAGAGGGTTGATGGGTTTGAGTCCAGGCTCGTACCTCTGAGATTTTCGAAATTTATGCGCGACATATTTTGTAATACTATGTCTTAAAGCAGAATAAATAATTTCATTTCATTTCAAGCTCCCAATCACTGCGCCACGTGGGAACTACATCCAAACCCCTCATTCTGAGAGAAGGCGTATGCCCTGCACTGAGACGTATGTATATACACATATAGGCTCGGATGATGACGATGATGATGATAATTACTTACCAATGAATATTTTCACAGCTTCGATGTTTTCTTTCACCTTGCTCATGATAAATTCAAATGTAAATTCGCGCGTATATTCCGAAAACCTCAGAGGTGCGAGCCCAAGTTTGAAACCACGGCCCTCTGCTTGAGAGACCATAGGTCAAACCACTAGGCTACCGCGGCTTTTTACCACCTCACAACCTTAGGGTGGTATGAATGTACACTGTAAACTCTATGTTGTACAAAAAAAAGTCACTATTGACAACCGTTTTGTTGAGGTGATAATTTGTGGTAAAGGAATTTCTTGTTCGACTTTACCTTGAAATAAAAGGCAAACTTAATGCTTTACTTTATACGCTAACCTTCAACCCTTACCCGTTAAATGCGTACTGCGGCATTAATAGCCCGCATTAGTATAACTCGATGTTACTAATCTACCCCATTACGGGAACTGCATCGCATTATAGGATCCTGTTCAAGTCAATGCGTCTGTGATCAGTCGGAAATTATACTTATTCTTGTACCATAGAGCTTATTAGCATGTGGGATCAGGCTGTGACATGGGTTTATGATTTAAGCCTATCACACAGTACAACACCAATACCAACCAACCACCACCACCAAACCAACCAAACATCACCAATACCAATACCAATTCCATCTGTGAAGAATTCGTTCATAACTGTCCCACGGATACTATGCTATTTTCTGGAATAGAAACTATACTATCCTATGTCCTACCCAGAGTCTCAAACTACCTGTGCATTAAATGAAAATGGTAGTAATAATTGAAATTAACTAATGCAAAGTACTCTATTTTTAACCTGTCAGTACTGTCCTTTTTGTAAAATTATTTATGTGTCTTGTGTTGGTATAAATAAATTATGTTCTCTCTCTCTCTCTCGTGTTATAGATATTAGGCAACAAAACAGACTTTTATATGTATATACATATTTATATACTTATTAAAGTTATTAAACGACTGGTTAGAATAATTTACCAAAATCGTATTTTCCTTGTAGCAAAATTTCCGTTCGCAGATTTTCCTAAATGTTTTTTTTCTCGCCATAGTTTTTTACTGAAGCTTATTTTCACAGTACCTACTGAATTGACAAAGAAATATAGGTAGGTTTAGGTTATGTTAAGTTTTCATCGGCCCGAAGGGCCAAAGGCACACTGAAGAAGGAGCTCCACGTGAGCGGAGCTCCGTCGACACTGTTTCTTTGTCAATTCAAATTGGGAAAAAACGCTACTGTGAAAATAAGCTTCAGTAAAATGCTATGATGAGAAAAAAAGCATTTAGGGAAATCTGCGAGCGGAAATTTTGCCACAAGGAAATTACGATTTTGGTAAATTGATCTTACCAGTCACAAACATGCAATTACTCCCTAAACAGCTCCCACTAAAACATATATAAGTGGTATTTGTTACAAACTACTGCACAGCACTGAACGCACTGTTCGAATTTTAAATTCATAGTCAATCTAGACTTGAGGCAATTCAGACTATCAAATCGATTGAAATAGTATCAAATCGATTGGTATAGTATTAAAACGTAGTTACAATAAATTCCGCTTCTTACACGGTGCCTGCAGCATTGGGTAAGCCACGTAGCATCTATAAGGCTAGGTTCGCATGAAATAATGGTGATTTCATGAAGTAATCACAAATTTATAATTGAAAAATTTAATTATTACTTTTATCGATTCGAGTTTTAAAGGTTTCACTTAACTAGTCTGTGGTTTTGACTCCTGTGACCCGAACAATACCTCAGTGAAAATAAAGTATTTTAACGATATGAACCTCCGAAAAGTAACGCATAAATCAATCAATTATATAAAAACACTTTTAATCAGATTTGAGCGAAAACACCTAAAGTTGATTGATGAATAAGTTTAATTCATTTTCAACTTCTCAAAAGCCGGTCTGTTTGCAATACTATTTCAAAGTTATCAATCCAAAGTTTTGAAGTGAATTAAGTGATTTATTGCATTTTCATTTGACTAAGTATTAGCTTCATCCAGCGACCTCGTCTGTGTCAGAAATCCAAGCGAAAAAGTTTACGGTAAGACCTTCAAAGCACAACGTTCGCTCGCACAACCCATCTATGCATTGCAGACGAAGTTAACATGCCATTTTAAAAGCCAAGGTACTTCAACGTTCCTGGACAGCGCCTTCTATATTCTTGTAAAGCTGCGTACGGACTGCTTACGTGTACAGTACGTGTACGTGTACAGTGTACGCGTACATGGCGTACGGACATGGCGTTCCAGGACACGCAAGCCCGGGTACGCGAACCCGAGTGCGCGCAGTCCGTACGCAGCTTTAGGCCGCACTGAGTTTCTTGCGCTAATCGATTTTAGTTATTCTATGCACTCATGTATGTGTGCGTGAGAGCGGCTAGAATCAAAGCCGTGCGTAAGCGTAAGCGATACGAGTTCCCGATCGATGGCCGGAGGAGAACTAACGCAACCTAACTATACGGACAAGGGCGAAGCACGACGGCTTAAGATAGGTTAGGTTGCTCAGACCACGCGTTTATTTATTTTCATCGTGTATTACTAAGACAAATACATATTTTTAAAAATGTAGCAACACTAGGCCCTATAAAAGCTCTTGTTTTATTAACATTCAAAAAGTTTTATGACTTGCCGTGCAATATTTACGCCGTGCTAAGGATTTATTTTATTTTTTAGAGACGACTTTTGAGTTTTTTTCTATCAAGCAAACTACAAGTAATCGTGTTTCGAAAATTAACACTGGTTATTAGAGTGAATCCTCAAATATCATACACATGAATTTTAGAACTAAAACTATGCTAGTAGTAATGATACAGCAAGGGATTAAATGAATGCAATAAATGTGCCAAAAGCTCGGTAGGTCCTTAAAGTGAAAATATTATCTGTCTCAATCTAGATCTTTGTCAATCTGTACACCAAGTTTTATTTAAATCCATTCAGCCGTTATTTCGTGATTGACTTACAAACATTCAGACATAATAAACATCCAAAAATTAACACGAACTTTCTCATTTATAATAGTAGTAGGATTCAATACTTTAATTTATTAGACTTTCCAAATTTCAAAGTGCGTAACAGTTACTTTTGATTCGTAAAGGGTCACAAAGTTTTACGAAACGCTTAACTTACTACAATAAAAATTGAATCTTATTCTTACATAGCAGTAAGTAAGACTTTCCAAAGAAATTTAACATACAATAAAACAATGGCTCAACTCCCTTATCCCTTTAAATGAGAAATAGTTCCACTTGTACGTGCGCTTAATACTGAACAGTGGAAATATTAAAATTTATGACGCCGATGACAAATAGGGCAGGCGCGGGGCGAAATCAAAACGGCGATTGGCAATTCCGTGCGAACCTGTGATTTTATACGAGGGCCCGTGTGATGGATGGAATATCACAGTACAAATGGACGTCGCGTAAACAAGTACAGAGAAGCTAGCGCTCATTTTGCGCTAGGGCGGGAAATATTTGATTCAGGGTCATTTATTCGAGCGTTTCAACCGCCTCACTTTCGTGGTCGCGTTTTCTACGAATTGGCTGTAGATTTTGATGGCGTTGTCGGTTATTTATTAGAGGACCACGTATCATAAAAACTGTATCAGAATCTTTTGCCATTTCTACAACAAAGTGTCCGCGAAAGTGATTCGGAACGAACGCTCGAAAAATGTCCCTTCAGTGGTCACGATTTTGGTTGACTGTATTTTCTTTCGTATTTTTCATTATTTATAGTTTGACTCATAGTGAAATATGCGGACAACTCACGTCTTTAATCATATTTAGCTTGACATGTTTCGGACTAATCCGTAGCCCTTCTTGAGCACACGTCACGGCAACTGCTGCTAAACGCGTCCTACACGGCACCGCTCTGATCGCGCGACTGTGACGAACCAGCGCAGAAATACCCACGTTTTCATCGTCATTTTTATTGACATGGTTAGTTCTACGCCGGGTATCAGTTTCGCCGAGCAGTCGGGCAAGCAGAGCGGTGACGCGTAGTACGCGTTTGGCAGCAGCCGCCGTGACTCAAAGGTTGACTGGCAGAGATCCCTTAAACGGATAAGGTCGCTTTTGTACATGTATCTCAACTGTTATCAATAGAGTTGTTTCCAAATTTTTTTTTTTTTTTTATTGTGGCCTTAGTGGTTTGACCTATGGCCTCTCAAGCAGAGGATCGTGGCTTCAAATCCCGGCTCGCACCTCTGAGTTTGTCGGAATTTATGTGCGAAATTACATTTGTGATTTACCATGAACTTTGCGATGAAGGAAAACATCATGAGCCTGGGGCTAAATTCAGGTACGGCCCAACACGGTTTGCGAGCGGTAGTTCAATCGTTTAGGAGAGGACAGGAATGGATTGAGATTGGGATGAGCCTTATTTTCCTGTTAATTCGCTTTGTAAATAAATAAATAAACAAATAAATAAGGCTCATCCCTAACTCAGCCCAAGCCTCTCGCAAACCAGTGATTTTTGGCGTTCCTGAATAGCAGTTCAAACCAAACCCAACCCAAACGATTGAATTACCGCTACCAAACCCGTGAAGGCCCAATCCTGAATTTAGCCCCTGTACACACCTGAGATGAAATTCAATTGAAGTTCCCAATCCGCACTGGGCCCGCGTAGCAATTACGGCCCAAGTCCTTTCACTCTGAGAGGAGGTCTGTGTCCTGCAGTGTGACGTATACAGACTGGAATGATGATGATGATGGAGTTTACATACTATATCTACCCTGTTGATTAGTCACCGGTTTCATGTTGGCATAATGTTAAGCTGCTTATTGTTTCACAGAGAGCTACGTACAAACATAAAACTTTTCCAGCCGGGTTTGAGCTGAGCCGCGGTGTTGTTTCAAACGAAACAACTTGGCATCAAACGACACACGACCACATGACGGCTCGACTGCGCGACAGGCGGCGCGACGAGCGGCGCGACGAGCGTTTCTCTGTTCATTGCGTGGGATTCTCTAACCACTCACATGTTTTGTCCAACTATATTTATTTCAATCAAATTTATTCCTTAACACAATAATGACATTTTTTGAAATCACTTGTCAACAAAATAAATTTTAATAAACTCAAACTGCGGAATTGGGATAAAACCCAGAAATATCAACTGCTAGTTTTAGAGACGTGACAATTGACACGGGTATTTGATGATTTATTTATTTTATTTCAAAACTTAGATTCAACAGCCAGATCTAATGATTTATGCGAGCGAAGCCAATCACTACGCACGATCAACTCCAATGTTATCACCGGATAATGCATGTAAGCGAACGGGTCAAGCTATGTCTTCAGAATGCAAATGCAGCGATGACTTAGCAAACCAGGTTCGTTTTGAAAATCGGACCAACGTTAACGTATCCAACATTAGCTGTCTGAAGAGATCGCTTTTGAGCTATAAGATCGCCTATTGTCTGCTTGAATTTTTATTTTTGTTAATTTTTCTGTACTGTTTTTGGTGTTCAATCTATATCTATACATATAATAAATCTGTAACAAGTCGGTGTCTGTACATTGAAGATATTTGAGAAAAACTGTCACTAGGGCTATTTATTAGCACAATAGAACCCAAAACAATGATTTTTGGAATTATTGTCTGTTTGTCTGTTTGTCTGTGCGTTTGTGCGCGCTAATCTCAGAAACGGCTTAACCTAGAAGAATGCGGTTTTCACTGATATGTTGGTATTTTCTTGGATTAACATGTAGTGTTTGTTTCATTTGAATCGGTTCACAAATAAGAATTTAAGAATTTATCGAACAGGTTTTTTTGTTTGAACGCGCTAATCTCAGGAACTACTGCTCCGATTTGAAAAATTCTTTCAGTGTTAGATAGCACATTTATCGAGGAAGGCTATAGGCTATATATCATCACGCTAGTACCAATAAGAGCGGAGCTGAGCGGAAGAATGTTTCAAAATCGGGGGTTTTTGAAGTAAAACTTCTATAGGCACGCTTGACTTGGGTGTACGGTGCACGGTGTTGAATGTGAACGCGGGTGTGCGGGGGCGGGTATTTTTTTTTATATCAAGGATCTAAGGAGAGCCATAATTGATGAAAAAGCAAATTGGATAAAAAAAAATAAGCTGCCCAAATTACTAATTCCACGCGGACGGAGTCGCGGGCAAAAGCTAGTAAAGAATATTTGTATTGTAGTGTATTGCACTTTCAGTGTTTAACAGTATCTCAATAGTTCACTGCTACATTAGCACATATTGCTCATATCAGCGACAATTCATTACAATAAAAGCATATGCTATATATCGGATAAACGTTCTTTATTAATGTTGTTAGACAAATAATTAGGTAGTTTAGAACAGTAAGTGTTGTTTGTGAGACCATAGAATAACACCTTAATAATAATATAAGTATGTACTATCTAGCCATATGATGTTGATGATGCGCTGGAAGCGTGTTACAATCAGCGACAGATAAATCGTTCGCGATTTTCGCTCGCTGTTTATAATTAATATGTATATTTAATTTTCTTTTTTCTTAAATAAATTATAAAAAAAAGTCCACGGTCTACCTTGACTTTGGTTCCACTTCCTCCTACGAAACCTATATTACATCAACCAACGTGCGGTAAGCGTCTCGGCCGCAAAATAAACAGAGAATACGCTCGCCGCTCCACCTTCTCTCGTCGCCGTGGCCGAATCGCTAAGCCTGAAACCTAATTCCTAATAATATTACGACTAAAAGTAATGAAATCCTCCCTTCATTCCTACCTATTTCTTTTTCTTCTTGAGGTGCCATCTCCTACCAGAGGTCGGCTATTATTAGTGCTATCCTTATCTTTGACACACCAGCTCGCTGCCCTGCAGACTCTTAAACGCAGTATGAGGGTTTTAACGTTTGTTGAATATTGAACTATAACAAGCACAACGTAAGGAACATAATGGTCTGTCTAATCCCCACTTGTTGGGTCGCACTGAAAAACAGCGTTGCGGCTTGCCGCAACATTATGCTGAGTGGGGCCCAATTTATACTATTCGATGATTTTTATTTGTATCTTTTCCTGTCAAATGTATTTCCTTTGTATCGAATATGTGTAAATAAACATCTCTCTCTCTCTCTCTCTCTCTCTCTAATCGCTTTTTTTGCTCTTACTGCGTTTTAGGGTCTGCAGGGCAGCTCGGACAAGGATCTCGTGCTCACGTTGAACCACGTCCGGAGATTATTAAGTCACGAAGTACGCCTTCTACCGGGTGCATTTTTCATTGCATAATGAGTTGCATAATATTTAACAATTATTTTTTTTTTTGTATGGGGACCCCCTATTTTTTAACTTTTTTTTATTTTTAGATTTTTTCCTACGCTTACACACAATTACCGAGCTGGATTCCAAATTTCATCCTTCTAAGTCATCTGGAAGTAGGTTAGGTTTAGGTACTATAGTTGAGTCAGTCAGTGTTAAAATTTACGACTTTTTGGCCTTCATATCTTTATAACCGTTTGAGCTAGCTTCATGAAATTTGGGCTTCTAGATGTTCTTATGGATATAATTAAACACACGAAGTTTTATGTGTTTACGTCAAAGAGGTTTTGAGTTATAGAAGGGTCAAAAGTGGCACCAAGTGGTTCGTGTAATATTACACTCGGCGCTGGATAGCCAGTTCCTTTGCTTGAACTTGGCTTGACACGCTGCCGCGTGTCTAGATCATTGCGCATTATGTGACCAAAGTACTGCAGCTTGAGTTTCTTGACTGTTTTCAAGATCTCTACCTCTTCTTTCACCATCTGCAAAACTCTTACATTTGATACCCTATTCGTCCACGATATTTTCTGAATTCTTCTGTACATCCACATTTCAAAGGCATTCGAACGGTTGCTCATATTTTGGGTTAAGGTACACGATTCCGCGCCATACAAAAGAACCCTACCTATTTAAATAAGTAAAAATCACTACATAGTATAAAACAAAGTCGCTTTCCGCTGTATGTCCCTATGTATGCTTAGATCTTTAAAACTACGAACGGATTTTAATACCTAGATAGAGTGATTCAAGAGGAAGGTTTATATACTGTAGGTATAACACATGCATAATTGCACCCGTGCGAATTTATAAATTGGACTAACGAGAGTAAAGATTAAAGGAAACCAATATCTGTGATTGCAGAAAAATGTCTATTGAAAAGCGTTAAATAGGCGGCGGAGTAGTAAGTGGGTAAATTTCAAAGGAAACGCCGAAAATATTAGACTAGATGATCGCCCTCGAGTGTTTTATCAATAAATTTTAATGCTACTTTCATTTCAGACACTTTTGCTATTTGGATTGCTATTGGATTTGAAACTGATATTTACCGCTTGAAGCTGGATAATTGTCTTGTAACTGTTTAGTGAGTTTTCTTTACATGCATGAAATTCTGTAATGTATAATGATGAAATTGTAATCTGTAATTCTTTTCACAGAAACGCGTGTATCGAGTTGAAATTGAATTGAATTGAAATTACCTAACATCAAAAAAATAAGTCTACGGTCCTTCGATCAACAATACTACAGTCCCTTAAAGCTGTAAAAAAATCAAGCTTCTAAGTCATGCAAATTAAAGATAAAGCCATTTTGAGCTTTTATTTTCATTGACATAGACATTGCAGTAGACCTAGAATCATGTAATTTGGTATGAAGGAAGTTCTTACAGCACAAGTAAAGGAAAAATTCGAATATCGTTAATTTGTTGTTCCATAAAAAAAACCAGCCAAGTGCGAGTCGGACTCGCGCACCGAGGGTTCCGTACAAATTTATATGTATCTATGACATCACGTCTTAACAGACCCCTGCTCCTAAGCAAAATGTGCGCAGTGTGGGGTCATTGTAGATTGGTTACTGACAGACAGACAAAAAAAAATACTTTTCGCAATTTTTCCTTTATCTGTGCTATAAGACCTTGCTTCGTACTAAATTTCAAGTTTCTGAGTTCACGGGAAGCACCCTGTAGGTTTTGATTCCCTTGCGAGTGTCGATAATTTGCGGAAATTTGCGGCATAAAAGGCTTTATCTTTTGATTGTGTTAAAAATTTATGCTTTTCGCAATTTTTCCTTTATCTGTGCTATAATACGTTGCTTCGTACCAAATTTCAATTCTGAGTTCACGGGAAGTACCCTGTAGGTTTTGATTCCCTTGCGAGTTTCGAAAATTTGCGGAAATTAGCGGCATAAACGGCTGTATCTTTTGATTGCGTTGGTTTAGAAGTTTGATTTTTTCACAGCTCTAAGGACCGCAGACTTGAGTATTTGATATAAATTTCAGCTTGATACCTCCACGCGTTCCTGAGAAAAAGGGTCTTGACAGACAGACGGACGGACAACAAAGTGATCCTATAAGGATTCCGCTTTTTCCTTTCGAGTTGCGGAACCCTAAAAAGAAAAAATATTGCGATTAATCTTTTACTAACGAACTATTTACATACAGTCGGCCAAGAAAGTGGTCTGCCAGTTTAGACAAAAGTTTCTGTGAGATCTAAATATCGTTAAAGTTGGTCATTAGCCACTCTCATCATATTATTGCAAGGGAAAATCGACCTCGTTGTACCATGACTTGTACAAATGAACATCAACCGTGGGGTGGTAGACCATATTTTTGACCGACCGTACACGTTTGTACAGAACTATCGGTGCGCGAGTCAGATTCGCACTTGACTGGCTTTTTTGTTTTATGCAAATCTTAAATGCATTCAAATGGCAGAGCGGGAGTCAAAGATTGGCCTCTAAAGCGAACGTCCGGCGAACGCACAAAAGACTATTGTTGTCGAGACTGCAGTAAAGTTAATATGCCCTTGTTAGTCGCTACAGTTTGTACTGAATGTGGTCTCAAAGCTTGAGTATAAAATAAAAGAACGTGAGGATTAAAGGTATCATTAATTATTAGAAATACTCAGATTTTTTAAAAATACCCTTGGAAATTTCCATAGCTACATCGTGTTTTATAAAAACATCCGTGCCAAATATTTTCATGTCTGCACATAAAAGGAAAACTCCGTGTGCTCCATACAATGGCACCTTCAATCTTATGTCATAGTAAGAGGTGACAGATGGGTGTCATCTACTGGGCGTTGAGGTGTCGATCATTAGTACGTTTACCCAACCTAGAACCTTGGGATTTCCCAGTGTACCTATATTTATGTATGAAAAATTATTTACTACATCATTACAACAAAAAACTTACGTAGCCGAACAAAAGATATTTACCGCAGTTCACCGTTACGAAAAACATATGGCGCTACTTATTTCAGCATCTGACTTTTATCACTTCTATTCCGTCACATAATTCCCTTAGTTTTCCGGACTCATTTTCCCAATTTGTACGAAAACAATGAGCGTAACAAGTATATTTTGTGACCGGCTCTCTAGTATATGTACTTGAATGGTCCGACCAGTTTTATGGGCACTATTGTAAGGGCAATACGTTTCGTTTTGCTCTGTATTATCGAAGCTCAACTTATTGAACATTTGTACTTGTCTCGTGCATGGTTCCATTTGGGAAATGAACTTTTAAACCATTAAACAAGTTAGCTATGAAGTATCTTTTTTTTTTTTTTTTTTTTTTTGTACTTATTTTTTCAACTTCATTTTTTTTTATTACTTTTACGGTCATCCCGTGAAATCATATATTTCGTACTAAATACAAACTGAAATATAGATGCACAGAAAAAACCCCAGAAAAAAGACCAATGCTGGGAATCGAACCCAGGTCCTCAGCATTCCGTGCCGCGTGCCATACCCCTACACCACCACTGGTCTAGAGATTAGACACGAATCTTTCCTATACATCATACATTTCAATCTGCTAAATCATCACCTTATGCAGTGACAAGCGCACATCTATGTTACACCCTCATCGAGAGATTTTAACACTCCTTCGGAACTAACCGCTCACCTGGACAAGAGATGGCGCTACTGTGCAACTTTAAACAAACTTTTTAAACTTTAAACTGTTTAAAGTTGCACAGTAGCGCCATCTCTTGTCCAGGTGAGCGGTTAGTTCCGAAGGAGTGTTAAAATCTCTCGATGAGGGTGTAACATAGATGTGCGCTTGTCACTGCATAAGGTGATGATTTAGCAGATTGAAATGTATGATGTATAGGAAAGATTCGTGTCTAATCTCTAGACCAGTGGTGGTGTAGGGGTATGGCACGCGGCACGGAATGCTGAGGACCTGGGTTCGATTCCCAGCATTGGTCTTTTTTCTGGGGTTTTTTCTGTGCATCTATATTTCAGTTTGTATTTAGTACGAAATATATGATTTTAAACCATTGACACGAAAAGAGGGTTTTTAACAAGTTGCAGTTTGGTTCGAGTGTACGTAAGCTGGTAAGTTGAAATAAAATGTTTTAAAACAAAATTTTAAATGCTAATAATAAAATACCGCTGAATAGACTGCACTTTGGTTTACTTCAATCAACAATACTACTATAGTATTGTTGATTGAAGTTGGTGTATGTATTTAATTTTGACCATGATCAGAAAAATTTAAGTAGGAGCATTCTTTATAATAGTGGCAAATAAAAAACATTGCTTTTTTTATTTTTTTTTCGTCTAAGCAAATAGGTATAACGAAAGTTAAAGATCAACAAAGAGCAATTAATAAATGGAGGTATTCCATGTTAAATGGGTTCAAGTAAGTAATCAATATTTAGCTACATTATTATATACGTTCCAATACTTACGTCTAAAAGACCGATAGGTACGAGATGGAATTGTGCCTAAGAGGAATTTTACCGTTATTTGCACGATATGATGACATGTTTCAACGCAATTGCTGTATCATTATAGGGATGGTCTAACAACGATATACCCTCTTTCGGTATGTCCAGCAGATTAATAGTTTTTCTTTTGTCTTTGAAAAACCAATTACGCTGCGTAGGTAATTGTAGTGCCTATTATGTCTAGTCTAATCAGTATGGGTAGGCTAGATTACCCAAAATTGTAGGTAAACATGCCAGGCATTTGCCTATTCATCATTTCAGCCGAAAGACGTCCACTGCTGAACATAGGCCTCCCCCAAGGCTCGCCAAACAGATCGGCCCTGCGCCATCCGCATCCAATGTGTTCCCGCCACCTTCACCAGGTCGTCGCTCCATCTTGTTGGAGGTCTACCTACACTGCGTCTTCCGGTCCGCGGACGCCACTCGAGAACCTTTCGGCCCCATCGGCCGTCAGTTCTACGAGCGATGTGCCCTACCCACTGCCACTTAAGTCTAGCAATTCTTCGAGTTATGTCCGTGACTTTAGTTCTTACTTATTCATTTGAATGAAATTACGTGGTCACTGCCTACCATATAGAAAATCAGGTGCGAGCTTTTACATAGGTATTATGTTTTTGACCATCTCTAACTTACACAAGCCTTTAACGTGATAAGGTACATAAAGATACGAGACGTGGTGTTTCACTACACAGGCCTGATGAATAAGCTCAGAGTCGCTCAACGAGCTATGGAGAGAGCTATGCTCGGGGTCGGCAACGGCGGGAGTATGCGTTGGGCAGCTGCCGCGACGTGCAGCTCCTAAAAGAAGGGCTACGGATTAGCCCGAAACATATCGAGCTAAACTCGATCTTAGACTTGAGTTATCCGTATTTTTCCACTATGAGTACCTATCCCTGTTAAGAGGGTACGATGCGCACCATTTCTCCATACAAACGTAATCCCCTGTTTCCTCCCTGGATAATGGCTTTAGAGCTAATTTTATTTTACTGTGTAATCTGTATCTACCACAGCTATGCCCCTATGTTTCGTTTTTTTCTGTATTTCAATTAACATAAGAAATATGCAAGTTAAGTATGAAGTATCTTTTTCTATTTATTTTTTTATTTTCTTCAACTTCATTTTTTTATTACTTTTACGGTCATCCCGTGAAACCATATATAACATAGATGGGCTTTATCACTGCCTAAATGTGATTATGACAGACTGAAGTGTACGATGTATGGGAAAGATTCGTCGCTAACTTCTAGACCAGTGATGGTGTAGGGGTAAGCACGCAGCACGGAACGCTGAGGACCTGGGTTCGATTCCCAGCATTGGTCTTTTTTCTGGGGTTTTTTCTGTGCAGTTTGTATTTAGTTTGAAATATATGGTTTCACGGGATGACCGTAAAAGTAATAAAAAAATGAAGTTGAAGAAAATAAAAAAATAAATAGAAAAAGATACTTCATACTTAACTTGTAAAAGTTGGCCTAGTAGCGCCATCTCTTGGTCCAGGTGAGCGGGTAGCTCCGAAGGAGTGTTGAAGTCTCTCGGTAGAGGGCATAACATAGATGCGCTTTATCACTGCCTAAATGTGATTATAACAGACTGAAGTGTACGATGTATGGGAAAGATTCGTCGCTAACTTCTAGACCAGTGATGGTGTAGGGGTAAGCACGCAGCACGGAACGCTGAGGACCTGGGTTCGATTCCCAGCATTGGTCTTTTTTCTGGGGTTTTTTCTGTGCATCTATATTTCAGTTTGTATTTAGTTTGAAATATATGGTTTCACGGGATGACCGTAAAAGTAATAAAAAAATGAAGTTGAAGAAAATAAAAAAATAAATAGAAAAAGATACTTCATCCTTAACTTGTAAAAGTTGGCCTAGTAGCGCCATCTCTTGGTCCAGGTGAGCGGGTAGCTCCGAAGGAGTGTTGAAGTCTCTCGGTAGAGGGCATAACATAGATGCGCTTTATCACTGCCTAAATGTGATTATAACAGACTGAAGTGTACGATGTATGGGAAAGATTCGTCGCTAACTTCTAGACCAGTGATGGTGTAGGGGTAAGCACGCAGCACGGAACGCTGAGGACCTGGGTTCGATTCCCAGCATTGGTCTTTTTTCTGGGGTTTTTTCTGTGCATCTATATTTCAGTTTGTATTTAGTTTGAAATATATGGTTTCACGGGATGACCGTAAAAGTAATAAAAAAATGAAGTTGAAGAAAATAAAAAAATAAATAGAAAAAGATACTTCATCCTTAACTTGTAAAAGTTGGCCTAGTAGCGCCATCTCTTGGTCCAGGTGAGCGGGTAGCTCCGAAGGAGTGTTGAAGTCTCTCGGTAGAGGGCATAACATAGATGCGCTTTATCACTGCCTAAATGTGATTATAACAGACTGAAGTGTACGATGTATGGGAAAGATTCGTCGCTAACTTCTAGACCAGTGATGGTGTAGGGGTAAGCACGCAGCACGGAACGCTGAGGACCTGGGTTCGATTCCCAGCATTGGTCTTTTTTCTGGGGTTTTTTCTGTGCATCTATATTTCAGTTTGTATTTAGTTTGAAATATATGGTTTCACGGGATGACCGTAAAAGTAATAAAAAAATGAAGTTGAAGAAAATAAAAAAATAAATAGAAAAAGATACTTCATACTTAACTTGTAAAAGTTGGCCTAGTAGCGCCATCTCTTGGTCCAGGTGAGCGGGTAGCTCCGAAGGAGTGTTGAAGTCTCTCGGTAGAGGGCATAACATAGATGCGCTTTATCACTGCCTAAATGTGATTATAACAGACTGAAGTGTACGATGTATGGGAAAGATTCGTCGCTAACTTCTAGACCAGTGATGGTGTAGGGGTAAGCACGCAGCACGGAACGCTGAGGACCTGGGTTCGATTCCTAGCATTGGTCTTTTTTCTGGGGTTTTTTCTGTGCATCTATATTTCAGTTTGTATTTAGTTTGAAATATATGGTTTCACGGGATGACCGTAAAAGTAATAAAAAAATGAAGTTGAAGAAAATAAAAAAATAAATAGAAAAAGATACTTCATACTTAACTTGTAAAAGTTGGCCTAGTAGCGCCATCTCTTGGTCCAGGTGAGCGGGTAGCTCCGAAGGAGTGTTGAAGTCTCTCGGTAGAGGGCATAACATAGATGCGCTTTATCACTGCCTAAATGTGATTATAACAGACTGAAGTGTACGATGTATGGGAAAGATTCGTCGCTAACTTCTAGACCAGTGATGGTGTAGGGGTAAGCACGCAGCACGGAACGCTGAGGACCTGGGTTCGATTCCCAGCATTGGTCTTTTTTCTGGGGTTTTTTCTGTGCATCTATATTTCAGTTTGTATTTAGTTTGAAATATAAGAAATATAAGCTTTCAAAAACTGAATAAATTGCCCAATTTCAACGTCATTTTCAGACACTCATCAGAAAAGAATCCCTGATATAAACAAAAAAAAGAATACATAGGGGCATAGCTAAACCTGTCCTCTAATTATTTGTGAAAAAAATAATTTTATTGGTCTAGTTTTCGAGAAGAAAACAGGGGATTACGAAATGCTGTTTTGATCAATTTTACGCGCCTACTAACGGTCTGCGGTGCAGTTGTCCCGCTCTCGCTGTACTGACACGGAGGGGTTCGGGCGAGACAGCGACATTTCATTAAAATACCTATTTCTCAAAAGTCTCTCAGCCATCGTACCCTGTTAATTCAGGTTACAAACTATGTGTGCCAATTTTCACCAGAATCCGTCAAACGGTTTTAGCATGAAAGAACAACACCTGGATGTAGATGTGGATGTAGTTTCATGTTCAATGTGGATGTGTGGACATCCATACAAACAAACATTCACGATTATATTAACAGTAAGATAAGAAGAGAACCGGTAATTAGCGTGAAGCTGCGCAGGAACGGGCTATGTGGCGTGCTCTCGTTTTGAAAGCCAAGACTCATTTTGGGTCACTGAGCCAAACTAGTTAGTTAAGAAGTAAGCTATAGGCTTATAGGCTATAGGCTTAGTAGGGAACAAAGTACGAGTGTTGCTTTTACTGTCGCATCATCTGTCTGGCCAATCTTCAGTAGTGCTCCTAAGGACGATACGTCCCGATACACTTAATACAGTATCAAGATCTAGGATAAGGGTCCGCAGCCCTCGGTCCGCCAGTAAATGGAAATGATAAAATAAATAAATAAATAAATAAATAAATAAATAAATATTAGGGGACAATCTTACACAATAGCTCTTTAATTCCCGGTATCTCAACGGCATACTTGAAACGCTAATATTTTCTTATCTATTTATCTGTGAGGTATCACGAAATTCGTTTTTGTTAGTAAATAATTTCTGCGGTGGCTGGCTTTAAGGTGTATCTTCGGTGTGTACAGGGTACTTAATTTAGTAAATACGTCAAAGCAAATTATCAACTTTTTTGGATTGACAATAAGTTTCAAATAATTATCTAAAACATGTTATGAAAACGGTCCACTTAGGCAAGGTTTCGAAGATATTGGCAGCGTTCCGTCCTTGAATAGCTAAGCGCGACGATTAATAAAACTACTACTAAAATCGCTTGTGTGGTAGTAAGTTAGTTCTTTTTTGCATTAAATGTGGCCCTAAACTAGGTAAGTATTTATTCGAAAAAATTGCCAGCTCTTCGGTCTCCTGTGAATCATAATTATTATATTTATTATTAGTTCCAAATTATAGTAGTCAGAATTTGACGTCGGTTAAACACTTTCGTTTTATTAAAAACACTTTGGATGTATTAAATAATACATTATCATTTTTTAACTCGTAATGAGTTAAAAGGTACATTATAAAGCACAAATCCATCGTAAAAATAACTGCCGAATGGACAATGTGGAATCATATTTTTTTCAATTAAAAAAAAAAATATATTTTTTTAATCATATTTTTTTCAATTACATGAAATTTTAATTTTTTACATAAAATTTGCAAAATCGCAAATTAGGTACTCTCAGCTCGGTTTGTAGCACTATGTATGTTAAAAATCATAATAATGTGCAACCGTGCAGTTCACAGATTTTTTGCAATTAATTCTGATAGAATCCATATAGGTCAGTTTCACAACAACACCAAAATATACAGAATTCTAGTACAAAGTGATTCAACGTGGTGCCATAAGGGCCAAGCCGTAGGTGCAAGCTCGTGAATCCATTATTGATCTGAAAAAATTGGGTAAGAATCGAAGGAAAGAACGAAGGGCCTGAAACGATGAAACCTTCATAAAAAAGTTTGTTTTACAGGGTACTGGATTGTTTGGGGGAAAAGTTTCACTACAGTTCATCGATGCGTACGGTGTCGAAAGAAAATATATTTTGATCGTTTTGTATAAGTGCACTAAGTAGCTTTACAGCAACATGGTAGTAAATAGTCAGGTACTCGTTACGTTAGTCTTATCTAGAAATAAATAAAAATTGCTACAATATTTCCAACAAAGATATAACATAATCGTAAGTAATTCCAGCAATTTACTTCGCATTTTTTACTTACGAAGAGAATCTAGGTAGCATAGCATTATCTATCATTAAGAAACTAATTAATAATGATATAAGGTAAACGTTCCTGTGCTCGACACTGACCCATTACATGGCATCTTCAATCTTATGTTCTAGTAAGAGAGGTGACAGATGGTGTCATCTACTGGGCGCTGAGGTGTCGAGTACTTGACCTGGGACGTTTACCTTACAGTTATTCAGAAAGCAACACAGGGACTCGAGTTCCAAAGACAAACATTTTTACGTCGTATCCTAATTTCAAAGCACTTTTTTCAGTGAAATTATTATTCTCTTCTTTCATTAGACCGATATTTTGTCGGCACGATCTTCTAAATTATTACCGACGAATTAATTTATTTTTAGAATAAAATAATAGAGGCATCAAAGGAATTATAATCGTTTGGCAAATAAATTAATAACGGATGAATATTCCATTGGGTGTTGATCATCTTCTTTTGTCTTGCACCTTTTAGAATCCATAAATGAATGCTAAAATTTTTATCTTTACAATTTTTTCTTTATTTTGCCGCCATTTCTTTTACCTACGCCGTATATACAGAGTGGTATATTTAGATCGGTCAGTATGGGCAAGCCTGTAACTATAAGACATACAAAGATCTTTTCTTAGGAACCATGTCATCGATTTTAGTGACAAGAGAAACTGCTTATCATAGACTAAAACAAAGTAGAACTAACTTGGGGAATAGAACCCGGTCGTTCTTAAAAATGAAACTTACATTATTATACACCGTGAAATTTTAGTGGTTGTTTTCCCGAAACGAGGTGATTTAGTTTCGATTGTACAATCGATTTATTATTACTATTTTGACTAGAGTCAAAAATCCAATTGTGAAAAACGAAAGTCGAAAATGACCGCAAACCAATAGTAACGCTTCGTTGGTACAAGTAGCGTACGATCGTACGATAGGTTAGGTACCAACGAAGCGTTACTATTGGTTTGCGGTCATTTTCAACTTTCGTTTTTCACAATTGTATTTTTGACTCTAGTCAAAATAGTAATTATAAATCGATTGTACAATCGATACTAAATCACCTCGTTTCGGGAAAACAACCACTAAAATTTCACGGTGTATTAAACAAACGTGTACGTACGTGTGCGTATAGGTGAGTTTGTTGCCCTTTCGCACTGAAACGGCTAAACAGATTTTAATAAAACTGGGTGTGGATATCGAGATCGCACTTAAGTTACTTTTTATACTTATTTTGACATTCCCACGGGATCGTGATCTACAGGTGTAAAATCCCGAAGACATGAAATTTTTACGAATTAACATAAGTATTTAGTAAAAATCCCGTAATCTCAATTTAACTGCTGGGTGTTTCATCCCAGCCTATATACCTCCTACTGCAGGGAACAGGCCTCCTCTCAATATGAGAGGGCTTGGGCAGTCATTCCCACGCGGGCCCAGTGCAAATTTTGAGCTTCACACACACACCATTAAATTTCTTAGCGGGTGTGTGTCGCGTTTACCTCACAATGTTTAGCTTCACCGTAAAGCTCATGGTAAATTTCAAATGTACCTAATATCCCACTTGAATTCCGAAAAACTCAGAGGTGTGAACCCGAGCTCGAACCCACGATTATCTACTTAAGAGGCCATAGGTCAAACCACTAGAGGCTACCACAACTTGAGTCTAGATTATTGTTGATTAAATTTGTATGAAGAAGAAGGTGTAAATGAACTGACACAATTACTTTGCTCACCTGCGACCTTATGATAGTTACGTTTATGTAAGAAATGCGTGTTCACGCAGTTCCTCCACCTCCTCATTGTACGAACACACACAAACCCAACTATCACCACCACCAAACTACACTGACGCATTTCGAACTCAACCAGAGTTCATCCTTGGAGTATCGCAACGGGTATATGCTCGTAGATCGCAACCGTTCATTTACAACTGCATGAACACGCATTTCTTGCATAAACTTAACTAAGTATCATAAGGTCGCGGGTGAGCAAAGTAATTGTTTCAGTTCATTGATATGGACCTCCGCAAAGTAACGCCTGAAACGCCTGATTCAAAAAAATATTTAAAGAATGTGTGAGTAAATAAGCAAGATAATCCTTGGCTATTGTTTTCAAACTTGCTGGGGTCGTAATTTATTAAAAAGATAGCAAATTTGGGCCACCGCGTTTATTATCTTAATTCAAAAGTTACACAATAAATTCAATGGTAGCTTAGTTTTTAACGGGTGATTATTTACTTTGGTGCAATGTTTGGTTTCATCGTTATTAAATATACTGTTTTAAACTTTCGTGATTTTCACTCATAATTACTATACTAAACGGGCCTTATCACGCCAAATAATATTATAACGTGGTGAGTTATCTCGTGACCACGGCTGCTGCAATGTGGCCGAAACGTCGTGGTAAATATTATTTTACATTGTTAATGTTAATTTAAGTTTTGTCTTTTCGAAATCGGTCTAAACGGTCCAAATCATCCCGCCATCAAAATTTTAAAGAAACTAAGTAGTGGAAGAAAAAACGGGGGGCCTTTGCCCAGGCAGTCGGGCGTCTGATGGGGCTATTAAAAAAATTCGTCTCGAAACAAAATTAGCCAAAGAAGTGTACTTAACAATCGAAGTTTACTTTTATGCAAATATATCGTAAAATCTTTACGATATTTTAACGTATTATCGTTTATTTTAAAGATGATATTTTTAGTAATTTGATACCTAACTTAATGACATTTTTTTTAATTTATAGTTTTTTTTTTCAATCTTATATTTGAACTATCTTTTAGTATACCAAATGTAACTACTTAGTGATTATACACTAGCCTAATGGCAAGCCACAAAAAACAAATAAGTAAAAAAAAAACTACATTAAACTCTCCTGTATGTACACGAATACGGCTTTGAATGCATGATGCCACAGAATAAATCCGAACTTTGCTTGACACCTTTAATAATAAATAAAGGTTATTAAAAGTAAGGATACAAAGGCATAGCCGAGGCTAGGGCAATTAATTTAAAAATAAAACACGAAACAACATCCAACTAATTAAAATAGCAAACAACCAAAATTCCACCAGATTTAAATATGTCTCAACTCCGTCCCATTCAAAACTAATCCCGATCTCCAAAATGAGTTTAAAACAAAATCCAAATTAAATTAATTTACCTGAAAATAATAATCCGGCTCGAAACCGCAGCCTCTTCAAACTTTTTGGCGTCAAAGTCAGACACTTTTTAATGCTGGCACAAAGCACGGCACTTGAAAAAAAAAACTTTAAAAACAATCGACGATTGGTATTTGAATCTTCGAATTTTGAAATCGAACTTGAACTTAGCGCGCTCAACTGGTGGGCGATCGGTTTGACGCCTCTGAGTCTACTGCCGCGGGCGGGCGGCGCCCGTGCAAGCAGGCACATTCGACACTTTCTACAAAGTTTTGACGGCTGTAACATTCTCTAGGGCGAATAAAACGACTGTAACGCGAGTCGCATTAGCTCCTTGGAGGGAAAAAGTTTGCAAATTGTACGAAATGTGGGTACTTACAATCAGTTTAGTATCCGTTAGTTGGAAAGCTTGTTTTGCGGTTTTGTTTTCATCTTGTTACCCGGATTTTGGTTAGTTAAAGTGAAATTATGCTTGCAATGAAAAGTTTTGTGTAAAATTTTGTTCGCAGAGTAGAAAACTACTTACTTATGATACAACTACTTAAAAGCTTTTTACTTTTTTTACGAGCTTGTAAACTAAAGCGTTGCGGACGGCGCGGGACCGATCTGTTTGACGAGCCTTGGGGGAGGCCTATGTTCAGCAGTGGACGTTTTTCGGCTGAAATGATGATGATGATGATGATGCTAGTTTTAAATAAATAAATATTAAGTCAGTCTCTTTCTGAGTATAAACGTAACGAGTACTTACCTGTTTTATCTTTGTTCTAATATTCAAACGTTTTTATTACTTGGAATATCAATGAAGTCGTCTGAAATGAAACGTTTTACTGCATTAGCAATAACTATGAAATACACTTTGATCTAGTTTTATGTTCTTTACGTGTTCAATGACCTAAGCGATACTTAAATGAGATACAAGTCAAAGGATATAAAAATATAAAATACGTAGTTTTACAAGCTTTTATGTAACTTTCAACATTTAATTTCATAAGATAACATTTAATGCGTCCTTCATCCCAGCTTGTATGTACCTATACGTCTCAATTTACCATCATTTCGTAAACAACATTCCTTATAATGATTATTTTATAAACAAAGATTGACTAACTTATCATTCCTCAAAATGCTCTCATGCTATAAAAAATTCTTCAACGAACATTCGTTTTGAAAATGTTACACTTAAAAAAATATTGAATGTTAAATTTTCGTTTTAAAAATGTTCATTTATGAAGTCATTTTACGACTTAACCTTCTTTACTGATAGCAGTTGTTTTTATGTGTGGTTGCAGTTCTAACCTAAAGACTTAACCTACTTTACTGTTAGCAGTTCGATCCTCGCAGTTCTAACCTAACGTACTTTACTGGAAGCAGTTCGTTTCTGTGTGGGGTCACAGTTCTAACCTAACCTACTTTACTGGAAGCAGTAAGTTCTTTTTTGTGTGGGGTCGCAGTTATAACCTAACCTACTTTACTGGAAGCAGTTCGTTTCTGTGTGGGGTTGCAGTTCTGACCTAGTCTAAACTACTTTACTGATATGTAGGGATTGTAGGGGCCATCCATAAATTACGTCACACCAATTTCGATCAATTTGGACCCCTCCCCTTGTCACACTTATTACTATGAAAATCGCCATTATTTTGTTCTAGTGTCACAGATCGCTTGACCCCCCCCCCCCCCCCCAAATGTGTACTAAGGTACTTTTTTAAAGCTCTTTTACCAGAAGTTACTTTACCAATTTTCACGGCTAATAAATGAGTAACTTATCAAAGAATGATTTATAATATTATGATGTTTTTTAAAGTTATTATTGAGCTATTTAATCATCATCATTTCAGGCAAAAGAAGTCCACTGCTGAACATAAGCTTCCCCCAAGGCTCACCAAACAGATCGGTCCTGCGCCATCCGCATCCAACGCGTTTCAGCTATCTTAACCAGGTTGTCGCTACCTCTTGTTGGAGGCCTACCTACACTGCGACTTCTGGTCCGCGGACGCCACTCGAGAACCTTTCAACGGCTTTCATTGAGCTATTTGTAAAACAATATTTTAAGAAACTACTAATTTATAAATCGTTAGTTTGCCAAACGTTGTTTTTAAAATGAATATTTACGAAACGTTTTTTTTTATTAAATGATTGGATACCACATCCCCACAACAGGACACAGACTTCATAAGTACAACTGAAGCTATAGGATTGGCACGCGGCGGTCAGTTTGGCAAATATTGGTCAGTAGTGGACCTCTTTCGGCTGGACTGATGATGACGACGCTATAAAGGATGTTAGTAATAATAACACACCAAGGTTCGATTAGTACGGAACCCGCAACGCGTTGTTTGATCCGCCCCCGCAGGGACGCGCTTGTATGCTCCACTGCCCCGGCTCATGGGGTAGAAAATTATATTCACTAAACAATAAACAAATAATACACACTTACATTACAGTTAGCTTATACCGGTAGCTGTCTTTGACTTAATCTTTGTTTATGCATCGCGTGTGTTGCATCTTCGGCACTATATTTTAAACGAAATAAAATTCGCATCTTTTACAGCCATTTTTTTGGATTAATAATAAAATTACGTAGAAATAGTAATAGGATTCATGAACAAGTGTTTTTTTTTTTATTGTGATCGGGAGGCAAACGAACAAGCAGGTCACCACTGCCCATAAATATCAACAACTCAAAGAGAGTCACCAATCTGTTACCGGCCTTTAAAGGAAGTATAAACCCTTTTCTTAAAAGCCCCGATGTCATAGTTGTCTGGAAACATTGCTGCAAGCTGATTCCACAGTTTCACCGTACGTAGCAAGAAGTGCCGAGGAAAACGTAAATATTGGTAGACTTCCATTCATCGAGATGAATATATGTATAGAAAATATCAGATGGGGGGCGGAGTTTATTAAAAAAATAATTTACAGATACACTATCCATGCTACATATTATAAATGCAAAAGAATTTCAGTGTCTCTATCTATTTGCCTATCTGTACCTCTTCACACTTAAACCGCTGAACCGAGTAACATGAAAAGTAAGGAGATATTTCAGATCCTGAGAAGGACATAGGATAGTTTTTATCTCAGAAAATTGCATAGATTAGATCCCGCAGGGTAGCGATAAACGAGTTATACGCAGAAGAAGTCGCTAACTGTACGTAGGTACCTATAAGTAATCCTTCTAGAGTTATATGTATGTATATGTGAAAGTTTGTGAAGGTATACCTATAATTTATTAATATTTCACGCTTAATGTCTGAACGGATTTTAGAAAAACGTGGGTGCAGCCGCTCGTTCGCCAAATATCAGAATTGCAAAATACTAGGTTGACGACTTACCCTATTTCTAAAATACCAATTCCCAGAATACCAGACTTTCCTGTCACCGTGTTTTTCTACACCATGTTCCATTCAAAACCGAATTTCCATAATACCAGATAGTGAAATCACCAGGCTCGTAAAACACGACCCCCTGGCCTCCCCACGACCACCACGACCTGCCTGACGAGCCTGGTGGTTTCACTATCTGGTATTATGGGAATTCGGTTTTGAATGGAACATGGTGTATTGAAAACAAGCTTTTTTGGCAATCCGATGTAGCGAAAAACATGGTGACAGGAAAGTCTGGTATTCTGGGAATTTGGTATTTTAGAAAAAGGTTAAGTCGGCAATCTAATATTTTGCAATTCTGCTATTCGTAGCAATTTTGATATTTAGGGAACGAGCGAGTGCAGCCGCTGGTAAAGCCTTAAAGCAACAAAAATAAAATTGGGTGTAATATTTCAGCCGAAAGAAATCCTTTTATTAATTCCATGTCACTAACAAATATTTCATAAAACTAATCGACTAATGACCGACAAAACAACTATTGGGGCGTTACAGAAGTACCATCGTAAAACGCACCTCGATACAGTTCTTACTTTAGTAAACATAAGGACCGTTTTTGTATAATTCATAGATCCAAATCTAGTTGGTTTTCTGGACATGTATCGATTAGAATGGTTTAAGTCAGAAGCATAAGATACATATTTAGTAGCAAGGTTTTTGAATCGCTGATTATGGAAAATTATACATACAACCTAAAACCTGCATACAACTGCGAAGAAATTCAATGATGTGCGTGAAGTTCCCAATCCGCACTGGGCCCGCGTGGGAACTACGGCCCAAGCCCTCTCATTCTGAGGAGACCTGTGCCCTGCAGTGGGACGTATATAGGCTGGGATGATGATGATGATACATACATACATATCTTCGCTTGGCTAATAATACCATACAAAGATTGGCTATGTCACATTTTACACAATGTTTTTAGCGAATAGGGTATATAGTTGGTATAAAGCAGTGATACCCAAAGTGGTCATATCGACCCCCAGGGGTTAAAAAGACCTGTGAGGGGTCAACGTACGCAAATAAGAACACATTTGAAGTAGGTTCATCATCCCACTTATATACGTCCCACTGCAGGGCACATAACTCCTCTCAGAATGAGAAGGCTCGGGCCGTAGTTCCCACGCGGGCCCAGTGCAGATTGGGAACTTCACACAAACCATTGAATTTGAAGTTCATCGCAAGATTTTTAAATTATGTAATTTCGCAAATGATATCCGAAAAATTCAGAGGTGCGAGCCAGGATTTGAACCCACGACCCTCGGTTTGAAGTAGGTTACTTTGCGTTAAATAAATATTAATGTAAGCAGGTCTACCGAAAATTAAAAAAATATGGCTAAGGTCGTCCGGTCGCGGCACCGGATGCGGATGGCGCAGCACCGGTCGCAGCACCGGGGCGGGTTGCTATTTACTATTATATTCAAATTTCACGAATATCGAACTTAAAACCAGTATACAAAATAACAGGTATAAATCAAACTTTTCAAACCAATGCGAGATCAAAACCAATACAACGTAAACTCTATTGTCTATTCCGATGCACAATCGACAGCCAAATGGACGCAAAATGCATATATTTGGCATATATTCGTTATTCCAGCCTAGGGCCACGATAGCCTCATTGGAGCACATCGCGCCGGAAACTCTGCATCATCATTCGGGCTGCGGTCAGTTGGGCCGCATCGTTGCAAGTGCAATCAAATGGGATTTGTTTGTATAGCAACATACTAGTGACAATGATTCACCAGGCCATGAATGATGTCATATGGCAACAGATTATATTATGTACGTACCGTTGTCAAAATTATGACTTGTAGCAAAAAACAGCTATGCATATGTTATGTGCATTAAAATCTATAATAAAGTACCTGACACATTAAAGGAGACCTTCTGTAAAATTAGGATGTAATTTATGTTGTCTTATGGTAAGCCAGCCATGCAAACTGTTTGAAAAAACGTTACAAAACTGGCACAAAAATTTGGGACATTTTTATTATTAAAGTCGAGATCAAGAACCGTCGATATTAAATTTAATATATTAAAAAGTATATATCCAGTGGGTTGGCTAAAATTTTTTGAGTATAGGAATAAAAGGAAAAGGAAAGGACATAGGATAGTTTTTAACCCGGAAAATTGCATAATAAACGAATTCTTCGTCGACAAAGTTGCAGGCAAAAGCTAGTATTTTAATACATTCGATATATTAACTTACGTTTTTTAGAACTTTTACCATTAACTACCTAGGTGTCGACTATAGCGATGGGAAAATACGAACTCTACTATATGGATTAACACTATAGGTACGGAAAAGTCTTCAAAAACGATTCAAAAACCGAAATTAGAAGATGCATTGCAAGTAAGTGTAAAAGGTTTATCATTTAACATTAAGTATAAAGAAATACGGTCTTTAAAAACAAATACTGAATAAAACTTCTTTAGACAGCTTAATATGTAAATTCCACTTAACTTATACCTCTACTTTTGCACATTGTTGTGGATAATTTATGACGCTTAGGCATTGTTTCATGTTTGACCTAAAAAGGATATTCATTATTAGTCTGACACCAATTTATCTTTAAGATCGTTCATTTCGCTGTAATATTATTTATTAAGAGCAAGCTTAGTCACGCTTGGTACAAAATTTCATATTTTGATTCTCATTTCGAATATATTTATCTATTGTGACTATGCCATGCTATGCTATGTTTTATCGCACGTAATTTTGACATTTAGAAATCACTTGTCAATAAATGACAGTAAATGCAAAAAAGCACGTAAGTGGTTATCAAACTTTAACCCTAAAATTGATAAAAGTAGCCTCCAAACTTAAATGCAGCATGTGCTCTGCCTACCCCCTTTGGGGATACAAAGACATGCGTGATGTAAGTGTGTATTGCCTTTGTACTTCTTTCTGTTCAGCTGTGGTATTATTTTATTTTTTTTACGTGAATTATCATCATCCATCATCCCAACCTATATACATCCCACTGGTTCCCTCACGATGTTTTCGTGGTTTCGTGTGAATATTTATGTTATAATTAGTGATAGAGCGCGTGAAGTAGTTTGCCATGTCTGCTTTCCAGAACACAATAACGGCGCACTTGCAAGCGTGTACGTGGCATTCAAGCGTTTGTATAAGCTTGGAGTTTGCAGACATTTGCCAAAACTCGGCAAACGTGTAAATGTAGCATTATGCAACTTGCATGATTTTTCTTGCGGATCTAAACTCTGCTAGGCTGCCTCTCCACTGAAGCAGAGCGAGGCAGCGGAGCAGTGATAGAGACAAAAATCCACCAATTCATATTTCCATACTAATATTATAAATGTGAAAGTATGTTTGTATGTCCTTATTTCACGTCGAAACTTAGCGACGGATTGCCGTGATTTTTTGTATGGACATAATTTGAAGAGCTGGAGAGTGACATAGGCTACTTTTTACCACGGAAAAATATCTCATTCCCACCGGAAAACACGATTTAATCTACTTCAGCGGGAGCGAAGCCGCGGGCATCAGCTAGTAGTGTATAAAACCTCCGCTCCTTTTCAGTGGAAGTTACAAAAGTAGTTAAAAAATTCATACAAAACCGGTAAGCGGAGCCAGGGTAAACGAGGCTGGAAAAGATCGCGGGCTAGCTCCGCGTATGGAAAGGAAGACGCAATTCCAATCCGCATTTCTTTCTCGCTCCACTCCGCTATCTAGCTCTGCATCTATGGACAGATACAGTCCACGACTGCGCTCCGCATTACCTCTGGTGGTAAGCTTCGGCCGTGGCTAGTCACCACCCTATAGGTTGAGCCAGGCCGCCAAGCGACTCTCGTCGTGTTCCGGCCTGTTGCCTATAGAAGCCATTCTGGAGGAAGGGTCTGAGCAATTGTGCAGCGCACGCGTACCGTATACAGTGCCCCGTATTTGTTATACGGTTTGCACTGCTTGGGAGCGCGCGCAACACCGCGCTCAACTGCCTTCTTTCTGCTTATTCGCCTAAATTCAAGTCTAGGGTGAATGAGCATTCACTAGGCAAGCGTGCTCCATCGTAGGCCTCATCTTCGCTTTCCATCAGGCGTGATTGTGGTCAAACGGAAGCCTATATTGTATATAAAAAAACCTCCGCGTTCTACTCCGCTGCCTTGCTGCACTCCAGAGGACAAGCTTACGCCCGCTTCTTACACTTAGGCCAGCTCACCCTCAAGTTGCTATATTAACGAGCGGAAGGTGACGACGTGTGACATAGGCCACGTCCAAAACACGATTGGGCACACGTACAAATAACACGTAACGTTTACTAAACGCTCGTTTATGAGCGCTAATAGTTTGGAATAAATAAAATGGTGCATCAATTTTTATTTTAACGAAATAAATACATTGTTGGCTACTGGTTGGCTCAAAACCTCCTTTTTTAGTACCTACCTATGTTTTACGCTGTGGTTTTACGTATCATTAATTCTTAATTTAAACTCCACTACGCCTGACAGAGACGGAGAAGTCAGTTGCTCTGTCAGACGGGTTGTGCTTACACTTAATTTCCCTTTGTTTACCTAATATTATAGTTTATAACCATTTTAAACGTGCATTTCATTCCTATTAAGTAGTGTCGTCAACATTTTATTCCTAGTTGCTCTGTCAGGCGGGTCGTGCTTACATCTAATTTCCCTTTGATTACCTATTATTATAGTTTGTAACCATTTTTAACGTGCATTTAATTCCTATTAAGAAGTGTCGTCAACATACATAATAAAAAGGTGGCTTTACCCGTGGAAACATGGCAGACCACCACGTTCTGAACTACCAGAACAGTTGTATTGAAATTCCGGGTTTTTATTCCAGTAAGACTGGTAACAGTCTTCATTTCCTTTGTATGAAGAGAAGAGCATCCACACGAGTGCTACTACAGTACAGTCAAGGGCACAAATATGTATACACTTTAGTACCTTGTCACTTTAAGCACTGTGACAGTTCATATATGGCAGTTCAAATATGACGAACATAGACAAGGTACTAAAGTGTATACATATTTTTGCCCTCGACTGTACAGTTACACCGGCAAACGTGAGTCGCAAACCACACAGAAGAGACGTGGGACGGGGGCGCGTCGCAGTCGCGGTGCTTCTTGAATCAACTTTCATACTAAATGTATAGAAGCGTCGCAATCCAAAGCAGAAGAGACGAAGCCGCCCGTCTATACATTTAGTATGAAAACGATTCAAGGGGCCCCAAGAGTCACTTCTACGTGGCTTGTGCCTGAAGAAAAACATCGCAAGCAAACCTGCGCAAATCTAGGAAGAAATTCAATTCCGAAGTTTTCCGAATAGCACCGATTGAAAGACCAGCCATGCGCCAACTGAATCAAACTGAAAGGGGTTGACTTAGTGAACGACCACAACAAACAAAAAATATTACAATTCGTTAGGTTTTAAGACTAATTAAATAAACAATTATTACGACCTAGTCCCTAAGTTAACAAGCAAAGTTTGTGTCACTAGTACTAGTTAACGAATAAACATACTTAAATACAGATTACCTAAACTCCTCAGACTAGAGAAAAAAACATTCGTGCTTCATAGAAATATCTGCTCCAATCGAGGATCGAACCCAGGACCTCAAGCTTTGTAGTTATGTTCTCTAACCACTCGATTAAATGGGTCATGAAAAGATTCCTAGATATCATCATCATCATCATTATCTCAGCCTATATACGTCCCACTGCAGGGCTTAAATATCAAGTGTGATTCTATTATAATACTATAATAGAATCACACTTGGCCTAGTAGCGACATCTCTTAGTCCGGGTGAGCGGTTAGTTCCGAAGGAGTTTTGATGTTTCTCGATGAGAACTGAACATAGATGGCGCTGTATCACTGCAAAAAGTGATGATAGCAGGCTGGAATGTATGATGCATAGGAAAAATTTGTGTCTAAACTCCTGACCAGTGATGGTGTAGTGGTTTAGCACGTGGCACGGAATGCCAAGGACCTGGGTTCGATTCCCAGCATTGGTCTTTTTTCTGGGGTTTTATTTCTGTGCATCTATGTTTCAGTTTGTATTTAGTATAAAATATATGATTCTATTATGTCAGTCGTCAAATCAACTACAACAAACAACATAAACGGCTGGTAGTTTATAGTTTGGTTTATGCGTATGGATAAACAGAATCATGTCCACCTAAGGCCCCCGGTTGACCGAATCCCGGAAACGAAATTGGATTCTCCCTGTAAGGCGGCTTGATTGATTCCTATCCCTCGACCCGGAGCCTGACGGCTTTAATTAAAAAAATTAAAGCCTTTTCAATCGTTGCGAATATTTATGAAAAGAATTCAAACCGCCATGGAAGCGTGGAAATATACAGCGTTTCATAATAGGGTAAAATGGAAAAATATGACGGCCTTTCTCATTGTTCTTATAAAAATACTCATTTAATTGTAAAAATATACTGTTTGAAACTTTAAAAGAATGAATTCCGTAGTTACGCCCATTTAATATAACAGCTCTGCTAAATCGCTGCACAATTTTGATATGTTAAAAAAACGCTTAAATATTTAAAATATAATTCATTCATCATATCATCATCATTCATTGATCCGAAAAGTAACCGATCCGGAAAGTAACGCCTGATTCAAGCCGATTTAAATGAAATTTGGTACACAGATAGTCTAGAGCCTGAAAAAGGACATAGGCTACGCTAACACCAATAGGAGCGGAGCGGGAGCGGGAGAATGTTTCAAAATCGGGGGTTTTTGAAGTAAAACTTCTATAGGCACGCTTGACTTGGGAGTACGGTGGTGAATGTGAACGCGGGTGTGCGGGGGGGTTCAAGGGGGGTGCTGGTGTGGGGGGAGGGGGTTCTGTGGTGGGGGTGGGGGGTCTGGGGGGGTGCGGGGCGGTTATTTTTTTTATATCGATGAACTGAGGAGAGCCATAAAATTGATGAAAAAGCAAATTAGATAAAAAAAAATAAGCTGCCCAAATTACTAATTCCACGCGGACGGAGTCGCGGACAAAAGCTAGTACATTATAAAACTTAACTGAGTTGGTTTGGGCATGTGGAGAGGATGGACGAAGGAACAATTACGAAAGAGATATATATTTAATGCGAGTATAGATAGAAATATCGGAGGAGGGAAACTAAGAAGGATATTCCATGATCAGATCGGGGATGTCTTGAAGGAGGGTCAGGTCAAGAGTACCTGAAACCGGCGAGCATGTATGAAAAGACTAATGAGTGTTGTGTAAGCAAAAGATGTATGTAAGGCTCTTAGCAGGTGGAAACAAATATTCTCTGCCTATCCCTTTGCTGAGAAGGAGGCGTGATTGTATGTAGGTATGTATAAAACTGACTCGTTATTGACCTGATGAAAAGTGCAGATAAGGCCAAAGCACTCACTGCTTCACTAACAGTCCATTCATTCTAGCCTTGAAGAGCCCTAGCTTTTACCTATCTAGAAATATAGACGATGGGAGAGAATCAGCAGTTCGTATTAAGAAAGATAGCATTCAATCTATACTAATACTAGCTTTTGCCCGCGACTCCGTCCGCGTGGAATTAGTAATTTGGGCAGCTAATTTTTTATCCAATTTGCTTTTTCATCAATTATGGCTCTCCTTAGATCTCAGACTTCAGGACCTTCCTTAGACTTCAGGAAGAAGTGAAACTCCCCAACTCGCTCTCAACCCGCCCCCAACCCGCTCCTAACCCGCCCCCAACCCGCTCCCAACCCGCCCCCAACTCGCTCTCAACCCGCCCCCAACCCGTTCCCAACCCGCTCCCAACCCGCCCCCAACCCGCTCCCAACTCGCCCCCCCCACCAGCTCCCAACCCGCCCCCAACCCGCTCTCAAACCGCCCCCAACCCGCTCTCAACCCGCCCCCAACCCTCTCCCAACTCGCCCCCACCCGCTCCCAACCCGCCCTATCTAACTGGGCTATCTAACACTGAAAGAATTTTTCAAATCGGAGCAGTAGATCCCGAGATATAGAAGTTTTACTTCAAAAACCCCCGATTTGGAAACATTCTTCCGCTCCGCTCCGCTCCTATTGGTGTTAGCGTGATGATATATAGCCTATAGCCTTCCTCGATAAATGGGCTATCTAACACTGAAAGATTTTTTCAAATCGGAGCAGTAGTTCCTGAGATTAGCGCCTATAAAAGTTTTACTTCAAAAACCCCCGATTTTGAAACATTCTTCCGCTCCGCTCCGCTCCTATTGGTATTAGCGTGATAATATTTTACCTATAGCCTTCCTTGATAAATGGCCTATCTAACACAGAAAGAATTTTTAAAATCAGAGCAGTAGTTCCTGAGATTAGCGCGTTCAAACAAACAAACAAACAAACTCTTCAGCTTTATAATATTAGTATAGATTATACTTACTTATTCAGACATAATTAATTGAACAAAAATATAATGCATGTGGCCGAAAATTTATCTTCAATTTGGATGCTTTTGTTTTAGCTAGCGAAAATTAAACGCAAATTATGGACAAAGGAAAACATTTGCACGAATAGGCATTTGTTTCATTAGGCGCAAGCACACTTTGTTGGCAATCAATTAATCAGCCAATAGGCAATCAGCTGGTCAATACTGGCTGTTTACAATAAGAATAAGGTTTTAGCGATATTCGACTCTATTTGAAAAAGTTTAAGATATGATTTATTATTTAATTTTAATTTAATTTTCAATTTTAATTTCATTTTAATTTTAGATTATATTTTTTTCTTTTGAACTAATTTAGGCTTTAAGTTCTTTACTAAAAAATTTATGGATCTATGAAATCTGAGTTAGTAAAATATTATATTCTATTCTATTCTATTATAATGTAAGTTAAAAATTAATTTGTAATATTTAAGGGAATGGTTAAGCAAGATTGATTAAAAGAAATATCTACCTACTCCTCTGTGTGGTTTTCATTGGAATTCACCTTTGACGCGGCACATTTTGAGTATCGAATATCCCGACTTCAATGTAAAAAAAAACTATTACAGGGATTGTCAGAGGAATTTGCCGATTCATCCGCTGCAAAATTCCGGATTAATTTTATGACACAGTGTAAACGTAATCTAAATATGAAATTTATCACATCCCATATTTTTAAAAAGTGTTTAATACCTAAAATTAGCTGATTATTTCCGCGAAATAAAAATCATTTTTTTTTTTTACTTATCCTTTAAAGAAAATTCTCTGTGGAATGAATTACAGACGTTTAGGAAGATATTAAAAAACACTCTCACCTTTTAACTAATAACACTTCTGGATCTTCAAGCCAAATTACCCTCCTTTTAACTAGAACAATTAATCTAATCAACTAATTACATCTCATCATCCCTGTAGTATTTACCCAACGACGAATAAAACGCAAACCTTGACCCAAATCCATTGACAACCCTGATTTATACGACGACTATTTATTTGAAGCTAGTATTTTTACTATATTGATCCGGGTACTGGTAAAAATATCTGTTGTAGTGAAGGTGGAAGTGAGATGCAATAAAACATGTATGAGTCACTTGAAAGAACTATAATGCAGTAAAATAATATACAAAACGTTAAGATTAATAACTTTTAGGTACACAAGTCAAACTGGGCATTAGAAAGTAACTTCGCGCGACGGTGGCGGCAAGCGGACTGCTGGCGTGATCTAGCGCGCGCGCTGGGAACGAACGAACGTTAACGAGCGAGAGCGACTGATTTGGTTTGCACGTGAGAGAGTGAGACAGATGTCTGAGCGCGACGCGCGGCAATTATTGCAAACTAAGCTGCTAGGCTTACAGAAATGAAAAAGGGCGCGAAAGCGGCGAGTGAATGAGTCGACCGTTTGTAATACAACTAGGGAGCAGCGAGTTTACTTCCTACACTGTTAATATTGAAAACAGTGGCCGTGGGACGATTTGGAGCGATTCCAGCCGGACTGGCAACACTTTGCCGAAGCCAGGGACGAGTGGAAGGAGAAAGGGGAGGCCTTTGCCCAGCAGTGGGACACTGTATATGCTATTTAAAAAAAAAATTTAAAACAGTGAAATCTTACTTCTTCCTCGCGCGAAATATTCCTTCGCGCTAAAACTGTTTAACGGATTCTGATGACATTTGGCACACAGATAGTTTATAATGTGGATTAACATAAAGGACAGTTGTTATCTCGAAAAATTGCATAGCAATAAACTAATTCTTCGCAGACGAAGACAGCTGGCTACGAAGACACAGAATACGAGCTTTACTGAGTTTGGGACTAGGTGATATGGTGTCAATTTGCCTATGATATTTTTGATTGGTAATTTCTTTATTTAACTCTGTTAAAATATAAGTAAAATAAATCAACTTATGATTATCGTGTCTTAGCTTTAGTGTTTATTACACATTTTTTTCTGAACCGACATTTTTTTAGATATCTTTGAAGGATAACAAACATTGCTTTATCTAATATATAAAATCCCGTGTCACGGTGTTTGTTACCGAACTCATCCGAAACGGCTTGGCCGATTTTTATGAAACTTTTTTCTCTACACTCGGTAGGTCTGAGAATAGTTCGTAGGCTTTTTTTACCCCCCCCCCCCCCCCATTCTTTGCGGGCGGAGTCGCGGGCAACAGCTAGTTATTTATAAATACTGTTTGATTGGCATTATTTTCTCCTAATAAAAATAATTTTAGCTTACAGAAAAAAGGTACTTTGTAGAAAATACTTATTATAAATACTTGTTTACGATCTACTCTTCTGGTAAATATTGTCCGACCCTTCCCGCAACTTAAAACCCTGTAACACCCACGTGTCCCCAACGATATTTGTACAAACAACTCAATCGAATACTACCACCATATTTTGTCTCGATTACTCGCAGCTGTTAGACAGGGACACGTGATATGAATTAAAGTTCGGCAGAGTAAAACGGCAAGAAGCTTAACACGGCACAGATAAAAAAGGTCAGTACAAATTTTACTTCTTTTTATACCTGATTTACCTGTGGCCCTAATAACCAAAGTTTTTAATAACTTAACTTACTACTTACTTAGTGATTTTTGTCAAATATGTTTAGTGCTAAAGGATGTACCGGTATATTGAGGTCATAACCCTCTTAATCTGTAAAAAATCTGACTTCTAAGTACAATGGGGAAAAAAATCATCATCATCGTCACCCCAGTAGTTGCCGTAGTTTCCACGCGTGGGTTGAGAACCTCACAGAAAGGTATTGCAGGTCACAATGTTTTCCTTCACCGTAAAGCTCGTGGTAAAAAATGAAAATCGCCGGCCGGTAAATTCTGAAAAACTCAGAGATACGAGCCCGGGGTTGAACCGAAAACATTCCCCTTGAGAGGCCGTAGGTCGAACCACTAGACTACCACGGTAACAAGTTTCATTTTTTATATCTCAACTAGCTGTTGCTTGCGACTTTGTCTGCAAAGAATTCGTTTATCGTTGGCCCGCGGGAACTCTGTAATATTCCGGGATAAAAACTTTCCTATGTCCCAAAAGGGTCTCAAACTATCTCCATACCAATTTTCACATTAATTGGTTCAGCGGCTTAAGAATGTTTATACCTGCTGAGCTGGCAACGTTGCATTTTTGTTAGTTTTTCTCGATTATTCCATAAGAGCGCGCGCAGACAGAGAGCGGTCTGGCGTTCCGCGTTCCGAGTTCCGAGTTCTGCGTTCTTTCGAATGTACTAGGTCCCTTACGATAACGCACACAGCAGGCGGTCGGAACTCTCGAGCGGTCAATACACAGAACTCTGAACGCGGAACGCGGAACTCCAGACCGCTCTCTGTCTGCGCGCGCTCTAAAAATTGAATGAAAATTAAAAATGTGGTTTATACTAATTGTTCTAAAATATAAGTTAATGTGTCTACTGCAATAATTATTCGTGATAGACTTTTATTTTCTTTAAAAACGAACAAATTATTAACTAACGGTTTTTAAAGAAAATAAAAGTCTTATCACGAATAATTATAGCAGTAGACACATTAACTTTTATATTAGAACAATTCGTATACACCACATTTTTAATTTTCATTCAATTTTTATGGAATAATCGAGAAAAACTAACAAAAATGCAACGTTGCCAGCTCAGCAGGTATAAACGCTCTTAAGCGTGAAGAGGTTACAGACGACAGAGATGTTTTCGCATTTATAATATTAGTATGGAAGTATGGATATTAGGGCTGTCAAAAGTTATCTTCATACTTAATTGCAGGGTGCAACGGCAAGAAAGCGTAATAAATCACACTACTCACTAGTTTTCCCTATTAACTGAACTATTCCCATTAGTCCACGTAACAGGGTCATCAGGCGCAGCATATCTACATTCCACGCACGTCTGCCACGAACTCAGATATATACCAGCGTTTACAAATTGCTGCCATAATCGCACGTTTTTGGCAGCCCTAACTCGCATAGGGTGCTCGCAGTTCGTAAGTGATTTTGTAAAAAAATATTTTTTTTGGATACGTAATAGTACATTACTGCAGCGGCCGCGAAATAGGGGATTGCCGGCCGAGTAGTTATAGATGGCCGAGTGTTAACGAGGCCATCTAGAGATACGAGGCCGGCAATCCCTGTTCGTGGCCAAGGCTTGTATAGAGTTTTTCTCAAACATGCATCATCACCATCACCATCACCATCACCATCACCATCACCATCACCATCACCATCATCAACATCCATCAACATCCATCAACATCCATCAACATCCGTCAACATCCATGAACAAGAACATCCATCAACATCCATCAACATCCATCCATCCATCCATCCATCAACATCCATCAACATCCATCAACATCCAACAACATCCATCAACATCCATCAACATACATCAACATCCATCAACCAACTTCCATCAACATCCATCAACATCCATCAACAACCATCAACCAACATCCATCAACATCCATCAACATCCATCAACATCCATCAACATCCATTAACCAACATCCATCAACCAACATCCATCAACATCCATCAACCAACATCCATCAACATTCATCAACATCCATCAACCAACATCCATCAACATCCATCAACATCCATCAACATCCATCAACATCCATCAACATCCATCCATCCATCCATCCATCCACGTCGACCACGTCGACCTATTAAACGTCATGGTGCTGTGTCACATAAAACAATAGACGATCACTTTGCTGGTCTTGGCCAGCAATGTTGTATGAAATTCCATTATTGACCTCTCGTCTAGCCGCACCTGCGTATTTTAAGGAACATAACGTCAATATTTCATAGCATGTTTGAGAAAAATAATTTTGGTCAATTACTAGATTGTGAGAGGTACTATGTTTTTAAAATAAAACGCGTGTAGGTATATTTTTGTTGTAATTTATGTTAACTGACCAGCAGAACCCTTTGAGTTTCTTTTGTTATCTTTTTATGCGCAATTTAGCTTTGTAAAAAAATCTCGGCATGATTTTTGAAGAAGTAATTTTACTCACTTTCCCATGAACGGCCAACCCAAACCACTAAATATAAACAGCCAAAATTGGGCATTGAGGTTCCCTATATGATTTAGAAAAGTAATAAGAACGTTTTTAGGGTTCCGTACCCAAAGGGTAAAAACGGGACCCTGTTGCTGAGACTCCTCTGTCCATCCGTCTGTCTGTCCGTCTGTCATCAAGCTGTATCTCATGAACCATATAGCTAGACAATAACTTCTAAAAATCAAAACTATTTTAATGGTACGATCGTAGAATAAAGTATTTTAAACGTATTTAGTAAAAAAAGTATGGAATATCTTTGAGAATTACGAAAAATCAAGAAAAATTATTGAAAATAACGTGCGCACGAGGAGCAACGCCATCTAGCGACGAGTTATGTAACTTGTTTCGCTAGCGACTTGATAAAATCGCCATCTAGTGAGTAATTTAAACACATAGATGCATAAGTAAATTTAGTTCTTTAAGTTATTGCAATAAGGTTCATGATGTTGATGTATAAGTGCCTTTTTCATTTCCACATTACGAAGTTTCATTTCTTCCGTGCGGAGGAGCTGCACGCACGATTTTTTTTAGCGTTTTTAACTCTATCTTTATAATTGCGTTAATTAGACACTTGAAGATTCACCGATTATGTATTATTGTGGCTGGTACAACAACAAATAATAAAAATATAATTGTAATATATATCAAGGGGGGTTCTGAATAACCAATATAAAATGATCTCACGCTAAGTACATTTTACTTAGAAGCTGGGTTCTACTAACACTGGATTATCGTACGGCTGTTTACGGCGTACGATTTGACATACTTAAAAAATTGTACGGAACACTCGGTGCGCGAGTCCGACTCGCACTTGGCCGGTTTTTTATAATATCAATGGGATAGGGAGTTCTGTAACGGTGCAAAGAAAGATAATTATAAAATAAAGTAATAACGAGTACCCCACCTAGCTAGGTGAGTAGCTCACCTTTCTATTTTTACAACGAGCTTCACGAGAATTTACATAATTGAGAAAACCTATTAAAGGGTAGGTACTGCAAAGTTTTTGTTTTGCTACCTTAATAGAAAACGGGTTTCAATTTCGTGAAGATTAAAATTCTATTGATTGACACTCTCAAGCGGGCTGTGTTTTTTTAATTCTGTATTTTTAGTTATTATTTGTAAATAAAGCCTGTCAATTTTGTTTGCGTTAAACTTTTAGTGTTGTCTCACAGCCGTTTTATTAAGCGAATCTAGGGGCATACTGTAGGTAAAAGCTTAGTACAGTCATCGCATCAAAATATGTAAATATCAACCTTATGGTACACTCTCAAGCGGGCTGTGTTTTTTTAATACATTTTTAGTTATTATTTGTAAATAAAGCCTGCCAATTTTGTTTGCGTTAAACTTTTAGTGTTCTCTCACAGCCGTTTTATTAAGCGAATCTAGGGGCATACTGTAGGTAAAAGCTTAGTACAGTCATCGCATCAAAATATGTAAATATCAACCTTATGGTTAATGACATAGAGTTGTATAGATATTTTTGACAAACCCCTTGTTTATTATTTATACATATATATATTTGCACTAGACCATACCTAGCCTACAATTATCGGCTTGCAATTTCAATTGCGTTAATATGGTATGGTTGCAATCATAAAATGATATTCTTAATTCAAACACTGGATTAGGGGCCTACCGTGTTTTTGGCGCATTTATTGCATTCATTTAATCTCGTGCTGTATCATTACAAGTAAAGCTATAGTCTTGAAATTCATGTGTAAGATATTTGAGGATTCACTCTAATGACAAGACAAGTGTTTATCGAAACACGATTACTTATAGTTCGCTCGATAGAAAAAAAACAAAGTTTCCTCTAAAAAATAAAATAAATTCGTAGTACGACGCTAATACTGCACGGCGGCAGGTCATGACTTTTTGAATGTTAATAAAATAATAAAACAAGATGTTTTCTAGGGCGTAGTGTTGCTACATTTTTAAAACATGTATTTGTTTTAGTAATAACCAACCAACCAATTTTGAGCTATCGTGCCTCCCCCACGCCCGAAATCGCCCACCCAAAATCGATTAGCACGGAAAGCTCGGTAGGCCCTTAATTGTTAAAACGCTTCTCTCTCGCGTGAGTATTTTCTCATACTTTTTCAGTTATACGAATATGAATACTTAAATTTTATCTTCCTCACATCATTCTCAACATTGCCATTTCCCTGTAATACAATGTATGTCATGCTTGTATGTATGATAATAGGATGAAAAATCTCGCATTTACAAGCTCTTAATGTAAATAGGAAGAAAATTTCCTCCGTTCCATTTTACTCCACTGCGTTGCATCGCATTCAAATGAACGGTACAAACAGTCTGGCTTCGGAGCTTCTTCAGAAAATTGCATTTCAATTTGGTTTGAACTAGTCTGGACTAGTTTAAACTGGATTCTACTAGTTCGGGATTTATCTTGTTTTTTGTTGTCATGGCGATGGGAGTTTGCTTGGCCAACTTTTTATGCCGTTTTTAGGGTTCCGTAGTCAACTAGGAACCCTTATAGTTTCGCCATGTCTGTCCGTCTGTCTGTCTGTCCGCGGCTAAGCTCAGAGACTGTTAGTACTAGAAATTTGTAATTTGGCATCAATATATATATCAGTCACGCCGAAAAAGTGATTGAATAAAAAAAAGTAAAAAAAAAATTTTTTAGGGTACCTCCCATAGACGTAAAGTGGGGGTGATTTTTTTTTTTGTCGGCTAACCCTATAGTGTGGGGTATCGTTGGATAGGTCTTTTAAAATCATTGCGGGGTTGCTAACATGATTTTTCTATTCAGTGATATGTTTGCGAAATATTCAACTTTAAAGTGAAAAATTTCATTAAAATCGGCCGTCCCCCCCCCTCTGGGTGGAAAAATTTGAAAAAATTCAGAAGGGTAGTAAATATATCAAATTTATAAGGAAAATTATAGCGGCTAAGATTGCTTGGAAATTATTTGTACTTTAAGAGCAAATAGTAGCCTAAGGTATAAAACATACCTAAACTTGGATGATTCCGTACACATACGAAATCCTTAGAAAAAAATTACTTGATTTTTTCGTAATGGCTACGGAACCCTACCTTGGGCGTGTCCGACACGCTCTTTGCCGGTTTTGTCTTTATCCTACATAATAGCTAGCCACGTCGCTCATACTCAAAATATAATATTAAGGGGTTGATCCACACTTTAAAAAGTATACATAGGTACCTCAGTCTATTCGTAATTTTGAAATTCTTCAGATAAAGTTAAACTAGTAATAAAAGTCAAAAAATAAAACTGTTTCGTCAAACATCGTTTTTAGCTCCAAAATTATTCACTAATAAATAAATTGCTTAGCGTAGCAAATAAAAAATAATAAATGTATTTTTCATATCCCAATACGTTCCCAATAAACATCGATTTACCTTTAAAAAGGTTAAACCTCCAGATTAAAAGATTGTCCTGTTGGAGATTAGCAGGCGACCGTGCCGCTGGCAACTCGGCACCGAGCGGCCAATAATTGGCCGCGACTCACGCTTAGCCGGAATTTGCCCGGGCGGTATTAACCCCAAATTGGAATAATTTGCGAGGGTCAATGAACTGGAACAATTTCGATTTATCGCCAATATGTGAGGACGGTTTACGTATTGTACTTTTTTGCGTGACAATATAACGTTTGTGAAAATTGCCTGCCGTTCCTGTTCTGTCACACGAAACCCAACGCTTCAAGTTTAAATTGTATGTGTTTAGGTCGAATAGGGCTGAACCTTGTGAATCTTGGCATCCGTAATATTATAAATGCGATAGTGGGTCTGTCTGGTCTGTCTGTAACTCTACACGCATATGAACCGATTTAGATGAAAATCGGTATGGAGATAGTTTGAGACTCTGGGAAGGACATAGGATAGTTTTCATCACGGAAAATTGCGTAGTCGTTGAGGATTGGAATTTCAAAATGGTACAATACTTGCTAGATTATTTCCCGAATTGTGGACGAAAATTTAAAACTAATATGAAAACTGAATCAAGGGGCGCCGCAACTGCGACACGCCCCCGTCCCACGTCCCTTCTGAGTGCCTAGAAAAAATTGCTGACCAAACCGCAGAGTCACATGAAAATAGTTTGCTTCAGAGGGGCTCAGAAATCTGTCCTAGGAATCTAGCACATTTGCCAGTACCCACGTTTTACCTATAGTCCGAGATGGATCTAAAAACGACCGGATAACCTAGTTGTTAGAGAACCTGACTACGAAGCTTGAGGTCCCGGGTTCGATTCCCGGTCGGGGCAGACATTTGTGTGAATAATACCAAATAATACGAATGTTTGTGCTCGAGTCTTGGGTGTTATTATGTATTTAAGTATGTATCTATCTATACACCGTGAAATTTTAGTGGTTGTTTTCCCGAAACGAGGTGATTTAGTTTCGATTGTACAATCGATTTATAATTACTATTTTGACTACGAGTCAAAAATCCAATTGTGAAAAACGAAAGTCAAAAATGACCGCAAACCAATAGTAACGCTTCGTTGGTACAAGTAGCGTACGATCGTACGATAGGTTAGGTACCAACGAAGCGTTACTATTGGTTTGCGGTCATTTTCGACTTTCGTTTTTCACAATTGGATTTTTGACTCTAGTCAAAATAGTAATAAAAATAAATAAATAAATAAATAAATGTCACAGGACAATTCACACCAATTGACCTAGTCCCAAAGTAAGCTAAATAAAGCTTGTGTTATGGGTACTAGGCAACGGATAAACATACTTTTATAGATAGATACATACTCAAATACATATTAAACACCCAAGACCCGAGAACAAAACATTCGTATTTTTCATACAAATATCTGCCCCGACACGGGAATCGAACCCGGGACCTCAAGCTTCATAGTCAGGGTCTCTAACCACTAGGCCATCTGGTCGTCATAGTAATTATAAATCGATTGTACAATCGATACTAAATCACCTCGTTTCGGGAAAACAACCACTAAAATTTCACGGTGTATAAGTATGTTTATCCGTTGTCTAGTACTCATAGTACAAGCTTTGCTTTGTTTGGGACTAGGTCAATTGAATTGTCCCGTGATATTTATTTATTTATTTAAGGACTAAAAAAAGTTACTAAGTTACTTTATTTTAAAGTAAGTACATCGTTTTTCTATATTTCTGTTAGCATTTCCGTAAGCAGATTGTGTCGTGTAACGCAAACAATCGAACTTTGATCTCTAATCAAAGGGAACGCGGGTAAATGTTAACTCTAAATTGAGTAAATTTACCTAATCTTTTACCGGATTCTAGAACCGTTTCCAGTATTTTTTCATAAATTAGGTCTTTCTTGAAGTTTAATTAAAGATGCGGGTGATTTCTTTTTCTTGCGTAGACTGACGAAGTGATGGTAAGGGATCATCGCCTCCCATAGACACTCACTACACCACAAGAACGTAGATGCGTTGCGAGCTTTCGAGTAAATGGCTTGCATTATAGTCACGCATGTGCCAGTATTTTCAGTCTTTCGTCGTCGGAACATAGCAGCACAAGCACAGCTGCTTGAAGCCAGGAATAGCGAGTAAAATGATAAAAGATCTTTCACAAAATCTTAAATAGCACAGGTAAAAGTAGCCAATCTACGTTAAAACCCTACATACCTACAAAAACCGCCAATTTATGCAAATATAGGTAAATACGAGTAGTTAAGGCTAGAATACACACATAGACACATAGATACACATAGACATATAGACATAGAATGTTTTGTTTGATAATGCATAAACATTTATATACTCGATTTGAACGAGAAAGCAATTGCAACCGTTGCGTTCTATCGTTAAACGGAAAAAGGTAATGGTACACGGTTTGATAATAATTTTATTTGCAACGTGGCAACCGACCGTTACGATCTGTTAGGCTTTGCTTTTATATCCGACTAGCTGATGCCTGCTGCATCGCCCCTGCTGAAGTAGATTAAACGTGTTTTCCCGTGGGAATGAGATATTTTCCCGTGGTAAAAAGTAGCCTATGTCACTCTCCAGGCTTTCCACTATGTCAATACAAAAAAATCACAGCAATCCGTCGCTGAGTTTCGACGTGAAAGATGGACTAAAAAACAAATAAACAAACACACTTTCACATTTATAATATTAGTATGGATCAGGGTTTCTCAAACTATGGGTCGCGACCCACTGGTAGGTCCACTCATAGGTAACCAATAATGAGTAGCCCCTACCTGTAGAACGACACACCAACCGACCAAGCCAATGGATGGGTGGTGGGCGACTGGGGCCATTGAAACAACTTTTTTGGTGAAGTTAATTAATTAAAGTAAGTAATAATAATTGTATTAAAACTTTTTTTATAAGTCCTTTATTCATATTGGTAACAGTTAAATTTCCTACAGGTGGGTCCCGAGTTTGTTAGCTTTTGATTAGATGGATCGTAGCCCAGACAACTTTGGGAACCACTGGTATGGATAAATGGCTCGTATGAAAAGCTAAATAGGCAAGTAAAAAGGAAAAGATGGAAGTCCATTCATTGCTGCATTATTTAATTTTATTCTTACTCATATTTTAAACGCAAAAGTTTGTATGGATGCTTCTTACTCTTTCACGCTAAAACGGTTTGACGGATACAGACGAAATTTGGCACACAGACAGTTTATAAATGGGATTAACAGATGAAATACTTTTTATCCCGGAAATTTTACAGTTCCACGGGATAGCGATAAACGAATCCTCCGCAGATGCAATCGCTGCTGTTGCCCTTAAGAAAAGAAAGAAGAATTTATCCACTTTTAGAAGAATGCACATAAATACACGAAAATACACACAATTTCACAAAAATAAACAAAAATCACAAATATGAAAATAATAAATAAGTACATAGGTACACAATTCGGCATGTGTGTCCCCGCAAAAGTCAAACGGTCGCTGACTCAGCACACTAATGTACTTAAGTTCATTTCAATGGGCACTTCTAGCCAACTTAAATGGACACAGAATTTTCTAGGTCCTTAGTGATATGATTAATAGTATTTTATGCAACGGTTGTATAAGTGAGGTCTGAAAAGGCGTGTGACGTGAGTTGCGATACGAACGAATCTCATTATCGCAATAGAAGACGGCACGAGCCGTTTCTTTAGATTTTCTGCCAACAAACTGCTATGCAGTTTAGCAGATGTATTTTAACATAAGTATTTCTGTACTTCTTTTGTTTGTTTTTGTGTAAATAAATTAAAAAAAAATCAAATTATAAGAAAAAGAAAGAAAGTAAGAAAAATATTTTATTTACGGTTTTAAAAGTACCACCACCAAACATTAGAAAATAACATTAATAACTACATCTAAAAGACAAGTGTATCATGGCAGTGACACCAATTGATACCGAATAATGTTGGCAGTAAAAAAATACTCTGAACGTTATATTTTTAACAAAAACAGCATGAATTCAGTTGCTTGTTCACTTGTTTAAAGCCGAGTTTACACCTGCAAAAAAATCGTGCAAGTGTAGTGCAACTTGCACGGTTTTCCTTGCAGGTCTAAACTGAACTTTAGTGTTGAGTGTACATTTAATAATCTGTGGCAGCTAGTTATATCGTAATAACGACATTACGACACAAGTGATGTTATGGGGAATAGAGTATAGACTTTTCTGAAGTCATAATTATCTATGTTCTTATTTAATTGTTTACGACCGTGTAAAAAACAGATAAAAGTACAGAAGTAGAAAAAAACTTTTTCTCAAACATGTAATGAAATGTTTAAAAACCTTACGTTTCAAATAATAGGCCGGGGCGTATACATCACGCAACGGGCGCGGTTAGACGAGTGCTATGTCATTGTAATGGATTTTCATACAGAATTGCAGGCCTAGACCGGGAAAGCGATCGTCTATTGTTTCATGTGTCACAGAATTATGACGTTTATAGGTCTACGGCATCATGGCATTCAGCCCTAAAAAAACATAAGCAATAGTTGCTTTCTTTGCAATTTTAATTTCTTGAAGTTTTTTATTTATTTCATTGCATGTTTGAGAAAAGCACTATACAAGCCTCGGCCGGAACAGGGGTTGCCGGCCTCGTATTATGCCGTCGTGCCGTCGTGCCAAACCTACTGGACCGGCAACCCCTTACTTCCCGGACTCTGTAGTAATGTACTATTATTTCATTACAATAACATTTTTAGGAACGAAAAACAATCAGGTGCCCATATCAGTTAGCTTTAATGAATTTTAAAATAAATGTATAATGCAATGAAAACTTTTAATAAACCTTATAGCTGCAAAGTGCAAATTCATTCCCACCTACGCCGTGTTCATTTTAAAAGCGCTGCAACACCATTCTTTTTTACTAGCACTAAAGCTAGAAGCAGAGTGTAAAGTTCAGATTGTCTCAATTGTTTTATAGTTTTAATTCCTTAGCGTGCAAAATATTCCATGATATCCGTACGATAACTCTATTTGTTTAAATCTATTTGAATATGGTAATTTAGTGCTGAAACTCGAACTTTTTATTGCAATAAATGTAGCGATGAAAAACTATGTACAGTATCAACATTTACCCTGAGGGCACAGCAATCCCACAATCCCACTATGATAAACTTGAAAGTTTGTATGGATGGATGGATGTGTGGAACTGGTTAAGTTTGTATCGACTCTACAGCCAAGTTTAGACTTGCAAGAAAAATCGTGCAAGTTGAATTACATTGCGCGGCCGCAAAGCAAACTAGTTTGAAGTGGGCAATCGAACGCTGCAATATAAAGCAACTTGCGCTATTTTTCTTGCTAGTCTAAACTGGGCTCGAGGCCCAAAAGCACATAGAAGAAGATCCGCGCAAGCGGATCTCCGTCGACACTGTTTCTGTGTCAATTCAAATTGGGAAAAAACACGATTGTGAAAATAAGCTTCAGTAAAAAACCATACGTAGTGACAAAAAAAGCATCTGGGAAAAATGCGAATGGAAATTTTGATAAGTACTAGGAAATAACAATTCTGGTAAGTTGATCTAACAAATCCTGATTAAAAATCCCAACATTTCGTCATTTGAAAGCACACACACACACTACCTACACTTTTTATTAAAAATGCCCATCGCGTTGGATTCAAAATGTTTAGTTTTATTCCTTTGTTTATCTAATAAAATAGATTAAATACAAATACAGACACTGCACACTCGATCAATCCGGCGTAGTTCCGCACCCGTTAGCCAGCAATTGATCTATCGCCCCCCAGGGTGTGATTCCGCGACGTCCAAAATTTATGATATCCATTCTTCAAGCGATCGCTTCTAAAATTAAATTAATTATAGCCTAGGATTCGAGTATACAACGGCCTTCACCGATCTGGTTAATGGATGAAAAGTATTTTCAACCGACGAAAACAAAAGGAGGAGGTTCTCAAGTCGACGTGTATATTTGTTTTTTTTTTTATGTATGATCACGCATAACTTTTATATTAAATTAATTATGTTAATAAATATATTGCTAGTCTGTTGACTAAAAAATTTCTGTCCAGTATATTTATTTTTCATTTCAACGTTTGCTTAATAAACAAATGAAATACCTACTAATCAAAATTATAAAGCCTATAGAATATGCAAATGAATGATTCTATAGGCTTCATACTTTTGATTGTATGTCATTTGTCTATTAACCGAAACGATAAAATTTTAAAAAATAATAAATTTTCATATTCATACTGAAATTTTTTAGTCAACCCACTTGTTATATATTTATTAGCATATTTAATTTAATATAAAATACTTTTCATCCATTAACCAGATCGGTGAAGGTCGTTGTATACTTACTCGGAGACCTAGGCTATTAACGAATTTCACTGACGTACACGTGGTTGTTCTGAATAAGGTGTTCAAGCTGAATATGAAGCGAGTAGGTACGCAATTTTAGACGTAAACAAGTTGGTGGAGGATTCAAATTTGACTGCGGATTTTTGGTTTCGTACAGCGTTTTGGTAATCAAATGTTTAATTGGCGTTAGGGACACTTTTAGCACGAAGGTCTCGGGACTCCTTTCTGTGTCCTTGTAAATTTACATAAAGTTTACCACTGACAGATGGTTTGCCTTCATTTCATATTCAACTTTAACGACCTACAAATAAAGCCAATTTTAGAATACTGTTAACGACGTTTGCAGATTTTGTAATAACTACTTAATTTGTATGGTGTTAAAGTTGGAAATGAAATGAAGGCAAGCAATCTGTCAGTGGTAAACTAAAAGTAAACGTATTTTACACTAAGTCTTAAAGAAATATTTGAGAAGGATTCTGAGGTTAGTCGCAAAACTTTCAAAATAAATTTTCTTTTCAAATTGTGGAGAATTTACTTCAATCTGGAGAAGTTAGTTATTTGAGTAATGTAATTCTAAAAACTAAACCAGGCTAATGATGATGAATGTTTGTAATTTGAATACTGTTGCCCGCATTTTCATCCCGTAGGAATAGATAAAATGTAGCTTATGAATTTGTGGTTTTCTATAAATAAAATAATTTCTTAAATCAGTTCAGTGGGATCCGAGATTACCCCCAGCATAAAAAGGAAACAAAGAAACTGTAAGCCTTTCCAAGTTTGACTTTATTTATACAGAGTGGATGAGGACGGGGTTCTTTCCCGAAAACAGGTTGCTTAAACTGAACAACTTTCTCCAAGGAACATAGGTCGAAAAACTGTTTTTTTTTCACCTTTCCATAGAAAGTCGGTCAGTTAACCAATTATTTTGTATGAGAGTATGAAATTTTTTTTTGTTTTTCGACCTATGTTCCTTGGAGAAAGTTGTTCAGTTTAAGCAAGACTATCACCTGTTTAAGTAAAGGATCATCGTTTGGTTCCACCCAGTAAGTATACGACCTCTCATCGTCGTCGTCTTTATTTATTTATCCCACTGACGGCATGGCACGGCGTGGCATTTTATTACTATCAAGTTATTTTGAATCTTATTTCAATGAGTTTAGAATTCATGTTACTTTATTGGTTATGCGTGGCATCGGCCCTCAGGACGTCGCGGCATCGTGGTATCGAAATAAAGTAACATGAATTCTAAACTCATTGAAATAAGATTCAAAATAACTTGATAGTAATAAAATGCCACGCCGTGCCATGCTGTCAGTGGGCGCCGGCCTTAATTAACTTCTACAACTTCTACGAGTATAATTATGTAACGGGATTCGTTAACTCAACGTCAATACTATAAAACTCAAACGCTCCAAACGTCTATTCATAATAAAGTAGTTTGTTGAAAACTTTTAAAGAAGCGGTAACCAAATGGCCCTACCATTTGCTTTGGGAAAACAGAACTAAACAAACCGACAACTTTTAGATAATCCTATTAATATTATAAATGCAAAAGTTTGCGCGTGTGGGTGTGTGTTTGTTTATACTTCACGCCAAAACGGATGGACCGATTTGGATGATGATGATGATGGACAGATATGTATTGAATCCAGCCTGATCACCAATAGAATTATAATATTTATATATGTAGACTTATCGGACCTACCATTTGTTACAATTGTTATAAAGATGACTAGACTGAAGGCTGGGAGAGTCAACATAGTTTTAGAACGCAACAAAAACTATAGCTAAACCGTTTAAATGAGTCCTCGCCCGCGGGTACAGAGACGCGGGGGTAGACGACAAAGGGGGCTGGGAGAGGTGCGGGCGGCAGGCACACGAGGCGCGCTCGCCGCCCGCACCTCTCTCGGACCCTTTGTCGTCATACCGCCCAGCCCCTGTACAGTCAAGGGCAAAAATATGTATACACTTTAGTACCTTGTCTATTTTCGTCATATTTGAACTGCCATATATAGTGACAAGGTACTAAAGTGTATACATATTTTTGCCCTTGACTGTACCGCGCGTGCGAGGACTCATTTAAACGGTCTAGCTAGAAAATAATGTCTTGAAAGCTCACATACTTATTTGAGGGCTGATGATAAGTCGATGATACCTTTTTATTTTCAAAGTTTACACAGTTTTAATAAATGAAATGATTTTATGTAGTAAGTATCGACAAAATCAACAGTATTTATTTTAAAACAATTTAATAGTAGATTGTTTAACAAGGGACTAAAACAAGCCATAATGACAAGATATTTAGCCACCCGAGCACAGCGAGGGTGGCTATAATTCGCGTTGTCATTATGGTGGGTTAGCCTCGCGTTAAACACTCTACTTTTCACTTTGAATGCGAGGAAAAAAAACGAAGTTTTATACAAAATTATAATATTACCTACTTTTTTACAACGAAAGCTCAATACGAATAATGGCATCTGTTCAAAATTCAAATACTTAGCAAAAAACTTTGTCCCGCGGTTTTTTCTTTTCTGTAAAGTGACGCTTTAAATGCTTGCATATTCAGCCAACAGATTCAAACTTGAAAATATTTTAAAACTAACTGGACTATGCATAATAAAATTAATTAATCCTAATATAATTAAATAGATTAATATTAGTAATGACCCTTTTATCATGTTTCACGAAATTTTTATTTTTATTTTTGCTCCGTTGTATAGGTAACGCCATCAGAGTTGAGGCCACGCACACAACCACATCTCATGTAATGACAGCGGTATTTTGACGTTGTGTTAACGTCTCAGAGTTGAGGCCACGCACACAACCACATCTCATGTAATGACAGCGAGATTTTGACGTTGTGTTGACGATAGACGTTAACATAACGTCAAAATCCCGCTGTCATTACATGAGATGTGGTTGTGTGCGTGGCCTCAACTCTGATGGCGTTACCTATAATTTTGAGGTCATTTCTACGCCCTAAAGGCTTCCACAGACCGAAGCGCAGGGTATGCGCGCGATGCCACGGAGCGTCCGCAGCGCGCTACGGTCTGTGGAAGGCTTTAAAATTGTCTATGACACTGAAAATGGTGATAATCCTCCATTCACAAAAACCGTGGTTGGCAGTTTAGAGGTTTCCAAAGTAAATTAAAAAAATATTACTTTAATCCCTAGAGATCAAAAAAGAGCTTTTTCACGACACTGCTCGAAAATGTGGCCATAGATAACCTAAATCCAGTACTCAAAACTGCCTATATATGTACATTTAACAGCTGACTCATTTATGGCGCACAAACACGACAACAAAGTTACACTGATCGAAAACAGGACGTATCAGTATATGTATTTCATTATACGATACGACTTTTTGAAAGATAATTTCTGAATTTAATTCCTGGCGTGCTGAAACGACATTATTGGACCAATCAACAGTAATCGTCTGCTGCATGCGATGGATGGATGGATGAATGGATGGACAGAATGGACGGATGGACAGATGGACGGGATGGTCAGGATGGACGGATGGACGGATGGACGGGATGGACGGGATGGACGGAATGGACGGATGGACGGGATGGATGGACGGATGGACGGATGGACGGATGGACGGAATGGACGGGATGGACGGGTTAGACGGGATGGACGGGATGGACGGGATGGACGGGATGGACGGGTTGGACGGGATGGACAGGATGGACGGGATGGACGGGACGGATGGACGGGATGGACGGAATGGACGGGATGGCCGGAATGGACGGGATGGACGGGACGGACGGGTTGGACGGGATGGACAGAATGGACGGATGGGCAGATGGACGGGATGGACAGGATGGACGGATGGACGGGATGGACGGGATGGACGGAATGGACATTGGACGGGATGGATGGACGGAATGGACGGGATGGACGGGATGGACGGGATGGACAGAATGGACGGATGGACGGGATGGATGGATGGATGATTATGATGATGATGATGATAATGATTTCCTCGCATTAGTCGTGAAAAGCACAATGTTTAGTCTCGGCCAAAAGTGCAATAGATGGACTCGTACTTTCGAGGGCCTCCGCTACGCGTCGGCCCTCAAACAAACTCGTCCATCTATTGCTTACTTTCCAGCCTCTACAACAATGTACTATAGTCCCGATATGAAGAGACTAAAATAACATTTTAAGAGCATGAGAAGTGAAAAATAATAAGACATGATGCTACAAAATTCATTCGTTATTTTCATTTATTCAATTATTTTTTTTACAAAAAAACCGTGCAACTTGATAAATATTTTTATTTTTTTCGGAAGCTGAAATTCAAATAGTCCTTTTTATTATTTATAAACCCACGATATCAACTCAAATAACAAACGGGTCTTGAACACGTCACAAAAGCATAATTTCCCCGCGTTCGTGCAGCATGGCTCAAGCGAATGTGAATTAAACATTTATTGCGTAATTAAATCCCGTTTCACGAGTTATTTAAAAGTTTGTGGGCTGTTCTATGTTAGTAAATAAATAGTTAAGTGCGACTTATTTCCTTTTACTGTTTTAATTCATAACGCGTATCGCATTTCATCCATTTCAATGAGAGGGCTTGGGCCGTAGTTCCCACGCGGGCCCAGTGCGTATTGGGAACTTCACACACACCATTGAATTTCTTCGCAGGTGTAGGCAGGTTTCCTCACGATGTTTCCCTTCACCGTAAAGCTCATGGTAAATTACAAATGTGATTTCGCACATAAATTCCGAAAAACTCAGAGGTGCGAGCCGAGATTTGAACCTTCGACCTTCTGCTTGAGAGGCCATAGGTCAAACCACAAAGCCACCACGGCTTACCGCATATCATGTTCTGACGTTTTTGGTCCTTTGATCACTGGACTACCTTACTGGTGCAAGAATAAATGATTACACCACTAAACTTCGAAACACGACACACACAATACATCACAACACACAAAAGTTTTGCATGGCTCTGTAAAAAAAAACTGTACGAAGACTGGCAAGAGCTGGCTCAAGATCGCAAAGCGTGGTGTAATCTGGTGTTGGAGGCCAAGACCCACTTTGGGTCACTGCGCCCTGCTAGTAGTAGTAGTATTTTTGTAAAGAACGTCAAATTATTTCATTCAATCATTCATTTATACCCTGAGGCCATATTGTCCTACTCTTTTGACGCTGGCCTTCGCTTTCACCGTCTCTTTCTGTCACCATTTTATGCCGTTTGACAGAAATAAATAGTGATTGCGAAGGCAAGCGTCAGAAGCTTTTTAGATAATAAGCCTGCTGGATTAACTAAACACATATACAACACTTTTTATCCCGGAAAAATGCATAATCCCCTGGGGATAGCCATAAACATTAAGCATTTATTTTATTAATTAATATACAGAAATATACACTTTATATGCAAGAACAATTAACCTAAAACTAAAAACCTTAAGAAACATAATAAGTAAATGATTTACAATAAGTACAATAACATTTATCTTAAAACTAAAAACCTTAAAAATACAAATAAAAAAATGCGTCAGTCAAATAACACGCCCCGGATCGTACCAGGCGCAAAGGTGCCAAATAGACTTGTCGCATTTCCCCGTTGTACCGCGATAGACTAACCTTTGCACCAGAAACGACCCAGAGCGAGGGTCAAGTCCCCCACTTCTTTAAAAAAAGTTTTGCCTCGAAACCCCAACAACCAGTCGTCTCCACCGCAAGCGGGACAAACAAATAATTAATTGGTGAGCGCCGAGTACTTTTCGCGCTTTTTAATAGCTGCCATTAACATAGTCTTATTCTTTTTATTAGTAGGATGCTGCTTTTCGCTTGTCATTGTCAGTAACTCACTAGTTCAAGTAGTAGTTCTCCAATCCCAACTTTGTCTGTGTTCCTTCCACGAAGCGTTTCGTTAGTAATTACAATGGCGAGTTCTTCTTTGTTAGCGAAGTTTCCGCCGCCCACTTGATTACTTGTATAGAAATAAAAATAGTGTTGAACTATCGATGCTAAGTTTAAACCTAGTAGCATTAGGATCCCTAATGTTTAAATCTTCTGTTCTAATATATACAAATCTCGTGTCACGGTGTTTGTTATCGAACTCCTCCGAAACGGCTTGACCGTTTTTTATAAAAAAAAAAGAAATATTTCAGAAAACTGGTTCCATATTTTGTTAGTAACAATTGACTTATAGACTATGTTAGTGTATGTTTTATGAAACTTTTTTGTCTATATTTGGCAGATCTGAGAATAGGACGTAGGCTATTTTTATACTCCTATTCTTCGCGGACGGAGTCGCGGGCGACAGCTAGTAATAAATAAACAAATCGTGGGACGATTGACACTATTTGACCTAGTCCCAAACTAAGCAAAGCTTGTACTATGGGTACGAGACGACAGATAAACATACTTATATAGATAAATACATACTTAAATATTATCATCATTCAGCCGAAAGACGTAGACACTGCTGAACATAGACCTCCCCCCAAGGCTCGCCATACAGATCGGTCCTGCGCCATACGCATCCAACACGTTTCCGTTACCTTAACCAGGTCGTTGCTCTATCTTGTTGTCTTAAATGCATACACACCTAAATAAACAATTGAATACATTTATCCCTTTGAACGCCCCATTTCGAGTACAAATCGCACGTTAAATCCAATACCGTCACTATACAAAAAATGCATTTTTTTTGTTTTTTACGCCATCTTACGACACGTGTGATAAGCTACACTGTCATTTGAACGAAACACTCTAATATGCATTGGTTCCGCCAGATGGCGTAGGTACCCGAAGGACATTTCGCAAAGTTGATCACCGCTTGTAGTTCAAGGCTGTCCTTATGCTGATAACGACACGTCACTTGCGGCAATTAGGAAAATAATAAGTGGAACAGTGTCACTTTGTGTTTAAATTTGGTTTCACTCAGCGATATTTAGTAAAATTATAAGTGGAACAGTGCCATATTGTGTTCAATGACGGTGTGGCATAGAAGCAAAAAGTGAGTTTTGCGAGTTTTTTGATAGAATACTGTCATTTTGGTCATAATGTCATTTTGTAACTTATTCATCTATATAGTTTCATAGTGTAATTAATTATAATATGGACAGGTTACGGAAAGGAACACTCTTGCGGTTATTTGAATAAAAAATAAATACCAAAATATGACTGACAATTCCCGCATAAATACATTGTTGCAGTTAATTTAAAATGGAAAAACGCGAAAGTTATTAGTCTTATTCCTAAAAAGACAAAATAGTATGTTTATTTTGTTATTATTTATTCGTTATTAACAATTTTGAGTTCATGGATAGTTTTTTCTTTTAATTAATAGTTAAAAAACTAATGTTTTATGACATTATGGTTTTTCAGTGTTTTGTGTTGTTGTTGTGTTGATTTTTCCAATTCTACAATATCGCAACCGCTTCCGGACAGAAAAGCACATTAATGCGAATGCAAAACGACGAAGATCGGTTAGCTCTTCAAGCTTATGCTCCAACAGCTTATCCCTTTCTCTCAGTTTTAACACTTTCCAAGATATAAATGCAATTACTAATCCGGAACTAAAAAAACAAGATCATGCCTGTACGTTTTCAAGTTCACTTCTAACAGAAACGCACGCAAAAATGTGGAAGCTTCAACTTCCAATACTCACAAACGAAGTCAGTCAGTTAGTTCTTCGAGTTCTAGCTCTACTTCTTCCTCTTCTTCATCTTCGGCTTCCAATGTTTCGGATCGTGGAATTGCTTTTTCGAACAGCCTTTGTCAAATACTAACTTAAATATTTTTTGTTAAAGTACTTCTAAGTGCAGAACTTATTACATTTTTAAGTTGTTTTTATTAAATAACTTATTGTTTTCTTTTTATTTAATGACTAGCTGCTGCCCGCGACTCCGTCTGCGAAGAATAGGGGTATAAAAAATAGCCTACGACCTATTTTCAGACCTACCGACCATGGAGAAAAAAGTTTAATAAAAATCGGTCAAGCCGTTTCGGAGGAGTTCGATAACAAAGACCGTGACACGAGATTTATATATATTAGATAAAAATTGCTATAATAACGTAAGCTACAAAAAACAATTCGATTATTCATATATTTTTGTAGAGTCAGTAACAGTTTTAGCATTAAATGAAAAATGTTAAGTGGAAGAATGTCACAAAAATTTTGTTTATTTAATAAAAATACCTAAGAAATGTAAAATGTTTCTTTTTGTTTCATAAAATAGACAATCAACCATTAATCCTCAAGATAAAAATAATATATAGCATAACATGTACATAATGAGTTCGCTATAACTAATCTTATTCATCAAAAATCTATTATTGTCTCTCCTGAACAAATATACATTTTTGGATACTGCCGGTATTGGATTTAACGTGCGAAATGTGTCACCAACACGCCGAGTGTAGACGTAAAGTAACACAAATTTCAATCGTAATGTCGCGTGTCAAGGTTTCTTTAACAATAAACGTCATGACCACTATAAGCGTCGGTGGCGTGGTAGGCACGGCAGTACACCTCTTTAGGCGTTCTTGGCGTTCAAAGGGTTAAACATCCATGACTAGAGCACAAAATTTTGTATTTTGCACACAAATATCTGCCCCAACCGGGAATCGAACCCGGGACCTCAATCCTCGTTGTCGTTGAGTTGTGAGATACCTACTCTGCATGCAGGGTGGCATCAGGGACGTAATCAGAAGCCACTTTTCCAAATGAATACCCTTATCATTTATTATAATCAAGAGTCCTAACACGAAACAATTTTTTTTTGTTAAATTCCTTTTTAACTTTTTTAGCGATGACTGGTATTAGGATTTGAAAATAAATTCAAATGATCAATGGTGAAGTGTTTATTTAAGGCAGGTGAAATACGTTTATTTTTGCATCTCTTTCTTGTCAGTAGAACGACCACACTGTTAGCACAAAATTATTATGATTCGAAATCTGGCATCTCTTAAGAATCACAGAGTTGCAATGTGACGAGATATTTCATTATTCCCATGGGCTAGGAAACAAGCTAGTCTGTAATAAGAGTTTTAATAACGTCTTAAATAAAGATTAATCAAACGACATTGTGTAGGCGTCGTAATTAATTAAGTTTTGGTGAAAGTTTTTTTTTTATTTATTTATGTCAACATAAGAATATTTGCACTATGCACATTTTTTTGTTGGCGCGCGCCAATATTTTTAGTCAAGTCTATATCGCCTTTTGTCCATTTAAATAAATCTTAAGTTTGCTGACTCGGAGTCACCGCGTCAAACTTAGCTTTATTATCAAATGCCCATTTGTCACGTAGCAATATAATGACCGGGCAATATGATAAATAATGAAGTTTCGATAGTAATTAATCACTTTGCCCGATAGAGCTAGACATTATTAATAATGCCCGGGCATGGTCCATAACATATGCATAGAATGCTGCTGCATTTAAAAAGAGTTTAGTAAAGATAACGGTCCCGAAATAAATAGAGCGTGTTGGACAAATAGCCAGTGGATTCTTCGTCGCATCGCCTACTGAAGTGAATTTATTTCCACGGCTAACAAATGATTTTCATTAGTGTGGGCAGCTTTACAATCTGCGAGACGACATAAAATCATTAAATAATTGTTTTCACATAATAGGCCGTGGTGGCCTAGCGGTTCGCCCTATGGCGTCTCAGGCAGAGGGTCGTGGGTTCAAATCCCGGCTCGCACCTCTGAGTTTTTCGGAATTTATGTGCGAAATTACTTATCATCAGGAGGAAAACGTGCATACACCTGCGAAGAAATTTAATGGAGTGTGTGAAGTTCCCAATCCGCACTGGGCCCGCGTGGGAACTACTGCCCAAGCCCTCACATTCTGAGACGTGCCCTGCAGTGGGACGTATATACCTAGGCTGCGATGATTTTTATCTCGTTCTCTGCTCCACTACCTCCCTCCGCTTCAGTTGCCTGACCCAGCACGGCATCAAATAGTCATAACTAACACGCAAACTTTTGCTGCATTCGTGAAGCGTATGTATGTCCCTTTCTAACCATTAGGCACGTGCAAAAGAGACGCATATATTGCGCACACAAATCTACAAAAAATACTGCTTGACCTTTTGACCGCCACACATCGTTTTTGTTTGGAACAAAATTGATTCTTATGCGGATGCGGGTAGGTTTAATTTTGTATTACCGTACTGTCGTCTATAGCCGACGCTGGCGGTCAAAAGGTTAAACCGTATCGGCATCGTGACGACCTCTTCAGCTATAAACAGCCTATTGCTAAACAGATATCTGTCTCCGTAAAGAGTAAATTGCTGCCTCTGTTTCTCTTTTACTCTAATATTTTTTAATCAAAAGCATTTCGTTGGTTGCATTTTGATAATGGAACTCATCTGATAAACCGCTTACAGAGTAATGGTCGACGTGATAAATTGGGTGTTTAGCTTTATAGGCTTACGAGATAATCTAGAATAACGAATTTATCTTCAAAAGCGCTGGGTTTGGTTGGAAAATAAGATGCATTTGTCTAGAAAATAACTCTCATAATAGTCATTTGTATTTGTAATGAGATCGTTTGTATAAAACATGTTTTTCTTTGCGTTCAGCGTACGAACTATGTGTTTACGTACCGCTCTTTCATTTCGACATGAAATTTTCAAAGCCGATTGTAAATGTAATCAAGTCGTCAAAGAAAAATCGTCAGCACTTCAATACCAGCTCACCTTAGGCGGAAATGGTGCGACCGAAAATTATGTCCCGTTTAGATATACAAAGAAATCCGACGAGGTATTTTCGATAGTTTCCCTTCGACCTTCGTTACTCTGGCTTTTCGATTCTGCGGCAAAATGTTATTTTGCACACGAGGGCGAGTCCACTTTTGTGTCATTTTTAACCGACTTCAAAAAGCAGGAGGTTCTCAATTCGTCGGAATCTTTTATTCTATGTATGTTCCTTTACATTTTTAGCTTAAAATACTTTGGGGAATCTGTATTTTGAACCTGTCGGGTTATTTGACAGCCACGTTGTATTGTTACCTCTATACAGTTATCAGCAGAAGTGGGTGAGGAGATGTAGGGTTTAAATTGATCCACAGACCCTCTTATTGCCCTGGCTTACCTGTGTATCATTATGAGCTAGACAACCGCTCGTCCACTTCTGGTGCTGGCTATACTGAGCTGAAATACCTTGAAATGTTGAATAAAGTCACCAGTTCATAGGGAATTAGTTTCCAATGGCGCTAAATAATGTATTCAAGACTGACAAAAAGGTCGCTAGGATATATGAAACGCTTAAAAAAAGTTACTGACGTGAGTCCCAAAATCTCCGCCCCTTAGACCTTTTTTTTTGCACTCACAAGAAGCTAAGCGATCTTGACGTGTTTTTCTATTGAAAAATACTTTTGACAAATAAGTCATTTATTGAATCAGACGTTACTTTGCGGAGGTCCATATTAATGAACTGAAACAATTACTTTGCTCACCCGCGACCTAAGTCGGTGCTAGGTCGCGAGTGAGCAAAGTAATTGTTTCAGTTCATTAAATAAGCCATAGCAAATATGTAACAATTGTAAGGACACAGTGGTAATTTTTTTTTGGTTTCATAAGTAATAAGTAGTAACTATTTTTCTAAAAGCGCTTTTCAATAAAAAGACTCGTCAAGATTGTTTACCCTATTTCTAATGCTAAAACAAACGAAGTAGGTATATTTTTTATTGAGTGTTGCTAACTTAACAACTTACAAGGGAAGGTATCCAACTGTCCGTCTCCGATTTAATTTATTTAGATATGTTAGAGAGAAAATAACAGACACGTATATTTTTAACTGCCCAATCTCAACCTATTTAAAGAAATTATCCTCCAAAGTACCTACTGAAAAGTAAACTAAACCCTTCTGTAGTTTTCAGACTGACTAAAAAAACCACCCTTCAATGTTTTGACGACCAGATGGCCTAGTGGTTAGAGAACCTGACTACGAAGCTTGAGGTCCCGGGTTCGATTCCCGTGTCGGGGCAGATATTTGTATGAAAAATACGAATGTTTGTTCTCGGGTCTTGGGTGTTTAATATGTATTTAAGTATGTATCTATCTATATAAGTATGTTTATCCGTTGCCTAGTACCCATAACACAAGCTTTACTTAGCTTACTTTGGGACTAGGTCAATTGGTGTGAATTGTCCCGTGATATTTATTTATTTATTTATACTTCTCATCGGTACTTTTTTTAGGAAAATATGAGTTTGAGCCGATATAACAAAACAAGTGCTCATTATTTTTTCATGTTCTCAAACATATAATCAAACCAATAACTAGCAAATGACTTCAAAAAAAATCTACAGAAGGGTTTAGTTCACTTTTCAGTAGGTACTTTAGAGGACAATTTCTCCTAATAGATTGAGATTGGGTAGCTAGAAAAATACGACCGTGTCTGTTATTTCAGCCTACTCTAACTTTTTTTTTTATTGATAGAGGGAGGAAAACGAGCAAGTGAGTCACCTGTTGGTAAGCGACCACCACCACCCATGAGAACCAGAAACCCCAGAAGGGTCACTCACTAGTCCGTTGCCGGCCTTTAAGGGAACAATACACTCTTTTCTTGAAGGACCCGATGTCATAGTTAGTTGGAAACACCGTAGACGGGAGTTGATTCCACAATTTAACTGTGCGTGGCATAAAATGCAAAACTTATCTAAATAAGATTTTTTTTTTTAGTCTTTTTGTATTTTTATTTTTCATGACCATTTTTTTTACTTTTACAGTCATCCCATGAAATCCATATACATATATCATACTAAAAACAAAAACTGGCTTAGTTAACAACACTGACTAGTATAAGGTCTAAGGGGCGGAGATCCTCGCTGTGGCAAATTTTATTAAATACTCCGCGGTATTTCGCTTTACTATGTACTGGCACAACAAAACTTTATTCAGAATATAAGTCTGAAAAACTAATTAGTTAATAACTCCGCCTGAACTTCAAAAGGGTTTTCTTAAGTACAAATTTAATGACACCTTCATTTTTCACGCCAAATAACGGCTTGTGTAAAAGTAAGAAAATTAACAAAACTTTAAAAGAGTTGGAGAATTCGTACTTCATTATCAAAAAGTCAAAGACATGATTCTCTTCATTGCGATAGCGAACTTTGTGCCACTTATCTAATGATTATTATTGTATGCTGTTAAGTATAACTTAGTTTGTTTGATGTTACAATATTATAATGAAAACTACGAGCTACATTTCACTTGAGAAAGCTTGAAAACTTGTTAATGTGGAAATTTTGAATGAAGTATTCCATTTCTTGAGGGCACCTGCTGCAGAAATAGATTTCAGTAAATTCTGTTAGTTTTCAGTTCTATACCTACTTCGAAATAAGTTTTTAAGTAATAAGTTGTAAGCGTGTTATTGTAAAGTTAAGTGCCTAATAAAACTCGCCTTGGGCCCGTGTGAGAACTACGGGCCAAGCCCTCTCATTTTGAGAGGAGGCCTATGCCCTGGAGTAGGACATAATATATGGCCGGGGTAATCATGATGATTATGTGTGATGGTATCATACGGCTGTATGACACAGATCTAAACCGGGCACTTTTGGATGTTGCTTCACCGGATTTTGCTTTATTCAATGAAAGAGATGAAGCTTTACCACATAATTGAATTATGTGCGGAAAGCGGAAGAAATCTCGGGCAAAACCTAGTCGAAACATGATTAAGTAATGAATTATCGTATTTAAGTCCCGTGTGCACTGAGAGTAAATCGCAAATATTTACACCATTCTGCTTACAGAATATTTCTCCTTTTGCTCCTCTTAAGGAGATAGATAAAAACTTTTGCTGGCTTTTGGGATGCCTGACCACGTGCGCGGAGTGAGGTATTGTCCGACAAGCACGTGCGCGACCCTCCGCGGAACCCTGTCGCAGTCAATATTTGCCGCACTTATTAAAAACAATCTTGTTAAGGACAGGGTTCCGCCGAGCGCCGCGCACGAGCTTGTCAGCTGTGAGCGAGATAAAATCATTTTTTCTCTTTTGAGTATTTCTGTTTTTCTCTTAACCGGTCGTAATTTTAACTGTCTTGCTCCACTCCAGTGTACAATCAGCAGCAAAAGTGAATCTCTCATCACCTTGGAAATAGTGTCGTATGTAGGTCATTTTGAGCACCTAAACCGCTCATCCACTTCTACTGTTGACTGTACAGGCAGCCTTATACTTGTACGGAGTCCCCAGTCTGCGAGCCTCACTTCTACTGGCCTATTTTTACTTCAAACATTATTTTACCTTTCACCGAAATAATCGAGAGGCAATATTTTAAAAGTTTTTTTTTTTTCCGAGCTAAGTATTTGCCTTTGACTAAAATTAGAATAAATGGATCCACTTAGAAATTTTACATTTATTGTTGACAACAAGGACCTTAGCATCTACACATTTAACTTTGTATAGGTATACTGTATCACGTACATGCTTACCTTAGGGAATTACCTTTAGTCTTATGACTCTAAACAGAGCAAGTACCAACATAAAAAGAAGAGTGCCTTTTATGATGGTACTACAATGCATTATGTAAGACTTCATCAGTTTTTTTTATGTAGAGAAGAGTATTATGTAAATTTATGTATAATACTATACTTTTAACTAGCAATTACTCGCGGCTTTGCTTGCGTAAACCTTGACTTGCCCTTGCTTGAGGGTCGTGGGTTCGAATCCGGGCTCGCACCTCTGAGCTTTTCGGAATTCATGTGCGAAAATTGTATGTCAAATTTCATCATCATCCCATCCCAGCATATACAGGGTTATTTGTAATTCACTGACATCCTCTTAACCCTGAATTCCTATCACTCAAACAAATGTTTTTTGTTTTACGACTTTTTAAAATTAAGCACTTTTTTCCCATATAAATCGTAACACAGAGTATCGTAAAAATAAGAGGTAATCTCAAATTTTCTTAACGTTATTACACCAAAAATATTTAGTTATGACAAAAGCCGTAAAACAAAAAACATTTGTTTAAGTGGTAGGAGTTTAGGGTTAAAAGGATGCTAGTGAATTACAAATAACCCTGTATACGTCCCACTACAGGGCACAGGCCTCCTTTCAGAATGAGAGGGCTTGGGCCATAGTTCCCACGCGGGCCCAGTGCGAATTGAGAACTTCACACACACAATTGAATTTATTTATTTAGACGACCAGATGGCCTAGTGGTTAGAGAACCTGACTACGAAGCTTGAGGTCCCGGGTTCGATTCCCGTGTCGGGGCAGATATTTGTATGAAAAATACGAATATTTGTTCTCGGGTCTTGGGTGTTTAATATGTATTTAAGTATGTATCTATCTATATAAGTATGTTTATCCGTTGCTTAGTACCCATAACACAAGCTTTGCTTAGCTTACTTTGGGACTGGGTTAATTGGTGTGAATTGTCCCGTGATATTTATTTATTTATTTATTTATTTATTTTACTTGTTGTTGTTGTTTATGGGCAGGCCATAATTATAGCACGCAGAACAGATGGCCGTTGGGGCCCAAAAGTTCTGAAATGGAGAACACGGACTCGCAAGCGTAGCGTGGGACGTCCATCAACGAGATGGACGGACGGTTTTGTGTAGGCCGCAGGTTCAGGGTGGATGCAAATTGCTTCCAATCGTAGTGATTGGGAATCAATGAGGGAGGCCTATGTCCAGCATTGGACCTCCTACGTCTGAAATGATGATGATGATGATGAACTTATTACTTATGAAACCAAAAGAATGCAAATGGCCATAATAATATGCCCTTATTAATTGTTACATATTTGCTGTAATTTATTTTTCAAAAGCGTTTATCAATAAAAAAATAAGTAAAAGTATTAGTAAGTAGTAGTAAGTCAATATTTATTTAATAAGTTCAATGTAGAAAATAATACCTTACTTTTAATATTGTACCTTTTTTTCTAAGTGTGTTAATAAAATTATATTCTATTCTATTTTATAAAAGACACGTCAAAATCTCTTTCATTCTTTCTAATGCTAAAAAAAAAAACAAAGTAAAAAAGAGGACGAAATACACAGTCATACTGCCATACACACTTTCACATTTACAGCATAAGTAAGATTTATGGTTGAGATGTAAAATGTTTGAGTATTAACCTAAACTCTTTTGGACACTTATTAGAATAAAATAATCTCAATTTAGCCTTAAGCTCAATTAAGTTAATGTCACATGAAAACCATCGAAAATGAAATATAGATATTCAGCAAATGACTTATTGTTTTTCACTGTCAAGAAATTTTAACCATAAAATAGAATATTCAACTAAACAACTCTTTATATTTAGTAAGTCCCTTTTTTTAATGCACCGTTCACTGGTCTTGTTATTGTTATAAAAGGTTAATTTCTAAGTAATTCCTTTTTAAAAATGAGCTTCATTATCTATTCAGCTAGCATTCTGAATATTCAAAACAATACAGCTTTAAGCATTTTTAGTGTTAGCTTTTTATGATGCTGTCTGGATACTTACTACAGTGAAATGTTGCAAAGCAAAGGTGCCCCAGGATATTTCGTTCTCATAGTCTATATATTATATCTTCATCATTTCAGCCATAGCCGTAGGACATCCACTGCTGGACATAGTAGGCCTCCCTCATTGACCCCAATCGTTACGGTTGGAAGCGACTTGCATCCACCCTGAACCTGCGGCCTTCACCAAATCGTCCGTCCACCTCGTTAGTCAGCAGTGGACGTCCTACGGCTGAAATGATGATGATATGTATATAGACTCATTCTGAGAGGAGGCCTGTGCCCTGCAATGGGATATACAGGCTGGGATGATGATGAAGATATGCATAATTGCATATAGCGATCCGAGTGTCACTGACGGTGCTGGCTCAAAATCAGCGCTGGGGTGCCATAAACGTCTGAGCTGCTGCTGCTGCTGTGCTGAGCCAGGGTCCGATTTACTAGCGCAATGATGCACTATCTTTATCCTTCGTGTTGTCTATTTGTAATAAAATTGATTAGTCTTGTGTTGTTGTAAATAAATGTATTTTCAAACATGCTATGTAATGTTTCGTTGTGTTCCTTAAAACAGGCTTCAAAATACACCGTTGCAGGCCTAGGTCGGCAATGCGATCGTCTATTGTTTCATGTTACACAGCACCATGATGTTTATAGGTCTATGGCATCATAGCATTTAGCCATTTAAAAAAAAACTATAAGCAATATTTGCGTTTTGGTTCATTATGACATTCTGCCACTAGGCTTATTTAAGGTCCTTACCTTAAATAAGCCTAGTGGTATGATGGTGATGGTGATGGTAATGGTGATCTGCCTAGAGAAATATTTCACCATCTACATCATCATCACCATCATCATCATCATCACCACCATCATTATCATCATCCATTATCACCATCATCATCATCATCATCATCATCATCATCACCACCATCATCATCATCATCATCACCATGATCACCATCACCATCATCATTATCATCACCATGATGACGACGACGATGATGATGATGGTGATGGTACATGTTTGAGAAAAGCACTATACAAACCTCGGCCGGAACAGGGGACCGGAACTTAGATACTCGGCCGGCAACCCCTTAAGTCCCGGCCTCTGCAGTAATGTACTATTCTTCTTTATTTCTTTATTTAACGTTATTCTGTCGCATTATTGAATAAATGAGTCACACGGAAAGGAAGGTTTTCATGACACGATACATACAACAATAGTGTGCTTGCGGTACAATTTCTATTTGTTAACATCTCATGCTAACTCTAGCTTATATCTTCACCATATGCGACAGGAAATTGATAGTGGTTGAAACAGTATAACCCATTTGCTAGTGTTTGAGGTACAAACATATCATCCACATTCGCAGAGTCCTAATCACCGCTATTTCACAGCAATTGTACCACAGGAGCGGACTTAAAACTAATGAAATCCCGCTGCACGAATGTAGCACTGGAATTTTGACGCTCTCCAAACGAAGATATTATTCGACGGCAGAAAAGAGTAAGCGGTTATCTACGGAATTGAAATTTTACAGTACAACTGTATTAAGAAAAAATCTTAATCTTTTTTAAACTAATGGACCAATTTTGTTTAAATTTGGAACAGTAGTCATAATACTTTGTGATACTTTATTGCCGATAAATATATTTGTATATTTACTGATATGTCTTCATCATCAATCATAATCATCATCATCAACGTTTGGGCAAAAATAATTGTAGATGAGATAACACCACTTATCCGGTTATGCAAAAGGAAATCAAATTGTGTCTAGATACACGGAACTAAAAAGCTATATTACCTGTATACATAACCTTCTGTATAAGTCTAAAAAAACGTCAGTTTGTGCTTAGAGCTATTTGAAATATCACCCGTAGATGTCTTAAAGTACGTCTTGAAAATTTTGAAATATACTGTACATATTATAGTTATGGATGTTTTCTATGTATTTAAGTATTTATTTATCTATATAAGTATGTTTATCGTCGTCTAGTACCCATAGTACAAGCTTTGCTTAGTTTGGGACTAGGTCGATTTGTGTCTCCTTATATTTATTTATTAGTGTCCGACCGAAACACGATTTTTAGCCGAAACCGAAACCGAAACCGAATATTCGGTTTTTTTCTGATTTCGGCCGAAACCGAAACCGAAACCGAAAATTTTGAAGACGTATCATATCAAACAAAATATTCAAAATTACTGTACAAATCGTAAGGAAAAGGTTATTGCAAGGATTTCTTATATGAGAACAGATACTTTTTTTGTTAAACAAAATAAAAAACGTTTATTTTTAATGAAATATGACTTACCTATGTATTATATTATTCAAAACGAACAACCTATTCTTATCACGTCTAAACTAAATTCACAATCCTAATATCAAACGTATTGTTCATTAATCACAGCATAAAATGCAGTAACAGATTCTAAAAAGTAAATAATAATTTAATAAATAAACAACATTCACCATATTTTGTCGCGCGCCATGATTGTGGTTCACAAACAAACGTCACAAACTGCATGCATACTAGGTACTATCGCTGGTCCCAGCTGGGCCGGCCGCCGATGCATTACCAATACCTACCCGGCCGAGCGTGCCCGAATTAAGCCGAGCGCTCCCGATGCGAGAGCCGCGAGAGGGCGCGAAGTAATTTCGGCCCGGCCGAAGGTTTCGGCCGGAATCTGGCCGAAACCGAAACTTCGGCCGAAATCACTTTTTTGGCCGAAATTGGCCGAAACCGAAACCGAAACTGAAACTTCGGTCGGACACTATTATTTATTTATTTATTTATATGTCGGGGTGAGAAAAATATATATCCTAAAACAAGTCATCAAAGGTTTTTTTTGACAAAAAAGTGAATTTTGTAATAATCGCAGTTGTCCGTTTACTCTTTGCTACCGTCTTTATTCCTTCCGGGATTTAATTTAATTACTCTGCTCGGGACTAAAATCTGTGAATAATTAAGCTTAGAGGAATAAACAGGGAATGAAATGTTTTCAGAGTTAACGGATTTGCATTCGTTGCATTGGCAAATGAAGCCGACCGGATAAGAAGAGGCAGTGAAAATCGTATCCTATTCTACTAATGTAAACAGTGTGTGAATATTATGTTTAGCAATTATTTCTGATCAAGATGGAACGAGCTTTTTCGACGCCTACGTCTACCTACAAATGTATGTGTCGTTATACAACGATATACAACTCTTTATTATACAAAACACATAGCAAAAGAAACAGATGTACAAAGAGAAACTTATCTTATAAGGATCTTTTCAAGTTAACCTTTGAACGATTAACAGGACATCAGAAATAATCATCATTAACAAGAGAGAGAACAAACAATGAAAAGCTAATAAAAGTAACTTAAATAAATGTGAATTAAAATACACACTAATAATATCTAGATACACCTTAGACACATAAACTACATATTAACTGAATTTATATAAATATATGTAAACACACAAAACAGAGAACTCATAGCGTCTCTTTAAAAACAACTTTCAAGCAAGTGACTAAAATAAAATTTGTAGACCGTTATAATACAGACAAAATAATACTCAATGAATACTATAGGTAGGTACGTCTGTAACGCAATGATTTAGCTACTTAACTTTTTTAGCAATACCATAAACCTCCAGATACACCCACTTAGTTTCTTTATTTCAAGGAATACGAGTAAATCATAAAAAAAGTTGGATTATTTTCTGGAACTAAATCCGACTCTGATCACACGTAAGGGCTACCCAACAAAAATCTCCGTTCTCCTAGGGCCGGAATTATTTTGATTAAACTATAAACAACACTACGAGGGTTTCAATCCCGTGAATCCCGGGATACTGATAAATATCGTGGCCGAGTTAAGGCTTTTTCAAAGAAAACTTACGGATCCTAACTAATAATTTAGTGTGACCCAGTGCTTTGCGGATTGGAGCAGTCTAGATTCAAAGCAAACTCGTAGAACTGATGGCCGATGGGGCCGAAAGGTTTTCGAGTGGCGTCCGCGGACCGGAAGACGCAGTGTAGGTAGGCCTTCAACAAGATGGAGCGACGAACAAAAAACGAAGGTGGCGGGAACGCATTGGATGCGGATGGCGCAGGGCCGATCTGTTTGGCGAGCTTTGGGGGAGGGCTATGTTCTGCAGTGGACGTCTTTCGGCTGAAATGATGATGATGACGTTTTGTAGACACAGTGGACACTCACGTCACATCACAATACTCACTTAATTGCCTCCACGTTCACATTAAGATTTTATCAAGTTCCATTTGGTTTATCAGAGCAAGTTTCTTTCCGAATCCCTTTTCTTTAGTGTGTTGACGCAAAGTTTCCAAGTATGGGTCGCTCGGAGATGCGGGCCCCGTCGATACATCTTAACATGTAGCCTGTGGGAATAAAACATTGCTTTGTGATAACCTGATAACATCTTTTCGTCTCTGGTAGGTAAGAATATAAAGTTATTTTCGACAAAATGTTAGATAGTCTGAGCGAGTTTAATGCAAAGTTAGAGTTATTATTGTTAAGTATAAACATTTAATAAATGCTAATCATTTGTTTCAAATTCGAAGTGTCAAAGAACATAACAATAAAGTTACTTCATCTATATAATGTCTCCTGAAAAAATTACACAGTATGCATGTAGATAAAATTATGCATGCGACTGTGCATTATTAGGATCAAAACACCCGTGTGATCTTATTATGACCTCGCCTTCGGTTCGTTTTAGAAACCCTCACTCGTGTTTTAATGTCTCTCATTATGCACCAGTGACATAAAAATAACTATTTGCAACTCATTGTTCACTGTAGAGGAGCGAAGATTTCATGCAATTATATTGGTAATTTTGATCGGTCCATCTCGTTGGTGAACGACCGCGCAATCTTGTTCCTTCGGTGTTCCCAACCACAATCAGTTTCTCTAGACTTTCATCGCCTTTACGCACTGTATGTCCGAAATATGAAAGAATGCGCTGCTGACATATGGTCGACAAACGTAAACATGATCGTCGTCCACCAAATTCTACACGGTCGTAAGAGATGCATTGGACAGGAACCGGTAGAGGCAGATTATCCGCTCCAAATGCAACCCTGATACTAACCATAATCCTCAGACATGAGAGACCGACCTCTAGGGAAGGATTGGTATTTTTTTTGGATTATTCGCCCCGCTCCAGGCGACAGGCAACCGAAATTCAAAGTTGTAAATGTTATACTACATGCCTTTTTTAAGCCAATTGGCTTGAAAATTCAATTGGCTAAGTAATGTTTTTTGAAGAGGTGCTAAATATATTTTTTTTCGACAGTAGTCGTCTTCTAGACCGAGAAACTGCAGCTGTTTTATTTTTATCTCCTATTGTTTACTGGAAATAATTTTTAAATGTTCGAGATGACATTTGTGAGATTTAATGGCTGACAAGCGGTTCGTGCTCTTCTTCTTCTTCTTCTTTTTTTTAAAAATATGGCTTCTGTCCCACTTTAATGGTAGGACAATTTCGCCAGTGTCGAAGTAAGCTCTCTTGGGAGCGACGTTGTACGGTGATTGTAGTTTCTGCAACTTGATAGAAAAATTCCAGAAACCACGTGGAAACAACTTGCGCATTAAAAAATGTCAGACACGAGAGCAATATAGAATTTTGTGATCACTGTTAATTAAGGTTAATCGCCGCATAAAACACTATCAAAATTATACTTCAACTAGCCAAAGAAACAGAAATACCAAAATTAGATACTGTCTACATCCGCCATGTTCGAATGCTACAAATCGAATCGGTTCGTGCTCAGTACTTAGTAGAAATAGAAAAAAAAAACAAAGTCAATTGTCAATGTCAAATGAAATCTAACCGTTTGCGTTTCGTTTACTTTGCATTGTCCAAAAAGCAGTTCCAAAATAATGATCCAAAATATTCAATCGTGATTCAATTATCGTGCATAAGTCGTGGAGAAATGCGGTAAAATTGAAAATCCGGATTGTGTGTGGAGGTCGTTAAAAATATTCCAAAAATCACACCAAAACGCAAAGCAAACGAAACGCAAAAGGTTTGACATGGACAAAAGTGACAGGTGACTTCGTTTTTTTTCTATTTCTACTAAGTACTGAGCACGAACGGCCTGTGAGCCATTAAATCTCACAAATGTCAACTCGAACACTTAAAAAAATATTTCCAGTAAACAATAGGAGATAAAAATAAAACAGCTGCAGTTTCTCGATCTTCAGAACGCCGACTGTCGAAAAAAAATATAATTAGCACCTCTTAAAAAAACTTTACTTAGCCAATTGTTGTAATATCAGTAGCTACGTGCTAGCTATATCGTAAGTTCATTACCAGCAAGCGAGCCAATGGCCCCGCCTATGGGCTTAATTACCGTATACGACAATGTCGTACATTTCCTAGCTTTCGGTACAGGCGCTGTGAATTGTGATATAGGTACACACATTACGTACATGCTCTTGACTTATTGATTTAATAATGAGATAGATACGAAATGGATTAAATCACTTATCATTTACTGTGTATGGAACAAATACAGATCAATTTTGTAAAAAAACCGGCCAAGTACAAGTCGGACTCGCGCACGAAGAGTTCCGTATCTATAAAAACGGCAATAAAACACGTTTGTTGTATGGGAGCCCCCCTTAGCTATTTGTTTTCTTTTAATGTAATTATTTATTTTTAAATTGGCTATATAATTAAATATTCTGTGAATATTTCAAGCGTCTACCTGTTGCCGTTATCAATATCGAGCAAAAACGAGCAAAAAATTGCGTTTGTTGTATGGGAGCTCCCTTAAATATTTATTTAATTCTAGTTTTTAGTATTTGTTGTTATAGCGGCAACTGAAATACATTGTCTGTGAAAATTTCAACTATCTAGCTATCACGGTTCATGAGATACAGCCTGGTGACAGACGGACGAACAGACGGACGGACAGACGGACGGACAGCGGAGCCTCAGTAATAGGGTCCCGTTTTAACCCTTTAGGTACCGAACCCTAAAAACGGGAATAGTTAACTTAATGTTAAAGAACTCCTAACTATTTTGTAAAACGTTGCCCAAAAACTAATGCCAATTAACACGGGCGCAGTTAATCTCCTCATCTCACTGCCAACAAAGCGTTCTACAGTATTCAGCAATGTCAAATATAATTTCGGTTCATATTTGGTTACACGTTCTTAATGAATTCGCCATGGGCCGCCCAAAATGAGTCACTTTATGTCCCCGCCTGATCCTCGGGAGCATTCACGAACAGTGTTTAATATGGCAACTTAAGTCGACGCCCGCTGGGAGAATCTAGGAATAGCAGAATTATTCAGTGACAAAAATCCATACCTAGTATTACAAATACGAAAGTATTTCTGTCTGTCTGTCTTTTTACCTCTTCACGCTTAAACCGCTAAATCGATTTAGATTTAGTTTGAGTCCCGGGAAAGAATAAGTATAGGATAGTTTTTATCCCCGAAATCATCCCTTAAGTAGGTGAGAAGAGGGGTGGAAGTTTGTATGGGAAATCAGTAACCGCTGAACCAATTAAGACAAAATTTTGTATAGGTAGAGATATTTTGAGTTGTGGGAAAGTATACAGAATTACAGTAGAGGGTCGTAGGTTCGAGTCCGGGCTCGCACCTCTGAGTTTTTCTGTTTTTATGTGCGAAATCACAATTTTCCATGAGCTTTACGGTGAAAGAAAACATCGTGAGGAAACCTACACACAACTTTTAACGGTTCCCAATGACGCGGTTCCAAACGCGTGGATACTACGGCCCATGACCACTCATTCTGAGAAGAGGCTTATGTTGTTGTTGTTGTTGTTGTTGTTGTTGTTGTTGTTATTTTTGTTGATGTTGTTGGTTTTGCTTTGAGGCAGTGGGACGTAATAAATGGGAGTTTTGGAGATCTTAATGAAACAATGTTTATTCAAAGCACATCCCAAAATTCCAGTCCTATTATGGATCTGCATACACCTGAGGAGAAATTCAATGGTGTGTGTGAAGTTCCCAATCCGCACTGGGCCCGCGTGGGAATTACGGCCCAAGCCCTCTAATTCTGAGAAGAGGCCTGTGCTCTGCAGTGGGACGTATATCGGCTGTGATGACGATGATACAGAATAGTTTTGTCCGCGAAATTAAGTAAGCAGAAAAATAAGCTAGCCAAATTACTAATTCCACGCGGACGAAGTCGCTAGCAAAAGCTAGTAGTTTATAGGTTCATCATCAGCGGCCTATAAATACACGTCCTACCGCTAGTTTTCTATCATCATCAACTTAGCCGTAGGACGCCCACTGCTGGACGAGGCCTGCCTTATTGATAGCCAATGAATCAATAGCGGCTGGCATCCACCGTTATGCAGCCTATACCAGATCATCCGTCCATCTCGTTGGTGGACATCCTACGCTGCGCTTAGGTATCAGTCCATAGTTTCGCTTCGAGACCTTTTCGGCCCCAACGGCCATCTGTTCTGAGCTATATATATATATGACGGCGCGCTGCCAAAATAATGCTAGCTAGACCTAAATTTATTAACACGATTTGATTATGTGTTTCACTTGGCACTTGGTTTTGATTGTTAAACGTCAATGATTGATGCAGTTAATTGTAGTAATAGTAAGGCGGTAGTATTGAAACGAACGTTGACAGTTATAAAATTATAGAAGGTAGTGTAAAATAAAAGAGCGGGTAACCCCGAATAGGGTAGCAGGTGGCCGCCAACTGACAGTTGGTCATTCTTTTGACAACCTCGCTCGGTGGTGCACGCGTGCTAACCTATTGGCTCTTTAATCCGGCTATATTTCATTAATCACTTGTGATTTTAATTTAAAGTGTTTTTGAATTAAATCGGTAGTGTTCGTATGTGACGTAAGTGCTTTTATTTCTGTTCTTCAATCATCTGTACGCCCCAATGGAAGGTGCAGGTAAAGACTGTCCCGCCGAGCCTCCTGATGCTTCGATTTATATAGCCTGTCTATGTTTCTACAGGGTGACACAAAAAACGGTGATACAAAATTAGTGTTCACTCAGTTAATGCTGGACAATAGAATGCTCTAATTCATTTGTTTTAATTAGTCTTATTAAATTTGAGGTGTCCATACATTGAGTTCGTGATTTAATTTCAACTAAGTATAATTATAAAAAATAAAACTAACCTAAACTAAAACTAGATAAAATTAACAAAAGGTCCCCCCGCGGCATGGACCCAAAGGCACTGGCAGCATTACCTCGCTGTATAGCAATGCTGATACGTTGTGCGAGGAAGCTGCCAGCTCTTCGGTCTCCAGTCCAGTCTCTAGAGTCACAAAGCCGTTTACAAATATCTTTGTAAAGACTTTTTGCGCTGGACATCCTAAATTTTATCAGACTAATTTTAAAAATTGAGTAAATGCATTATGTTGTCCAACATTAACTGAGTAATAAGCACTAATTTTGTATCACCATTTTTGTGTCACCCTGTACATTAAAGCGTTAATAGGCCAGGGTCTACTGCATACAACGCTCTGATGTTTTATTCTTAATTTGGTTCCGAATATCGTTGTATACGATACGGCCACTTCAAAGGCAGCTGTCCGCCGCTGCACTAATTGCATTTTGGCGACAGCGTTGCGCCACAACTGTTAGTTACACAGCTTGGTTTTCAATAAACTCTGTTCCTATTGAAGTGACTTTACGTGCCGCTAAATTTATAACTTATTAGCTAAATAAAAAATAAAATGAACTTTTTTTAAAATTTAACAGGGGCCCTTCGGGGTCAAGTGGGCACACAGCACTGAGCCCACGGGCTCAGTTGACCAATTAAGTATTACTTTTGTGTGGCGACTCGGCCCCACTGATTGGGATTAAGTGGGTCGAGTTGTCCGCAAAAAAATCAAAATGGTCAACTGAGCCCGTGGGCTCAGTGCTCTGTGAGCCCAGTTGACCCCGAAGGGAACAGGGGTTTTTATTTTTACATAGGATAGTGACATTACTAAGTATATACCAAGGTTGAGACCTCTCATTAACTCGTAACTTGTGTTAGGAGGCCTCGCTCTTACAAAAACTTAAGCATTTCGAATAAATTATGAAGGTAAGTTATAATAAAGCTTATTACTGCCACTTTAGACAGGCATTACTGTACTTTAACAATTAATTACCTACGAGGGGCGTTCAATATAAAGTGAGAATGAGATGCAAACTCTTTTAATATTACGAAATTAAATACTGGCCGGTAAAGCTAATCTATCTAGCTGATTGCTATGAAAAAAAAACTAACTGTCTTTTGTTTAAAAAAATATACGGTAATTTCTTTGCAATGCTATTGAGTACGTTAGCGAAAATGGAGAAAATTGAACTACGCGCCGTTATCAAATACTTGTGTTTGAAAAATTTTTCTACGGACCAAGTCAATTTGGATTTGCGGGACGCTTTAGGGTCTAATGCTCCTCCGTATTCGACAGTCGCACGTTGGTGCGCCGAATTTAGACGTGGAAGAACATCGACAATGGACGACCCCCGCTCCGGACGCCCTACTACAGCAGTAACTGAAGAAATTGTGAAAAAAGTCGAAAACTCAGTTTTGGCGGATCGTCGTGTCACGGTTCGTTTTATTGCTGACAATGTAAAGATTTCAACGGGGAGCGTGCATAATATTTTACATGAACGCATGGGTATGAAAAAGGCATCTGCGCGTTGGGTACCAAGAATGCTTACTGACACGCAAAAACAAACTAGACTAGAGATTTGTCAAGAAGCTTTGAACCTGATGCAGCAAGACCGGGAACTTTTTTTGGCGCGATTTATAACAATGGACGAAACATGGCTCCATCATTACGACCCAGAAACGAAACTGCCGTCTATGACATGGAAAAGGCCATCATCTCCAACTCCGAAGAAATTCAAGGTGAGCCCATCTGCCGGTAAGGTCATGGGCTCTGTTTTTTGGGATGGTAAAGGGGTATTAATGATTGAGTATCTCGAGCATGGAGCCACTATTACGGGCACATTATACGCCAAACAAATAGCAACATTGCGTAATGAGATCCGCGAAAAACGGCGAGGTAAACTCTCGAAAGTTGTGCTGTTCCACCAGGACAATGCCCCGGCACACAAGTCCGCCGTTGCAATGGCTGCAATTCGTGATGCTGGGTTCGATATCCTTAAGCATCCTCCGTATTCACCAGATCTCGCTCCCAGTGATTTCTACCTATTTCCGAGATTGAAACAATACCAGAGAGGCCAGAAATTTGAAGACGACGACGCGGTAGTCGCTGCAGTACAAGATTTTTTAAGTACTCAAGATGAGACCTTTTTTAAAAATGGAATTTTAAGTTTAGAAAAAAGATATACTAAGTGTATTATGCTAAAAGGTGACTATGTCGAAAAATAAAATGACATTTAGTAAAAGTTGTTTATAACATACTCATTCTCACTTTTTATTGAACGCCCCTAGTAATTGTAGTGTTATGTGAGTATGTGTATGTTGTTTGTCAACAGCTACATTTCGTAATCCATAGTCGGTGTGCCGTCTATTGGCTTCGCGAACTTGGCTGATACACTGCCGTGTCCTACATTAATAAAGAGTTAAATTTAGATCATGTACTTTACAGCAGCTGTCTGAAAAATCTCATTACAAAATATGCTTCTCGAGATATGGGGCGGCGGGAGGCAGCGTCAATTGGAATTTGTCACATATTCAAGAGAAAGGTAGTCATTAGAGACGGCAAGCCTTTAATACTGCTTACATTAGACGACCAAATGGCCTAGTGGTTAGAGAACCTGACTACGAAGCATGAGGTCCCGGGTTCGATTCCCGGTCAGGGCAGGTACTTGTTTGAAAATACGAATGCTTGTTCTCGAGTCTTGAGTGTTTAATATGTATTTAAGTATGTATCTATATTAGTATGTTTATCCGTTGTCTACTACCCATAGTACAAGCTTTGCTTTGTTTGGGACTAGGTCAATTGGTGTGAATTGTCCCGTGATATTTACATATCGATACCTTTGGGTTCAATTGGCGTAAAAGCCATTTTGGCCAAAATGAGTTATATATACAGTTTTTCTCAGAATTTTGAGCTCTATCGATCTGTATATACGGTTCATTGAAATTCGCAAATTTAGGGTTTATACGCCCTAGCTTTTTAACAAAAAATATCAACAGAAATGAGAACCGTGTAATGTAACAGTCAAACAATTTTTTATTATAAATTTGGTTAGTCGTAACTACCTTTTTGTTTTTTGTTAAATGACGTTAAATACAGTGCTGCAATTGAGGGTTTATACGCCATAGTATTTGCAAATGTATTATCGTTATTGCGTATAGTCGGCATGGCGTAAGTCCACTTTTTGTCAAGTGGATTGATGTATTAACCATCTTTTTAGCATCACGGCTTTTACGCTAATGAATTATGAAGAAGATCTCTAAAATGTATTAAAGTAAGTACTGTAAAAATGTGATTATTCAATTTGCTGTCCTTTACATCAATAATAAAAGACCAGAATTAATAGAGTTCGTACATAGAATTTCAAAATTGTCTATGATTTGGTTACTTTAGTCCGCTTTCCGAGCGTTCACAACACAATTATTTTACGTTTTGATTTAAAAATATGTTTATCTCTTTCTGTTACAATAAATAATAATAATAAATATAATCATTTAATAAACTATGTTATGTAACTGAATTAATAGTAGGTACCTACATATTGCTAAATAGTAGTGGTGGTATGAGTATAGGTATAGAAACATAATGTTAAAAATAAGGAGTGTAGTATTCGCCAACAAACTGTTTTGCAGTTTGGCGAAGTATTTGTCGTAAAATTAATGTATTTTTTTGTTGAAATTAATAAAATAAAAAAAAAATCATATATAGTTGTACAAACAATGAAGGACATGAATGAAGTTATTGTTATTATATCGGAAAGCACTTCTTAACATTCATACCATGCGATAAGAGTTTTTTCTTTGTTTACCTACACCTCCGAGCCGATTTGAATGATATTTCATATAAATTTAAAGTACTGTAAAAACTAAAATGTAATTTTGACCAGAGTAATTTATACCTTAGGATTAAGCGAAATCAATAAACATTTTTTTGCGTGGATACAAACTTACATTAGCCAAATAAGGAATATTTTTCTGTTATTCTTTATGATAATTGACTTAAGTACCATTTTCACTTGAACTTGTATATTTGAAAATAATCTTCCATGGTTATACGTTAACAATTTGCTAGGTTTATTTTTTTATATTGTAACTTACGCGGTCTATTTGATAGTGGTATGGTATTTACGTCCATACCAGCTTTGTAAAACAAATATATCTTGCATTTACGGCCGTATGTTTTATCGATAAACTATAAAATACTGTGGTTTTTACGTCTAAACATCAAAACATTACGTCTTTTACGAGTGTATTGCTAGGTTTATTTTTTGTATATTGTAACTTACGCGGTCTCTTTGATAGTAGTATGGCATTTACGGGCGTATGTTTTATCGATTAACTATAAAATACTGTGTTTTTTACGTCTAAACATTAAAACATTACGTCTTTTACGAGTGTATAACGATACTTAACCATTGCATATTGGCTTTAACGTTATACCTTTTACTTGAACGTTCATTTATCAACTACATTTTTGTATTGGCCCCTTGCCTCAACTTTAATTTATAGATCAATCACGACATTAAAATGAAATATTTTTATTTTGATCATCGTCATCATGTAAGCCGAAAGATGTCCACTGCTGAACATAAGCCTCCCCTAAGGTTCTCCAAACAGATCGGTCCTGCGCAAACCGCATCCAACGCGTTTCCTAAGCCTTAACCAGGTCGTAGCTCTATCTAGCTCGTGTCTGCTGGTCCGTGGACTCCATTCGAGAACCTTTTGGCCACATTGGCCATCAGTTCTACGAGTGATGTGCCTTGCCCACTGCCACTTGAGTCTGGCGATTCTTAAATCTATTTCAGAGCCTTTAATTTTTGCACGGATTTCATCATTTCTGATGTGATCCCGCTGAGAAACTCCGAGCATACGCCTCTCCATAGCCCTCTGTGTGACTTTGAGCTTTCGTATGAGGCCCATCGTTGGCGAACTCGTCTCAGTGCCATAAATCACTGGTAGGTAACACACACTAGTCAAAGACTTTTGACTTGAGACACTGCGGTATATTGGATGACAAGATATTTCGGAGCTTCCCTAGCGCTGCCCAGCTGAGTTGGATTCGTCGATTGACTTCTTTCTCGAAGTTGGACCTACCTATACTACGTTTTTTTTTATCATTAGAAATAAGGTAAACATTCATGACAAGTCTTTTTATGAAAAACGCTTTTAAAAAATATTAACTATAAGTTATGAAACCAAATGAGTGTATATTTCCTTTCAAATTGTTACATATTAGCTGTGAACTATTTTTCAAAAGTGTATTTCGACAAAAAGACACGTCAAGATCGCTTACCTTCATTCTAATGCTAAAAAAAAACGAAGTATAATTGCGCTGTATGTCTCAGGTAGATATTGTCGTCAACAACTTCTAGCGAATGGTCCCCGAGTATAATGGAAGTTCAACGTGGGTGTTCAACATGAGTTTTATCTTGTCCATGTTTATTCTAAACTAAAACCAACTTCTTCAGAGACTCTTCCGAGGTCAACGAGCATCGCATTGAGGTCCTCCAAGGTCTCCGTCATGACCACTATATCGTCGGCAAATCGAAGGTGAGAGATGTATTAGCCATTCGCCACGTGAAAGGGGTCTATAATTCTTCAATAGAATATTATAACCCTTTTTGAAGAACAGCATCGCTTCTGTTCTATGCTTTCAGCGTTTTCTCTTCGCTGATGACGGAACTAAGCAGGTTCTGTAGGGCCTTGAGGACTGGTTTACCACCCGCCTTTAGACGTTTGGTCGTTATTTTGTTATCGCCAAGCGTTTTGCCGTTTCTGAGCTATTTGAGAGCCATACTAATCTCGTAAAGGCTGACGTCCGGGATATCTTCGGTATTCGGTTCGGGTTAGTCTAGCTCTCAGGTCTATAGCTAGATCTATGACGGGTTTCTTAGTTGATGTTATAACTGTCCATAAAACTTCTCAACTTCTAACAATAGCTCCGATTTAGAGGTCACAATCCTACTGTTATCGGCCTTCAGGTTTGCTAATTGGCATTTTCCAGCAGAGAAATTCTTCGCAAAAACTTTAGAGCCTCTTCAATACTACTCTTATTGAACTTGCGTATATCGCGCCTCAGAGACTTTGTGATCTATCTGTTGAGCTGCCAGTATCGGGAAACGTCACCTGATGTATATAAGATATTCTCATGTCACTCCTCCATGAGCTTAAAGTAGAGTCTGTGATCTTTTTGTTTCTGCTTGTACGGCGGGTCTTTGAGAACTTAGCCCCTCCCATATGGACAGTTTCCACAAACCCGTCATTATGATCGTCCACATCTCGTCCTGGGCACTCGAAACGGTTTTGAAATTCGAGCTAGAACCAAAAAATAATGAGAGAGATTTTTTTTCCAACTTCTACTTGTATTATTTCATTCACTATGATACAAAATAACAGGGTGTGTAATGATAGATATAACAACATTTGATGTAACTGTAACATTTGGTATAATGCTACATTTGACATAATTCGATTTACTCGAGAAGTAAACATTCTACGATTCTTTTATAAAATAAACTAACCTAGCCTAACCTAATGCATATCAAATAGAATTAATATCAATCCTCCGAAGTTTACTTTTTGAGTAAATCGCATTATATCAAATGTAGCATAATACCAAATGTTACAGTTATATCAAATGTTGTTATATCTATCGAAGCGCACCCAAAATGACATGTACTTTTGTAGATAATTAAAGATTACAGACAAAAACAAACAAATATTTATGTGGTTAATACTACCTACAACTCTCAAATATCTGTGTTTTACGGCAAGAAATACTAACCCACGTTTTTTTTAAATTGTGATACGTCACATGAAGATTCTAAATCATCAATTTTTTATGGATGTAATTACCATGAAGAGCTAATTTCTTGGGCGTAAATCCAAACTATTTTCTAAACCGAAGGTAGCTGGTAAATGCTAATAGTTTATTCTTTTTCATGCTGAAATTTTAAGCATATTTCATGTAGATAACTTTTTTATACGGCTAACAGTTAAAAAGTTATTCGAAAAAAACGATTTAAAAAATCGTTTTTTGGCTCTCCTGAAAAGTTGCATTTTGGCTTTTACGCCAATTGAACCCAAAGGTATCGATATCTTAAAGTTGAATTTAGACCTGCAAGAATAAACTTGCAAGATGCTTTACATTTCTTGGCAGTAAGGCGAACGAAATTGAAGTGGTCAATCGAGCGCCGCAATGTAATGCAACATGCACGGTTTTTCTTGCAAGTTGAAACAGGGCTTTACACAAGAGTTTTAAAATTGTCTATCGTAAATGTAAGTTCATCAGAATGCAGTTGCGGAGGTTAAAAAAATGTCTATCGTTCGAGAGGTGTAGGTACTTAATTGCAAAAGTGAATGTTTTACTAAATCATATATTTCCTAATTACAGTGACATTGTAACAGGAATAGGAACTGACATTCATTTGTTTCGTGATTAGCGAAAACATCTACGCTTTTTTTCATTTAAAAACACCCAAACAGAAAAAAAGATTTCGTCTATGGCCCATGAATGTTTTTTGATTACCTATTATTTTACTACCTCTACGTTCATCATGTTTCATTATTCGCACTGATATTTGTATTTATGGAATATTAGTAGGTATATTCGCATTTCGCATTATCAAGATGAAACTATTTCGTTACAAATGCCATGTTCTCATTCCATACTTCTACCAAAGTAACCATCGTAAAATTGATTGTGAAAAGGTTTCACCCTGACAAGGTCTCTGGTAATCTACAAAAGGTTCCTGCACCACTTAATTACTTTTTGCAATTCTGACGTTGCTCAAACGCTGCGTCAGCGTATTTGAAGTTCCGACGTGATCAATCCTTCAATCCATAAGGTATTCATAGCATTCGGCGCTTGCTTTTAAAGATTCAAAACAGAATCGTCGTAAAAAGGAAATGCAAACAAAACTGAAACGTCGGTCATGTCAAACTATAGCAGCAGCGATACTGAGAGAGTTCAATGGCTTATAATATTTTTTAATTTATTTACCGCACATGGGCTATAGGTGAAAAACTTAAGTAAATGACCTGTTGTATGGTATTGATTGGTACTGATATACATATAGAGCTTAAGTCATTTTTAGGGTTCCGTACCCAAAGGGTAAAAACGGGACCCTATGACTGAGGCTCCGCTGTCCGTCCGTCCGTCCGTCCGTCCGTCCGTCTGTCCGTCTGTCACCAGGCTCTATCTCGGGAACCGTGATAGCTAGAGAGTTGGCAAAATACGCCTTGCTAAAGTAGCAAGGGTGAAAGCCAAGGAAAAAAAAAAAGCTAGAGTTGAAATTTTCACAGATGATGTATTTCGGCTGCCGCTATAACAACAAATACTAAAAAATGGAATAAAATAAATATTTAAGGGGCTCCCATACAACAAACGTGATTTTTTTGCTCGTTGTTGCTCGATATTGATAACGGCAACAGGTAGAAGCTTGAAATAGTCACAGAATATTTAATTATGTATTGACTTTAAAAATAAATCATTAAATTAAAAAAAATATATTTAAGGGGCTCCCATACAACAAACTTCATTTTTATAGATAAATAAAATAAATAAATAAATATCACGGGACAATTCACACCAATTGACGTAGTCCCAAAGTAAGTATAGTACGGAACCCTTCGTGCGCGAGTCCGACTCGCATTTGGCCGGTTTTTCAAATTTAGAAAGTCAGTTTGTTTATACGGACACGTTACTACTACATAGATACTACAGGTCATTTACTTAAGTTTTTCACCTATACACTACAGTCAACCTCCGTCATGAAGTAAATCCTGTGCAAAATAAGCCAAGGACGTTGACGCCACCAATCAACTGACGTACTTTATAATTTATTGAATCAGGCGTTACTTTACGGAGGTCCATATTAATGAACTAAAACAATTACTTTGCTCACCCGCGGCCTTACAATAGTTACGTTTATGCAAGAAATGTGCGTTCATGCAGTTCCTCCACCTCCACACTGTACGAACACACACAAATCACATAAACCCAACCATCACCACCACCAAGCTACACTGACGCGTTTCGAACTCAACCAGAGCTCATCTTCAGAGTTACCACAACCGTATGCTATGCTACCAAATGTTAAACTCAACATTTCTTTAACATTTGGTAGCATAGCATACGGTTGTGGTAACTCTGAAGATGAGCTCTGGTTGAGTTCGAAACGCGTCAGTGTAGCTTGGTGGTGGTGATGGTTGGGTTTATGTGATTTGTGTGTGTTCGTACAGTGTGGAGGTGGAGGAACTGCATGAACGCACATTTCTTGCATAAACGTAACTATTGTAAGGTCGCGGGTGAGCAAAGTAATTGTTTTAGTTCATTAACTGACGTACTTTTTATGAGCTGGCAAAACACAATTCTCCCATAGAGTTTGAATAGCAATAGCCACTTATGACGTTATGACGTCACTTGTTCGCCAACTCAATTAACTAACTATTTATTTGTTTCAAAGCAACAAAAATCTAATATTGCATTTTTTTCACTTTATAAATAACTCAGTCTGACAATCGACCTTATTGAAGCCAACCAACCACCAACCTCCAACCAGCCACCAACTTCCAACAAGCGTTGCGTTAAATGCGTTGCGTTAAATCTACTTGTAAAAATCAAAACTATTTTAATGGTAGATCGTAGAATAAAGTATTTTAAACGTAGGTATTTAGTAAAGAAAAGTATTGAATATCTTTGAGAATTACGAAAAATCAAGAAAAATTATTGAAAATTACGTGCGCACGAGGAGCAACGCCATCTAGCGACGAGTTATGTAACTTGTTTCGCTAGCGCTGTATTTTTTATTATGAAGTTTCACTTCTTCCGCGCGGAGGGACTCTACGCACTATCTTTTTTGTTTTTATTGTGATGTAGGAACTGTCATGAAAAAATATAAAAGCACATGCTCAACTAACTAACTATACCTACGATGGATATTATTGTGATGGAACTCTCAGTCTCGCTCCCTGCCTAGGCCCGTCACATCAAAGGTTCGAGGGCCATTATCTTTTTATGGCTCTCTATTTTGACTAGACAAAAAGGGTAGGTCCACCAACCTTAATAAAACCGGCGCAAATATCTTCTATTTGCAGGGAGCTGCGGTTAGACACGGTATAGAGATACATAATATTATGTTTGCTGAATCTAATACCTATATTTTATGATTTGATCGGTAAGGATGCCCTTTTCATATTATGGTGCGTGCGTACATTATTGCGTGATATCAATTGAGGTTGTCTATTTTTTGTCATGTAGGTACATCTATACATATAATAAATCTGTAACAAGTCGGTGTCAGTACATTGAAGATATTTGAGAAAAACTGTCACTAGGGCTATTTATTAGCGCAATAGAACCCGAAACAATGATTTTTACAATTATTGTCTGTTTGTCTGTTTATCTGTTTGTCTGTTTGTCTGTGCGTTTGTGCGCGCTAATCTCAGAAACGGCTTAACCTAGAAGGATGCGGTTTTCACGGATATGTTGGTATTTTCTTGGATTAACATTTAGTGTTTGTTTCATTTCAATCGGTTCACAAATAAGAAAGATATCTGTATAATATTATTAGTATATAATTAGATCTAAGAATTCCTGACATATGCATCTCCCGCCCATACGACAGGTGAGCTCCGGACGGGTGACGCACCCGGTAGTCCCAGCGGGGACCTCGTGGGAGCAACGGCGGAAGCCTAAACAGAGAATCGAGACTAAAAGTTTCTTCTCTGGCCCTTCAGCATTGGCTGGGGTAAGGGTCTGCCGAGCTCCGCATGATCCCTTTAGGACACTGGGGCGTCCAGCCGTCCGGGGGACACTCCTCGTCCCTCCGTATTATTATAGCAGAAAAACTATCGATGGAAGCGGAAACGAAAAGAGGGTAGCGCTAGGAGACAGCGCAAAAAAGCACACAGCATGCCAAAAAACCACCAGGCATAAAGGGTAGCCCCACCCAAAAGATGGCATCCAAAGCCACACAATGGGTCCAAAAGATCTCCGACCCACCCTTCCATCGCAGGGCAAAAGAAAGGAAGCCCGTAGTTATAGATAAATGCATATGACAGGAAATCCCACCAACCCAACCAATAGCACTAAGTAATTGTACAGAAACGGGCGAGGGTCGGTCAAGGAAGTAACCAACGGGTAAAAACATAAAAGACCGACCTAAGCACCCCCAGTGCCCAGCGGGAGAATGCATGCTCCTCTCCCGGCCTTCCAGCAAATGGCTGAAGAGATGCTAGATCTATATTTGTTAGTAGACTGAGAAGGTAACGCAGCGTAAAGCATGCTATTTACTAACCGTGCCTGCTTCTTTTGAACTAAACTATCTACCATTGATTTTGTATAACCATTTGAGATCGCTATCTGATAAATAGTACTCAACTTTAAACCAAAATGTTCCTTAGAAAGAGGCACAGTCAACAATCTATTAACATAACAATGGAAAGCAGCCAGTTTATGCTGCCACGGATGATTAGAAGATGCTGGTATAACAGCATCTGTGTACGTGGGCTTACGGTATATTTTATATTGATGTTTACCATTTAATTTTGAAATCGTTAAATCGAAAAAGTTCAACGAACAATTTTCCTCCAATTCTTTTTTGAACCTTATCTTTACGTGCTTGTTATTCAAACCATTAATAAACACGTCAAGCTGTCTCATACTCCCTCTCCAGCATAGGATCAAATCATCAACATACCTAAAATAGTACACAATATTACTATTACCCACAATATACTGATTCTCAAAATGATCCATAAATATATCTGCCATTAAAGGACTCAGAGGTGAACCCATAGCTAAACCATCACTCTGTAAGTAATAAAGACCATTGAACCGGAAATAATTTTGTTTCATGCATAAAGTTACCAAATCTATTAATTCACAAACTTCACCCGGATGCAACCGCTTCCTTTCTAAATGGTCTTTTAGAATTTCTAGTGTCTCACTATATGGTACGTTAGTAAATAAACTGTCTATATCCAAAGAAAGCAACGTTGCATTCGGCGGTATGCTGATGTCCTTAATTTTACTAACCAAATCTAAACCATTTTTTAAACTATAAGAAGGTTTAAAGGAAGCCTTCACACGAATAATACTATTTAATTTCTTCGCCAATTTATATGCTGGAGCACTCACGTATGAGACAACTGGACGAACAGGCACATCATCTTTATGAATTTTAGGTAATCCATATAGAATTGGCGCCTGCGGATTCATGGGAATTACAAAATTCTTTTGTTGTTCGGTTTCAAAGGCAAACAAAGAACCCTTTATTAGTCTCTTTAAATCTTTGTGAAATGTAATTGTAGGGTCCTTTCGTAAAACTGTAAAACCGTCCCCTTGAACGATATCTAAAACTTTCCGATTATATTGATACCTATCCAATAAAACAATACAATTTCCTTTGGCTGCCTTTGTCACCACTAAATCATTATCATACACTTTCTCCTGAATAGATCTCAAAGAATTTAATTCGGTTATATTGATCCGACAATACACCCTGTGGAATTGGTATTTTTAAGTGTATTTGCCACTAACACTTTTGTTTCAAAATCACCACAGTTACTTGTAATAGCAACCTCAGAATCTACCGCCAAACCTTCCACTATTTTTTGACTAAATTTAGTGGGTAGATTATATTTTAAACCTTTTTCCAATAACTGATTCTCATTATCCAAAAATTCCACATTAGTAAGATTTTTAACGCGAGGGTAGAAATTATGACCGTTAGTAGAACCTCGATAATTATTGTTCAAAGAAGAAAAAGATTCTGTTCGACGTCCTGTAAGCCAACGTAACTTTTTACACTGAGTCAAATACTTTTTATGAGCGTCTACTGAAGCAAAAAACCGGGCTTTTTCATCCAAACGATCGAATTCAATCGATCGAATTTGCATTTTGATATAAACCGCATTATTACATTAAATTAATACATACCAATGAAATGTAATCCCCTTATTAGTGTAATTACACAGTGTGGACGAGTTTCCGCAATTGCTAATGTTGCAAAACACCATTTTAAAGCACTTGTTGTCATACCCACGTTTCAAATAGCACTGAGCCACAAGTCGCGCGCTTGTGACCTACGAGTCACAAGCGCGGCGCCAAGGTCACGCGTCTAAGGCACTTCTATCCTCTTTATTATTATTTCTGTGCTCGCATATCAAAGATATTACATTTTTTACATGAATTTGTAAGACCATCAGAAAGCCAACCTAATATCGGACCTGCCATATTATGAAACATTAATAACGGTTTACAGAGACGCAGCTTTGTGAAAACTAAGTTAGGCTACGATGGATAGGAACTGTGGGCAACATATAATTAGATAGATATTAGTATTGAATATCTATAAAGACAATTTTTGAAATCACATCAATCATCACTCGAAAATATCATTCAAAAGTGAAAAATGTTGGTGAATTTAGTACAGGAGTCATCATCATCATCACCATCATCATTGCAGCCGTATGACGTTCACTGCTGGACATAGGCCTCCCTCATTGACGCCCTATCATTGTATGTGTGTGTGACCAAATGACTTGCATCCATCCTAAACCTGCGGCCTTCACCAAATCACAGGAGTAAGAGTAAAAAATCACAATCAGCTCTAATCAATCTTATTATCAAACAGATGAAATTTAATTTAAGCTCTAGCTTTGTACATATGCACCAATACGCAAATTTTAAACCATTATCTAAGGTTTAAGATAAACATCTACGTACGACATCTATTGTCGTAGATAAGTACATACATCTATTCAACGAAAAGCTCAGGGTAAATTTCAAGTGTAATTTCGCGCTAGAGACGCAAGCCCTGGTTTAAACCCAACGATCCTCTGCTGAAGAGGTCGTACGTCAAACCATTAGGCCGGTTAGGTTTTTATGCCCATTTGTTGTACCTGGGTGAATATTTAAGCGTTTTGACCCCTCGGTCATACATCATTACCATCCCACGATCATTACCTCAACGAAAACACAAATTGCGAATTCATTGATTAACCTTCTTGACGCCATCGGCACATACATCATCACCGCAGGTTCTACGCTAACGACTGATATCAGTCACGGCGTGAAGAGCAATATCTGCCTACATGCATTTCTGTAGGGTTCAACTTCGCTTTTGACATTCCGAAGTCATGGCGTATGAGTGAGAGCTACTCGTATTGTATTTGACAGAGCGTTGAAAAGGTAAATCTAGGTTAGGCATCGTTACTGTTTCATAAAAAGTTAACCCTGAACATCATCTCTTAAAAAATATTTGCTAAAACGGTAATGAGGAAAAGCGAACGCCGTAACAACACTGAATATTCACCCACCTAAGTAATTATCTTTGTATGAAACTTTGACTCTGTGGGGACTACTCACGTGACACAAAGCCGCCGAAAATATTAAGGCTATATGTATTAAAGCTATAAATATACTAAGGCTATATGTCGTGGCCTAGTTTTGTCAAATGAATCGGCGGTCGCGGGCAACGATTCGTGGATTTACTTCACAAACGTTTAGGAATGTATTTAAGGAAGGGCTCATTGTACGAGTATAGTAGCTTAAAGTGGGCCGGCTCGGCTAGACGTGGGTCAACTTTTGTTCGGTAGTTTGTATTTTGGATTTATATGGATTTAGAGCTGCCAAACTCTTTACACTGTTAAGTATGAAGTATCTTTTTCTATTTATTTTTTTATTTTCTTCAACTTCATTTTTTATTACTTTTACGGTCATCCCGTGAAACCATATATTTAAAACTAAATACAAACTGAAATATAGATGCACAGAAAAAACCCCAGAAAAAAGACCAATGCTGGGAATCGAACCCAGGTCCTCAGCGTTCCGTGCTGCGTGCTTACCCCTACACCATCACTGGTCTAGAAGTTAGCGACGAATCTTTCCCATACATCGTACACTTCAGTCTGTTATAATCACATTAGGCAGTGATAAAGCGCATCTTTGTTAATGCCCTCTACCGAGAGACTTCAACACTCCTTCGGAGCTACCCGCTCACCTGGACCAAGAGATGGCGCTACTAGGCCAACTTTTACAAGTTAAGTATGAAGTATCTTTTTCTATTTATTTTTTTATTTTCTTCAACTTCATTTTTTATTACTTTTACGGTCATCCCGTGAAACCAAATATTTCAAACTAAATAAAAACTGAAATATAGATGCACAGAAAAAACCCCAGAAAAAAGACCAATGCTGGGAATCGAACCCAGGTCCTCAGCGTTCCGTGCTGCGTGCTTACCCCTACACCATCACTGGTCTAGAAGTTAGCGACGAATCTTTCCCATACATCGTACACTTCAGTCTGTTATAATCACATTAGGCAGTGATAAAGCGCATCTATGTTAATGCCCTCTACCGAGAGACTTCAACACTCCTTCGGAGCTACCCGCTCACCTGGACCAAGAGATGGCGCTACTAGGCCAACTTTTACAAGTTAAGTATGAAGTATCTTTTTCTATTTATTTTTTTATTTTCTTCAACTTCATTTTTTATTACTTTTACGGTCATCCCGCGAAACCATATATTTCAAACTAAATACAAACTGAAATATAGATGCACAGAAAAAACCCCAGAAAAAAGACCAATGCTGGGAATCGAACCCAGGTCCTCAGCGTTCCGTGCTGCGTGCTTACCCCTACACCATCACTGGTCTAGAAGTTAGCGACGAATCTTTCCCATACATCGTACACTTCAGTCTGTTATAATCACATTAGGCAGTGATAAAGCGCATCTATGTTAATGCCCTCTACCCTTCCCTTTACACTGTATCCTGCCTTTTCGCAGAAAAATATCTCACAGCATTTGCCAACTGTTTATTTTTATTGAAACTGTAAACTATTCAGGATATACACTGACGAGCAAAAATAAAGGGTCGGTTACAAAAATGACGATAACTTCAAAACCCGCTGTGATAGCTTCTTCGAGTAAAATTAGTTCAGTAAAGAGTTTTATTCTCAACAAGAAAAAGTTTAATTGAGAATAAAACTCTTTACTAAACTCATTTTACTCGAAGAAGCTTTCACAGCAGGTTTTGAAGTTATCGTCATTTCTGTAACCGACCCTTTATTTTTGCTCGTCAGTGTATTTCAGGACTATCCTGTAGGTTAGGTTAGTTTTATGACAATCCTGAATAGTTAACAGTTTCAGAAAAAATAAACGGCAAATGAATCAGTTGGGAAAAATAAAAATATAGTTGGGAAAAGGCAGAAAACCCCTCTATGCATACATGAATTACCTACTTTGAAACGGCTAAAAACCATTGCCAAGAAACCTGCTAAAAAAAAAACCGCAACCAAATAGGTTCACCCGTTTAAGAGCTATCATAATGATACCACGCACACATTACGGACAAACTTATAACACCCCTCTTTTTGTGTCGGGTTAAAAAACTGTTCCAAAACTCATCAATGACTTCGAGGAAACAAAACCTACCATGGAAATTACGAGGATGACTGTCAGAAGTAAATTTAGTGTGAAAAGGAGAAAGAAAATGCCTTAAGCCAGGGTGACTGGCGGTTCCCTCTAATTGTGCCAGACAAAAGTGGGTAATTGCTACCCGGAACGGAATAGATGATTAATTACGACACTAAACGCATGGACTCGGTCTATTTATTAAAATGTGTCCTGTATTTTGCATTTAGGTGGCAGGAAGGCTTGGCCATTTAAGCTGACGATCTCCTTACACCGCGTTACAGTCTTTCATAAATCTTACTTACAATATCCGGCCATAAAGATTGCACACGGTCTTTGGAAAGTGACTGCAAATGTCCGACATTTGCCGAGTATTTTTCAAAGACCGTGTGCAATCTTTATGGCCGGGTACTGTATAATATTTATCTATATACTTTAATATTACAAATGCGAAAGTGTGTCTTTCTGTCTATCTGTCTGTTACATCTTCACGCTTAAACCGCTGAACCGATTTAGATACAATTTGGTATGGACATAGTTTGAGACCCTGGAAAGGACATGTATAGGATAGTTTTTATTCCTGAAAATTTCATAGACCATTAGATATTTTTGAGAAAAACAATATAACCTTTGGTGTCCAATTTACAAACGCAATGACACACTCTTTTTTTAGCCTTTGTATTGTCCTTTTTGTAAAAATATTTATGAGTCTTGTGTTGTTGTAAATAAATGTATTTTCTTTCTTTCTTTCTTTAACCTGGATTAACATAATAATATAGGATACTATTTATCCCGGAAAAATAATAATATTGTGGCCACAGCCGCTGCAATGTGGTGGATCCGTCAAGGTAATTTTAGCAGCTATTAGTTCGTGATTAAGTCCGAAAAAATATTAGTTATGAGTGGTCTTTCATAAATTACAAAATGCTACGACTATATTTGCTAAAGAAGCTTTTTAGTTTTTCATCGTCACAGAAACGGCTTAACCTAAAAAGATATGGTTTTCACTGAGATGTGTTAATTTCATGAATGCAATATTTAGCAAAAAAATCTCATTTTTAATTCATTATTGTCTTGCCCGGAATTTTTCAGCCAACGCACAAGGACGGTACGATACGAACTTTGAATTTCGAATTTCTTAGTAGCCGAAGCCTGCCCAAAGCTCTGTTTTGTTGGCAGTGCGTGTGCGGCGCCTCTGGGGAAATACGCGTCCTTGTATTAATAGATTGGATACTTAGTATAATATAGCCTACGCGTGATTTGGTATAGAGTATCTTATTTTGGTTTTAATGGGATCGAAACGTTTTTATTATGTCGTAAAACTATGAATTATCATCCCAGCCTGCAGTGGTAAGATTTTAATACTCCCATTCAATACTCAATATAGGTATAGCCAGTTCGATACCAACCATTTTTAGGGTTCCGTACCCAAAGGGTAAAAACGGGACCCTATTACTGAGGCTCCGCTGTCCGTCTGCCCGTCTGTCACCAGGCTGTATCTCAAGAACCGTGATAGCTAGACAATTGAAATTTTCACAGATTATGTATTTTAGTTGCCCCTATAACAACAAATACTAAAAACTAGAATAAAATAAATATTTAAGGGGCTCCCATACAACAAACGTGATCTTTTTGCTCGTTTTTGCTCGATATTGATAACGGCAACAAGTATATTAGAATATTTAGTTATACCTATATGCACTTCAAAAATAAATACTTAATTAAATTAAAATAAAACAAATATTTAAGGGTGGCTCCCATAGAACAAACGTGATTTTTTTTGCTATAATGGTACGGAACCCTTCGTGCGGAGTCCGACTCGCACTTGGCCGGTATTTTATACAATATAGGCTTGCATTTGATCACAATCACGCCTGGTGGAAAGCGAAGATGAGGCCTACGATGGAGCACGCTTGCCTAGTAATATGGGGTATAACCACCTTTGTTTAATTAAGATCTCCCGAACTCCACATGGTGACCCTGCCTAAGGACGCCTCGCCGCCGCGTCGCGTGTAACGCGAATTCGATACCGTGCCCATAATAGGACTGGAATTTTGCGATGTGCATCGGATAGACTTCGTTTCATTAAGATCTCCCGAACTCCCATTTATACGTCCCACTGCAGAGCACAGGCCTCTTCTCAGAATGACAGGGCTTGGGCCGTAGTTCCCACGCGGGCCCAGTGCGGACTGGGAACTTCACACACACCATTGAAGGTGTGTGTAGGTTTGCTCACGATGTTTTCCTTCACCGTAAAGCTCATGGTAAGTTTCAAATGTAATTTAAAGAAAGAAAGAAAGAAGGAAAGAAAATACATTTATTTACAACAACACAAGACACATAAATATTTTAACAAAAAGGACATACAAAGGCAAAAAATAGAGTGTGTCATTGCGGTTGCAAATTGGACACTGGCTCAGCATAATGCTGACGCGTTTATAACACCCCAGCGCTGATTTTCAGCCAGTACCGTCGGTAATACCCGGAACGCCACACAGATAGATAAAATGCACACTTATAAATATAAGCGATAAACTACATAAACTACATGCGTAAATGGATAATTTGTAGATCATAAAAACGAATAATTTTAACAAAATTACTTAATCATAAATTACTATACTATAACTCACTTGCCAAGTATACAACTCTGCGCGGATTAAAACAAGAAGAATGAACTAAAACAATTACTTTGCTCACCCGCGACCTTACAATAGTTACGTTTATGCAAGAAATTTGTTGGAATCAAATCATTCATTGTTAGATTCAGATTCTTATGAAGTGTTACATTATTGCGGCAAGGGGTTGCGTCTGGATGCTCTGGAATGCATGGAAATAATTAGGTACAACACTATGGGGTCTATTATTAATGAACAGGTAAATTTAGTATGTTCTCCTTTACTGCGGCTTGGGTCGAATTTGAACAGTTAGTATTAATTAAATATGCCTTATAAATAAATAAACAAAAAATTCAAGGTAGTTTTATAATATGTCAATAAAAGTTAATTTTTGTGGGGTAGTTTGAGAATAAGAAAAATAAAGTGGGTACTTGAGAAGTTACAGTGACAAGTTAAAACATTTGTTTTGGTTTGTTAGTTTAACAGTTGGTAGCATAGCATACGGTTGTGGTAACTCTGAAGATGAGCTCTGGTTGAGTTCGAAACGCGTCAGTGTAGCTTGGTGGTGGTGATGGTTGGGTTTATGTGATTTGTGTGTGTTCGTACAGTGTGGAGGTGGAGGAACTGCATGAACGCACATTTCTTGCATAAACGTAACTATTGTAAGGTCGCGGGTGAGCAAAGTAATTGTTTTAGTTCATTAATATGGACCTCCGCAAAGTAACGCCTGATTCAATAAATTATTTAAAACAAGAAGTGAAATAACCGAGACGAAGAAAAATCAAAGAAGTTTTGTGAAATTTCGCACATAAATCTACTAAACATGTAAACACATTGTCACACAGACGTCAGGGCCGGATTTAGAGGTCTGAAGGCCTCAGGGCATAACAGGAGTGGGGGCTCCTTGGCCACAAATTATTTTCCAAATAATATCCAAATAATTTCGGAATTTGAAAGATTTTCTCGTCGGATTTGAAAGATTTTTTTTCGTAGTCTCTATTGTGGGGGCCCCTGTATTGTGGAGGTTCCGGGGCCGTGGCCCCAGATGCCAAAATCAAAATCAAAACGTTTATTCTGCATGCAGGCCGCAAAGGGCTCTTTTACATGTCATTCTTTGAGCTTTATTGCCAAGAAGAATGCGCCGTAAGAAACTTGGCAGAAAGTCATCTTTTCAAACTTATGATGTACTTACAAACAAAAAAAACCGGCCAAGTGCGAGTCGGACTCGCACACGAAAGGTTCCGTACCATTATAAAAACGGCAAAAAAATCACGTTCGATGTATGGGAGCCCCGCTTAAATATTTGTTTTATTTTAATTTAATTATTTATTTTTAAAGTGGATATACAATATCCTGTGAATATTTCAAGCGTCTACATACAGCCGTTATCAATATCGAGCAAAAAAATCACGTTTGCTGTATGGGAGCCCCCTTAAATATTTATTTTATTCTATTTTTTAGTATTTGTTGTTATGGCGGCAACCGAAAAACATCATCTGCGAAAATTTCAACTTTCTAGCTATCACGGTTCATGAGATACAGCCTGGTGACAGACGGACAGACGGACGGACAGCGGAGCCTCAGTAATAGGGTTCCGTTTTTATCCTTTGGGTACGGAACCTAAAAACATATAAGTAAAGTACAATATAAAACTAAAGAGAAATTATATAAAAAAATACAGGGATGTATGGGGTCCCTCAGTTGAGAAACTAAAACTAATCTTGAATGCTTCCACCGTCAAAAAAATAAAAAAGAAGAATGAAGAATATTGGAGATAGTCTGCCCTCCCCTAAATCCGGCCCTATGGACAAGCCTTGTATGGAGTGACTGCATTGCCGATAAAAACCACCCAACCAGCGCAGCAAGTATGCTCCTTGCGCAATTTTTCTTGCATGTGCGATCAGGGCTTAAACGGTAGATTACCTCGCAACAAAAGCACGTTACACACGAGCCTGTGAGAGAGTGCAGTGATAACTAACCGAATCTAGCTGGCCGGGAGCCAATTACGCCGAAATATGGCCGTGGTCGCCCGCCAACTGGCGTTTGTTTACTATTCACTTGTTTAGCTTAAGTTACCCGTTTTAGAATGGCATCGTTTGTAGGTATGTCGAGGGCAAAGATAATAATAATGTTTACACTTGTCACTGTATGCCTTCTGACAATCTATATATCTATATATATATATATATAAAAGAAAGTCGTGTTAGTTACACTATTTATAACTCAAGAACGGCTGAACCGATTTGGCTGAATATTGGTGGGGAGGTAGCTTAGAACCGGGAGACGGACATAGGATACGTTGTGAAATTCCCGCGGGCTTGAAATAAATTAATTCAATTTCGAGGCTGATTTTTAAAATTCTTACATATTATGTGATTATGACTATCCCTGATACTACTACTACTTTTCTACGGGACAATGCTAAATTCCCACGGGATAGAAATAAGGGAATTGAATTTAGGGCCGAAAAAAAATCACTAATGAAAAGCTACACTGGTTCTGATTTTTAAAATAGGTCAAAACAGTTATTTCTAACCCGCGGGAACTTACTTTGCACGTTCTTGGGGTAAAATAAGGCTTTTTCAATCAGGCGCGGGTCTCCTCCCAGAACGAGAGGACTTGGGCAGTAAGTTCCCACGCGGGCCCAGTTCGATTTGGGAACTTCACACACACACCATTAAAATTCTTTCCTCGCGATGTTTTCCTTCACTGAAAGCTCATGGTAAACTTCAAACGTAATTTAGGACACGAATTAGGAAAAACTAAGAGGTGCAAATCCGAGCACAAATCCAGGACCCTCTGCTTAAGAGTCCATAGGTCGAACCCTGATAATAAAACGAAAAATGTTGTCTTTCACAAGGTGCTTTACTGAAGAGTGCAACCCATGCACCAAAATACATGGCCAATAAATAAAAAATTTAACTTACCTCTATAAAATCCAAAATCTGCTCATTTATTGCCTCTAAGGCGGAACAAAGTTCGCCGGGTCAGCTAGTTTCATATAAAAGTTCAAACACAAAGCGACTGCGACAAGGTAGTAAAGTGTTAAGATACATTTGACCTCGTCTGTACAGTCACGAGCTTTAATTTGGGACCCACTTAAGGTTGACAGTCCTGTCAGATTGTATAGGAATTCAAAGGATATTTTTCGAAATGGCTCCCAAATTAAAGCACGCGACCGTACTAGCAGTTTTAATAACGAGAAGAGAATAGAGATGTTGACACCACCAATCAACTGACGTCATTTTTATGAGCTGTCAAAACACAACTCTCCTATAGAGTTTAGATGGCAATAGCAACTTATGACATTACGTGTTCGCCAACTCAATCAACTAATTATTTATTTGTTTTAAAGCAACAAACAAATGTTAATTTTGCAGTTAATCGAAAATGAATCTGGTTTACATTGTACAGCGCTGCCCTCTACACTCATACTCGGGCTCCCCTGGAGATCTGTACAATCTAACACCTGACGCAATCTCGTGGCTTGGGACCCTGGATGTGGTTTTATAGCTACTTAATTTGTAGTTCCTTTCTTTAGTGTAATTGTTTAATGTTTTACGCCATACGATTAAATAAATCTGGTTTTCAGGGCTAAAATAAAGCGTTTTTAGGGTTCCGTAGTCAACTAGGAACCCTTATAGTTTCGCCATGTCTGTCCGTCTGTCTGTCTGTCTGTCTGTCCGCGGCTAAGCTCAGAGACTGTTAGTACTAGAAAGCTGTAATTTGGCATCAATATATATATCAGTCGCGCCGACAAAGTGATTGAATAAAAAAAAGTAAAAAAATTTTTTTAGGGTACCTCCCATAGACGTAAAGTGGGGGTGATTTTTTTTTTCTCGGCTAACCCTATAGTGTGGGGTATCGTTGGATAGGTCTTTAAAAATCATTGTGGGGTTGCTAACATGATTTTTCTATTCAGTGATCTGTTTGCGAAATATTCAACTTTAAAATTAAAATTTTCATTAAAATCGGCCGTCCCCCCCTCTAAAATCTAAACTGTTGAGTGGAAAAATTTGAAAAAATTTAGAAGGGTAGTAAATACGAGGGGCGTTCAATATAAAGTGAGAATGAGATGCAAACTCTTTTAATATTACGAAATTAAATACTGGCCGGTAAAGCTAATCTATCTAGCTGATTGCTATGAAAAAAAAAACTAACGGTCTTTTGTTTAAAAAAATATACGGTAATTTCTTTGCATTGCTATTGAGTACGTTAGCGAAAATGGAGAAAATTGAACTGCGCGCCGTTATCAAATACTTGTGTTTGAAAATTTTTTCTACGGACCAAGTCAATTTGGATTTGCGGGACACTTTAGGGTCTAATGCTCCTCCGTATTCGACAGTTGCACGTTGGTGCGCCGAATTTAGACGTGGAAGAACATCGACAATGGACGACCCCCGCTCCGGACGCCCTACTACAGCAGTAACTGAAGAAATTGTGAAAAAAGTTGAAAACTCAGTTTTGGCGGATCGTCGTGTCACGGTTCGTTTTATTGCTGACAATGTAAAGATTTCAACGGGGAGCGTGCATAATATTTTACATGAACGCTTGGGTATGAAAAAGGTATCTGCGCGTTGGGTACCAAGAATGCTTACTGACACGCAAAAACAAACTAGACTAGAGATTTGTCAAGAAGCTTTGAACCTGATGCAGCAAGACCGGGAACTTTTTTTGGCGCGATTTATAACAATGGACGAAACATGGCTCCATCATTACGACCCTTAAACGAAACTGCAGTCTATGACATGGAAAAGGCCATCATCTCCAACTCCGAAGAAATTCAAGGTGAGCCCATCTGCCGGTAAGGTCATGGGCTCTGTTTTTTGGGATGGTAAAGGGGTATTAATGATTAAGTATCTCGAGCATGGAGCCACTATTACGGGCACTTTATACGCCAAACAAATAGCAACATTGCGCAATGAGATCCGCGAAAAACGGCGAGGTAAACTCTCGAAAGTTGTGCTGTTCCACCAGGACAATGCCCCGGCACACAAGTCCGCCGTTGCAATGGCTGCAGTTCGTGATGCTGGGTTCGATATCCTTAAGCATCCTCCGTATTCACCAGATCTCGCTCCCAGTGATTTCTACCTATTTCCGAGATTGAAACAATACCTGAGATGCCAGAAATTTGAAGACGACGACGCGGTAGTCGCTGCAGTACAAGATTTTTTAAGTACTCAAGATGAGACCTTTTTTAAAAATGGAATTTTAAGTTTAGAAAAAAGATATACTAAGTGTATTATGCTAAAAGGTTACTATGTCGAAAAATAAAATGACATTTAGTAAAAGTTGTTTATAACATACTCATTCTCACTTTTTATTGAACGCCCCTAGTATATCAAATTTACTAGGAAAATTATAGTGGCTAAGATTGCTTGGAAATTATTTGTAGTTTAAGAGTAAATAGTAGCCTAAGGTATAAAACATACCTAAACTTGGATGATTCCGTACACATACGAAATAAATCCTTAGAAAAATATTACTTGATTTTTTCGTAATGGCTACGGAACCCTACCTTGGGCGTGTCCGACACGCTCTTGGCCGGTTTTTTTACTGGAGTCGTTTCTTCGAATTATTTTTTAGTGTATCTTAAATTATGTCAGTAGTTGGTATCATAATAATATTGATATTTCTATCCATTTTCAACCGACGAAAACAAAAGGAGGAGGTTCTCAATTCGACGTGCTAATTTTTTTTTTTTTTTTTTTTTTATGTATTATCACGCATAACTTTTTACAGAGTAGTCCGATTTTGATGATTCTTTTTTTATTGGAAAGCGTATTCCCCGAGGGTGGTCCCATTTAAATTTGGAAACAATACTCTAACCCTAAGGGTAGAAAAACAGGGGATGATTGATTATTCAGTTACTGATTGCACTATATGACCACGCATAACTTATTACAGAGTAGTCTGATTTTGATGATTCTTTTTTTATTGGAAAGCGCATACCCCAAGGGTGGTCCCATTTAAATTTTAAAATAATATTCCTACCCTAAGGGTAGGAAAACAGAAGATGATTGCCTAACTTTTTACAGAGTAGTCTGATTTTCATAATTCTTTTTTATTGGATAGATAGGGTATACCTTGAAGTTGGTATTATAAATTTGGAAAAAAAATTACCCCAATGATGGAAAAAAAGTATTAAATAAAAACTTTTTAACAAAAAATGAAACCGCCGAAAAAACTGAAAAGCAAAAAATAATACCTTTTTTGTTTGATCTTAATCTAGGTACCAGTTTGAAGTCGGTGCCTCAGCACGAGCCAGGAGGAGTGATAGAAGCCAATCAGGTAGACGATTATAGGTCCACTCCTCCTGGCTAGTGCTGAGGCACCGACTTCAAACTGGTACCTAGATTAAGGTCAAACAAAACAGGTATTATTTTTTGCTTTTCAGTGTATTCGGCGGTTTAATTTTTTGTTAAAAAGTTTTTATTTTAACCTTTTTTTCCATCCTTGGGGTAATTTTTTTCCAAATTTATAATACCAACTTCAAGGTATACCCTATCTATCCAATAAAAAAGAATTATGAAAATCATACTACTCTGTAAAAAGTTAGTCAATCATCCCCTGTTTTCCTACCCTTAGGGTGGGAATATTATTTCCAAATTTAAATGGGACCACCCTTGGGGTATACGCTTTCCAATAAAAAAAGAACCATCAAAATCGGACTACTCTATAAAAAGTTATGCGTGATCATACATAAAAAAAAATATACACGTCGAATTGAGAACCTCCTCCTTTTGTTTTCGTCGGTTGAAAAGCTATTCTCTTTTGCACTTGCCACTTCATTCGCATAAAATGTACGTACTTAGGTACAGTCAACGTCATAAATAAGTGATCATTTATGTACCATGTCGCTTTTAGTCGTTACATAATTTCGTATGGCTTTTCAAACATGACGTTAATATTTCAAACTAAATACAAACTGAAACATAGATGCACAGAAAAAACCCCAGAAAAAAGACCAATGCTGGGAATCGAACCCAGGATGACGACGACGACGACGACGACGACGACGACGACGACGACGACGACGACGACGACGGCGACGACGACGACGACGACGACGTCGTTAATGTGACAGGGTACAAAAGTAATCACTTATTTATGACGTTGACCCTACACCGAAGCCCTGCACTCCCCACGAGATTTGTTTGTTTTGCAACTTCAATTTAGTCCAGTTTATATCATAACTTTTCAAATAAAGCGGTATCTAATTTACTTATATAGGCTATAAAACTATAACTAATTTAAGTACTTATAAATTATAAAATTTATTAACTACCTACCAACTCAATTAAGGGTCACATATATGTTTGAAAATAAAGTAAATGCCCATAATGCATCTAAGGTGCCTTCCGCAGCTTACAAAAGAGCTGATAACATTGAAACGGCTGAACCAATTTTGATGAAACGTATCTAAGAACCATCGCAAGGAAACCTGCTTTCAAATAATAAAACCGCATCCAAATCGGTTTACCCGTTTAAGAGATATGATGCCACAGACAGACACACACATAGCGGTCAAACTTATAACACCTCTCTTTTTGTGTCGGGGGTTAAAATAGCAAAATTTTTCGTTTCGGACGATTTTGTAGTTCACATTTGGTTAGCGACAACTTACTCGTATGTTGGCTTTGTTAGCCCGGTTCAATAACTGTGGTAGCCTAATGGTTTGGTCTATGTCCTCTTGAGCAGAGGGCCGTAGGTTCGAAGCCGATCTCGCACCTCTGAGTTTTTCGGCATTTATGTTTAGCTTAAGAAGAAATTAAATGGTGTGTGCGAAGTTCCCAATTTACACTGGGTCCGCGTGTGTACTACCAAGCTCTAAGGTGGGAACTAAGGTCTCCTCTCAGAATGAGAAGGCTTAGGCCGCAGTTCCCATGCGGGCCCTGTGCGATTGGAAACTTCACACGCACCATTGAATTTCTTCGCATGTCTATGTTCCCTCACGAAATTTTCCTTCACCTTAAACTCATGGTCAATTTCTAATGCTAGATACTAAAGTATAAAGATGTTTGGCCTCGACTGTACAGTCAACCAATTCAATTTTTTGATTAAATTTTTCGGAATTTTCGCACATAAATTCCGAAAAATTCAGATTTCCGGGACTCAAACCCCGGGGTCGAACCCAAAACCCCTGCTTGAGAGACCATAGGTCAAACTAGGCTACCGCGGCTTTTTCTATCACGTGTCAAATACTGATTATTCACCTCAGCCGGAAATTTACGAGGTGCTAAGTAATTGCCAGTCAAAACATCCGTTTTTACCCCCAAGTAAAGGTCCGGAATATTCAACATGTAAATTTAACGAGACCATATTGAATTATGCAGTGCCGGAAGGTCCAGAGAGATTAGGGTGTCAGAAGGGTTAAAGTGAAGGAACTATAAGTTGGATGGACCCTTTAGGCCTTATAAAATCGAATTTTACATGTGATCAGTTTTTTCTCAGGCTTCGATCAATACGTTAGTCACGATCAATTAGTTCCAAAGATTGCTTATCGGTGCTAAAAAAATTCTTCTCGGGAAATAACGCCTCGCTTGTGGAATTGGGGCTTAATTTAAAATACCCTTTACCACGTGAATCGAAACTCCGTAATTGCACTAAATTCCCGGGTATGTATCATAAGGGTGAGGCCACACGAGCGTAATTTTGTGAGTCGTGAGCGGCAGAATTTCGGTTTGCGCCATACAATATGCGGGCTATCACGTGACAATGTATGGCGCAACCGAAATTCTGCCGCTCACAAGTCACAAAATTACGCTCGTGTGGCCTCACCCTAATACCGAAGTAAGAAAGACCGAATGTATTAAAATATCGAATAGGTGAAAAGACTGAAAACCTTTGTTTTCAGAAACCGTAAACTTCTCAGGATTTATTAAAACGGCATCGTATAGAACCCATTAGGTTAGGTTAGATTAGTGAACTGAAACAATTACTTTTATTTGTTTCAGTTCATTAATATTACGGACCTCCGCAAAGTAACACCTGATTCAATAAATAAGTTAGATTGGTCTTATAACAATCTTAAAAATCCACGGTTGCAGAAAAAACTTATCGGTATTTTGACCGATTTCGATATTTTAATACATTCGGTCTTTCGTACTTCGGTATTATGATGGTTACCTATCAAAATTTAGAATTAAGTTTTTCCGAATATTTAAAATCCCGAATGCTTCATTTATCCGAATGCATTTTTTTCTGAAACTGTAAATATTTCAGGATTTTTATAAAACAACCCTAACCTAACCTAAACGATGATCCTGGTCCTGAAATAAATCCTGAAATATTTACAGTTTCAGAAAAAAATGCTTTCGGACAAATGAAGTTTTCGGGATTCTAAACCTTCGGAAATAAAATTTTCTAAACATCGATAGGATCCCATTATGATACATACAAAGTACATAACCCTTAGCAAGTATAATAAGGGTTGTCTAATTATTTGCCAAAAGTATTTCTCCCGACTTATCACGCAAATATTATTTACCTCGACGTTTCGGCCACATTGCAGCAGCCGTGGTCACGAGTTGAGTTGTTGTTTGCGTGACAAGTCCCGTTTAGTATAACAATTATGAGAAGAATATTTGTATTGTATTTATTTATTTATTTTATTTATTTATTTATTTATGGAGAACCAACAGCTTATATATACATCTTAGACATTACAGTAAATACAGCAAGCCAATTACAGGTTCCCGCCGACAATTCCAGTGTAACAATAAGGCAGTATGCCCACACAGAGACCCTTCGGATACACAAAAAAGATAAAAATACCGGCCAAGAGCGTGTCGGACACGCCCAAGGTAGAGTTCCGTAGCCATTACGAAAAAATCAAGTATTTTTTTTCTAAGGATTTCGTATGTGTACGGAATCATCCAAGTTTAAGTATGTTTTATACCTTAGGCTACTATTTACTTACTCTTAAACTACAAATAATTTCCAAGCAACCTTAGCCGCTATAATTTCCCTGGTAAATTTGTTATATTTACTACCATTCTGAATTTTTTCAAATTTTTCCACCCAACAGTTTAGATTTTAGAGGGGGGGGACGGCCGATTTTAATGAAATTTTTCACTTTAAAGTTGAATATTTCGCAAACAGATCACTGAATAGAAAAATCATGGTAGCAACCCCGCAATGATTTTAAAAGACCTATCCAACGATACCCCACACTATAGGGTTAGCCGACAAAAAAAAAATCACCCCCACTTTACGTCTATGGGAGGTACCCTAAAAAAATTTTTTTTACATTTTTTTATTCAATCACTTTGTCGGCGTGACTGATATATATATTGGTGCCAAATTACAGCTTTCTAGTACTAACAGTCTCTGAGCTTAGCCGCGGACAGACAGACAGACAGACAGACAGACGGACAGACATGGCGAAACTATAAGGGTTCCTAGTTGACTACGGAACCCTAAAAAGAGAAAATAACTAACTTCTTAGTGACAAATAATCCAGCAGTTCAGCACTATTTAAGCGGCGGAGACAAACTAATCAATAATCAAGTCCCTAACCTGACAAACCCAACCTACAGTAAGGTACAACGCTCAATGCACGCTCTCAAAATATCGATTCACCAGAGTACGTCTCAAGGTGTCAGTGTTAACATTAAACACGTCTATATCAAGCTCCCTCGTTAGCTTATTCAATTGTCTACTTGCACGTATACAAAAACTGTTCCGCCTATAGTTAGAATGACCAAAAGGCACAGAAATAGGGGGGGGGGGGGGGGGGGCGGGGAAATAGAATGTTTACAAGTTAAGTATGAAGTATCTTTTTCTATTTATTTTTTATTTTTTTCAACTTCATTTTTTTTTGTTTACTTTTACGGTCGTCCCGTGAAACCATATATTTCAAACTAAATACAAACTGAAAATATAGATGCACAGAAAAAACCCCAGAAAAAAGACCAATGCTGGGAATCGAACCCAGTCCTGCAGGCTTATTGTCTAACGTTTCTGACGCTTGCCTTCGCAATCACTATTTCTCTCTGCCATATGGTATAAGATGATGACAGAAAGAGATGGGGAAAGCAAAGGCAAGCGTCAGAACCGTTAGACAATACGGCCTCTGGTCAGACCAGTGGTGGTGTAGGGGTAAGCACGAAGCACGGAACGCTGAGGACCTGGGTTCGATTCCCAGCATTGGTCTTTTTTCTGGGGTTTTTTCTGTGCATCTATATTTTCAGTTTGTATTTAGTTTGAAATAAATAGAATGTTGTATGAGTGAAAATCACGAATGTTTAAAACAGTATGTTCTCCTGGATAGTCACAGTTACGTTTTAGAAAAAACGTATATCCATAATTATGTAACAGTTGGGAAATAAATCGGTTGGGAAAATATACACCGTGAAATTTTAGTGGTTGTTTTCCCGAAACGAGGTGATTTAGTTTCGATTGTACAATCGATTTATAATTACTATTTTGACTAGAGTCAAAAATCTAATTGTGAAAAACGAAAGTCGAAAATGACCGCAAACCAATAGTAACGCTTCGTTGGTACAAGTAGCGTACGATCGTACGATAGGTTAGGTACCAACGAAGCGTTACTATTGGTTTGCGGTCATTTTCGACTTTCGTTTTTCACAATTGGATTTTTGACTCTAGTCAAAATAGTAATTATAAATCGATTGTACAATCGATACTAAATCACGTCGTTTCGGGAAAACAACCACTAAAATTTCACGGTGTAGAATATAAGTCAAGTATAGTATAGTAAGATTATATTGTTATTTTGAACACTGAGTTTCAGTTTAGCACTGGATTCAAGAGCCCGTATTGCATAACGCGCGGACGCTTGTTACCGCATCCACTATTTCTTTCTGTCAAACGGTATAAGATGGTGACAGAAAGAGATGGTTAATGCAATAAATAGCAAGCGCCCGTGCGTTAGACAAAATGGCCTCATCATTTCAGCCGAAAGACGTCCACTGCTGAACATAAGCCTCCCCCATGGCTCGCCAAACAAATTGGCCCTGCGCCATCCGCATCCAATGCGATCCCGCCACCTTAACCAGGTCGTCGCTCCATCTTGTTAGAGGCCTACCCACACTGCGTCTTACGGTCCATGGACGCCACTCGAGAACCTTTCGGCCCCATCGGCTGTCAGTTCTACGAGCGATGTGCCAACCCACTGCCACTTAAGTCTAACGATTCTACGAGCTATGTCCGCGTGACTTTAGTTCTTGCGCGGATTTCATCATTTCTAATGCGATCCCGCAGAGAAACTCCAAGCATAGCCCTCTCCATCGCCCTCTGAGTGACTTTGAGCCTTCTTATGAAGCCCATCGTTAGCGGCCACGTCTCAGCCCGTGCGTTTGACAAATGGCCTCAGCTAACTATTTTCCTGTTCACTATCTCTAAATCCAGTGAGTGTCTACGGCACCCCTCAAAACGTAATAAACGGCAGCAGTTCGAGGAAAACGAAATAACAAACAGGAACGAATTGATCCTTATTTGAGGCCATCCCAATTAAAGTGGGAGACTCGGGGGCTCTAAAAAAGGAGAAAAACAAATAACGAAAGTAATCTTCTATTATTAAACTCCCTTTTCACTTCAAGATGCGGGCAAATAAAATTCTCATTAGCAAAAAAATGATTTTGCAAAGCAAATAATTGCCTGAGCTCGGGATTGCGAAGTGTTTGTCTTGTATTTGTTTGCTGAAAAAACGCGTATTTAAAGTTGAATTTGAGAGATTTACGACTTTTGAACTGTCGTGTCGGTTTACTGATAAAAATGTAATATTTATGTTTGGAGTGAAGTTTGGGAGCTAGAGGAAAAATGCGGTGGTTGGTATGGTAATCGGCAGGAATATTGCGTTTTCATAACATACTTAGCGTACAGTTTGGTTTCAGTTTATCTCATCACCATCATCAGCCTATGTTCGTCCACTACTGGGCTCCAGCCACAGCCACTCTCATCCAGCTGTTGCCAGCCGCCTTGCGAAGATCATCGCTCCACCGAGTCTGAGGACGTCCCACGCTACGTTTGCCGATCCGTGGTCTCCACTCAAGAACTCCAGTTTATCTATTTTAAGTAAATAGCAGAGTTACGTGAACGCGTAAATTAGAATAGTCAGTGCCATAACTATACAGGGTGTCCGAAAGTTCAACGATAATTTGATACCAGCCGAGAGGCCAAGTGAACCGTTCTGGAAAAAATAAAAATAAATCATGTCTCTTAGTTAAGCGATAATAGACGACGACGATAATAGTATCGTTAAACTACCATCTCAGCCTATGTAAGACCCAGTGCAGGGCATAGGTCTTGTCAGAATGAAAGGGCAAGGGCCGTAGTTCCCACGCGGGCCCAGTGCGGATTGGGAACTTCACATACACAATTGAATTTCTTCTCAGTTGTGTGTGTGATGTTTTCCTTCACCATTAAACTAAGTGACATTAAATTTTTTTTCCAAAAGCGGTTGAGATTTAGGGCACCCTGTATATCTATGTTTGTCTCGTATTTGTGTGATTGTTCTTGTGTGAATGACAATGGTTGAAAGTTACAACCGCAATGACACACTATCTTTGTCCTCGTGTTGTCTATTTGTAATAATATTGATGTCTTGTGTTATTTTAAATAAATGTATTTTCTTTCTTTTTTTTTATATTCGATAAACATAGGCTAACTTTAACTCATAGGCACACGAAGATGCAATGTAACTTAGTTTGAAAGAAAAAAAATACATTTAATCTATTTGGCTACGGTAAAGAAATTGACTAAATTACAGAAATGCGTAAAAAATTTCTACTGAAAACTTACTACTTACTTTTTTTATTACTTTGTTTAGTTACAGCTAAAAATAGAGGTAAAATACAGTTGTAATGAAAACGAGATTAGCATCTCAACTTCTCAAGTTTTATTATTAAAACATTTATTAGGTACATTTTATTTCTACCAAGAATCACGTCTGTAATTAAAAGGCTCTTTGAAAATAAATCCTTTAAAAAGTAATTTAATTATGTAGGGAAAGTATCAAACAGAATATCTGACTAGAAACTGGTTCTGTTTTTATTTCCTAGCTTGCCGTTAGCCAGCAATGGCCAGCATAAAGTGTTTCTTTGAGAGATTGCTAGATGGAATAAACCATGAGGGTTTTAGGTTGGACATACAGAAATAGATAGCATTGGTGGTTGAGTTGGTGTGGATGCAGTCGGAAATAAGCTGTAATGCTAGCTTCTAAGATCTAACAAAACTTAGGATTCTACTATTTTTACTAACAAAACGAGCTGAGTAAATGAAACTTGCTTTCTGAGAGTTCCCTGTCAATATTAAACTAGGTAATAAAAAATAATTTTGCATATCAAAGTACTTTTGATATCAGTTTAAAGTTTTCTGATATCTGTTATATTTACGGAATGAACATTCACCTGACGACAATTAATAACACACTTAATGATTAGTTGTGACTGTTGTGACTTTTTTTTATTTGGAAATTTTATGTGATTTCTGCACAGAATCGCGGGCTTTTTCGATCCTACAAGAAGAAAAAAAGTGTCCCGAAATTTCCATATAATTCTCGATTCTTCCATTTAGTTACGGTTATATAAAGTCTATGAAAAATGGTAATTCGACGAAAAAAAAACTTGGTAAACTTGTTCTTTTAGTAGGTAGAATCTGGGCAGAAATCAGATAAAATCTACCAAATTAAAAAAAAGTCAAAACGGACAACAAAATAAAAAAATTCTCATTACACATAATTACTAAACTAAACGGGACTTATCACGCAATAAATATTTATTAATTTGGGAGGATGGATATTATAAGCTTTCGTCTTCGTTGAATCCTGATCTAAACAAATGTTGGCGTCGGATGTTGTGAGTGTTGTGTGTCGGTGTGATGGGGTGCCGTTAAAAAATCTTGATCAAGTGCGGGTAGTTCGAATGACTCGTGCGGCTAAACGAACTTGGCACCCTACACTTCGGTTAACTCGTGACCACAGTTGCTGCAATGTGGCCGAAACGTCGAGGTAAATAAATATATATTTATTGCGTGATAAGTCCCGTCTAGTTTAGTAATTGAAAATCACGAAAGTTTATAACAGTATATTCTCATTACATCCTGTATATACCGATGGAGCTAGTTACAACAATCCCATTCCAAGTATCATGCCCTTGTCACGTAGAGACCATTTTGCAAATAATTAATCCTCTCATGACACGTTATCTTTCCGCGAAACAGTTAATTATAATCACGTTGCTTATTTAAATACTTCAGGGAACAGTGTGTTTTAATTGCATCTTAGGTAGGTACATGAAACAAAATTACGCGTTGCTAGACAAAATAATGAAGCCGTACAGCCAAGTAGTTTGATCCATGTCTCAAGCAGAAAGTTCTGGCTTCGAGCACGGACGCAACTCAATCTTTGTCACTTTAATGTATAAAGAATTGTGCCTTTGGCTGCTTTCTCACGCCACTAACTTGTTGTTTATGAATTATGCACATCGATTTAGTAAATTGCAGCTCTAGACTACGCAAACCGCAATCAGAAACTAACTACAGCGTAGAGATTAACGAGCGAAGTTTGCAGCTTTGTTTTAGACTAATTAAGTGCCTAACACCACAATCAAAACAACTGAATTATTGCTGTTTGAGCTGAAACACCTCAACATCTTGAATTTAAGACTACGTTAGTATTGTTATTAGCCGTGGTGGCCTGGTTTCGCAGAGGGTCGTGCGTTCAAATCTCTGCCCGCACCGAGTTTTCCGGAATTTATGTGCGAAATTACATTTGAAATTTATAATGAGACCTGTATACGCCTGCGAAGAAATTCAATAATGTGTGTAAAGATCCCAATCCGCACTGGACCCGCGTGGGACATAATGGGATGATGATTATTATTTTCAACGTCAATTGCTTGTCAATTGGTAAATCAAAGAGGCAACTCTGCCGGCTTTTATGACTTCTTGTCACAGAGTCAATAGCACCAGTCTTCTTCTTGAAGATTTTTTGTGGGTTTAATTCATGAGATTAATCCTTACACGTATGTATTTATGTATTTTTACCCGACTGTCGAAGGAGGGTAATGCTTTTGTATGTATCATTCACGCCCTGCAGCCAAGCCCGCTCAATGGATTTTAAAGTGTGAAGTGTCATTAGTTCATTACCATTCGATTTGTCTCAGCTGGGAGAGTGACATAGTGTACTTATATATTTTCCCCGTGGGAATGGGATAATTTCCGTTCCTGTGTAATCACAGGAAACACGGATTGCCGATACTACAATTATACGATTTCAAAACTTTCTATTGAATTGCAGTTGTAATTTGGTACGTATATTATCATGTAAGTCAGTGACTCAAAGACGTACGTGTAATATAAATAAAAAACAAAATTTGTGAAATTGCTGATAATTCACTACAGTAGCCAGAATAATCCTTGGCGTAATTTGTTGCGGTTTAATGGTTCTGATACGATTAAACTGATCAAGTGTTGCCATACATACTTCCGGTTTGTATACCTATCTAGGTTTTGTTGCGAACTACACTTTCCGCTGGCGTTCGTGTCATCACAATGTGTTGTTTGTTTCTATTTGTGTTTAGTTTTTAAATGGGTCCCACTGAAAAACAGCGTTGCGGCTTGCCGCAACATTATGCTGAGTGGGGCCCAATAGGGATGTTTCCTAGGTAAAAAAATAATAATTCTTATTAGTCCGTATTTTACATTATCAAAAAATATTAGACACGTAATTTTTCACGACACTGCTCGAAAATGTGGCCATAGATAACCTAAATCCAGTACTCAAAACTGCCTATATATGTACATTTAACAGCTGACTCATTTATGGCGCACAAACACGACAACAAAGTTACACTAATCGAAAACAGGACGTATCAGTATATGTATTTCATTATACGATACGACTTTTTGAAAGATAATTTCTGAATTTCATTCCTGGCGTGCTGAAACGACATTATTGGACCAATCAACAGTAATCGTCTGCTGCATGCGATGGATGGATGGATGAATGGATGGACGGACGGACGGACGGACGGACGGACGGACGGACGGACGGACAGACGGACTGGATGGACGGATGGACGGGATGGACGGGATGGACAGAATGGACGGATGGACAGATGGACGGGATGGTTAGGATGGACGGATGGACGGATGGACGGATGGACGGATGGACGGGATGGACGGAATGGACGGATGGACGGGATGGATGGACGGATGGACGGATGGACGGAATGGACGGGATGGACGGGTTGGACGGGATAGACGGGTTGGACGGGATGGACGGGATGGACGGGATGGACGGGATGGACGGGATGGACAGGATGGACGGGATGGACGGGACGGATGGACGGGATGGACGGAATGGACGGGATGGCCGGAATGGACGGGATGGACGGGATGGACGGGTTGGACGGGATGGACAGAATGGACGGATGGGCAGATGGACGGGATGGACGGATGGACGGGATGGACGGGATGGACGGAATGGACGGATGGACGGGATGGATGGACGGAATGGACGGGATGGACGGGATGGACGGGATGGACAGAATGGACGGATGGGCAGATGGACGGGATGGACAGGATGGACGGGATGGACGGGATGGACGGATGGACGGATGGACGGATGGACGGATGGACGGGATGGACGGAATGGACGGATGGACGGGATGGATGGACGGATGGACGGATGGACGGAATGGACGGGATGGACGGGTTGGACGGGATAGACGGGTTGGACGGGATGGACGGGATGGACGGGATGGACGGGATGGACGGGATGGACAGGATGGACGGGATGGACGGGACGGATGGACGGGATGGACGGAATGGACGGGATGGCCGGAATGGACGGGATGGACGGGATGGACAGGTTGGACGGGATGGACAGAATGGACGGATGGGCAGATGGACGGGATGGACGGATGGACGGGATGGACGGGATGGACGGAATGGACGGATGGACGGGATGGACAGAATGGACGGATGGGCAGATGGACGAGATGGACAGGATGGACGGGATGGACGGGATGGACGGGACGGATGGACGGATGGACGGGATGGACGGGATGGACGGGATGGATGGATTTACGGGATAAACGGGATAGATGGACGGATGGACGGATGGTCGGATGGACGGGATGGACAGGATGGACGGGATGGACGGGATGGATGGATGTATGATTATGATGATGATGATGATAATGATTTCCTCGCATTAGTCGTGAAAAGCACAATGTTTAGTCTCGGCCAAAAGTGCAATAGATGGACTCGTACTTTCGAGGGCCTCCGCTACGCGTCGGCCCTCAAACAAACTCGTCCATCTATTGCTTACTTTCCAGCCTCTACAACAATGTACTATTTCTTTTGACAATTAAACCATAAATGACGAAGATATGGCGCGTTGAACTTCCGCGTGACGAGGCGTGACGTCACTTGTTCCTAAAACGCTCATACAAAGTGTAGGTACAAGTGACGTCACGCGAAACTTCAACGCGCCATATCTTCGTAATTTTTTGTTTAATTGACAAAATAAAAAATACGTGTCCAATATTTTTTGATAATCTAAAAGACTGACTAGTTAGGAAAGTAGCCTATTTATACTATTCGATGATTTTTATGTGTATCTTTTCCTGTCAACTGTATTTCCTGTGTATCGAATATGTGTAAATAAACATCACTGTCTCTCTCTCTCTCTCTCTCTCTCTCTCTCTCTCTCTCTCTCTCTCTCTTTTTTGGCCACTTTTTTGACGACCAGATGGCCTAGTGGTTAGAGAACCTGACTACGAAGCTTGAGGTTCCGGGTTGGATTCCCGTGTCGGGGCAGATATTTGTATGAAAAATACGAATGTTTGTTCTCGGGTCTTGGGTGTTTAATATGTATTTAAGTATGTATCTATCTATATAAGTACATTTATCCGTTGCTTAGTACCCATAACACAAGCTTTGCTAAGCTTAATTTGGGACTAGGTCAATTGGTGTGAATTGTCCCATGATATTTATTTATTTATTATTTATTTACTTTTGGGGTAAATAAGAAAATATTTTTATGCAGTTGGGTTTTTTTTCAATCAGGTCTACAATATTATTACCTTTAGATATGCTCGTGGTTTCTTTACGGGATCGAGTCAGGAATGAGAAGATCCGTAGAAGAACCAGGGTCACCGATATAGCCAAACGGATTATCTCGTTGAAATGGCAATGGGCAGGCCATATAGCACGCAGAACAGATGGTCGTTGGGGATGAAAAGTTCTCGAATAGAGACCACAGACTGGCAAACGCGGCGTGGGACGTACACCAATGAGATAGACGGACGATTTGGTAAAGATCGCAGGTTCAAGTTGGATGCAAGCCGCTTCCAACAGTAATGACTGGGTATTTAATGAGGGAGCCCTATGTTCAGCAGTAGGTTACAGCTGAAATTATGATGATTAAATGGCTTTAGTATACAAAAATCCTCTTACCGTTCGTTCGCAAACAGTTCAAATAAACAATTTTGAAAATAAAAGTCCCGTTAGCGATAACTTTCTGCATCGCAAAACTCTGTGCTCCATATAACGTTCTTTAATAGCTCTCGGCAGTAAATATGAAAGTTTACTGCCAGTTATGGCCCCAGGCACTGGAGGGAAGTTAGCTTTTAATCTATAATAGAAGCGAGTTGGTAATTAAATCAAACTAGACGGCGATAGCACCTAGGAGATAGTGGTAACTTAAGTATCGAGGTGATAAAACAATGCAAAAGTGGTTAGTATTTGACCGTCTTCCAAAAAGAAGGGGGTTAGCAGTTCGTTGGACTACGAGTAGTCACTAGCACTCAAAAACATTATCAACATCATTCCAGCCGATATACGTCCCACTGCAGGGCAAAGCCTCCTCTCAGAATGAGAGGGTTTGGGGCGTAGTTCCCACGTGGGTCCAGCGCGGATTGGGAATTTATTCGTAGTTCTGTTGTGTTCCTCACGGTATTTGCCTTCACCGTAAAGCTCATGGCAGATTTCAGATGTAATTTAATTTCGAACTTAGTACTTATTTATTAAGTTGTGGTTACCTGAAATTAGACTACCAGAAATGTTTACCTACTACTTACTCAAGTTTTTGTACGATGTATTATCTGTTGGTGATCCTTAATAGTAAATAAATAAATAATCTGTGGACGCTTTGGCACTATTGCACACGAAATCTTTTATGACCTCATTCCGCTATTTAATTAAAAATGTTAAAAACACGACTCATAGATCAATTTCAATCCGTCGAGATAACCAATTAAAGTTCAAGGCGGTGCCATAAAAACGAAAAGCAATGAGTGGAGTCGATACTGGGCCCATTAAGGCTGGGATTAAGCGTGGATGATGGTTTCGTCGCAGCAGCTTACAGTGGTTCCATTTGCGTTGAGATAAAGTCAAAATCATCATCATCATCATCATCATCATCATCAGCCTATAACAGTCCACTGCTGGACATAGGCCTCCCCCAATGAGCGCCATTGCGCCCTGTCCTCGGCTAGACGGATCCAGCTTCTACCAGCAGCCTTTCGCAGATCGTCACTCCACCTGGCTGAAGGGCGTCCCACACTACGTTTGCCAAGACGCGGTCTCCACTCAAGAACTCGTTTACTCCAACGGTTGTCGGTTCTTCGACAGATATGACAATCATCATCATCATCATCACTTCAGCCGAAAGACGTCCACTGCTGAACTTAGACCTTCGCCAAGGTTCGCCAAACAGATCGGTCCTGCGCGTCCCCGCAGCCTTAACCAGGTCGTCACTCCATCTTGTTGGAGGCTTACCTACACTGCGTCTTCCGGTCCGTGAGCGCCAAACTCCAAACGCATAGACAGCGGAGGCGTGGCGGTGCGGTGGCGGTGACAGTTGTAATATTCTAACTAAACTTGTATGAACGAGTTCGCGGTACGGCACCGCACAACCGTTCACACAAGTTAGAATATTACAACCGTCACCGCCACCGCACCGCCACGCCTCCACTGTCTGTGCATTTGGAGCTTTAAATCTATACAGTATTTATAGAACAGAACCTCTGTTTCTCCGTGTACTCTGTGCTTGAGTACTGTAGGCGACATCCCAATACAAGAGTTTAGAGTTTGCCTGTCGACTGAGGCGGGTCGCTCTCGACGTCGGCGGCAGTCTCATTACATCGCGACACTGCCTTTGACCTCGATGCTAACACAAACAATAGACTGTAACATACAATGACACTCATCGAAAACTTTCCATCCACTAGAATCATACCTTCGTGCACTTGGACCGTCATGGTTTCGGGGTGCCGCTTATTTCGCACAACAGATTAGACGTAACATTAAACTGGCATAATAATAAAAACCGGCCAAGTGCGAGTCGGATTCGCGCACGAAGGGTTCCGTACCATTATCTATAAAAACCGGCCAAGAGCGTGTCGGACACGCACAAGATAGGGTTCCGTAGCCATTACAAAAAAATCAAGTAATATTTTTCTAAGGATTTCGTATGTGTACGGAATCATCCAAGTTTAGGTATGTTTTATACCTTAGGCTACTATTTACTCTTAAACTACAAATAATTTCCAAGCAATCTTAGCCACTATAATTTTCCTAGTAAATTTGATATATTTACTACCATTCTGAATTTTTTCAAATTTTTCCACCCAACAGTTTAGATTTTAGAGGGGAGGGGGACGCTCGATTTTAATGATTTTTTTCACTTTAATGTTGAATATTTCGCAAACAGATCACTGAATAGAAAAATCATGTTAGCAACCCCACAATGGTTTTAAAAGACCTATCCAACGATACCCCACACTATAGGATTAACCGAGAAAAAAAAATCACCCCCCTTTACGTACCCTAAAAAAAATTATTTTTTTATTTTTTATTTTACCACTTTGTTGGCGTGACTGATATGTATATTCATGCCAAATTAAAGCTTTCTAGTACTAACGATCTCTGAGCTTAGCCGCGGACAGACAGACAGACAGACAGACGGACAGACATGGCGAAACTATAAGGGTTCCTAGTTGACTACGGAACCCTAAAAACGGCAAAAAATCACGTTTTTCATATGGGAGCCCCCTTAAATATTTGTTTTATTATGTTTTTTAAATGAACATATAGCTAAATATTCTGTGAATATTTCAAGTGTCTACCTGTTGCCGTTATCAATATCGAGCAAAAACGAGCAAAAAATCACGTTTGTTGCATGGGAGCCCCCATAAATATTTACTTTATTCTGTTTTTTTAGTATTTGTTGTTATAGCGGCAACCAAAATACATCATTTATGAAAATTTCAACTATGTAGCTATACAGCCTGGTGACAGACGGACAGACAGACAGACAGACAGACGGACGGACGGACAGCGGAGTTTCAGTAGTACGGAACCCTAAAAAGAATAAAAAAACACTGAAACAGTCATAATGGAGTTTTGAAGTCTTCGTTCGGTGACGTCAATTTTAATGCTGGCAACCCTAATTCTCGATTAAAAGCAATTAATATCGTGACTCGTTAATTTACAAGAAAACACTCTAAATATTCCCCGCAAAATAGCTATTTAGTACGTGACCAGCATATTTTCCCTTTGCCTTGTTTCAAAGCCTATCAAAAAAGTTCACGCTGCTGCAGGCACTTTGATAGCTTGCCTTTGGGTTTCGTAGAGCGGCTACGCTTTCGTAGAACTACTACGCCGTAGCAATTGTAGACCTAATTCATCATTTTTATTTAAAAAATTATGTTGAGTATTTGCTACAACAATAAATTGACATTGTTTGGTACAAAAACCGGCCAAGTGCGAGTCGGACTCGCGTACGAAGGGTTCCGTACCTTTATCTATAAAAAATTGCGGTTTACGTTTCATGACGTATTAAAAAAAACTACTCACTAGATCTCGTTCAAACCAATTTTCGGTGGAAGTTTACACGATAATGTACATCATATATTTTTTTTAGTTTTATCATTCTCTTATTTTAGAAGTTACAGGGGGGGACACATTTTACCACTTTGGAAGTGTCTCTCGCGCAAACTATTCTGTTTAGAAAAAAATATATTAGAAACCGCAAAATCATTTTTGAAGACCTATCCACACGTATGAGTTTGATGAAAAAAAAATTTTTGAGTTTCAGTTCTAAGTATGGTTAACCCCCAAAACTTTTTTTTTTCTATTTTGTGTGAAAATCTTAATGCGGTTCACAGAATACATCTACTTACCAAGTTACAACAGCATAGTTCTTATAGTTTCGGAAAAAAGTGGCTGTGACATACGGACGGACAGACAGACATGACGAATCCATAAGGGTCTCAGAATGAGAGGGCATGGGCCATAGTTCCCACGCTATACATAATTCATATGTATATAGTTGTTGTTATATTGTTATTATTAATTGTTGTTATTAAATACATATCATAATAAATAGGGGAGAGTGGGGCAAGACGGGGCGACCGATCTTGAGTGCGAACGAATTAGCCAATCAGGATTGTTTTAGCACCTGACGTCGCGCCGCCATTACGGCAATCAGTGATCGAAGTGACCGGACAACGACACCACGCGATATCTGTTTTTTTTCTGGAAAAAACTGTTTTTTGCCAATAAATAGCTAGTAATTTTTCGATACTATATAGGGCGTGTATTTTCCGTAAATAATAACACCTCGGAATTGATTTAAATGTTATCAAATGTGACAATAACTACACTAACAGGTAAGAACTTGTTTTTCTCTATGCTGCGTATTGGTTTTATTCAGTTATTTTTAAATTGGTTTCGGCATACGGGGGGCAAGATGGGGCCAGTGTTAAGGGGAAAGATGGGGTAGAAAGGCAAGTGCCATACAAATGTTTAATTTTACTGTTTAATTGTTCTAGAATGGTGAGAAATTATTAAAAAAAACAAGTAGAGGGTACTGGTAAGAAGAAAATATGAAAGATGCTGTGAAAAATGTGGTTGAAGGAAACAACCGACATGTTAGCAGCAAAATCATTTTCCGTCCCACAGACAACTTTAGAAAGGAAAGTGAAGCTTGCTCGAGAAAGTTTAGATAAGAATGATCCAATGACTGTTAAATTTAAGCTACCGTTAGGCCCAAAAGAGCTGCGTGCCCCATCTTGCCCCCCTATTGGTACCCCATCTTACCCACGGAGGTACCCCATCTTACCCACGGGGGTGTCCCATCTTACCTTAGGGGTGGGGCATGATGGGGATGGGGATGTATTTCTACTTTTGATTTTTTTAATTTTATTAATATTGATTAGACTGCCAAATACATGTTAACAATGAAGACTGATTATCAAAGAAGATAATAAGAATAAAACAAATTTATAAAACTCATTATGGTCAATTTTATTTACTATCAAACCTTAAGGACCTCGTTTTGCCCCACCCTCCCCTACATAACATTGCTAAAAATTCATCAATACAATAGTAAAAAATTTCTGCGTGTGTGCGTGTAAATATGGTCCTTTTCTTAAAAATACTTAAGTTTCCGTTCTTAAAAGCGTCCATGTGAACTGTCCTTTATTTTATTACGGCCATGTCGTCGACTGTACCAGCTATATTGAAAAGTAATTAAACCGTTCACTGCGACGTTCGGGATAATTTCCTGTCGCGAATCGCTCCCAGATAAGGCTAAGAGAGCGTTGCCGCTACCTCACACAAACAATAATGTCGCCTTCCGAATGTCGTTACAGAGACGTTATAGACTATGATGACTGTATTCCTGCCAGTGGCGTGGAGCCGCAACAACTTGATAACCACTGAGCTGCCTTAATGTTAAGCCGAGTTTAGACCTGCAAGAAAAACCGTGCAAGTTGCGGCGCTTGATTGACCACCTCAATCTCGTTAGCCTTACTGCCTCGCAATGTAATCCAACTTGCACGTTTATTCTTGCAGATCTAAACTCAGCTTTATATGTGATGTCAGTTTTGACAAGTACATAATATTCTAACAATACAATACAAATATTCTTTATTGGACACCAAAAACAGTTGTACAGAAAATTAACAAAATAAAAATTCAGACAGACAAGAGACGGTCTTATCGCTCAAAGCTAGCGATCTCTTCCAAACAGCCAATTGGATACATGAAGGAATTGAAAAGACTGCCTAAAAGAAAAGTAACCGTAACCGTAACAAAAAAAAGCACTGGACCTCTACCATGAGTTTACACTAGTTTCCGTGACCGTACTCGCTAGCGACGGCGTAAATTATTTGTATGGAGAATTGTGCAGCGCCTCTAGCGGTCACTTACGGAAGTACAATTCTTCATACAAATTATTTACGCCGTCGCTAGCGAGTACGGTCACTGTGAACTAGTGTAAACTCATGGTAGAGGTACTGGTAGCCTATTGGTTTGACCCACAGAAATAATAATAAAGAGGATAGAAGTGTCTTAGACGCGTGACCTTGGCGCCGCGCTGGTGACTCGTAGGTCACCAGCGCGCGACTTGTGGCTCAGTGCTATTTGAAACGTGGGTATGATAACAAGTGCTTTAAAATGGTGTTTTGCAGCATTAGCAATTGCGGAAACTCGTCCACACAGTGCAATTACACTAATACATTACATTACATTAATAAGGGGATTACATTTCATCGGTATGTATTAATTTAATGTAATAATGCGGTTTATATCAAAATACAACTTGAGAAAATATTTCATTATGAAATATTGGTTTATACGTTATTAACACGACACTTCATATACCATTGCTGCTCATATCCTTAAAAACGCAGATTGCTTTATTGCTTAAAAACGCAGCAATGTAATGTAATTTTTCATAAACCTTCTGCCTCGCACAAATGTTCATGGTACGAACACAAGACAGGTTACGACTAGTCCCGAGCTAGTGATGCCCGTTGACTTGTACACTACAACCACACTGCCGACGCGGCCAATGAAGAACGCCGTTGTGTAAGTGTGGGTATGACTTACGGTGAGTGTTATTCAACGCTGTCTCTAACTGGTTAGGTTCATAATTGGCATTGATCACTTTTTTACAATGTGATCTAATTCCAAAACCATTTCGAGGAATAGGTTTATTAAATCATTTTATAACATTGTAGTAAAAAAATATTAAACGATCGTGTGTATTTTTACAAAATAATGTTTGACCTTTGTTTGACCTTTCTGTGGGCATTAACTTTGAAATTCTTTGCAACAAGAAAAAAAAAGCCGTCCGTCTAGTTTCTCTATACTATTCTCTGTCACTTCAACGTAGTTATCATCTGTCAGTTTAAGGATACTATTTTGAAAAACATTCTTCGCGTTTTTCATATTTTAATAATGGATTTATACAGGAAGTGTTTCATTCCTACTTGTGGAAATGATTCTGTCAATAGCCCAAACAAATTAATTGTTTGCATTAGAGAAGATTTACAAGAGAAGTGGTGCCGCAAAGTTAATTCAAAGTTTACAAGATGTACTTATTGTTTTGAGGATCATTTTAATGTAAGTATGGATTAAATCCGCCAAAGAACTTTCAAGGGAACACTTCTGACCATTTTATTTTATACATACAAAAAATACTATAGCCGTAAATCGTTTTTTTTACCTATTCTCTTGGAAGAATCGGCAACTTTAGTGTTATTGTTATTGTAATGTAAAGTGACATTGTCAGATGACAACTAACCATCGATTGTGACACATTTTTTTTGTCATTATGTCTGTGGTTTATACACAGATTCAGCCGCGGCATGTAATTTACGAGAAGTCGTATCTCAAATTTTCAATAAATTATAAAAAAATATTGGAGTGATGAATTGCTGAAATATTCAAATTAGTTTCTTAAAATGCTCTATATTTTCGATAAAAAAATATAAAGGGGGGGTTAGAAAAAATGATCAATCCCAATTGGTTGTAAGCAAAAAAATTAGTAATTGTGTGCGTGATTGCGTAGTACGGTTCCGGTATTTTGCGTGTTTGCATTAAAGAAAAAAGAAAGAAAGAAAGAAAGAAAGAAAAAACATTTATTTGTGACAACAATAGCATAAAGGCATAAAGGTTACAAAATAAAGAAACTAGATATCACGTTACGGACCCACCTCAGCATAATGCCGGCTCGAGAGCCAGCGCTGGTCTTCCGGTGGGACCGTGAGGCCGTCATTTGCTCGCTGCACACACGATCGGACCGTGTCTAATTGTGAACGCAACCATATGATCGTGCAGCTGTACCAATACCAACACAAGGGCGTTATATTTTGGCATGGCGTTGACATTGACAACTGACACGGGCGACCACATGAGCAGCAAGCAAAACGATATATAATGAATAAAATATTTTAATTATTATAACTTGTAACAATTAAATAATAAAAACAAAGAGTGAAAAAGTGAAAAAATAGCAGTGTCTTAAGACATTTCCAATCAAGACACGCACAACACAATATCAGTGTCATAAAAATAAAAACAACAAAAGAAAGTTATAAACATGAAACACAAACGTTGTATGTAATTCCAATAATAATAAAGAAATAAAACAATAAAAAATAATAACAATAATAATAATATCACGGGACAATTTACACGAATTGACCTAGTCCCAAAGTAAGCAAAGCTTGTACTATGAGTACTAGACAACGGATAAACATTCAATGCAGAGTGGACACAAAAGAACTCGTCCACGCTACGTTAAACCACATGACAACAAAGTAAACAAAAATAAGAAAGAAAGAAGCCCTACAATAAAAACACAATGAGGACGTACTGCTCGGGTATGTACTAAAAACAGCTAGTGTCATGCATCAACGTTTCCTGTTCATTCTGATGTGCATAAATAAACTTTCTGACACCATTCTTAAAACTATGCATGCTTTTCAGGTTCCTGATTGGCGGCGGGATATTGTTCCAGCACTTAGTTGCAGCATAGCGAAAACTTCCACGAAAAGTAGCTGAAGCGTGTTGCGTTGTTACCAGCTGTGTACTACATTGCCTAGTTCTGTGTGGTCTTTGACTGGAAAACCATGACAACTTCTCGAACAAATATGAGGGAGCTCTGTGATGTGTTATTCCAAACAGTAAACATGCCAGATGGAGCTTGCGGCGATGCTGCATCTTAAGAATGCTATGCTTATTCAAAAATGGCGTCACATGGCCCCTTGGAGGAATGTTGAAACAGAAACGAGCACAAGCATTTTGAACACGTTGGATAAGTTTTTTTGTTTTGGCTAGTAGCCGGGGACCAAATACTATATCCATATAATTTAATTTCGACAATACAAGTGACTCAACGAGCTGCACACGTAGAGTTTCAGATATAAATGGCCTGATTTTGTATAATATTTTTAGTTTATAAAAGCAACTTTTAACAGAACTTGCAATGTGCCTCTCATATCGAAGATCACAGTCAATTAAAAGGCCCAACTTGCGTGCATCATGTACTCGCTCAATAGGCTCATCCATTAACTTAATATTAATAGTAAGTAGAGGGGACAAACTAGCGCCACTGGTCCCGGAACAAAATAGGAACTAAGGCATTTCTATCCTCTTTATTATTATTTCTGTGGTTTGACCTATATGGCCTCTCAAACAGAGGTTCAAAACCCGGCTCGCACCTCTGAGTTTTTCGGAATTTATGTGCGAAATTACATTTGAAATTTACCATGAGCTATACGGTGAAGGAAATTATCGTGATGTAAATTCAGTGGTGTGTGTGAAGTTCCCAATCCGCACTGGCCCCGCGTGGGAACTCTGGCCCAACCACTCTCATTCTGAAAAGTAAAGTGTAGTTCCTTTGTGTGACAAGTGGACTAAAAAAACCTAAACAATCAATGTCAAAGATATCAAGTTCTATGTCGACGTTTTGTGAGTTGAATAAATCACAAACGGGCACAAGTAAAGCTTTGTTTTAGTAAAACATCTAGATAATCGTGACAGGAGGCCATTTATAACTTTATCTTCTTTCAAAGTACTTAACAGTCTTAACGCCCCCAAGTTTGTTGCTTAGAAAGAGCTGTCTCCTGGCAGGTGTTTTGTTCAGCAGTGTTGCCACCTTATTTTTACAAAAGTCGCTATATAAGTTGAAAAAGTCGCCAGGTCCATTTATGCGTTAAAAGTTGGTTAAAAGTTTCTTGAACAAGAATCGGCATTAGTTGAATCGTTTTTTTTCCGGTAATGCGTTTCCGGGTGATTCTTCAAGGTCATGATTTTTGTTTTATTCCTCTGTCGTATTTTTTTTTACTTAGTACAGAAAAAATCATGCTCCTGATTTATGGTACTGAACAAATCTATTTTCATGGGAGCATGATTTTTTCTGTACTAAGTAAAAAAAAAATACGACAGAAGAATAAAACAAAAATCACGACCTTGAAGAATCACCCTTCCGTGGTATACTTAATTTTTTTAACTTTATGCAAGCGCCTCGTCGGCGTACAAATAAAATTTATGGTCAATTCTGTCCACCCGCGGGAAATTCTAAAAATCCATTTTTCCTGCACCTCTACGGTCCTTAAGGAATGGTTACTGAGACAGGGCTCCCTTGAATCAAATACCTATATAAATCCAGTTTTTTCCTTAGCCCGTGGGATTTTCCGGAAATGCTAAAATTAGTTTTTTACTGTAATCATCTACTTTCATGCCAAAGAAGTCCCTAATAATTATTAGTTACGGAGATGGGACCATTTTGAAGCGAAAATATAAATCCCATTTGTTATAAATCGTGGGAATTTCGAAAAATCCCTTCTTAGCGGATGCCTGCGCCATAATAGCTATCTGAATGCTAAATTTCAGCACAATCCGTTGAGTGGTTTGAGCTGTCTGTTGATAGATCAGTCAGTAATGGTTGCCTTTTATATTATACAGAAGAAGAAGATAGAGATAACTCGGCTTTCAAGATGGCGTGTCAACGTCGCCTGCACAACAGATGGCGTTTTTCGAACGAACGTTGTGCTATAAAAATGTAACCGTAATTTTTTTAGGCCAAAATCTCAGATTGTAATTGTTTCTCGTGTTTCTATCGCGAGTAAAGCCACGAGTTAAAGCTTGTTTATACATAGCAGAAGCACCTAATTCCCTTGCCTTATTTTCCAAATCCCTGTTACTTTTCAAGTAAAAGAAAGGACTATGTAAGTATCAAAGTCCGTCCCTAAGGAGCTACCTACGATATTTTGTAATACGAATTGCTGGAGCCTTTAAAAGGTCTAAAGAGTACTGAGCTTACATCAATACGATTACTTAATTGGCCGGCTCAATCTGTCGAAGTATGTGTGTAGAAGATGGTGTGTCAGGAAAAGAAATGGAATTTGATGACGACATGTATAAGTACTTAAACTGATCATGCTGAACATCTGTAACATGCATCGTGGAAGAGCAATAAATAATTGAGTATTGAAAACAGTTGTGAGTATTGTGATGCACTTTTTTTAGTGTTCATTGATTCAAATAAAATTAAAATAGAGCTATGAAACCATTGCCACGCTTCAGAAATGAGCAATTTATAACAGATTTTAAGAAAAGTAACGTCTAAATTTGACCACGTCTTGCCTGAAAAGTCTTTAAAATCACTCAAGAAAATTTGTTTTACAAGCTTTTATTTAGTTTCACCTGTCCTGATGTCTGTAATCAAATCTTGCAATTGATTGATTGAATTAATTTTTTTGATACCATATTTCTCTGATCTCACCACTACCTACCGAATCTGATTGTGAATTTAAACCAGAGGCTTGTTCAAACCAACAAAAAAAGGAGGAGTTCCGTGACACCTGAACAGGAAATTAATATACTTACTTACATGTTCAATGTGTGCCGTTCTTAGTGTCCCATGTCGCCTGGCACTTCATAAAATAGAGGTTAAATACACAAAAAAATGTGCGTCACCTTTTTGGTTTTATCAACAAAACCTCGCGAGTACCCTGAGTGCCTTTTTGCCCCCGATCCCCCTAAGACTAACTTCGCAGTCTGACCCAATTCCAAATATCTTTGAGGTCACTTAACTTGCCATAAGCATTGTGCAGCTTATGATTAGAGTGAGAAATATGAGGTGATTATTCAAAAAAATTGGTTAACAAAATCTTCTAATATACTTATAAAAATCTCGTCTCACGATGTTTGCTATCGAACTCCTCCGAAACGGCATGACCGATTTTTATGAAGTTTTTTCTCTTTATTTGTTAGGTCTGAGAATAGGCTGTGAGTAGCCGCGGTGGCCTAGTGGTTTGACCTATGGCCTCTCAAGCAGAGGGTCGTGGGTTCAAATCCCGGCTCGCACCTCTGAGCTTTAGCAAGATCCAGCACGTATGAATCACGATTACCCGTACGTTTGTTTGTCCGCGCGTGTATTTAGCACGTGGATCTTGGCCGTGTTTACCGTGCCGTGCCGGCCGCCGGAAATTGGAAGCCGACGTTAAACCGTTCCCGTTTCCGGCAGTACGATTCACCCAGTAATTACCTTCTGTAAAAGCTGAAGAGGCTAGGCCTATATCGAGTAGGTTGCTGGGACCATTCTACTTTTCAACGCTCTTCAAATAGTCGTATTCCTGATTGTACATATTTTTGTTTCGGCACATTCCTGTTTGGACGTAGGTATTCCGCAGTTTTAGAAATTTAAATTTAAATTGTCAGATTTAATTTAAATACAAAGATAAATTTAATTCCTCCGTCGTCGCCATTTTACCAACGGACATTCAAAGTGTTTCGTCTTCGGAACAAACGGAATATACAACCTGTTTTTTTTTATTTCCATTTATTTCGATATATTACTTCGTACACTCTGTAATTTCCATGTAAACACTGTTGGTGTATTAATAAATAAATAAATAACATACACACACTCACCGAAACTATGTGGTAAATCGTTTTTTGTTCAAAACAAATAAAAATCCTTTTCCATACATAATAATTAACTACTCAACTGATAGTCAATTTATAACATATGGCACTTTATGGTTAGCAAAAGTTAATATCAAGGTATCAGACTCTAACTTTGAGAGTCAGTCAAAAGGGAGGAGCCGCGCGCACTAATTTCTAAATCCAAAAAAAATTACACTTTCCAGTAGATTTAAGATAAGTGGCATGACATTAACGTGACACATCAAAAACAAAGAGATTAATGTTGAACAAACGCACGTTTTTAATATTTTTCTTAACGAAATTTTTAAAAGAAAGTACTTGGTCATCATTTAATTAGCAAACAAAACACAAGTTAACCACGCCCTACTAAATTTGATTAAATTTAATACAGTAATTTAACATAGTCGATTATCTTTTAAATAGTACGAGCTAGGAAAGAAATAAGCTTCATTTGACCTGTAAGAGAGTCCTTTAAAATTAAAGGAACTAAAAAAAAACACGGTGTATATTCCATTCAAAGTAACCTTATTTCTGAACTGCAGCTTATAAAAGACTTGATACCTGGCAGATATCATCTTTTAGGGTCACAGAGGTGCAGTAAAAACGGTTTTTTAAAATTTCCAGCTGGAATGAGAACGGGATTTTTTGATAAATTTTAACTCTGCGCGGACGAAGTTGCGGGCAACAGCTAATAAATTATAAATACGAGTCTAAGATACACCGGCGCGACGAAAGAACTGTAAAAGCGCTAACTTTATGGAGTAGTGCAGTTCGCGAGGGAAGTTGCGATGTTGCGGGGAACCTAATTTGACGGGCGGGAGTTTTGACGGTTATTTCATTAAACTTTTCGCTTAGACCCTTTCACGTTCTTGCGCCTATCGTGTTGCCAACTACGGTTAGGATGGCTCATGTGATAAGAGACAGTGATTCTAACAGCGATTAAAGCTTGTAGATAATATCGCCATCCTAGGACGAAAATATTCTGATGAAAGGTGTTTATAAAAGTATCATCACCTCATCATCTCGGCCTATATGCCTTCTATTGGTCACAAGCCTCCTCTCAGAATAAGAAGACCCTTCTTTATTCTTTTTATTTTTTGTTTATATTGTTTCTTTAATTTCCTTTTTAAATCCTTTTCTCACATGTGGCCTTTTGACATTTTTTTCCATTGATATTTTGTATTAAGTATATGTAGTGTATAAGTATTATATTGAATGTATTTGTTTATTTATATAATTTATATTATATTTGTATTGTTTTTATTGTTTGTTGTCTATTAAGTAATACTGCGTTTCTCTTGTCTGTTATTTCTGCCACCTACATTCGTCTGTTGATATTTATTAATTTCTGAGTAATTGGTTGTCTGGAAGAGATCGCTTTTTAGTGATAAGACCGCCTATTGTCTAACTGAATTTTTATTTTTGTAATGTCACTGTACTGTTTTTGGTGATCAATAAAGAATATTTGTATTGTATTGAAGGGTTGGCCAGTAGGTAATTTTCACGCGGGTTCAGTGCGGATTGGGAACTTCACACACTCTTGTATTTCTTTTCAGGTATGTCCAGGTTTCATAGCACAGCACACATCATGCTCATCATGCTCATGGTACATTTCATGGATTCCGAAAAACTGAAAGGTGCATCGAGGCATCACACCGACGGCGGGCGCGTTTCGGGCGCGGGGCGGTGTGATTTTGTTCATATAGACCCGCTCTCGACCCGCTGCTGCAGTCCTAGTATGGTTTACACTTTAGTGTAAGACAAGATAAGATAAGATAAGACTTTATTTTTCAAAACACAGGCACACACAGACAAAAATACAATCAAGGACCATAAAATATTTAATACTAGACATTAACAGAATAAAAAAAGAGTGGATTAAAAAATACAAGAAATAAAACAGCACTAGCAACAAAAAAAAGTAAAAGAAATAAAAGAACAAGAGTAAAACTATTAAACTTAATCTGAATGTCATGTGTTCTGACTTAAAGAAGGGTGCTGACTCAGCATAAAGCTGCGGAAACCGCAGCGCTGGTATTCTGCCAGAACCTCTGTGGAACATATAAGAAGACGAAGTAGATAAATAATTAAAACACAACCACAACCACAACCTTTGCCATAATTCTTATTAAAAATGCAGGTAATTCGGTGGGATTCCAGTTTTAAGCAATAAGAATTGGTTCTCACTTGTCGGATGTCGGACCCGGATTTTAATCGGCGCCTCTATTCACACCCCGACATCTGACCAATATGAACTGCGTCATACTTACTCAAAGGCGAGTGGGACCCGACACGATTTTTTCCGGACCTGACGACTGTCAAAACACCTGATATTTCTTGTCTGCACCGACACAAAATCGGAGTCGGGCATGTGTACTGCTTCGTATACCTACTTAAAATTTTCTGCCGCATGTACATCCGATTAAAATCCGGGCCCGTAATCCGACAAGTGAGAACCAGTCCTAAGTCACTGCAATTTATTTTAACTGTGAGAATATAGGTATTATTTCCTTGGACCATACAAGTATCTAACCCCAAACTATGCCCCGAAAGTAGTGAACAAAATAATGGAGTGTGAACCGAACTGTAATAGGCTTCCAACTTATTGAAAAAGTTTCGCGTCTACATGAAGAAAAAAACAGTTTTGCACTTCTGGGAAACTTGGCTAAGTTAGTATTCTCTATTTTCAGATGGATTTGGTTTTACACAGTTTGTAACGAAGACCAAAGCTAATACCTGATTGATGGCAAAGGGGAGTATGATGGTGTATAGATCTGCGCTAGGTAGAGTTGGATGGATATAAATACATTATACTTATATAATGTTATTGTATTTAATCGTTATTTAGAAGGCAGGCAGTAAAAAATGTTTGAAAGGAACCCTACATGGAATCAAATACTGTTATTTGAGTTCCATGTCTTAAATGGAAAGTGGGACCCTTAGTCCCTGACAGTGTGCGTCATGTATCTTATCTTATGTCTCAATCCAGATTGTTGTATATCTGTACGCCAAGTTTCATATAAATTTGTTGAGCCGGTTTTGCGTGATTGAGTAACAAACATCCAAACTTCCAAATATCCAAACAGCTTCACAAACTTTCTCATTTATAATATTAGCAGGATGTTGTTTAAACTGTGTTACTTACCCGTACCTACACTTTGTGTGGTTAACATCTACTAAACGGGAAGATTTCGAACAGTCTAACCAACTTTGACCTAATACCGCAAAACCTATTTCGACTTAAAGCGTGTTCGCATACTACAACGGCAACAAGTTCTTGTCAACAATTTAATTTATAGCAAACCTTTTTTTTTAATTAGCCTAATGAATGTCCCACTGCTGGGCAAAGGCCTCCCGTTTTTCTTTCCACCCGTCTCTGTTCCTCGCAAAATCCCGCCAAAATGGGTTATAACGGTCCAAGTCACGCCATCTCCGTTTTGGTCTGCCCCTTCTCCGGTACCCGTCGCTTGGAACCCAATCGGTGACGAGTTTTGCCCAGCGATCCGGATGCATTCGGCAGACATGTCCCGCCCAGTCCCACTTGAGTTTGGCAATCTTTGTCACCACGTCGACAATCTGAGTTCTGGAGCGCAGGTCGGTGTTTCTGATTCTATCAGTTCTCCGAACATCTAGAATGCTGCCTTTATTTAAATGTTTTTTTTATTGTACCCAAAAAGATGGACCGACGCTCTTGTAAAGGTTGCAGGAACGACTGGGATGCAGGCAGTTCAGGACCGATCACAGTGGAACTCTTCGGGTGAGGCAAAGGTCTAGCAGTGGACGTCTTTTAATTATCTGATATGATAATCAAAGTGACCCAGTTGTCACAATACAGATTGTATTAGTAAAGGAGCATTTAAAACCAAAGTAAGAGCGTATTTGATAGATGCTTTCCTTGAAGAAAATAATTAAGTATCATATAACTAAGTTACAGGCTACTTATGTATCCTAGTTTAGGCATTATTATATTTTAGTAGTAACCTGTTAGTCTTCTTGTAGAAGGCGTAGAGGCGGTTAGACGCTTAAGTCGAGCCATTAGTATAGTACCTAGATATAATACCTAACATAGATTAAGTAAAGTGCCTACTAATAATTATTACTATGTACTAAAACTATTTAAATAAATGAATTGAATTGAATTGAATTGAATTGAATTGAATTGAATTGAATTGAGTTGAATTGAATTGAATTGAATTGAATTGAATTGAATTGAATTGAATTGAATTGAATTGAATTGAATTGAATTGAATTGAATTGAATTGAATTGAATTGAATTGAATTGAATTGAATTGAATTGAATTGAATTGAATTGAATTGAATTGAATTGAATTGAATTGAATTGAATTGAATTGAATTGAATTGAATTGAATTGAATTGAATTGAATTGAATTGAATTGAATTGAATTGAATTGAATTGAATTGAATTGAATTGAATTGAATTGAATTGAATTGAATTGAATTGAATTGAATTGAATTGAATTGAATTGAATTGAATTGAATTGAATTGAATTGAATTGAATTGGATAATAAACTATGTGATGTAACTGAATTAATAGTAGGTACCTATTGCTAAATAGTAGTGGTGGTATGAGTATAGGTATGGAAACATAATGTTAAAAATAAGGAGTGTAGTATTCGCCAATAAACTGTTTTGCAGTTTGGCGAAGTATTTGTCGTAAAATTAATGTATTTTTTTTGTTGAAATTAATTAAAAAAATATATATATATATATATATATATATATATATATTCTTTATTGATCACCAAAAGTAGTACACAAACATGACACACACACGCACACACACACACACACGCACACGCACACACACACATATCACACACATTGTTTTCACATCATTCAAGTCATTGTTTTTATTGTGTCACATTGATGAAACGAGAGGTCCTGCAACCAAGCCATAATCTCCAAAAAAAAAATTGATTAAACGAGACTGATATCTTTAATCTAATTTAAATTAAGTACCAGTGTTGTGGAAACGCTGTCAGTATAAGTTTCCAGTTTACGTAAGCAAATATGCCGCTCCGCGAACGTTGCTATCACATTGGAGCTGGTGTTGCAAATTACGGCAAATACCACTCTTACAACTTCTTTGCGTATTGCTTTAAGGAGTTTTGAAACTTAAGCGGTTACACTAATTGATCGAGCGAGAGGAAAGTCTGTGGTTCAGCTTAGCCAAATATTATTTCGTCTGCCACACGTTAAAGGCGATTCATATCTACAGACTCCGAGCGTGTGAGACTCGTGCCGTGGCAGACAAAATAATATCTTCTACAGTAGCGATCAAAAGTATTCTGCCTCCAACAAAAGTTTCGATATTATTTTAGTCATATTAGTTATTCCACTTATATTGGATCGATTTGTGTACGAAAATATACTCAATACACACATGATACCTTATGCTAAAGAAAATATGTTGTTGTATGCTGGGTTTTCCAGCACGATAATGACCCCAAGGAAACATCCAGGCGTTCTTAAAGCGTAAAAAGGTAAAGGTTTTTGAATGTGGCCGAGTCAAAGTGCAGATCTAAATTCCATTGAACACTTGTGGGAAGAGCTGGATCGCAGAGTAAGATGCAGGAATGACTTTAACAAGGAGGCTTTTTTTCAAGCACTTAAGTCAGAGTGGGCGAACATACCCTTATGAACGCATACAAAAGTTAGTCGACTCTATACCAGCCGATGTGCTGCTGTAAGAAAGGCTAGAGGTTTTGCAACGAAGTATTTAGCAAATAGTTAATTTTAACAAATCACCAAGCTCGGCAAGGTCAGTGGATTGTAAATGTCATAATATATTTGAGCGACCTGAACTGAGTAGGTATAATTAAAGTTTTTCATTCATGTACGTTGTTTTTTTGTGGTACGTGGTAATGATAAGTGGAAAAGCGAGAAGCATAGGCTCAGTTTATGTATTTATAAATGAATCTTAAATAATTACAGTATTTTTTTAAATAGCCTATACAGTGTCCCACTGCTGGGCAAAGGCCTCCCCTTTCTCCTTCCACTCGTCTCTGGCTTCGGCAAAGTGTTGCCAGTCCGGCTGGTATCGCTCCAAATCGTCCCGCCATCTTCTTTTAGGACTACCTCTGCTCCGGTGCCCGTCGTTTGATTTTTGAAGTGAAACTTCTTAAATGCGACTTCCAACAAGCGTTGCGTTAAATACGCAACGCAACGCAAGTTGACGTTTACGAGACGTTCGCATTGTATATATACTAACGGATGTTAAAAACTTCGTCAGTGCGATCCAGAATAATTGCATGGTTTAGTATGAAAACTTGTAAAAATCAAAACTATTTTAATGGTAGATTGTAGAATAAAGTATTTGAAACGTATTTAGTAAATAAAAGTATTGAATATCTTTGAGAATTACGAAAAATCAAGAAAAATTATTGAAAATAACGTGCGCACGAGGAGCAACGCCATCTAGCTACGTGTTATGTAACTTGTTTCGCTAGCGCTGTAGTTGGTTGCTTGCTAGCCGCTTCTTTGCTTTGGGTTATTGCAATAAGGTTCATATTGATGTATAAGTACCTTTTTCATTTCCACATTACGAAGTTTCACTTTTTCCGCGCGGAGGAGCTGCACGCACGGTTTTTTGTTATTTACAGTTTCTATTAATGAGCTCATATCTATCGTAACACGACCGCGCAGACACCGACAGACACGGGTCGTGCCCGGTCAGTATGCGGGGAAAGAATATTTTGTCGGTGTCTGATACGCCACGTGTCTGACACACACAGTGTCTGTAGATAAGAATCGACCTACATTAGAAAATTTATCATGAGCTTTACGACGAAAGAAACATCGCTCCTTAGGTATATCTTAATTGAAGTAAACTTTTTTTATTATTATGATAGGGAGGAAAACGAGCAAGAGGTTCGTCTGATGGAAAATGATCGCGCCCATTAATATCAACAACTCAAAGAGAGTCACTGATCTGTTGCCAGCCTTTAAAGAAAGTATAAACCCTATTCTTTAAAAAAATTGAACAGTTTAATTTATTAAGAGAAACAAATATATTAACAAAAACCAACAGCTATAAAATCTTTAATTTTTAAGATTGTACTTAGCTAAATGGGGTGTATACGGAAAAGCCATAGTTGTCTGGAAAAACTGCTGCCGGAACTTGATTCCACAGTTTCACTGTAAGTGGCAGGAAGTGCCGAAGAAAGCGTACAGTGGTAGACTGCCATTCAACGAGAGTGACAATGGAACTTAAAACTAAACAATACTACTGTCAAACTACCACCGTTCCAAACAAGTTTCGAAAGTAAACCAAACTCTACATTCCATTAGCCCACTTGTCCCAAACCAAAGCGGATACGCTTAAGTAAGAGTGTTGCCATTTATAATGCAAAGTCCATTACATGAAAAGTGTGGGCACCCTCCGGTAACATTAGCCTGCATTATTTATACTAGACGTTCCCGGGGCTGCCCTTATGTGTAACAGGGTTTAAATGATAATGACATGCGTTCGATCTACTTAGACAAAGCGACCCACCATCGACTACAGGCGACCATTTTGAGGGATCCGGAGCCAAAATGGCAAAAACAAAACCCAAGTTTTGCTGTGTCTGTCTGGCCGTCCGTCCGCGGCTTAGCTCAAAAACTATTAGTGCTAAAAAACTTTAATTTTGTAGCAATGTAGCAATTACCCCGATAAAGTGATAAAAAAAAATGTAAAAAAAAATTTAGGTGGATCTATAGATGGAAAATGAGGGTAATTTTTTTTCTCATCTAACCTTATAGTGTGCGGTGTCGTTGGATAGGTCTTTTAAAATCATTGCAGGGTTGTGAAGATGATTTTCCTCTTCGAGGTTTCGATGAACGTGATCTGATGATGGAACTGGAAGATGGCCAAAGGGCTATAATAAGTAGGTTTGGGCTCTTTTGATTTGTCTTAACGAGTACTTTGGTGGCCCGGTGCAAAAGTACAGTTAAAAAAAAGTTTGTATTAAAAATATAATTTTATACAAAAACCTTTTATTAAAGCCAGGTTTACCCTTCAGGGTCAAAATAACCCAACGTTACGGTAATCCAAATTTTCTCAAGAATTTTATATGAAAAGTCATCTTCATAATGTCACTCCAGTCCTCTTCAGAAGTATATGGGCGAGGAAGTTTCGCCCCTAGGGAATTATCGGTTTGCGCAGCCTTCCCGAACTCTCAGAACGTCGGATAAAAGAGTATTAAGCTGTCGAAGCAACTTTACTTATTCGTACGCTACGTATACTCCGCTTAAAAACTATCTAAACGAGTTATATTTTAGTTCACCATTATCACTTTGTATATAAAGTGCTTATAAATTAGGTAGTAAAGTAAAATTTTATAAGCTGGGGGTTTAGGACTGCAGAACTCATTTTGGTAAAGATAACATTGTTCTCGTTTGTTGAAGCCTACCGCTAATAACAAATCAGAACAAGTAACAAAAAATGCAAACAAATAGCTATCGTCTTCTCTAAGTTACAAGGTTGAAATTGCAAAAGCTTAACTCATTAAGAAAGGCCTTTCGTCATTGTAAGCAGTACCTACTCAGGTGGATCGTCGGCGTTGTAGTGCGTCCATCTTAATATATAAAAGAAGAAACTGACTGACTGACTGACTGACATATCAACGCACAGCCCAAACCACTGGGCCTAGAGATTCCAAATTTGGCATCTAGGTTCCTTATAAGGTCTAGGGGTGCACTAAGAAAGGATTTTTCAAAATTCACTCCCTAAGGGGTAAAAAGGGGGTCCAAAGTTTGTATGGGGAAACAAGATTAGTTCGACTATTTTATTCGAAACTTCACAGAAGTACTCCTAATGATAAATGAGTAAACACGTGTTTCAGGTTTTTTGAGAATTCAACCCCTAAAAGGGGGGAAATGGGTAACAAAGTCTGAAAATCAACATGGTTGTTGTTTCTATGGTTTATCGGGTCGCTGGTTATGAAAACAACAACGGTTTTAAAATCCGACGTGGCAGACGTAAAATACCATCTCCCTGGATGGGGTGCGATGGGGTTGAAATATCTAAATAAACTAAATGACTAAATGACTGTTGATATATCAACGCACAGCCCAAACTACTGGACCTAGAGACTTGAAATTTTGCACATAGATACCTTATACAATGTAGGCATTCACTAAGGAAGGATTTTTGGGAATTCCCACGGGAAAGGGAAAAAACGGGATTTATATATTTATAGATTCCGAGTGACCCTATCTCAGTAACTATAATAACTAGACTCTTCAAATTTGATACACAAGTAGGTATTACATTATTTAAAACATTAATTTCAGGATTTTTCAAAATTCCCACGGGATAAGGAAAAAACGGGATTTATATATTCAGTTCAACGGGATCCTATGAACTATAATTACTAGACTCTTCAAATTTGGCATAGATGTAGGTAATTATAAATTCCCATGGGATAAGGAAAAAACGGGATTTTCCTTTTTACTGGTCGTAGAAAGCTGAAATTCGGCATGTAGGTTGTTTGGGGAGTGTTGAGCTGGATTGAGAGAGGACTTTCCAAAATTCCTACGGGAACGGTAAAAACAGGATTTTTCGTTTTACAGGTCGTAGAAAGTTGAAATTCGGCATGTAGGTTGCTTGGGGAGTGTAGATGAGCATTGAGAGAGGACTTTCCCATATTCCCACGGGAACGGGAAAAAACGGGATTTTTCGTTTTACTGGTCGTAGAAAGCTGAAATTCGGCCTGTAGGTCGTTTGGGGAGTGTAGAGGAGCATTGAGAGAGGACTTTCCAAAATTCCCACGGAAACGGGAAAAACGGGATTTTTCGTTTTACTGGTCATAGAAAGCTGAAATTTGGCAAGTGGGTTCCTTGGGGAGTGTAGAGCTGGTTTGAGAGAGGACTTTCTAAAATTCCCACGGGAACGGGAAAAAACAGGATTTTTCTTTTTACTGGTCGTAGAAAGCTGAAATTCGGTATGTAGGTTGCTTGAAGAGTGTAGAGGAGCATTGAGAGAGGACTTTCCCAAATTCCAACGGAAACGGGAAAAAACGGGATTTTTCGTTTTACTGGTTGTAGAAAGCTGAAATTCGGCATGTAGGTTGTTTGGGGAGTGTCGAGGAGCATTGAGAGAGGACTTTCCAAAATTCCCACGGGAACGGGAAAAACGGGCTTTTTCGTTTTACTGGTCATAGAAAGCTGAAATTTGGCAAGTGGGTTCCTTGGGGAGTGTAGGGGAGCATTAAGAAAACATTTCCCGAAATTCTTACGGGAACGGGAAAAAACGGGATTTTGCGTTTTACTGGTTGTAGAAAGCTGCAAAGGGCACTTTAACCGACTTCTAAAAAGGAGGAGGTTATGCATTCCACTTTATGATTTTTTTATGTAGGTATGTTCACCGATTTCTCGGTCAATTGTGGACCTGCTTGCTTGCTTGCCGGTATGCTTGCTTGCTTGATATCTTGGTTCTTTTGAATACTCATAGTACACGCGAGCGAAGCCGCGGGCAAAAGCTAGTAATAGAATAAACGAATAAAATGCAATGTTAATGTGTGTGTCTTTACCAGATGAGTTCTGCAGTTCTAAACCCCAGCTTATAAAATTTTGACTATACCAATATTTCCAAAGCGTAACTTGCTCATCAAAAAAGTCACTTTCACTCAGACAACTTTTCAAAATTTTAAAAAAACGCAAACGGTTTATAGATCCAAACGGATTACTGCTTTAGTAATGGAAAATCAAGATTTTTTTTTCAAATTTTAAAAAGTTGTTAGAATGAATAAAAGTGACTTGTTTTGATGAATAGATTAAGCCATATAAATATTGGTACTGTACTGTACTCGTTATATGGGTATTAAATTTTTTTGAAAAAGTTTCAATAACAAACCTTGTTTAATGAGACCTGTCAAAAAGAAAAGAGAAAAAGGGGATTGGAGGATTGACAGGAGAGATGTCAGGAATAAAAACGGGAAAAGGAAATAAGAAAATCCAAAAGGATAAAAGTAATCCTTAGAATTGGATCCGCGATTGCGGGAGTGAAGTGTCGTGTGGTGTGTGTGTGTATTTTCCAATGGTTATTTCCTCGTACTTTCCACAAATGTGACAATTTTAAATGACTATGATTTACGACGTTGGGAGTTACAGCAATGGAAACTTTATAAACAACAGTTGATTTATTTACCAATCATCATATAGCGAGACCGTGTAAAGCTGAGGAAAGGCTTCGCCTAATCAAAGATAGCTATATTTGGTTTCCAAAGAAAGAAACATTGGGAAATGTCAAAGTGATGGCTAATCTAGGAGACAGACGAGTGAAGTTATAATAATAACAAGCTTGTGATATTGTGTTTGGGATTAAATGACTATAACTCAGTGTCTATTGAATCGGGAGTGTTCTAATAATGAGAATCGTGTAGCGAATTAAATGGTGTATCAGTGTGAGTTACTGCCGTGAGTCCAAAATGATATTTCGCAGGATAATTTAACTATTTTCAGAAATAGCGGGAGCCTAGAGGCGCGTGACGTCAGCTGTCATGAGGAATAGAAGAATAGAAGTGAGGAGTCTACGTCAAAGGATGATGGAGCTAAGACCGAGAGGGATCATTTGACGTGTAAGTCAAAATACTGATGTTTTACTGGGAATTTATGGGGAATGTGGACAATGGAGTATTGATGAATTACACGAAAATATGACAGGGATTAAAGTGACGACTGGAAATCCAATAATAATTTATATCTTAAATCAAAGCATAATGGACTTATTTCCAGTATATTATTATATCCATCATACGTCAGGCATTGGAACTATTGGACCAATATAATTGACATCGCGGAAATATATGATCTATGGAATCTCCTGAATCATATCAGGATAGAATAATGATTTTGATACATTATTAATATATAATTTGTTTGGCATGGATATCCATTCATTGGATATGACGGCGGGTTCCTGATTGGAGTTCTGCTGAGAGCTGCGAGATGCCGTAAGCTGTGAGGAGAGCTGCTGGAGTATGGAGATGCAGACTTCAGGGCTGTATGCTGGGGGCGCGATGCGTTTGGACCATAATCTTAGCTAAGTGTCTTTATAATTTTATTTAACGTGTCAGTAGGAACTTATACGAATATTAAGAACTTCTATCAGCTATATCGGCCCTCAGTATATTTTAATCAAACGCGATCTTAACTTAAACCTACCGGGGTTGACTCTCGCGACTAGACATTTATTGAAATCATACATATAGAACAAAGCTACATAGTAAGATAGATGTTTAGGTCAACGAAATTTAAGGTTCAATTTTAAACAAAATTTTAATGACTGACAGTTAATGTCAAGATGAGTAATAGGGTTCTATTTAGCTAATACAAATAAACATGACAATAGGTTTAAATATTTAAATTTTAGAACAGGCCAATTGAATCTTTGTTTAAATAAATTAGAATGTCTATTGGCATTTGATATCGAGAAACCACCTTGGGTTGAGCTATACAATGTTTTGAATTGATTTTTTCACCATCGGACATCCAGGCGGGGGGAGCGTCTTCATCCTTATGTGGTTAGTATTCCAGTGGCCCGTACGAAGCGCTTCGCGTCATCCTTCCTAATGCGAACTGCTAAAGAATGGAATTCGCTCCCGTCGTCTGTATTTCCTGATAAATACAACCTAGGTCTCTTCAAGGCTAGAGTGAATAGGCTGTTACTGAACCAGTGAGGTACACCTTTGGCCTCATCTACACTTTTCATCAGGTGAGATAGTGGTCAATCACGGGTCAGTTTTTATGTAAAAAAAAAAAAAAAAAATTATTGTCTTTTCTCTTGGAATTATTATTTAAATTTAAATCTTTCTGAAATCCGAAAGGAATTGTCTTCGATAATTGACAGTGGACCTGAACAATATTCTGACTGAGAACCTTGTGCGTTTATGTTGTCGTACCTTCGTCTTGAAGTAATATTTGAAGTGAATATTATCTGAACTATTGAGGACCTTGTCTTGAAGTAATATTTGAAGTGAATATTATCTAAGCTACCGGAGATCTTGTAACCTACTGGGGAACCTATCTTCGATAATACCACAGAGTATTTAAACAGTGAAACAGTTGTACCTCCTAGGTAAGGACTCTTAGTATAATTTTAGTAAGGTTTATTGCTATTTAACCTTGTGGTTTTACTATGAATTTATTTTTGGGAAGTAATTGATCAATTACTGATAGAAATGGATAAACGGCCATATTATTACTGTTTATTATCTTTGTTGTGCTGTTATACAAGTCCATTTAGGTTTAAGGTGTATTGTATCATCTATTTTATTTGTTCTTGTGGAAGAATATCATTTTCAAAATTCATCCCTTGATTTTGGTATAAAATCTGTTAACCTATTAGAACCTAGAATGGGGTTTTCATAATACTTGAGACTAAACTAAACCACTAATACTTACCAGTCCTCAATATTAACCTTGAATTTAATCAGACCAGTATAGAGAAAGTATTTCCCACACTTCTATCCGTACTATTACTCTGAGAGTGGGGAAGTGACAATACTGGTAGGCACAAATGCCAGTATAGTTACGACCGACCAAGTGAAATGGTCCTGATAGCACGCAGCTACACCATCACGTACCATAGTACAGACGATACAGTTGCGATGGCTAGGCTAAGCAACGGTTGATGTGAAGCTTTCATTATGCGGTCTGTAGATTATCAAAATTATTATTTTGGGTGCGAGGATTGGCGATATACGTATGGTCTCCAGGGGTCAATTCTGCCTCTGGCGTGCTGAATTTTGCCCCCTAGTGTTCGGTCTGACCAATCGGCACGTAGTGATTAAGCGTAATCCAACGGGGTGTCTACTTACTCGCTCGGCAATAGGTGTCGTTAGTGAGGTTGCAGCTAAGGATATTCATCCCTAGAGGTGATCCGTGCAGAATTGGGTGTCTTAGGGAGGTACGTGGGGGGAGGCCAATTACTGGGTCTGGGTTGTAGACCAAATAATGGAGCGTCCTTCAGCTTACTCATACACTAATCGAAGTACCTTCTTATTATACTAGAGTCTAAGGGGGGAATAGAAGTAGTCTCAAGTGAGTAGGGTAGTTACTCCGTGTAAATTTTAGGAGTAATAAAATCCTACCACAGGGGTAACTACATTCTTGTTTGACCTCTTATTAATTTGGTGACTGATACATACGATCTATAGACGGGCGACATAGTTTGTTGTTCCCTTTGAAATGGTGATGGTAGGCTCGAGGAAGAGCGATCAGTGTGGTGTCGAGCTCTACTGGACGGAGCGGGGAGAGGACTCCTCCTTTACGAGTATAAACCATATTTTTATACAATGTCTTCCAGAGCAAATAAATAATACTAATTGTTAAACCTTTGTCCATTTCTGTCTGTGGATTTATATTTAAGAATTTATACATATATTCGCTATAACCTATTTATTTACATGAGTATGTAAAGTCTAACAGTTCACCTAGTTGTGAACCCTGGTTATCATTATTATTTTAAAAATACACAACGTATATACGGTCCAAATTAGACGATCACGCCAAAACAAAGAAAATAAAATGTTATCGAAGCCCCAAAGGCTTAGCACAGTACCTAATTTGTTAGTACGCTGTATTATCATCATCATTCTAAATACGTCCCACTGCAAGGTACAGGCCTCCTCTCAGAATGAAGAAGACGTTGTCTCAGAAATTTCGTAGTTCCTAGGCGGGCCCAGTGCGGATCTGAAACTTTGCATACACCATCTAATTTCGTCGTAAGTGTGTGCAGGTGTCCTCACGATTTTTTCATTCACCGTAAAGCTCATGGTAAATTGGCTAAGTAAAGTTTTTTTAAGAGGTGCTTATTATATTTTTTTTCGACAGTCGGCGTTCTGAAGATCGAGAAACTGCAGCTGTGTTATTTTTATCTCCTATTGTTTACTGGAAATATTTTTTTAAGTGTTCGAGTTGACATTTGTGTGATTTAATGGCTGACAAGCGGTTCGTGCTCAGTACTTAGTAGAAACAGAAAAAAAACTAAGTCATCTGTCACTTTTGTCCATGTCAAACCGTTTGCGTTTCGTTTGCTTTGCGCGTTGGTGTGATTTTTGGACTATCTTTAACAACCTCCGCACAAAATCCGGATTTACAATTTTACCGCATTTCTCCACGACTTATGCACGATAATTGAATCACGATTGAATATTTTTGATCATTATTTTGGAACTGCTTTTTGGACAATGCAAAGTAAACAAAACGCAAACGGTTAGATTTTATTTGACATTGACAGTTGACTTCGTTTTTTTTTTCTATTTCTGCTAAGTACTGAGCACGAACCGCTTGTCAGCCATTAAATCTCACAAATGTCATCTCGAACACTTAAAAAAATATTTCCAGTAAACAATAGGAGATAAAAATAAAACAGCTGCAGTTTCTCGGTCTAGAAGAAGACTACTGTCGAACAAAAAAATATTTAGCACCTCTTCAAAAACTTTACTTAGCCAATTTCAAATGTAATTCGGCACGTATGCACGGGCTCGAACCCACGTGCCTCTGCTATACTTCACTATATCGAATCTGCTCACAAAATTTCACTAGAATAAAAAAAATGCAACCAGTATAATAGGACAGACACCCGGCAAGTCAAAGTCAATTTATTCAATTTAGGCACCAATTGATGCTCCTATGAACGTCGAAGAATCTACCACCGGTTAGGAAAAACCCTGTTGAGAAGAATCCGGGAAGAAACATGCTGAGCAAACATTAAGAAAGCTTTATCCCCAAGCTGAAGCGGAGACGCTTCGCTCGCGCAGTCAGTAAAATGCTTGTTTTAAAAATGGATTATTTAGCTAAAAAAAAAAGAAAATAATTTATATATATATCCCACTGGAACGCATTACCGGAATGTTAAGTATCCTATGTCTCAATCCGACTGGTTAAATCAATTATTTACCAAAATTGTTATTTCCTAATAGCAACCTTTTCCTTAGAAAACAAACAAAATCAAGTATCAAAATATGCTTTAATAAAATTAATTAAGTATCAATTGTAATATTATCTATCAGCAAGGTAACATAACATTCTTTCTACTTTGTAACTTATTTTAGATTATTTAATTTTTACTTTGAATTTCAGTTTAATAATTTTTATTTATGTAACAAAACATTTTTATTTATTATTATTTTAAAACATTTAATTTCAAATCAGGCTTTTCAAATATTCATGATTTGCAATTACGCTTAATATTTTTTTGACAAAAACATTATTTTCTCTTAATATTTCTAACCAGTGCCAGGTTGTGGTGGAGAAAAGTTAACGTCTCTATGCCCTAGCTACGTTATGTCACTTATTCAATCAAAAAACTAAAAGAAAAACAGAGTAAATAAAGAAATGCACGCGTTATCGTTAACACAAAATGAGAATTGAGAGGCCGCGGGATGAACGCGTGTGGCAGGCGGGAGGGACGCGGGTGAGTGAAATTACAAGCGATGAAATGAACACGATCTGACCTGTTCAATGAGCAAAAGCGCGCGAAATTTAACCGAATTTCGGCCGAAATTCGGCCGAACTTCGGCTTCGGCACATATTTAAACCGAACATTCGGCCGAATTCGACATTCGGCAGGACCCACATTCGGTGCAACACTACTTATTTTCACATTAACGTTTTTCTCAATTTGAATTGACACAGAAACAGTGTCGACGGAGCTCCGCTCACACAGAGCTTCTTCTTCTGTGTGCTTTTGGCCCTTCGGGCCGATGCAAACTTAACATAACCTAAACCTACCTACGTTTCTGTGTCGATTAAAGTTGGGAAAAAACGCGATTGTGAAAATAAGCTTCAGTAAAAAACCATAGCGAGAAAAAAGCATTTGAGAAAAAATACAAATGGAAATTTCGCTAAGTACTAGGAAATACGATACGATACGATTTTGGTAAATTGATCTAGTAAGTCCTCAATCCAGATTTTGTTCTATCTGAATGCTGAGATTCATGCAAAGTTATGCGTGATTGGCTAACGAACATTCAAACATCCAAATATCCGAACATCTTTACAAACATTCTCTTTTATAATATTAGTAGGATAGAATACAGTGAAGTCAGCAAAAAAATGTAGGTATCATTGTCTTTTATCGTTAGCAAAAACTTATTTGTCTTATCTCATCTTTTCAATTTAAATGTTAAACTGTTTAACAAAGAATAATTTATACCAACTTTAATTCTTTATCACAAGTTTGTACAATAGTGAAATCCATTAAGTTGTCAAGATAGTCTGTAACAAAAATATAATGCTATTAGTCAAGTCCATTCAAGCGTTTTAAACCATTTTCAATTACTTATTTGCTGTCTTTTTAATGTAAAAGTGCTTTAGAATTTGTGAATTTGGTTTGATTTATTCTTCAGGTGTCCAAACTGACGTTTTTTGTTATGTTTGATGGTCCCAAAGGAAGATCAGCGCCGTTCGCAAGATTGGCAATTTTTTGCCGATTTGGGACCATTTTCTGACACACGCATGTTATTTTATGATTGTTTTAATTTACTTTTATTGCTTTTTTTATCTATGTTAACGATTTTGTCATAAATAAAAGTATTCTTTCTTTCTAAAAAACCGGCCAAGTGCGTGTCGGAATAACGGGAAAAAGGCTTGTGTTATTCGGGTACCTACCGTACCTATGTGTCATAATACCGAAGTACGAAAGAACGAATGTATTAAAATATCGAATGGGTCAAAAAAACAGAAAGGTTTTTTTTTCTGAAACTTTAAACTTCTTAAGATTGTTATAAAACTGCTGTTTTAATAAATTCTGAGAAGTTTACGGTTTCAGAAAAAAACTTGTCGGTCTTTTGACCTATTCGATATTTTAATACACTCTTTCGTACTTCGGCATTATAATACATACCGTTTCTATTCTAGTCTTCTAGCTATCTACATATCAAATTTCATCCGTAGGTATCTGTCCAATCGTTTCAGCGTGACTGAGTAACGAACACCCACAACCACTCTCGCACACATACACACACGCGCGCGCGCATGCACGCTTCACGCACGCACCCACCGAACATAATCACCGTAATAGGGATGTTTCCTAGGTAAAAAAATAATAATTCTTATTAGTCCGTATTTTACATTATCAAAAAATATTAGACACGTAATTTTTCTTTTGACAATTAAACAAAATATTACGAAGATATGGCGCGTTGAAGTTCCGCGTGACGAGGCGTGACGTCACTTGTTCCTAAAACGCTCATACAAAGTGTAGGAACAAGTGACGTCACGCGAAACTTCAACGCGCCATATCTTCGTAATTTTTTGTTTAATTGACAAAATAAAAAATACGTGTCCAATATTTTTTGATAATCTAAAAGACTGACTAGTTAGGAAAGTAGCCTATTAAATTTCATAGCATGCAAGAAGCGTCGCCATCTAAACCATTATCCAAAGCGTAACGTTAATGGAGCGTTACAATCATAATTAGATATTTAATGCGTACTTATTGTATTTTCTCTAAAAAATTATATGAACAAATAATGGCTTATAGTATAGGCAATAAATAACATATAAACTGTATTACTACAAGTATTGTATTCATTATATATATGTGGTACTATTTGTTTGGGTTAATTTTAAGTTTTCGGTTCTCTTGAAATTAAGATCGCACTTGCCTTTTCTACGAGCGCTTTCCGAAAGACTACTAGTACCATTCTCAAGAAATGCATTCAAAATAAATTATAACTTCGAAAAAAACTATGTAACCACAGATTGAACATAAGAATAGTACCTAACAACTTAGGTGCACTACTCATTAAATAAACGAAAAATATATTCTACTTACAATTTTGCAGTAGATGCAAAAGCGAGATATTTCGAAAAACCGTTTTTGGTGACCTTGAATATCATAAGACCCAGACACGAGACATCACGAGATTTTTGAGGCAATTTTAGAAACCCAAAATGAGGGTAACTAAATAGGGTATTCGTCTGTTGATATTTATTAATTTCTGAGTAATTGGTTGTCTGGAAGAGATCGCTTTTTACACGCTTTATTAGCGATAAGACCGCCTATTGTCTACCTGAATTTTTATTTTTGTAATGTCACTGTACTGTTTTTGGTGATCAATAAAGAATATTTGTATTGTATTGTATTGTATTGTATTGTATTGTAACTATTATACAATAATTACCTATGTTACCAGGCCATTATTTATGTGACTTTTGACCTTGAATATCTTAGAAGCAGACACGAGATTTTGTGAGACTTGACACAATTTTTAGGAATGCCAAACGTTTGCAGGCCATTATTTTACATTCTGAGTTTAGTAACTCTTAGGTACATTATACACATGCTGCGACTGTGTGGTCAGGCATAATATTGGTAGGTACTAACAAAGAGGCACAATATTGCTAGAAATATTGCCACAAACCTGACACTATCTCAATAATTACTTAGATAGAAAACAAACAGATCTCCGTCCTCCAATATCATCGTGAACCTGTCAGATAATAACAAAGAACTGTTTTCAACCAAAGTTTGTTAAGTTTGATTAAAATTTAAATAACTTAGCGCTAACGGTATAAAACTAATTACTTAGATGCCAAGAGAATATCTGATTTTGAAGTTTCTTTGAATACGTTTAATTCAGTATAGCGATATTGTAAACTGACACATCTTGCACGGGTCAAAAATCTACAGTAGTGACCGGCAATATTGGATAGGACTTAGCAAGTACTCAAAAACATCTGAGACGATCTAATGAATGGCTATACAGAGTTCCACTGGATACCTACATTATTGGTTGCTTTATCTTATCATGAAACACTTTCTTAATAATTTATCTACTATTATTTGCTATTATGCAGACGCGGAACCGGAGAGTGGGGGGGGGGGGCAAGGAGTGCAATTCCCCCTGCCCTGACTTATGGCCAATACTAACTTACTACTACATAAAATGTCATTTTTCTGAAAGATTAAACTGGCGAGATGAACTATGTAAGATTGCCCCTCCGTAAACCAAATCATGGATGCCCGTACATACATACGTAAACATTTTGACGTGACAATGTCTAATAAATCGATGGCCGTCGGCTGCACGCACGAAAAAGGTTGACGCAATGTAACGTACATGTATGTACATGTCCCGTACAGAGCAGTGAAGGCCAGGATGTACAAGAGAGCAGCGTGCGCCAGGATGTACAATCTTAGTACTAGCGCTCGGGTAATTTTTAATGGGGGGTGCGGGGGTGGAGGGTGGTTGCGGGGGAGGGGATGCGGGAATTTTAAAGGTGGGATTAAAATTTCATTGATTTGGCCGTAGGATGCACCGTTTTCAAGATATTTGACAAAACACCGGTTCTCGTCCGATCACCGAGGTTAAGCAACGTCGGGCGCGCGCAGTCTTTAGATGGGTGACCGCCTGGTTTCATTTTTGTTTTTTGAATGTTTTATTATGACGTTGTCACGTTAAACTAGGTATCGTCCGTAAACCGACTTTACAGACAACCGGTTTTGTTGTGCACAAACTCACTCTACCTATAGCAGCTGAAACGAATCTAAAGACTCCTCTCACTTCATTCATCGAGCCGTTTAGGGTGCAGGTTGTGCCATAGAAAGATATATACAGGGGCGGATTTACAATTAGATAGAGTAGGCAACTGCCTAGTGGGCCCAATGTGCAGAAATGTATCAGAGTGAAAATTTAACTGGAAAAAATGTGTCGTCGACGACCATAAGTACCTATCTATATGTATCTATTATAAAGCTGAAGAGTTTGTTTGTTTGTTTGTTTGAACGCCCTTTTATTGTTGGACTAGTCATAGGGTGTTATTGCCATAGCCACCACGCTTGGCAGGCGGGTTGGCGACCGCAGTGGGATACCGAAAGATATCGAAGACTCTACTGCCCGTCCTCCAGTATTATTGGCCGCAGTTTTAGCTAGGACATGCCCCGGGTCTGGTTAAGGTTGTGGGATCGCGTTGGAAGCGGATGGTGCGGTACTGATCTGTTTGGCAAGCCTTGGGGAGGCCTATGTGACCCCTTTGACGATGTGCACTTTGAACGTCGACCAATTTATGAAAACATTTTGTCAACCACAGATACTACTTAAAGAGATGGTCGGTCAACCTAACCCCACTAACTGCTGAAATATACCGGATAAATTTTAGGCCACAGTGTATTTGTTTTAATAATCCGCTTAAACTGTTAATTTACTTAATGGAGCTTTGATAAATCGCATATTAGTGTGGTGCTTTGTTGCTTTAATAGGATTTGCCACGACCAGGGCTTTCAAATTCAGGCCTAATAGACCTGGTTACGGCATATCAACATTAAGTAAGTGCTTACATAGTACTTCTAATTAACAAACGGAGAGGAGGAAAGGAGACGCCTTTGCCCAGCAGTTGGACATATATTATAGCCTATAAAAATAATACAAATTTAACTTGCAACTTTCGAAGTTACGTAAGTTGGTGCGTTGTGGTTTCCAAATTTGTAAACGATTGTTTAAACACTTCCTGGTGGATATAACAGGATAAGGGGCTGAAATTTTGCATACAAAGTAATTCCGGTGTCGATACAATAATTTTATTCTGATAATGAAATTCTGGTGGTCCTTCAGGATCGTCTCCGTAGTAGAGAACTATTCAACGATTTATGGTAAGTATATTATAGACTTGAATTTTATTTTTTTGTATATGATTACATTCATCGAACTGTATTAAATGAGGACAAAATATACTGAGGCTGTATTGTCTAACGCGCGGACGCTTGCCTTCGCTTTCACCATCTCTTTCTGTCACCATCTTATACCGTTTGACAGAAAGAAATAGTGAATGCGATAGCAACACAGATAGCAAGCTTCCCCGCGCTAGACAATAAAGACTACAACAAACCGGGAGCGCGGGGCGTCGACGAAGTGCCCAGCGCGGTCAATAACACTGAATCAAATACGGTGTGCCGCGCTGCCGGTGTGTGGCACCGTATATTTGATTCAGTGTTATAGAGCGCGCTGCAATGAGAACGCTCCGACGACACCCCGCGCTCCCGGTTTGTTGTGGCCTTTAGAGCTCTGGTTTTATTGTGTTCGAGTCAAAGAGTTTATACTTAGTAGATTTCGACCAAGATAAGTCTGCAACGATTTTGATAGTACACGCAGTGCATGTGTTATTTATACGTCATAATTTCATAGAAGTTTGACGTTTATTATAACACTTCACTGCGTGTGGTATCAAAATCGTTGCAGACTTATCATGGTCTGACTTTAGGGGAGCCCAAGACCTTAGTGCAAACTTTAATGCCACATTGCGCTGTATTTATTTATGCTACCTTCAATTTGCTTGAAAAAGGAAATAAATCATGGGACGATTGACACCAATTGATCTAGTCCCAAACTAAACAAAGCTTGTACTATATGGGTAGGGTAGGGTACTAGACAACGGATAAACACACTAAACACACTAATATTTATATAGATAAATACATAATATTAAACGTCTAGGACTTAAGGACAAATATTCTTATTTTCACACAAAATGTCTGCCCCGACCGGGAATCGAACCCGAAACCTTAAGCTGCGTAGTCAGGTTTTCTAACCACTAGGCCATCCGGTCTTCGATGAAAGTAAGTTGTAAATAGATTTTTTTTTAGCCTGTTAAAATGTCCCACTGCTGGGCAAAGGCCTCCCCTTTTTTCCGCCATTCGTCCCTATCGAGAGCATGATCCTGCCAATCTACTTGATATGCGTCCAAGTTGTCCCGCCATCTTCTCTTCGGTCTGCCTCTGTTTCGATGGCCATCCCGCGGAACCCAATAGGTGGTAATTTGGGCCCATCGCTGTGGGTGTATGCGGCAGACATGACCAGCCCAGTCCCACTTGAGCTTAGCGGTCTTAGCGCCCACATCTGCAACGCAGGTCTTGGAGCGCAGTTCGGTGTTTCTGATGCGATCAGTTCTACGATCACCCAAAATACTGCGCTCCATTGCCCGTTGGCAAACCTTGAGCCTGGACTTTTGAGCTTCAGTCAATGACCAAGTTTGAGCGCCGTAAGTTAGGATGGGCAGAATGCACATATCGACGAGTTGTAAATAAAGAGTTGTAAATAGATATTTGCATTTTTTATTTTGTGTAATTGACCACGTTTATTTTAATTTTCCTATCCCAATATCATTATTTTTATCAATAAAAATATTAAAGTGAAGTTTTCATACTACGTTTTTATCTATTAAACGTTTATACCAATGTCTGAAATGGTTTCTAATACAGTGTTACCATGAAAAAGAGTTTCCACGTATGTGTGCTAAAAATGTAATAGCACTGCCGGTATACACCTCTCAGATTGGCTGTAGTTTGTATGAGACCTCTGTGCGAATTGGGAAACTCACAGAAATTATATTTTCCTTCACCAAAAAGGTCATGGCTAATTCGAAATTTATTTAAATATAACTAAAAAGTTTATAAGTTAACTCTGGTCCGTGTAAACCAGCCTTATTTTTTATCTCTTAGCAGATATCTGTGATTTTGATATAATAATAATTAATATTGTATCAGTAGATTTACAAGCGAAAAAGTTTCCGGGTGCGCCGGTGGGACTTGAACCCACGTCCACGTGAATATTGTATCAGTCATAATTCATAATTTTTTTTAGTTCTGGGACTTTTTATCCCACACCTTGCAACCCTGATTCTGTCACCACTTCTGTCACCACTCATGTTTGATGTTACTGTCAGTGTCAGTGTCAAAATCACATTGAAACTGACTGGCAAGTTTCCAATTTTAATCGCTGGAAATATTATAGAAAATCTTCCATTAAATTACAAGAAGAGAACATGTCTTTCCTAGTAAAACAATTCGGCAGACGGGTATGTATTTTATAATCTAACATTATTAGTTTGTTGCATCTTTTGTTCATGCATAAAATCGTCTTTTTTGCACTTCTAGGCGCTGCTTCCAGCGATTTCTGCTGTGAAGAAAGTTAATTTATCTACCAGTAAGTCAATGAACTATTCTTGCTTGTTATTTACACCGTTTTATCTCTTATTTTGTTATATAACCTCCTTAGAACTGATTGTGCTTAGAGTTCATGGCAGGTCCTTGAAAAATTAGATCTAATTAAGTATAGAGAAAGCTTAAATAAAATTTAAAATTAGTTCTGTAATCTTTAATTTAAAAGTACTGTGAAACACAGACATAATTACTTAAATAAGAAACAGGGCACTTGTGTAGTACCTACCTAGTATTTGAGGTACCATGATTTGAACCCATCGTTGATTCTTTTTCAAGGTTTCTTAGAAGGAAAAGCCAACCATGAACTAACTCGAGGAGAGTTGGTGTGTGGGAGCGCTGCTGGGACAGTAACCTGTCGGCTCCAACCACGGAGAACCGGGCTGAATGACTGTGCAAAACGATCGACAGCCCGCCTGACTCAGCAAGGCGTCCCCATACATCATCATCATCATCAACCTCGATTACTTATACATTAGTGACTCTGAGAATAATAATAGAAATAACATGAAATACAAAATTATTCCAACTTTTCCTTAAATAAATAAATCTGTGCCTAGCATGAAGACGTTGATATCTAAATAAATTTATGTTTTGAACTTATCAACATGTTCACACCAGGCACGGAAATATCACGGGACAATTCACACCAATTGACCTAGTCCCAAACTAAGCAAGCTTGTACTATGGGTACTAGATAATAGATAAACATAATTATTATAGATAAATACATACATATTATACACCCAAGACTCGAGCACAAACATTCATATTATTCACACAAATATCTGTACTGACCAGGAATCAAACCCAGGACCTCAAGCTTCATAGTCAGATTCTCTAACAACTAGGCTATCTGGTTGTCCTTACTACATATATTTGGACAAAACCCTCATGGACTTTGACATGCATTTACAGTAAAATTACTTAAAGTTTACCACTGACAGATGGTTTGCCTTCATTTCATATTCAACTTTAACAACCTAAAAATAAAGCCAATTTTAGAATACTGTTACCCATGTTTGCAGATTTTGTAATAACTACTTTATTTGTATGGCGTTAAAGTTGGAAATGAAATGAAGGCAAGCAATCTGTCAGTGGTAAACTAAAAGTAAACGTATTGTAGCCACTTTTTAAGCCACCATATTGTGTCTGTATTTCAGCCAGTGCAGTTTTCGCTCCGAAGGTCCAGAAGCCAGCTCCAGACTTTGCTGCCACTGCTGTTGTAAATGGTGAATTCAACCAACTGAAGTTGTCTGATTTCAGCGGAAAATATGTTGTGCTCCTCTTTTATCCATTAGATTTGTAAGTATAAACTTCAAATTGGTCTATTCCCATTAGTTCTATTATCAGTCCCATTGATAGAACTAGTTGAAATTTTTGTCCCATTACCATAGTCATTTTATGGAACTAAATCAAAATATATTTTCAGATAATAAAATCCATACATTGTTAGTTTATGCCTAAGAACTATGTTAGGAGATGAAACAGTGCAATACTATTATTTATGAGTATGACACTCAACTAATTGTCTAATAATAAATTAACTAAATTAATTGACAAATTGATATAATAATGTACCTTGAAAAACATTCAAATTCAATTGATAAAAACTTTAGGCCGTGTTCAAACCAAATGTATAGTAAGCCGCCGAATGTGAGCAGGCTCACTGAGCCCCAGTGAATAATATGAAAAAACGTAATAGCGTATTGTTGGTTAGGTGTGAACGAAAAAATTAATACCTGTGTATGCATAACGCTCGCTCACTTTTGGCGGCTGACAGTCAGTTTGTTTGGTTTGAACACGGCCTTAGTCAAAATTAATTACTGATACAAAAAATTCCAACTAATTCCATTATTGGATTTTGGAACTGATAATAGACTAAGTGGGAATAGACCCTTCATTACATTTTAATTTTTTTAACAAACTGCATTTGTAATTATTATAATTACTTTGCCTATATTTGTGTCCGACTGCTGGGCAAAGGCCACTTGTCTTGACCTCTACATGTTCCTATCCAGAGTTATATTTGACCACTCCTTCAGTTCCCCATTCAGTTGTCTTGCCATCTCCACCTCAACCTGCCTTGCCATTGCTGCCCATCGAGCAGTACCCACCATGTGACTGAGTACACCTGTCTGTGTGGGTGCATCCTGCAAACATGTCTGACCCAGTCCCATTCAACCTTGATAGTTGCTTAATGATGATGATGGTACTTGAGAGTTAATTTTCTACTCAAATGCTGATTCAAGAGAAACTTAATCTGTATATTGTACCATTGTAAACATTAGCGCTGTCTGGGTAGTTGTAAACATCAGAATAAGTAATTATAAAACTGAAAATATGGCTGTGTTCAGGTATTCTTGACCACCTAGAACAAGATACAGGTTATACCAGTGTGAAGCAGCAGTACTCCTGCTGCGTTTCGTATGGTCAGTGAGAGTGCCTCCCCTCCCCCTTCCCTATTCCCTCTCCTTTTTTAAAGGCCGGTAACCGATCAATGACTCTTTGAGTTGTTGATATTTATGTGTGGTGGTGATCATTTTGCATCAGATGACCTGCTTGCTCGTTTGCCTCTTTCTAAGAGTGAATTTATTTTTCATGCCATTTTATTTTGGTGCCCTATTAGACAGCTGCAAAGTATTAGCCCATTGTAATCAAATAACACATGTCTACATCTAGTTAGGCCAGTAATGCTTTTTATCAAACCCTTATCTTCAATCGTCTATGAATTATCAAGGTACAAAGTGAGGTTTTCTGGTTTCTTATCAAACAAAATAGTCTCATTCATTATTTTCATCTAGGTAATAGGTAATAACGGGCTAATTTCCGCAACTAGACGTCACTGTGCGCCTATTTTGCGTAACTGGCTCTAGGCACTATTTGTGCAAGCCTAACTCCTTGAGGAAGCCTAGCAGACCCTTTACGTTGCCGACAACTTCCTGGAGCGGCCTCGGTGTCCCAAGGTGTAGTGCCCTGTAGCTCGGCACACTACGCATGGTAGGATGTGTGAGGCCGTTTCATCTGCCTCCATGCATGGTCTGCACAGGGGGCTGTCTGTAGCACAAATAGAATGAATAGTCTTGATTGATTGACTCATCAACACCCAGCCCTAGTAGGCTGAAATTTGCATTGAGGTTGCCTTTTTACAGGTAATTTAGGCGAGGAACAATGACGGATTAGTTAGAATTCCCACGGGATAGGGACAAAGTGGGATTTATGATGACGTCCTCCATGTCGTGTCCGACAAAGGCGAACCTTTCAGCTTATTTGTTACTTGTGTGCCCGAATATGCCTGGCAAAGCCAAACTTTGTTTTGGAGCTCCTATTACAAGGCGCGCAATGTAATTGACCATGTATAGGTAGGTCTCGGACAGGTCTTTATAATGAGGCTTTCGGCATCCAGGTACTCTAAGCGATGCTTTTCAAAATCTGTAGCAGCCTTATTAACAGATCTTCCCAACTCTCGCATGGGAGTTACATGCGTTGAGCTGGCTCCTTGGGACATCCTTGTAACGCAAAAACTGGCCTCCAGGAGTCCGCTTTCCCTCCTTTTATTGGGAGTAGAATACGACGGGAAACGGGATTTATATATTGGATTCCGAGTGACCGTATCTCCATAATTATGATTGTTAGAATCTTCAAATGTGGCTTGCAACTAGTTAATTATAGCAGTAAAAACAAATTTCATGAATTTTAAAATGGAAATTCCCACATGGCAAGGAAAAAGTAACGAATCATCCACCCCATCAAACTTTTACACGGGTTTATAATACAAAAATTGTATATGGTGCCGTCACTTTAAAAAATGCTTTTCTATTTCAGCACTTTTGTCTGTCCCACGGAACTGATAGCGTTCAGCGAGAAAGCCAAAGACTTTGCTGGCATAGACTGCCAGGTGATTGGTGTGTCCACTGACTCTGAGTTCAGCCATCTTGCCTGGATCAATACCCCGAGGAAGGTAATAATTTTTAGGGTTTTGTACCCAAAGGTAGGTTTTGAGGTGCCAATGGGACCCTATTACTGAGACTCCAATATCTATCACAGAGCTGTATCTCTTGAACGGTAATAAATAATAGCACAATAAAGATAAGTAAATTTTTAAAGCAATTATGAATGTTTAAAAATCAACAACAAGACTCGGTATTCGGTAAAATCGGTGTCGGGCAAGTGTGAATAGCTTTGTATAAAATGTTCTGCCACTGGAACGTCCGATTGAAATCCGGGCCCGACATCCGACTAGTGGGCACCTGCTCATAAATACTTACAATACGCTCCTGTATTATCTGCCTTGAGAAATATTTCTCTATTGTAGCTTAAATTAAATTACTAGTACGCTTATGTTAAAATACCCTCCAATGACATTCGTAGACTGGGAACGAACTTCTTTGACTCATAAACGGGTCTAGAATTGTCGTTATGGACTCAAAAGTAAAAGGGGTTTCTTCCGACCCATGAAAATCACTATTCATGGTACTTATCACTACAAAAACCTCTGTTGAAAAGAAACTGGAAAGGAGCACAGCAAGGTACATTTTTTCAAAACAACTCTACAATGTGACTCTAGTCTCAGGGTAAACGATTAGAAACAAAAACATACAGGTAGGGGAAACCGAGGACGGTTGTGACACAGAAGAGTAGTGACAAAGTCGATTTTTTATTTAGAACTTATAACTGCTAGCGAGCTCGCAATAGCGCGCGTTTTTTAGTTCAAGTCTCGAGCTATCAAACACGCGCTGTTGCGAGCTTGCTAGCAGTAAATAAGTTCCCAATAATCGACGATGTCACAACTCTCCTCGGTCTCCCCTGCCCCTATTATGTATCTACATTGAAAATAATTGTGATAGTCATTCATTGCTGCTGTGTTGATTGCAGGATGGCGGTTTGGGTAAACTAGAGATTCCTCTACTGGCCGACTACAAGAAGACGATTTCACAGGACTATGATGTCCTACTTGAAGGCGGTTTTGCTCTCAGAGGTAATCACTTTTATCTAAATAAAAGTTCTGACTTAATGAGTCCAGCCCAAACCCTTCGACCCAGACAGAATGCTGAAATTTTGTGTTGAACTTCCTTTTATGATTTAGATCCGGAGCGTTACAACTTAGGGATCTTTAAAAAACGAGCCTACCAATTCCTAAAAGGGTCGGCAACGCACCTGTGATGCCCCCCGTGTTGCAGGTGTCCATGGGCGACGGTGATCGCTTTTCATCAGGTGACCCGTCTGCTCGTTTGCCACCTCTTATATAAAAAAAAAAAAGATGAGAAATAATGACACATTTGATTAATATAGTTATCCTGATATTAGTGGTACTTAATTCTAATATTTTAAATTTTTTTCTATAAATGTAATACCTATTATTATTTTTTTATTGTGAACGGGCAAACGAGCAAGCGGGTCATCTGATGGAAAATGATCATCACCGCCCATAAATATCAACAACCCAAAGAGAGTCTCTGATCTGTTGCCGGCCTTTAAATAACTTTAATTTCAATACTAGATGAAAAAAAACCCGCCTGTATAATTCCAGTTCCCATGGGAATTCCGGGAAAATATATATACTATGTCACTCGCGGAACTGAGACGAATCTAATGACACCTCACACTTCAAAATCCATTGAGCTGTTTAAGCTGCAGGGCGTGCCAAAGAATTATACATACATACATACCTATGTACCTACATACATAAATACATACGCTCGAAAAACATAACCCTCCTTTGACAGTCGGGTGATGACAGTCGGGTGAAAAGGAGAGGGAATAGGGGAGAGGTATTGGGCCCCCGACGCTCTCACCTAAATCTCACGATACGCTTTTATATCATAATAAATTGTGTAGTTTAATAAATTAATGGGCTCAGAATGCATCATGTTGTCCAGCATTAGCTGAGGTATAAATGGGTGAATAAATTTTTTTGTGTTGTTTACTCTGTCCACGGTTGTCCAAGTGACGTCGTCATACTGTTTTATGAAAAAAATGCTTAGGTTGTCCGGGAGACAAAATTTCTGTAACCGGGCCATTCTACTTTTCGTTGACCAGTAATTTTTTGTACTGTGCTCTTCAAATATTTTTTTTACAAAAACGGTAAAGTGCTCGGTTTAAATCATTTAAGATTTAAATAGGCACATAATTAAGCTTACATTTAAAATTATCACTACGTATAAAAAGTGATCATTATTATCTATAAAGTAGGTAACGCAGTGGACATGCATGTCCCCGCCATTTGTATGGAAATTGATGTATTTTCCGCTGAGTTACCAATTTTTCCACAAAATTTCTTTGAATTTAAAGTTTTACTGCTTTAAAACATTAAATTTAGGTGTTTCAGTTTGTATATAAGTTATTTACACTTGAAAAAAATCACCAGGTATGCATTATATTTCACAAAAGATTATTGGTTACTTAAAAGTAGAATGGCCCAACCATAGCAACGGGTGGCAAGAAAAAATGGTTACTCCCAAATATTTGCACTTGTGTGCTTAGTGTTTTTAACGGATTGTATCTGTGATCATTCCAGGTCTATTTGTGATCGACCGGAATGGCATACTGCGGCATATGTCGGTGAACGACCTGCCTGTCGGCAGATCTGTCGACGAGACCCTACGGATCGTCAAGGCTTTCCAGTTCGCCGACAAGCATGGGGAAGGTTAGGAAAATAAACTATATACCTACTAGCTGTTGCACGCGACTCCGTATGCAAAGAAGTCATTTATCGCTATCCCTCGGGAACTGTGCAATTTTACTGGATAAAAACTATCCTATGCCCTTCCCAGGGTCTCAAACTATCTCCATACCAAATTCAATCTAAATCGGTTCAGCGGTTTAAGCGTGAAGAGGTAACAGACAGACAAACACTTTCGCATTTATAATATTAAGTATGGATAATAATGGATATAAAATTCAAAGTTCTAACAAACTGACTGATATATCAACGCCCAGCCCAAACGGCTGAATTTAAAAAATAATAGAATAGAATAGAATAATTTTATTTCGGGCTGCATAGGCCCATATAAAAAATACCTTAAAGACTAACATACATATTTATATTATACTTAATTAACAACTTAATTACTGACACGAGAAGTCTGTGACGTGGGCACTTTCGCGGTGTCAGTTAACCGGCCAAGAAACCGGCCGGTAAGCGACACCTTTCGGCCAAAACTCTTCTCTTGTGAAGGTCGACAGTTGATCAGTCGGAACCCTCGCCACAAATGAATTAAAATTCATGTCATGGCGGGATAATATAGGCACACATATACCTTGAATGTCATAGAAGTACACTAAGCTGGAATTTTTCGAAATTCCCACGGGATAGGGAATATCATCATCATCAGCCTATGCTCGTCCACTGCTGGACATAGGTCTCTCCCATGGCACGCCACTGAGCACGATCCTCGGCCACTCACATCCAGCTCTTGCCGGCCGCCTTGCGAAGATCATCGCTCCACCGAGTCTGAGGACGTCCCACGCTACGTTTGCCGACCCGTGGTCTCCACTCAAGAACTCGTCTACCCCAACGGTTATCGGTTATTCGGGTTATATGGCCTGCCCATTGCCACTTCAGCGTGCTAATGCGGTGGGCTATGTCGATAACTTTGGTTCTCTATCGGATCACCTCGTCACAAATGCGATCTTTCAGAGAAACTCCGAGCCTATACCCTTTCCATAGCACGTTGAGCAACTTTAAATTTATGGACCTGCCCTACCGTGAGTGTCCATGTTTCGGAGTATACGGGAATTTAGGGAATATATGGGATTTATATATCTACTATATCGGACCGGAAGACGCAGTGTAGGTAGGCATCCAACAAGATGGAGCGACGACCTGGTTAAGGTTGCGGGATCGCGTTGGATGCGGATGGCACGGGACCGATTCGTTTGGCGAGCCTTGGGGAGGCCTATGTTCAGCAGCGGACGTCTTTCGGCTGAAATGATGATGATGATGATGATGGGATTTATATTTCCGCTTCAAAGTTGAAATTTCTTGAACCTGTTTTTTCTTTCAGTTTGTCCTGCTAACTGGAATCCAGACACTAACAACGCTACGATCAAGCCGAGCCCTCAAGAGAGCAAGGAGTATTTCCAAAAAGCTAACTAACTATAATTCAAGAACGTATTACGCCTGTATCTCATTTAAAACCTTTGGGGCATTTATTTAAGGTCTTTTATAGAACAGGCTTGTGAAAAACCACTGAGGGATACTTCGTAATATAATAAAGTTGTGATATTCAAATGAGAAAGTATTGTGAAAACTTTGAGTGGTCGAATGTTATTTTTCTCGAAATATTTCATTTATTTATAATAGGTAGTAAGAAATAAACATTTTTTTAAGTTTAATTGGTTTTTCATTAATATATTGACCTGCATAGTTTCAGCAGTAAGAAAAGAATAGGGATGTTGACCCCATAATTCGAAGACACGACTCCAGTAAAAAAACGCTTTATTTTATCAAGTTAGGTATGAAGTATAAATACAAAAAGATACTTCATACCTAACTTGATAAAGTTGGCACAGTAGCGCCATCTCTTGGTCCAGGTGAGCGGTTAGTTCCGAAGGAGTGTTAAGTCTCTCGGTAGAGGGCATAACATAGATGCGCGCTTTATGTATGTATGTATGTATGTAAAACTCTTTATTGTACGTAAAACATGAAAATTAACAGTTAACAAGAGAAACAGATGTACAAAGGCGAACTTATCCCTTAAAGTGATCTCTTCCAGTTAACCTTTGAACGATTGACAGGACACCAGAGACAAGAGTAGGCATACAATGCAGAGTAAAAAGAGTCGAAATCAAAAGTAAACCCAAACCAATAAACTTAACATAATCAATACATAAACATACAAAGAATACACGCAAGTACACACTAATATAATATATCATGAATACAGAAGACTAATACATATCATATCAACATAAATAGACTAACTACATAAAAATTACATAAATACATTAATATACGCATATACACTAAACAGAGAATACAATAGAGGTTGTCTCTATTTAAGAGGAACTGTCAAGCCAGTACGCCCCCAAGCGACTCCGGAAGATGGCTACCGACTGCGACTGCCTGATTTCACTCGGCAACCGATTCCACAGACTAACAGCGTGCACGGAGAAGGATTTGGAATAGGATTTGGATTTAGTTACAGGAAAAGCTAACGAAAGATTATTACTTGACCGCAACCGGTTCCCAGATCCAGCAGCCAAGTAATTAAATCTTTCGAAAAGGTAGGAAGGGGACTGTGGTTTAAAAAGGACATCATTATCACTGCATAAGGTGATTATAACAGACTGAAATGTACGATGTATGGGAAAAATTCGTCGCTAACCTCTAGACCAGTGATGGTGTAGGGGTAAGCACGCAGCACGGAATGCTGAGGACCTGTGTTCGATTCCCAGCGCTGGTCTTTTTTCTGGGGTTTTTTCTGTGCATCTATATTTCAGTTTGTATTTAGTTTGAAATATATAGTTGATTGAGTTGGCGAACAAGTAACTTAAGTTGCTATTGCCATTCAAACTCTATGGGAGAATTGTTTTGACAGCTCATAAAAAGTACGTCAGTTGATTGGTGGTGTCAACGTTCGTATTGTGGCTAGCAGTAGGATGTGTATTGGTTGAAGATGGTGATGGATAATAATGATAAAGTAGCTATTTGAACTCCTAAGTAAAGTAAAACTCAAAACACATAGAGCTGGTACAGTCAGCAGCAGAGCAATCATGGTGCTCAAAATATATAAATGTACATCATAATGATAGGGGACAAACGAGGAGGCAAGTCACCTGATGGAAAGCAATCACCGCCGCCCATGCACACCCACAACACAAGTTGAGTTACAGATGCGTTGCCGGCCCTTTACACGCGACTCTACGTCCTATTCCAAAGCGATAAGAGTGTGTCGATTATTTCGAACACCAGAACCGCTGAACCACACAAGCAATGGCTGAAAGATAGACAAGATTCTCATTCTCACTAATGATAATGAATGCTACATTTTTAAAAGATCTGACAGTAGTAATTTTGCGTATGAAACTGAAGAGCCGTAACTTTTCACCGAAAGAACAGCAGTTTACAGACCCCCAGAGGGGTGTCCCATTTGTCCTATAGAACTGTGAAATCTTGATGAAACAAGAGTTCAAAATCGTGCCAAATATTATATCAGTTCAAAACAAAAGAGCTGATTTAACTTTGAAACGGCTGAACCGATTTTTATGAAACATATCTTAGAACCATCAACAAAAAACCAGCTTTCTTATAAAAAAACCTTATCCAAATCGGTTCACCCGTTTACGAGCTATACAGACAGACAGACACACACACATAGCGGTCAAACTTATAACAACCTCTCTTTTTTTGTCGGGGGTTAAAAATGCGTGTTCATGTAGTTCCTCCACCTCCACACTGTATGAACACGCACAGTATATCACACAAACCCAATTATCACTACCACCAAACTACACTGACCTCTGACTGTTTCGAACTCGACCAGAGTTCATCTTCACAGTACCGCAACCGTTCACTGTGCTACCATTTGGCTTAGATTATACTCACATGAAGCTTGTAAGCGACCACGTCTCAGTTCCGTATATCATCACTTTTTTATTATGAGAGGGCGACAAACAAGGAAGAGGGTCATCTGATGGTGTAGGTAGCACTACAGGTACCAGGGTGTAACCTTCTCGTTCGAAATTTCATGTTGACGTTCCATACATCTGCCAAAGAAATTATCTTGAAATTGATTGTGAAAAGGTTCTACTCTGGTAAGTACGTTCAGTTTCCTTGACAGCGTTCTTGGACAGCGCCCTTTAACTTTAAATTTAAAATATCATCCAGAGTGAATATTTATCATCATTATCATCCCAGCCTATATAGGTAGGTACGTCCCACTGCAGGACACAGGCCTCCTCTCAGAATGAGAGGATTGGGCTGGGATGATGACGATGATGTAGGATAGGAAAATCCAAGCGTTGACTAAAAGAAAATTGTTAAATCGGTTACGCTCTTAATTTATATAACAAGTAGATAAGAACATCACCGAAAGTAATAATGAGTATGTAAATAATGTTAAGGAATTTAAAGTAAACTAATACAAAAACAACCATTATCAGTAAATTAGGTACTTACTTCGAGCGGCGCAAATTCCAATCAATTGTTTAAATTAATTTTTATGATATGATTAAGATAATAAAAAAAGTATTATTATTTACATTTATTGCACCTATTGTCATGTCAGTGTTATCTTATCTTATCATATCAACATTAGTATATTATCGTAATTTTTTGCGCTATCGAATCGTAATTATATCAAAACAATAGATACTACGTCCAGGTAGAAAGTAGATTGAACGAACGAGGGATAACATAATATCACACGAGATGGCTTAGTAAAGGCCCCTTCCTCACTTGGTGGTGCGGTATCGGCGCTTTAAAGTACTAATACGCACGGTAATTTACCGATTCGTTACCGAGCGCCTACCTACATTTAAATGCACGATTCCTGATTAGCGCGGGCTGGTATTGATATAACAGCGAATTATTCGCATTAAATAATAATAATAATAATTAAAATTAAAAATTTAGTTTATAATAGTTAGATATTTAGTTTATAGTTAAGTTTTATTCACTGTTATTAACTGTTGTGTGTTTTAACGACCGCTTTAGCCTAGTTGGTAGTGACCCTGCCTACGAAGCAAGGGGTCCTGGGTTCGAATCCCGGTAAGCACATTTATTTGTGTGATGAGCACGAATATTTGTTCCTGAGTTATGGATGTTTTCTATGTATTTAAGTATTTATTTATCTATATAAGTATGTTTATCGTCGTCTAGTACCCATAGTACAAGCTTTGCTTAGTTTGGGACTAGGTCGATTTGTGTAAGATTGTCCCCTGATATTTATTTATTTATTATTTATTTATTTTTTCTTAATTGGTTTGTTTAAGTACTGTATAAGACTAAACCATATTGCTTATTCATTACGAAAAAAAAAAATTTAACATCCACATAAGCACATCCGCATAAAATCAATGCGGAGCTTATGTGTATGTTGAACAAGTCGGTACAGGAACTACTTAGCGGCGGCGCGTACAGCGCACTCACGTGCTAGGTATTTTCCTTAGTGAACAATTTTTCAGTGGTGCCGTGCCGGACTAATTTACGACCGTTTTCGAAATCGCCTAGATCCAGAAAAGAAAGCCAAGTTGCTGCTCGTTAAATATAACGCACCCATTTTCATTCATTCATTATTTTTTTTTTATTGATAGAGGGAGGCAAACGAGCAAGTGGGTCACCTGTTGGTAAGCGATCACCACCACCCATGAGAACCAGAAGCCCCAGAAGGGTCACTAGTCCGTTGCCGGCCTTTAAGGGAACAATACACTCTTTTCTTGAAGGACCCGATGTCCCGATGTTATGTAAAATAAGTAAAACTTAATATTTTTTGGATTTTAATGTACCAAATCCCTTCCCCTCTACACTCTTCTGTTTACTTCTATTAGCGATAACTATAAATTAAAAATTTTACAAACCCCCAACGCAATTATGTCACTCGTATGTTTGAACATTAAGTCAATGCCCGTTATGCGTCTAAGATCCCTTCCGCAGCTAACAAAAGAGCTGATAACTTTGAAACGGCTGAACTGATTTTGATGAAACATATCTAAGAACCATCTCCAAGAAACCTGATTTCTATTAAAAAAAACCGCATCCAAATCGGTTCACCCGTTTAAGAGCTATGATGCCACGAGACAGACACACAGACAGACGACAGACAGACACACAGACATAGCGGTCAAACTTATAACACCCCTCTTTTTGTGTCGGGGGTTAAAAACGGAACTGCACGATATGAAGGTTCGAATATCGAATTTCGTAGTAGGTATAAAGCCTGTTTCTGTCCATAGACGTGCAGCTAGATAATGGAGCAGAGTTGCGGCACAGAATAAGTAATAGTACTAACGTACAGAAGGATCACTCACGAACAAAGGTCAACTTTAGGTATAAAAACTTTCCTACTCCTGCTGCGTGCACGCGAAATTAAAACTTATCGTGTGATACGAGCGTTCATATTCCGTTGGGCACCGCTGATCCGAAACCAAGGGCACAGGGTTCCCACTCGCCCATATTTGGTAGGTATATAAATCAAGAAAGATAACAGTGTGTATTAATTCAGTAAACTACCTTTAGTATGTAAGTAAGTTTTTTATAATATCGTTTAGAAGTCATTGTTTGTTGCAAAAATCACAGAATAAAAAGATGCTTAATTACGCGCGACGCGGCTAGCGTGCGAACTGAAGGCCGCGCGACAACCTACTGCCATACTCCTCCCGGGAGGAGCGCCGGCCAAACATACCTAAACTGCGGAGTGAAACCCCCCTGGTTGCGGTACTGTTGTTCCATACGATGATCTTTGTCTGCCCAGTTTCCCCGATCTTCCTCGCTCCGCTTCTCCGTTTTGTATGATTTTTATACCATTTTTGCAAGTCCCTGTCCACTGAAGAGGGGGAGAAATTTTGTGCGATTCTATTCTATTCGATGATTTCAGGGATAAAAACCACCCTATGGCCTTTCTCGGGACTCCAGCTATCTGTATACCTACCAAATTTCATTTAAATCGGTTGAGCGGTTTAAGCGTGAAGACACACGACACACAGACGTATAGACAGACACACTTTCGCATTTATAATATTAGAATGGATAATAATGGGTGATAATATTATGTTGTAAAAATAATAAACTTTAACCAGATAAACCCCCACATGCGATTTCTTATCGATTTAAACCTTATTTAATAAATTACAAGGGTTCAGTTATTGAGTCACCTCGGCACTAACGAAAATGACGCGCTTCGCTATTGTAATTGCAGTGTGGTATGTTTTCAATTTATATTTTTTATTTCATCCAATTACTGTTGTAACTTTTGCTTTTTTTTGACGAAGATTTATTTATTCAATCTTTTATATGCATTGAATCCCCCTTTAGAAGAAAAAAATACTTACTTTAAACCATAAGTTTCCAACCTTTTATGGATTAAATCCCCCTTTCAAAGAAAAAAATACTTACCAGGGCATTTTCATTTTAAAAGACGCAGCTTTTTATGACGAAATTTTGATTTTTTCTTACTCAAAATCAAGAGCGCTACTGAAATTAAAAGCTTTTTATTAACTTGCAAATTGCTTACATTAGGAAGCATGTATGTACGGGTCAAATCTTGGAACTCTCTTTAAGTGGTCGGATTTACTTGAAATTTGGTATACCTACTTATTATGTAGGTTGGATCATGGATGACAATGCAAGTATAGTCAACGAATAAGCTTGCATTTAAAATTGATTTTTTAATAAAAACTTATTTATGATAAAAAAATGACTGTAACTTTCTATACAATTTTTTTGTGTCCGTTTCGGAACGAACTATATTAACTAGATAAAAAAAATATATAGAAAAATGTCACAAAACTGATTCAAAAAATATAAGGACACTTTTTTCTTTTGTACCTAAATGAATTTACACACTTTTTATTGAAAACATCCCTACACTCTACAAATGTACCTACGTACAGTCAGCCTCAGAAGTCGCTGAATATTTTAGTGGGTGCCTGTCGTATCACATAATGTTTATTGTCTTAAAAAAATTTGTCCGCGAATGTTTGGCATAATGTCTGCACTGTTCTACGTGTAATTGTAGAAATAAGGTCGAAAGCCGCCGAATTTAGTCGCGCAGGTGCTGTAAGACATTACAGTAGAGATCCTATCATGCACCTATGAAGTTCCTTTCTTCAGGTGGCTGCTAACGGCGAGCGCTTCAAACATCAGAAACAAAAGGCAATCGACGGCAAAGACATTCCCTGCTGACTTCCATTTCGGTGCCGCAACTGCGGCCTACCAGATCGAAGGAGCTTGGGACGTGGATGGTAAAGTATATGCACGCATGCCTCAGATTGCATTTTAAAAAAAAAATCTCTTTTATCGTTGGGTTCAGTTAGCTTTTTATTGTTATTGAATACTTTATCTTGTTTCGATCTTTTCAAACAGCAGTTTTTTTTCTGTAGGCAGGTTTTTTTTTATTATTGTTCAGAAACTATTTAAGAATGTTATATTGTTTACTTTATTTTAGGCAAGGGTATGTCAATATGGGATTACTTGGTCCGCACTGATCCTGTTCATATCACAGATACCACCAATGGAGACATAGCAGCAAACTCTTACTATAACTACAAAAGAGATATCGAAATGCTCAAAGAATTGGGTGCAACCCACTACAGGTTCTCTATATCGTGGCCAAGAATCCTTCCTCTGGGTCGTGCAAACTACGTGAACCAACGGGGAATAGATCACTACAACGCATTCATTGATGAGCTCTTAGCAAACGACATTGTACCCTTCGCAACGATGTACCACTGGGATTTGCCTCAAACCTTGAGCGAGCTTGGTGGATGGACAAACGAGGAAATAGTAGACTGGTTCGGAGACTATGCAAGGATACTGTATCAGAACTTCGGTGACCGTGTGAAGCACTGGTTGACTATTAACGAACCTTACATCCACTGCAACTTTGGCTACGGGTATGGTGATCATGCGCCTCGTATCTTTTCTGCTGGTCAAGCTTACTACGAGTGCGGGAGACATATACTTCTTGCCAACGCTAGAGCCTACCATATTTACAATAACGAGTTCAGAAACACGCAAAACGGTCAGGTTGGTTTCGTTTTGAGCTCCGAATGGGCGTATCCTGCCACCGATTCAGTTGATGATATCCAGGCTGCGGAAGACTCCATAGCTTTCCATGTGAGTAGTGTTGCCAAAAAACTGATCGTGTATAAATATTTTTAGCGAAGCTACCTTTTTGAAAAGTTACATTTAATCTTTATCTTCAGCTTGGGATATATATGCATCCGGTCTTTTCTACGGAAGGGAACTATCCTCAAACTGTGATTGACCGAGTTCAAGCAGCCAGTACCGCTCAAGGTCTGGCCACTTCGAGACTTCGTCCTTTCACACAAGAACAGATAGACTACATCAGAGGCAGCGCGGACTTCTTGGGGCTCAACCACTATACGAGCGCATATGCCTACAGAAACAGTTCCTTAACAGGGACGTTTGTGTCGCCTTCGCACAGCGAAGATGTTTTTGTGGGATCATACATGGATGAATCATGGCCTGGAGGTATAAGTGCTTGGCACAGGGTAAATTGTATTTTTTATTTTACCTACGTTTCGTGTTCCAAGACAACAACAACCAAAACAAACCTTGGTCTGTTATCTCAATGTCATTCTACAGGAACACGGTCCAGGTCTCTACCACCTGCTAGTACATATCAAGGATACCTACAACAACCCGACGGTCTACGTCACTGAGAACGGCTTCCCAACCAGCACCGGTCTCAACGACGACGGCAGAACAAGTTACTACAAAAATTATCTCGATGCCGTACTTGATGCCCTTGCTGAAGGTACTGTTAAATATTGTATTCATATTCGCATTCGGGATCCTGTCTTTTCGCAGAATATTTTGCCAACAACTGATTCATTTCCCAACTAATTTTTTTTCTGATATAAATAGGTAAAAGAAATCGATATTTTTTATTCTGTTCTGTTTACTTCGATATTTAATACTAAATACGAACTGAAACATGGATGCACAAAAACAAAAAGACCAGCAGCATCTAAGAGCAGATTAAAATTATTATTATGAAATGGAGTTGAAAAATAAGAATACAAAAAGATACTTCATACCAATGTTGCACATCGATATTGTCTAATAATATCGATACGATATATTTTTTCCATTTTCCCACTGTCCGCCCCTAGTCCGCATCCGAGTTGAGAAACTTCGATAGCGCGATGTAGAACGTAGCGGTTTCTCTAATTGACGACGAGATGGCGCTAGAGGTCGCTACATACCCTACGTAATTTACTTACAATAATAATAATTATTATTATTTATTTATTTAATCAGATAACTAGATCCAAATATTTGTAAGTATACAAAACTTACAAGCTACAATGCTTTATATCCAGGTTGTGATGTCAGAGGGTACTTCGCGTGGAGTTTGATGGACAATTTCGAGTGGTCATTCGGCTACATGTAAGTTAAATCTTTATTTGCCTCAATATCTTTGATCGCAGCGTGCGATGGTCATAAAATAAATTTGGAATATAAAATAATCAAACCAGATTAAGCATGATAAAAAATTCCCTTTGATATTTGCTACTACACCTACTTAGGTAAAAATCGAAAATGACAAGTGTAATAAAACATTGAGACAATTATTGAAGTTAATCCTAGCTTTAAAAAAACAAGTAGAAAAAAATTCCTACTCTAACCTAACCAAACTTTTTTTAAATGGCGTCTGTCCAGTGGGAACTTTATCATAGTAATTGTATGTTTTATTATTAGATCTTGTTATCGGAGCAATATCGGAGGTGCAATTTGGTAGCTTGAAGTTTAAGAACTTAAACAAAAATAATGATGATGATGATGGGTAAAAAATATTTTCAAATATAGTTACGTGTCGATAATTTATCTCTGAATATTTTATACGAATAAAATATGCTCGTAAACACAGCTAAATAATCGGAAATATTGTTGTAAGATGACATTGACTATCTATTAACGTAAATAATTTAATACAGTATAAGTGGCCAGTATTATACCTACCTACATTATGGGGAAGCTTCATCTCCAGAGCGTTCATGAACTGCTTTGCAACTCAAAACATTAAATAAAATGGTGGTTTTTTACTGATAATGTATTCTAATTCTGATGACAATAATTATCATGAATCACAAAACAAACATGTTAATTTTAGTGTGACAAAATTGGTCATAAAATATATTTTAAAGAAAAAGTAAAAGTAAAAGTATCGATATCGACATCATAAATATTTTTACCCATCCCTAAGAACGTCCAGCTACCAAATTGAAAATGTAAACCTTTCATTTTTTTAACACTTGAAAATTACTGCAGGAATCGAAAGAGTTTCGCCTCCTGAACACGGAAAAATATTTATTATAATTTATTTCTCCATATTTAAAAAATACAACAAATTTAAAAACATATATGTACTTACAAATAGTGCCACAGAATAGATACCTGTGTTTCCTTTACCCTTTTCACTAGAAAAAAGAGCTGTCATAATTTTAAATTTGATAATAACCTTAACGTCAAATTTACGTCATCAATTTTTTTTAATAGAGACTAGACAAAAGTAATGGATCTTTTCTATCGTTACGCTCTTTCAGAATAAGCACATCTTTAAAAAATTGTAACAAATTAATTAATAATCCTAGTGAAAATTTAAAACTATCAGCGTCTTTCTCTTTCCTAACAGAATACAGAGAACGAATCAAATTATACTTAGTCTTAGAAATATGAAATGTTGTCAATTGCACTTCGATCAACAATACAACAATAAGTAGTATTGTTGATCGAAGAAATTGCACCTCCGATAACGGGGTCTATTTATTATACTTTGAGGGGTAACAGGGAACAACATGTCTAGCCAACTTTTTTGAAAAATAACATTTTAATCTCAAAATTGAGAGTTAGAAAAGTATTAAGTATTATTTACCATCAGATCAAATATGGATATATCTGAAAGAAACTTAAACTTTAAACTAATGACAAGTAATGATTACCATAGTATGTAATTGTTTGGGATGACTAACTTTCTAACCGCTATAACTCAAAAAGTTGCTTAGATGACTAGACATGTTCTTTCCGCGTGCCCTTCAATTATTTGCGTTAGGCGTTAGTGCTGATTTACCCTATGTCAGTAAAATCTTGCCAATAGCATTACATCGTGGGCCCGCGGGGCTACCAAAATGCAAGTGATCGATTGAGCGCCGCAGTGACGTGCTAATGGCACCGTGTAAATCAGCACTTATAATTACTTATAATACTTATAGTTTGCGGCAGCCGTTTTTAGTTAGGGGGGGGGGGCGCGATGGGGTGATGGCCCATGGCGCCAAATTTCAGGGGGCGATCGGGTGGGGGTGGGATGCTTCCCCCGCCAAATTGACACTCGATTTTGATTTCCTTAAGTGGGCGCCACAATGTTCTTGCCCGGGGTGTCAGTGGTCGTAACGCCGGCACTGTTCTACTTCTGTTCTGTTGTAGCTACGTCTCTGCGACACATAATAGTTAAGATGCAGAACCCGCCCTCTTCCACTTCCATATTATGACGACCAGATGGCCTAGTGGTTAGAGACCCTGACTATGAAGCTTGAGGTCCCGGGTTCGATTCCCGTGTCGGGGCAGATATTTGTATGAAAAATACGAATGTTTGTTCTCGGGTCTTGGGTGTTTAATATGTATTTAAGTATGTATCTATCTATATAAGTATGTTTATCCGTTGCCTAGTACCCATAACACAAGCTTTGCCTAGCTTACTTTGGGACTAGGTCAATTGGTGTGAATTGTCCCGTGATATTTATTTATTTATTATTATTTATTAAGTTATATTTATTTATTTAATTTATATAAAACTGGACAGCATTTTACGTGGTGTTTCTGATAGTTGGGCCTGTGTGACATGTGCAGTGGCATAGCTACGCGTAGGCGACGCCTCGCGGTTTGAGGAGCCGTGCGCCTCGAAAGATTGTAATTTTTTTTGCTCAATAAAATCCGTCATTTAATGTTTGGTGACATAAAATATCAATGAACTGAAACAATTACTTTGGTCACCCGCAACCTTACGATAGTTACGTGTATGTGAAGATGAGCTCTGGTTGAGTTCGAAACGCGACAGTGTAGTTTGGTGGTGTTGATAGTTGGGTTTGTGTGATTTGTGTGTACAAGTTAAGTATGAAGTATCTTTTTCTATTTATTTTTTTATTTTCTTCAACTTCATTTTTTTTTTTTTTATTACTTTTACGGTCATCCCGTGAAACCATATATTTCAAACTAAATACAAACTGAAATATAGATGCACAGAAAAAACCCCAGAAAAAAGACCAATGCTGGGAATCGAACCCAGGTCCTCAGCGTTAACCAGACGAGACCAGTGACCAGTGATGGTGTAGGGGTAAGCACGCAGCACGGAACGCTGAGGACCTGGGTTCGATTCCCAGCATTGGTCTTTTTTCTGGGGTTTTTTCTGTGCATCTATATTTCAGTTTGTATTTAGTTTGAAATATATGATTTGTGTGTGTTCGTGCAGTGTGGAGGTGGAGGAACTGCATGAACACGCATTTCTTACATAAACGTAACTATCGTAAGGTTGCGGGTGAGCAAAGTAAATGTTTCAGTTCATTAATATGGAGCTCCGCAAAATAACACTGATTCAATAAATTATATAAAATACCACGATGACAGGATTCTGAGGTGGCCTAAAAATCAAAATTGGTTGCCTGTATCTAATGGTTTTAGGTATGTGCGAGTGCGAAATTGCATTTCAAATTTACCATAAGCTTTACAGAGAATGAACCTGCGCACAGCTGTGTAGAAATTCTGTGTGTGTGAAGTTCCCAATCTGCACTGAGCCCACATGGGAACAAAGGCCCGAACCCTCTCATCCTGAGAGGAGGCCTGTTTCCTGCAGCGGTGTATATAGGCCGAGATGATTGATGGATGAATCGTTTTTAATCATTTCAGATTAAGATTTGGCATTTACGAGGTGGACATGGAAGACCCTGAAAGGACCAGGACCCCGAGGAAATCAGCGCTTGTTTACAAAGAGATCATTAGAAGTAGAGTCATCGACTTTGACTACAACCCCGATCCCTACGCCACCGATGGAGCCTTTACCGTCAGCGCTTCCATCATTATGACGATAGGTGTCGCTGTTTTCAATATGGTGATTTAACCTTTTAACCTTTCACGAAGTTTAAACTTCTAATATGGAAGAGTTACATAATTTTTTATTTATTTGAAAGCAAATGAAGATCAGTTTGCCAGTTAAGAGAGAATTAAATCATTGGAAATCTAATGTAAGATTTGTGATAAAAAGGAACGAGTCAAAATACATAATGTGAAAGATCTTAATAGATCATTGTACCTATATAATTTTTTATTTTGCCAATTTATACCTATTATATTATGGTGTTTTAACCTTTTTGAACCTTTGATGGCAATTTAAGTAATTAGTATGAGAGAGACATTTCCGCATTTTGTATTAATACTTTTTGTAATGATACGAAATAAAGTTTATTGAAACAATAACGTGTACGTTTTGAATTCTAAGTTAACAATTCCTTTTATTATTATAGCTTTTGCCCATAACTTCGTTCGCGAAGGTAGTAAAAAAACGTTTGAAGTATACACGTATTGATAGGTACTAATTAACCGTAATTTCAAGTATTTGTCGTAACAACGAGTATTTATATAAGACAATCTTCCTTTGGGTTCTGCGTTTGGCATTTATTAAAATAACTACTTATTAAAATACCAATTATTATCTTTAAGCTAAATACTCGTATTCTACCATGTACAATCTCTAATCCATTATATTTATTTGCAAATAAACTGTTTTCATGTTAAATGACTTGGAATAGAATGCCCTCTTTCATTTATAAATATAAAACAATACTTAGGTACGTCGTATCGTATTCAACGTGTGCATAATTTGTTAACATACTTTAAAAAAAAATTTAAATAAAAAATAGAACCGCCTTCAAAAACACCCAAAAAAATATTAATTAAAAATGTAACCGACTATAATGAGCATTATAATATCTTTCTACTAATCTGTTTGAAGTCGGGCCTCAGCACGAGCTAGCAGGAGTGGTAGAAGCCCAACAGATAGTTAGGTATAATAGGGATAATGGGTAGGTAAGTTAAATTACTACTATAAAGTTTGAGGTCCCAGGTTCGGTTCCCGCGTCGGGGCAGATATCTGTATGAAAAACACGAATGTTTGATCTCGGGTCTTGGGTGTTTAATATGTATTTAAGTATGTATCTATCTATATAAGTATGTTTATCCGTTGCCTAGTACCTACTAGGGGCGTTCAATAAAAAGTGAGAATGAGTATGTTATAAACAACTTTTACTAAATGTCATTTTATTTTTCAACAGAGTCACCTTTTAGCATAATACACTTAGTATATCTTTTTTCTAAACTTAAAATTCCATTTTTAAAAAAGGTCATATCTTGAGTACTTAAAAAATCTTGTACTGCAGCGACTACCGCGTCGTCGTCTTCAAATTTCTGGCCTCTCAGGTATTGTTTCAATCTTGGAAATAGGTAGAAATCACTGGGAGCGAGATCTGGTGAATACGGAGGATGCTTAAGGATATCGAATCCAGCATCACGAATTGCAGCCATTGCAACGGCGGACTTGTGTGCCGGGGCATTGTCCTGGTGGAACAGCACAACTTTCGAGAGTTTACCTCGCCGTTTTTCGCGGATCTCATTGCGCAATGTTGCTATTTGTTTGGCGTATAAAGTGCCCGTAATAGTGGCTCCATGCTCGAGATACTCAATCATTAATACCCCTTTACCATCCCAAAAAACAGAGCCCATGACCTTACCGGCAGATGGGCTCACCTTGAATTTCTTCGGAGTTGGAGATGATGGCCTTTTCCATGTCATAGACTGCAGTTTCGTTTCAGGGTCGTAATGATGGAGCCATGTTTCGTCCATTGTTATAAATCGCGCCAAAAAAAGTTCCCGGTCTTGCTGCATCAGGTTCAAAGCTTCTTGACAAATCTCTAGTCTAGTTTGTTTTTGCGTGTCAGTAAGCATTCTTGGTACCCAACGCGCAGATACCTTTTTCATACCCAAGCGTTCATGTAAAATATTATGCACGCTCCCCGTTGAAATCTTTACATTTTCAGCAATAAAACGAACTGTGACACGACGATCCGCCAAAACTGAGTTTTCGACTTTTTTCACAATTTCTTCATTTACTGATGTAGTAGGGCGTCCGGAGCGGGGGTCGTCCATTGTCGATGTTCTTCCACGTCTAAATTCGGCGCACCAACGTGCGACTGTCGAATACGGAGGAGCATTAGACCCTAAAGTGTCCAGCAAATCCAAATTGACTTGGTCCGTAGAAAAATTCTTCAAATACAAGTATTTGATAACGGCGCGCAGTTCAATTTTCTCCATTTTCGCTAACGTACTCAATAGCATTGCAAAGAAATTACCGTATATTTTTTTAAACAAAAGACAGTTAGTTTTTTTTTTCATAGCAATCAGCTAGATAGATTAGCTTTACCGGCCAGTATTTAATTTTGTAATATTAAAAGAGTTTGCATCTCATTCTCACTTTATATTGAACGCCCCTCGTATAACACAAGCTTTGCTTACTTTGAGACTAGGTCGATTGGTGTGAATTGTCCCGGGATATTTATTTATTAATTTAATTACTAGGTCCACTCCTGCTGGCTCGAGCTGAGGTCCGACTTCAAACAGATTAGTAGAAAGATATTATAATGCTCATTATAGTCGGTTACATTTTTAATTAATATTTTTTTGGGTGTTTTTGAAGGCGGTTCTATTTTTTATTTAAAAATTTTTATTTTTGGCTTTTTAGTTGTATTAGTATAAATAAAATGCGTAGGAGTAGCCAGTAAACGAAGCCCCGCTTCTGTTTACGCTTTGAGGATCGCAAGGTAACTAACAAACTTAACCAGGTTAAACGGGGGTGGTTTGAAGGTATTTTTTTCATGCGGGAAGCTCTGCCCCCCGAGCCCCCGTAGAACGGAACGGAACGGTCCAGTAGCGAGGCTTCTATTGCTACTCTGAGGGACGCAAGATAAACTGACGAATTTAACCAAGTGAAACGGTAGATGGTTAACAGATTTTTTTAATGCGGGGGGCTCTGCCCCCCGAGCCCCCCTCCCCTCCAAGAGCGGGGCTTTTATTTTCACCCTGAGGGACACAAGACAGCTAACTAACCTAACCAGGTTAAACGGGAAGTGATTTGAAGGTATTTTTTATTACGGGAGCTCAACCCCCCAAGCCCCTCTACCGGTACCGAGGTTTCTATTTCCACTCTGAGGGACGCAAGATAACTGACGAATCAAACCAGGTTAAACGGTAGGTGGTTTAAGAGTATTTTTATTGCAGGGGGCTCCGCCCCCCGAGCCCCCCTCCATCAGTGGGCCTTCTATTTCCAGTATGAGGGGCGTAAAATAACTATAGAACCTAACTAGGTTAAACAGGGGGTGGTTTGAAGGTGTTTTTTATTCCGGGGGGCTCCGCCCCCCGAGCCCCCCTTCCAATGCCAAGGCTTCATTTTCCACTCTGAGGGACGCAAGATAACTAACGAATCTGGTTAGGTTAAACGAGACGCGGTTTGACAGTTTTTTTTATTGCAGGGGGCTCCGCCCCCCGAGCCCCCCCTCCCACCTAATATCACTTAAAGGAGCGCAAGGTAACTAACGAACCTGACCAGGTTAAACGGGGGACGGTTTGAAAGTATTTTTATTGCGGGGGCTCCGCCCAACGAGTCCCCTTTTCCGGTAGCGATGCTTATATTTCCACTCTGAGTGACGTAAGATAACTAATGAAGCTAACCAGCTCCGACCCTAACAGGGTTTAAAACAGGTTTGGTTTTAAATAGAGGGTGGTTTGAAGGTGTTTATTATTACGGGGGGCTCCGCCCCCCGAGCCCCCCTTCCAGTGCCAAGGCTTCATTTTCCACTCTGAGGGACACAAGATAACTAACGGATCTGGTTAGGTTAAACGGGACGCGGTTTGACAGTTTTTTTTATTGAGGGGGGCTCCGCCCCCTGAGCCCCCCCCCCCTTTAATATCACTTTGAGCAGCGCAAGGTAACTAACGAACCTAAGCAGGCTAAACGGGGGATGGTTTGAAAGTATTTTTCTTATTGCGGGGGGCTTCGCCCCCCGAGCCCCCCTCCGCTGACTACACTTCCATTCCCACTCTATGGGACGCAAGATATCTAACGAACCTAACAAGGTTAAGCGAGAGGTGGTTTGTAGGTATTTTTTATTGCCCCCTTTTCTTTATACATAGGTGCCATACCTACTTACTATAGTTTAGGTGAATAACTTACACAATTCTTAGGACTGCTTTGGCCAATTAATATTAGTAATAAAACGTTGTAGGTAATTCGATGTTCTTGTTATCAATATAAGGACGAACAAATATGCTTTAGGACTTTCAACAGTATGCCAAACATTCTTCGCCAGAAAATTTTAGAACAATCAACATTATGCGATGCAACAGGCACTCTTTGCTGACTGTACTTTTTGATCCTGGTTACCAAAGTAATCGTCAAGACGAATCAAACGAGCCCAAACTCGATGGGGTTATGTCGTTTTATTACGGAGTTCTTATGGTCACCTTCCAACTCCATCTTCAGACCCTAGTTACCATCTAGGATCAAAGTACTCGTCAAGACAAATCAAATGAGCTCAATTTCAATGCGGTCGTATCGTTTTATTACAGAGTTTCTATGCTCCAGCTTTCAGAGTTCCAGTTTGCAGAGTTTCTATGTTTCAGCTCCATCATCAGATCAGCTCCATGTCATAATAATATTGCATTGTCATCCAATTCACACAAGTCTGCAAAATTTCAGCTCAATTGGAAACCGGGAAGTGGGTCCAATTTAACTTGCAAGATTTGACCCGTTGAGGAGTTCCGTTGGCCATCTACGGTCTTCTTCATCAGGTCCAGTTTACCAAAGGATACTTTCTGAATGCAAATACTTCACTTGATACTAAAAATGCTAAAATCACTATAGGTTTGCCTGTAAAATTTGAAGGTTGCCCTCGATTTCTCTAGGATCCCATGATCAGATCTTGACTTGGTGCCAATGGGACCACCTCAGGAGTATACTGTTTCAAACAAAAAAAGAATTTTGAAAATCGGTTCACAATTGAGGGAGTAATCGCGTAACAAACATACAAAAAAAAAAAAGAAAAAAAAAAAAAAACATACAGACGAATTGATAACCTCCTCTTTGTTTTGAAGTCGGTTAAAAATGGGAGCCCTTTTCTCCCATAATCTTTTTTATCCGAATTTTGAAAGTCAGAAATCGATGTCCATAATATTCTTGCTCATAAATATCGATGGTCATAATTTTTTTAAAGCATATCGCTTAATAGTTCTAACTGCAATGATCCATGATCCTATTGATCATAACTTTAAAAAGTCATAATATTAATATCAATAAAATTTAACGGAATATCGTTAATTATTCAGAAACATTGTAAGGCATATATCTTAAAGTAATAAATGTTTTCAGTCATAATTTTGCATTACCTAAAATGCACTAAGCATATACATCGAAATCTATAACATCTAAAGGAATATCGATAATTATTCATTAACATTGTAAGGCATATCGCTGGTAGCGAGCGAGCGAAGCGAGCGAGCAAGACCTTTCAGGGCAGAAGCGACTCGGACAGGCCAGGTTCAGAAGGCTAGGCGGGAGCGAAGCTTAGCGTAGCTCCCGCCTTAGCCTTCGATGTTAGGTATTTTTTTTATGACAGCACAGAAAAGGATTATTACCTTTAATATTATGAAATGTCATACAACCATGACACTGAATGTTATTACAAAGTAATATTATGCCTAAAAACAATTATGACTATGCAATAATTATTATGAGTGACTTTATTACCTTTAACATTATGAAGAGTGATGCATTCATGACACTTAATGATATGACTTTACTTATTGTTCCTTACATTAATTATGACTTAAGAAAATCGTAACTCCAATTTATGTTGTTTAATATTATGACTTCCGATAATATGACGACGAAAAACTATGACAGAAAACGTTATGGGCTTGAAAATTCGGAACAAAAATTTTATGGGAGTCATTATAGACCCTTTAAAAATATCTAGAACAACGCACTATTAGAAAAAAAATACGTTTTTGAAGTAAGTATACACTTAGGGGCATCAGAACAAACAAAATGATAATTGTAGAGGATACGCTGCCTGAAAGACAGTCGCTAACTCGCTCCAACTCCTCCTTATAGATTGCAAGATAGAGAAAAATTAGTTAATAGGTACATAAAATTGATCAAAACAGCATTTCGTAGTTCCTTGCTTTCTTCTCAAAAACTTGACGAACAATAATATTTTTTTCGAAAAATAATTGTTGGGAAGCTTTAGCTATACCCTATGTTTTCGTTTTATTTTTGATATCAGCATTATTTTTGATAAGTTTCTGAAAATGACGTTGAGATTGGGTAATCTTCATAGTTTTTGAAGGCACCTATTTCTTATGATAACTGGTATATGGAAAAAAATTAAACATAGGGGCATGGCCGTGGTAGATACAGATTTTGCGGTAAAAAAAGAATTGCTCTAGTGTAATTATCCAGGGAGGAAACAGGGAACTACGTTTGTATGAAGAAATGGTGCACATCGTATCCTCTTACGGCGTGACAAAATGTACCGTTAAATCATTGATCGTATTTTGTCGTGTCTGTTTTGTGAGCAGCATCACTCCGCTAGTTTAACATAGGTACCTACAGACATAGATATTACAGCTGATCAAGTTCTTATTTTCGTTCTAGTGGTTTAATGCAAAATATTTCACTATATTTTGCACTTATTCACACGAACGGTGAAAATCTATGTACTTATACTAATATTATATTTTCGAAAGTATATCTATTCTGTCTGTCTGAAGGTGCAATTCATTTATATGTAAGACGATTTACGGGGAGAAGGAGGTCGAACATGTCTTATTTTATCTTACAAGGGGGGTCTTGATATTTATTCTTACGTAAGATCATAAAAATGCGCAAAGAATTAAAGATGTACTATGAAAAAAATCCAAAATAAAACGGAACTTGATTATTACCAAAAAATTAAAATTGTTAGTACTTTACCTACTTTACCTACAAAAAAACGTTCTTAAAAATCGTTTCATTCAAAAATAAAAATTAAAACAAAGCAAAGATGTGATTATTTTTTTCCTTTACATTCTTACTGTGTAATAAAAATCAAACAGGGGCCAATTCATAGTTTTTCTTACAAAGGGGGGAGGGGGTCAAAAACTGGCGTAGTAAATTAATGGCGCCTTACCTGTTCACGCTCATACCGCTATTTAGATAAAATTTAGAATAGAGGTAGTTCGAGTCCCGGGCCTTTTATATTATATTTACAATACAGTTGCTCAAAAAGTGTCCTTTTTTTGGCTGTATTGCGTGCGCAAAGTTCGTTTTTGCGAACTAGTGCGATTTACTTTTCTATTTTTTTAAATTTGTACTTGTTCCAATGGATGGATGGAAGGATGGATGGATAGATGGATGTATGGATGGACGGATAGATGGATGTATGGATGGACGGATGGATGGACGGACGGATGGACGGACAGATGTATGGACGGATGTACGGACGGATGTACAGACGGATGTATGGACGGATGTATGGACGGATGTATGGACGGATGTATGGACGGATGTATGGACGGATGTATGGACGGATGTATGGACGGATGGACGGATGTATGGACGGATGTATGGACGGATGTATGGACGGATGTATGGATGGATGGATGGATTTATGGACGTATAAATGGATGTATGGATGGATGGATGGATGTATGTATGTATGTATGTAAGTATGTATGTTGTTTGATTGTTTTGTTTTGTTGTTTGTTTGATTGTTTTGTTGATTACACCTAATAAAAAAGTCGCAAATTATTCAGTTGTATTTTTTTTTCGCAATTGTATTAAAAAACGTCGTTCGATACACGCGCGGAAATGTCATTCTTCACTCGTCCCGAGTCTTGCCACTTGCCTTCGGCTCGTGGCAAGATATCTCGGCACTCGTGAAGTAATGACATACTTTCCGCACTAGCATCGAAATGTACCATTATATAAGATAGTTTTTATCCGGGAAAATTGCATAGTTCCCACGGGATAGCGATAAACGAACTCATCGCAGATGGAGTCGCGGTCTAAAGCTAGTGTTTCATAAAATATATTCGGGATTAAGCCATTCTTGTACATAGTATGAAGGTAAATTTTGTGTCATAAGTCAAAATAGACTCAATGTAATTTAGTTTTAAGCAATAAAAATATTAAGAGAAAATAACAATAATAAATTAATACTATAACTATAAATAAAATAAAACTAACTTAAACTAAAAATAAATAAAATTAACAAAAGGTTCCCCCCGCGGCATGGACCCAAAGACACTGGCAGCATTACCTCGCTGTATAGCAATGCTGATACGTTGTGCGAGGTAGCTGCCAGCTCTTTGGTCTCCTGTAGTGTCACAAAGCCGTTTACAAATATCTTTGTAAAGACTTTTTGCGCTGGAGCCCCACGGACCAAAGGTCTCAACCCCGAATGGAACAAAGTTGTATTCAGAGCCAAGACCTTTGTATTTATTTTTCTTAAGCTTTTCTGCCGCTTCTGCTGCTGCACCTGCTTGATTTGCTGTTCCGCGGATGTGGGACGGAGCCAGTGTGTCTACACAAGTAGCGTCCCACACTAGCACACGACCCAATTTCCACGGAATCAATGACATTCCGTCTGGTCTCTTGCCATCATCACTGGCGATGCCCGATGGCTCCAGTAACGCAGGCACATTGACGGTGGCAAGAGAGCGACGGATAATGTCATTGAGAGCAGAGTGTCTAGAGAAGCGGCCCGCGCTCTTCTGGCACGAAAGGCGTGGTGTCCCAGCGCGTCGACCTCAAAGCCGCAGGGGCATTTATGCGGTGCGCAAACTGCTACTCCAAGTCGCAGGCAGATGGAAATTCTGAGAGTGTCGGGCTCTAGAAAAGTACCAGTGTTGGCTGATGGAAAGGCGTGCAACCAGCAGCCGGCTTCCTTCGTACCAGCAGCCAATAGTCTGGCACGATGAGAGCCCGTGCTGCGGCTCAGAAGGAATTCATAAGTCAAATTTGACTGAATGTCGTCCCAGGACCTTTGAAATTTTAAATTTTCTGGGAAATCCTTTCCCGGACAGGCAATAGACCAATCATTTTTAGCCTCCGTTAAACCCGCAGTCTCATAGTTTAAAGGGCAAGCCCTCAGGATTTTACCTATGAGATCTGCCGAGCTATGGGCGGAGGACAAAAAAGCTGGTGCGGAAATAGAAGAAATTTTGCGAATCCCTATCCCACCAAAGCGAATGGGAAGGGATGCTTGAGTCCAGGATTCTTCGCTTAGCTGAATGTTCAGAATTGATTCCAGGTTCGCTTTGATTAAGTCATCCATTTGTGACAGTGAAATTTTGAATTTAGTGAATGGACAGCAGCGAAGTACATAAGTAAATTTTGGAACGAAAAGACAGAATTTTAAAATTGTCAATGCGAAATGAGGACTAATTTCAAGCAAACGACTTTCATACCTTTTGAATTTAGAAATAGAATCTAAAATGTAATTCGGAAAGGATTCTTCGAAAATAGGAGACCCAAGGAGGCTGAGAGAAAATCTGTCTACTATCTTAATGTCTGGCGTCAGTGCATCAAATTTTGTTTTTAAATCTAGTAAATTTAAGTCAGGATTTTGCACATAAAGTTCACACTTGCTAAAATTTAACTCAAGGCCAATTGCTTGGAATTTGGATCTGATTGTTGAAAGGTCAGACAGTAAGGTATCCAGATCACCTCCTAAGGTTCCGTCGTCTAGATACCAGACATTGAATTTGGAATATATATTGAATAGTCAAAATTAGTACCAGTTTTTATGTATTGTGTTTCCTAGATATTTTTTTATAATCTTCTTTTAAATAATATAATAATAATAAAAAATAAAAAGTTTTCAAAATTTCAAAACGCTCTCTCGATATTGATTTATAATGCATTTTTGGTTAGGTACGTTGTTATTGTAGTTAGACTAGACAACGATATGAAAGTAACTGATTACATTGAGGAACAGATGTACAAATACGAACTTATCCCATAAAGGGATTTCTTCCAGCTAACCATTGAACTATTGACACGACATTAGAAACATTAGTGGACATGCAATGAAAAGTTAAAAGAGCCAAACCCTAAAATCACTCTAAATAAATAGTGCAGTATAAATACCTACACATGCTTGAATATTTATAGGTAAACACTAGTATACATAAGTACATGGTAAATATACTACATATGAATCCAAATACCGTGTTTCTTTATTTGTAGGTACCACATCTGTTAAATTTCGTTTGCTAAAGGTATGCATTCTTTTTCTAGGTTGGGAACAGCGATGTCTAAAAATTAAATGTAAGTGATTTTAGTAGATTTTTGGACAAGCGTGATATCAGGTCTATTGCTGAAGATGGTGGGATCAGTTATTATGTCTCTTTCCCAATAGAGTTTCCTTGTTTTTTTTTTTTTAAAAATTTCGCTTATATTGGTAGTATTTAGGTAGGTTGTAAGTAGTTTGTCTTTTAGTGCCAGCTTTTGATGTATGTGTTTAGTGTGGCGCTGAGTATAGGGAACGTGCACATAGACGGTGCTGCCAACTGGTGGCATCGATTTGAATGTTTTACCCTCATAAGTTTCTTTTACTGTCCGCATAGTGTCTCTTCTGTCGCATTAGTGCTGCCTCCTATAGTTTCTGCACATTCCCTATAGTAACGCCTATTTGTTTTCACGATGCTTTTTCCTCACTTACTCGCTCTTTATCTAACTAAGTACAGCAAAGCACCGCGAATTCCCGAAATTTGCCTTATCGCTGTAAAGTCCAGTATTAATTAACAATTAAATATTTTATCGGGCAGATTGTTGTAAATTATCTATATAAATTGTCATGATAACCATCTTTATGCGAATTTTTATCTATTTGAGATCTTATTTAATAGATGCCAGAAGACCAAGTTGTTGAGTTGGCTAACCAGCTTTCGAAAATGGCGCGCTTCAGTTTTATATTTGTACTGTGGTATGTTTTTTTTGATGGCATACTTATTTTAAATTTATTTTGGTTTATAACTTATTGTAACTTATAAGGCATTTTTGGCTTAAAGTTGTACTCGGACGGAACGTAATTGACATTGATATATATTAAATTATGTAGCTATTTCATGCCATGTGCAATCTGATTGCGACATCAATACGCTAAGCAAATAATTTACGCAAATTAAATACTTTTACTCTGTTTTGAAGATGAAGACTTTTTAGTATCAATAAGCATTAACGACTTAAATGTATACTTTACTTACTACGATTACCCTCAGTTGCCTGCTAACAGCGAGCGCGTCCAACATCAGGAACAAAAGACAATCCGCTGCGAGATCTTTCCCCGCAGATTTTGGCTTCGGCGCCTCCACTGCTTCCTACCAGATTGAAGGAGCATGGGATGTTGATGGTAATATCTCTTTAGAATAACCGTCTTAATCATAATATAGCTGCCTCGTGAGAAAGCATCAGGACACAACCACATGACACAATTTTACTTGTCATATTGATCCTTGCTGGATCATTTTGCTGGATTTGTTTGTATCTTTTTAGAATAGTGTGAAGTTTGTTTGTTAAAATCAAAACAATGTTAAAGTGTGAAATTTAATATTTTGGCTTAACCAAGTCCAAACTAAGTAGGACACTTTTATACGTGTATATATTTTTTATAGACATAATGTTTACTACAGATATTTTTCTGAAATTTTTTTGAGTAGTACTACGTGATTGATGAATAATTGTTATGCATTATTTTAGGTAAGGGTATGTCAATTTGGGATTATCTGGTCCGCACTGACCCAAATCATATCGTCGATAACACCACTGGAGACATAACAGCAAACTCTTACAATAACTACAAAAGAGACATCGAAATGCTCAAAGAATTGGGTGCAACCCACTACAGGTTCTCTATATCGTGGCCAAGAATCCTTCCTCTGGGTCGTGCGAACTACGTGAACCAACGGGGAATAGATCACTACAACGCATTCATTGATGAGCTCATAGCAAACGACATCATACCCTTCGCAACGATGTACCACTGGGATATGCCTCAAACCTTGAGCGAGCTTGGTGGATGGACAAACGAGGAAATTGTAGACTGGTTCGGAGACTATGCAAGGATTCTATATCAGAACTTCGGTGACCGTGTGAAGCACTGGTTAACTATTAACGAACCTTACATTCATTGCAACTTTGGCTACGCGGTTGGTCAGCATGCCCCTCGTATTCATTCCCCAGGACAGGGCTATTACGAGTGCGGGAGACATATTCTTCTTGCTAATGCTAGGGCCTATCGTATATATGATCAAGAGTTCAGAAACACACAAAATGGTCAAGTTGCTATCGTTTTGAGCTCCGACTGGGTGTATCCTGCCAGTGACTCCGCTGATGATATCCAGGCTGCGGACGACTATTTAGCGTTCCATGTAAGTTTTTTTGTTGATTTAAGTATATTTTATCAAGGAAATTCTGATTTAACTCCAAGCAATATCCATCAATCTTATGAAAAAAAAAACCGGCCAAGAGCGTGTCGGACACGCCCAAGGTAGGGTTCCGTAGCCGCCATTACGAAAAAATCAAGTAATATTTTTCTAAGGATTTCGTATGTGTACGGAATCATCCAAGTTTCGGTATGTTTTATACCTTAGGCTACTATTTACTTTTAAACTACAAATAATTTCCAAGCAATCTTAGCCGCTATAATTTTCCTAGTAAATTTGATATATTTACTACCATTCTGAATTTTTTCAAATTTTTGCACTTAACAGTTTAGATTTTAGAGGGGGGGGGACGCTCGATTTTAATGAAAATTTTCACTTTAAAGTTGAATATTTCGCAAACAGATCACTGAATAGAAAAAATATGTTAGCAACCCCGCAATGGTTTTAAAAGACCTATCCAACGATACCCCACACTATAGGATTAGTCGAGAAAAAAAAATCACCCCCCTTAACGTCTATGGGAGGTACCCTAAAAAAAATTATTTTTTTATTTTTTATTTTACCACTTTATTGGCGTGACTGATATGTATATTCATGCCAAATTACAGCTTTCTAGTACTAACGATCTCTGAGCTTAGCCGTGGACAGACAGACAGACGGACAGACATGGCGAAACTATAAGGGTTCCTAGTTGACTACGGATCCCTAAAAAGGTTTTCATCTTATGATTTCCAACTTTATACATTACTAGCTGCTGCCTGCGAGTCCGTCTGCGAAGATAAAAAATAGCTACCTACCGAGTATGAACAAAAAAGTTTCATAACAATCGGTCAAGCCGTTTCGGAGGAATTCGTTAACAAACATCGTAATACGAGATTTCTATATATTACTTAGAATGTTATCCGATTAATTTGAATTAATGATTACAAGTTAGGTATTTTTGTAAATACATTAAGAATAAAACAGTTTTAAAGCAGCGTTTTATTATGAGATATATCTATTACGAGCTTTTGCCCGCGACTTCGTCCGCGTAGAATTCCAATTTGTGGTAAAGCTTCTTCATCTCTTTCATTGTATAAAACAAAAATCCGGCAACGGCAACATCCATCATTATTATCATTTCATCATCATCAGTATCAGTTAGTGAATATTATAAATCCCGTTTATTCTCTATCCCGTGGGAATTTCAACAAATTTGTCCTTATTCTATGCAAATTTTCGCTTATTTTTATCCCGCGGGAATTTTGCATTTTCCCCGAGAAAAAGTAGCCTATGTCCTTAAAGGTGTAGCTTTCTACCGGTAAAAGAAGTTTTAAAATCAGCCCCGTAGTTGAATTCACTTATTTTTTTCCCGTGGGAATTTTGCTTTTTCACGGAGAAAAGTAGTCTATGTAAATAATGGTTGGTGTAGCTTCCTATTGGTGAATGAAATTTTCAAATCAGCCCTCAAGTAATATTTACTTCTTTCGATCCCACGGGAATTTTGCATTCTACCGAATAAATAGTATGTAGCCTAGCCTATACCAATAAAGGATAGTGTAGCTTTCTATTGGTAATTTTTTTTTAAACTCAACCCCAAAGTTAAATTTACTATTTTCTATACCGCGGGAATTTTGAATTTATCCGGAAAATAGCATCCTAAGTTAATCAAGGACAGTGTATCTTTTCTATTGGTGAAAGACATTTTAAAATGAGCTCCGAAGTTGATTTTTTTTTCTATCCATCGGGAATTTTGCATTTTCCCGGAAAAAAGTAGCCTATGTCAATAAAGGATAGTGTAACTTTTTACTGGTAAAAGATTTTTTTTAATCGGCTTGGAAGTTTCAGAGATTGTCTATCCCACAGGAATTTCCAAAAATCCTGCAATAAGTTTTTTTGCTGTTATGTATGACCATTTACGTTTATAATGAATTTGAAAAGTTTAGTAATTGTAGTTACGGAGATAGAGTATATAAATCCTGATTTATCCTTATCCCGTGGGAATTTTCAAAATTATTGAATTAGCTTTATATTCTAATAGTCCACTTGCATGCCCAATTTGAACAGTTTAGAAATCTTCGTTATAGGGTCACTCTTGATGAAATATATACATCCCGTATATTTCTTATCCCGTGGGAATTCCGGAAAATTCTTTCTTATCGGATGCCTACGTCATACAAAGAACACATCCTCCAAGTTTGAGGTCTCTACATACAGCGGTTTAGGCTGTGCGTTAATCCGCCAGTCGGTCATTTAGGACTTCAGGACAAAGCATTTTATATGTATTTGCATTGCACCAAGCTTTTATGCGAGTTCAACAATGATGTTTAAATACTCAATTCGATTTTATTCGAAAAAGGTTGAACTCGCATAAAAGCTTCATCATCATCATCATCATTTCAGCCGTAGGACGTCCACTGCTGGACATAGGCCTCCCTCATTGACGCCCAATCATTATGGTTGGAAGCGACTTGCATCCACCCTGAACCTGCGGCCTTCACCAAAACGTCCGTCCATTTCGTTGGTGGACGTCCCACGCTGTGCTTGTAAAGCAAAAGCTTGGTGAAATGCAAATACTGATACATATAATTAATCAGAGATCAGATCAGGAAGTGGTTGACAAACGTAGACAAATGGTTTGCAAAATTTGAAGTAGATTGGACCAAGGAATCACGTTGTCCCATACAAACTTTGCCCCCTTTTTTACCCCCTTAGGAGTAGAACTACGAAAAATCCTTTATTATCGGATGCTTACGTCATAGAAAGAACACACCCTGCAAGTTTCAGGTCTCTACAATTATCGGTGTAGACTGTGCGTTGATCCGTCAGTCAGTCAGTCAGGACAAAGCATTTTATATGTATAGAGAAGATGAGTTAATTCGGACTAACAAGTCATCAATATTTTTGTTACAGCTACGCTTTTTTATGGATCCGATTTTTTCACCGCAAGGCAACTATCCACAAACGGTGATCGATCGCGTGCAAGCCGCCAGCACTGCTCAGGGCCTGACCGCTTCAAGGCTTCGTCCATTTTCTCAAGAGCAGATCGAATACATCAGAGGAACCTCAGACTTCTTGGCTCTGAACTCCTACACGAGTAAAATAGCTTACAGAAACAGTTCCTTAACAGGAAGCTTTGTAGTACCCTCGCACAATGATGATGCATTTTTGGATACATTTATGGATGAATCGTGGCCTGCAAGTGAAAGTCCTTGGATCAGGGTGAGTTTCTTTACTGTATTATCATTTAGTGAAACTAATATTTTGTCTGGTGATTTTATTCATTGTGGGAAAAAATACTTGAAAATGGTAAATGAGAACCAAAGCAATGTTAACAATAGATTGCTTGTTATCTATTCGATTAGTATTACTAATTCCTATAAATTAACTGACAAACCGGCCTAAGATCGGTATCGATTAAATTATCATTAACATTTAATATTGAGACAGCAATATAAATTTTGCACTTGACTGTCAGCCATATGTTGCGACTTTACAATCCCTTTCTTATGAATAGTTATGAATATTTGGATGAGAAATAGATGGATGCTTTATATTTTGCGACAAGCCTCCTTCAATAGCTAGGCAATAGCAAGTTTCTTATTAACTTGCATCATTATTATTTGCTTCTTTTTTTAGGGTTCCGTAGTCAACTAGGAACCCTTATAGTTTCGCCATGTCTGTCCGTCTGTCTGTCTGTCTGTCTGTCCGCGGCTAAGCTCAGAGATCGTTAGTACTAGAAAGCTTTAATTTGGCATGAATATACATATCAGTCACGCCAACAAAGTGGTAAAATAAAAAATAAAAAATAAATTTTTTTTAGGGTACCTCCCATAGACATAAAGGGGGGGTGATTTTTTTTCTCGACTAATCCTAGAGTGTGGGGTATCGTTGGATAGGTCTTTTAAAACCATTGCGGGGTTGCTAACATGATTTTTCTATTCAGTGATCTGTTTGCGAAATATTCAACTTTAAAGTGAAAATTTTCATTAAAATCGACCGTCCCCCCCCCTCTAAAATCTAAACTGTTAGGTGGAAAAATTTGAAAAAATTCAGAATGGGAGTAAATATATCAAATTCACTAGGAAAATTATAGCGGCTAAGATTGCTTGGAAATTATTTGTAGTTTAAGAGTAAATAGTAGCCTAAGGTATAAAACATACCTAAACTTGGATGATTCCGTACACATACGAAATCCTTAGAAAAATATTACTTGATTTATTTGTAATGGCTACGGAACCCTACCTTGTGCGTGTCCGACACGCTCCTGGCCGGTTTTTTCTCTATGTGTACGTACGGGTCAAATCTTGCAAATTAAATTTGACCCACTCCTCAGTTTCCGATTGAGCTGGAATTTTGCATACATGTATAAATCGGATGACAATGCAATATTATTATTTGTTAAATTCAAATCCATTGTGAAGAAGACATTAATATCTAAGGCGTATTATAAAATTAATGACTATATCATGGACAGGGATGTTTGGAAATAATTCCGATCCGCATTGGCGATCCCTAGTCTCAAATAGCGTATCTACTGTGTTCAAAAATTTAATTGTATTAAATACTTTAGATGTATGTAATTTAATAACATATATTTCTAAGAGGTTAGTCGACGTCACAGGTGACCGAAGAGCTGGCAGCTTCCTCGGACAAAGAATTAGCTTAGCTATTCAAAGAGGAAACGCTGCCAGCATCTTCGGCACCTTGCCTAAGGGGACTAGCTTTCAGAATATGTTTTAGTTATATTTTATATTTTTGTTTTCTTTTTTCTTATTGTACATACATTTTTTTTTAGTCTAGGATAGTTGTACATATGTTATATATTAGTATAAATGGTTTGATTAAATAAATTTACTATAATTTAATAACAATGTAGATCTGATTGAAAAAATATACCTTGTTGAGTTTCTTGCCGGTTTCTTCTCAACAGGGTTTTTTCCGAACCGGTGGTAGATTCTTCGACGTTCATAGGAGCATCAATTAATGCCTAAATTGAATAAAGAATTTTGACTTTGACTTTGACTTTTTTATGACGAGTAGGTAACCAAGGTCAAAAGTACAATCAGCAAAAAAGCTTGAATTAAAAATATAATTTTTACTTATTTTTACAGGAACATGCGCCAGGTTTCTACCACCTGCTCGTATACCTCAAGGATAATTACAATAACCCGACTATCTACATCACCGAGAATGGTTTCTCGTCAACCACTGGTCTTGTCGACGACGGAAGGACGACTTACTACAGAAATTATCTCAGTGCACTTCTTGACGCCCTTGCTGAAGGTTTGTCTTAAATCTTTGCCTTTAAAAAAATGTAGGTCAACCATAATTAAGAAAACTTCAAAGAAATTAATGATCTTTTCGTACTTTTGTCGAGAGTAATAGACTACTAGCATAGTTTTAAGGAAGGCTTTAACGGTTTCGTCACCTAAAACGACTACTTTCATATTGACTACTTCTTAGAATGATCAATCTCGTAAAATCCAGAACATGCACGGACCATTTCCCAATACGACCATAATATCCGAAAGACCACTCCCCATAATGACCATTCCTATGAAGATCGGTTTGATTTTGATCGATTCTGGCCAGTGGTGTTTCGGAGATACCTAATGGTCAATTTGGGAAATGGACGTTTGGAGAATTGGTTGTTTCGGGAAATGGTCATTCTGGGAAGTGGTCAATCTAGAAACCAGTTTTTATAGGAAAGGTCGTTTTGGGAAGTGGCCATTTGTTACGTGACGAAAGGGTTTGTGAGTTAGCAGTGTTTTTGCTTAACCGGAGGATTGATGGCTGATTTGAAATTGGTTTATTTTTGTTATTGGTTTATGGAACTGCTACATAGATGCACAGAAAAAAAAACAGAAAAAATCAGCTCCGGAAATCGAACCCGGGTCCTCAGCATACCGTGCTGCGTGCTTTTACCCCTACACCACAACTGGTCAATACCCGTTACCCGGGTTCGTTTCCCGGAGCTGGTCTTTTTCTGGGTTTTTTCTGTGCATCCATGTTTCAGATCGTATTTACTATGAAATATAATTATGGATTTGACGGGATGACCGTAAAAGTAAAAAAAAAATAAGTTTAAAATAAAAAACTTTTTAATTAAAAATTAAACCGCCGAAAAAACTGAAAAGCAAAAAATAATACCTTTTTTGTTTGACCTTAATCTAGGTACCAGTTTGAAGTCGGTGCCTCAGCACTTAGCCAGGAGAAGTGGACCTATAATCGTCTACCTGATTGGCTTCTATCACTCCTCCTGGCTCGTGCTGAGGCACCGACTTCAAACTGGTACCTAGATTAAGGTCAAACAAAAAAGGTATTATTTTTTGCTTTTCAGTTTTTTCGGCGGTTTAATTTTTTGTTAAAAGTTTTTATTTATACTTTTTTTCCATCGTTGGGGTAATTTTTTTTCCAAATTTATAATACCAACTTCAAGGTATACCCTATCTATCCAATAAAAAAGAATTATGAAAATCAGACTACTCTGTAAAAAGTTAGTCAATCATCCCCTGTTTTCCTACCCTTAGGGTAAGAATATTATTTCCAAATTTAAATGGGACCACCCTTGGGGTATACGCTTTCCAATAAAAAAAGAATCATCAAAATCCGACTACTCTGTAATAAGTTATGCGTGGTCATATAGTACAATCAGTAACTGAACAATCAATCATCCCCTGTTTTTCTACCCTTAAGGTAGAAATATTGTCTCCAAATTTAAATGGGACCACCCTCGGGGTATACGCTTTCCAATAAAAAAAGAATCATCAAAATCGGACTACTCTGTAAAAAGTTATGCGTGATCATACATAAAAAAAAAATACACGTCGAATTGAGAACCTCCTCCTTTTGTTTTCGTCGGTTGAAAAATACATAAATATACTTCATACCAATCTTGAAATTGGTTATCGTTATTGTAACTTGATGCAACTCACACTTATATATTTTTTTCTCATTTTCGTTATTCACTACTATAAAACTGTGAAGAAAAAAATATCAATGGCTTATCATCTAACCAAGAAACAATTATTTTACTCCTTTCTCTTAACTTTATCAGTAGGTATACTAGGGGCGTTCAATAAAAAGTGAGAATGAGTATTTTATAAACAACTTTTACTAAATGTAATTTTATTTTTCGACATAGTCACCTTTTAGCATAATACACTTATTAAATCTTTTTTCTAAACTTAAAATTTCATTTTTAAAAAAAGTCTCATCTTGAGTACTTTAAAATCTTGTACTGCAGCGACTACCGCGTCGTCGTCTTCAAATTTCTGGCCTCTCAGGTATTGTTTCAATCTCGGAAATAGGTAGAAATCACTGGGAGCGAGATCTGGTGAATACGGAGGATGCTTAAGGATATCGAACCCAGTATCACGAATTGCAGCCATTGCAACGGCGGACTTGTGTGCCAGAGCATTGTCCTGGTGGAACAGCACAACTTTCGAGAGTTTACCTCGCCGTTTTTCGCGGATCTCATTGCGCAATGTTGCTATTTGTTTGGCGTATAAAATGCCCGTAATAGTGGCTCCATGCTCGAGATACTCAATCATTGATACCCCTTTACCATCCCAAAAAACAGAGCCCATGACCTTACCGGCAGATGGGCTCACCTTGAATTTCTTCGGAGTTGGAGATGATGGCCTTTTCCATGTCATAGACGGCAGTTTCGTTTCAGGGTCGTAATGATGGAGCCATGTTTCGTCCATTGTTATAAATCGCGCCAAAAAAAGTTCCCGATCTTGCTGCATCAGGTTCAAAGCTTCTTGACAAATCTCTAGTCTAGTTTGTTTTTGCGTGTCAGTAAGGATTCTTGGTACCCAACGCGCAGATACCTTTTTCATACCCAAGCGTTCATGTAAAATATTATGCATGCTCCCCGTTGAAATCTTTACATTTTCAGCAATAAAACGAACCGTGACACGACGATCCGCCAAAACTGAGTTTTCGACTTTTTTCACAATTTCTTCAGTTACTGCTGTAGTAGGGCGTCCGGAGCGGCGGTCGTCCATTGTCGATGTTCTTCCACGTCTAAATTCGGCGCACCAACGTGCGACTGTCGAATACGGAGGAGCATTAGACCCTAAAGTGTCCCGCAAATCCAAATTGACTTGGTCCGTAGAAAAATTTTTCAAACACAAGTATTTGATAACGGCGCGCAGTTCAATTTTCTCCATTTTCGCTAACGTACTCAATAGCATTGCAAAGAAATTACCGTATTTTTTTTTAAACAAAAGACAGTTAGTTTTTTTTTTTCATAGCAATCAGCTAGATAGATTAGCTTTACCGGCCAGTATTTAATTTCCTAATATTGAAAGAGTTTGCATCTCATTCTCACTTTATATTGAACGCCCCTCGTACTTACAAACGGAAGAATTGCTAGTAATATAATAATCAATGATTGGTACATTTAATTCAGGTAGTGACGTGAGAGGATATTTCGCATGGAGTTTGATGGACAATTTCGAATGGACGATGGGCTTCACGTGAGTATAAGCTTCTCGTACATTACCGTGATTCATAGAATTCATTAGCCATAAATTAGGTTTATAAAATATTACGGCAGTATCAGATCATAAAAAGGGATATAGCATGATAAGAATGTTTACATAGTGACTATGATATAAGAAGATATTGTGCGAAGGGGGAAGGGGATTGTGTAAATGTGACAGCTTAAAATGATTAAAATGCTAGAAAATAATCTAATTAGTTACAAATAAGGAGGTATTTAGTTTGAATTTTTACATTTCGAAACGTTTATTATAGTACTATAGGGAAGAAACTAAAATTACTTTACGAAAAAATGGCCTAATGGTTAGAGAACCTGACTACGAAGCTTGAGGTCCCGGGTTCGATTCCTGCGTCGGGGCAGATATTTATTTGACAAATAATACACATGTTTGTTCGCGATTCTTGGGTGTTTAATATGTATTTAAGTTTGTATCTATCTATATAAGTATGTTTATTCGTTGCCTAGTACCCATAACACAAGCGTTTCTAACTTTGGGACTAGGTCAATTGGTGTGAATTTTCCCTTTATACCTCATCATCCCAGCTTATATACATCCCACTGCATGGCACAGGCCTCCTCTCATAATGAGAGGGTTTTGGCCGCAGTATTTTATAAATTACGCAATATTTTGGATCGAAACCACGCTCTGCTACCATATTAGCGTTTTAAAAGGAAAAACCACCATGACATGTCAATACGGTATATTGGACACGAGTAAAGACTAACAGCGTTGCTAAGACACAGTAGAAGAACACAATACATATTTAAACACAAGGAGGTTTACAATCTCTAACACCCACGCGGGCCCAGTGCGGATTGGGAACTTCACACACACCATTGGATTTCTTCGCAGGTGTATGCAGGTTCCTCACGATGTTTTCCTTCACCGTAAAGCTCATGGTAAATTTCAAATGTAATTTGGCACATAAACGTACTCCACTTTACCGACTACGTCTTGTCAGATAACAGAGGAGAGATGAGAGGTTGAAAGAAACTACTTTGTATTGTAAATTATTTCAATTTCCATTTGATTCTCCATTAGACTGACTTTAATATTCCAAAATCATTATATTTCCATACAATACCCTACTCACTAAACCTACACTATCTGCTTGCCGTAAGTGTACTTACGTGACTTCAAATACCTTAAACTATCGCACGTACGAAATTATTGCTAACAATGTAGCATCCGCCACAGTAGGTTAATATTATTATTTTTTTGTTATAGACAAAGACTTGGTCTCTACGAAGTGGACATGCAAGATCCTGAACGAACCAGGACCCCGAGAAAATCAGCACTAGTTTACAAAGAGATCATCAGTAGTCGAGTCATCGACTTTGACTATAACCCCGATCCCTACGAAACCGATGGAGCCTTTACCGTTAGCGCTTCCCTCATTATGACGATAGGTGTCGTTGTTTTCAATATGGCGCTTTAACCTTTTACGAAGTTTGAACTTCTAATATGGAAGAGTTTCATGATTTTTTATTTATTTGAAAGCAAATAAAGATCAGTTTGCCAGTTTAGAGAGAATGAAGTGATTGTAAATAAATCTAATGTAAAATATTTGTAATAAAAAGGAACGAGTCAAAATAAATAATGTGAAAAAGCTAAATAGATCATTTTATAATATATTTTATCTACTCTCATATCGTAAAATTCGAATTATAAAATTCAAAACGAGTTTATATTGACATACTTTTTAAACACAGTGCCGAAATATTGAAAAAAAAACATATTATAACACTTTTCTTCTAATGAAATAATGTTATAATACAATTTTTTTTACCATTACGATACAGGGCAAATCCAAAAAGTTTATATCACCAAGTTTTGATTCCAATTTTCACTTGTCTGTGGCAGCGCCCGCTTTAGCGCATGCGCGCACATGCGCGGTGATGTACTGCGTTTTAGCGCCATTACAGCTCGCGCGATAAGAGTTTGGCTTTGACCTTCGGGGGGATGGGATTACTGCGCATACCCCGCACCACCGTTGATACCCAATGCGCAATAACGGTCAAAGCCAAACTCTTATCACGCGAGCTGTACAATTGGCTAAGTAAAGTTTTTTGAAGAGGTGCTAAATATTTTTTTTTTCGACAGTAGTCGTCTTCTAGACCGAGAAACTGCAGCTGTTTTATTTTTATCTCCTATCGTTTACTGGAAATATTTTTTTAAGTGTTCGAGATGACATTTGTGAGATTTAATGGCTGACGAACCGCCGTGCTCAGTACTTAGTAGAAATAGAAAAATAAAACGAAGTCAATTGTCAATGTCAAATGAAATCTAACCGTTTGCGTTTCGTTTACTTGGCATTGTCCAAAAAGTAGTTCCAAAATAATGATCGAAAATATTCAATCGTGATTCAATTATCGTGCATAAGTCGTGGAGAAATGCGGTAAAATTGAAAATCCGGATTTTGTGCGGAGGTCGTTAAAAATAGTCCAAAAATCACACCAAAACGCAAAGCAAACGAAACGCAAACGGTTTGACATGGACAAAAGTGACTTATGACTTCGTTTTTTTTTCTGTTTCTACTAAGTACTGAGCACGAACGGCTTGTCAGCCATTAAATCTCACAAATGTCAACTCGAACACTTAAAAAAATATTTCCAGTAAACAATAGGAGATAAAAATAAAACAGCTGCAGTTTCTCGATCTTCAGAACGCAGACTGTCGAAAAAAAATATAATTAGCACCTCTTAAAAAAACTTTACATAGCCAATTACATTCATACGGTGTCGTTTTGTTGTACGAATTTTCATGGGAAAATTTTGTTCTTGCTTAAAAATATCTGATATCTGTGAATGCGAAGAAAATTTGACTCCGCCTGATATTTTAAATGCGGCGAAGGAAATGACTCATAATTTATTACCAGCAAAGTCCAGAAAATTATACGATAAATGCTTCCAAGATTTTATGGCATGGAAAATGCAAAAAGGCTACTTCATTTTTGGAAAAATGTGTGAGAGAAGGTAAAATATTGTATGCAACTGTACGTAATTAAGCCTTAAAACACTCATGTGACCCTTTATGAAAATCGGCTACGCCTCGTTTCATGAAACCACATTCGTGTTTTAAGGACCCCTATTACGACACAGTTGCATAAATAGCTATTTTATTTTGCCACATTATACTATATAATGGTGTTTTAACCTTTGATGGCAATTTAACTTATTAGAATGAGAGAGACATTTCCGCCTTTTATTTATTACTTTTGGTTATGATATTTTAATTGGTTGTTAATAATTAATCTTATAATTATAGCTTTTGCCCCCAACTTCGTAGTAAAAGTAACAATTACTGTAAAGTACCTAGATGATAACCATTCACCCATTAATCTCAGGAAAAAACTCTAATAAAAAAAACTCCAAAGTTTATGGCATGTTTCTGTTTGTCTCAGTTGGAAACACCGATGTCTATAATGTAAGGGGTTTTAGTAGATTTTTGGATAAGCGTGTTGCGGTCTATTGCTGAGGGTAGTATTAGTAGGAAAGCTGACTGTCATTTTTGGGGAGGTATTGAGGCAAACTTGTCTATAATACCCAAGCACAGAACCATAGACCTGGCTGACGGGTAGCGGGGCTAAATCATCCCTAATTTTTTTTAATTTGGCAAGTCTATTCTCTATCCGAAATTATCTGTATTTTAATTGGATATATTCTATTAACATTTCAGCGTACCTTGTTAACATTTTTTCTTTTTTGAAAAATGGTTTTGCAAACATCTGGAAAAGTTTAAATGATCTGCTTTAGTTATTTTCTCACTCTTTAAATGTTACTTTTTAGTATCAAACATAATAATGTGCTTTAGATAACTAGGTAACCCGTAATAGCAATTAATGTACTTAAATTAACTCATCGGGTCCCAAGATACAGGTTCAGCCTAGTTTGGGGCCCACTGGATACTCTTTATGTAAACGCTTTACTGTTAATAAATATTTTCTTATTTCTTACTAGCTTTTGCCCGCGTCTTCGCTCGCGTGTACCATGAAAATTCCAAAGAACCAAGATATCAAGCAAGCAAGCATACAGGCAAGCAAGCAAGCATGCAAGCAAGATTGCTTGCGTGACAATAGGAACATCTCAGGAGTATATTATATTCTTTCGAATAAAAAAAGAATTTTTAAAATCGGTCCACAAGTGACCGAGAAATCGGTGAACATACCTACATAACAAAATACATAAAATGGAATGCATAACCTCCTCCTTTTTTTGAAGTCGGTTAAAGATCCCTTTGCGGCCTACTTACAGTATAAACTTATGAATTTTGAAATTTTAGCTTACAACCAGTAAAACGCAAAATCCCATTTTTTCCCGTTCCCGTGGGAATTCCCAAAAATCCTTCCTTAGTGGATGCCTACATTGTATAAGGTATCTATGTGCAAAATTTCAAGTCTCTAGGTCCAGTGGTTTGGGCTGTGCGTTGATATATCAACAGTCAGTCACTCAGTCAGTCAGTCAGTCAGGCAGTTTAGAATTTTATATATATAGATTTCTTACTTTTCCTTCTTTTCATCAATGATTTGATGCATGCTACCGCTCAGAAAATAATAATGTTTGCCAATGACAAGATACCTACTTGTAGTTCATTGTAAAAATAAGACTACTTTTGAAGAAGATTATAACAAGGCATTAGTGGACATTGCAAATTGGATGAATTTTAATGATCTGCATATAAATATTAGTGAAACTAACTTCATTCAATTTATTTCCCATAATTCTAATGGTATGTCTGTTGATTTAAAATATAACAATGAATACATTGATGAAGTAGATACCTTCAAGTTCCTTGGGGCCACTGTGGTTAAGTACTTGAACTGGAAGGCACACAACGAGCAAACATGTAGAAACTTAAATAGATTTGTGTTTGCTCTGAAAAGGCTACGAGAAACGGTTTCAGTTCAGGCTGCACTTACAGCCTACCACGGCTACGTAGCATCCGTTCTCGGTTACAGCCTTATATTGTGGGGAAATGCTGTAGACGTAGATAGAGTTTTTAATTTTTTTTTTTTTAAAGACTTGAAGATACTTGTGTGCCGTTGTTTAAAAGGTTGCGCATTCTACCACTGCCAAACTTGTACATTAGGAGCATTTGTCTGTTTGTCAACTCTCACCAGACGCATTTAAAAAAATGCAATATTATTCCTAAAAGGTCAACAAGGAAGAAAATGATGTGCCTAATGTACAGCCCTCGTTGTAACAAGGCGATATATCGTAGGAATGTGTATAAAATGTGCATAGACATTTAGGACAGCTGCTCCAAGGGAACTTTTTTAAGCGCAAATTGACTGACTGGCTTCTGGATGAATGTTTTTATAGTGTTAGGGATTTTTTGGAACTTAAGATCAATTTATTATAATTTATTATTATTATTACAGACGATGTATTATAACGAAAACGAATGATTATTAATTATTATTTTCATTTAGCAAAATTATGAATATACTTGTATTAATTAATTTAATTATAAATTGATATGTTTAATTATTTAAATTAAATAAAATATTTGCACGCTTGCATGCAGGCTGAACACACTATACCACTTTAAATCTTGTAACACCTTAATATCTGTATTCTAGCAAATAAAGTTCTTTGATTTGATTTGATTTTAATTTTAAAGTATAAAAATTTCGAAATGCCTCAATGACATTTACTTCAAAAAACATTGTAATGTGTACAAATATGAGGGTTGATTTAGCCCCCGCCTCGCCACCTGTCAGCCAGGTCTGTGGTTCTGTGATTGGGTATCATAACGGAAGCATTAGACAAGTTTTCAGCGTCCCTCAAATACCTACTTACTCAAAAATGCCTACCAGCTCTCGGGCTACATGGTCAGTTATTGTCTCGGTCCCAGTAAAGTTTTGTGGTAATATTTTCCAGTACATTATTTGGCTTATATCATATTGATAGAAAGCTGCTTACTTTTTCAGTGGCTTATATTTTAGCGTAAGCTGTTGATGTATGTCTTTAGTGGTGCTTTTGTGGCAGCAGATGTTACCCCCTGAAATTGTCTATTTATTTTCACTTAGCCCTAGATCTCTATCTATCTAGTACTGACTGATGTGCCGGTTATCCGTATCCGTATCCGCATCCGTGGATATCCGAAGGAGAAGAAAGATCCGTTTGCGTATTCTTTACTTTTTGGCAGATTTTTTACGGATATTTTTATATATAGCAATAAAAAACTAATAAATTCCATTCAGATATTTATTTATTTGAGAGAGAGATGTTTATTTACACATAATCAATACCTATACAGAAAAAAAATACATTTGACAGATATATACAAATAAAAAATATCGAATAGTATAACTTATGCCCCACTCAGCATAATTTTGCGGAAAGCCACAACGCTGTTTTTCAGTGGGACCCATATACTTCTTAAATCTATTATCAAAACAAAAGAAAATCCTGCGAAATGCAAGCCGAAACACGTCCTGCTTGTCATCGCGGAGGGCGTAACGTCAACTATCGTTCAAGGTCTCCCGCTCCGACACTGATTTAGTAAGAAAGTTAAAAATTCCGAATCCATATCTGTATCCGCGGATCTTGACACCAAATATCCGTTTTCGGATCCGTATCCGCGGATGTAGGTACCTCTTTAACGGCCGGGCACATTACTGCTAGCTAAATATAGCGAAGCACCGCGAATATGCCTAATTTGCTTTATCTCTGTAAATTCCAGTATTAATGATTAGTGAAATATTTTATCGGGTAGCTTGTTGTAAATAATCTATATAAATTGTCATGATAAACTTCTTTATGCGATTTCTTATCAATTCGAGATCTTATTTAATAGATGTCAGGAGGCCAAGTTGATGAGTTCGCTAATAAACTTTCGAAAATGGCGCGCTTTCGTTTTATATTCGCACTGTGGTATGTTTATTTTAATTGTGTTAAATGGGATTAAACAATGTAATGTGGGAGGTCAATTACTGATTTTTATGGTAGTGGTAACTTACTGTATAATTTTGTAGTACTATTAACACCTTTCTTGCGGGTAGTTGAGTACTTACTGTTTGATGGCATACATAATTTAAATTTATTTTGGGTTATAAGTAACGTGACCATTTTTTTGTCACATTGAAACGGGATAACGACATTTTAAGGATATTTTGGGCAGAAACAAACTTTTATTTGCACCCAATTTTGCATTTTTTTCCTATGCGCAAATAGACTTTAGTACCTACTGGGTGACGACTTCAAAAATAAATGTGTTCAACACTCAGCAAGATTTTTTTTTAAATATTATCTTTAACAGTTACTATTAACATAGTTTAAACTACGTAGACGTCTAATTGAGTTTTCTCTACTGTCCGCAACTTTATAAAAGAAAATACATGTTTGACTACCGCTTACGTGTCATTTTAAATTTTCTGAAAACGGGTTATTTTCCCGTCCCCTAGTTGTTTAGTACTCGGAGGGAAAGTAATTAACTAAAAATGTTAATAATTATTAAATTATGTAGCTAAGCATTTCATGCCATGTGCAATCTGATTGCGACATCAATATGCTAAGCAAATAATTTACGCAAATGAAATACTTATACTGTTTTGAAGATGAAGACTTTGCAGTGTCAATAAGCATTAACGACTTAAATGTATACTTTAATTACTACGATTATCCTCAGTTACCTGCTAACAGCGAGCGCGTCTAACATCAGGAACAAAAGACAATCGGCTGCGAGATCTTTCCCCGCGGATTTTGGCTTCGGTGCCTCCACTGCTTCCTACCAGATTGAAGGAGCATGGGATGTTGATGGTAATATCTCTTAAGGATAACCATCTTAATCATATAGCTGCCTAGTGAGAAAGCATCAGGACACAAATTTACTTGTCAAATTGATCCTTGCTGGATTATTTTGCTGGATTTGTTTTTATCTTTTTAGAAGATGAAGTTTTTTCATTAAAATCAAAACAATTTTAAAGTCTGAATTTTAATATTTTGACATAACCAAGTCTTAACTAAGTAGGACACTTTTATAAGTCAATATATTGATACTCTTTATAGAAGTGTGTTTACTTCAGATCTTTTTCTGCAATTTTTTTGAGTACGTGATTGATCAATCATTGTCATGCATTCTTTTAGGCAAGGGTATGTCAATTTGGGATTACCTGGTCCGCACTGACCCAAATCACATCGCCGATAACACCAATGGAGACATAGCAGCAAATTCTTACTATAACTACAAAAGAGACATCGAAATGCTGAAAGAATTGGGTGCAACACACTACAGGTTCTCTATATCGTGGCCAAGAATCCTTCCTCTGGGTCGTGCGAACTACGTGAACCAACGGGGAATAGATCACTACAACGCATTCATTGATGAGCTCATAGCAAACGACATCATACCCTTCGCAACGATGTACCACTGGGATATGCCTCAAACCTTGAGCGAGCTTGGTGGATGGACAAACGAAGAAATGGTAGACTGGTTCGGAGACTATGCAAGGATTCTCTATCAGAATTTCGGTGACCGTGTGAAGCACTGGTTGACTATTAACGAACCTTACATCCACTGCAACTTTGGCTACGGGTATGGTCAGCATGCTCCTCGTGTCCTATCGCCAGGAGTGGGCTATTACGAGTGCGGAAGACATATTCTTCTTGCAAATGCTAGGGCCTATCGTATCTATGATCAAGAATTCAGAAACACACAAAATGGTCAGGTCGGTGTCGTTTTGAGCTCCGACTGGGTGTATCCTGCCAGTGAATCCGCTGATGATATCCAGGCTAAGGAAGACTATTTGTCATTCCATGTAAGTTGTTTTGTTAATTTAAGTACATTTTATCGAGAAAATTCTCATCAAACTCCAATTAATAACTATCAATCATCTCTAATGAAAATAAGGATATTTATCATTGATTTCCAATGTCATACTTCATGTTATCCGATAAATTTGAATTTAAGATCCAAGGATTATTAATGATTACAAGTTATCATATTATTATCTTTCTGCTATTTTTCAATACAGTGAGAACAAAAATGTGAGTTAGTAAAATAAAACCAAATAATAGGTACTATACCGTTTTGATACGAGACATAAAGTACTTAATGAGTTCATTCCAAATAACAGGTCTTACTTTTTTTGTTGCAGCTACGCTTATTTATGGATCCGATTTTTTCACCGCAAGGCAACTATCCACAAACGGTGATCGATCGTGTGCAAGCTGCCAGCACTGCTCAGGGCCTGACCGCTTCAAGGCTTCGTCCATTTACTCAAGAGCAGATCGAATACATCAGAGGAACCTCAGACTTTTTGGCTCTGAATACCTATACGAGTAAAATAGCTTACAGAAACAGTTCCTTGACAGGAAGCTTTGTAGTACCCTCGCACAATGATGATGCATTTTTGGGTACATTTATGGACGAAGCGTGGCCTGCAAGTGAAAGCGCATGGCTCAGGGTGAGTTTCTTAGCTATATCGGATTTGGTGAAAGTAATATTTTGTAGATTTTAATCATAAATACAGGGTTATTTTTAATTCACTAACATCCTTTTAACCCTAAACTCCTACCACTTAAACAAATGTTTTTTTGTTTTACGGCTTTTGTCATAACTTAATATTTTTGGTGTAATAACGTTTTGAAAATTGGAGATTACCTCTTATTTTTTACGGTACTCTGTGTATTTGTATGGGAAAAAAGTGCTTCATTTTAAAAAGTCGTAAAACAAAAAACATTTGTTTGAGTGATAGGAATTCAGGGTTAAGAGGATGTCAGTGAATTACAAATAACCCTGTATAAATATCACGGGACAATTCACACCAATTGACTCAGGCTCTAAGCAAGCAAAGCTTGTATTATAGGTACTAGGCAACTGATAAACATACTTATATAGGTCGATACATACTTAAACGCATACATATTAAACACCCAAGACTAGAGAATTTTTTCATACATATATATCTGCTCCGATGCGTAAATCGAACCCGGGATCTGAAACTTTGTAGTCATTTTCTCTAACCACTAGGCCATATGATCGTCAAAAATGATGGAGTGAAAGGCTTGAAAATGATAAAAGATAAATAAATCAATGTTAACATTAGATTATTTGTTATCAATTCGATTAATATTACTAATTCCTACAAATGAACTGACAAAACGGCTTAAGATCGCTATCAAGTAAAAATTATCCTTAACATTTAAAATTTGGACAACAATAAAAAAATTGCACTTGACCTTCAACCAAATGTTTCAAATGCAATCGATTATGCATATTTAGATTAGAAATAGATAGCCTTATATCTACGACAAACCTTTTCCAATATTTTGTTTACTTTTACAGGAACATGCTCCAGGTCTCTACCATCTGCTCGTATACATCAAGGACACATACAACAACCCGACTGTCTACATCACTGAGAATGGTTTCTCGTCGACCAGCGGTCTTGTCGACGAGGGAAGGACGAATTACTACAGAAATTATCTCAGTGCCCTTCTTGACGCCCTTGCTGAAGGTTTGTCTTAAATCTTTGCCCTTTAAAAAGTGTAGGTCAACCATGACTAAGAAATCTTCAAAGAAATTAACGGTTTTTTAGTACTTCTGTCGAGAGTAATTGACTGCTTCTTAGAATGACCAATCCCGTAAAATCCAGAACATGCACTGACCTTTTCCCAATACGACCATATACCTATCCCGAAGACTGCTCCCAATAATGACCATTCCTATAAAGATCGGTTCGATTTCGATCGATTCTGGCCAGTGGTATTTCGGAGATAATGGTCAATTTGGGAAGTGGACGATTTCAATATTGGTTGTTTTGGGAAATAGCCGTTCTGGAAAGTGGTATATCTGTTAACCAGTCTTTATAGGAAAGGTCGTTTTAGTAAGTAGCCATTACGTGACAAAAGGGTTTGGGCTTTAGCGTTTTTACTTAACCGGTGGTTTAACGGCTGACTTGACATTGATTATCGTTATTGTAACTTGATGCAACTCACATTTATAATTTTTTTTCTCATTCACTATTATAAAACTGTGAAGAAAAAAATATCAATACAATAGCCTATCGTCTAACCAAGAAACACTTATTTGATGCCTTTCTCTTAATTTTATCAGCATACAAACAAATTAATTGTTTGTAATATAATAATCAATTATTGCTTCATTTATTTCAGGTTGTGACGTGAGAGGGTATTTTGCATGGAGTTTGATGGACAATTTCGAATGGGCGATGGGATTCACGTAAGTATACATAAGTTTGTCTTAGATACTTCACTGTCTATTCATTAATTCTGTGTATTCATTATCATAATCCATAAATTAGGTTCATAAAATGGCAGTATCAGATTATAAAAGCGGATATAGCACGATAAGAATGTTTACATAGTTATTATGATAAAAGAAAATATTGTGCGAAGGGGGTAAATGTGACAGCTTAAAATTATTAATATGCTAGGTATATCATCATCATCACGAGGTATTTAATTTGAATTTGTACATTTTGAACCAACGTCAACAGTATAGGAAGAAACTAAAATTACTTTGTAATATTGCATTGATGATGCCGGTTTTCAGAGGCTATTTAGACGTTTGTGCGGTTTTCGAACTCCCGACTAGTACTAATGACATAGTTTCGCAACAGTTTGTATGATTACTGCTTATGCCTTGATGCTTTGCTATACGAACGTCGTACAGAAAATGCATGTTCAATTACTTAGTAAAAACAGTGTGTTGTTTCTTGCCCTTCATGCAACTAACACTACTTCTATATATTAATTTTAGGTATACCGGTAAGACGCACTCCACTTTACCGAATACGTCTTGCCGGATAATAGAGGAGACGAAGGTTGAAAGAAACTACTTATGTATTGTAGATTATTTCAATTTCCATTTGATTCTCCATTAGACTGACTTTAGTATTCCAAAATCATTTATTTCCATACAGTACTCTACTGACTAAACCTACACTATCTACTTACCGTAAGTGTACTTACGTGACTTAAAATAACTTTTCATCAATTAAGCTATGAAAGTAGGTTGCATTTAACTTGAAATCCGTGTTGTATATTCGATTTACATCTTTAGGGATGTAAGTAAATTTAAAAATCGAATGGTGCTCCTTTGTATTCACGATCTGGTAAACAAGGAGATTGTAATGCGTAATACTTACCTCCAAACCTCCATGCTGGCATAATGCTGCTGGCCAGTGCTGGCTGAATGTGCCAAAGCCAAAGAGCGCGAGGCCATTAAAAAAAACAATAGACGTTTTGGCGCGATAAGCTTTCTTCCGCTCTGTTACAAATTGCGTATACATTTTTAACATAACGGTTTTTCTTTATTTCCTTGTGTGTGATGAAAAGTAGAGTGTTCAACTCGAGTGCAAATGATCAATTACACCCGCAAACTATAAGCACCCTCGTTCGTTTTGCTCGCTCGTGCGGCTTAATATCTTGGATGTAATTGATCACTTACGAACCTTGTTTATCAATCTACTATATCGCACGTACGAAATTACTTCTAAGAATGTAGCATCCGCCACACTAGGTTAATATTATTATTTTCTTTGTTATAGACAAAGATTTGGTCTCTACCAAGTGGACATGCAAGACCCTGAACGAACCAGGACCCCGAGGAAATCAGCACTAGTGTACAAAGAGATCATCAGTAGTCGAGTCATTGACTTTGACTATAACCCCGATCCCTACGAAACCGATGGAGCCTTTACCGTCAGCGCTTCCATCATTATGACGATAGGTGTCGCTGTTTTCAATATGGTGCTTTAACCCTTTAACCTTTGACGAAGTTTGAACTTCTAATATGAAAGAGTTAAATCATTTTTTATTTATTTTAAAGCAAGTGAATATCAGTTTGCCAGTTTAGAGAGAACGAAGTAATATTAAATATGTCTAATGTAAGATTTGTGATGAAAAGGAACGAGTCAAAATACATAATGTGAAAAAACATAATAGACAATTGTATATAATATTTTATTTTGCCATATTATTATGTAATAACGTAAATTAATAATTTAATTCCGTAACCTATTAGACTATTTATCGTTCTCCTACTTGTGCGCTTTAGATACAATGATTGTATAAAACTAAGGACGACGAAATTTAAATATTACAACACCTTTTAAATCGACACCTACGTCAATTATTAATAATAAAATAATATTTAAATTAGGACGCAAAAAACGTGATAACAGTTATTAATTTACCATCGGACCATAAAAAGATAATAAATGCCTACTTAATGAAATGATCTGATAAGATTAAAAGACAAAATATCGTGATAAGCAAATGATTAGATCATTTTATTTATTATTATGAACATAATTATTTATCTGTGTAATAATTAGTACCTAGGTAATAAACGATGCTTGTCAATTATGTCATCCTTATTTTACATATAAGTACCTATTATTATCAGTCTAATAGTGACCATCCCAGGCATGATGTACCATTTTTCGTTTGTCGAAGTATCCGAGTAATCCATTATATACCTATAGGTATCACAGAACTAATAATTAGGTATAGAAATGCTATCGTGTACATTTCTTTCCACAAATGATGTTATAGATACTTAGACTAACCTAACCTAACCTACCTATTTTCTGGACTGAACTATGGTTGGGTGGTGCATTGGTGTGGCCATGGGTCGGGTAAAATAAACGGTAGTCACACCAGTACGGTCAAATAAAATGAAGCATACCATATAATATAATAAAATAACCAGTGTAGTAAATTGGTGTGACTACAGATCGGTTGCTGAATTGTCTTGTACACCATTTTGTTGTAAACAGAAATACCTAAATTATTATTAAATTAAATTATACTAAATAAATAAATAAATAAATGGGTACGTATCAAAATATATAAAGTTTAAAAATAATTATGGACGAAATACATAATGGTCAGTTGATATAATGCAATTTTCTTAGAAATTCTCAACTTTACAGGATTTTCATAAAATAAACCTAACCTAACCTAAACCAATCTGTAGATTACACAATTAAAAAAATTCGTTTCATCAATAGTTTCATAGAAAATTTTAGTATGTATTATGACCATTATGTATTTCGTCCATTATTTGTTTTAAACTTTATACATTTTGATACGTTCCCAAATAAATATCATGGGACAATTCACACCAATTGACTTAGTCCCAAAGTAAGCTAAGCATAGCTTGTGTTATGGGTACTAGGCAACGGATAAACATACTTATATAGATAGATATATACTTAAATACATATTAAACACCCAAGACCCGAGAAAAAACACTCGTATTTTTGATACAAATATCTGCCCCGACACGGGAATCGAACCCGGGACCTCAAGCTTCGTAGTCAGGTTCTCTAACCACTAGGCCATCTGGTCGTCAATAATGCCAAAAACCATTATTATACTGCCGTATAATAATGGTTCACGTATGCGATGTCGCAGGTAAAGGCTAGTATATAAACATGAAACTGATAATTACAGTGTTTTTTGCCTCAGAGTACGCTCTAACGTGTACTCAGTGTGTGATTTTCGTAAATGACATGGCTAATTCCCATCGAGTACAATCGGCACGTGCTTAAATGTAGTAATACCTACAAACGCAATTAGTGAGCAGCTGGCATGATTGTCATTTTGCTTGTTTTGACCTAGTCATGTTCTAACAGGATTACGGGAAACCGAATTTCATGTTGTTAAGGTTCCGGAGCCAAAATGGCAAAAACGGAACCCTTATTGTTTCGTCATGTCTGTCTGTCTGTCTGTCTGTCCATCCGTCCGTCCGTCCGCGGCTTACCTAACGTAGGTACCCACTATGGCTGCGGCTCGATAGATATAACAACATTTTCGGTATAATGCTACATTTGATATAATGCGATTTACTCAAAAAGTAAACTTCGGAGGATTGTTGTTAATTCTATTTGATATGCATTAAACCTAATGCATATCAAATAGAATTAACAACAATCCTAACCTAACCAGGTTAGATTAGTTTATTTTATAAAAGAATCGTAGAATGTTTACTTCTCGAGTAAATCGAATTATGACAAATGTAGCATTATACCAAATGTTACCGTTATATCAAATGTTGTTATATATCATTACACACCCCATTACGGGGTTATCAAAACGATTTTTCAATACAGTGATTCCTTTGCGAGATATTTGAACATTAAAGTGAAAACTCTGGCTTCGGTTACAGAACTGGCGATTACTTCGTTTCCAATAATTTCATTTGTCATGATTTAATTAATTATTTTTTTAATTTTTAATCTGTTTAAAATGCCGGCTTAAGAATAGCACTCCCCCAACTCTTCTCGCGGGTGTCGTAAAAGGCGACTAAGAGACTCTGTGACCAAGTACACATCGGTCCCACCGGTGTCGGGCAGCAGCGATACCGGTGTGAATATACTGCGATTGCCAACCCGCCTGCTCAGCGTGGCAATTAGAGCAAACCCGACCAAATGGCAAGTCAACACGAACCACGGCCCCCAGTTCCCGGCCGCCCTGCTATTTCGCAAGGCTGCTGGCAAGAGCTGGATGAGAGTGGCCGAGGATCGTGCTCAGTGGCGTGCCATGGGAGAGGCTATGTCCAGCAGTGGACGAACATAGGCTGATGATGATGAATCTGTTTATTGCAAATTAGTGTTACAAAAAATTTTTCTTATACTTAGTTACAATCTTTAAATATTTAAGATTTTTATAACTATGGAATACGAAGGGGGCGCCCCTACGTTTGTAATTGAACGAGGAGCAAGGCCAACACCTGATCAGTGGCCAAGCTGAACGCGTCGGAATGCGTCACACCCCCCGCCAGCCCTTAAGCACCTCCACTCCCGCCTAGTCCATTTAAGATTGTCTAATACTAAATGGACCAGTCGAGAGGAAGGCGCCAAAGCTACCAGGAAGTATGCCACCCCTTAGCACTCCACTCTTCCACCAGCCCGATCCTAGCCCCGCCCCTGCTCATTCACAGACTCAATATAAAAGGAAATAAAATAAAACTATTACTATTACTATTTCGTTTGCCATAACAACGTTTAAAGCCTTTTATTAAGATCGATGACGATTCCGATCTAAATTACGTGTAATTAGGTATTTCCTACCCGAATCAAATAGCAATGATTGTGGTCAACTGCGCCCATGGACTTAATACCTAACCAGGACTGAGTACTAACTTTTATTAGTCAATCAAAAGTGACCCATATTACTAAGCCATACAGTTTAATAATGGCAACTAGAGACAGCGATCCGAGAGATTACATACCTACAAACTAGAGAATTTAGAGAATTGTGTCCCACTCGCACCAATACTTGAACACCCTAATTAGAACGAGATGCAATTATCTGGTTATTTTTTTTATCGGCCTCACTTTTTTGTCGTAGTACTCAGTTCTTGTTAGGTATTATAATATGTCCATGACTGCGCCATTCTCATAATAAAATAATTACTTCGAGTTATCTTGCGATTGTCATGCTAAATAAAACCAGCAGGCACGGTGACTTAGGGGGTGCAGTTAGGATGCACCTTGAATGAACGATAATAATAGCTAGACCGTTTAAACCTGTGGTTTAAACGCACCTCTCTCAGCCCTTTTGTCGTCCTACTCGTCGGCGAGGACTCATTTAAACGGTTTAGCTATAATGCACGACCTGATTTTTTTTTTTGATCAGTGCATCAGGTCGTGCATTGTTGGCGTTCATTTAGGGTCGAAAAATACAGGTTCTAGATACTTTAACCGCATCAGGTAGGTAACCTTGGACCCCGGCGCAACAACGAAATTAGGGGCCCAAATTTTCACAGGTTTTATGCAGTAAAATACAAAATAATATAATAGTACTAGCTTTTGCCCGCGACTTCGTCCGCGTAGAATTCCAATTTGTGGTAAAGCTTCTTCATCTCTTTCATTGTATAAAACAAAAATCCGGCAACGGCAACATCCATCATTATTATTATTATCATTTCATCATTTCATCATCATCAGTATCAGTTAGTGAATATTATTAATCCCGTTTATTCTCTATCCCGTGGGAATTTCAACAAATTTGTCCTTATTCTATGCAAATTTTCGCTTATTTTTATCCCGCGGGAATTTTGCATATTCCCAAAGAAAAAGTAGCCAATGTTCTTAAAGGTGTAGCTTTCTACCGGTAAAATAAGTTTAAAATCAGCCCCGTAGTTGAATTCACTTATTTTTTTCCCGTGGGAATTTAGCTTTTTCACGGAGAAAAGTAGTCTTTGTAAATAATGGTTGGTGTAGCTTCCTATTGGTGAAAGAAATTTTCAAATCAGCCCTCAACTGATATTCACTTCTTTCTATCCCACGGGAATTTTGCATTTTACCGAATTAATAGTAGGTAGCCTAGCCTACACCAATAAAGGATAGTGTAGCTTTCTATTGGTCATTATTTTTTAAACTCAGCCCCGAAGTTAAGTTTACTATTTTCTATACCGCGGGAATTTTGTATTTATCCGGAAAATAGCATCCTAAGTTAATCAAGGACAGTGTATCTTTTCTATTGGTGAAAGACATTTTAAAATGAGCTCCGAAGTTGATTCTTTTTTCTATCCCTTGGGAATTTTGCATTTTCCCGGAAAAAGTAGCCTATGTCAATAAAGGATAGTGTAACTTTTTACTGGTAAAAGATTTTTTTAATCGGCTCGGAAGTTTCAGAGTTTATCTATCCCACAGGAATTTCCAAAAATTCTGCAATAAGTTTTTTTGCTGTTAGTATGACCATTTACGTTTATACTGAATTTTAAAAGTTTAGTAGGTAATTGTAGTTACGGAGATAGGATCCAGTTGATTTGAGTATATAAATCCTGATTTATCCTTATCCCGTGGGAATTTTCATTTTTTTTTTGATTTATTTAGGAAACAAACAGTCACAATTCAACATAAATCAACTTAAGTAACAACAAACAGACCTTAAGTTCCATAGAAAATATAACGAAATACATAGTTAATTAACAAATCGAAACGGTAGGTGTTAGGCACCATCTTAAACATCTTATCTGTCACCATACAGGGACTTGAAAACATCGATAAGTAAATAATACTTGCATGATACGGTAGGGAATTTAAACTGGTGTACAAAAACAGTAAAAATATTGTCGCTACGGAAGTTACATTAAAGTTTACATGCAAATAATGTATAGTTGCTGGTTACTTAGAAGAAACATACAATATATCTATTAAGAAAAGATTGAACTTCGCAGAATGCTAGAGTATTTACCAAATACTATAATGTATTTGAAATTAGCTTTATACCTATTCTAATAGTCTACTTGCATGCCCAATTTGAACAGTTTAGTAATCTTCGTTATGGGGATAGGGTCACTCTTGATTGATGAAATATATACATCCCGTATATTCCTTATCCCGTGGGAATTCCGCAAAATTATTTCTTAGATTATTTAAAAGCGAAAAAGTTTTTCGGGTGCGCCGGTGGGATTCGAACCCACGTCTCCTTCTTTCTTCGCTTTTAAATAATCTTAGATTCGGTGAGCAGCCGTACTGCTAATAAAATAAATAAAATTTGAATAAATAGATGTGGTACATCTTTTCATACGCATTTCCAATGTATTTTGGAACGTAGGAGTCGTAGCTTCTAATAGTTGCGATGGATGTTACCACACGCCACTGTTGGCGTATGTAAGCGATTAAGAATTTCGGGGGAGTCGGTTGGATGCGACGTGGTTCAATTGGTAGAACACCCGTTGGGGCGCATACCCAGGAGACGTGGGTTCGAATCCCACCGGCGCACCCGAAAAACTTTTTCGCTTTTAAATAATCTTAGATTCGGTGAGCAGCCGTACTGCTAATAAAATAAATAATATTTGAAATTCTTTCTTATCGGATGCCTATTTCATACAAAGAACACATCCTCCAAGTTTCAGGTCTCTACATACAGCGGTTTAGGCTGTGTATTAATCCGCCAGTCAGTCATTTAGGACTTCCAGGACAAAGCATTTTATATGTATTTGCATTGCACCAAGCTTTTATGCGAGTTCAACAATGATGTTTGAATACTCAATTCGATATTATTCGAAAAAGGTTGAACTCACATAAAAGCTTCATCATCATCATCATCATTTCAACCGTAGGACGTCCACTGCTGGACATAGGCCTCCCTCATTGACGCCCAATCATTACGGTTGGAAGCGACTTGCATCCACCCTGAACCTGCGGCCTTCACCAAAACGTCCGTCCATCTCGTTGGTTGACGTCCCACGCTGCGCTTGTAAAAGCAAAAGCTTGGTGAAATGCAAATACTTATACAATTATAATTAGTTATTATCAGAGATCAGATCAGGAAGTGGTTGACAATCGTAGACAAATGGTTTGCAAAATTTGAAGTAAATTGGACCAAGGAATCATGTTGTCCCATACAAACTTTGCCCCCCTTTTTTACCCCCTTAGGAGTAGAACTACGAAAAATCCTTTCTTATCGGATGCCTACGTCATACAAAGAACACACCCTCCAAGTTTCAGGTCTCTACGATCAGCGGTTTAGGCTGTGCGTTGATCCGTCAGTCAGGACAAAGGATTTTATATGTATAGATAATGCCTAACATCATAGTACGAACGCTTGCGATACTCTGGAGATGAGCTCTGATTGAGTTCGAAACGCGTACCTAGTTTGGTGGTGGTGATGGTTGGGTTTGTGTGATTTTTGTGTGTTCCTACAGTGTGAAGGTGGAGGAACAAGCATGTACACACATTTAGACATAGACATAGACATAGATAACATAAAATTTCGTGCATAAACCTAGACTATCATAAAGTCGCGGGTGAGCAAAGTAAAGGGAAATATGGCATAGAAAAGAAAGCTACCGACTTATCCTTATTATAAACTCAATAAAATAGGTATCTGCGTGGTGAAATTTAAATATTAATGAACTTGATCGAATGCCGTATTTTTTTACTTAGTAGGTACCTACATTCTCTCGTTTGGTATAGATTTAGGGATATTTCCGAACGAACCTGCAGTTTTTCAGAATATATACAGGTACAGTAGCGGAATGAAAAGGTTCGTCACTTTTCGACTCTATGTCAACGAGTTAAGATCGAAAAGTGACGAACCGTTTCATTCCGCGACTATACATGGTAGAGTGAGATGGTGTGTTCTTTGCAATGGGGTTTGCAACTCTCTATCTGTTTAATCATCATCATCATTCATCATTTCAGCCGAAAGACGTCCACTGCTGAACATAGGCCTCCCCCAAGGCTCGCCAAATAGATCGGCCCTGCGCCATCCGCATCCAACGCGATTCCGCAACCTTAACCAAGTCGTCGCACCATCTTGTTGGAGGCCTACCTACACTGCGTCTTCCGGTCCGTGGACGCCACTCGAGAAGCTTTAATTAATTCTGCGAGCGATGTGCCCTGCCCACTGCCACTTGAGTCTGGCGATTCTTCGAGCTATATGTCGGTCAAAGTCAAGTCATTTTTATTCGATCCGGGGAAACCCTGCAGGCAGCCGACGAACCTGCCTCGTGTCTAGCTGCCCATTAGGAACGTTTAATGCGGCCCATCGCTAGTAAAGTTATTTGTTGCATTGTTTCAAAGTAACATGCATTACGTTAATTTTGAAATCTTGAGATGATTTACATGATCATTACCGAAGCTAATATAGTGTTATGTTATCTGAGACTGCAGTGTGTGAACGTGACCGTAAACATGGTTTAGCTAGGTAGACTGACAGACAAATATCGGTGACGCTGGTTCGTAAGGAAAACATCGTGAGGAAACCGCACACACCTGCGAAGAAATTCAATGGCGTGTGCGAAGTTCCCAATCTGCGCTGGGCCCGACTGAAAGCTACGGCCTAAAATCCTCTCATTCTGAGAGGATGCCTGTGCCAAGCAGTGGGAAGTATACAGGCTGGGATGATGATGGTTTATCAGTCCTATATATTGCACCTTAACAACACCATCACTGGCATTATCATCATTCCAGCCTTACCTAACGTCCAACTACAGGGCACCGGCCTCCTCTCAGAATAAGAGGCTTGCGTTGTAGTCACCACGTGGGCTCAGTGTGGATTGGGAACTACATATACACCGCTGACTTGCTGCATAGGTGTGTAGGCACAGGTTTCATCGTGATGTTTTTCTTCACCGTAAAGTTCATGGTAAATTTCAAATTCGCACGTAAATTTCGAAAAATTCAGAGGTGCGCGCTCGGGCTTGAATCCACGAAAACACCAAGCTGCCATTTGGCTGCTACGCTTTATGTAATGGCTGTCTAATAGTAACTACTTATGAACAAATATCTTGTAACTAAAGTAAATAGGCACAGTCAAGGACATAAATATGACGGCGAGAGACGAAACGGAGCGGTAGGTGGATCATCACCGTCGTCTCGTGGTGTAGTTTCCATGTTAGTGGGCGATACAGAGAAACGCAGATTACCTTGCAACGTGTAATTATTTGGAATCACAGTAGGTAGGTACTTGCAGGAGTGACTGTGAACGTGACAGGTTCGATGGAGTAGGAAATGACCGTTCTCAACGGCGGTCGGCAATCAAGTGAACATCGACTCTGTCCTCGTGTAATGGCGCCAAAGCGATACTCGCCCCACCACACTGCGTTCACTGCACTTTACAATTTAATTCAACCAATCAGAGATAAGATCCGGTACTAGGTAGTCAAATCAGCAACTATAATGCTACCAATATAACGCGCGCGACGACAAATATATGTACGTTAACAAGGCGTCAAAAGCCACTAACCCTAAATAAGGTTGGTTTTCACATATATTTCACGCTATAATCGCTATATGGCTGTATAGATATTTATGCCTTTGACTGTACTGTAGGGGTGAGATTCTTTAAGCTTTTTTTCGGATGGACTGTTGCTGTTATCCTCTACAGGCCATAACAAACCGGGAGCGCAGGTCGGCGACAGAACGTGCCCAGCGCGGTCAATTACACTGATTCAAATACGGCGTGCCAAGCTGCCGGTGTGTGTCACCGTATATTTGTTTCAGTGTTATAGATAGAAAGCGCTGAGCACGCTCCGTCGACGCCCCACGCTCCCGTTTTGTGGCGGCCTTTATAGCTTTTACAGCTTACCGGAAAAAGGGTGAACTGCCAGACGACCCGTTAAGCAAGGGGATGATTTTATGTTAGCATGTCAAAGGGCCAAAATGAAATAAATAAAATAAATAAATTGTGGAACAATACAATACAATACAATACAAATATTCTTTATTGATCACCAAAAACAGTACAGTGACATTACAAAAATAAAAATTCAGGTAGACAATAGGCGGTCTTATCGCTAAAAAGCGATCTCTTCCAGACAACCAATTACTCAGAAATCAATAAATATCAACAGACAAATGTAGGTGGCAGAAACAGACAAGAGAAACGCAGTATTACTTAATAGACAACAAACAATAAAAACAATACAAATATAATATAAATTATATAAATAAACAAATACATTAAATATAATACTTATACACTACATATACTTAATACAAAATATCAATGGAAAAAAATGTCAAAAGGCCGCATGTGAGAAAAGGATTTAAAAAGGAAATTAAAGAAACAATATAAACAAAAAATAAAAAGAATAAAGAAGGGTCAAAAGCGAGGATTACGTTAGTGACAAATAGTGAGCCTTTAGAAGGTTCAACGACAAAGGAAGAGAATTCCAAAGACGAATGGCGGTCATAGTAAAGGAGTTATGATAGAATTTGGAGGAAGAAGGAGGAACAGTAAGAAGAAAATTTTGTGCAGAGCGAATAGAGGACATAAACATAAAACGCTCTTGAAGATATTGAGGAGTTGCAGGATTGAAGAGTACCTATGCTGTACAAAAGAGAAAGAATGTGAGTATTACGGCGAAAACGGAACGGTGGAACGATTGACACCAATTGCCCTAGTGCCAATCTAAGCAAAGCTTGTACTATGGGCACTAAACAACGGATAAACATACTTATATAGATAAATACATTACATACCTACATATTAAACATCCAAGACTCGAGCACAAACATTCGTATTTGTCACACAAATATCTGCCCCGACCGGGAATCGAACCCGGGACCTCAAGCTTCGTAGTCAGGTTCTCTAACCACTAGATCAGTGTTTCCCAACCTGTGGTCCGCGGACCCCTGGGGGTCCGTGGTGTCCTCTCTGGACCGTACATAACAGTTATAAGTAGGTACTTACCTATTTTGTATCTGTAATAACTAAAATAAATACCTAATCCGAATTTTTTTGCTGTTTATTTTATTAAGGGGGTCCGTGAAAACTGTGCTTGATTTCCTAGGGGTCCGTGACTGAAAAAGGTTGGGAAACGCTGCACTAGATCATCCGATCGTCTAAAAGAATGATTGGTAATCAGAAATAAGGAGATCTGCCGAAAAAACAAAGTTACTGACAGCTCGTAGAGTTGCCAGACAGCCAGTTGGCAGTGGGGGCAGGGCACATTGCTTGTAGAACTAAGCTCCCCCAGCCAGGTAGACGTAGAGAGAGAGGTAGAGCGGGTAGAGCTATCGGGCTTGCGGCCGATACGGCAGTAAGGTTCTAGCTAGAGTACCATTTTTAAAAGCTTGTTCTAAACTTGCAATGTATCTTGGAAGTCGAATTTTACCCACTTCCAGTAGTCGGATTGTCTTGAAATTTGGTATACTTATGTAAGTTAGATGACAATGCAAGTACAGTCAACAAAAATTACAGTCAGCTAAAAAGCTTGCTCGTAAAATTAAATTTTTAACAAAATCTTATTATTAGTATTAGTAAGTAAAAATAACGCTTTTCTATGAAATTTATCATGAACTATTAACCAAATCGCATGTCAATTAGTTCACTTAAGTCGTTTCAAAGACAGACTACGAGTATCAAAAAAGGTTGGCTAATAATTAACACTTTCACAGTCTAGTGCCCCATATAAGGGTCACAGCGACTTAGCTCCACAGTTCAGTGCCCACATATGGATCACTAAGGAACAACCAGACTTGTATCCAGATTAGTTCAATATCTTTTTTACACACTGAGCAGGACGGTACAATGATTATTGATTAAACAAGGATATTGATTAAAGCGAAAACAAAATCATAATCAGTTGTGAAATTAGTAATAACATATATCGCATTGAAAATCTCATTAAAGATTTAAATTATTGCTAGTATTTAACTAATACACAAAAACATGAAATTAAAAGTTAATAAGAAAACAAATAAAATACAGAACACAAAAAACACACATTAATGAACTGAAACAATTACATTGCTCACCCGCTTGCTTGTTTGCGTTTTGCTTTGCTGCGCGGTGCTGTGAGCAAAGTAATTGTTTCAGTTCATTCATTAATATGGACCTTCGCAAAGTAACGCCTGATTCAATAAATTAAAACACACATGCACTACACACACACACACACTGGAAAAAAACAGAAAAGATTACAGGTACAGAAAAAAATATATAAATTAGAAAAAGAAACCCCTGTTTAAAAGCACAGCACACTGCGGCGTTCCACTGGGATAAGTACGTCCGTTATTGATTAAACTAATTTGCTGGACTTACCATAATTTTTAAACTTTTATGGGACTGTGAACGTGTTAAGTTACCATCCATCTTTCCTTATCCTTGGTTACTGACACTATAAATGTGAAAGTTACTCTTTCTGTTGCCTCTTCAAGCTTAAACTGATTTAGATGAGATTTGGTACCTATGGATATTTTAATACCCTGGGACCGACATAGGATAGTTTTTAATACCCTGGGACCGACATAGGATATTTTTTATCCCAGAAATCATCCCTTAAGTGATGAAAAGGGGTGCTGAAATTTGTATGGAAACTTCGTCAGATTTGATGTTCAAAACGTACTTTGATTTAGGATTAAGTAGGTATTAAAAATAAAAAAACCGGGCAAGTGCGAATCGGACGCGTACATGAAGGGTTCTGTTTCTGTACCTTCGTACAATGTTTTAAAAGATAGTTCAGTAATAAATTATAAAATCGAATTAAAAACGCTATAAAAACACGTTTCTTAAATGACGACCCTTTTAATTTTTAACTTTATTTTATTTTCAGTACTTATTTGTTATTATTATTATAGCGGTCATAGTAATAGGAACATAATCGGTGAAAATTTTAAATATCTAGTTAATTCTATTCTACTATAAGTACTATCTATTTCTCTCATTCAGAGAGGAGGCCTGTGCCCTGCAGTGGGACGTATATAGGCTGGGATGATGATGATACTATTCTACGTTTTTGTATGACGCATCCTTTAATTTTTAGTATTTGTTGTTAGAGTACCTACACTATTAGGTACGGTTCAAGAATTCAATTAATCAAGAATTAGTATAAAATACGACGACGACGATTGTACGGAACCCTTCGTGCGCGAGTCCGACTCGCACTTGGCCGGTTTTTTAAAAACGATTTTGGCAGACCCACGTCTGCGTAAGTTATTCAGTAAATTTTTTCATTTGGTCTACAGTGTGCTACATTTTTTCCAAATAACCTATGATAATTATTGTCAGCCGTTTTTAGGTTACAGCTGGTTAAACTTTAATATACTAACCTATAAAAAACTGCATGAAGCAGATTCGATTATAACTGTCACCATAATAATGTTTCACGTAAAGTTTTTATTTAACTTGCAATGGTTGTATCTTGCAAGTTAAATTTAACCCACTACTCGATTTCCGATTGAGCTGAAATTTTGAATGCATGTGTAAATCGGATGACGATGGAATTCAATATGACATGGAGCTGATCCAACGGGCGATGATGAAGCAGGAAGGTGGTCATAGGAAGTCTGTACCGCTACCATGAGTTTACACTAGTTCACAGTGACCGTACTCGCTAGCGATGGCGTAAATGATTTGTATGAAGAATTGTACTTCCGTAAGTGAGCGCTAGAGGCGCTGCACAATTCTCCATACAAATAATTTACGCCGTCGCTAGCGAGTACGGTCACGTAAACTAGTGTAAACTCATGGTAGAGGTCCTGTAATAAAACAACATAACCCCATCGACTTTGATCTCGTTTGATTCTTATTGACAAGTACTTTGGCCCTAGCAATCCCTGTGCCCTGTACTTTAAAACTTTTTTACATATTTATTTCTCACTTTGTCGGCGTGGTTAATTACAAGTTAAGCATGTCTAGTTATAACTTTTCTAGTAGAATATGTAATCTGTAGGTATAGGTAGTGTATAGTCAGTTCCAGAGAGAAGGTACGCGCGGGTCGTTCTTCTTTTTAGGGTTCCGTAGTCAACTAGGAACCCTTATAGTTTCGCCATGTCTGTCCGTCTGTCTGTCTGTCCGCGGCTAAGCTCAGAGACTGTTAGTACTAGAAAGCTGTAATTTGGCATCAATATACATATCAGTCACGCCAACAAAGAAGTAAAATAAAAATTACATTTTTTTTAGGGTACCTCCCATAGACGTAAAGGGGGGGGTGATTTTTTTTCTCGACTAACCTGTGGGGTATCGTTGGATAGGTCTTTAAAAACCATTGCGGGGTTGCTAACATGATTTTTCTATTCAGCGATCTGTTTGCGAAATATTCAACTTTAAAGTGAAAAATTTCATTAAAATCGACCGTCCCCCCCCTCTAAAACCTAAACTGTTGGGTGGAAACATTTCAAAAAATTCAGAATGGTAGTAAATATATCAAATTTACTAAGAAAATTATAGCGGCTAAGATTGCTTGGAATTATTTGTAGTTTAAGAGTAAATAGTAGCCTAAGGTATAAAATATACCTAAACTTGGATGATTCCGTACACATAAAAATAAATCAAAAAAAAAATACGAAATCCTTAGAAAAATATTACTTGATTTTTTCGTAATGGCTACGGAACCCTACCTTGGGCGTGTCCGACACGCTCTTGGCCGGTTTTTTACCTACAATGAATCGAAGTTTTTCCGTTTTTTTGGGTTTTTGAACTATCGCAAATTGTGGTTTCAGTGTACTACTACTTTACTTGTTTACTGACGCTAAATATTTAAGGGTTTGACGTCAGACGGCGGCTGTCAATTAAGAGTTTTGGCATAAAATAAAATGGCCCTATGTTCAAAATACCTTGCATTTCTATGGAAGCCGAAATAGAAAAAAATGTCTTAATCAACGTTAGACCTAATGCTATTCCGTTGATAATGCCAAGTGTTCGAAACTACTTAGAGTGATTACTTACACGTTATCATTAGCGACTCGATGCTCAGTGTATTCTATAAAACTGCGCTCAGCGCCTGTGTAACCTACAGTACTGCGTTTGCGCAAGATTGTGACAATGGCGGGAAAATTGACATTACTGGCTGCATGGTAAAAAAGTTTTTTATTCTTTACTATCTTTAACCCACGGCTTTCCCCGCGTTAAAGCAATTTAGAGTACGATCAGAAAAAAGGTTCATCATCATCATCAGCCCAGCCTATATACGTCCCACTGCAGGGCACAGGCTTCCTCTCAGAATGAGAGAGCCTGTAGTTCCCACGCGGGCCCAGTGCGGATTGGGAACTTCACATACACCATTGAATTTCTTCTCAGGTGTATGCAGGTTTCATCACGATGTTTTCCTTCACCAGCTCATGGTAAATATAATTAAATAATGGTAATTATTATCATTGGTAAATGTAATTTCGCACATAAATTCCGAAAACTCAGAGGTGCGAGAGCCCAGACTCGAACCCAAACCCTCTGCTTGAGAGACCATAGGTCAAACCACTAGGCCACCACGGCTTACAACTTTAACAAGTTTTTTTTACTGAGAAGAAGGTTACAGTAACATTTTTAACACCGTCCCTGTCCGGGTGCCCCCACCCCAATATGGGGTCAAAAACCTTTTTGCAGAAGTCCGTGCTTCCACTATAAGTTCACAAGTCCAAAGTGGAGGCACACTTGGACGTGTAACTTTGTCAAATCATATTGGCACAGAATAAATTTGTTCACAGATCTATTTCACCACCATCTGCATACACAGTGCCATGTCGTCAGCGGGCTCTATATCTAAATCCCTAATGATTGTTTGTCCTAATGTAATGTTTGTCCTAATGATCGTTTGTCCTAACCCTTTTTATTTAAAATCTATTAATGTTCTGGATTTTTATAAAACAAACCTAACCTAACCTATAGAGTTCTAGAGGATAATCAAATCACAAAAAAGTTCCTGAAAAATCACGGATTCCGAGAAAAAAAGTGTTAGGACAAACGATCATTAGGACAAACATTACATTAAGACAAACGATGTTAGGGATTTAGAATGAGACCCCGTCAACGTAACAATTTCTAATTAAGAAATAATTTATATGACAAAACAACGTTTGCCGAGTCATATATTTTTATTTTCCAGGGCTTTCGTGTTAGTGCATGTAAAGTGTACGTCTGGAAATAAGATTCCCGATGACTTATTGCTAGGCGCTTCTACTTCTGCCTACCAAATCGAAGGCGGATGGGACGCAGATGGTAAGCCCATACAGATCTTAACCTGATGAGATGAGAGTAGAAACATAGATGGCGCTGTATCACTGCAAGCGATTATCTAACAGATTAAGATATGGATGTGTAGGAAAAATTCGTGTCTAAACTCCTGAGCAGTGGTGGCACGCGGCACGGAATGCTGAGGACCTGGGTTCGATTCCCAGAGCAGGTCTTTTTTCTGGATTTTTTTCTGTGCATCCATATTTCAGTTTGTATTTAGTGTGAAAAATATGGATTTCAGTATTCAGTATTCAGTCATTTATTGCTTTAAAGAATTCCATGCAATACAATATAGTTCAATTTAGCTTAGAAAATTACCTACACTAATGCAAAGTTTGAAAAAAAAATATTAATTCTATTCCATTCTATTCTCTTAAATATTATTAATAATGTCAAAGGAGATACAATTGTAATTTACAAAATCTTTGGCCTAATAGAAATACAATAAGGTATGCAATTAAAAGTTAAATTAAATACAATAAATTTTACACAATATTAATCCTGGATGAGTAGAGTAGTAGACGAAGCAAACATTTAGCATGAATCAGTCAAATACTTTAGCAAAATATTCGTTAAGGGTATAAAATGGTCTTAACTTTAGATAAGATTTCAACTTATTAGAGAATTCCCTCAAGCTTTGTGATTTTCTTATGTCGACATCAAGGTGATTATAAACCTTTATTGCTACATAACCTAAGCTTTTTTTATATTGTAAAAAGTACGACTCCGGTAGTACGAGATCCAGATTGCGCCGTGACGGCGGGGGGTCACGGGATGACCGTAAAAGTAATAAAAAACGAAGTTGAAAAATAAAAAATACAAAAAGATACTTCATACCAAACTTGTTTTAGATCTTAAACCTGTCATCGCTAATACCGGTACAGTCAAAAAGAAATGGATGTGCGGATGTGGTGCTCAGAATTTGATAGTCCACGGGATTAACATTTAGCATTAATTTCTGCGGATTAATATCGAATGTGGATTCTCCCCCCACCTCACCGCGTAGTTGCCCTGTCTAGCTAGACGGCCGAGTTTCCTCGCTGGTTGTTAATACGCTAATACGGTCGAGAAACTCATCGAACTCGGCCATTGTGACCCCATTCATGCTATATCGCTTACGTAATTATTATAACCTCTAAATCATTACAATTTGAATGTAATTATACCAAGGATGATTGATATACAGGGTTATTTTTAATTCACTAGCATCCTTTTAACCCTAAACTCCTACCACTTAAACAAATGTTTTTTGTTTTACGGCTTTTGTCATAACTTAATATTTTTGGTGTAATAACGTTTTGAAAATTTGAAATTACCTCTTATTTTTACGATACTCTGTGTATTTGCATGGGAAAAAAAGTGCTTCATTTTAAAAAGTCGTAAAACAAAAAACATTTGCTTGAGTGATAGGAATTCAGGGTTAAGAGGATATCATTGAATTACAAATAACCCTGTAGACTGGATTGGCAGTCGCCATACTACGGATCGGCCGCGGTTTTTGTAGTTTCGATTATTAAATCTAGATGGCGCTGAAATACAGCCAGAGGCTTTGAAGGCAAAACAATAAGACTACAGATGTTTCATATTACTACAAATGTATTATTTTTCAAAAATATTTCATAATAATACATTTGTAGCAATATGAAACATCTGTAGTCTTATTGTTTTGCCTTAAAAGCCTCTGGCTATATTTCAGCGCCATCTAGATTTAATAATCGAAACTACAAAAACCGCGGCTGATCCGTAGTATGGCGACTGCCAATCCAGTCTATATAATCCTTGGTTATACTTCGTTTTTTAGCATTAGAAAGAAGGGAAGGATTTTGACGTGTCTTTTTATTGAAAAACACCTTTGAAAAATAAGTCACAGCAAATATGTAAGTACCTAAGTAACAATTAGCAAGGAAATATGGTCATTTACACTCTTTTGGTTTCATAAGTAATAGTAAGTATTTTTTTAAAGCGTTTTTCAATAAAAAGACTCGTCAAGATTGCTTTGCTTACCCTATTTCTAATGCTAAAAAAACGTCATCATAAAATCATCTATAAAAACGGGTATGTATTACAATACCGAAGTACGAAAGTCCGAATGTATTAAAACATCGAATGGGTCAAAAGACCGACACGATTTTTTTCTGAAACCGTTAACTTTTTAAGATTGTTATTATAAAACAAACCCAACCTAACCTAATGGGTTCTGTATGATGTCGTTTTAATAAATTCTAAAAATTTTCGGTTTCAGAAAAAAATCGTGTCGGTCTTTTGACCCATTCGATGTTTACATTCGGTCTTTCGTACTTCAGTATTGTAATAGGTACATACCCATAAAAACGGCAAAGAAATCACGTTTGTTGTATGGGAGCACCCCTAAAATATTTGTTTTATTTTCATTTAATTATTTATTTTTGAAGTGAATATATAAAAATATTCTGTGAATATTTCAAGCCTGTTACCAGTTACCGTTATCAATATCGAGGAAACACGAGCAAAAAAAACACGTTTGTTGTATGGGAACCTCCTTAGATATTTATTTTATTCTGTTTTTTAGTATTTGTTATTATAACGGCAACCGAAAAACATGTGTCAAAATTTAAACTGTATAGCTATCACGGTTCATGAGATACAGCCTGGTGACAGACGGACAGACAGACAGACAGACAGACGGACGGACGAACAGCGAAGTCTCAGTAATAGGGTCCCGTTTTTACCCTTTGGGTACGGAACCCTAAAAAGCGAAGTATACTGTTATGATATTGGAAAAAGTAGGTATCCAGTTAGGTACCTATACTACAATACGTTTACTTTTAGTTTACCACTGACAGATAGCTTGCCTTCATTTCATTTCCAACTTGTAACGCCATAAAAATAAAGTAGCTATTACAAAATCTGCAAACGTGGGTAACACTATTCTAAAATTGGCTTTATTTGTAGGTCGTTAAAGTTGAATATGAAGTGAAGGCAAACCATCTGTCAGTGGTAAACTTTATGTAATTTTACTGTACCTACTACAGCCTTGACGTAGGTATTTTCTAGTTATAAATCATTTGCGATAGTGAATATCAACTACACGTTGCTTCTATATTTCCTGGCGGTTGGAGTTGCAAGTGAAAATATTTATTTTGCTATTTAGCAATTTGATGTTTTAGGTCGTATAGCTGACATTGAACGTTAGGGTGGTAAAGACGTTGGAATAGGTACAGTCGCGGAATGAAATGGTTCATCACTTTCCGACTCTATGTCAACGAGTTAAGATCGAAAACTGACGAACCTTTTCATTCCGCGACTATACCTATCCGGTAAACTAATAACTATAAATTTCTACATAATGTTTTTTATTTATTTCTCTAAGACAAAAATTTTTTTTAACCTAAATTTGCCGCCCTACGCTCCAGCCTACTCATCAGCCTGATCGTAAATCTACCCCTGCAAACCGAAGCTCTTTAAGCGGGTCAATTTTACAATTTTGCGAGTCAAATTTCGGAAGGAAGTTGCGGACAATTAAGCAGGTAGTACTGGAGTTTTTCTTCTATTTCCAGGTAAAGGCCAGTCTATGTGGGATTGGTACTTGCACCAGCAGCCTGACCTAGTTGACGACTTAACCAACGGCGATGTAGCCGCAGACTCCTACCACTTATACAAGCGAGACGTAGCACTACTCAAGGAAATGGGCGCCAAAGCTTACAGATTCTCCTTATCATGGACTAGGATTCTCCCATACGGCACAAAGGACTATATTAACCCATACGGCATCATTTATTACAACAATCTGATCAACGAGCTGCTGGCAAACAACATTATACCCTTCGTGACAATATATCATTGGGATTTGCCCATTGATTTCAGCAATGAGGGGGGTTGGTTAAGTCATACAACTATAGATAAGTACGCGGACTTCGCAAGGTTAGCATTTGCTATGTTCGGGGATAGAGTCAAACATTGGATCACACTTAACGAACTAAGAATACACTGCAGTGCTGCCTATGGCAGAGGAATACATCCTCCTCTCGTAAAATCACCCGCCTTTGGCTATTATGACTGTGGGAGAAACATGCTCTTAGCTCACGCCAAAGCATATCGTATTTATGATGAAGAGTTTAGAGCGATTCAAGGGGGTAAAGTTGGCATCACCTTGGATTATGACTGGCCTGTAGCAGCTTCTGATTCGAAGGACGACATCGAAGCTACTGAGGATTACCATGCTTTCGAAGTACGTATTATAACCATATTATGAACAAGACGAATGAAACGAGACCAAACTTGATGGGGTTATGACGTTTTATTACGGAGTTCTTATTGTCACTTTCCAGCTCCATCGTCAAACCCACCACCAAGGATCAAAGTACCTACTCGTCAATACGAATTAAACGAGCCCGAACTCGATGCGGTCGTATCGTTTTATTACAGAGTTTCTATGGCCACCTTCCAGCTACATCATCAGATCAGCTTCATGTCAATAATATTGCATTGTCATCCAATTTACACATGTATGCAAAATTTTAGCTCAATCGGAAACCGCAAAGTGGGGAAAAATTTAACTTGCAAGATTTGACCCTTTGTGTAATTCCGTTGGTCATCTGATGTCTTCTTCATCAAATCCAGTTTACAAAATTACATTTTCTGAATGGAAATGCTTGATTTCATGCTAAAAGTGACAAAATCGTTATAGGTGTGCCTATAAAATTTGAGGGTTTCCCTCGATTTCCCTCGGATTAAATCATCAGATCTTGACTTGGTGCCAATGGGGCCACCTCAGAAGTATACTCTTTCAAACAAAAAAGAATTTTGAAAATCGGTCCACAATTGGCGGAGATATCGATGAATATACATAGAAAAAAAGTAAAAAAAACATGCATAGGTACAGTCGAACATAGAATCTCCTCCTGTTTTTGAAGTCGGTTAATTAGTAGTCACTGGAATCTTCCTTCCTTCACATCTGTGGAGTAGGATGGTCAGCAACAAGATGGACCCACGATCTGGTAAAGGTCACAGGAACCACTTAGATGCAGGCAGTGCAGGATGGATCGTTGTGGAACTCTTTGGGGGAGGGCTCTGTCCAGTTGTGAACGTCTTTTGGCTGATATGATGATGATGAACTCACCATCTTAAACATCGGAATTGTCTAGGCGCTAAAAAATATGTGGGCACTCTCTAAAGCGATTGACTATAGGTTCGTTTTCATAAGTGTTTTCGAGCATCTGACTGATCGAGCTTAATGCCTAATACTTAAGTAAGTACCTACTTCTAATTAAGTACGCCTAACTTCCAGTGCTGGCAACATAATCATAAGTTGCAAGTGTTTGAGATAGACTGTGGTAGCACAGCGCCGTACTAAGTTTAAAAAAAACTAGTTCCTGACACTGTACCTATGTATTTATTAAAATTAGTTAGGTCTGTATTAAATTTCTATCTCTTTTCTGCTCTAAGCATAGATTCTATGACAAACTATGCATAGTTCAATGACGTAGGTATAATACAGTTTTTCTTGTCACCAAAATCGATGTCATGATTTCTAAAAGCAGAATACAATACGTTTACTTTTAGGTAGTTTACCACTGACAGATGGCTTGCCTTCATTTCATTTCCAACTTTAACACCATACAAATAAAGTAGCTATTACAAAATCTGTAAACGTGGGTAACAGTATTCTAAAATTGGCTTTATTTGTAGGTCGTTAAAGTTGAATATGAAATGAAGGCAAACCATCTGTCAGTGGTAAACTTTATGTAATTTTACTGTATTTTTATGTCTTATACAGGGTTATTTGTAATTCACTGACATCCTCTTAACCCTGAATTCCTATCACTCAAAGAAATGTTTTTTGTTTTACGACTTTTTAAAATGAAGCACTTTTTTTCCCATACAAATACACAGAGTATCGTAAAAATAAGAGGTAATCTCAAATTTTCAAAACGTTATTACACCAAAAATATTAAGTTATGACAAAAGCCGTAAAACAAAAAACATTTGTTTAAGTGGTAGGAGTTTAGGGTTAAAAGGATGCTAGTGAATTACAAATAACCCTGTAGTTACAGACTTGCCCATACTGACCGATCTAAATGTACCCTGTATAGACCGGAATGATGATGGTGACATTGGATTTTTGCAGCTGGGACAATACTTAGACCCGATATTGAAAGGAGACTACCCTCAGCGGATGGTCGAACGAGTGGCAGCAGCCAGTATGAGACAAGGCTACAATAGCTCCCGGCTCCGACCTTTCACAGAGGAACAGAAGCAATGCATCAAAGGAACAATTGACTTCCTTGGGATAAATCACTACTCGAGCAGTTTGGTCTACAGGAATGCGTCTGTAGTTGGAATGTATGAGGCGCCTTCGTTTGATGACGATGCTGGCTACAACATATTTAAGGATCCTTCGTGGCCCGCCAGCGCCTTCCCACCCATGTCTGTAAGTGATTAACTGATTTCTATAAGGTCTGTCATAATTCGTTTTATTAAGACTTCATAACTGCCTATTAAAAAAAAAAAAAATTTTAACTTTATAAATGGAATAAAAACCGGTCAAGTGCGAGTACATGAAGGGTTCCGTACCTCCGTACAATGTTTTATAAAGTAGTTTGGTAAAAACATTATAAAGATCGAGTTAAAACTCTGAATAAAAACACGGTTCTTGCATAACGAGAACGACCCTCTTTAATTATTAACTTTATTTTATTTTTAGTATTTATTTCTTGTTATAGCAGTAACATTAATTAATACATAATCTGTTACAGTAATAGGTAATACATACACATTACATTTCAAGAGATAGAGCCCTGTGAGAGACGGACGGACGGACAGTCAGCGGAGTCTCACTAATAGGGTCCCTTCCCTTTGGCACCCTCTGGGTACGGAACCTTAAAAACGAGTTGCGTTTTTAGCTGTTATTTAATTTTGTTACCATTTCACTAAACCGATTTAGGGATTTGATCAAATGACTGAATTACGATGGATGTGATTTGGACATATCATATCCCTTAGGGATTTGTACAAAATCTCTGTTTTGCCCATTTCCTTGCGACAGATATATCTACCTCCGTAAAAAAACGCCATTTCCAATCAATGTTTTGATCTTTCCATAGGCCTACGCACCAGGATTCTACGATCTCTTGATCTACATAAAAGAAAATTACAACAATCCAGAATTGTACATTACTGAAAATGGTTTCCCTCAAACGATAAAGGAAGACCTGCACGATGAACTGAAAGTAAACTATCTGAGGACATACTTGGATGCGCTGTTGGAGGCAAAGGCAGCTGGCTCTAACGTACAGGGATATTTCTTCTGGTCTCTACTGGACACGTTTGAGTGGACAAATGGATATCTGTAAGTATAGGGGTACATAAGTCACCGACAAGCTCGAAGAATCGCTAGACCCAAGTGGCAGTGGGCAGGGCACATCGCTCGTAGATCTGATGGCCGGTGGGGCCAAAAGATTCTCGAGTGGCGTCCACGGACCGGAAGACGCAGTGTAGGTAGGCCTCTAACAAGATGGAGCGACGACCTGGTGAAGGTAGCGGGAACGCATTGGATGCGGATGGCGCAGGGCCGATCTGTTTGGCGAGCCTTGGGGGAGGCCTATGTTCAGCAGTGGACGTCTTTCGACTGAAATGATGAATAGTCGATTATCGTAATCGTAACGCACAGGATACGGCGGTTGATACGATTCACAGCATCACAGCCCCACCCAGATGGCATCGATCGATGATCAGTCTATTAGTGTATGGTCTTGACTTACTTAATGTCCTATGTCCCCTGAATGGGGCAGACGGCGTCTACAGTTACGTCGCCATTTCGAACGCTCTTGAGCTTATAAAAATAAATAAAAATAAATATTAGGGGACAATCTTACACAAATCGACCTAGTCCTAAACTACGCAAAGCTTGTACTATGGGTACTAGACGACGATAAACATACTTATATAGATAAATAAATACTTAAATACATAGAAAACCTCCATAACTCAGTAACAAATATACGTGCTCATCACACAAATAAATGCCCTTACCGGGATTCGTACCCAGGACCTCTTGCTTCGCAGGCAGGGTCACTACCAACTAGGCTAAAGCGGTCGCTTCACGTTTTACTTCGCTCCAAGACATTCCTATCTCACCTTCGCTACTGCGGCGATCGTCCGCCGCCAAGGTTGCTTATGGTGGCACTTCACTTGGCGTTGCGTGTTCGCGTTGCGCTATTACCATCTCCGTCTTTCACGCTAGAATCGGCATAGTGCTCCTCTCTCGCACACGCAACTATTTCGTGAATTACGCCAAGTGAAGTGCCAGCATAAAAGCAGGTTTATACAGGGTCAGTAATTGACTACGAATTCGAGACAAGTCAGCGCTGACCCGAGAAATACCCAATGTAAATTGATTTGAAGTCAGTACAGTGGTGGGGGTCAGCGCTGACTTGTCTCGAATTCGTACTCAGTTACTGACCCTGTATAAACCTGCCTTTAGGGCAGCCACGTTTCCGTGTGTTGTACCAACCTAATATAAATATTTTTTATGTTGCAGTATTAGATTTGCGCTTCATCAAGTAGATTTAGATGATCCGGCCCGCCCGCGGACCCCACGCAAGTCCGCGTTGGTCTACAAGGACATCATTAAGTCGGGGAACATAGACTACAAGTATAATCCTGATCCGTATCTACCCTTAAAAGACAAAGAAGTATAATATATGTATAAATAATAATGAATGTAGCAAATGAAGGGTAGGTAGGTACACTACTCGGAAAGAACATGTCTAGTCACTTAAGCAACTTTTTGTGTTATAGCGGTTTCAAAGTTAGCCATCGCAAACTTAATCCAATGCTAAGTTTACTTTGCGAGCTCCAAGTACAGTTTGAGATTAAAATCTCTTGTTGATCGAAGCTAGACAATATGTTCCTTCCGTGTACCCTTCAAATAAGTAAATAAATAATATAAATGTAGTGAAGTGAATAATAAAATAAAAGTGTATTAAATGAATTGATAGTTTGATTTCGTTTTGTGGTTCCAAGTGTAGCGACTCCTAGCGCCATCTATTCATCAAATAGAGAACTAACTGCTACATCCTGCATCGCGCTATCGAAGTTCGAGCTTTTGGTGCTAATCGATTTTAGTATTCTATGCACTCGTGTATGTGTGCGTGAGAGCGGCTAGAATCAAAGCCGTGCGTAAGCGCGAGCGACACGAGTTCCCCTTCCGATGGCCGAAGGAGAATTAACGCAATAACTAAGTATTGGACAAGGGGAACGCATGATGGCTTAAGATAGATTGGTTAGACTGCGCATATATTTAGGTATTTTCATCGTATATTACTAAAACAAATACATATTTTTAAAATGTAAGCAACACTACGCCCTAGAAAACATCTTGTTTTATTAACATTCAAAAAGTCATATTTACGTCGTACCTACCTACTAAGAATTTATTTTATTTTTTAGAGACGACTTTGGATTTTTTTCTATCGAGCGAACTACAAGTACCTAATCGTGTTTCGATAAACACTTGTCATTAGAGTGAATCCTCAAATATCTTACACATGAATTTCAGGGCTAAAGCTTTGCTAGTAATAGTAATGATACCTACAACACGAGATTGAATGAACGCAATAAATGCGCCAAAAGCTCGGTCTGGCCTTTCCAACATAGTTATATACATAGTTACATTGGACTTCGGTCCTCGGGGATTGGGATAACATCTGTCTGGAGAGAAATCTCTCTATTGTGGCTTATACCCACACACAAGCACGAACAGTCCAAGAGGGGAAGAGACTTCTGAAATAGGGATGTTTCCTAGGTAAAAAAATAATAATTCTTATTAGTCCGTATTTTACATTATCAAAAAATATTAGACACGTAATTTTTCTTTTGACAATTAAACAAAAAACTACGAAGATATGGCGCGTTGAAGTTCCGCGTTACGAGGCGTGACGTCACTTGTTCCTAAAACGCTCATACAAAGTGTAGGAACAAGTGACATCACGCGAAACTTCAACGCGCCATATCTTCGTAATTTTTTATTTAATTGACAAAATAAAAAATACGTGTCCAATATTTTTTGATAATCTAAAAGACTGACTAGTTAGGAAAGTAGCATATTGTTGGAAAAAGTGTTTTTATTATAGTCTATGCTCTACACTGGATGATGACGCGTTTTGACAGCTGTCACTCGCTCTCTCTCTTTAAAGTCTCATCCAATTGCCTCATCCCGTTGGCCGTGTGTGTTTTTGTGTCGTCCTCCATTTTATTATATACAATTTACAATCTTATTGGATTTATTTAATCGTTAAGACGCTGATGTTATATAGACATTTTGTGGTGAAATAAATTTGCATCGTAGTACGAGAAGGTTTTATTTCTTAGTAATTCCAAGAGACAAGCGAACCACTGCGCTCCGTCTCTCCAACAGAAATTATCACGGACAAAAACAAAAAACAAAATTATGGGGTCCAAAGGGTTAATCACTATACATACCATTATAACTAAACCGTTTAAATGAGTCCTCGCCAGCGCGGTACAGGGGCTAGGGGGCACGACGACAAAGGAGGCCGGGAGATGTGCGGGCGGCTAGCCTCGTGTGCCTGCCGCCCGCACCTCTCTCGGCCCCCTTTGTCGTCTAGCTCCACGCCTCTGTACCCCGCGGGCGAGGACTCATTTAAACGGTTTAGCTATAGTTAGTGGCATAGTCTATCCTTTCCCCGCATTAAAATTTCTTAGACTACCTATCGTTTTCTATAATTTTGATTTCGTCGGGGATAGTGCAAAGCCGATTAAGAGCCGTGTTCATAAAAATTGTACATTAATTACAGGCTAAATGAAAACAAAATCACGATCGCGACCTTTGTGTAACGAAAGGTAGTCATACAAACTATATGGGTAATTTTCGTTACACAAAGGAATAATTTAAGTTCCGTTTTTGACGTGACAACGTCTAATAAATCGATGAACGCCGGCTGCACGCACGAAAAAGGATGACGCAATGTAACGTACATACGCATTGTCCCGTTACGCTCGAGCCGAAGAACGATCGGAGCGAGAGCGCGGCACGAACGAGCGAAAGGTATAGTATAAATCTTTCCAGGTGAATTTTTCGCTTCGAGCCATTACATTAAATTTGAACCTTAATACTATGGCGATACCGTTTGTTTTGAAAGATAAGGGCTCGAAGCGAAAAATTCACCTGGGAAGATTTATACTATACAATCGGCTTGAGCGTTCGACATCAATGTTTTGTTATGACGTTGTCACGTTAAACTATCGTCCGTAAACCGACTTTACAGACAACCGGTTTTGATTTAAGCCCTTAATTATGTAGGTACAATTTTTTTAAAACGAATCGTTACTCTTCTCTTCTCTTCCCAGCCTATATTTTCACCAGAATGAGAAGTCTTGAGACGTAGTCCCCACCCGGATCCAGTGCGGATTGGGAACTTCACAACACTAAGTATTGAATTTCTTTTCAGGTTTGTACAGGTTTCTTCACGATGTTTTCCTTTACCGTAAATACCGTAATGCTCATGGTAAATTTCAATTGTAATTTGGCACGTAAATTCCGAAAAACTCAAAGGTGCAAGCCTGGACTCGAACCCTCAACCCACTGCTTGAGAGGTCATAAGAACACTGGCAAACAATCTAATGTCTTGTCTTAGAGTGAATCGGATTTATTAAAAATACATCATTATTTGCATTCATAGGGTTTATTGAGTACTTGCTAACAATTGAGAGTGATGTTGACGTGTTTTGTTTTTAAACATACCTATAGAATCTTAACTTCTCCAAATATTTGTGTTTTCTAATAAATGTGTCATTGTCCATCAAATATTTTGTAAGTTATACATACACACGTAGCAATGAATATACAAATAAATACTTTGTTTATTTTAGAAAAAGCGTAGGTAAACAATCTTCACAAGTCTTTTTATTGTAAAAAGCTTTAAAAGAAATTGTAACTATTATTTACGAAACTAAAAGCATGTAAATGACCATAAATTATGTCCTACAAGGGCAACAATAGGGATGTTGACACCACCAATCAACTGACATACTTTTTATGAGCTGTCAAAACACAATTCTCCCATAGAGTTTGAATGGCAATAGCAACTTATGACGTCACATGTTTGCCAACTCAATCAACCATTTTTTGGTTTTAAAGCAACAAAAAATCAAACTTTGCAGTTAACCAAAAATTAATCTGGTTTTCAGGGCTAAAATAAAGCATTTTTTTACTAGAGACGTGTCTTCCAATTATTTTTTAATGGCGTCACCATACCTATTAGCGAATGAGGGTTTTCTATGAGAGGCTATTTGGCGCTAGTGTCGTCAGGTCCGTTTGACAACTTTGACATTTGTTGTATGGGTGTAACGTCAAATAGACCTTACGATACTAACGCCATCTAGCGATATTCCACCTGTCAGAAAACCATCATTGTTACATTTTTGCTGTGACTTATTTTTCAAAAATGTTATTTAATAAAAAGACTTATCAATATTGTTTGCCTACCCTTTTTCCAATGCTAAAATAAACAAAGTATACGTCTTTAGATATTTAGATTCAGTTCAATAAAACAAAAAAGGTGGCTAAGTGGGTATTATAGTATATCTTCCCAGGTGAATTTTTCGCTTCGAGCCATTACATTAAATTTGAACCTTAATACTATGACGATACCGTTTGTTTTGAAAGATAAGGGCTCGAAGCGAAAAATTCACCTGGGAAGATTTATACTATACTCAATATTACTATTTTCATATATTCCACTTATGTCTTAAAATACTTGAAATAATGGCAACCATTTTATATTTACTAGTAACTAGTCTTCCGTCCGCGCTTCGCTCGCGATAAATTAATTTTCCTGTAGGAAAAGGTATTTTCCCGCAGTAAAAAGTAGCCTATATCACTCAGTGATAATGTAGCTTTCTAATGGTAAAAGAATTTTTGAAATTGGTCCAGTAGTTTAAAGTTTATTTGTTACATACAAAAATACAAATCTTTCCATTTTATCTAATATCTAATATATAAAAATCTCGTGTCACGGTGTTTGTTATCAAACTCCTCCGAAACAGCTTGACCGATTGTTATAAAACTTTTTTCTTTATATTCGGTAGATCTGAGAATAGGTCGTAGGCTAATTTTTCTTCGCAGGCGGAGTCGCGGGCTACAGCTAGTTATATTACAATATTAGTATAAATGTGGATAATGCAGATATTCACTTTCTCATCTACATACTTGTCATACTGATAGATATTCTATGACATTAAGTGAAAAATTTTGAGATAACTATAACTTAACATAAAATTAGTGTTTCAGAACACCAGTATACAGCTTGACATAAACAGATCACTTGCTAGGGTTCTGTCTGCAAAGTTCAGACCAGCATAGTTTTTATCACAGAATGCTTAGCCAATGAAGCACTACATCAGGGGTGGCCAACCGGTCGATTGCAGCTATTAGTCCAGTCAATCGTTGCGAGGCAAAAAACATAAATACATAGAACAGACTGTCCAACATATTCAATTACCAACTGCTACGTATATGTCATTGGTAAATCGCCCAGGGTTTTGTCAGTAAACAGTACATCTTGAGTCTAATCAAGTTGCACCCCTACATCAATTCAACATTTTAGTCTCACAATAGTTCCATATTAATAGTTCAACCAACATTTAACCCTTGTCATTAACTTAATTATTCAGCCTTTCCTTACCAGTAAAGCCTAAGGACACATACAAATAGAATATCCGTTTTTACAGGATCCTTTTTAAAGGTACTGTGAAACGGTCCAATTTTTTTACTGTTTCCAGAATATTGTATAACGGACCTGTAAAACAGATCGCTATGTGTACGTGCCCTTACAGGCTTTTGCTGCCTAGCTCCTGGAATTCATAAAAGGGTCAAGATGGATCATCATCAGAGTCAAGGTCTGACGAGTCATCAGATGAATCAGAGCTGGAGTCAGATGATGACGATGAATCCGTTTCTTCATCACTTTCCTCTTCGTAAATATCATTGTTCTTGTTTAACCCTAACAAAGACATGGATGCCATGCGAACAGCCATCTCATTCTCCATTACTTCAGTCTCTTCTTGCTGTACCATGTCAGCGGCAGCTTCTAACTCCTCCAAGTCTAACTCCAGGTCCCCTTTCATTACTTCAATGTTTGCAATATTGTTGAAAAGTTCCATAAATTCTTCAGTTCTACATTTTTGTAGAAACACCAAATAGTCTTTTATGTAGAGTTGGTTGAGAATGTACCGAGCATCATTGCTTGCGTTAAACATTTGATGGATCTCTATCATGCATTTTATAATTAACTTCTTTCCTTTACGGAACATAGATGCAACATCATTTTTTACTTTGTGGCAGAGTTCAAAATTTCTAAAAATTGGATATATAAGTGCTCTGCGGTAACAAGCAATTAATACCTGCTTCAGGTCTTTAAATGAACAGAACCAGCTCAATGTCGAAGACAGCTTATTTATGGTCCAGCTTGACTCTACATTGCTATCATTCAGAGTTGTTCTCTTATCATAACAGTAACCAAACAATATGTCAATTAGACCAAGCAAAACTTGCTTGTGTTCATTTTTACTGAAAAGATAGTGTTTGTTTGGTAATTCCTTCAAAACAGCTACTTCCTGTTCATTAAAATCAGCATCTTTATCAAACTCGGGATCATTCCAATGCATCTTGGCTGCCAGGTAAGGAGCAATTAATTCTTCATCAAAGAAATCAGCTAAATAATGATCAGAGGAAAATTTACTATCCTCATATTCTATACGTAAACCATTACGCTCCTCCTTTGGTACTCTCTCAGGCACTTTAAGCTCAAATATTTGAGGGAATTCACTTCCGATCTCATGGAATTCGACAGTTACTTTATCAGCAAAACCATAAGCGTAACTATTTCCATTATCATTCTCACTGCTATCCTCAATAGTAATGCTGTCTTCCTCAAGACTTTCCACTAAATTAGGGTTAAGATTAGGAATATCACGAGGCGCTAAAAGGCTTGTGATCATGTCGAGATTTTCGAAGTGTTCAGCGGGATTTTCTTTGTCGAAAGTTAAATTAAAATCACCGGAATCGCAAGTGTAAGAGCCTTTGGAACGTTCATTCTCGATGATTCTACCTGGGAGGCGTAGCCGCAGGAAATAAGGGCTTGATACAAACAAGAAATTCTCGCCGTCAACATCTATTTCCGTGTCGCCGATGTTTGTGTAAGGTGCGTGCACGCTGATATACACGTGGTTCTCGTCCTGGGTCAACTTGAATCGTGGAGTCAACATTTTGGGGTCAATTCGCTCACAAGAACAGCCAATAAGCACTTCAGTTTATTATATCAGGAAGTTTTCAAGCATTTTTGGATTTTACAGCAGAAAAACAAAAACACTATAGCAAGCACTTGCGTTTTTTTTTTGACTGTATTGACAGCTGACACCTGACAGCAATGACAGCTGAGATAGGATGGATAATATCGATTTACTTGTGTTATGTTTTGTGTTACAACATAGTGTAAGATTTTAAATAAGCGCCAATTTTATGAGTACATAATAAACTACCCGCAAAATTAATGTTCTTTATTTGTACAACACGAACGAACGAAGCACAGAAGTAGAAATTAAACAACAATGAGAAAAAGTCAGTGCTTCAGCGTTTTGTTCACTCATTAAATAACTTAACAACAAAATAAACTTGCTCATTTGCTTAACCAAAACCATTTCACGAAAAACCAAAATTAGAAGTTAACATAACTATCCCTCCCACACAGGATGCTGAAATCATGGATATTTTTATAGTTTAGGGGGTGCCTATTTTAAAACTTGGCCAGAACCCTTCCTTTTCTACCATCTATTTTAACTTGCGTAGGCGTACTGTGTAGGCGTACAAACTTCTTTCACCTAATTTGCCCAATCATTAGTCAGTAGTTTTATAGTAATTACTTATTCGTCACTTTTGACCATATTTTGAGGCAAATAATTTTTCAAACATTTCATCTTAAGAAGTTTACGAAACGCAAAGCTTAACATAGTCCGAGTGTACTCCGAGTGTATTCGCAAATGTCTGATTTTGACAATCAAAATAATCAAACTAATTTGGCAATTAGCAATTTTTTCAGAGAAGTTTGACCATGAAAATAATATTTTAAATAGAGCTAAAAAGATAATTCTCACTTTGATTTGTATTAATGAATACCTCCGTAGAGTACGGGATTAGAAAAATATTATTTTACGTTCAGTAATGCCACCGGGTGGTCGAAAACGCTGGCATATTCATGGTAAGTAAATAAACTATTACTTTGAACTTAAAGTAATAAAAAAACTAATTTTAGACTTACAACGTGAATAACATTACCCACTTTTCGGTGGCGAGGTATGAAGGAAATTATTTCTCACCTAATTAATTTTTAGAAATATTCTTTTTAAATCATGCATGACCTTGTTAGATGCACTTGAAAATTCTGCATTGTTAAAAAAAAAACATTTCTTTGTAAATACAGCTGTATAACCACAAATCTTTCTTGGACAACCTTTCAGAAAATATAAAGCATTAACTTGGAAACTTTTACACTTATATTTACATTCTGTCATCATGTAAAAAGTAGTTTTGCAGTGAAATATTTCAATTTGAGTCTATTTGACGTAAAACATACAATCAAAATCTTGAGTTACTTTTACGCCTGCTAGTGGCTGCAATATGTTTTCTTGCAAATAAGAATGTGTATCCTTTAGTCAAGAGGTTTTGTGCCGTGATATGTGTATTTTTCTAGATACTCACATTTTTCTATGCCAAAGGGGTGCTGTTAACTATGCACAATAATTGTTGACCTGGAATACACAAAAATAATCTGCAACAATCCTGCACAACAAATTCTTGGTTGTACATTAAATTGCACCTCATATCTATAAGACAACCTTTTTTATGGTTATGTTAGGTATTACTAGCTGTTGCGCGCCACTTTGTCTAAATTCGGTGGGTATGGTCAGCATCAAAAGTAGCTGGTCACTTTTGTACTTTGTTGTAATAACACAATCGTCAATCAAATATGAAGTCTTGCACCTAACTACAGTTACACTACAGAGCTTGTTGCTCTACAGAAAACGACCAGCTACTTTTGATGCTGACTGCACTATGCAATTTTCTGGGATGTAACTATCCTATGTCCTTCTCAGGATCTCAAACTAATTAAATACTTACCAAATCTCATCAAAATTGATTCAGTGGTTTAAGTGTGAAGAGGTAATGAATGACAGACTGAGTTAATTATGACGAGATGATGTAGGTATTACAGATGTATGTACACAAAAAACATTATCTATAAAAACGGCAAAAAAATCACGTTTATTGTATGGGAGCCCCCTTAAATATTTATTTTAACCTGTTTTTTAGTATTTGTTGTTATAGCGGCAACAGAAATACATCATCTGTGAAAATTTCAGCTGCCTAACTATCACGGTTCATGAGATACAGCCTGGTGACAGACAGACGGATGGACAGTGGAGTCTTAGTAATAGAGTCCTGTTTTACCCTAACGGAACCCTAAAGAAATGACAGCCTTAAATCTGGCATGAATCCACATTAAGGCCTACGAGAAGTTAAAAAGATCCACTGAATAACAAAAATGATGCTTTTACGAGGTATTGGTTGGTTTCAGATGGGCCACAAGGGTCTCTCAGGAGGCTGCGCAATGTGCTTGCCGAGGACGGATGTGCAGAGTCCCAGTTTGTTCTCGCTAAACTGCTATTGGAAGAAAAGTGTGGTTGGTTTATTTTTCAACCCTAATTTTTCCATTGATATTTCTTTAAGTGCCTGACTTTGCAACGTTTCAACCGCCGTATCCCGTGTATGTCTGTTAGTAAACTCTTTACTGTACCAAAGTAAGGAAAAAAAACATTATTAACAACCGTTGAAATGCATGTACAAAAGCGAATACCAGTCGACCTTTGAGTGGATGAAAGGAGCGTTTAGTAAGGGACAGACAAAGAGTAAGTAAAAACATTCTGATAAAGTAAAACCTACAATACAACTATAACTACGTGTATTACGAAAATCTAAAGAGAATGTCCATGAACTAAAAACATTGGCAATTCTGTTATAGTATAAATAAATAAATATTACGGGACAATCTTACACAAATCAACCTAGTCCCAAACTAAGCAAAGCTTGTACTATGGCTACTAGACGACGATAAACATACTTATATAGATAAATAAATACTTAAATACATAGAAAACATCCATAACTCAGGAACAAATATTTGTGCTCATCACACAAATAAATGCCCTTACCGGGATTCAAACCCAGGACCTCTTGCTTCGTAGGCAGGGTCACTACCAACTAGGCTAAAGCGGTTGTTCTAATATAAGTAAGATATAAGTAAGATAAGTATAAATCTTCCCAGGTGAATTTTTCGCTTCAAGCCCTTATCTTTCAAAACAAACGGTATTGTCATAGTATTAAGGTTCAAATTTAATGTATTGGCTCGAAGCAAAAAATTCACCTGGGAAGATTTATACTATACCACATAACATACCACACCACATGTGGTGTGGTCACTAGAATTTTTAGTTGGCTGACAGACTATTAGTACAAGCATCAAGTAAGTAAAAAATCCATGCTGCATGGGCCATTTTTAGATTTAATTTTGTTTGTTTATTTTATTTTAATATAGGTAGTTAGTTTCTTTTTTTCATTATATTGTTAATTTACATGATTGCTTGTGGCCATTATTTTGCAGAATAAAATGGACATTAGTAAGTTACTTATAAAAAAATCATATTATAAAATTTTCTATATTAAAATCTCATTCAAAATTGTATTGAGTATTGCTAATCATTACTAATACAATAGTTTTTTCAAGGAACCTCGTATGGGTAGCAACCCTAGTGTTTTGGTAGGGCGACAGAATTATTTGCTTTCAATTGCAATTGAGTTGGCACACCTATCTTGTTAAGTGACATTTCTGTCTCATTCATCATTTATTTAATAAAGTAGGTGATGTACATACATACAGACCTACAACAGTAAATTGATTGGTTTATTTTTACCACTAATTTGAATACAAGGTGACCTTAGCCTCTGAACAAAAAATGAAACCATGGATAAGACTGATACTTAGCAATATCGTAAAATAGTTATTTGCTTAATTAGACAAGAAAACAAAAAAAAAATCTATGAAATCATATCATCCAAATAAACAGGCTCCTCCAAAGTGATACATTGAAAACCGTTAGTATTTCGGTAAATATTGGACTGATTGTTATGATACTTTGCAGTTTGGTTTTAAATATCTTGCTAAACCAGTAGTATTAGTATTGGTCAGAGGCTAAGGTCACCCAGTAGTGCTTTACCATCTTTTATGACAGTTTCTTGACAACCAGATGCCCTAGTGGTTAGAGAACCTGACTATGAAGCTTGAGGTTCCGGGTTCGATTCCCGTGTCGGGGCAGATATTTGTATGAAAAATATGAATGTTTGTTCTCGGGTCTTGGGTGTTTAATATGTATTTAAGTATGTATCTATATATATATAAGTATGTTTATCCGTTGCCTAGTGCCCATAACACAAGCTTGCCTAGCTTACTTTGGGACTAGGTCAATGGGTGTGAATTGTCCCGTGATATTTATTAATTTTTATTTATAGTTTCTATGTCAGAATAAAATCAATAAGGCTGATTGTCACTTTAAAAGCCACAAGCCACAAGTGTGCCGAGCTGGCGGTGTGTGTCACCGTATATTTGATTCAGTGTTATAGAGCGCGCTGGGCACGCTCCGTCGGCGCCCCACGCTCCCGGTTTGTGGTGGCCTTCTCTTGGAAGTGAAAATAGCCTTTGATGTTTTAAGCCATACAAAAATACAAATGACATTGAACCTAAGGTTGGTAAAGAAATTTCTTGGTCGACTATACCGCATTCACAGTAGTAATGTAGTTGAAAACAAGGTGTCTCCATCAACTAAAACCTCCTCCTCTTCGAAAAAAATCAGCATCACACATGTATGTTGATTTACGTAGAAGAGGAGTACGGGTTTTCGCATGTATGTTACGTAAAAGTAGGGTTGCCATCCGTCCGGATTTCCCCGGATTTATCCTAGTTTAGAAAGTAGCTGTGTTGCACGTGTGATTGCGGACGAGCAGGGTAACATGTCGCACGCTTAATACAAAACTGACTCAATTCGAATTATTCTCATTTCAAAAATAAACTTTATGTAGCAAAAAAGGTTTAGTGTTTACTAACCCTTAGTATGTATTGGCGCTTTTCAACGCTTTCCCCGTCGCGTGCCGGAGCACTGCAGTGCTCCGGCACATAACGGGGGTGGCTCTGATCAGTGCTATAGCTAGACCGTTTAAATGAGTCCTCGTCCGCGCGGTACAGGGGCTGCGGGGTACGACGACAAAGGGGCCGAGAGAGGTGCGGGCGGCTGGCTGACTCATTTAAACGGTTTAGCTATAAGTAATACAAAGGGTAAGTGTGGTGGTTCAACCAAGTTTCTCTTGCAGAATTAGAAGCAGACAAGGTATCAAACTTCAAGCAAGCCTTGGATTGGCTGATTTGTGCCACTGAGCAAGCTCATCCTGAAGCCAGAAGGATGCTGCGCAGGTAATCTACCTTGCCTATGGTACAGTCAAAGTCATAACATAAATATATGTATGTTACCAAGACGTCAAAAATATCTATACAACTCTATGCCACTAACCATAAAGTTGGTTAGATGGTTGTATAGATATTTATGCCTTCGACTGTACCTAATATATTTGGTCTATTAGATGTAAGCTTCCTTCAAAGAACGCTTGAATTGGGCCTAGGGTAGAGCGCGTGAAGCTCTGCATCTATGGACAGGTACAGTCCGGAACTACGCTCCGCATTACCCTCTTGTTCTGCTCCTAAAAAGCAGCCTAAAAACGGAATTATGAAGATTTATGAGAGGATTTATGAAGTTTTGACTATTTAAGTAAACGATTGCGGGAACGCGTTGGATGCGGATGGCGCAGGACCGATCTGTTTGGCGAGGTCTTTGTTCAGCAGTGGACGTTTTCCGCTGAAATGATGATGATGATGATGAAGTAAAAAACAAGATTAAGTGTGAAGTAGCCCCGAAACGTTAATGTAGCGTTTCGTGTGCTCTGCCTACCCCCTTTGGGATCCAGGCGTGATGTGTGTACCTATTTCAGTTAAAACCTGTTTGGTATAACCGTCGCAAATGAATAATGAAACCTCTTTCCAAATTCCTAAAGGACTGGCCATCGATAGTAATAAATACATTAACTGTCAATCAAAGCTTTTCAAAAGTGACTCAGCACAGTGCTAAGATATTTTAAAATTCCACCATAAATAAACCGCATTCGTATTATACAACAGGGCGGCAATGCTATGAAATTTCCACGATATTGTCATAACAGGAACAATAAGCGTAAACATGACTCGCATACCTCGGTCAGTTGGTTAGAAAAATATTTGTTTGTTTGTTGAAAAGGTAGGTGGGTTAAGACGCATAATCTAGGTGAACTCCGTACGGAGTGTACTTAGTCGATACCTATTAATATATTTAAGAAGGCTCTAGTTGTGTTGATATTCGATTAGTTATTCGAGGTCTTCGGAAGGCCAACTGTCAAGTTGTCTTCATGATTAAGTGAATTGAACTCCGCATCCATGTGTATTTTGTCGTGTTGTGTAAAATTAATATTTATCCATAAGAGAGTATAAAATGAGTTCCGAATTAACCAACTTTGCGATTTGGAAAGTGAAATGGGGTCGCGTTCGAGATGAACTTATGTATAGAATGTAATTAGTAATTAGTCATTACATTACATAGTTAAATGAAGTGATTTAGTGTAGCAGAAAGGCTTCATAAACAATGGTCACTCGCGTAACAGCACGCAATACGATTCGCCTCGTGAACGGCTTACCTACGCTTCTTAGTCCACCTGACTTCCACAGGTGCCACCGACGCACATGTCCGTTCAAAATGTATGAATAATTATGACAGCGGCACTGGGCGAAGTCCCGAAAACGCATATATGCGTCGGTGGCAGTGTATGCGATAGTTGTAGTACCTACTAAAAGTTGTTATTGTTGGTCTCGCCAGGTGTATTCGTAGTGGTGTGATTGAGGAGGACAGCGCGGCCATAGTCCGCGCCAAGTCCTGCCTCGCTGCCAGTCGCCAGGAAACCGTGGCACGCAAGGCAGCCCGCGATCTGTTTGCAAGGTTAGTAGCCTAAAAAACAAAAAGAAGACGAGTTTTTCCTCATGAAACAGCTATCAAAACAAGCACAAGGATCACCAGATCGTAAGTCACCTCGCCCATAGAAGCTTGCAATACTAAAAGTGTAGAATGGCGTCCTAGAAAGCTGAGTTGAAATACACCTTGTGTTTTTCCCCTGCTGTGTTTTAAAAAAAGATAACCGGATTTGCCCCTTAGTAAGCACCAGATTGGTGGTAAGGCATGTCAAAGGCAAACAGGGGAATCTCAAAAATACACATTCTTTTGGACGTACTCTGCTCAAAACCGTCTAAAACACAATTTGATTCCTTGTCATTTTCGAGCGTATTTCTATGGTTGATAATATGATATGGGGCATGTCACTGACGATGTGCTTCGTTTAAAGCTTATCCAACGGCGAAGAGTTCATAACGACGGCGCAGCTGGAGCGACGCATCCGAGAAATCTGTAACACCACGCTCCAGAAGCAAGACGACAGCACCGATGAAGACTCGCCCGGTAAGCTCCTCACACATCCTCAATTTGGAGTTTTGGAGTTGTCCACTAATAGACAAGTAAGAACATGCTGTAAGTCAGATAATATAGTGTGCCCTAAGACGGCTCTGACTGACCACATGTCTTTATAGGTTTTACAGCTTTCTTAACCCTTAAACCATTTGAAAACACTGTCAAGACATCCGATTTTGGACCGTAAATGTTGCCAATACGAATCGGTTTTGATTTCTGTTTGACGGCAAATATACTGTATATCAGGGTTTAACTAAACGGTTTATTATTATAAACCTTGAGCTTATCATATCTCTCTCCACATTACATTTGAGGAACCTTTTTCTTTATCATAGATTGGAGGATGCCAAGACATACAGTAACTTCCCGAAAAGAGCCCCATAAGTAGAGGTCTTGAACCGCTCTCAATTTTAGGTCCCCATTCACTAAACTTTACGTCTTGACTAATAAAGTAGACGGCCTTTCGGAACCATTTAGAATGTCCCGACCGAAACGTTTCTGTGTGCCCCCAGAGGAGGCCCGCGCGTTGGACGACGGGCAAGCCCTGGAGGCTCCACAGGCGGAGGCCGGTGACAGCCCCGCCAACGGCGCGCTGAGGACACACCAACCCTCGGAGGAAGGTACTGTGACATGACAACACATCCTGTTGGATTTTCTCCAAAACACCAAGGAAAACTAAACTTGCCAACCGGTGATATGTTGTGAACAGGCACAGAATTGGTTGGGCAAAGGTCCAAAATTACCGTTGCCAGTTTTTTTTTCGCGTATAGCGGCATTTTATACTTTTTGAGTACAAAAAGTAGGATTCTTTCGCCGAAAGCGGAACATACTGAACAAACGTACAAACTCAGTGGGTTCTCAATATTCCTTTTATTTGAATTCAAAATTAAAGTTTATATGACATTAGATAGCCAAAAAAGCGATAAAGAAGACATTTTAATGAAAATACGTTACTAACCATACACTACATCGCACAGTTGAGCAATCCTTCGAAAGGCGGACTGTGCCACATATCCGTGTCCGCGCGGGACATTTAACTTTGGGAATCTGGACGTCCCGCGAAAATCGGGACGTCTGGCAACGCTGTCCAACACTAACATGCACCATATTTGCCAGACCTAGTTATTTTTTTAAGAAAAACTTGGATCAAATGAGTTAGGTTGGGATATTTACTGCTCAATTTTATGAGGGCCATAAAGTTAATATTCTTAAGGCGAGGTTTTTGAAGCGCGCCACGTTAATTTACACCCCGCACCCCGCCCGCGCAAAAGCTACGATCGCCGCGCGCGCCGTGAACTCGCCGCCGGAGGTCACGCTTGCCAGCAACAGTGTAATATAATTTTCAGTAGTGTAAGTTGCGACCGAGACCAAGATCACGCTGTAGTTTAAATGTTTAGATGCAATTACTTAGATTACTTTTGTGTTATAAATGAAACTTTGAAACATGAAAATATGAAACTTTTTCGAAGTGGATACTTCTTTGTCCGCAGCTTGTACAGTTCCAGAATTTCAGTTAGATACAAAACTAAACTATTAGTACGGGATCCCTCCATAAGACGACCTTCACCGAGTTGGTTAATGGATGAAAAGTATTTTATGTTCAATTAAATATGTTAATAAATATATTGCAAGTGGGTTGATTAAGAGATTTCAGTCCAGCCAGAATATGATTACTAGCTTTTGCCCGCGACTTCGTACGCGAAGACAATAACGTTAGTTGTTTGGATGAAATTTGGCACACAGGTAGTTTATTACTTGGATTAACACATAGGATAATGCCAGGAAAATGCAAAGTTCCCGTGGAATATGAATAAGTGAATTCTATTTATAGCCTCTAAGCCGTGGTGGCCTAGTGGTTTGACCTATGGACTCTTTAGCAGAGGGTCGTGGGTTTGAGCCCGGGCTTGCACGTCTGAGTTTTTCCGAATTCATGTGCTATTTTACGTTTGAAGTTCTGCCCAAGTCCTCTCGTTCTGGGAGGAGGCCTGTGCCTGATTGAAACAGGCTTTTTTATCCCGAGAAAGTGCAAAGTAAAGTTCCCGCGGGATAGAAATCACTTTTTTGACCTATTTTGAAAAAAAGTCAGAGACAATGTAGCTTTTTATTAGTGAAATCATTTTAACAATCAGCCCCTATATTCAATTCACTTATTTCTATCCCTTAGGAATTTTGTATTTTCCCGTAGAAAAGTAGCCTATGCCATTCAAATCAGCCCCAAATTTGGATTGACTTACTTCTATCCCGCGGGAATTTCGCATTTTCCCTAAGAAGAGTAGTCTATATGAATCAGGAATAGTGCAGCTTTCCATTGGTGAAAGAATTTTTAAAATCAGCCCCGAAGAAAAATTCAGTTTTTTCTATACTGTTTTAAACTTTCGTGATTTTTACTCATAATTATTAGTTTTTTCTATCCCGTGGGAATTTTACATTTTCCCGATGAAAAAGTAGCCTGTCAATTGGGGATAGTCATATGAAAGTTTTTTTAAAACCAGGGGGGTTACTACGAAATTAGAAGTTCGAAGTTCGGATCGTGCGGTCTCTCTCACTCTCGTAATAAATACCATTAGCGTGAGCGGGACGGCACGAAACGAAGTTCGAATTATGCACTTCGTGGTAGGGCCTCAGTGCCGAAGTTGAATTTACTTATTTCTATCCCACGGGAATTTTGTATTTTCCCCGGTAAAAGTACCCTATATCAATCAGGGATACTGTAGCTTACTATTGGTGAAAGAATATAAAATCAGCCCCGAATTTGAATTCACTTATTTCTATCCCGCGGGAATTTTGCATTTTCCCAAAGAAGAGTAGTCTATACTATACCAATCCGGAATGGTGTAGCTTTTAATTGGTGAAAGAATTTTTAAAGTCAGCTCCGAGGTTGATTTCAAATTTTTCTATCCCGTGGGAATTTTGTATTTTCCCGAGTAAAAAGTAGCCTTAGTCAATCGGGGATAGTCATACCACATAATATGTAAGAATTTTTAAAATCAGCCTCGAAATTGAATTAATTTATTTCTATCCCGTGGGAATTTTGTATTTTCCCGGATAAAAAGTAACCTATGTTAATCAAGGCCAGTGTAGCTTTCTAATTCTGAAAGGATTTTAAAAATCGGCTCAACAGTTTCAGAGATTCCGCTACAAACAAATAAACAAAGAAACCTTAGATATTTCCCTAACCCGTGGGAATTTCGAAAAATCCTTCCTTAGTGCACCTCTACAATACTGAAGGTACATATGTGCCAAATTTCAAGTCTCTAGCCCCAGTAGTTTAGGCTGTGCGTTGTCTGTCAGTCAGTCAGTCAGTCAGTCACGGTACTGTTTTATAGGTATAGATGATTTTTAATCGGTGATCAGGAACCAATTTTTCTAGATCAGTATTCGATGGCGACCTCGTTTAAGTCGCAGTTTAAGAAGCACTCTATGCCCGTACTGTTTTTCTTTGTACACTGTGTACCGTGTATAGTTGCGTGGATGGGCGTTTCTTTTTGTGTGTGGCGGTTACATTGAATAGTGGTAAATAACAGAAATAAATGGTGATACTACTACCCACATCAAGGATATTTAGTCGTAATGTGGAGCGCTTCAAAAATTGGCAAGCGTCCGACCTCCAACACGTTCCGCTCGGGACTGAGCGGCGGGCTGGCAGCGGGGAGCCAGCAAATAGTGCCGTGAACTTCGTTAATATTGGGTTAAAAATTATATTTTTTACAAAATTAACAAAATTAAACCCGACGGACATTACATCTTTACAGCGTTTATTTTGATGTGACTTTCAATACATCAAGTAGTATAATATTGAAATGAAATGAGTTTAAAGGTACAAAATAGGGGTACGTTTGGATTTTTTTTCTATCGAGCGAAGTTTGTCCAATTATGTAACGAGTGCCCGACGTACTTACAGAAAGGTCTCAAAAGCAACATATATTTTTTTCACGTGTTTAATCATTACCGTTTCTAGATAAAATGAAATTAAAAATTACGTTTCTCAGAGGTACCTCGCCTTAAAACTTCACGCCGCGTCCGTTTCATTTCATGCCAGCATTTTTGGATATCGTGCTGTGACTTACCTAAACTGTTATTTTCCAGACTACGAAGACACAGGCGGTCCCAGCGAAGAAATACGCAACCTGACAGTGGACAACCTCGTAACAGCCGCCGTTGACTACTGTCAAGGCGAAATGCCCCTCGTTGGCTACGAGCTGACCCTGACAGACCCCAGCGTCAAATCCCTAGACCATGTCCCATTGCTCCAACAGGCATTCTTACACCCCTTGGTCTTCATACAAGTCCTATACTTGAAACTACTCGATTACTTCGGCTCGTTCCAATTTAGGTTATCCAATATTGAATTATCACTAGTTTTAATAGCATATTTGTCCGTTAGTATGGACAGCTTATACCATTTGGTGCCATTAGTATTGTACTACGTCAGTTTCATCGCCATGGTTATATGTACCTTCAAAATGTTCCACGCGAAAAGACAATTCATAGACTTTAGGAAATGGTCCGGTCTGTTTCTGAGATACAGTGACGGAAATCTGCAGCCGGACGAATCCGAGAATCTGTTTGTGATGAACAATGTAGGACCGTTCTTGAAGTTTTTCTTAGCATTGTTCATTAATCTGTTTCTATATCCTTTTATAGCCACGCAATGGGTGCCTTTCTCTGAATTCTGCGTGCTGTCGTTTTTCTTAATGTTCCTCTCTCTTTTATCTTTCGGTACCAACGGAAAACCTTACCCAGACATGCTGGCTTTGCTATCCTTCGGCATAAACGTGCTAGCTAAATACCCTTATGAAAAGGATACAGTCGTCCACCAAGGATGGCGGTTTTTGGATCTTCACATATCCAACTATCCGTCTTACATACTGGGGAATAGCATAGAGTTTTGTTTGAACGCTCGCATGTTCTTCTCCTTACTTGTGCCTATTATTGTATTCTTCATGGCTCGGAGGAGTAATTGGCAAGGTTTTTTCAAATACGCTTTGCCTCATTGCGTGACTTTGAGTTGGTTGCAGATGTTTATAATGTGCTCGCACGGTTGCACCACTTATGGTCTGATACGTGGTACGTTAGGTTTGGTTTGTTCGTTCCTGTTTATCCCTCTGATTGGGGTGGTGACGTTGACTTTGCCGATATTTGCGTTCCTCCAGTACATTACGATATCGCGCCTGTTTTACACGACTACGCTGGTGGTTGGGTTTGGTCTCACTTTAGGCGTCACTTGTATACTGGCCAAGACGGACTGCACTAAGAAATTTGTCACGCCTTTCCAGGTGAGATACGTACACATTTTATTTAATTAACCGATCTTGTCTTATAACAAGCCTTTGGATCCACTCAGATCTACTGATTCAACTTTTCTTTAGAATCACGCTAATATTATAAAGGCGAAAGTTTGTGAGTGTGTGTTTTGTTACTTCTTCACGCTAATACGGTTTGACGGATTGTGATGAAATTTGGCACACAGATAGTTTATAACCTTGATTAACATATAGGGTTTATCCCGGAAAATTGCGCACTTCCCGCGGGATAGCGATAAACGAATTCTTTGCAGACGGAGTCGCGGGCAACAGCTAGTTAGAAATAATTATAACCGAACAAATAAAGAACCTGATGATGATGATGATGAGGTTGATGAATAAAGAACAGAACAGACTAACAGACTGCAGACTATCAGACTCGAGATCTTTTCAGGCGCCACAAACGCACTTGTGCGTTCAAGTGACTGTCAAACTGACAGCGGCACTAGGCGAAAGTCACGAAAACGTATATATGCGTTCTCGGCAGTGACTGCGTTTTAGTAAGGAATTTTATAAGAAAATGAAGTAGAAAATGTGAAATTGATCAGTTAATAATCAGTTACAGTAAAATTACATAAAGTTTACCACTGACAGATGGTTTGCCTTCATTTCATATTCAACTTTAACGACCTACAAATAAAGCCAATTTTAGGCTGCGGCTCCACTGAGGCGGAGACGAGCGGAGCTGAGAGGAGACGTGTGGGGATCGACCAATCATATTACATGAAATCCACATCTCGTCTCCGTTCATGTAATATGATTGGTCGATCCCCACACGTCTCCTCTCAGCTCCGCTCGTCTCCGCCTCAGTGGAGCCGCAGCCTTAGAATACTGTTACCCACGTTTGCAGATTTTGTAATAACTACTTTATTTGTATGGTATTAAAGTTGGAAATGAAATGAAGGCAAGCAATCTGTCAGTGGTAAACTAAAAGTAAACGTACCTATTGTAGGTACTATCTCTGCACGCAAACCATCGACCCGTTAATCCTAAAATCGCGCTATAATTAGCTTTAATTTTATTTTCAGCTAGCATCCGGCCTCATAACACTGCTGTACTTCGGCAACCAGTTCGTAATGAACGTCCAAGACGGGGGCCTGCCGTCCGGCCTGATCGAACTCATAGGCCCCGACAAATCCAGCATCAAAAACCTGCTAAAGAACGAATTCGTAGCAGACTACGAAGACAACTCCTACCAAATCAGCTGGGAGGATTATTACACCAACTGCAATTCGCCATCTTGGTTAGAATCCAACATGGCGGCGACTCAAATGAAGTGTTCCGTATTGGATGGCGCGCATGTGAATTGGGAGGGTTATATAAAGGAGGTTGAGTTGAAGTCGATTAGCAATAGATGGGATGATTTCGCTGCATGGCTGCCTGGGTTTCTGCAGGAATATTTCAAGTGTTATTACGGGGATGAGTATATGACGCTTTGTCAGAGCGACAGTTCGGTGAAGGAATGCCAGTTTGTGAGGAACGTGGCAAGGCATAGCGGCAAGATTTGCCATTTGGACCGGTTTAATGAGTGAGTATGGTTTATTTAATAAATACAAACTGTTTTTTGTTAGTTAGATCTGTGAAAGTTTTTTTTATTTGGAAGCCTAAATTTCAAATAACATTTGAGCAGTAAGTAATATTCACATGATAATTTGACAAAAAAATATCAGGTTAAAAAAATGAAAAAAATTTCTTCACCTATTTTTTTCTCTCTAACGGCTCTTTCACACGGCAACGTCCCGTGAATGTGAATGTTACCACAGTAGCACGTATACTACTAAACGGGATCCTGCAAAAAAACCGAACCCGCAAAAAACGGGACGTTGCCGTGTGAAAGAGCCGTAAGGGGCAGTATTATTTCTTAAAATTTAAACAGGGCCTAACGGGAAGTATAATCCCCCCTCCCATTTTTTTTCCAAATCGTATTACAAAAATGATGTAACAAACTTTAATTGGCTAAGTAAAGTTTTTTGAAGAGGTGCTAATTATATTTTTTTTCGACTGTTGGCATTCTGAAGATCGAGAAACTGCAGCTGTTTTATTTTTATCTCCTATTGTTTACTGGAAATATTATTTTAAGTGTTCGATATGACATTTGTGAGATTTAATGGCTGACAAGCCGTTCGTGCTCAGTACTTAGTAGAAACAAAAAAAAACTAAGTCATCTGTCACTTTTGTCCATGTCAAACCGTTTGCGTTTCGTTTGCTTTGCGTTTTGGTGTGATTTTTGGACTATTTTTAACGACCTCCGCACAAAATCCGGATTTTCAATTTTACCGCATTTCTCCACGACCTATGCACGATAATTGAATCACGATTGAATATTTTTGATCACTATTTTGGAACTGCTTCTTGGACAACGCAAAGAAACGAAACGCAAACGGTCAGATTTCATTTGACGTTGACAACTGACTTCGTTTTTTTTTCTATTTCTACTAAGTACTGAGCACGAAACGCTTGTCAGCCATTAAATCTCACAAATGTCATCTCGAACACTTAAAAAAATATTTCCAATAAATAGTAGGAGATAAAAAAAACAGCTGCAGTTTCTCGGTCTTGAAGACGACTACTGTCGAAAAAAAATATAATTAGCATCTCTTCAAAAAACTTTACTTAGCCAATTGAAATGAGAACCTCCTATTTTGAATTTGGTTAAAAAGTAACTTAACTAAGTGTTAACTATGGTTCTTTTTAACCAGCACATTGTGATTCTCTTTCTTTTTCACGATTAATTTGACATAAACTAACATGCTACCTAAAAAATAGTTTCATTCTATAATTTTGGGTACATGTGTCGTAGATTTGGTAGTTCCTACTACGCTAACGTAGCTTTCCATTTGTTACAGATACACTTACGAAATAAAGGTCATTATGGAAGCGAGCGGCGGCCTCCTGAAGCGCCATGCCGAAATAGCTATCATATACAACCATTATTTCACCAATTTCACCCGCCTACTCCACTCTGACGAACGCATCCGTTTCCGAGGCATTATCACTAACGACCCAAACCAGTACAACATCGGCACAAAGAATCTTATCGTTCAAGGATACGAAATAAATTGCTTAGAATGCAGAGACGCCCGAGGCACGATCACTTCAAAAGCCCCAGCCATGTCGAAATTCTCAGAATTGTTTAAAACCATTGTCAACGATTGTGTTGTTTCCACGAAGAATGTTTTGAATTTCTTGTTCAATCCCGTTGTTATTTTTAAATAAATTTGTGAAAGTTATTGTGTGGTAGTGTTACATCATGCTATATAGATTATCAAAGAATTAGCCCATTGTTGTATTTGCCATACGTCATACATCACATAAATACACCGTGAAATTTTAGAGGTTATTTTCCCGAAACGAGGTGATTTAGTTTCGATTGTACAATCGATTTATAACTACTATTTTGACTAGAGTCAAAAATCCAATTGTGAAAAACGAAAGTCGAAAATGACCGCAAACCAATAGTAACGCTTCGTTGGTACAAGTAGCGTACGATCGAACGATAGGTTAGGTACCAACGAAGCGTTACTATTGGTTTGCGGTCATTTTCGACTTTCGTTTTTCACAATTGGATTTTTGACTCTAGTCAAAATAGTAATTATAAATCGATTGTACAATCGATACTAAATCACCTCGTTTCGGGAAAATAACCACTAAAATTTCACGGTGTATAGTTGAAAAGGTAAACTAAAACTAAGGTCTAACTAAAATAAAATTAATAACACTAGTTTCGACCTTCCTGCAGGTCTTTGTTTGAGTTGGAGGTTCAATGACTCTTAATTATCTTGAAATAACTTTGGGAATTATTAACTCTCATTTATAATCCATCACTGAAATTATGGTTAGAAGTGTAACTTCTAATTAACTTTTACTACAGTGAGGGGGGAGAGGTTTATGCACGTGCTTCTTTTAAACGCACTTATTGCAAAACTGGAACGCTTCCGACCTCACGAACAAATCTTGCCAAATTCGTAGACACAGTTTGGTTGGTTTATGTTTCAGCTCAAAGACAAGTATGGGCACCATTTTAAAATGGCAATGAATAGAGTAGGTACATCTGAGGCCATATTGCCCCACGCACTCTCCTACATGAGAATTGGGGATGTCTATTTTTTTGCAATGTATAGTAAATCGAAAACCATTTCGTTTTTAACTCGTTTCCTGTAGTTGTTTAATTTTAATATTATGTATTGAATTTATTATATAACAAATAAGCAATGACCTTCATTTGACATTGGTGTAAATTGCGTGACCGGTTCATGTCGTACTTTATTCTGTGTGGTTAGAATTCTTCACAATTTACGCGTGGATTATACTACGGAGTTTGATTTGGACCCGCTGTCTGACATCTAGCACTTTGACAGCGCCAGTAAAGTGACACAGTGTATAGTGTACCACTACGCAAAAAATAATTAAAGGGGTTGCCTTATCGTACGCATTTAGATAGATTTAGAAATTTGGCATTGTGGGAGCCCTCAATTATAATCTGACGTCATCAACTAAAATAGTTTCAATAATTAATTATGAAAAAAGTAGAGAACTAAATGACAAAATATTGAAATTAGTTTGTTATAATTGACTTTTCTATACAAAAAAAATATAAAAACCACTGGTAATTTTTTTTAGACATTCCCAATTCCTCAAACACTTTCAGCACTTCTTTTAGTCAAAAGTTACAGTTCGAGCCATTTTGCGTGGGATGCCACTGTGTGCCAAAGTTATCCAAATCTGCTGGTTTTTGCTTGATGGAGTAATAAATATTCAAACTTTCGCATGTATAATATAACGGGAGAGGTGCGGGCGGCAGGTACACGAGGCGCGATCGCCGCCCGCACCTCTCTGCCCCTTTGTCGTAATACCCCCCAGCCCCTGTACCGCGCGGGCGAGAACTCATTTAAACGGTCTAGCTATACTATTAACTACTATTGTAGGATTTGTAGGTAACCAGGGTGGTTATCCCTGCTTGTCTTGGATCTCCGGTTTGTGTAAACGTTTTAGAATTTACCATATCACGTTCATGTTTGACCTCATTTTGGCCTTTATTGTGAATGTCTCTGTGCTGTGAAGTGCTCCTAGCAGCCTTAGGCCGCTCATGCAGTATCGGAGTCATAGACTACGTTTTAGTAATCTGCGTGTTTTTGTTGATTTTATTAAGATTTTGAGGCGTTAAGATTTAGCGACATATATTTTTTGACTGAATGTATGAATGATTCGGCTCTAGGTACGGCGACTTTTGTTTCGATTCAATAGGGATGTTGACACCATTAAAAAATAATTCGAAGACACGACTCCAGTAAAAAAACGCTTTATTTTAGCCCTGAAACCCAGATTAATTTTCGATTAACTGCAAAATTAGATTTTTTGTTGCTTTAAAACAAATAAATAGTTAGTTAGTTGAGTATGCGAACAAGTGACGTCATATGTTGCTATTGCCATTCAAACTCTATGGGAGAAATGTGTTTTGACAGCTCATAAAAAGTACGTCAGTTGATTGGTGGTGTCAACATCCCTATTCAATATGTACGGTCGCGTGCTTTAATTTGAGACCAATTTCGTAAAAATATCCTTCGAATTCCTATACAATATGACAGGACTGTCAACCTTAAGTGGGTCCCAAATTAAAGCTCGTGACTGTACGAGGGGCGTTCAATATAAAGTGAGAATGAGATGCAAACTATTTTAATATTACGAAATTAAATACTGGCCGGTAAAGCTAATCTATCTAGCTGATTGTTATGAAAAAAAAAACTAACTGTCTTTTGTTTAAAAAAATATACGGTAATTTGTTTGCAATGCTATTGAGTACGTTAGCGAAAATGGAGAAAATTGAACTGCGCGCCGTTATCAAATACTTGTGTTTGAAAAATTTTTCTACGGACCAAGTCAATTTGGATTTGCGGGACACTTTAGGGTCTAATGCTCCTCCGTATTCGACAGTCGCACGTTGGTGCGCCGAATTTAGACGTGGAAGAACATCGACAATGGACGACCGCCGCTCCGGACGCCCTACTACAGCAGTAACTGAAGAAATTGTGAAAAAAGTCGAAAACTCAGTTTTGACGGATCGTCGTGTCACGGTTCGTTTTATTGCTGAAAATGTAAAGATTTCAACGGGGAGCGTGCATAATATTTTACATGAACGCTTGGGTATGAAAAAGGTATCTACGCGTTGGGTACCAAGAATGCTTACTGACACGCAAAAACAAACTAGACTAGAGATTTGTCAAGAAGCTTTGAACCTGATGCAGCAAGACCGGGAACTTTTTTTGGCGCGATTTATAACAATGGACGAAACATGGCTCCATCATTACGACCCAGAAACGAAACTGCAGTCTATGACATGGAAAAGGCCATCATCTCCAACTCCGAAGAAATTCAAGGTGAGCCCATCTGCCGGTAAGGTCATGGGCTAATAAACTCTCGAAAGTTGTGCTGTTCCACCAGGACAGTGCCCCGGCACACAAGTCCGCCGTTGCAATGCCTGCAATTCGTGATGCTGGGTTCGATATCCTTAAGCATCCTCCGTATTCACCAGATCTCGCTCCCAGTGATTTCTACCTATTTCCGAGATTGAAACAATACCTGAGAGGCCAGAAATTTGAAGACGACGACGCGGTAGTCGCTGCAGTACAAGATTTTTTAAGTACTCAAGATGAGACCTTTTTTAAAAATGAAATTTTAAGTTTAGAAAAAAGATATAATAAGTGTATTATGCTAAAAGGTGACTATGTCGAAAAGTAAAATGACATTTAGTAAAAGTTGTTTATAACATACTCATTCTCACTTTTTATTGAACGCCACTAGTATATGATGATGTATGTAATTACTGTTATCTTTCAAAACTTGGAATGTGCCTGAGATAAAGCTTTAAGCTCTAGTTGTGCTCAGTCATATTCTTCAGGTCTAATAATAGAAGCCCTTGTAATTTTAAATTATAAGTATGTTACGAGCTGCTGCCCGCGACTCCGTCTGCGAAGAATTCGTTTATCGATATCCCGCGGGAACTATGCAGTTTTCCGGGATAAAAAGTATCCTATATGTTAATCCGGATTATAAACTATCTGTGTGCCAAATTTCATCAGAATCCGTCTAACCGTTTTAGCGTGAAAGAGTAACAAACATCCATCCATCCATACTTACAAACTTTCGCGTTTATAATATTAGTAGGATTCATTGTAACTTGTAACATTTGTTTGTATGTATATTTTTTGTTTCTTTTACTTAAGCTCACTGTTCCATCGACACAAAATTATGTAAGGGTTTTTGAAACTAGGGCAATTCAAACTGTCCTTATTTACTCCACTGTCTTCTACCGTATGACATTATTCGCTACAAAAGTTACTGTAATCAGGGGCTTGGTAGTTTATAAATTGTTGAGAAAATGTTTGGTGTATTTTAAATGAAATGTAGAGATAATTGAATGACATGTAATTCTGATATATATGAAGTCGTGTGATGCTCTCATGTGACAATAGTTAAGAAAGAAATGTCAGTGTTATTGATAAATAAATATTTTAATTTACTGTCCTTTCCTTTTCATTTTGGTAAAGTTACGTTATTTTATCTCTTTCTAATCATTATCGCACATTGCTCATTCATTCATTGTTTGTCATTATTAAGGAAACAAAATATTTTCTATAAAAATTGTTTATTATAAAAATAGAGCTTAGTACATTATTATAGGTTAAATACTAAATTGAATCAATATAAAGACACGTATTCATCAGGAGCTATTTATTAACCCTAATGCGGCAATAGGGATGTTGACACCATTAAAAAATAATTCGAAGACACGACTCCAGTAAATAAATGCTTTATTTTAGCCCTGAAACCCAGATTAATTTTCGATTAACTGCAAAATTAGATTTTTTGTTGCTTTAAAACAAATAAATAGTTAGTTAATTGAGTATGCGAACAAGTGACGTCATATGTTGCTATTGCCATTCAAACTCTATGGGAGAAATGTGTTTTGACAGCTCATAAAAAGTACGTCAGTTGATTGGTGGTGTCAACATCCCTATTACATTAAGTCGACGACCGCATGCCACATGCGGTGGCCGCAACAGTGTAAATAACACAGTAGTCGGCCGCATTCGGCGAGCGACAGCTGCCACCGCCTAGATATGGCCACCGCATTAGGCGGACAGACTAATTTGAAGACGACGTTCGTTCGCCGAAGTAGTTCGAAACAAGTTCGGCGACCGCATTAGGCGAACGAAGTAGTGTAATTGCCGCATTAGGTTTTATTTAATTACCTTGTATCGTTAAAGTACAGTCAACAAAAAGTAAAGCTCAGTTTCGTTATTTCAAAATGTATAAAACTGGCATGCTAATTGAGTATTTCTCAAAAAAAATTACGTAATGAAACTAATGAAATGGTTGCTACGAAATGTAACGAATAAACGCTTGGAGGAGTTCAGTGTGCTCTGGCCTCATGCTATGAAATCCGATTTTCGAACTTCCATTTCAAACCGTTACGTTCACGCTAATAGTAATAAACTAAAGACGGAAGGGACGACACGATGCGAATTTTGAATTTCGTAGTAGCCCCCTGACTGCTTTACCGAAATCTGTAGCCATTACACGTCCTGTGTGCCTGCCATTGACCAGGAGTGTAAGAAGGAAGGTCATTTAAAAACAAGTTATTAATCATTTAAAAAAATCGAGCGGTTAGCAGAAGAAACTTAATTTAAAATAAACTTCATCGTTATTAATCTCGTCAGAAAAAGGCTGTTTAGACTTTTTGACACATCAAAAGAATCAAAAGAACGTCGCCATCGTGTAGATGCGTCGCAGCCATCGCTGGATCATCTCACCGACCATTTAATGACCCATCGTGTAGAGCTATAAAGGACGTATCGTAGATACAACGCTTGACTAGTTATACAAGTTTAATAATTAGTTGTATATTATGTGTTATAAAAAAATAAGCTTATTCACACAAGAAGTAAGTACATTTAAAGTGATCTTACTTAATTTAACTTCGACGAAGCTACGTTTGTCACTGAAATCATTTAGGGTGACAGCACCAGTAATGGACAAGAACCAATAGGAATGTTGACCCTCCTCCCGATACGCATGGGCTAGGGAACGACATACATATCCGACCGATAGCGATTTAAATTAAGTAAATATGTACCTACATGACTTGCGATAATTAAACAAAATAACCGACCACCCGATAGCGAAAATTCCCGGCGCGTCGATCAAAACCGCTTGACTTTGCGGCTATAAAAGGAGGTGCCTTCGCCCGTCTAGGCAGTTAGTCGTCCGCAGCCACTCGAGACAGTCGAAAGAAAGCAAACCCAGCGAACCGAACCCGACTACGAACATCCGACCCAGCACCGAATTCGACACCAAGCATTCGCTAACAAACATTCGACCGTTGCAGCGAATTCGGACCGAACATTCAGCCACGAATCTACGACCCTTGCTACGAATCCCGACTCCGATTACGATACCTCACATTCAATCTGGCTTTGCTCTTCTGGACTCCGATCCCTCTAATACTCGACGACTTTGGCTGCGCTACTGACCCGGACCCTTAATTTGGCAATGTATGCCACAATATACATCAGCTAATACCATCTTTTTGTATTCTTTTTTAATATACAATTTTCAGGTGACCTAATTTACGACGAGGTTCGAATTAAGTACCAACTTTTAGAAATAATGCCAAATTAAGGGTTAACTCGATTTACGATTGCGAACCAGAATCGAACCGAAATACAGGCCACTTAACCGACCCTGCGTTGTTTCACTTTTCTCCCACCGACGTCACCGAGAGGAAAGCTGCAGCGCACGCCCGCTGTGAACCCGAGGCTGTCCGACGGCAGTGTCTGGTCCTTCGAACCGAATAGCACCAGGGACCCGTCGACGACAACAGAAGAGGTGTATAAGGGTACTTACTAATATAAAAAAATATGAAAGCTGTAGACCATATTTCTCAAAATTAAAAATATTAACAATAACTTCATTATACATCCTACAAACCTGTAACTTTGTTCGGAAATATTAAAACTTATTACACAATAGACCTCAAAAACTTTACAAAGAAGAGCATACTTACGCCATATGCATAAATTAGCTATGGCCGTTCCTGCTAAATTAAAAATATGTAACAAAGGCCCACATGCGATGGCTATAAGAATTTTTATCAAGATTCCTATGTGTATATCGCAGGAAGAAAACTATGCAACTTTTATAAATAAACTTAAAACCTATCTATTAGACAAATCCCCACATTCTCTACAGGACTTCATGGAATAGTGAATTCTTTGGAATTCACATTTATTGAATGACATAACAATGTAATACCAGGGGTGTTTCACTCCGCAGTTTAGGTATGTTCGGCCGGCGCTCCTCCCGGGAGGAAGGAGTATGGCAGTAGGTTGTCGCGCGGCCTTCAGTTCGCACGCTAGCCGCGTCGCGCCTAATTAAGCATCTTTTTTTTCTGTGATTTTTGCAACAAACAATGACTTCTAAACGATAATATAAATAACTTACTTACATACTAAAGGTAGTTTACTGAATTAATACACACTGTTATCTTTCTTGATTTATATACCTACCAAATATGGGCGAGTGGGAACCCTGTGCCCTTGGTTTCGGATCAGCGGTGCCCAACGAAATATGAACGCTCGTATCACACGATAAGTTTTAATTTCGCGTGCACGCAGCAGGAGTAGGAAAGTTTTTATACCTAAAGTTGACCTTTGTTCGAGAGTGATCCTTCTGTACGTTAGTACTATTAGTTATTCTGTGGTAATACTTAAATCGACGACGGTACTCTGACTCAACCTCGTATACGACATTTTACTAAATTGGAATAACCTCTTTAGACACAAGGCTTAAAGTGGTTATTCCAAATTCATAAAATTTCATATACGAGGTTGAGTCAGAGTACCGTCGAAATATAAATGTGTTTAAAAATATATGAAAGTTGCTATGCCCTAGTAGTGTCCATGTATGTACTGGCTAGAATTAAGGGCATCATGTAAATACCATGGTTGCAATGAATAAATGAGTACGAGTATGATATAAAAAAAATCAGCTCCATGGAATAAAATGTGATCTACCTCTACCCTCCATTTTTACATATCTTTGTTTGCGTCTCTCCTGTGGACTTGGCAAAAGTTAAAGGTCTATAGTCAAGTCTACATCGGAGTGTGGTACGCCTGACCAATGTTCGCCCATTTAACCTTTTCAACGCCAACGACATATATCAGCACCGCAGGTTCTACGACAACGACTGATATATTATCAGTTACGGCGTGCAGAGCGATATTTACCTAGGTATAGTCGACCAAGTAAGTGCTTTACCATTTTTTGTGACAGTTCCTACATCAGAATAAAAACAATAAGGCTGATTGTCACATTGACTTGTAAGTGAAAATAGCCTTTGATGTCTTAAGTCATACAACTAACATTGAACTTTAGGGTGGTAAAGGAGTTTCTTGGTCGACTATACGTGCATTTCTGTAGGGTTCAACTTTGCGTTTGACATTGCGATGTCATAGCGTATGAGTGAGAGCTGTTGTATTTGACAGAGCGTTGAAAAGGTTAAAATAAATCTTAAATTTGCTAACTCGGAATCTCTAATTTTAAATCCACGGGAGAGATAACTTTGGTTTCTTACGCTTTGTATGACTTGGATCCAAGATTACTCTTTGATCATGATGATCAAGATGATTTCATAGGACGCTAAATACCATATAGCTAGACCGTTTAAATGAGTCCTGGCTGCGCGGTAGAGGCTGGAGCACAGATTACTTAATAGTTAGGTACTTCGTAACAGATACTGCATCCCGTACAAAATCTTGGTACTTACCGCGATTGTAGCCACAGATTATACAACTCCGTCTCCTTAAGAATGTGCGTGCCGACAGTGACAAGGGCTGACAGTTTGGATTAAATTTTTTTTTTCTAAATGTTGTTTTACCATTTTGTCGGGATAATTGCTATATGCAAACTTTCTAGCACTAATATTCCCTAAGCTAAGCCACGGACGGACAAAGGGACAGACGGTCATGGCGAAACTATAAGGGTTCCGTTTTTGCCATTTTAGCTCTGGAATCCTAACAAAAAAGGATATTTATTGTAATGCGCAGAACACATTGCCATGCTCACAGTACCCTAGCGTTATACTAGATACGAAGGTCAACTTTCGAACTTTGCATCGTGCCATCCCGCTCACGCTTATAGCTTTTTATAGAAGAGTAAGAGGGACAGCACGATACGAACTTCCAAAATGTTATATTAGCTATTAATTCTAGCATAGTCATATTAAAATTTGCCCCCTGTTTCACCATTCACTTATAAAAGTCCAGGCGGCATATTTTTACCGTGGAACACGAATGAACGTGCGTCGGCGCGCGCTTGTGACAACCTACTGGAATTTCGATCGCAGGAGATCGTCCCCGCAGTAGGTAAATATCGCGCGTAAGTACATGGCATGCATGAGGCCTGGCTGGAGGGAATGAGGGGCCGAGAGGCGCGCTAGCCACCCGCACCTCTCTCGGCCCCTTAGTCGCCTTACCCCCCAGCCCCTGTACCGCGCGGGCGAGGACTCATTTAAACGGATTAGCTATAGACACATCCGCCAAACTGGATATCATGTCTAATTTGTTGACCAGTTTTCATACCCTTGTTTTTGCTTAAATGAAATAAATAAATAAATCGTGGGACGATAGACACCAATTGACCTAGTCCCAAACTAAGCAAAGCTTGTACTATGGGTACTAGACAACGGATAAACATATTTATATAGATAAATACATATTAAACATCCAAGACTCGAGCACAAACATTCGTATTTGTCACACAAACATCTGCCCCGACCGGGAATCGAACCCGGGACCTCAAGCTTCGTAGTCAGGTTTTCCAACAACTAGGCTATCCGGTCGTCTAAATTGGGGGTCAAGCAAAGTTTTTTCCGGGCACGTCTAGGGCGTCCAATCTCTTGTATACTTCGAGCATGGTGGGACGGTCCGAGCGGGCGGTGCGAGTGCAATGCAGTCCGAGCAAAATGAACTCGCGACACAGCCACGGGGACGAATTGGCGGTCCCGCAGAGCTTCGGATCTTCCAGGGTAGCTGCGAAGAATGGTACAATACGTTTACTTTTAGTTTACCACTGACAGATTGCTTGCCTTCGTTTCATTTCCAACTTTAACACCATACAAATAAAGTAGCTATTACAAAATCTGCAAACGTGGCTAAAAGTATTCTAAAATTGGCTTAATTTGTAGGTCGTTAAAGTTGAATATGAAATGAAGGCAAACCATCTGTCAGTGGTAAACTTTATGTAATTTTACTGTACTTTGATGCCTTATTTCTACACCAGGATAGTGTCCCGGTTGAGGTCTGATGATGGATATCCAGAGCATCGATAATGGTGGTCCAGAGTTTCTAACACACACAACTGATTCAACAACCAGTTTACACCACAGCGAGAGAATTTGTACACCACTGAGATTTTCATTCATTTTATTGCCATTTTAGCTATTTTTCTAAATGTGTATAATTTCCGTGTTAAACGCGGATTCAATCAGGTGGGTGTCTTAGGAACTCTGAATGTCCTTTATCAATGCTCGGAGTAGCCATCATCAGATCACAGCCAGAGCACCGCCTAGTGGAGAACCAAGACATCAAAGTGACCTCGTTTGTATAAAAGGTGGACTGTGGGCCATATTTTTTGCCGGTGAGTGTAGATAGGATATTTTATGTAACGGACACTTTCCTTTATTTTTAAAAACAATAATTAGACCGGCTCACTGAGGCGCAAGCTCCTTGAACGCAAGCTGTGGGAGGCCTTTGTTGAAGACTAAACGTCTTCCAGCCGATTCTGACATTCTTCAGGCAACTCACTCAGATCAATACCTACCCTCATTGGTCCGGCCGTGTGTACTGGCTGAGCGGCGCGGGCGCGAGGTTTTTGGACGCAAGTTGCGGGCGGCTTTCAACAGTGGATGTCTTCCAATCATGAGGATATCCCAGGCTACAGTCAACTCACCAAGTCGATGCTCCTCCCTCCTCGTCTTCCTTGGCCCTGGTGTGCATGTACTCTCTGAGGCGCGCGCTCCTTGAACGCAAGTTGTGGGAGGCCTTTGTTGAAGACTGAACGTCTTCCAGCCGATGCTGATATTCTTCAGGCAACTCACCCAGATCAATACCCGGCCGTGTATGTACTGGCTGAGCGGCGCGAGCGCGCGGTCCTTGGAAGCAAGTTGTGGGAGGTCTTTGTTTATTCAGTGGCCTAACTAAGCTACCGACTAACCGACTAACGGTCTTCCGACTAACGAGATGTCCTTATGACAACTTACCCAGATCAATCTCATCCTTAGCCCGAGCGCACATCCGCAAATCCGGTCCTTGGAAGCAAGTTGCGCGAGACCTTCGTTCAAGACTGAACGTCTTCCAGCCGATACTGATGTCCTCGGGGGGACTCACCCAGATCAATGTCCTCGTTAGCCTGGGCGTGTATGTACTGGCTGAGCGTCGCGGGCGCGCGGTCCTTGGCGGTGGCCTGTTGGGCCGTAGCTACCTCCGCCAGCACCACGCCGTAGCTGAACACGTCTACTGCCGGCGAAAGCAGCCCCGAGCGCAGGTACTCATCTGGAAGATAGGCCCGCGTGCCGTGGACGCTGGGAAAAGGCCGCTCGTTAATTGCCAGTCACCGATGATGTTTGGCACAAGGGAACCTATCGATGTTTAGAATTTTTTTTCCGAAGGTTAAAATCCCGAAAACTTCATTTGCCCGAAAGCATTTTTTTCTGAAACTGTAAATATTTCAGGATTTATTTCAGGACCATCGTGTAGAACCTTTTAGGTTAGGTTAGGATTGTTTTATAAAGATACTGAAATATTTACAGTTTCAGAAAAAAATGCATTCGGATAAATTAAGCATTCGGGATTTTAAATATTCGGAAAAAAAATTTTCGAGAATATGATAGGTAACCGTTTGGCACAAAGATAATTAATAGCCTGGATTAATAATATAGGATACTTTTTGCCCGGAAAATACGCTAAAAATAACATACATATGACGCCTGTATTCCCAAAGGAGGTAGGCAGAACACACGAAAAGTTACACAAGTTTCAAGGAAGGACACTTTTAACAATTTTAAGTTTAAAGGAAGTGACAGGTTGCTAGCCTATCGCCTATAATATTATCTTAACCTGTCGCGTAAAAATGACTTTCTATAGAAAACCAGTTTTTGTCAAACAATGAGCATTGCAGCTATCTTTGAGTTATCCAGGGCTGTGTTTAACCTATTAACCTAATGAGGGCCCTGTGCACTAACGGGGCCCCAAGGGCAAAAAACAAACGAAGTAAGTAAGCCCCAATTATTCAAGTGTTATTATTGACACTCGGTATAGGGGCCCCTTTTCGCCGGGGCCCTGGGCGCTGGGGCAAAAGGGGCCTGCTGAAAGCAAACAACTTACCGGGATACTTTTAAGTGCGACCTGTCGTCTCCATAGGGCCCTTTCCTGGCTAGTCCGAAGTCCCCTATTTTGGGCATCAAACACGTGTCCAAGAGGATATTCGCTGGCTTTATGTCACCATGTATTAGCGGGGTACCGGTCATTGTGTGGAGAAATGCTAGACCTCTGAAACAAATAAAAAAAATACATTTATTTAACAATAAATAAATATCGCGGGACAATTCACATCAATTGATCTAGTCCCAAAGTAAGCAAAGCTTGTGTAATGGCTACTAGGCAATGGATAAACATACTTATATAGATAAATACATATTAAACACCCAAGACTCGAGAAAAAACATTAGTATTTTTAGGGTTCCGGAGCCAAAATGGCAAAACGGAACCCTTATAGTTTCGTCTTGTCTGTCCACAGAAATAATAATAAAGAGGATAGAAGTGCCTTAGACGCGTGACCTTGGCGCCGCGCTTGTGACTCGAAGGTCACAAGCGCGCGACTTGTGGCTCAGTGCTATTTGAAACGTGGGTATGATAACAAGTGGTTTAAAATGGTGTTTTGCAGCATTAGCAATTGCGAAAACTCGTCCACACTGTGTAATTACACTAATAAGGGGATTACATTTCATTGGTATGTATTAATTTAATGTAATAATGCGGTTTATATCAAAATACAACTTGAGAAAATATTTCATTATGAAATATTGGTTTACACGTTATTAACACGAAACTTCAGGTACCATTGCTGCTCATATCCTTAAAAACGCAGATTGCTTTGAAGTATACGCAGCAATGTAATATAATTTTTGATAAACCTTCTGCCTCGCACAAATGTTCATGGTACGAACACAAGACATGTTACGACTAGTCCCGAGCTAGTGATGCCCGTTGACTTGCGTAGACTTTTTATCGATATCCTAGTTTACAATCATCCTAAACACGGTATAAAGGTGGTGTAATTAGTATAATAGTACAAGTATGAAGTATCTTTTTCTATTTATTTTTTTATTTTCTTCAACTTTATTTTTTTATTACTTTTACGGTCATCCCGTGAAACCATATATTTCAAACTAAATACAAACTGAAATATAGATGCACAGAAAAAACCCTCGAAGTCTCTCGGTAGAGGGCATAACATAGATGCGCTTTATCACTGCCTAAATGTGATTATAACAGACTGAAGTGTACGATGTATGGGAAAGATTCGTCGCTAACTTCTAGACCAGTGATGGTGTAGGGGTAAGCACGCAGCACGGAACGCTGAGGACCTGGGTTCGATTCCCAGCATTGGTCTTTTTTCTGGGGTTTTTTCTGTGCATCTATATTTCAGTTTGTATTTAGTTTGAAATATATAGTATAATAGTGTACAAATAATAAAGTTAAAATTCCATTGTAAAAAAAAACACTGATTGTTTCTTTTGTTTATTTAATCCCGGAACTCTCACCGAAACTACAAAATTCCTAAATTGTATAAAGAATAAAGAATTTTGACTTTGACTTTATATTAAAAATGATAATTCAGTATTAAACAGCGTATTATTTAAAAACATATTTCAAATATGTATGACAAAACGAATACACCCTACAGTTAATTGGTACTTAGTATACATTTTCATCATCACTTTTATTGTCATCGTCAAATGTAGGGTAGCACACAACACTAACAACATCACTTTGACAACCCTACATTTACCCCCTATCCTACATTTGACAATGACAATAAAAGTGATGATGAAAACGGGGGTAGTTGTGTGTCGCTGTCAGTTGCGTCGAGTAGCCGCGCGACCAGGGCAGTAGCGCGCAATGCGCGTTTGGGAGCCGCCGTAACGTGCGACTCCGAGAAGAAGGGCTCGGATTAGCCCGAAACGTGTCGAGTTTAACTCGTTTTAAGACGTGAGTGATACGTTTATTTTCACTATGAGTGAGTCTCACGATAGTTTCATGTTTAAACTCACATCTCTCACTTACACAGAGTCGGTGGGTAGGGTCAACCAACGTCATAAATAAGTGATCACTTTTGTACCTTGTCGCTTTAACGTCATGTTTGAAAAGCCATACGAAATTATGTAACAATTGAAAGTGACAAGGTACTACAAATGTGGTGACTTATTTATGACGTTGGTATGACAGACACATGCAGCCAAACATTATACATTTCACATTCACATACCTAGGTCAAATTCACGTAATTAGCTACAAATTATTTATACTAATGTACATCCCCACGAATTAATTTTAAATTTGATCATTTAACCAATAATTTCCTGTAAAGTTTACTGCAAATTGTAACAGTCGATAAAATTGTCGATGAATCGAGGCCTAGCGTAAATGTGAAATAAATTGCTTTTGTACACTACAACCATACTGCCGACGAGGCCAATGAAGAACGCAGTGTTGTAAGTGTGGGTATGACTTACGGTGAGTGTTATTCAACGCTGTCTCTAAGTGGTTAGGTTCATAATTGTTTGTAAGCAAAATATTAGTAATTGTGTGCGTGATTGCGTAGTACGGTTCTGGTCTTTTGCGTGTGTGCATTAATAGTAAGTAGAGGGGACAAACTAGCGCCACTGGTCCCGGAACAAAATAGGAACTAAGGCATTTCTATCCTCTTTATTATTATTTCTGTGTGTCTGTCTGAAAACTACAACGGCTAAGTTTGCTTGAAAATTATTAGTAGTTTAAGAGTAAATAGCAACCTGACCTATAAAAATATTGCTCGTTTAATACGGCCAGGATAATTAATAGTAAAATTAAAAAGATTTGCAAGGATTTTTTCGTAACAGCTGCGGAACCCTATCAACACGCTCTTGGCCGGTTTTTATACAAATATCAGCCTTGACGCGGGAATCGAACCCGGGAACTAAAGCTTCGTAGCGTAGTCAGGTTCTCTACAAGGTAAGGTTTTGTACAATTCCAGTTCAGTTTAAATTTAAGTAAGCACGAGACTTAAAAAATCGTATTACCTGGCAACACCCAGAGCTATCCTATACCGCTGACACCATGATAAGGGGGGGTGATGTGTTTTGTTACGTAGCCTGTGGTCAAGTGATTCACCCAGCATTAGTTGGTAAACTAAACACGCTTCGGGACCTGTTGAACATCAAGTTACATATTATTCATTGCGTGCCGGTAAAATACTATCCTCATCATCATCATCATCCAGCGGGACGAATTGGCAACGGCACGAATTGCGAACGGGACGAATTGCCGAACGAGACGATTTGCGAACGGTACGCTTAGTATAAGTTTTACCTCACCAAAATACTTCTCGATCGCGTTTACGTAAAAAAATCAATTCTATGGAAACATGGACGCGCGGCCGCGGAGGCGCTGGCCATGTTTCCCTAGTAATTGTTTTTTTTACGTAAACGTGATCGAGAAGTATTTTGGTGAGGTAAAACTTATATTAAGCGTACGGGACCATAATGTGACAACAGGCGAACTTTTAGTGCGGATGACGTCAAACCACACATAATGATGATTTCACATGGTCTTTTCATAAACAATTACCACTTATCAACTTCTTTCATCAAACGATATGGCAAATAAGCAGTACCATAATGTGTCTGACTGAGACTGTACTAGGGGCGTTCAATAAAAAGTGAGAATGAGTATGTTATAAACAATTTTTACTAAATGTCATTTTATTTTTCGACATAGTCACCTTTTAGCATAATACACTTAGTATATCTTTTTTCTAAACTTAAAATTCCATTTTTAAAAAAGGTCTCATCTTGAGTACTTAAAAAATCTTGTACTGCAGCGACTACCGCGTCGTCGTCTTCAAATTTCTGGCCTCTCAGGTATTGTTTCAATCTCGGAAATAGGTAGAAATCACTGGTAGCGAGATCTGGTGAATACGGAGGATGCTTAAGGATATCGAACCCAGCATCACGAATTGCAGCCATTGCAACGGCGGACTTGTGTGCCGGGGCATTGTCCTGGTGGAACAGCACAACTTTCGAGAGTTTACCTCGCCGTTTTTCGCGGATCTCATTGCGCAATGTTGCTATTTGTTTGGCGTATAAAGTGCCCGTAATAGTGGCTCCCTGCTCGAGATACTCAATCATTAATACCCCTTTACCATCCCAAAAAACAGAGCCCATGACCTTACCGGCAGATGGGCTCACCTTGAATTTCTTCGGAGTTGGAGATGATGGCCTTTTCCATGTCATAGACTGCAGTTTCGTTTCAGGGTCGTAATGATGGAGCCATGTTTCGTCCATTGTTATAAATCGCGCCAAAAAAAGTTCCCGGTCTTGCTGCATCAGGTTCAAAGCTTCTTGACAAATCTCTAGTCTAGTTTGTTTTTGCGTGTCAGTAAGCATTCTTGGTACCCAACGCGCAGATACCTTTTTCATACCCAAGCGTTCATGTAAAATATTATGCACGCTCCCCGTTGAAATCTTTACATTTTCAGCAATAAAACGAACTGTGACACGACGATCCGCCAAAACTGAGTTTTCGACTTTTTTCACAATTTCTTCAGTTACTGCTGTAGTAGGGCGTCCGGAGCGGCGGTCGTCCATTGTCGATGTTCTTCCACGTCTAAATTCGGCGCACCAACGTGCGACTGTCGAATACGGAGGAGCATTAGACCCTAAAGTGTCCCGCAAATCCAAATTGACTTGGTCCGTAGAAATTTTTTTCAAATACAAGTATTTGATAACGGCGCGCAGTTCAATTTTCTCCATTTTCGCTAACGTACTCAATAGCATTGCAAAGAAATTACCGTATATTTTTTTAAACAAAAGACAGTTAGTTTTTTTTTCATAGCAATCAGCTAGATAGATTAGCTTTACCGGCCAGTATTTAATTTCGTAATATTAAAAGAGTTTGCATCTCATTCTCACTTTATATTGAACGCCCCTCGTAATTCAGAAGTTTGATATGAAGTATCTTTTTGTATTTTATATTTTTTCAACTTCATTTTTTTACTTTTACGGTCATCCCGTGAAATCCATATACCATATAGCACGCGGCACGGAATGCTGAGGACCTGGGTTCGATTCCCAGCGGTGGTCTTTTTTCTGGAGTTTTTTCTGTGCATCCATGTTTCAGTTTGTATTTAGTATGAAATATGTATATTGTCATTCAGATTAACAATAAATTGACGTTGTAATAATTGATATATACTTATATCGTCAAATGTATTTTACAATCTCTTCTATTTTTATTATGATTACAAAGACAGTGTATAGACTTTAGTCTATAAATTTGTTTTAAAATTTACTAAATAATGGCGGAGGAAAGGGGAGGCCTTTGCCCAGCAGTGGGACATATTATAAGCTATATAAAAAAATCGTACCTTTACACTACGTGTGAGCAATAAAGATTATGAATTATGATTATGAATTATGCCTTGGATCGCGAATGGGACCCGTAAAAGTAGCAGAGTTCTGGGTGACTTTTGACAATGACTCTTCGTATCGTACCTCCTTCGTACATACCTCCTAAACTGTAGCCGTACAGGGGCAGTATGTTGTCATGCCGGTACTGGTTGAGACACAGTTCCCTGATCAACTCCTTGTTGCTCGCATCGTTCCCGAGTAGCCTCTTTATCGCCACTGGTAGCAACTTCCATTCGCCTGCAGAGGAAAATCAATTTTCACACATGGCCATATTCACTTTAAAAAACGCAAACTTTTTTTTAATGAGGAAACTTTGGTGATTTCTTTCTCAGAATCAAGAGCGTTGTTGATTTTGATGATAAAAAAGTATCCATAAATTTCCATAAAAAAAAATTGTGTCCAAACGAGCCTTACAAACTACATGAAAAAACCAGCCAAGTGCGAGTCGGACTCGCGCACCGAGGGCTCCATACAAATTTATATGTATCTATGCACTCCAGTCTCTGCAAAATGTGCGCAGAATGGGATCATTGTAGATTGGTTACTGATATAGACAGACAGACAAAAAAAATTATGCTTTTCGCAATTTTTCCTTTATCTGTGCTATAAGACCTTGCTTCGTACACGTCGCGCGGTGGTTTAAGATCGCTCGGCGAAACTGGTGGGGGTAATTTGCGCATACATTAGATAGACGTAATTGTACTGCGCGCATGCCCCTTCCACTTTTGCCGAGCGATCTTAAACCACAGCGCGACCTGTACCAAATTTCAAGATTCTGAGTTCACGGGAAGTACTCTGTAGGTTTTGATTCCCTTGCGAGTGTCGAAAATTTGCGGTATAAATGGCTGTATAATTTTGATTGTGTTGGCTTAGAAGTTTGATTTTTTCACAGCTCCAAGGGACAGTAGACCTGAGTATTTGATATAAATTTCAGCTTGATACCTCCACGCGTCCCTGAAAAAAAGGGTCTTGACAGACGGACGGACGAACAACAAAGTGATCCTATAAGGGTTCCGTTTTTTCCTTTTGAGGTACGGAACCCTAAAAAAAGATACGAAACTGACACTTTTTCTTTATGAAAATGAAAAGTGCTCGTAATTCTGAGTAAGAAAACATAAATGTCCTTATTAAAAAAAGTTTTCTGCACCATTTAAATTGAAAATGTCAACATGCATTTAGTTTTGAAAATTATTCGTTTGAAACGGGTTGGCCGAAATGTATGAAATAATTACTAACTATAATAAACTAGCTGTTGCCCGCGACTCCGTCTACAAAGAATTATTTTATTGCTATCTCGCAGGAACTATGTAATTTTCATGGCCTTCATAAGATCTCAAACTATCCCTATAGCTATAGCTACTGTCTGGGAAGAGATCTCTATTGCAACTACCCCCAAAACTTATTTACCTTTGAAAACTTGCCCGAAGCCCCCCTTTCCGAGCAAGTTATCAGGTGACCAGTTGTTGGTGATCTCTTTCAGATCACCATAACTGATCACGGGAATGGCGTTGACATTCCTCAGCAGTTCAGCGTTCAAGTCGACCCCGCCGCCGGTCGTTGATACACTCTGAAAGAAATTTCATAATCGTCATCGCGGTCTATATTTTTATTTTTATTCTCACGGAAAAATAGTAAACAAAGTAACGTAACAAGTTAAGTATGAAGTATCTTTTTCTATTTATTTTTTATTTTCTTCAACTTCATTTTTTTGACCTGGGTTCGATTCCCAGCATTTGGTCTTTTTTCTGGGGTTTTTTTCTGTGCATCTATATTTCAGTTTGTATTTAGTTTGAAATATATGGTTTCACGGGATGACCGTAAAAGTAATAAAAAAAAAATGAAGTTGAAGAAAATAAAAAATAAATAGAAAAAGATACTTCATACTTCACTTGTAAAAGTTGGCCTAGTAGCGCCATCTCTTGGTCCAGGAGAGCGGGTAGCTCCGAAGGAGTGTTGAAGTCTCTCGGTAGAGGGCATAACATAGATGCGCGCTTTATCACTGCATAATGTGATTATAACAGACTGAAGTGTACGATGTATGGGAAAAATTCGTCGCTAACTTCTAGACCAGTGGTGGTGTAGGCGTAAGCACGCAGCACGGAACGCTGAGGACCTGGATTCGATTCCCAGCATTGGTCTTTTTTTTGGGGTTTTTTTCTGTGCATCTATATTTCAGTTTGTATTTAGTTTGAAATATAAAGTAACGTAAATAAAAAAAAATAAAAAAATATTAGGGGACAATCTTACACAAATCGACATAGTCCCAAACTAAGCAAAGCTTGTGCTATGGGTACTAGACGACGATAAACATACTTATACAGATAAATAAATACTTAAATACATAGAAAACATCCATAACTCAGGAACAAATATTCGTGCTCATCACACAAATAAATGCCGTTACCGGGATTCGAACCCAGGGCCTCTTGATTCGTAGGCAGGGTCACTACTAACTAGGCTAAAGCGGTCGTCATTGTAAAAGTGACATTTCAGGGGATCTTAAACTAAGTAAGATAGTAAGATATTATTGTAAAAATATTATTGTAATTGGGTAGTAAGATATTATTGTAAAGCAAGGAATCCAAACCTATCAAAATTACGTAACAATAGCAAAAATGTAAGAGAACAAAAGCCGTGGCGGCCTAGCGGTTTGACCAACGGCCTCTCAAGCAGAGGGTCGTGGGTTCAAATCCCGGCTCGCACCTCTTGAGTTTTTCGGAATTTAAGTGCGAAATTATATTTGAAAAGTACCATGAGCTTTACGGTGAAGGAAAACATCGTGAGGACCTGCATACACCTGCGAAGAAATTCAATGGTGTGTGTGAAATTCCCAATCCGCACTAGGCCCGAGTGGGAACTACGGCCCATGACCTCTCATTCTGAGAGGAGGCCTGTGCCCTGCAGGACGTATATAGGCTAGGTAAATTAGAAAACAGTGAAATTTTTAAGATTTGTAATATTTTCCCAAATAATTGATTTGATTAAGTAGCATCTAGCGCCTATCAAAATTATAAAGCAAATACTTCATTCTTTGACTTAGGCACTGGTCCCACCGCCGGCGAGTAAGCGATGAGCTATCGGCGATTTTCTCGCCCAAGAAACGAACAAAAGATAATCGCTCCCGTGTAAATAAAAGAGAGAGATATATATTTATAGTTCATCGCTGGCTGTTCACACTGCCGGCGAGGACTTCTTCTCTTCACTAGTTGATCGCAGCGATAAAAGCTATCATCGATAAAATTCGCCCAGCGGTGCTCGGCGATGAACGCTTGGCGATTAGAGCGATCATTATACCGTACAATAAAATAAAATAAAAATAAAAATAAATATTAGGGGACAATCTTACACAAATCGACCTAGTCCCAAACTAAGCAAAGCTTGTACTATGGGTACTAGACGACGATAAACATACTTATATAGATAAATAAATACTTAAATACATAGAAAACATCCATAACTCAGGAACAAATATTCGTGCTCATCACACAAATAAATGCCCTTACCGGGATTTGAACCCAGGACCTCTTGCTTCGTAGGCAGGGTCACTACCAACTAGGCTAAAGCGGTCGTTAAATCGCCCGTCAAACTCGAATACTCCCTTTTAGCCGAGCGACAAAACTATCGAAACTACACACTCGCTTCCCGCCGCTGGCCCACTCGTTTCTAGTTCTACTCGTTTATCGCTCGTCGCCGGCGGTGGGACCAGTGCCTAAGTATAGTATAAATCTTCCCAGGTGAATTTTTCGCTTCGAGCCCTTATCTTTCAAAACAAACGGTATCGTCATAGTATTAAGGTTCAAATTTAATGTAATGGCTCGAAGCGAAAAATTCACCTGGGAAGATTTATACTATACTTCTAGATTTATTACCGACTAGCTTTTGCCCGCGACTTCGTCCGCGTAGAATTCCAATTTTTGATAAAGCTTCTTCATTTCTTTCATTGTATAAAACAAAAATCCGGCAACGGCAACATCCATCATTATTATCATTTCATCATTTCATCATCATCAGTATCAGTTAGCGAATATTATAAATCCCGTTTATTCTCTATCCCGTGGGAATTTCAACAAATTTGTCCTTATTCTATGCAAATTTTCGCTTATTTTTATCCCGCGGGAATTTTGCATTTTCCCCGAGAAAAAGTAGCCTATGTCCTTAAAATTGTAGCTTTCTACCGGTAAAAGAAGTTTTAAAATCAGCCCCGTAGTTGATTTCACTTATTTTTTTCCCGCGAGAATTTTGCTTTTTCACGGAGAAAAGTAGTCTATGTAAATAATGGTTGGTGTAGCTTCCTATTGTTGAAAGAAATTTTCAAATCAGCCCTCAAGTGAGATTCACTTCGTTCTATCCCACGGGAATTTTGCATTTTACCGAATAAATAGTAGGTAGCCTAGCCTATGCCGTCGATAAAGGATAGTGTAGCTTTCTATTGGTCATTTTTTTTAAACTCAGCCCCGAAGTTAAATATACTATTTTTTATACCGCGGTAATTTTGCATTTATCCGGAAAATAGCATCCTATGTTAATCAAGGACAGTGTATCTTTTCTATTGGTGAAAGACATTTTAAAATGAGCTCCGAAGTTGAATTTTTTTTCTATCCCTTGGGAATTTTGCATTTTTCCGGAAAAAGTAGCCTATGTCAATAAAGGATAGTGTAACTTTGTACTGGTAAAAGATTTTTTTAATCGGCTCGGAAGTTTCAGAGATTAATCTATCCCACAGGAATTTCCAAAAATCCTGCATTAAGTTTTTTTGCTGTTATGTATGACCATTTACGTTTATACTGAATTTGAAAAGTTTAGTAATTGTAGTTACGGAGTTACGGAGATAGGATCCAGTTGATTTGAGTATATAAATCCTGATTTATCCTTATCCCGTGGGAATTTTCAAAATTATTGAAATTAGCTTTATACGAACTAAAACAATTACTTTGCTCACCCGCGACCTTACAATAGTTACGTTTATGCAAGAAATGTGCGTTCATGCAGTTCCTCCACCTCCACACTGTACGAACACACACAAATCACATAAACCCAACCATCACCACCACCAAGCTACACTGACGCGTTTCGAACTCAACCAGAGCTCATCTTCAGAGTTACCACAACCGTATGCTATGCTACCAAACGTTAAACTAACAAACCAAAACAAATGTTTTAACTTGTCACTGTAACTTCTCAAGTACCCACTTTATTTTTCTTATTCTCAAACTACCCCACAAAAATTAACTTTTATTGACATATTTAAAACTACCTTGAATTTTTTTGTTTATTTATTTATAAGGCATATTTAATTAATACTAACTGTTCAAATTCGACCCAAGCCGCAGTAAAGGAGAAGATACTAAATTTACCTGTTCATTAATAATAGACCCCATAGTGTTGTACCTAATTATTTCCATGCATTCCAGAGCATCCAGACGCAACCCCTTGCCGCAATAATGTAACACTTCATAAGAATCTGAATCTAACAATGAATGATTTGATTCCAACAAATGTTTTGCAAAATTCGATCTATCTGGATGCTCATTCCTATATGCCGAAACATGCTCTTTAAATCTAGTATTAAAACTTCGGCCTGTCTGTCCTACGTATATCCCATTGCAGTCATTACAAGTAAGCTTGTATACCCCCGATCTAGTTCCCTTATCTACCTGTTCTTTGTGGTTACATAGCCTAGAGTACAAAGAGTTGTTAGTCTTAAAGGCAACATTAATATTGTTTGATTTTAAAATGCCATAAATCTTATCAGACAAACCCCCGACGTAAGAGATGCTAGATCTATATTTGTTAGTAGACTGAGAAGGTAACGCAGCGTAAAGCATGCTATTTACTAACCGTGCCTGCTTCTTTTGAACTAAACTATCTACCATTGATTTTGTATAACCATTTGAGATCGCTATCTGATAAATAGTACTCAACTCTAAATCATAATGTTCCTTAGAAAGAGGCACAGTCAACAATCTATTAACATAACAATGGAAAGCAGCCAGTTTATGCTGCCACGGATGATTAGAAGATGCTGGTATAACAGCATCTGTGTACGTGGGCTTACGGTATATTTTAAATTGATGTTTACCATTTAATTTTGAAATCGTTAAATCCAAAAAGTTCAACGAACAATTTTCCTCCAATTCTTTTTTGAAATTTTTTTTGATAATGATTTAGTGGTGACAAAGGCAGACAAAGGAAATTGTATTGTTTTATTGGATAGGTATCAATATAATCGGAAAGTTTTAGATATCGTTCAAGGGGACGGTTTTACAGTTTTACGTAAGGACCCTACAATTACATTTCACAAAGATCTAAAGAGACTAATAAAGGGTTCTTTGTTTGCCTTTGAAACCGAACAACAAAAGAATTTTGTAATTCCCATGAATCCGCAGGCGCCAATTCTATATGGATTACCTAAAATTCATAAAGATGATGTGCCTGTTCGTCCAGTTGTCTCATACGTGAGTGCTCCAGCATATAAATTGGCGAAGAAATTAAATAGTATTATTCGTGTGAAGGCTTCCTTTAAACCTTCTTATAGTTTAAAAAATGGTTTAGATTTGGTTAGTAAAATTAAGGACATCAGCATACCGCCGAATGCAACGTTGCTTTCTTTGGATGTAGACAGTTTATTTACTAACGTACCATATAGTGAGACACTAGAAATTCTAAAAGACCACTTAGAAAGGAAGCGGTTGCATCCGGGTGAAGTTTGTGAATTAATAGATTTGGTAACTTTATGCATGAAACAAAATTATTTCCGGTTCAATGGTCTTACTTACAGAGTGATGGTTTAGCTATGGGTTCACCTCTGAGTCCTTTAATGGCAGATATATTTATGGATCATTTTGAGAATCAGTATATTGTGGGTAATAGTAATATTGTGTACTATTTTAGGTTTGTTGATGATTTGATCCTATGCTGGAGAGGGAGTATGAGACAGCTTGACGTGTTTATTAATGGTTTGAATAACAAGCACGTAAAGATAAGGTTCAAAAAAGAATTGGAGGAAAATTGTTCGTTGAACTTTTTGGATTTAACGATTTCAAAATTAAATGGTAAACATCAATTTAAAATATACCGTAAGCCCACGTACACAGATGCTGTTATACCAGCATCTTCTAATCATCCGTGGCAGCATAAACTGGCTGCTTTCCATTGTTATGTTAATAGATTGTTGACTGTGCCTCTTTCTAAGGAACATTATGATTTAGAGTTGAGTACTATTTATCAGATAGCGATCTCAAATGGTTATACAAAATCAATGGTAGATAGTTTAGTTCAAAAGAAGCAGGCACGGTTAGTAAATAGCATGCTTTACGCTGCGTTACCTTCTCAGTCTACTAACAAATATAGATCTAGCATCTCTTACGTCGGGGGTTTGTCTGATAAGATTTATGGCATTTTAAAATCAAACAATATTAATGTTGCCTTTAAGACTAACAACTCTTTGTACTCTAGGCTATGTAACCACAAAGAACAGGTAGATAAGGGAACTAGATCGGGGGTATACAAGCTTACTTGTAATGACTGCAATGGGATATACGTAGGACAGACAGGCCGAAGTTTTAATACTAGATTTAAAGAGCATGTTTCGGCATATAGGAATGAGCATCCAGATAGATCGAATTTTGCAAAACATTTGTTGGAATCAAATCATTCATTGTTAGATTCAGATTCTTATGAAGTGTTACATTATTGCGGCAAGGGGTTGCGTCTGGATGCTCTGGAATGCATGGAAATAATTAGGTACAACACTATGGGGTCTATTATTAATGAACAGGTAAATTTAGTATCTTCTCCTTTACTGCGGCTTGGGTCGAATTTGAACAGTTAGTATTAATTAAATATGCCTTATAAATAAATAAACAAAAAAATTCAAGGTAGTTTTAAATATGTCAATAAAAGTTAATTTTTGTGGGGTAGTTTGAGAATAAGAAAAATAAAGTGGGTACTTGAGAAGTTACAGTGACAAGTTAAAACATTTGTTTTGGTTTGTTAGTTTAACGTTTGGTAGCATAGCATACGGTTGTGGTAACTCTGAAGATGAGCTCTGGTTGAGTTCGAAACGCGTCAGTGTAGCTTGGTGGTGGTGATGGTTGGGTTTATGTGATTTGTGTGTGTTCGTACAGTGTGGAGGTGGAGGAACTGCATGAACGCACATTTCTTGCATAAACGTAACTATTGTAAGGTCGCGGGTGAGCAAAGTAATTGTTTTAGTTCATTAATATGGACCTCCGCAAAGTAACGCCTGATTCAATAAATTAGCTTTATACCTATTCTAATAGTCTACTTGATGCCCAATTTGAACAGTTTAGTAATCGTCGTTCGTCGTTATGGGGATAGCGTCACTCTCGATTGATGAAATATATAGAGAGAGAGAGAGAGAGAGAGAGAGAGAGAGAGAGAGATGTTTATTTACACATATTCGATACACAGGAAATACATTTGACAGAAAAAGATACAAATAAAAATCATCGAATAGTATAAATTGGGCCCCACTCAGCATAATGTTGCGGCAAGCCGCAACGCTGTTTTTCAGTGGGACCCATTTAAAAACTAAACACAAAAAAAAAACAACACATTGTGAAGACACGAACGCCAGCGGAAAATGTAGTTCGCAACAAAAACCTAGAGAGGTATACAAACCGGAAGTATGTATGGCAACACTTGATCAGTTTAATCGTATCAGAACCATTAAACCGCAACAAATTACGCCAAAGATTATTCTGGCTACTGTAGTGAATTATCAGCAATTTCACAAATTTTGATATTGTGACGCATTCACTCAACCTTCGATAAAACAAACTTAAAAACAACAAAACATTCTAAAGACTTAAGGTTAGGCGGGAACGCAGCCCGGCCCTTTGTAAAGTCATTCACAATAAAATTAAGCTACCGCCATTTCGTGTGAAAAAAATAAATACTTAGCAAATAACTTAGCAAATAACAAAAAGGTAACAAAAAATATATAAATACATCCCAACGAATAATTAAAATAATTAATATACATCCCGTATATTCCTTATCCCGTGGGAATTCCGGAAAATTCTTTCTTATCGGATGCCTACGTCATACAAAGGACGTCTCTACATACAGCGGTTTAGGCTGTGCGTTAATCCGCCAGTCAGTCATTTAGGACTTCAGGACAAAGCATTTTATATGTATTTGCATTGCACCAAGCTTTTATGCGAGTTCAACAATGATGTTTGAATACTCAATTCGATGTTATTCGAAAAAGGTTGAACTCACATAAAAGCTTCATCATCACCATCATCATTTCAGCCGTAGGACGTCCACTGCTGGACATAGGCCTCCCTCATTGACGCCCAATCATTACGGTTGGAAGCGACTTGCATCCACCTTGAACCTGCGGCCTTCACCAAAACGTCCATCCACCTCGTTGGTGGACGTCCCACGCTGCGCTTGTAAAAGCAAAAGCTTGGTGAAATGCAAATACTACTTATTATAATTAGTTATTATCAGAGATCAGATCAGGAAGTAGTTGACAAACGTAGACAAATGGTTTGCAAAATTTGAAGTTTCGTTTCGTTTACATTGTGTCAAAATAAAAAGTAATTTAAATCAAAAGCACTAAGGAGTATTGATATCAACTTCGAAGCAAATCACCCCCAAAATAACTTTCTACTCCTTTTTAACCCCGTCAAGGGATGAATTTCAATAAATACGAAACACGTCTTCCATCAATTCTGTTATAGAATGTTTATGCAAAATTTGAAGTAGATTGGATCAAGGAATCACGTTGTCCCATACAAACTTTGCCCCCTTTTTTACCCCCTAAGGAGTAGAACTAAGAAAAATCCTTTCTTAACGGATGCCTACGTCATACAAAGAACACACCCTCCAAGTTTCAGGTCTCTACGATCAGCGGTTTAGGCTGTGCGTTGATCCGTCAGTCAGGACAAAGGATTTTATATGTATAGATTAAGCTGAAAATTTGCATGCTTAGGTAAGTTGGATAACAGTGCAATGTTATTAGGTAAGTATGTAAAATTTGTAATTTTACGAATAAATGAATATGCATATTATTATGACATGGAACTGATCCATAGGGACTTAATAATAAAACGATACAAGCCCATCGAGTTTCAGCTCTTTGATTCGTCTTGACGAGTACTTTAATCCTAGATAGTTGATGATCAAACGAACTTACCAAGTGAAGTTCGATCACAATTATGTGAGCAACTGCATTCGACGCAATTTATGGTTTACCTAAGGTCTTGTGACGGAGACGTAAAGTGGCCATAGAAACTTGGTAACCATCATCATCATCATCACCTTCTGTGGAGCCTGATTACTGCGGCTGAACTATTTATAAATGTATGTATATGAACGTTTTATAGACAGTCATCAAAATATAAATAATCAAGTGATAGTAATTAAATTGTACCGGATTTAAATAATAAAAATAATTATTTACCAAATTGAAAAATGTTAGGAATATAAGATGACTTGTATGTGAATGGTACCTATACTAGAAAAATTATTAAATTTCCAAGTTTCTTTGCAAAAAGTAACGATATCCCACTAAAAACATTATTGTGAAAAATCTACAACTTGCTGTGGATGAAAAGTTATTTTAAACATGAAACTACCGTGAGACTCGCTCATAGTGAAAATAAACGGATCACTCACGTCTCAAAACGAGTTTAGCTCGACATGTTTCGGGCTAATCCGTAGCCTTCCTCTCGGAGTCGCACGTCACGGCGGCTTCCAAACGTGCACTGCGTGCTACCGCCCTGGTCGCGCGGCTACTCGACGCAACTGACAGCGACACACAACTACCCCCGTTGTCATCATCACTTTTATTGTCATTGTCAAATGTAGGGTAGCACACAACACTAACCACATCACTTTGTAAAGGTTCGCTCACACTCACCCGAAATTAGCCCGAAACATGTCCAGTTAAACTCGTTTTAAGACGTGAGTGATCCGTTTATTTTCACTATGAAAAGTAATTTATTGTTTTTATGCGAGTGTGTACGTGTGCTTTTTTCTAATTTTCCAATTTTTTTTTGTTTTTTTTTTTATTAATTAATAATGTGAAAAATGTTACACAAGTTCAATTCTAAAAATATGCTTGCTTGCGGACTTCGCCAAATCTAAATGGGTGCCAAGTTCAGCAGATAATCCTGAAATCGATTTGTAACAACAAATAACATCCTATACAAATCATCATTGTGTTAACTGAGTGTTGGATAGGCAAACACACTCACATGCCTAAGTTGCCCGGCTATAGCGTATACAATACTAATGTAACTTACAACCAGAATGACGGGGTAGTAATATATGTTAGAAGTAATTTAAATATTTCAGTTGAGGAACCAGATATGTCAGACTGTAATAGACTTCTAATTAAGTTTGGGTCAGAGTTTGCAATCCTAGCTTTGTACAGACCGCCATCATTTAGAAATAGCGATGTCTTTATTGAATCACTAAATTCAACATTAGAACACATATCTAATTTTAAAAATGTTATAATAATTGGAGATATAAATAATTTATTGAATCAGGCGTTACTTTGCGGAGGTCCATATTAATGAACTAAAACAATTACTTTGCTCACCCGCGACCTTACAATAGTTACGTTTATGCAAGAAATGTGCGTTAAACTAAATGTTTAACATTTGGTAGCATAGCATACGGTTGTGGTAACTCTGAAGATGAGCTCTGGTTGAGTTCGAAACGCGTCAGTGTAGCTTGGTGGTGGTGGTGGTTGGGTTTATGTGATTTGTGTGTGTTCGTACAGTGTGGAGGTGGAGGAACTGCATGAACGCACATTTCTTGCATAAACGTAACTATTGTAAGGTCGCGGGTGAGCAAAGTAATTGTTTTAGTTCATGGAGATATAAACATAAACATTATTCCAGACAGCGGCGACTCCGCTGCCCAGAACTACCTTCATGTTTGCTCCTTCCATGGCTTACTCCCCGCGCACACGTTTCCTACCCATCAAAGCGGCTCCTGTTTGGATCATATCTTCCTTAAAACCAATCTTCCATCAGTTTCGCTTGTTACTAAGTCAACAATAACCGATCACAATGCTGCCCTACTAACCTTGAATTGCAAATTAACTCATACAACTGGCACAAAACTAATTACTAAAATAAATTTTAATAAACTTGAAGAAGACTTATGCAGACTTGAGTTTGACCCCGTTTACCTTGCTGATGACGCGGATATTTGTATGTCAAATCTAATAAACTATGTTCGGCAATCAATTACAAAAAATACTGAATCCATTCGGCTGAGTAATAAAAAATATATCATTAAGCCCTGGATTACCCCGGGACTTATTCGATCTATGAGGCATAGAGACAAATTACATAAAAAAGCAAAATCGGACCCTGATAACATGATTTTACAAATATCGTACAAAAGATATCGGAATTTTTGCAATAATCTACTCAAGAAAATTAAATGCTGTTACGATAAAAATCAATTTGAAAAAGCTGGTAAAAATACCAAAAAAGTCTGGCAATTTATAAAAAGTGTTACTCATACGACAAAACAGCATGAATCATCTTCAAGGTTATTACAACTGCACCCGTCGCAACTAACGTCAGCAAACAGCGTAAATGATTATTTCGTTAATGTAGGAGTAAATCTAGCACGTAATTTACAAATGTCTATGCCTACTTTGCCTTTGAGGAACATGTCTATAAATGGCAATAAACTAAAATCATTTGCTCTGTTAGAAACTGATGAAGCAGAGGTCAATAGGATCATTATGAGCCTAAAAGATGTTTCCGCTGTTGGTTGGGATAACATCTCTAATATAATTCTAAAACGGTTTGTTCACATATTTGTCCCAATATTAACTAATATTTTTAATAAATGTTTAGCTGAAGGATGCTTTCCAAAATGTTTAAAAAAAGCCGTCGTTGTCCCCGTATACAAATCTGGTAGTAAAGTACAAATTGAAAATTACAGGCCAATTTCTATACTACCAGCAATATCGAAAGTATTAGAAAAAATAATAAATAACAGGCTTATTAATTTTTTAGAGAAAAATTTTGCATTGTCAAGTTCCCAGTTTGGTTTTAGATCTAAATTATCAACAGCTGATGCTGTTCACGAACTTACAGATTATCTGGTGCGGGAACTTGATAAGGGTAACCAGACACTCGGCATATTTTTGGACCTTTCAAAAGCATTCGATTCGGTTTCTATTCCTGTACTAATACAAAAGCTTGAATGTTTAGGCATAAGGGGCACTCAACTTAAGTTATTCACAGATTATTTAAATGGGCGCACCCAATGCGTAAAACTAGGCCATTTTTTTAGTTCTGATCTGAGAAATACATCTTTTGGGGTCCCACAGGGAAGTATTTTGGGTCCCACTTTATTTTTAATTTACGTAAATAACCTATGTAACCTAAAACTGGATGGTGGTAAAATTATTTCATATGCCGATGATACTGTACTTCTTTTCTCTGCGAGCTCGGAAAAAGAGGTCTATGAGCTTGCTCAACAGGGGTTTAATGTGGTAAATAATTGGCTTCGGCAACATATACTAACACTAAATGCATCTAAAACGAAGTATATACAATTCACAATGCGTAAAACGAGGTTAACCACAACAAATAAGTCAGCACTGATTTCTCACTGTTGTGATGTTTCTAGTGCAAACCCATGCAATTGTCCAAGCATTGTAATGGCCAATAATATTAAATACTTGGGTGTAATAATAGACGAAACACTCTCTTTTAAGCAACATATCGAGGCTTTAAGTGGAAGGATCCGTAAACTAATGTTTGTCTTCAAAAATTTACGCCTATGTGTGGATGCTACAACTATTAGACAAGTTTACTTCGCTCTGTGTCAATCTTTACTAACTTATTGTATTACTTCATGGGGTGGTACACATAAATCGGCAATGCTAACCATTGAGAGAGCACAGCGAGCTATTCTCAAAGTCTCTACTAATCGCACTTTCCTATATCCAACGGACCTCCTTTATAAATCCTGTAAAGTTCTAACTGTCAGACAACTATTTATAATAAGCACAGTACTAAAACAGCACGCCGCACTTCCTTATAATATAAATATGACAAAAAAACGACGGCAAGATACTGTTTGCCCTCGAAATATAAACAAAAAACATCCCTTCTCATCTAGATTTTACGCATTCCTAGCACCACTTCTTTACAATAGATTAAACGCCCAATTAGACATTTACTCCCTTAATTATAATAAAGTTAAGATAATTCTCCAAACAGCACTTCAACAAATGTCCTATGAGGATACAGAAAAATTATTGTCAGTTTTAAAATAAATATGCTTAGATAGGTATATAGTTTGTAAGAGTTGTAGTTCTATGTTATAAATGTTAAGATTTTTTTTTTCTTTTGTTTTTTTTAATGTGGTTAAATATTTAAGACTTTTTTTGTATGTATTCCTTATTTTACACCTGAAACACAGGAAATTTTTTTCCTAGTTCAGGTATACGTAACATGTTTCCTTTTTAAATATGTTTAGTCTATAAGTTGTTATGTTTTGTAACTTTTAGTATGATAAATAAAGATTTATTTAAGATTTATCATCATCATCATCATCATTTCAGCCGAAAGACGTCCACTGCTGAACATAGGCCTCCCCCAAGGCTCGCCAAACGGATCGGCCCTGCGCCATCCGCATCCAATGCGTTCCCGCTACCTTCACCAGGTCATCGCTCCATCTTGTTGGAGGCCTACCTACACTGCGTCTTCCGGTCCGCGGACGCCACGCCTATACAAATATAAAACACTATTTCTTTGTTTTCTCTGCTACAACAGTGTTTGATATTTATAAATATAAATTCTTAAATTGAACTATCGAATAATTTACACAAAGTAGATAACTTGTGTTAAAGCTAATGAAATATTTTTTATTGCGACTAACGACTAACAACATTTAGTTTTTACCAGCCAATCAAATAGAGGAGATAAGTTAATTAGCCAAATATAATATGATTTGTATGTGAAAAGTAGCCAAGTCAAATGTTAAGCTTTAATTTAACATAGGTATTCGATATTATTATTCGATAGTTCAATTTAAGAATCTGACGAAGCCTGGTCTGATTTTCTTGTATCCTTTATTATTACTAATATTTCAATAAATTTAGATTTAAGAATTTATATTTATAAACATCTCATCAAACAACACTGCTGTAGCAGAGATAACAAAGAAATACACAACTACAACAAATGAACAAATGTTTAGGATGTTATTTGTTCTTACAAATCGATGTCAGGATTGTCTGCAGAACTTGGCACCCATTTAGATCACGATCCTATTGTTGGCCAAGTCCGCAACCAAGCATATTTTTAGAATTGAACTTGGCTAACTTTTTTCACATATATTTTTTGGTGGGATAATATTACGTTTAGAACTTACTCTTGACATATCACTACTCGAGTCCACTGAGGGGGATTTACCATCTGTAGACGCTGGCAAAGGCATTAACTGGATATCCTGGAAAATAATTTTAGATCGTTAATCCAGCCTCGTTGTATACACACATCCAGAATCGTGTATTATTTTATTTTAATTTTTTTTTCGTGTATGCACTTATTTGTTATTTTCATGTTTGTGATTTGTTTATTTGTGTTAAATTGTGTGTTTTCATGTATGTGTGTCTTTTTGTAAGTTAATAAATGCACTTTTTGCTAGCTTGTCTTGTATTGTCATTCAATTCAACCTTAATAATGTATTACAAATTTCAAGTAAACCCGACTACTTAAAGTGGCTTAAATTCGATTTCCAAGATTTGTCCCAAACAAACATAGCAACTTAAATAAAAGATGGTAAAAAAATAATTTCGTTAAAAATTCCGTTTTTCATACAAGCTTTTTTTGCTGCCTGTAGTCCATGCCCCTGGTTACCAAGGTACTCGTGAAGACGAATCAAACGAGACCAAACTATCTAGTGTCGTTTTATTACAGAGTTTCTATGGCCATCATCCAGCTCCATCATCAGATCGGTTCCATGTTGTATCTAAATAATAATGCATTGTCATCCAATTTAGAGATGCATGCAAAATTACAACTCAATCGGAAACCGGGAAGTGGGTCAAATTTCACTAGCAACATTTGACCCGTATTTGTATGTACATACATTGCAATTTAAAATAAAAATGTAATAATAAAAATATGGAGGAGGCCTTCACCAAAGAAGTTATTCCAAGCGAGAGTTCCAAGAATAAATAAAAAACTAAATACCAGATGTAAGCTATACTACAATGTAGATTGCAGTGGAATATAAAACAAAAATCCGGCCAAGAGCGTGTCGGACACGCTCAAGATAGGGTTCCGTAGCAGGTACGAAAAAATCTTAGCACACTTTATTAATGTGGTTGTTTTGGTCCCAACTCCCACCGCGAATTTCAATGTCGGCGGTATAGCGCCATCTATCGGCGAATTGGGTAACTAATCTAACTGCAGTCTACTAGAACTAGTATGTATGTTGATGGTTTATCAGATGTAATTCTTTATTATATGAACCGAATTCGTTTTTATTTTATTTGAAAGAAGTTACTGTTAGCGTGATCTTATAGGTACCTATTTGAAGAAAAAAGTGCTTGCAGTGGGGCGGTTAAATTACAATCTTAGTTAAGTAATATTTTTTTCACACCTTTCATTCGGAAAAATAGATTTTTAGCAAACCCGTATTAATTTTCAAATACCTATCCAATGATACCCCACACTTTACGTCTATGGGAGGTACCCAAAAAAAATTTTTTTAGCTTTTTTTATGTAACCACTTTGTCGGCGTGACTGATATATATGTATGTATATTCATGCCAAATTACAGCTTTCTAGTACCGTCGAGTTGCGTATCTTCGCCTAAGCTACCTATGTTCGCCTAGTTTGACATAAGTTGACACTGACGAAATGTTTCTAGTGCTTGCCTTACATAAAGCTGCTAAATACAAAGTATTTTTTACGGCTGTCAACATTATTCATACGATCTGCGGCTAACTTCACACAGTTGACGTTCAGTGAGGTTTTTTCGCGACACCGAACACAGGTTTTTTTAAGCCAGTGTTTTAACTTCAGTTTTAAGCAGTGATACAGCCCAGGTAATGTTAAAGTTTTTACATGATTATACCCTATAACTATTTCTTTTTCATATGGAACTATTATTTAATGGATAGCTTACGTTTAGAAGTCACAATTGGATAAAACATTAGTGAGGGTATTTGGCGTCCACCTTGTTGCCAAATTTCGCCTACCTCTAGGGTTGTCAAATTTGTTGTACCACATTAATTGGCGGAAGACATTATTTGTTTCCAAATTTAAATATTTTCTTGTGTTTGGTTTGTCGAAAATGGCTTTAACGATTTGGAGGAAAGTTAATAAGTAGATTAAGCTATGCCTTAAATATATGAGTATGTGTAGGTACATTTATTTGATCCCAGTACATAGTATGAAACGCGGTACAGTCAGTGGCGTAGCGTTTTGTTTAAATAAAAAACAATCTTGTTAATATATGGTTTAACTTATAAACCATTACTCCCCTTTTTTGGCTTGTTGGTTAATTTTAGGCAACCCTAGCATCATTATAGAAAATGTATGGAAACAACTTCAGACTGTAGCCCATCTTCGCCTACTACACATTTCTTTAAAAACATGTCTAGTGTGGTGAAGTTAAGGTTCATATTTTATTAGCACATTCCAAGGAGATAAGACTTAACATGTTTAAGTCACAGAAAGTTTGTTATTGGCGGTAAAACTTGCCATAGGCGAAGATAGGGGAAAATACCCATACTTCGCCTATTGCCTTTGGGGCCATTTAACCAATGTAATTCAAAGCTTTAATGGTCTGTACTGATAGCCAGGAGTACTTAAAAACATATATTTCGTACTAAATACAAACTGAAATATAGATGCACAGAAAAAACCCCAGAAAAAAGACCAATGCTGGGAATCGAACCCAGGTCCTCAGCATTCCGTGCCGCGTGCCATACCCCTACACCACCACTGGTCTAGAGATTAGACACGAATCTTTCCTATACATCATACATTTCAATCTGCTAAATCATCACCTTATGCAGTGACAAGCGCACATCTATATTTCAGTTTGTATTTAGTACGAAATATATGATTTCACGGGATGACCGTAAAAGTAATAAAAAAATGAAGTTGAAAAAAATAAGTACAAAAAAAAAAAAAAAAAAGATACTTCATAGCTAACTTACTTAAAAACGTTTTTTTGCCACAACAGACTAAAATGCTTTCAAATTTGAATGATTTTTTGGGAAAGGTATCAAAATCCAGGCGAAGATACGCAACTTGACGGTACTAACAGTCTCTGAGCTTAGCCGCAGACGGACAGACAGACATGGCGAAACTATAAGGATTCCTAGTTGACTACGGAACCCTAAAAAAACTTATAATTATGATCTAGCTTCAAAAGTAATGCTGGCCATACATATACGCTATGGTCTGCCGGAGAGGTCTACCTGTGCAGGAGAACGGAGCAAATCCAAAAATCAATTGTTTTCGAATGACACACCGTACGGTAAACCTATACACCGGAATGTCCCCACCCACGCTGGTTGACCTGTGCAGATAACCTCTCTGGCAAACCGTAACATACATGGCCAACTTAAGGTAAATGTGTTAAACATTTATGTACATACTTTATTTTATTACTTATACAGTCAAAACCGTTTATAGCGACATTCAAGGGACAGCAATATTTGGTCGTTAAACACGGTTGGTCATTGTAACCAGTGTTACTTTGGTATATAAGATCGTGTTGGGTTTTTTTCTTGGTCGTTACATCCAATATGTCGTTGTACTTAATATTAATATTTTATTTTATGTGGTTTTTTCCTTTTGGTTATCGGTTTTGTATTAATGTTTAAATTAGTTTTTGTTTTCTTTTCCTCAAATTAGCCCTAATTCTATATTTTGGTGTTAAAAATTGATCAGGAAGCTTACCGGCGGCATGTGTCCTTTGTTTTCTATTAACATTACTGGTAACGGTATACTTTCACTATTTGTAGTTGCCTTGTGTCTCTTAACTTTATCTGAAAAAAAAATGCAAGTAGTTAGTTAGGTACATTAAATGATATTATACAACAGAGTTTGTAATAACTAAGAGACAATAAAATTATTATTAAAGTAATTTTTAGTTATTCTAAATATCTCTTGAGAGAAGTAACAACACTTGCACAACGGCAGCAATTACCACTGTCGGAACTACGTTTTTTGGCAATTTCAATTATTTACATTAAATTGTATTAATGTGTTTGTCGCATGTGGTCAAACATTGTCGTATGTTTTTCCACATACGACAATGTTCATTGCTGCAGTCGACACTTTCTCCGTGTACCTGTTTTAGGGTGAAGCCAGACGAGCGTAATTTTGTGAGTCGTGACTCGTGAGCGGCAGAATTTCGGTCGCGCCATACAATATGCAGATCATCAAGTGAGACTCACGTGACACAATGTATGGCGCAACCGAAATTCTGCCGCTCACGACTAACAAAATTACGCTCGTCTGGCTTCACCCTTGAACTTTCGTGATTTTCACTCATAATTACTATACTAAACGTAACTTATCACTTATCACGCACATAATATTTACCTCGACGTTTCGGCCACATTGCAGCAGCCGTAGTCATGAGTTAACTGAAGTGTAGGGTGTCAAGTACGTTTAGCCGCTCGAGTCTTTCGAACTACCCGCACTTGATCCCGATTAGAATCAGCACCCGTATCTCGAATTACCCGCACTTGATCAAGATTTTTTAACGGCGGTAATATTATGTGCGTGATAAGTCCCGCTTAGTATAGTAATCTATAATATAAAAGTGAACGGCCAGAACGGATTAAAAAAAACGAGACAGAGCAGGATGACGCTCTACAACACCATTTTGACACGTTTCTCCCAAACAACGCATTATTTCTTTGGAATTTTAAAGCAATTTGATTCTTTGACCTTGGGGATCGCGATAAACTTGAGAAAATATGATATTGGGTGTGTACATTTCGTATATTAAGCAAAATAAAATCACAAGTTCGAATTTCGAGCCAAAAGCAAGCGATCTATTATTATCTATGCCAGTGCTGCCATTCAGGGAAAAAGAAATCCATTCATTATCCTGCATTGCAGTCTGTAAAGCTCTGCATATTAAAGCATTTGCGGATTTTCAGTGGAACTAATTTATTTTAATGGCAATGCTTTTTTTGCAACAGACGTTGGAAGTAATTGAATGTCACCAATGTAAACAAAACGAAAATAATTGTGCATATTTCAGAATAATAATCGATTTTGCAATCAAAATGCCCAAAAAAGTTCACCCCGATGCAAAAATAACAATTAAATACATTCAAATGGTTGCGACAGTCACGGTATTTGTTATCGAACTCCTCCGAAACGGCTTGACCGATTTTTATAAAAAAAATCTCCATATTTGGTAGGTTTGACAATAGGTTGTAGGCTATTTTTTATACCCTTATTCTTCGTGGACGGAGTCGCGGACAACAGCTAGTTAAGTATATTAATTATAAGTGAGAATCACGAAACATGTCGCGCTCGACTCGATTAAGACCGCAAGTTATCTTATATTTTAGGGGACATTCATTTATTTATTACCTAAGACAACTAATATTACAAGCGGAACTCTCGCTTCAGTTATATTAAATAGATATAAAAGAAGAAACTGACTGACTGACATATCAACGCACAGCCCAAACCACTGGGCCTAGAGATTCCAAATTTGGCACGTAGGTTCCTTATAAGGTCTAAGGGTGCACTAAGAAAGGATTTTTCAAAATTCACTCCCTAAGGGGATGAAACGGGGGTCCTAAGTTTGTATGGGGAAACAAGATTAGTTCGACTATTTTATTCGAAACTTCACACAAGTACTCCTAATGATAAATGAGTAAACACGTGTTTCAGGTTTTTTGAGAATTCAACCCCTAAAAGGGCGGAAAGGGGTAACAAAGTCTGAAAATCAACATGGGTGTTGCTTCTATGGTTTATCGGGTCGCTGGTTATGAAAACAACAACGGTTTTAAAATCCGACGTGGCAGACGTAAAATACCATCACCCTGGATGGGGTGCGATGGGGTTGAAATGTCTAAATAAACTAAATGACTGTTGGTTGATATATCAACGCACAGCCTAAACCACTGGACCTAGAGACTTGAAATTTTGCACATAGATACCTTATACAATGTAGGCATCCACTAAGGAAGGATTTTTGAAAGTTCCCACGGGAACGGGAAAAAACGGGATTTATATATTCGATTCCGAGTGACCCTATCTCAGTAACTATAATAATTAGACTCTTCAAATTTGATAAACAAGTAGGTATTACATTAGTTAAGACATTTATTTAAGGATTTTTCAAAATTCCCACGGGATAAGGAAAAAACGGGATTTATATATTCAGATCAATGGGATCCTATGAACTATAATTACTAGACTCTTCAAATTTGGCATAAAAGTAGGTAATTATAATAGTAAAAAACAGTTTTAAGGATTTTCGGAAATTCCCACGGGATAAGGAAACAACGGGATTTTTCGTTTTACTGGTCATAGAAAGCTGAAATTCGGCATGTAAGTTGCTTGGGGAGTTTAGAGGAGGATTGAGAGAGGACTTTCCAAAATTCCCACGGGAACAGGAAAAAACGGGATTTCACGTTTTACTGGTCGTAGAAAGCTGAAATTCGGCATATAGGTAGCTTGGGAAGTGTAGAGGAGCATTGAGAGAGGACTTTCCAAAATTCCTACGGGAACAGGAAAAACCGGGATTTTTCAGTTTACTGGTCGTAGAAAGCTGAAATACGGCATGTAGGTTGTTTGGGGAGTGTAGAGGAGTATTGAGAGAGGACTTTCCAAAATTCCCACGGGAACGGGAAAAAACGGGATTTTTCGTTTTACTGGTCATAGAAAGCTGAAATTTGGCAAGTGGGTTCCTTAGGGAGTGTAGGGGAGCATTAAGAAAGCATTTTCCGAAGTTCTTACGGGAACGGGAAAAAACGGGACTTTGCATTTTACTGGTTGTAGAAAGCTAACATTTCAAAATTCATAAGTTTATACTGTAAGTAGGCCACAAAGGGCTCTTTAACCGACTTCAAAAAAAGTAGGAGGTTATGCATTCCACATTCTATATTTTTTTATGTAGGTATGTTCACCGATTTCTTGGTCAATTGTGGAGCGATTATAAAAAATATTTTTTATTCGAAAGACTAAAATATACTCCTGAGATGGTCCCATTGTCACCAAATCAGGATCTGATGACGGTATCTCAGGGAAATCGACGGCAATTATTACGTTTTTCATATATTTTCTCAAGCTATTTAAGTGTTTGCGTCCGGTAGACATCATCTCATGTTGATGGAAGGTTAAACTCCTTAACGGTTAGGAGTTATAGGAAGTTTCTTTAAATATCATATGCACGTATAGACCTTTAGTTGTATTCTTTCTGGTTATTCAGATGAGCTGATGATGGAAGGTCCTTAACGGTTTGGGCACACAACACCTTAACAAAATACTATAATAATTATAATATCAATGCTAAGTAGGTACACTGCGCTTCCAGTTACTCAAGTTTCCGTAGAAGGTAAGAAAACATTGAATTATACCTAATGCAGGTCAGGGGAAAGTAATACTGCCGTCGTATTTATAAAGGGCACAACTGCAAACTTGCTCAAAACAGAAACAGCATAAGTTTACAAAGAATAAGTGTGCACTTAGGCTCTTTCTGTTTCACAAAAAATACTAGTTGTGCCCCTTTTTCTTACGACGTCAGAATAAATTTATACAGGGTTATTTTTAATTCACTAGCATCCTTTTAACCCTAAACTCTTACCACTTAAACAAATGTTTTTTGTTTTACGGCTTTTGTCATAACTTAATATTTTTGGTGTAATAACGTTTTGAAAATTTGAAATTACCTCTTATTTTTACGATACTCTGTGTATTTGTATGGGAAAAAAGTGCTTCATTTTAAAAAGTCGTAAAACAAAAAACATTTGTTTGAGTGATAGGAATTCAGGGTTAAGAGGATGTCAGTGAATTACAAATAACACTGTATTATTAATTTATTGAATCAGGCGTTACTTTGCGGAGGTCCATATTAATGAACTAAAAAAATTACTTTGCTCACCCGCGACCTTACAATAGTTACGTTTATGCAAGAAATGTGCGTTCATGCAGTTCCTCCACCTCCACACTGTACGAACACACACAAATCACATAAACCCAACCATCACCACCACCAAGCTACACTGACGCGTTTCGAACTCGAGTTGAGTGGTTGAGTTCGAAACGCGTCAGTGTAGCTTGGTGGTGGTGATGGTTGGGTTTATGTGATTTGTGTGTGTTCGTACAGTGTGGAGGTGGAGGAACTGCATGAACGCACATTTCTTGCATAAACGTAACTATTGTAAGGTCGCGGGTGAGCAAAGTAATTGTTTTAGTTCTGTATTATTAATTTAATTAATTTTATATTATTAACAAGCCTGGTTATTTTAGTGCCCGCTTCCGAATTAGTGAAAAAATTGTATATTAAGAAATACTATAGAGGACCGTATCTACCTGAAGTTTAGTCGGGCTTGCTTGCACGCTTGCTTGCACGCTTACTTGCACGCTTTCTTGCACGCTTGCTTGCTTGCGTGCATGCATGCTTGCTTGCATCCTACTTGCATGCTTGCTTGCATGCTTGCCTGTATGCTTGCTTGCTTGATATCTTGGTTCTTTGGAATACTCATGGTACACGCGAGCGAAGCCGTGGGCAAAAGCTAGTATTAAATAGAAAGGGAGTTCCGCTTGTAATATAAGTTGTACCTACTTTTGTTATGCAATTGGGCCCATGTCTTATATTTACTTACGAGGGGAAAGGAGGGGTCTTGACGGTTCTTACGTATGATCACAAAAATGCGCAAAGTTATGTAAAGACTTTGTAACGATGAATTATGAAGAAAAACTTCAAGATAAAACCAAACTTTAACTAACTAAATAATGTTTTTTTTTAAATGTAATGACACCAAATATACATACTACAGAAAGATTTTTTAAAGAAGAAAAAAGTTAAATTAGCCTAGAAATTGTTTCCTCGAAAAATAAAAGTGAAAACAAACCAAGTGTTTTAATTTTTTGCTTTAGATTCTTACGTAATAAAAATTAAACAGGGGCGAGGGGGTCGGCCGATTCTAATTACTATACTACTACTAGCTGACCCGAGGCCGTACTGTCTAACGCGTCTGACGCTTGCCTTCGCTTTCACCATCTCTTTCTGTCATTACTTTATACCGTTTGACAGAAAGAAATAGTGATTGCAGAAGCGTCAATAAGCCCGCCGGCAAACGTTGTTTTGCCATATAAAAAATAGCCTACGACCTATTCTTAGGCCCATACTACACGGGCGGTTTCCCGCCGCGGGAAACCGCTCGACGGAGCTGCGCAGTGTAGTTTGCACCATACAACTTACATATAAAATTGTGTCTAGTGGCGGTTCAGAAGCGGTTTCCCGCGGCGGGAGAACCGCCCGTGTAGTATGGGCCTTAGAACTGCCGAATACAGATAAAAAGTTTCATAAAAATCGGTCAAGCCGTTTCGGAGGAGTTCGATAACAAACACCGTGACACGAGATTTTTATATATTAGATAATATTTTATTAAAACTGGCAGAAACCGTCTTACGTAATAAATGAATGGATTGAGTCTCACGGTACTGAAATAAAAAGAGTGCCACAAAAGTTTTAAACACTGAAAGCAGGGCAGGGGCGTAGTTACCGCCGTATGATAAGGGCCCCCGGGCTACAGAGGCCCCTAACGTGTATCTTTATCCTTAATTTGGGCCCCCCAACTAATACTGATACAGGGCCCCTCCAAGGCATGCTACGCCACTGATTGAAAGGATATAGTTCAGATACAGACTTGAAGTATTGAATGTAACTATTACACCTATAAGTACCTAAGTCTGGGTTAATCATTGTAAATACTGAGAACATTGTAATCACTTCTAATAATTATGTGGGGTCAATGGCTTAGTAATTTATTAAGTGACTCACCAACCATTAAAAGACATCCGTAATTATAGCTTGAGGTATTAGGAACACCAATTTAGTATTCAATTTTTTTTGTCAGTGAATGAGAGAGGTAAAATTACCTTAACTATGCCTGAGACTTAGCCTGAGAAGATATCCAAGATTACAAATCACAAACTTAATGAGACATTGTTGTGGCATATTTGTGACATATATTTTATCTGTGTGACAATACTTTTAATTTAGTCTTTGAAAATACTGTGGCTCTAGTGAAAAAGGGGTTAAGTCTTCAGAAGTTGAACAGCTGATTTCGACTTAGCCCCCTTTACACATAAAATAGAAAATAGCTGTTTAATTTCTGCAGACTTAACCCCTTTTTCACTAGAGCCGCAATACCTTCATAAATCAAGAGGTTGAAAACCACAGTGTTTATCTTAATTAGTTACTGCTTTAGCTTCAACATATAAAATAGACAACATACAGTACAGTATATCTTCATTTCAATAGAATCTGAGAAACTCATGGACACTTCTAGCCAACTGACATGTACATCAAATTGTCTAGGTCCAGAAAGGAATAATAAGGTTAGGTAAGCCTTACCTTACTATTCCTTCCTACCTGCACCTTACCTACCTACCTTAGCAGGTAAGGCATTTATATGTGGGTACTGTTTCTAATTGGTAATGAAATGAATGTAATGTGAAATAATTACATAGTGTGGACACAGCAGTTGGTGACTGATTGCATATGTTGCACAGTCTGTTCTATGTATTTATATTTTGTTGCCTTGCCACAATCAACTGGACTAGGTAATAGCCGTGATCAACCGGACCAGATCATTGGGGTTGACCACCCCTGATAGGCTGATATATAAAACAATGTTGATAAACAGCCTTCCCAACTAGTATTTCAATAGTACATAGTAATTAGCATCGGAGAATTATAATTAGATTGATTAAAATCTTTAAAAGTTAAGAATAGATTCTAAGCAGAAGTTTGTAGTAGTTTTGTATTTGAACAGATTATATAAAAAAAAAAACATATATTATTTTTAGGAACCGAGATTCAGGTTTCCATATCAGTTGTCTTTAGGTATCTAACAAATAATCAGATTGTATTGAAATGAACTTCACATAAACCATACCTGACGACCGGATAGCCTAGTGGTTAGAGAACCTGACTACAAAGCTTGAGGTTGCGGGTTTGATTCCCGGTTGGGGCAGATATTTGTGTGACAAAAACAAATGTTTGTGCTTGAGTCTTGGATGTTTAATATGTATTTAAGTATGTATTTATCTATATAAGTAAGTTTATCCATTATCTAGTACCCATAGTACAAGCTTTGCTTAGTTTGGGACTAGGTCAATTGGTGTCAATCGTCCCTTGATTTATTATTTATTTATTATTATTACCTTCCATTGGAACTGTTTTCTTCTGTCCCTCAGCATTGCAGCAATCCTTCTTTTTAAGCAGTTTCTGGTACTTGGCATCTAGAACAGGTATGAGGCAGCGCATGGCTGGCACATGCTTCATTCGGTAGAGTAGCATGAACAGTTCTTCTGCTTTGTGGTTGAGTTGACCCCATCGGACAAGGAGTAGGTTTGTGGGAGATGTAGCCTGCCGCTTGGATATTTGCTCCACCTCCTACAAAGAGTATAATAGTACTAATAATCACTCAGAATCCATAGACAATTTACCAGTTAAACTATACATTAGATCATAAAATTCAAAATTAAATTCACTTAACCCCTCTTATGTCAGAAGTAAAAAAAATACTGCATTCAAGTCTTGTTTGTTTAAAATAAATACCTGGGCGACCAAGCTCCACTTGGCCTGAAACTCGGTACCAAGCGTTTTCCCAAAGATAAGACCAAGCTAGATCAATTTTTCATCCCCAAAAACCCCCACATAACAAATTTCATCAAAATTGTTGGAGCCGTTTCTGAGATCCTGATTATATATATACACAGTCAAAACCGTTTATAGCAACACCAATTACAACGACATAATGGATGTAACAACCAAGAAAAAAACCCAACACAATCTTATATACAAAAATTAACACTGGTTACAATGACCAACCGTGTTTAACAACCAAATATTGTTGTCCCTTGAATGTCGTTATAAACGGTTTTGACTGTATATACATATACAAGAATTGCTTGTTTAAAGGTATTAGATAGATAGATAGATATCAATTATATGGATTTTATTTTTTATTATTTATATCAACTTAAAAATACATTAAATTTATGACAAATACTTCGCCAAACTGCAAAACAGTTTGTTGATGAATACTAAACGTGGATTGAAATATACATAGAAAAAAAAAACAAATTTGTAGAATATTGGAAAAAGAGGGTACCCTCACATATCGTCAGTCTGGTCACTGCAGGTACGTACAAACGCGTGTGCTCCCGATTTTCCTTGCGATTTCCGCTACATAATAGTGGCGACGAGGATGGGATACTTTTTTCTATGTTCACATATCAGTATCTGGACATACCAGGGGTCAGACTAAAATGCCATTAGCTATTAAAAACAAATGTGTTATCCTTTTCTTTTTGTAGCATGTTGGATGGATTGTTTAAAAAAAATGTATATAGTTAAGGGCTTAATTAAAACAAAATCATGCTCGCTTTTTTGTGTAACAAAACTTAGTCATACAAAGTGTGTGGGTAGCTCCTTTACACAAAAAGAAAAAAAGTTTTGTTTTGTTTTTATTAACCCTTAATTGTGTACAATTTTTTTTAAAACGTTACATTTTATGCAAATGTATTGGATGCACTGTTCTTGAGTAGATTAATGTACCTGCCTATACTACTCAAAATGAAACAAGGGTCACTTGAGTAATTAAATTAAAATATAAAATTTCTACAATTTCTTACCTAAAATAGTGTTTTCTTAATACAATAAATAAATAATAAATAAATAAATATTAGAGGGACAATCTCATACAATGCTTATTATTTGTAGTGTGTTATGATAAACACACAAGCAATGCGTGTATTGACCCCTATTTCCTTTTGAGTAAGTAGTGTGGTTTCTATAACAAGTACAACTTTTAACAAAAAGTATTCTGACAGTTAACTGCGGAAATCGTACTTTTTCTCAAGATAATTAGCTGTAATGGGTTTATTAGATAACTCAAAAGGAAATCCATGTTTTGGAAAACCGTATAAATAACTTGAGTCACGTTCCAAATAACGACGATGACCGAAAGTAGTAGCAATGGCCATAATTACTATAAAAACAGGTTATATCGGTATATTTATACAAATTTTTGTGCGTAAATTCCCAGAATCCAATACCGTGTCTTCCTTTGCCGGGGAAAATCCCAATCTATTATACTAAGTATACTTACGGTAACGTCAAACGCCGAATAATTCATTCGGTCAGCCAAGTCCTTCCAAATATCATCATGGTCCAAAAACCTGCAGAGTTCCTTATGGATTTCGAACGGTAGTTGGTAAATATACATTCTGTCTGGCACTACACTAACTGTATGGACACGAATGAGGATGCGTTGGCGCAAACAAACAAACAACCAACTTCTTACACACCTATCTGACAGACAACTGTCAATGTCAACTGTCTTTGAGCATTTCTTTTTTTTTTGTCCACGGTTCTGATAATTGACAAAATAAATAAATATGCTTATATGGATATTTTATTGAGACTATTTGGTAGAATACTTAATAAATTTAGTTATTATGATATAGTCACTTCATTTAATTAGGTTTAATTCGATTAAAACTTAAAATTTCCACGAAAGGTACAATTGTCTTTCCAATTTTGTTACTTTTTATTAAAAACTTTAAATAATAAATAGTGGGCTAAAATCATTCATCTATGGTTTTCTATTGAACAACACAATGTAAACAATTTAATCAACTGAATTAAACATTTGCAAAGAAGATATTTCTTACTTTATTCGATGCTATATATTTATTTTGTTACTCGGGTCAAGAATCATGTATAATATTTAAAGTTAACGAACAAGTAACCCAGAATTTTAGCTTTCTAGTATCCTATATGGAAAATATGAATTACAATTAACTTTCTACGCCTATTTCATTAATTTAGATATGTTAAAAAAACGAAAAAATCCAAAATACGGCTGTTGAAATCTTGGGACAGTAACAAAGAAAGACACTGGTAACAAAATAAATAATGTTAAGCTAAGTTCATCATAAAGTATGAAAACCGTATTCAAACTAAAAAGGGGTTAGATGATGTAAGGTGAAAATAAAATAAAGATAAACGATAATTTAAAATTATTTACTTATTTTTTGGGTACCAAGAGATCGAATATAAAGAATAGCGCCTCATCTTTTCAGCCGGTTAATGGCATTTTCTAACCCTGTACGACAATAAAACACTCCCTTATATTTTTTCCTCCTTTGTTACTCAATTTTCCTTAGATACGAACCCACGTGAAAGTAACAAAAAAAGAAGTAACGAACACTACTTCAACTACTTTTAAAAATTGTGGATGGCTCAAATTTAACTAAATAACAGATTAATTTACATTTTCTAATAACTAATAGTATGAACTATACAAGAAATTTTAGCAAATTATATTTTTGTATGAACTAACCTTCAAACCGTGGTATCAAAAACAGAACTTTACTTTGGTACGAAAAGTAGCAATGTGTTTACGTGGCAATATTTCGACGATGGCTGACGTAATAACATGGCGGCGTATGTTAGCACATATTTTAGTGTTGCCCGATGGTAAAAACAACGAAGTTTGGTAGAATTTCTTATAATTTAGCAACCAAAATGAGTAACAAAAAAATAATTTTTGTATGGAATATTTCCTGGGACAAACTTTATAAAATATTTTCTACTATAAAGCGATGCTAAATAATAAAAAATACACTGTAATATGAATCTTCTTACAACAGTGCAGAGTTAAAAATCAAAAGGTTCATATAGTGTCTTTGACCGTTATTAATAAAAATGAGTTTGAATTAGCGAAATGTTGGATGGGACACGCCGGTTTTCATACATTTGAAATTATAATGTTTTGGTTTAAATTTTATATTCAATAAATTACAAGGTATTTCACCAAAAATGAAATTTCGTGTGTTTACTAATTAAATGAACTTTCTTCAAAAAATTGTAGTTCATCGTTTTTTATAGATTAAATATTTTTTATTGAAATTCAAACTTGTGGGACACTGAGCAAAGTGCTGTGGACAAAAAAAAAAGATATGCTCCTTTCTGTCTGGTCTGCTTCAAAGAGTATTGTTTGTTACTATATTCAAAGAGTAGGTAGTATAATATGACAGTACTACCTTTGCACAGTGTTGCCAACACGAACTTAGTGAAAAACTACATTTATTATGCTTAGCAAAAACTGTAGAAAACTATAAAAAATATTGAATCACACATGTATGCACAGCATTCTTTATGATAGTGTAGGGGCAGAATGGCCAGAAGCCATGGCCTCTGTTTTTGGCGCAAGTTTTTAAACAATCGATTTTTATTTATGTCATGTAAGAAAATTATATTTTATTCACGAATTTAAATGTTTAATTTCCAGTATTAATATATCTTACAATAGCTATGACACGTAAAGACACAACCTATTAAATGTTATTCCCTAAATCTTTGAACATTTCTAGTGATTTCTGACATAATGAGGTAGAGGGTGGGGGTTCCGCAATGTGAGAGAAGAGTCAGTATCATAGAGGGATTAGATTTTGCCGAGACCGAGTTAATATCTGGGGGTATATCCCAGGAGTTCCATAGTTCTAGTTTCATATGGAACAATCGGTACATAAGTAAATGTCAAATAAATGATCCCAATAGTTCCATATGGAACTACATACTAAGTTTTACATTTGAATTTGGACTGACACTAATTTTGGCAAAAAACGCGAGTTCCATAAAACTTATGAATACTGGGTTGGAATTGGAAATTAGATGTTGGTTTACTCGCGGTCTTTTTGTTTTGTTGGAATGGAGAGGAGGCCTAAGCTATGTCCGAAGACGGAGGAACTAAGGGCTGATGCTGTTGATGGATGGATGGATGGATGGTACAATAAAGTATTTACATACATACATACAGTCGAACATAGAACCTTCTACTTTTTGAAATCGGTTGATAATAATAATAATAATAATAATTTATTTATTTAGGTATAATCCATACATTACACAATATTTATATATGTAAAAGTAAAAAAAAAATGTTAAAATAAAGTAAAATGCAAATAATAAAAAGCATAGTCAGACAACAATAATATTTAAGGTCATGTAATATTCTTATTCTCAGATCGGTGCAAGGCAGTCCAATGCCTTTTAAATCCTTCATGAGGTCGTCATACACCAATCTCGAAATCTCATTCCCAGTCCCACTCAGTCGATCTAGAAAAGAGGCAGATCTAGCGCGTAGCAAAGAAAAGAATCCGGAACCCTCGCATCTCCGCAAAAATGGTCTTGGCGCTGCAAAAGCCGTACTTAGTTATAGATGTAGACGTTAGATATGAATATGTACCAGTAGTTCCATATGGAACTGAAAAATATGGATCTCGTGGGATATCCCCATATCTGGAAGACGTATTAGATGACGTTGGCACCTTATTTAAAAAAAAAACTGTAGGTTTTGGAGGACTGAACTAAAATCTGGGAACATTTCCAAAAAACTGTAAATCTACAGTTAAAACTGTATGGTTGGCTACATTGCCTTTGGATACAGCTCGCGCGATAAGAGTTTGGCTTTGACCGTTATTGCGCAGAAATCAGAAATTGGGTATCAACGGGGGTGCGGGGTATGCGCAGCCCATGCGCAGTAATCCCCTCCACCCGAAGGTCAAAGCCAAACTCTTATCGCGCGAGCTGTAACAGAGAATGTCCTGTGAGCGAGAGAGATGCCAAAACAAAATATTCTGACAGTGACAGTGACATTATTTAGCCTTGTGACATTTAAAAACTATTTGGTGGTAAGTGGTAATACCATCGGCTGGAATAGCTTGAGTAATAATTTACGATGCCGTTTAATAAATTCTGAGAAGTTTATGGTTTCAGAAAGAAAAGTTTTCCGTGATTTAACCCATTTGGTTTGTCGTACTTCGGCTTCGGTATTATAAAACATACTCAAAAATATCACTAAAGGAATGAATTAATGAATCCGAACTATTTCGGCCATGGCGACCACTTCGACTCCTAATTACACTAAAGGCCACCAGCAAACCGAAGCGCGGGGCGCCGACGGAGCGTGCCCAGCGCGATCAATAACTCTGAATCATATATACAGTGAGACACCGGCAGCGCGGTGCGTTTTACGCGCGTGGGCCGTCGGCGGTGTGTATTCAGTGTTATACAACGCGTTGTACCCGCTTCGACGGCGCCCCCGCACACCCCGCCCTTCGGTGTGTGGTAAACTCGCTGACACTTGCTACCATATTCACTATTTCTTTCTGTCAAACGGTATGACACGGGGATAGAAAGGGATGGTGAAATTAAAGCGATGGCAAGCGTCCGCCGTTAGACAATACGGCCGAGGCCGAGGCCGTATTGTCTAACGGTCGGGCGTTTGCTTTCGCTTTCACCATCTTATTCTGTCTTAACTTAAGTTTTTCACCTGATACCTTAATTAATAGATACCTTAAAAATAATAAAATGAAGTTTTTAACCTGAAGGGTTGTTGGTCCCGTGGTTTAAATCACTTACAGGGGGTCAGAATTGTAAGGTCATACACGATGATTTTTAATCGGTGATCGTTTTATCTTTGGGAAAACAAGAACACCTACCAAAGGTCAGGCGCTCAGGGAGTAGAAAAGTAAAACCATTTCAAATTGAAAAATATAATTTAGACGTTTTTACAAAATTGCCAATATTCTGATACCAACACCAATAATCTTAACAAAACATTTCATTGAATTCAAAGGAAGCTTATAATTATTATGAAGTAGGTATAGTATAATATCAGAGTACCTGCCATTCTTATGGGCACTTGAATGTAATAATTCTAGCCGGCTTCAAAAAAGGAGTAACTTCTATATTTATTTATCTGTACTATTGATTACCTAAAAAAATATTTTTGTACCTTCTGCTATTTAGTACTTTCCGTCCGGTCCGAGGGACCGGGGTCGAACTGAGGACCAATTTAATTCACCTACTCGACAAGAGATGGCGCCATAAGTTCAAGACTGAAGCCGGCGATCTCAATAGGCTACTTTCCTAACTAGTCAGTCTTTTAAATTATCAAAAAATATTGGACACGTATTTTTTATTTTGTCAATTAAACAAAAAATTACGAAGATATGGCGCGTTGAAGTTTCGCGTGACGTCACTTGTTCCTACACTTTGTATGAGCGTTTTAGGAACAAGTGACGTCACGCCTCGTCACGCGGAAGTTCAACGCGCCATATCTTCGTCATTTTTTGTTTAATTGTCAAAAGAAAAATTACGTGTCTAATATTTTTTGATAATGTAAAATACGGACTAATAAGAATTATTATTTTTTTACCTAGGAAACATCCCTATTGCTCCACAAGAGATGGTGCCTGCCATTAGACCTTTATCCAAAATACTACCAAAAGTAACAAAATCAAAATATAGGATTTTTTACAGCAAAAAAAAAAACTTTTCATTATAAAATAAGAAAATACGTTAACTCAAAGTACTTAGGTGGACTAAAATTCTATGTTCTCGAGTTCTGGTACGTAACCTGGATCCAAAGTCATTTTCGTCACTAGGTTTTTGTACCATACTGCGGAAAGTCTGGGTTGACGCTTTCTTTTGGGGTCGTCGAAGTCAACTTTGAAGAGACCGAATTTGGGCCTGTAAACACACATAAGAAATGTAAGTAGGTACATACAATATTAGGGGGCTCTATAATTAGTGAGGCTTGAGGTTTGAGGATTATTTAGATGAAGTATTTTTATTTATTATTAACTCAGGGACTTTATACATCCCTTTGTTATATTTAAGGCTGTATATTGTTAAGCTTATGGATTTAAACTTTTATATTTTAATTAATACTTTATTAACTAGTCACAGGCCCGCGACGCCGAAGTTCCCAAGACGGTCCCATAAGGCTTATGGGAACGGAAGCGATACATGCCCTCGGTACCGCTCTGCTTTCAGAGCATGACATGAGTGCGTGTGAGCCAACTTTGGGGGCGGCAGGCGTAAGCTTGCCTTTGGAATCCAAAAGTTTAATGGTTACTTGACCTGAAATGTGTTTTAACACATTCATTTTTAATGATTGTGACATTGGAAGACTATCTCCGATATTTTTTTTTTTTAACTATGGGACCCAATACATCCCTGTATTGTTTTTTTATATAATTATTATTATTTTTTGTTTAATTCTATATTTGTATGGTTTTTTAGTTTGTAATTTATTATATTTTAATTTGAAAAGATGACTTCCTGCCAAGTTTCTTGCGGCGCATTCTTCTTGGCAATGATGGTCCTTACGAAAGCGCTGGTAGTTTAAAAAAGTGACATGTAGAAGAGCCCTTTGCGGCCTATTTGCAGAATAAACGTTTTGATTTTTGATTTTTTGATTTTTTGAGGTTGGGGGTTAAGCCATGCTGTCCAACTAAGCTATGGTTTTTTATGGAAAGATGCGTGCTTTGGATGCGTGCTCTGGATCTTCACCGAGCGGCTACCTTTTTATGTAAGTATGTGGTAAAATTCTGGTGAGTTGCGAACATACCTATATACGTACGCAAGAGAGGACAATGCAGCTTTAAATTACATAGTAAAATGTTTGCTTAAACTAAATATTTTACTAATTAGGGTATGCACACACGAGAAACTTGGTCGCAAGGCGATTTATTTGTGTTACGTGTATTTGTATTCCGGGAGTCGCGGCGCTACGTGTGCGCACTTCCATACTAACCCATAGACTTGAAAAATAGTCGCGGAGACAAAAGTTGCTCGTGCGCGCATACCCTCACATGACATGGGGTTTTAGACAGTAATCGGTAGTTCATTTTCTGGAATAAATCAGGGCAATCTAAAAAGTCGGTAATAATTTTTTTAGAGATACCAAATCAATCATGTCTCTTACAATAGGTACAACAATACAAGTACTCTTTATTGAATACCAAAAACAATAGACTCTCTCAACCTCATCTGCCTGCGAGTGATCCAATTTTAAAATAAGCTAGACGTGAAAAATAATTTCGAAGTAAGGTGTAATTATACCTACAGCGTGTATTGTTGACAACTCTAGAAGGTACTATTGATTTGGTAACAGTGTTTTGAAGCATTTGCACTCCCGGAGAACCAAACGTAGCATTTTTAGGGTTCCGTAGTCGACTAGGAATCCTTATAGATTCGCCTTATCTGTCCGTCTGTCTGTCCGTCTGTCCGTCCGCGGCTAAGCTCAGAGACTGTTAGTACTAGAAAGCTGTAATATATATATCAGTCACGCCGACAAAGTGGTTAAATAAAGAAAAGTAAAAAAATTTTTTTAGGGTACCTTCCCATAGACGTAAAGTGGGGGTGATTTTTTTTTCTTGACTAACCCTATAGTGTGGGGTATCATTAGATAGGTATTTGAAAATAAATAGGGGTTTGCTAAAACCATTTTTTGATAAAGTGAACTTAAAACTTAAGTAAGTACGTATATTTAAAAAAATATATTATTATACTATGCACTTACTGATATCCTTCTGCCCATTCAAAGGAGTCCATCAAACTCCAGACAGAATATGCATTTATTTTGACAGAATCTTCAATTATAGCGCCAGCCACGTTGTTTATGTATTTTCTCAAGTATTCAATTTTCTGCGTATCATTGAGGGAGGCCTCAGCTGATCCGTTTTCAGTGATAAGTATCGGTGGATCTTGGTAGGCCTCTTTTATATACCTGAGTGCTGCTCTAATGCCATGAGGGGCTACCTGTTAATTTATAAAGTCAACCTTAATTTGAGGTTACATACTTTGTAAACCCCGACACAAAAAGAGGGTCCGCTATGTATGTGTGCGTGTCTGTCTGTCTGTGGCGCATAACTCTTAAAAGGGTGAACCGATTTGGATGCGGTTTTTTTTATTTGAAAACAGGTTTTTTTTGGTTCTTAGACAGGTTTCATCAAAATTGGTCCAGCCGTTTCAAAGTTATCAGCTCTTTTGTATGCTGCGGAAGGGATCTTAGACTTAATTGCGTTGGGAGTTTTTAAATTTTTAATAGTAATATTTACCCTACCGAGCTTTTGGCGCATTTATTGCATTCAACTGTCATACCGAACTTCGAAGTTCAAAATTGCGATGCATAAGACAACATGGCATATACTTTCGCACTAACGTGCATTGCAATTTTGAACTTCGAAGTTCAGTGTGACAGTCTTGAGGATTCACTATAGCGACCAGTGTTTTTTGAAACACGATTATAATTGTAGTTTGCTCGATAGAAAACAAAATTCCAAAGTCGTCTCTAAAAAATAAATTATTTTATTTTTAGAGACAATGAGTCTTCGCCCGCGCGGTACAGGGGTTGGGGGGGGGGGGGGTATGACGACAAGAAGTGCGGGCCTGCCGCCCGCACCTCTCTCGGCCCCTTTGTCGTCTTCCCTGCAGCCCCCGTACCGCGCGGGCGAGGACACATTTAAACGGTTTAGCTATAGCAACCTGTCACTATTGTACCACTTTTCATCATCATCATCATCATTATCATCATCATTATCATTTCAGCCGAAAGACGTCCACTGCCGAACATAGGCCTCCGCCAAGGCTCACCAAACAGATCGGTCCTGTGCCCTCCGCATCCAACGCGATCCCGCAACATTAACCAAGTCGTCGCTCCATCTTGTTGGAGGTCTTCCGGTCCGTGGACGCCACTCGTGAACCTATTTGCCCCATCGGCCATCAGTTCTACGAGCGATGTGCCCTGCCCACTGCCACTTGAGTCTGGCGATTCTTCGAGCTATGTCGGTGACTTTACCAATCTTCTTTTGGCCTGTCCTTCTACTTCTTCCAAAATTTACTCAAAATCATTTACTGTGCAATCTGCTAGACTGTGGAATCGATTACCCACCTCCATTAGGCAATCTCCTTCCGTGGTGTCGTTCAGGGAAGCTTTGAAGAAGATGTGGCTCACACCATCACTTTAATATATTGAGAACACTGCTTATTTATTATATGTATTTTGCATATATATGTTGTATATGGTAGTATATTATTATTAGGTTTCTTTATATTATGAGTTTATGTATTGTATTTACTAAAAGTTGTATTGTAGCCTTTGCTTTGTCCGACTGTATTATTTTGACTTACTCTTTGTCGGTCCCTTACTAAATGCTCCTTTCATCCACTCAAGGGTTGACTGGTAGAGATCCCTTAATGGGATAAGTTCGCCTTTGTACATACATTTCAACGGTTGTCAATAATGTATTTCTTTTTTTCCTTATTTTTGTACAATAAAGAGTTTACATACATACATACATACATACTTTAGTTGTTGCGCGGATTTCATCATTTCTAACGCGATCCCGCAGAGAAACTCCGAGCGTAGCCCTCTCCATTGCCCTCTGAGTGACTTGAAGCTTCCTTACGAGGCCCATCGTTAGCGGCCACTACCACCACTTTTTTTTTTTTTTTTTTTTTAATTTTATTTTTATTTTTATTTATTTATTTATTCAAGAAACAAACAGTCGTTTACAAAAATTTTCTTAATATCTATTGCTTATAAATAGACCTGGAGTTTCCTTAAAGTACTTTTACCTAATATTAAACCTAAAATTGCTACAAGTAGCCCCGAGACGTAAATGTAGCGTTTCGTGTGCTCTGCCTACCCCCTTTGGGATATACATGTATGTACGCATACTTATTATCTAATACCTTTAAACGAGCAATTCTTGTATACAGGCTTATTTGTAATTCACTGACATCCTCTTAACCCTGAATTCACTCAAACAAATGTTTTTTGTTTTACGACTTTTTAAAATGAAGCACTTTTTTTCCCATACAAATACACAGAGTATCGTAAAAATAAGAGGTAATCTCAAATTTTCAAAACGTTATTACACCAAAAATATTAAGTTATGACAAAAGCCGTAAAACAAAAAAAAATTGTTTAAGTGGTAGGAGTTTAGGGTTAAAAGGATGCTAGTGAATTACAAATAACCCTGTATATATGTATAATCAAAATCTCAGAAACGGCTCCAACAATTTCGATGAAATTTGGTATGTGGGGGTTTTAGGAGATGAAAAATTGATCTAGCTTGGTCTTATCTCTGGGAAAACGCTTGTTAGCTCGAGTTTCAGCCCGAGCGGAGCTCGGTCGCCCAGGTACTTTTATCTCTTTAACGTCGGTTCTTACCACCACATGGCCATCTTCGGTCCTCTCTTCATTCTGGAAAGATTTTACGACTCCCACATCGTCTTTCATCGAAGGTATATTATTCTTGTCAGGTTTGTAGCCTTCCCTGGTGACGAAATACGTAGAATAGTGATTCAGGCCGTAGAAATCGGCTGTCCCTGTTAACAGATACAAAATAGGAAAAAATTGGGTAAGTAAGGTAAGTAAGTATTCAATGTATCATAAAAAATCGGATGCCGGACAGTAAAATTCCTTGTAGTACATTGAGGTAGACATGACGTGAAGATTTTGACGTAGGACGGGGGCGCGTCGCAATCGCAGCGCCCATTGAATCAGTCGTCATACTAAATGTATAGAAACGTCGCGATCCGAAGCAGACAGAAGAGACGGGGCGGTGACGCGGACTGCGACAAGCCCTCGTCCCACGACTCTTCTGTGTGGCTTGCGCCAAAGCCTACTTTTCGATTTGAGACGAGTATAGACTCGTCACAGAACGCATCAGAAGGCTTTTTACCTCCCTTCAAAAAAACAACTAAATCCCCGTTCCACACCAATATGTCAAACAAATGGTCAGAAAATTAAACATAAACTTACCTTGGCAAAACTTCCGTTCTTCGTCAGTGAAATCAGGCAGTCTACTCCTAAAGAATCCTTGCTCCTTGCTCTTCGCAGCTACGATGTCTATTGCTCTCTGTGGGAAGCCTCCTGTAGAATAGAATATTGTGTCAACAAAACTACAACATGCGATATCAGTGTGCTGTTGAGACAGTACTTCCATGCCACTAATAGTCATCGGCCATCTTCACTTCCTTTACCTACTCGTAAGCCTTCTTGTAGCGGTAGTAGACATAACTTATTTTTTTAACGACATAACCGGGGATATTATGTAATAATATATCTAATCTACCTAATACCTTTAAACGAGCAATTCTTGTATATACAGGCGGGTTTTTTCGTCTAGTATTGAAATTAAAGTTATTTGCTCTTATCCCAGCGCAACTTTACCGTCTCTTGGTGTTCCCAATAAATGCTTGTATCCATTACTTTTGATTTTGCTTGACAATATTGTTTAATACAGGGTTATTTGTAATTCACTGACATCCTCCTAACCCTGAATTTCTATCACTTAAACAAATGTTTTTTGATTTACGACTTTTTTGGAGCACTTTTTTTCCATACATATAAATAATAATAAATAAATACTTCTAACTCAACTTCGTACCTACTCTATGAAATTTGAGGGCGGGGCCACGCGCCGCGGTCGTGGCGGGCAATGAATGCGGCACAGAGTATCGTAAAAGTAAGAGTTAGTCTCAAATTTTCAAAACGTTATTACACCAAAAATATTAAGTTATGACAAAAACCGTAAAACAAAAAACATTTGTTTAAGTGGTAGGAGTTTAGGGTTAAAAGGATGCTAGTGAATTACAAATAACCCTGTATAAACAATACATTTCTTACTGGTCAGTAATACTTGCCTTTTAATGAGAATATGGGGTAAGCATATACTTCCACATCGAGTACATAGGCATCATAGGCTGCTTGTTTGTCCTTGTTTGTTCCTTTCAAGCCTTCGTAGTGGTCCGTGGACAGGCTAATACCGATAATACCTGTAATTTCAGTAAATAAATATCAATAAACAAGTTACATACCTAATAGCTATAAAACTATCCTATCCTATGTCCTTTCCCGGGACTCAACCTATCTCTATACCAAATTTAATCTAATCGGTTCAGCGGTTTAACTGTGAAGAGGTAACAGACAGACACACTTTCTTTATAATAAGTATTACTGATATTACTTAGTATGGATGGATGAATGGATATACGTTACGGGATTGTAGACCGTGATTGGCTTTCATCACCTCGGCCTATTATACGTCCCACTGCAGGGCACAGGTCTCCTCTCAGAATGAAAGGGCATGGGTTTTAATTCCCACGCGGGCCCAGTGCCCATTGGGAACTTAACACACACCATTAAACTACTTCCTCACGATATTTTCTTTCACCGTAAAACTCATAGTAAATTTCAACATAATTAAGCTTAAGTAAAGTTTAGTTCTACCAAAGCCGTGGTGGCCTAGCGGTTTGACCGATATATGGCCTCTCAAGCAGAGGGTCGTGGGTTCAATTCCCGGCTCGCACCTCTGAGTTTTTCGGAATTTATGTGCGAAATTACATTTGAAATTTACCATGAGCATGAGATGATTTGAAGGAAAACATCGTAAGGAAACCTGCATACACCTGCGAAGAAATTTAATGGTGTCTATGAAGTCCCCAATCCGCACTGGGCCCGCGTGGGAACTACGGCCCAAGCCCTCTCATTCTGAGAGGAGGCCTGTGCCCTGCAGTGAGACATATATAGGCTGGGATGATAAAAGCTTAGACCTGCAAGACAAACCGTGCAAGTTTTAATAGGTACTGTGGTCACTCCAATCCCCCTTTTCCTGGTGGTCATACTAAATTTTGTCATATCAGTATGGCTACGAGGATATACGATGGGCTGCAAAAGTGCATGGACATCTCGGGGCGATAATCGCGTGAACAGTGTTTGATCGTTTGATGTTATTAACATACCCGCGCGCGCGCGCGTCGCGCGATTATCGCCCCGAGGTGTCCATGCACTTTTGCAGCCCACCGTCCTCTTAGCAGCGGCGAGGCGTGAAAATTTTTGCAAGTATAGCCAGAGCAATAAAGCCTAAAAACCTCATTTATTATCCTGTTCTTAAAAGTGCAGTAATGGAAGAGAAGTGTTTGGTATCTTCGAAAGTTTAGTCAACTCGGGGGGAATCGGGTTGTCAGTGTGAGAACTTGGGGTTACTTAATAAACGAGTATTCATTTGTAATAACTATTTTAATGTTATAATTAACTAAAACGCTAAGCTATCCCTAGAGCCATCTTGCAACGGAAGAGGAAGGGGGAAGGTTGACATTTGCGGAACCATAGATAAGAATAATTCAACAGTTAGTGCCCTTCGCCACTGCCTCCTAGTCATACTGTAACACCATATTTTTAGAATAAAGGTTTTCCCTTCGTGCTGTATATCTGGGGGCACGCTCCCGCCAAGTCGAGCAAAACAAAGGCACGGCCGTACCATCCTTTTCTCGAACCCATTCAGGCTATTTTCAATCTCCTGTAATTTTACGTTGGTTACACCTAGAACCCTGAATTTTCAGTTACCTACATGCAGGGCGTACTTATTTGATTTATCTCGACGAGTACATTGGTCCTGAATGGTAACCAGGGTTTGATGATGGCGCTAAGTATAGGCAGGCACTCCGTAATAAACTGACTCAATCCCATCGAGTTTGTGCGCATTACACACGCACACACACTCGCACACACACACACACACACACACACACACACACACACACACACCCATACACACACTTGCACGCACGCACACACATACGCACGCTTGCATGCACACACCACACACGTACGCGCGCAGGGCGCGTGATACGCCATTACGCTGGAATAAATTTAGGTTAAGTTAGGATATTATACTTCAATAAACTACTATTTTTAGATTAGTGGTCTATTACAATGTACTATTTTTGGAAGAGCGAGACCTCCCAACACAGGTACTTATATACCTACTGGGAAGCCTCAACCTTTGCCTTTTTTTGTAACCACTGTTTTTTGAAAATATATTATTGTTTATTGTTTATTCGATTCGTCTTGACAAGTAAGTAGGTACTTGATGGCAAAAAAAGAAGGACTGCCTAAAAAAAGCAATGAGATCTCATCAAAAACATTACATGTAAAAGATGCAAGTCTCGAAAAAGTTTTGAGATGCAATATTAAACCAAGTCGGTTATCTTAGTCAGTACCGGGGGTGTCCATAGAACCCGTTTTGAGATGCAATATTAAACCAAGTCGGTTATCTTAGTCAGTACCGGGGGTGTCCATAGAACCCGTTTTCCACCGACTTACTTATTTTAAAACCGTTAAATTAATGTTAAATATTAGATATCTTTATTGTTTTAGTACACAAAATGACTTGAGATTAAATAAAAAAACCAGCCAAGAGCGTGTCGGACACGCACAAGGTAGGGTTCCGTAGCCATTACAAATAAATCAAGTAATATTTTTCTTAGGATTTCGTATGTGTACGGAATCATCCAAGTTTAGGTATGTTTTATGCCTTAGGCTACTATTTACTCTTAAACTACAAATAATTTCCAAGCAATCTTAGCCGCTATAATTTTCCTAGTAAATTTGATATATTTACTACCATTCTGAATTTTTTCAAATTTTTCCACCTAACAGTTTAGATTTTAGAGGGGGGGGGCGCTCGATTTTAATGAAAATTTTCACTTTAAAGTTCACTGAATAGAAAAATCATGTTAGCAACCCCGCAATGGTTTTAAAAGACCTATCCAACGATACCCCACACTATAGGATTAGTTGAGAAAAAAAAATCACCCCCCTTTACGTCTATGGGAGGTACCCTAAAAAAAAATATTTTTTTGTTTTTTATTTTACCACTTTGTTGGCGTGACTGATATGTATATTCATGCCAAATTACAGCTTTCTAGTACTAACGATCTCTGAGCTTAGCCGCGGACAGACAGACAGACAGACAGACAGACGGACAGACATGGCGAAACTATAAGGGTTCCTAGTTGACTACGGAACCCTAAAAATGAATTAAGATTATTATTATTATTATTATCCATTAACCAGTTCGGTGAAGATCGTTGTATACTCGGATTTTAGGCTAATGGTGAATTTCAAAGCCATCCATAGCAAGTAGCATTAGCACATCTCTAGTGGCAGCCTTAATTTCGCAGAAAATACTTAGGTATTATATTTAACTGAAGCAGTAAATATAATGTGAACATTACTAATTACCTGCCTGCTTCATCGGTCGGTATTTATCGTAATACAAATGATAGGCATGAGCATGTGCCATGACTAGATTCTTCACTGCCAAATACTCGCCAATACCAGCAGCAGCTTCTAACCCCGGCGCAAAGTATTTAGAGCTGTAACCGCGAACGATCTGCGCAGGCTCATTGATGGTGGTCCAAAGTACCACCCTATCTGCAAAATTGCTGAACAAAACATCAGCGTAATCTTTAAACCAGTAGACTATTTGTGGATTGGCCCAGCCTCCCAAGTCTTGGAGTGCTTGGGGCAAATCCCAATGGTGCATAGTGACGAATGGCTGAATGTCGTTATTTAATAACTCGTTGATGAGTTCATTGTAGTGATCTATGGCTTGTTGGTTCACTTTGTGCGGGTATCCGGTGGGTAAGATTCTTGACCAAGAGATAGAAAACCTGTAGAAGTCCACGCCTAGATATTTAAGCATTTGGATGTCGCGTTTCCAGTACTCATATGATTTGCACGCATCGTCTCCGGTACTGTTGTCCTGTACTGATCCTGGCTTGTGTGTAAGGGTGTCCCATATGCTTGGAGTTTTACCTGTGAATGTGTTTTTGAAAGCTTAGAAATGGGCATTTTCATTTTAAGCGTACCTACCGTTTACTTTTTTTAAAGGATTTAAATTTTAAACGAGTAGTTCATAAAGAAAAAAAGTCCTGGTTGTTTGAGTGAGTTTTGTGATTTTTTGGTATTAAACTGACACAAAAAATGTATGGAAAACTAGGGGCATTTTTTTAAGCCATCTAAATCAACAGCGCTCATGATTTGAGTAAGAAAACACCTAAATGGATCGTTTTCAGAAATAACTATAAATTAAAAAAATTAAAAACCCCCAACGCAAATTATGTCACTCGTATTTTTGAACATTAAGTCAATGCCCATTATGCGTCTAAGATCCCTTCCGTAGCTAACAAAAGAGCTGATAAATATAAAACGGCTCAACCAATTTTGATTAAACATATCTAAGAGCCATCGCCAAGAAACTTGCTTTCTATTAAAAAAAAACCGCATCCAAATCGGTTCACTCGTTTAAGAGCTATGATGCCACAGACAGACAGACACACACACACACACACACACACACGCACACACACACACACACACACACACACACACACACACACACACACACACATAGCGGTCAAACTTATTTAACACCTCTTTTTGTGTCGGGGGGCTTAATCAAAACTACCTTTCAGAATATGTTTTAGTTATAATTTTCATTATTTTATATCTTTGTTTTTTTTTTCTTATTGTACTTACTTTTAGGGGGTGTTTCACCACCTTACTGTCAAACTGCTGGTTACGTAACCAATGAATAAACTAAGTACTGGACAAATCTGTCAGCTAGTGTTTTTTCAGTTTCACCACTTCGGTCCTGTGCAAACTAAGTACCACTTAACTAATCGTGGGTTTAACAAAAAGTCGGAATGGCAACGTCGCATTTCACGACCACGCGTTCCTGTTCGCACACTTTCGTTCAAAGAGTCACTCATTATTAAAGCAAAAGAAATGGTTAACTATATAATTTTTGAATACATCTATTTTTTTTTGCATAAACAAATATGTAACATTATAATTGATCCAAAAACGGTATTTATTTACGATACTTTGTTAACAATAACAAAGAAAAATAAAATCACGTAAAACGAATCGAAAAGTGGCGCCAAACCATTTGACAGATAAACTTTTTTTTAATGGCGACATACAAGTTCAGGTAGAACAAACGAATGAGCCACTGAAAAAAAGTTTGTTATTAAAAAATATTACGAAATTTTGGATTTATTTTTACATAATAAAAGCGGAGGTATATTTTTTTTATTCAAATCTTGATATTTAAATTCTCGTTTGTAATTTTAGCATGACTTCTTTCTTTAAAAAAATAAAAAATACTTTGATTTATTTTTCTGAAACCGGCTGAAGGGCTCTCCAACCATGGCCACAAAAAAATAAAGTAACTAATTAAAAAGTTATGTGACGGTTAAAAATTCTAAATGCCACCTGATCTGATGGTCAAATTAAGAAATAGTTTGTCTGTCACTTAGCGCTAATCAAGACTGGTGAAACAGAAATTTTTATTCCATCTGACAAATAAGGTTATGATTAAGCTAATCCGAACTTTAAGAAAAGTGGTGAAACAGCCCCTTAGTCTAGGATACTTGTAAGTACATATACAATACAGGGTAATTTGTAATTCATTAGCATCCTTTTAACCCTAAACTCCTACCACTTAAACAAATGTTTTTCGTTTTACGACTTTTGTTAATATTTTTGGTGTAATAACGTTTTGAAAATTTGAGATTACCACTTATTTTTACGATACTCTGTGTATTTGTATGGGAAAAAAGTGCTTCATTTTAAAAAGTCGTAGAACAAAAAACATTTGTTTGAGTGATAGGAATTCAGGGTTAAGAGGATGTCAGTGAATTAAAAATAACCCTGTATATAAGTATTGTGTTGTAAATAAATGATAAAGACGTGTAGTTGAAGTGAGTGAATGATGCAATAGGCGAAACATTTGATGCATTTAAGAATATTTTATAAGGTACCTTCAGCGTTCCAAGCGCCTTCGATCTGGTAGCTGGCTGATCCCGCTCCAAAAAAAAAACTATCAGGTAAAACCACTTTCTTATTCGGTTCCCTGAAAAAAATACATAAAAAAAGTAAGTTTGTATTTACGCTGCAAAAATATAATATATTATATATTGTATATATATATCACGAACATTCACGAACCAGGAATACACAAATCTCTTAAAAACCTATAAAATAAAATTATAGACTAATAAATTAAAACTGATAACTTCTTATTATAGGAAAAAGCTCTCCTTCGCTATATTTATAATTAGTAATGTGCCTATTTTATTATGTTTCTGAAATAATAAATAGATTTAAAATAAAAAAAAGGTTTGTTGCCTCTGAAACATCAAAATCTGTCATTTGTCAGAATTCCACGAAATTAAAAATCGTAGTTTAGTGTATAAAAATAATCTAAGGTTCATTCCACATGGGCCGTTCAATTAACTACCATTCATTAGATAAAATTCCTTAGCTATTGACATCAACCTAATAGACCATGTGAACGAATCCATAGCTAGAACCTAATGTACTAAAAATGAATGGTATTTTTACCCGTCTGAGCCACGGTAGTCACCTTGCGCAGTACACAAAGCCAGTAGCGCCAAAAGCGGGAGAACCGTCGATATTACGGTTTGAGACCCCATTGTACTGCTTTGCCGCTCTCGTACCTACTTAATAAAGAAAGAAAACAGTACTTATAACAATCACAGATTAAGATTAATAACAAGAGGAACACTGGTTACTTCCCACGTCACATTATACAGGGTAATTTTTTAATCAGTGCACAAATTTTGATACGTGCTTCAGTATCGTTAATAGAACACGATTATCTGTTCAAGATTTTTTTTACATTTTGAAATTTGGGTTGTTCATAGTAATTCATCCAATAAATTGGTCGAGTTACTATGAAAAGTAAAAAAATAAGTGATAAAAATTATAACGAAAAATACTGAAATTTGTTATTTTAACGAACGAACGAATTTGTTTTTGTTACATCACATCACCTAAAATCTGTGCACTAATTAAAAAATTACCCTGTATTATACCTAATTGACATCAATTATCTAGTCCCAAACTAAGCAAAGCTTAATCTGGGTACTAGACAACGGATAATCATAATTATTCAGAAAAATACACACTTTATATAATATACAGGGTTATTTGATTCATCCATTCATTCATCCTATCAATGATTGCGGACAAGATTGACTGTCCGTACATTATGCACTGTTGTGGACTTCACAGGCCCAGTAACAACAGTGTAGTGTTGTAAAATGTATTACTAACATAGTTTTAAAGTTTTATTGTAACTAACATAATTATGAGTCACGAGCTTGAAATAAACGTATATTATTATTATTTGTAATTCACTAGCATCCCTTTAACCCTAAACTCCTACCACTTAAACAAACGTTTTTTGTTTTACGACTTTTGTCATAACTTAATATTTTTGGTGTAATAACGTTTTGAAAATTTGAGATTACCTCTTATTTTTAAGATACTCTGTGTATTTGTATGGAATAAACGTGCTTCATTTTAAAAAGTCGTAAAACAAAAAAACATTTGTTTGAGTGATAGGAATTCAGGGTTAAGAGGATGTCAGTGAATTAAAAATAACCCTGTAGGTATATATAATACTATCTGCCCCGACCTCGAATCGAACCCGGGAACTCGCCCACCACCACCACCACCACTTGGCTATCTGGTGCCTAAACTTAATCTTGGTAACTTGTGCTTATGGAAATCATCGTTTGGTGAAGCGGAACTGACTGACTCTGAAGCACTAAGGACTTCCCAATAATTAAATTCTCTACATCGGGAACATCATAAAATATAATAAATTGGAACCGGAAAACCTTCTCTTTTTTGAATTCGTTAATAAAAGCTTGTACGAGACGCGAAGACACGTATGGCACGGCGCAGCGGCGTTTTACGTCACAGCGGCGGACCTTGATGATGTGGCCCGGCCACAGCTGGTAAATGGTCCATTTATATTATTATTATTATTAGTGAACTAAAACAATTACTTTGCTCACCCGCGACCTTACAAAAAAAGTAATTAAGCAAAGTAATTGTTTTAGTTCATTAATATGGACCTCCGCAAAGTAACGCCTGATTCAATAAATTATTATTATTAGCCTGTGTCCACTGCTGGGCAAAGGCCTCTCCCCTGGACTTCCAACTCTCCCTGTCTGCACTTATGTCCGGCCAGTGTCCCAAGAACGAATCTAGGTCATCTCGCCATCTCCGCCTTGGTCTACCGCGGCACCGATAACCATCTTGGGGCATCCATTCAGTGGTAACCCGCGCCCACCTTTCTGGGTGCATGCGGCGGACGTGGCCAGCCCAGTCCCATTTGAGCCTGGTGGTTGCTTTGCCGACATCTGCGATGCAAGTTTTGGAGCGCAGTGTAGTGTTTCGGACTCGATCGGTCGGTCCATTTATATAGGTAAGCAATAATAATCATCCCATTAATTCATCTGACCGAGAACAGGAGGAGACAACTTGGACTGTAGTTCTTAACTTCACAGTGAATTGCTTAGCTGATTCGTGGATGTTTCCTCGCGAGTTTTTCCATCCCCGTAAAGCTCGTGGTAAATTTTAAATGTAATAATTAGCACATAAATCCCGAAAAATTCGGGCCCTCCTACGATCCTCTGTATGAGATTGCTCGTGGCTGAAGTATCACGTTCCCAAAAACCACATTTTTCAAAATACTACATTACCCATTTACCATATTTTTCTAGCTTACCAGATTCTCGTTGCACCACATTAAAGAATCGAAGATTACTCAAGGAAGTGATTTTTTTGGCGGAATGATTTATTTTGGACATCTGGTATAATGGAAATGTAATAAATAGGTAATGTAGTATATTGGGAACGTGGTATTTTAGGCACTAGCGCATGAGATTGTCATTACCTCAATCCAATAGGCTACCACGCCATTTATCGGCATTCGGCATCCCACCAAAGTATTATTTAATAAAACTTATTATAACGTACCTGGGAGTCGATTGGCAAACCCTTCTTTCAATGAAAGTACGACCACGAATGTTATTAATATTCCTGACTCTATTTACCTATACAAAAAAAACCGACTAATTAGTTCCTACGTAAAAAGTAGTGATGTAGCGAATATGCATTTAACGAATACAAATATTCTAAATAAATGTTACTTATTATATCTTTATCTTTCTCTCTCATTCTGTGAGCAAGCCTGTGCCCTGCAGTGGGACGTATACAGGGTTATTTGTAATTCACTGACATCCTCTTAACCCTGAATTCCTATCACTAAAAACAAATGTTTTTTGTTTTACGACTTTTTAAAATGAAGCACTTTTTTCCCATACAAATACACAGAGTATCGTAAAAATAAGTGGTAATCTCAAATTTTCAAAACGTTATTACACCAAAAATATTAACAAAAGTCGTAAAACGAAAAACATTTGTTTAAGTGGTAGGAGTTTAGGGTTAAAAGGATGCTAATGAATTACAAATTACCCTGTATAGGCTGGGATGATGATGATATCTCTATATTTGGTTGTCTGGAAAATATCGTTTTTGAGCGATAAGAGCGCCTAAATGAATTTTTATTTTTGTAATGTTTCTGTAGACCTACCTACTGTTTATATTTGTATTGTATTGTATTAATACAAGTAGCTAACAATGACTAACACATGGCAAATGATTTTGATTTGAAGTCGTAATGCATTAACTTATTTGATATCCAAAATTAAATGCAACCTTTTGTTAAAGAAATAGATACCTATTTTTTATTCTGTTATGACGTTGGCAATTATGTTTTTTTTTTTGAGACTAAATTTTCATAATTTTATCGGACTTTTTTCTAACGAAGAAAAATCTAAAAGGGCCGGCACCAATGCGACTATAAAAGTAGAAAGATTTACCTATTTCCTAATACCATCATTATTATTTCACGAATGCGATTAATCGTTGACGAGTTGATTATTTTGTGTACTTTACACAATTTATGTGATATAAGAGTTTGTCGTGAGATTTAGGTGTTAAAGTTATAGAAATATAATATTAATTTATTATTATTATTTATTTAAAATATGGTTTCTGTCCTATTTAAGGACAATTTCGCCAGTGTCAAAGTAAGCTCTCTTGGGAGCGACGTTGTACGGTGATTGTAGTTTCTGCAACTTGATAGTAAAATTCCAGAAACCACGTGGAGACAACTTGCGCATTAAAACATGTCATGTCAGACACGAGAGCAATATAGAATTTTATGATCACTGTTAATTAAGGTCAATCGCCGCATAAAACACTATCAACACTATACTTCAACTAGCCAAAGAAACAGAAATACCAAAATTAGATACTGTCTACATCCGCCATGTTCGAATGCTACAAATCGAATCAATATTAATTTACTAGAATGGGACTAAAACAAGGCATAATGACACGAGATATTTAGCCAATTTGTGTACTTATGTTGTGAGTTGGTGTTCGCTTTCGTCGCATCACTAGTGAAAACGGCCACGTTTTAATTTTTCAGTGTTACCTGTATTACCTACTAATTAATTTTTGGAAAATAAAAATGATTTTCTTACATTTAGTGTAATAAAATAACCTAGATAATAACGTTATATATCATCAATATTCATCATTCATCAGCTATATCCTGTTTCAGCTGATATCCTGAACAACAGCTTTGATCGAAGCCACTTAAAACAGTTAGGTACAAATTTTAGCTTTATTTACACACTATAATGGCAATACTGTACAGAATGATTCAATATGTTATTCAGCCACAGATGTGCATATATTAATTATACTAATAATCGTGTAATAAATGCTATTGTTTCTATAGTAATATACTAGGGGCGTTCAATAAAAAGTGAGAATGAGTATGTTATAAACAACTTTTACTAAATGTAATTTTATTTTTCGACATAGTCAACTTTTAGCATAATACACTTATTATATATTTTTTCTAAACTTAAAATTTCATTTTTAAAAAAGGTCTCATCTTGAGTACTTAAAAAATCTTGTACTGCAGCGACTACCGCGTCGTCGTCTTCAAATTTCTGGCCTCTCGGGTATTGTTTCAATCTCGGAAATAGGTAGAAATCACTGAGAGCGAGATCTGGTGAATACAGAGGTTGCTTAAGGATATTGAACCCAGCATCACGAATTGCAGCCATTGCAACGATGGACTTGTGTGCCGGGGCATTATCCTGGTGGAACAGCACAACTTTCGAGAGTTTACCTCGCCGTTTTTCGCGGATCTCATTGCGCAATGTTGCTATTTGTTTGGCGTATAAAGTGCCCGTAATAGTGGCTCCATGTTTGAGATACTCAATCATTAATACCCCTTTACCATCCCAAAAAACAGAGCCCATGACCTTACCGGCAGATGGGCCCACCTTGAATTTCTTCGAAGTTGGAGATGATGGTTTTTTCCATGTCATAGACTGCAGTTTCGTTTCAGGGTCGTAATGATGGGGCCATGTTTCGTCCATTGTTATAAATCGCGCCAAAAAAAGTTCCTGGTCTTGCTGTATCAGGTCCAAAGCTTCTTGACAAATCTCGACTTTAGTTTGTTTTTGCGTGTCAGTAAGCATTCTTGGTACCCAACGCGCAGATACCTTTTTCATACCCAAGCGTTCATGTAAAATATTAGGCACGCTCCCCGTTGAAATCTTTACATTTTCAGCAATAAAACGAACCGTGACACGACGATCCGCCAAAACTGAGTTTTCAACTTTTTTCACAATTTCTTCAGTTATTGCAGTAGTAGGGCGTCCGGAGCGGGGGTCGTCCATGGTCGATGTTCTTCCATGTCTAAATTCGGCGCACCAACGTGCGACTGTCGAATACGGAGGAGCATTAGACCCTAAAGTGTCCCGCAAATCTAAATTGACTTGGTCCGTAGAAAAATTTTTCAAACACAAGTATTTGATAACGGCGCGCATTTAAATTTTCTCCATTTTCGCTAACGTACTCAATAGCATTGCAAAGAAATTACCGTATTTTTTTTAAACAAAAGACAGTTACTTTTTTTTTTCATAGCAATCAGCTAGATAGATTAGCTTTACCGGCCAGTATTTAATTTCCTAATATTGAAAGAGTTTGCATCTCATTCTCACTTTATATTGAACGCCCCTCGTAGGTAGTCATTATTCGAGTGTTTCACCCGCCTCGCTTCCGTGGTCACGGTTTTTGCGAATTTAGTGTAGATTTTATGGGGTTTCCGATTATTTATCAAAGGTCCTGCACTTTTAACAGATAACTGGACACTATCAGAATCTTATGCCACCTCTACAGTCTCAATGTGCCTACGAAAGTGATTCGTATACTATTTGATACAGGACATATTGTATCCTAAGTATTACTGTAGGATACATTAAAAATTCGAGTAGCCGGGTCTTCACTGAGCGAGCCGCCTCGCGAGGCAAGCGCATGAGGCATGATTTAGTTCTACACAAAGCTCAAAATCGCACCGAAAATGGCTGCCTCGCGAGGCGGCTCGCTCAGTGGGAACCGGCTAGTGTCTTGCCAATGGGTTTAGGCTAGGTTATCGAAACCAATTTATGGCTCAACTTATTTCATTCAATTCTTCTTTTTTAACCCCCGACACAAAAAGAGGGGTGTTTTAAGTTTGACCGCTATGTGTTTGTGTGTGTCTGTCTGTGGCATAATAGCTCTTAAAGGGGTGAACCGATTTGGATGCGGTTTTTTTTTATTAGAAAGCAGGTTTGTTGGCAATGGTTCAAAGATATGTTTTATCGAAATCGGTTCAGCCGTTTAAAAGTTATCAGCTATTTTGTTAGCTGCGGAAGGAATCTTAGACGCATAATGGGCATTTACTATAATTCAAACATACGTGTGACATAATTGCGTTGGGGGTTTTTGAATTTTTAATTTATAGTTATTTAGGGTTCGTATGTACATCTGAGTGACAAAACGGAACCCTTATAGGACCAATCATGTGGCTATCTGTCATAGCCAGGGCTGGGAACCGGTACCGAAAATACCTGTAACACACCGGTATTTATACTGACGAGCAAAAATAAAGGGTCGGTTACAGAAATGACGATAACTACAAAACCCGCTGTGATAGCTTCTTCGAGTAAAATGAGTTTAGTAAAGAGTTTTATTCTTAACAAGAAATGGTTTAATTGAGAATAAAACTCTTCACTAAACTCATTTTACTCGATAAAGCTATCACAGCGGGTTTTATAGTTATCGTCATTTTTGTAACCGACCCTTTAGTTTTGCTCGTCAGTGTATAAGTTTTCCTCGTTTTGGTAAAGGAAAAATATCAGTATTAGCACCGAAAAATACAGATTCTCTATAGTGGTTCTTACCCCGGCGCCACACATATTACAAATGTTTGAACACAATATTTGAACACATATTTGATCTATGGTTGATTGTATGGATGTTCTATTGAACAAATAAGCAAATACCGGTGCTACACATGTGATCAAATAACTGTGTTCAAACATTTGTAATATGTGTGGCGCCGGGGTTACACGTGTAGGTATGCGACGTTGCCGTTTAGTGATATGATGCGAGTGAGCGGTAGGTACCTTCCTACTTCCACGGGAAAATTCGCGATGTGTATAGATAACTAGGCAGGTCTAGACAGGGTCAGTAACTGACTTCGAATTCGAGACAAGTCAGGCCCTATACTACGAAGAGCGAAATTCGAACTTCGTTTCATGCCGTTCCTTTCACGCTAATGGTATTTATTACGAGAGTGAGAGGGACCGCACGATCAGAACTTCGAACTTCGAATTTCGTAGTAACCCCCCAGGCGCTGACCCGAGAAATACCTAATGTAAAGGCAGGTTTATACAGGGTCAGTAACTGACTTCGAATTCGAGACAAGTCAGGCGCTGACCCGAGAAATACCCAATGTAAATTGATTTGAAGTCAGTACAACGGTGGGAGGTCAGCGCTGACTTTCAATTTACATTGGGTATTTCTCGGGTCAGCGCTGACTTGTCTCGAATTCGAAGTCAGTTACTGACCCTGTATAAACCTGCCTTAATGTATCTTCTTAATACTCTCTCATTCTGTTGAAGTGAGGGTGAAAATGGCGGCCAAATAAAATAATAAATTAAACCGTTTAGCTATAATGTTGCTATGAGTGCCTATGAGTACAGCGAGAGGTCTAAGAGGTCTTAAAACTAACGTGCTTTCGTTTTTATAACCTATTAGAGCGCCATCTGAAGGAATCCTTGTGTAACTACTACATTTGCTAAATTAAGTAAGGACGAAACACTTGCATCGAAGTTATCGAACAACATAAATAGTACTTTACGTACGGTACAGATGGCGCTGTTACCATTATTATATTAATGGCCTTAACACATTCACTCCACGCGTACTTTCAAGTACCGGTATTTTAACTTAAAATCGGCAAATTTCATCAATTCTACCATTTCTCAAGGTGTCGGTATAATGTAGGACTTATGCCTGGTACCCGTACCACAGTACGGTCGACCAAGATAGTGCTCTACCAGTTTTGAGAAAAGTTCTGTGAGATCTAAATCTAATATAAACATTACATTATTTGCATTGCATTTTTTCTGAGGGACGTCTTTTACTCTTTAGCCACAGTCATCATTATTAATGCAAGGGAAAAGCGACCTCGTTATGTCATGAGTCATGACGTGCAAATAAACTTCGACCCTCATAGGGTGGCAGACCATATTTTTGGCCGGCTGTACAGGTATCAAGACTAGTACCTACCGGTTCCTGGTATAAAGCGATGTTACCGGTTCATGAAAATACAGGCATTTCAAGCTCAGTACCTCTACCATGAGTTTACACTAGTTTACGTGACCGTACTTGCTAGCGACGGCGTAAATTATTTGTATGGCGAATTGTACAGCGCCTCTAGCGGTCACTTACGGAAGTACAATTCTCCATACAAATCATTTACGCCGTCGCTAGCGAGTACGGTCACTGTAAACTAGTGTAAACTCATGGTATATTCTCTAGTGTAAAATCATGGTAGAGGTGCTGTAAACTAGTGTAACTCATGGTAGAGGTACAGCAGGCTTATTGTCTAACGCTTTTGATGCGTCGCTTTTTTATATTTTTATTTTTATTTTTTTTTGCCTTCGCAATCACTATTTCTTTCTGTCAAACAGTGTAAGATGATGACAGAAAGAGATGGTGAAAGCGTGAAAGCGAAGGCAAGCGTCAAAAGCATTAGACAATACGCCCTCTGGTCGTAGCAAATTTGCTCCGAATCTACTGGAACTTGGCAGAACTCTGTAGCTAATAATGTAAATGATTGAATGAGAGAGAAATAAAGCTCCCTTTGGTATCCTCGGGTGAGGAACCCTAAAAGAGGTTATCGTGGATATTTCTAGGTTAGTTATAACTAGCGCACGCTTCTAGCGTTACGCGGTTTTATGGAGACCGCAGTTTCATTAGATATTGCTTGATATAAGTAAATACGAGTACCTACCAATAACAATCGCTCTACTCAGTCAATAAGTTTTTTTATAAATTATAATCTGACATGCTTTTGCCCGCGACTTTGTCCGCACTTATAAATTTTATAGTCAAACTAGCTGTTGCCACGACTCCGTCTACGTAGAATAGGGCTATAAAAATAGTCTACGAATTTTTTTTATATCGAGGAGCTAAGGAGAGCCGTAATTGATGAAAAAGCAAATTGGATCAAAAAATAAGCTGCCCAAATTACTAATTCTACGCGGACGGAGTCGCGGGCAAAAGCTAGTAACTTAATATTTTTGGTGTAATAACGTTTTGAAAATTTGAGATTAACTCTTATTTTTACAATACTGGTATTTGTATGGGAAGAAAAGTGCTTTTGTTTGAGTGATAGGATTCAGGGTTAAGAGGATGTCAGTGAATTACAAATAACCCTACAACTCTGTATTTTTCCATGTACTTGTTTTTCTGTATTGTTTTCTTTGTGGTGTACAATAAAGAGTCATTGTATTGTATTGTATCCTAATAATCCCGCGGGAAATATCAAAAATCTCTTCTTACTGCACCTCTAGATATCATTATAGAGGATGATAATATACCTACAAGTACCAATATACGAATACCAATTATTAAATCTGTATAACAATTAGCTAGCTAGCTACACCTAGTCAGTTGGTTAAAAATAATACTCTTGGCGCCTTATCCCACTGGTAAATTCTGTTCTAATTACCTATTGGCATACCTACCTGAAGTATCTATTCATTATAAAAATAAAAAAATAAAAAAAATAAAATCACGGGACAATTCACACCAATTGACCTAGTCCCAAAGTAAGCTAGGCAAGCTTGTGTTATGGGTACTAGGCAACGGATAAACATACTTATATAGATAGATACATACTTAAATACATATTAAACACCCAAGACCCGAGAACAAACATTCGTATTTTTCATACAAATATCTGCCCCGACACGGGAATCGAACCCGGGACCTCAAGCTTCATAGTCAGGTTCTCTTTTCACTAGGCCATCTGAGGCCCTACCACGAAGTGAATAATTCGAACTTCGTTTCGTGCCGTCCCGCTCACGCTAATATGATTTGACACGAGAGTGAGAGGGATAATACGATACGAACTTCGATTTTCGAATTTCGTAGTAGCGCCTCTGGTCGTCAAAATTATGGTTATGAAGATAATACCATTTTAATCCTCTTTATTGTAAATCATAATTATCTAAATATTATTTATTTTATTAGCAGTTACGTCTGCTCACCGAACCTAAGATTTAAAAGCGAAAAAGTTTCCGGGTGCGCCCGGTGGGACTTGAACCCACGTCTCCCGGGTATGCGCCCCAACGGGTGTTCTACCAACTGAACCACGTCGCATCCAACCGACCTCCCCGAAATTCTTAATCGCTTACATACGCCAACAGTGACGTGTGGTAACATCCATCACAACTATTAGAAGCTATGACTCCTACGTCATACGTCGTCGTCGTCGTCTACGTCGTTGGGGCGCATACCCAGGAGACGTGGGTTCAAGTCCCACCGGCGCACCCGGAAACTTTTTCGCTTTTAAATCATAATTACCTACTTTACTAAATGAGCAATTATTGTACATAATAACTATAATAAGTAACAGGGATAGTAATCACGTACCACCGGGAGGGAGGGGTTTAAAAAAACCGGCCAAGTGCGAGTCGAACTCGCGCACTTAGGGTTCCGTACAAATTTGTAGGTATGTCAAAATATACGCTGTAAACAGCCGTAACTATAACAATCCAGTATTCTTAGTAAAATGACATAGCGTGAGATTATTTTATATTGCTCTTGATAAATGAGTATAAGTCTTTGAGAATATTTAATTATATTTTTATTATTTGTTGTTGCAGCGGCCACCGTAATACATATCGGTGAAAATTTGAAGTATCTAGTTAATGCCGTTATAAAAATCGAGTTAAAAACGATGAAAAAAATACGTTTTATATATATGACGACCCCCTTAAATTTTTAACTTTATTTTATTTTTAGTATTTTGTTGTTATAGTGGCCACCGTAATACATAATCGGTGAAAATTTCAACTGTTTAGCTATTACGGTTTAAGAGACCAGTCAATTTTGGTCGGTTTATTTTTCAAAATGGCGGAGTGATTAAGAATAAGTACCTATTTGTTTTTTGCGTTCTTCCTATATCTATGTAAATTCTCCCAGCCTACACAGTCTAGTCTAGTCGTCTTAATAACAATTATAGAAAATGGTAGGATCGATAATCCTATTGGCGATGAGGCTGGGTTCCATTCATACTGCCCTGCAGACCCTAAAACGCAGTAAGAGCAAAAAAGCGATTAGACCATTATGATCCTTACGCTGTGCTTATTATAGTTCAATATTCAACAAACGTAGAAACCCTCTTACTGCGTTTTAGAGTCTGCAGGGCAGCATATCTGCCCATCATTCTTTTCGGTTGTACACAACCAAAGAGTATACCTATATACCTGGTTTACACTCGCGTACGAGTGGCGAGACGAACTGCGGGACGAGCCACGAGACGAGAGTGTGAACTGTACGCTTAGTATAAGTTTTACTTCACCAAAATACTTCTCGATCGCGTTTACGTAAAAAAATCAATTACTAGGGAAACATGGACAGCGCCTCCGCGGCCGCGCGTCCATGTTTCCATAGAATTGAAATTTTTACGTAAACGCGATCGAGACGTATTTTGGTGAAGTAAAACTTATACTAAGCATACAGGCGCGCCTCGCGCCTCGTCTCGTGATTTGCCTTGATTTTAAGGCTCGCGTCCAGAGCGAAACGACGAGGCGGGGCGCGAGGCGAAGTGACGAGGCGAGAGTGTAAATCAGGTATTAGAGTCAGTAACGTGCAACGATAGCTATAAGGAAGTTTATTGTAAGGAGTGACCGAGCACACTATATTTTAAATGATTAAGCATTAAATAAACAAGATACGTACGTACCCTGTTCAAATAAAATATAATATATTTTTTTATTCCAAGCTGCCGACACAAAGCCGTTTAGGTATTCGATTACAATGAAGGACCTTTGTCCAAATGAGGGCGTACACAGACGTTGTTTGGACAATTGGGTTTCGTTGTCTGGTACATAATCGATTATTTGAATTTTTACTAATGAATGACCCACATCCACTTGTTTTTTCAAGCATAAATTTATGGGAAACGTTTAGTTTACCTTCATGACCGCTGTAAACGTCACATTCTGATTCAATACCAGCAACGCATGTAAGCGTTTTCTTGATTATATCGTCCAATGCCGCTGCCATAGCTTGGCAGTCATTTGAACGCAAAATTAAATGTGCGTTTGCAGCACCTCAAGAATGTTTGGCTGCCGGTAAGACAGGGGTTCCCAAAGCGTGCGCTGCGGCGCCCCGGGGCGCCATAGAGGGGCGAAACTGTATGTAACGCTCACTTGCTGATTGAAACTTACTTTCTGATACCGACGATATTCCTCGCCTTGATGATTTTTTCTTTCTTTCAATCATTTGGGGCGCCGCCGAGGCAAAATATGAAACTACAGTCCAACTTTCTGAGCTCCATCCGCAAATGATATTAAGTAATGCGCATCGTCCAAAAATGCTTAGGTATAAACCGTCAATAACTGGCGATGACAATAGGAGGGAATTAAACGATTTTGAGCGAGTTGTACTTACGCAGGAATTAGAACAAATAAGAGTTAACACTTGAACACACAGACAACCACAGTGCCGCAGGGACGCACTCGACGACACTGAATATACCTACCAGCAGGGTAATTGTGTAACTTTTTTGAGACTTGGCATCGGATTGAAATGACAGTTTCTGTATGGCTGTTTCCGATACCAATTGTCAGCCCATGCAAGAACTGACAAAATGAACGCGCTGGCGATTGCGAGGGAGTGTTAGTTAGGGAGTTAGCCTGCCAAAACGCCATATTGTCTAAGGGTCTGTCCGCACAGCGATATTTCATTCGATTCCTAATTCTGTAACACATTGAATCTTATGGACGTAGCCGTGTGGCTTTGCGGACAGGCCCTGACTCACGGGCGCTTCCGATCGCAATCCCCGTCTCTTTCTACCATTCTATACTGTGTGACAAAAAGAAATAGTGAAAACGATTGTGATGACGAAGACCCGCGTTGTTATTTAAACGACAGGATAGCCAAGTGGTTATAGAACACTGATAGGAATGGACAGGGGCTGATATTTGTGTGAAAAGTGCGATTGTTCTCGGGTTGTGTATATTTTATTATCATTACCATTTCAGCAGAATGACACTGCTGAACATAGGCCTCCCCAAAGGTTGCCCAAACAGACCGGCTCTGCGCCATCCGCATCCTACGTGTTCCCGTTACCTTAAAGCTGCGTACGGACTGCGCGCACTCGGGTACGCGTACCCAGGCTTGCGTGTGCTGGAACTCCATGTCCGTACGCCATGTACGCGTACACTGTACACG